>CM035131.1:59155260-60487760 GCA_020205605.1 Panax ginseng | reverse complement strand
TGATATTTTTTTTTACTGATGTATTTTGACTCTCTCTAAAAACGTTATAGTTCCGCCACTGATCTCATTTACTTTTATTTTACTTGATTTACGTCAAAATGCACTTGAGACATGTTTAGTGGGTCGAAGGAGTATGTTTTTATTACTAATAGTTAATGTAATACAAAATTAAGTTCATTCCTCAACAACAACAAATAAATTGACTAAAAGATCTGGGCAGGGAACTACAGTAGCTATGGCCGCCTTCTCCCAAGGGATGCTAGTTGACAAGGTAAAATCGGTAGTGCTTCTATGCCCAATCGCTTACTTGAATCATGTAACCACTGTAATTACTGCAGCTGCAGCCGATGTCTACCTTGCTGAGGTATATTCATGTTCTCATCTACTTTTTAGAAATGTGTATTTTTTTTTCTGGCAATGTCATTTTTGCTTTGCAACTATAACCTATTGAAGCATCCAACTTAAAATTAATTGACAATGAGCGGAGTAACATCTCAAGTTATATATTGAGTCTTCATGTCTTAATTGTCCGGTGTGAGATTTTATATCTCAACATGTTGCCTCACGTACGTGTGGCGTAATTTTGAGTCAAACACGTGGACAATTTTAATTGAGTGACGTGGACATTGCCGGCTGTTGGACCTGCACATGAATGGTGAATGGTGTTTGCTTTGATATCATATTGACTTATCTAACTTAAAACCAATTAACAATGAGTGGAGTAGTCTCCCAAATTATATATTGAGCCTTTAGATTTTAGTTGTCAGTTGTGAGACTTTATATCTCAACATAAACAACCATTTTTGAAGGTACTTATAATTATGTTGTGCCTGTTAAAGGAATAAGTATCGCTAAAATATGTGTTAAATTGTTGCTAAACGCATATTTACTGTGAAAACATAATTATTGATCTGATATTATCAATGCTCTTTTTTAGGGATGTTAAGGTTTGCTTAGGACATGATAAGAAGAGTTTGATTAAGACAAATTTAATTTTGGTCTAAAAACTTAATATTAACTCGATTTTTTATTTTTTGCCTTAAACAAACTTTAATGTGAGTAAAATAAGAAAGAATGACAGTCAAACGACACATTTATTTCTAAACAAAGGAATTATAAACGCATATTATAAATAGTTCCAATATCAATGACTGGTTTATTCAACAGTTTGCTGTATCGCTTGGCCTAGCTGAAATCGATTTTACCATGTAAGAGCAAATAATATGAACCATCAATTTTTGCATGTTACTTAATCTAGTTACTACTACTATAAATGAGTTTGAAACTAATTAAATTTAAAATAAAATTTTATTTATTCAATTTCACAGAGAGCCAATACGCACCCTTCTCAAGGTCTTCTGTGGTGGTTCAGGGGTAGATTGTTTTGATTTCATTGCTCTATTTACAGGTAAATTATCTAGTTCAAAAACAGAACCTAAATTTAATTTCATAATTAATTAGCGTAATGTACATGATAAAAATGAAAACATCTTTGTCTATTTCATTGATTTTATAACCTTGTGATTACGATTTCCTAATACTGAAGGCAAGAACTGCTGTCTCAATTCCTCCACCATTGAACTATTTTTGAATAATGAGCCTCAACCTACATCAGCTAAGAACTTGGTACATTTGGCTCAAGGTAAGTTAATATTATTAGCATAACACTCCCTTTTTCGCACATTATTTACAACACTTCTTTTAATGTGTGTGGCACAGTTGATAAAATTATAAGGTCTGATGATGAAATATTTAAAAACAATAGTTAAGGAACCAAACATAAAAAATAACTATAATTTGGAGACGAGTAAATAGATTAACCCCACAATATATATATATATATATATATATATATATATATATATATATATATAGTCAGCGAATTGGACAACGGTTCAATCCGTTGCTATAACATAGAAAGCCGACGCTATAGCTATGGCGACGGTACCATCGTCATAGCTCAGAAATCCGGTCTTTCTGTGATTTAATGACGGACGAACAGTCGCTATAGCCGGTTTGCTAGAGAAATTTTTTGTATATATATAGAATTGTGTTTGTCGCATACAAAATTCGTGCCATATAATATATATAAAAAAACAGTTGTAAATAATGTCGGAAGTATATTTTTTAAATCATTCTTTATTAAGTAATTGATTACCAAGAGTTGCATATGAGTTGAAACTCCACATTAATTTATAGGTGTTCGAAATGGAAATGTAGCTAAATATGACTATGGGAGTGCCAAGTCCAATTTGCAACACTATGGTCAAGCAGATGTACCTGTTTATAATCTAGCCAACATTCCGCCAGAGCTTCCTATGTTCCTCTGCTATGGCGGCGTAGATGCGCTAGCAGATTATAGGGACGTCGAGAATTTGTTTGACACTTTACAGTTACATACCATACAAAGGTTATACCTCAAGGAGTATGCTCATCAAGATTTCGTAAATGCAGTTAATGCTAAAGATTTGGTGTATACCAAAATTATTTGGTTTTTTGAGAGTGATCCATAAAAAATATTTGTTATGACACTACTCAGACTAAGACATCTCTTATCGTCCATAGTAGACTAATCGGTCTTCCAAATTTAAAATTTTTATTCCATCCGCTATTGGAAGACACGTTTTTAAAAACTTGGATTGTTCATTTCTTCTATGCACGGCTATAGATATATTTAGCCGAATAATATTATAATAAATCTCTCTCTCTCACACACACACACACACACACACTATATATATATATATATATATATATATATATTTTAACTAGATTTGATTTGATTACATTACGTTGTATGTGAAGTGAAGTACAAGGCAGCCTTTTGGTGAACATGGTGGACTACATAGACCAAATGGACTACCACAAAAACTAAGTGATATATTATTTTCTTATATATGGGATGAAAATTTAATGTAATCGTGCCACTCATGATTTAATGATAAAAAAATTACTCATAAATTTTGAGTACATGAAATTTTAGGATCCATTCTTGCGAAAGGCAAAAATATTTAATTTCAGTCGAATATAACAAAAAAAAAAAACTTTCAATTATTATTTTTTTAACTTTTTATACTTTAAACATCCATATTTTAACTTTAAAACATTGAACGTGTAATAATTCAAAACCCTAAATTCGAATGTAATGACAATAAAATGTAAATATTATATAAATGCAAATATTTATGAAAGTTAAAATTTTAATCTAATACATTTAAAATGTGGGTTAAAGTATATGTATATTTCAAAAAAAAAGAAAAAGCCAAAAGGAATGGATAAGTAAGAAAAATAATATAATATATATAGATATATTGGCCAAGAAGATAAGGGAAACGGAGGAGGCTTCTCAAGAAGCCTCTGAAGATTTTTTTTTTGGCAAAGAAGCTTACTAAGGAAGCTTTGCTTATTCCTTAATTAATTAGTTAATTAGTAAACTTACTTAATTAACTAAAGAAGGTAATTAAGCAAGATTAGTTTCAATAATGATGGGACAAGATTATAATAAATATAAGTGGAGTGAGTTGACCATAAAAGAAAAGTCAAGAGTGACCCATTCAAAAACTAGAAAACTATGTTATACACACACACACACACACATATATATATATTCAACTCACTTGAGCTCACCCTCCTTTAGCGACAGACCCGGCGACGGTTTGGTCATACAATCGTCGTCTATACTTTTAGCAACGGACAACATATAGCGTCGCTAAAAGTATAGATTTACGATTATATGATAACTTAACCGTCATCATCCGTCGCTAAAGAGGGGGTGAGCTTGGGTGAGTTGGATAAGGGGTGAGCTTAAGATCCGGATCGTATATATATATATATATATATCAAGGATACATAACATCTATTTGTTATGGATCAAAAATGAACAAATAGCATCTCGTGTAGATTTATCATGGTTTGGTATTGATATTGACATGTTTTTACAATTTTCTCTCTCTCAAAAATCAAAGATATTTCTTCGTATCGTTGATTTTTGGGTGGTAGAATTTGAATTTACATTTGAAATTTGATGTTTTCTTGTTACTGTGATTTGGATTTTTAATTGGATTTGGTCTCTAGAAATTCTAGCGGACTTGTTAATTCCAAGGCTTGAATCAATTTATTTTCATCCTCAGGGTCGGCCCTGAGTTTTTAAGGGCCTAAAGCAGACAACAAAAAAATTGGCCTTTTGTGGATTGTTATTAAGATAGGCATAAAAAAACGAAGAACTTTTCCTGAATAAAAGAGCATCAATATAAAAGAATACCAAATATAATAACTGACTATTTCAATATTTCCAAAGCATCATTTAGATATCACATTATCACTAAGTCAAAAAAAGTAATCAGTTCAAAGACATCACTTGAATATCATCCTTCTTACAGTTTTAGCAGCAAAAGTATTAATAATATACGCACAATCAATCTTATCCGTCATCTTATGTTCAATGGATAGGATGGATAATCCATTCAACTAATTTATCGAGTGAACCCGTTTGATATTGAACTAATTCATCTGCTTTTTTTTTTTCTTTCTTTTTTTCCAGATCCAAACATATACGTTTTAGGAGCCATGGTGAATTAAAATTTAAAAATCTGCAAAATTCCAGTATAATCTCGTGATTATCTATAAATTAATTACCAAATAGAACCTCCTTTATTATGAGTCTAACACTACTCCCAAACAATTTAAAAACCCCAAAAGAGATTAAAATTTTCACTTGATTCATAATAGCATAAACAAATCTACTTAATCAGTCATCAAGCCCAATTAAATTAAACAATGCTTCTAAATCTCATAAACAAAACAATTAATTTCAAAACCCTAAAAAATAGAATTAATATAATACCTGAAATTAACTTGAAATATGTGAGAAGGAATACTGGAATAGCATTTAACACTTGAGCCTTCTGATTTTCTGATTTTCTATATGTATTTATATATATATGTAATTCAACAATGGCAGGCACAGTGATGAAGGAGACGAAAGTGTCCGCTGGAGAACATGAGAAGTTCAATTGCCGCACTGCCACAGTCACTCATCACTCAGTCAATTTGTTTTTCAAAAAATATTTAAGTATTTTATTTAAGTAATGAAAGGAAGAGAATATTTAAGGGGGGCCCTAAAAATTTGTGCCCGGGCACCTTGAGCTTTAGCCCAGGGTCAGTGCTGTTCACCCTATCCGCTAGAACTTCAAGTGTACGACGAGAAGCTCAGGCATAAAAGAAAACCTAAACTAGCAAAGGTTTAAATCCTAACCGTACTTTTAATATGTGGAAAATTTTGTAATTTCTCTTCATATGAAATTTTTGAATCCCTTAACATATAAAGATTTTAATGATATGTCTCTAGTGGTATGTAACCTTGGATCATGAAAGAGGAAACAAAAACCTAAAACAAACAAACAAACTTGAAAAAATGTAGAAAAAAAAGAATAAGGATAGTTGCTGCCCTGTTTTTATAAATCCTATATCCCCTAAACAGTAAGAAGTTAGAACTTGAATTTTGGATATGTTGTAGACATGGAAGTTAACTACATTTTCTGAAAATTTGAGATTTTTCTCCAGTTAGATTATTTATTACAATTTTTACAAGGTGGCTGGCCCGAAACAGGGGCAAAGCTGAAGTTGTTGTTTTTGTTGGAGTTCGAGGGCACGGCTGGACCAGGGCTCCAGGGTATAGAAAATTGAGTTTACAGGGGAGGTGCTACCGCAAATTTGAACTCAATCGGAGTTCTAACGAATTAATTAGAAATAAAACATTTTCGAGTAATTAAAACCCTATAATGAACATAAATTGCTCTTCGTAAATGATATAAAAACAAAACTTTGGAATTGAGGGTCTGTCCAAAATTTAGAATTTTTGGCTCAATTTCGAATTATAGTACTTATTGAAAGTTTGGGCAAAAATGGTAATGAATTAAATAGTAAACGTAATCTAAAAATTCTGAAAAATTTAAAGAAATTCTAATGTGAGGGAGTCTAGCCCTCGTATAAAGGGTTCGGTCAAATTAATCTGGCAAGCATGGCTGATGCAATGATCGAAGAATGGAAAAATTAATAAACGTCGTTTAAAGTTACAAAAACTGCGTAATAAAATATCTATGAATGAAAAAGAGTTAAAACCAAGTCAGGGGGTTTGAGTTTTAAAAAAAAAACTATGTTCAAAGAATCAAAATGTAAAAAGGAATAAAAAAACACATTTTAAACGGGCTTAAAAATGAAGGCTTAAATATGAATTATTATCATAAATTATAGGTCATATTTCATTTCGGGGATCAAAGTTTCAATTTTTTCAATTAGGTGATTGAACTATCAATTTTTTTCAATTGCAACAAATTGAGCTGCCACATCAAAAATTGTTGATGTGGCCCTCGAAGTGGAGTCATCACCAGCTGATGTGTAAATAAAAAAAATTATTTTAATATCTATTTACACATTTATTATACATTAAGGGTAAATTCGTCAAATCACTTATATTAATCATTTAAACTAAATAAAAACAATAAAACTATCTAAAATCTATACCATCTCAAATTAAAAACAACAAAAAATCTAAAACAACAAAATCTAAAATCATCAAAAACTCCTTTTAGCCAAATATTGAAGATTAAGATCTGCAACCAAAATCTATACCATCTCAGATCGAAAAATCATATACATCTCAGATCAAAAAATCTATATCATCTCAGATCTGCTACCCATCTTAAAAATCCACATTCTTCCTGCCAAAATCTATACCATCTCAGATCCTAGAAACCACGCTGATGCCGACACCAACCACCACCACCACCCATCATCATCACATTAATCTTGATTTATCGACCACCTACCGCCGCCTCCCCTTCCCCTCTGGTGTTACCCACGACTCCAATTCTCGATGATGACAATAGCTCCTCCGGGAAGTGGGTGTTCGCTTACGTAGGAATTATGTGGGTCTTCTCCAACTTGCCTCCATGTCCGATCGTCTGGTTTGGTTTTTCCGTGTACGGAGCTCCTTCTCCCTTTTCCAGTAGATAAAATGGCTTGAATCGCCCACTCGCATCACCCATTTTCCCTCTCAACACAACATCCAAGCCAAAACTGAGGAAGTCAAGGAAAACGAGAAAGAAAAAATCCCAATTGAAGAAGAACAAAAAATTTGATGATTTCCTAAACAAATCGATTTTATCAGGATTATTTTTATTTTTTTGGAACGAATTTTTGGTGATAGATCTGGGTTTGGTATTTTGGGTGATAGATTTAGGATTTTGTTTGGAACAGATGTTTGGTGATAGATCTGGGTTTAGAAGAAGCATAAATCGATTTAGAGTGTTTTTAAATGAGATTTGACCTTTTTACCCTTGGACATTTAATAAATATAAAAATTTATTTGAAATAATAATTTTTAATTACATGTAGACGATTATCGGCCTTTAATCGGTGAGTCACGTTAGCAATTTCGGCGTGGCGGAATCCAATTGAATGAAATTGAAAAAAAATTAATAGTTCAATCATCTAATTGAAAAAATTTAAAGGTGAATCATCAAAGTGGAATATGTCAAATAGTTTAAGGCAGTAAAATTTATTTAAGCCAAAAATGAAATACGAGAATGTATCAACTATAACGAGAAAGTATAACCAGAAAAGTTAATGATTTAATCTTCCATAATATTGTAGGTAGTTCAGTGGAAGAAAAGGTTAACGAGATCGTATTTATGAGCAAAAAGAAAACAAACAAGTTTTCATACTCCGTGCATTTAAATTTCTATGTTCATTTTTGTGTAATATTCGATCGTTGACATGTTGAATATGATGATTGTTCTAAGATTCGATGTCACTTGTGTTCGGCCTGACTCATTTATTGGAGTTATTCTTGTTAAGCACTTTAACTGCAAACGTTGAAATATTAATCCGCATTAGAAATTTATTAAACAAAATTATTATTGCTCCAAACTAAGTTATCTTGGGTCGGATTCCTTAAGCTTTAAACTGAGAATGAACAATCCTATTGTGAAACACCAAATTTTATGAATAAAGATTTAAATTTTTCGAAATATTTTTTTGAATATTATGGAATGAATTTGATATAATGTTATAGTTGTGAGTAATATTTATAAATTTTGCAAAGTATGCAAGTTGTTGTATAATATTCGATTGGTGAGGAATATTCTTTTTGTCGGGGAATATTAAATGCGGCGGTACAATCATTAATTGGACCCTACAATGAAATTATTATCGGATTAAAAATGACAAAAATATTTTATGAAAATAATGGCGAAAGTTTTTACTGTTAACTGTTGAAACACCCGTGTTAAAAGTATAATAATACTGGCGGTAGTTGTTGCATAGCACTACGGTTTTGATTATTGATGCTTACGTGAGAAGTCACTCGGTTTTATTCAATTATTGCTATAGTAATTGTTGCATAGTATCTCACGTTATTTGATTCAATTATTGTCGATATTTTATATATTATTAAATCAATAATTGAGATAACAAAGTTATAAATATTATTATTTGTAATATTAACGATGTCTAGAAGTTACATCGAGGAGAGGTTTGGTCACCTAATTATGCGCCAATAGGGAGAAATTCTTATTGAAAGCCCCTCTTTTTCCAGGAACAACTCAGTCGATTAATATTGTGAATTATAATAAAGGTGATATGTTTTGTTTTATTATTATTATAAATGTAATAAAATGCAAATCTTTTATAAAAACAAAATACTTTTATAAAGTTATTTGTTTTATTAGACTATAAATAGAATATATTATATTCTATTATGCATAAATATTTGCATAGTGCTGTATATAGTGTTTGCATAATAATTTTTTTTATATAAAACATAATACTTTTATAAAGTTATTTATTTTATTAGATTTTAAATAATATATATATATATACATATATATATATATATATATATATTTTATAAATAGAATATATTATATTTTATTGCATAGTATCCTTTCTATTTTTTCTATAAATAGGATGCTTAGTTAGAATTGAAAATCACACCAGAAGTTCAGAGAATTCTTCTTCTATAATCTTGAGCGTATTTATTTAGAGTTTAAGAAAGCTTTGAACGTAGTACAAGTTTTCTTCAAGTATATCCACGCCTAACCGGTGGAGTACTCTTCTTTATAAGGTAAGAGATATTATTTGTTGTACTTTAAGGGGGTATTATTTCTTTTGTATTCATAAAGAGAACTTCTCGTTATTCCATTCTTTATTATTCTCATTGGAATAACTTTTATACTGTGGACTACCCTATACTTGGTGAAATTCTTACATTATTCAATTCTTTATTATTATGTTGGAATAACTTTGTACATCTGTACCGCATACTTGGTGAAATTCTTCCATTATTCCATTCTTTATTATTATGTTAGAATAACTGCCTATCAAGTACCGCATACACGGTGAAATTCTTCATTATTTCATTCTTTATTATTACATTGGAATATCACATGCGTGCGTATGATGACCGGTTCCATTATTTATAATTCTGTTAGAATATCCTGTCTATGTGTTTACGCATGACCTGGTTCCGTTATTTATTATTTTGTTGGAATAACCTATCTGTGCGGTCTATCGCATGCCTGGAGATTTCTTTTGTTATTCCATTCTTTATTATTCTGTTGGGAATAACTTGTCTGTGCGGTCTATCGCATGCATCTTGAATTCTTCTGTTATTCAATTCTTTATTATTCTGTTGGAATAACCATCTATGTGGATTACCGCATGCATGGTGAATGATCCTTCGTATTCATATGAATAGTATTTTCATTCAAAAGGGGTTTCTGCTAGGGGCAGTTTTGTAATTTTTTTGACCCTAAAAAATTCTTGAAAAATTTAAAATGATAATTTGATGAGTTTTCTAGATTGTGTCCAAAAATCGCCATTTTTGGAGGTATAAATTAGGAGTTATGAATTTTATAGAAAAAGACTATTTTAAAAGTAAACCCTTATAACTCCTCGTGGTTAACTCCAAAATTGGTGAAATTTTTATTGGGAGTACATGTATATAGCAGGAGTATATTCTGTAAATTTCGAAATTTTTGGACAAAAGTACAATTTATGATAAATGTCTAAATATTCGGAAGTTTTTGCCATATGAAAAATAGTAAATGAATTTTAAAAATTCTGAGAAAAATATATGTTTAATATGGGACTATATTCTGCTAAATCCTAGAAAAGAAATATTTTTGGGACTAATTTGATATTTTTCATGAAAATGAACTAGTTATGAGTAAATGAATTAAATACGTTATGTGAAGTAATAAAATTGGAAAATAGGATTTTATAGCTTGGGAATCCTATATAGGGTATATGCAGATTTTTGATGAGAGATTTGATCATTGATGATGAAATCTTATGAGTATGATATTTTTGAATAATTAAATGCATTATTTGATAAAGTGTAAATAATTGAAATAAATTGTTTATAAGTTTAAGAAATGATTAAAATATTGTTATAATATTAATGATATTAGATTATGAGATTATTAAGTGATTAATAACATTTGGTTATTATTGAACACTGGATAAATTGTATTATAAAGGTTTAATATTTATCCTTTATCTCATTTGATTGATTTTTTATATCATTATCATTATCCTCATGCTTATATTATGATGAAAGTCATCTGTGGCCTGTAGTGCATAAATGGACAAAATACAAATAAAAACTTAATTATACATGTAAGACCCCAACTTATTATAAATGAAATTAAATTTTCTCTATTTATTATTTTGAAATAGTAAGGTTTGATTTGATTAATGTGGTTAGTTATGGGTAAAATGCGCAAATATTTCAAATAAGCAAGTGGGTATAAAATATTCATTATTGTTTCTGGAATATTCGTTTGGTGCGTAGAATATTCTTCTTTGTGGAGAATATTCATACGACGGCCGCAGACTTTTGTGGGGGCCCATAACGAAAAAAAATCGATTGGATGAAGAAAACGACAAGTATAAGTTGTTTATAAATAACGCACCGTAGTTGTTATCGTTAATCTTGTGAAATACTTTATTGGTTAAAACACGAAGAGCACGATATTGCACCAATTATTGATTCTTATGTAAGAAGTCACTACTCGATAATTGTTACGATGAATTATTGCTCAATATTTTATTTTATTGATTCAATAATTGCTACGTTGATATTTTATATTATTGTTGTTTCAATAATTGTCACTACACAATATTTTCCATTATCAGATCAATAATTCATATTATTTGAATAATATTATTAGATAACATTATTGGCAATGTCTAGAAAATTCTGTCTAAGGAGAGGTTTGGTCACCTAATTGCACGCCAATAAAGAGAAATCCTTATTGGAAAGCCCCCTCATTCCTAGGAACGGTCTGGTTGTCGATATTGTGATTCTGTAATATTATTTGTGAATAATTAATTATTGATTTATATGATAAGAAAATATTCATTTTATGTGGATATAGATGGAGAAAATTTTTAATGTGACAATTGTTGAAAATTGTTATTTTTTCTTTTTCTGACAAAATATTTCATTTAAATATATTATTATATTATAATAATATAATAATGGTGATATTTTTACAATGAATGTGAGATATATGAATAAATGAGGAGGAAGAGTATTTTTGTTACTAAAAATATTTAAAACATGTTTTTCATATTTGTGGACCCCATTTCTTGACTGAAATTTGATTATAGCCTGTAAAATCGTCCGTATGTGGATTTTGGCAAATTTCTGCTTGGAATTTGAAAAAACTTAAACTTACAAAGTTGTAGAGAATGGAATTTCCTATGGAATGGACATAAGGTTTGAATTTTTCTGATAAAAAGGCTATTATTATGAATTATTGAAGTTCCGAAGTTCTAGAATAATTGATTTTTGAAGTTTTAATTATTTTTTTTAAGAAAAACGTTTTTGGTGAGTTGAGTGGGTCCTACATGTGATATAAATGTGTTGAATTCAGATTCAAGAGGTGGGCGTGACAAAAATTTATATATAATAATATTTTATTAAATTTTCTGCTTTGGTGTTCTAAGCATTTTCCTATAAATAGGGTGCTTAAGTTAGAATTGAAAATCACACCAGAAACTAAAGATTTCTCTCTCTATATTATCGAGCGTATTCTTGTGAGTATTTTGATACTTTGAGTGTTGCTATACGGTGCAAGTTTCTTCAGCACTATATCCAGTATTTCAGTCAGAAGTACTGTCCTTTTTGGAGGTAAGGAATGTTATTTTTTTTATAAATGATATTATTTCTTTCAATATCATTATGCCAAAATATTGGTAAGATTTTTCTTGTGAAATTCTGTCTTTTAGTGTCGGGGTTACTATTCACGATACGTATCTGACTATTCATTCACGAATCTGACACTATTCACAGAAAAATTAAATTTTTGTTTTTTGTCCAAAATATTTATTATGGATACTAGCTTTGATTGTATCCATGTTTTGATCATTCTTGAATTTTACTTCACTATGGTTATTTATGAAGTATTTTTGAACGTGGACTGTTTAAAGTACGAATCCTTATTATTTATTCTTTTGTTTCACTGGATTCGTTTTCTTTAAAATATTTTTCATCATCCTCAGTCCTAAATGATGATATTACTGAATATCTTTGGCCTGTAGTGCAAAGATGGTTGATTTTCTTATGAATATCTTTGGCCCGTAGTGCAAAGATGTACAGGTGTTGAGATGAACATGATCAACTGATGAATATCTTTGGCATGTAGTGCAAAGATGAATATTTGATTCAAGATGTATATTGATTGATGTTACAGAGATAAAATATTGATGATAAACCTTTTAAATTCATAGAAGAAAGTAGATTTCATTCTCTACGTAACTCTTCTAATGAATTATTATTTCCGCTGCGAATATTGATTTAAAACTTATTGTCTATTGTATTCTATCAAATTTTTCCCTATTGAGGACTAACGATAATTTGTTCTATGTTATCTTAGTCATAATATTCTTTACTGGGCTAGTTGAGCTCACCCTTTTCCTTTTTGTTCCATTTTTCTTCTCAGGAGGCGAGAATGTAGCGAGTACTAGTCGGGGTATGGAATGAAGGTTCTAGAACATCGTTTTGGTAGTCCTCACTATTTTGTAAATATTGTATCAATAACTGTAATGAGGACTTATTTGAGTGTTGATATTGTCTAGAAGACAATATTTGTTTATAAACTCACAGTTTATGTGTTGTCGTATTTTGCACGACAATTGTATTAATAAAGTTGTAGTTGTTTCTGTACCATGTTTTTGACGACTCAGAATGGGTGTTGTATACCTATTTTGGGGGCGTCACAGTTGGTATCAGAGCTTAGGGATATGGTCTCTGGCGGATATCGGGGAATAGAACTAAGGGGAGAGACGAGTAAATCCTTTGCTAGTTTTTCCTACCTAAGCTTATTGTTGGTTGGTCAGAATATAGGGATATTATGTGATATGTTAATTTCTTCAATTAACCCTTGTTTTATGGCAGTATTTGAGAATGGCAACCGAGAATGTTAACAGCGGAGTAAATAAGACCGTGGAGAAACCTTTACCCACCAATGAGGAAAACGTGCAACAGGCCGGCAATGTTCCTCCTGTCAACAACACCACTGGTCAGACGATGAATGATGGAATGTTTAGAAGCCTTTTACAGTTCATGCAAAATCAGACGAAGGAGACTTGTGTACAAAATACAGGTGAAAATGATAGCAACACACGGTTTGTCACAGCTAAGCAGTTCAAAGAGTTGGGACCACCAGAATTCTGGGGAAAACCGGATCTGATTAAGGCGAAGACGTGGGTCAAGCAAATTACCAATATATTCGACGTCTTGGGATGCACGGAGGAACAGAAGGTTCCATTCACTACCTTTATGTTCTGTAACGAGGCAGATTACTGGTGGGAATCTTTGAAGTGTACCCATCCATCCGCACTCAGTATGTCTTGGGAAATGTTTCAGAAACTGTTCAATGACAAGTACTTTCCTGAAAGTATTCGTCATATGAAGGAGGTAGAGTTTATTAGACCGAGCGAACAACATGACGGTGTCCCAATGACGAGGCGAAGTTCATGAGTTATCCGTGTTTGCACCTCATTTGGTGGAGAATGAGGAACGATGACGCTGATGTTTCTGAGAGGTTTGAAACCCGACATACGTTAGTATCTCATTTCTCATAAATTTTCTCAATATTCAGATGTTGTCAACAGGGCTCAATTATTAGAGCAAGATAACGAGTACGTTCAACCGAGGGACTACAACCAGGGTCATACTGGTGACAGCATTCATCGGAGCAACGATAACTAGTGGGGAAAGAAAAATGCGAACAAGAGTGGCAACCACTCTGGTGGTAATCATGGCCATGAAAATAGAAGAAGCGAGTCGGGGGGGGGGGGATTTTAAAAAGAGGAGATTTAGTAATGACAATGTGAAGACATCAGCACCAGCAACAACTGGTTCTAAGGGAGGAGAACGACCACCGGTCGTATGCTATAAATGTGGAAAAGAGGGACATATCAGCCTAAACTGTCCACAACAGTTCAAGGTATGCTATAATTGTGGAAAGGAAGGACATATTGATCAAGATTGTACGGTAGCGAAACCAAGTCTAGCGGGGACGGTGACTCAAAAGGCTGTCCCAGAAAAGTCAAAGTCAATGGTTCTTGGAAGAGCGTTTGTTATGACTAGTCAAAATGCGAGGAATCCAAATGAGGTGATCACGGGTAAGCTAATTATAAATTCTTGCGAAATTTATACATTACTAGATAGCGGTGCTACCCATTTATTTATCTCTCCTGCTTGTGCTCAACGTTTAAACTTGACTCCGGAGAAATTAGTCTTTGACTTATCTGTGGAGACTTCGTTAGGAGAAACTTTCATTACATCCACTGTTTATAAATCTTGTTTGATCTAAGTTGGCACCGTCACATTACCTGTTGATCTTATCTCTTTAAAGATACTTGCTTTTGATGTGATTTTAGGGATCGATTGGTTAACTACTCATCATGCCAAAATTGATTGTTTTCGTAAGGTTGTTAGTTTTCATATTCTTAATCAACCTGTTGTTCGAATTCAAGCAACGAAACAACTAAAATCAATACTGTTATATCAGGCCATAAAGCCATTTGTTTATTAAAAAATGGATGTCAAGCTTTCTAAGCCTATGTTATGGATTTGAATAAAGACACGTCAGATTTGAATAATATTCCTTTTGTTAGTACATTTCCTTACGTATTTCCTGAAGAACTTCCCGGTCTACCCCCAGAACGTGAAGTTGAATTCTTTATTGATCTTGAACCTGGTAGAAAGCCCATTTCTAAAACCCCATATCGAATGGCTCCTATTGAACTTCAGGAGTTAAAGGTCCAATTACAGGAGTTGTTAGACATCGGTTTCATTAGTCCCCAGTACATCTCCTTGGGTGCTCTGTTTTATTTGTAAAGAAGAAAGACGAGAGTATGCGACTTTATATTGACTATCGAGAATTGAACCATGTCACCATCAAGAATATGTATCCATTACCTCGCATTAATGACCTGTTTGACCAGTTACAAGGAGAACAATTCTTTTCAAAGATCGATCTTCGCTTACGGATATCATCGGTGAAGATTAGAATCGAGGATTCATTCCAAAGCCTTGCCTTTAACTCGCTACAGGCATTATGAATTCTTAGTCATGTCTTTTGGATTGACTAATTCTCCTGCGACTTTCATGGATATGATGAACCGAGTATTCAAGGAATATTTGGATCAGTTCGTTGTTGTCTTTATTGATGACATCCTCATATATTCCAAAAGCCGTGAAGATCATGAGCACCATTTGAAGCTGGTACTCCAAAGGCTTCGTGGAAACAAGCTATATGCCAAGTTGAAGAAATGCGAGTTCTGGCTTGAGGAAGTAGCATTCCTTGGGCACGTGGTGTCAAAACATGGAGTATCTGTCGACCCGACAAAGATTGAAGCAATACAAAGTTGGGAGCAACCGAAGACGGTGACCGAAGTTCGTAGCTTACTGGGCTTAGCTGGTTATTATCGGAGATTCGTGGAAGGATTTTCTCGAATCGCTACTCTATTAACTTAGCTGACTCGGAAAGATACAAAATTCGTATGGCGCGAGGAATGTGAGAACAGTTTTCAAGAGCTCAAGAGGAGACTCATTTCGGCACCTGTTCTAACAATACCGTCTGGTTCGGATGGATTTGTTATCTACAGCGATGCTTCAGGCAAAGGGTTAGTATGTGTTCTCATGCAACATGGAAAAGTCATAGCCTATGCCTCGCGACAACTTAAAGAATATGAGAGGAATTATCCTACTCATGATCTAGAGTTAGCAGCAGTCGTTTTCGCGCTAAAGATCTGGAGGCACTATCTATATGGGGAGAAAGTGGAGATATATTCCGATCATAAAAGCCTCAAATATTCTTCACCCAAAAGGAACTCAATATGCGGCAACGACGTTGGCTCGAGCTATTAAAAGATTACGACCACACCATTCAATACCATCTTGGAAAAGCGAACGTGGTAGCTGACACGTTAAGTAGAAGATCATATGCGGGAACGAATGCGATGTTGTCAACACAAAGGCCCATTTTGTGTGATTTACAAAAGATGAAGATAGAATTCAAGACTCCTGGGACCCATGTGATGATGTCAAGTATACGCATAGAACCGACTTTAATAAAAAAAGTTAAAGTTGCTCAAGCCACAGACCTGGAGCCGATGCGTATGAAGAAGAAAGTATAAGAAGGTGCTATTCCAGAAGCAAGAATCGATGAAGAAGGAATACTTCGAGTCCACTCCAGACTTTGTGTTCCTAGCAACTCTAATTTGAAGAGCGAGATTATGATGGAGGCACACAATACACTGTTTGCAATCCATCCCGGAAGTACCAAAATGTATCGTGATCTTCGACATACATTTTGGTGGAACAATATGAAGAGAGAGATTGCTAAGTTTATCTCGAGGTGTTTAACCTGTCAACGTGTAAAGGCGAAACATCAAGTGCCTAAGGGTCCATTGCAACCACTTGAGATTCAGAAATGGAAGTGGGAACACATTACCATGGATTTTGTTACGGGTCTTCCCATGGTTTCTCAAGTCATAAATGCTATTTGGGTTATTGTTGATAGATTAACCAAGTCTGCTCATTTCTTGCCGATACGGGAGACTTATTCCCTTGAACGTCTTGTTCGTATGTACGTAAATGAGATTGTGAGATTTCATGGCATGCCAGTATCCATAGTTTCGGATCGTGACCCAAGATTTACTTCACGATTTTGGGTTAGCTTGCAAAAAGCTATGGGCACGGATTTACGATTCAGTTCGGCATACCATCCTCAAACAGACGGACAATCAGAGAGGACTATTCAAAGTCTTGAAGATCTATTAAGACTCTGTGTCCTAGACTTCAAAGGGAGTTAGGATAAGTATTTACCATTGGTGAAATTCTCCTACAATAACAGTTATCAGGCAAGTATAGGTGCGTCTCCATTTGAAGCATTATATGGACGAAAGTGTTGCTCTCCAGTATATTGGGATGAGGTGGGTGAATCAACATTGTTGGGACCAGAGTTGGTACGTATTACTATAGAAAAGATCCAAATGATTCGATAACGTATACAAATGGCACAGGATCAACATAAGAGTTATGCAGATCTTCATCGAAAGAACGTGGAATTTAGTATTGGGAATCATGTATTATTGCGTGTTGCTCCATGGAAGGGAGTTACAAGATTTGGGAGAAGAGGAAAGCTCAATCCACGATTTATTGGTCCATTTTAGATTCTTGACCGAGTAGGAAATGTGGCCTATAGACTCGTGTTACCTCCAAGTATGTCTCGTGTTCATAATGTTTTTCACATATCTGTGCTTCGTAAATATGTGAAAGACCCGAACCACGTTATTGAGTTAGAACCAGACGAGATAGCCGAAGACTTAACGTACGAAGAGGTACCTGTCAAGATCTTAGATAGGAAGGAACATGTCCTACGCACAAACGTCATACCACAAGTCAAAGTTTTTGTGGAGGAACCATGCTATAGAGGAAATGACTTGGGAGTTGGAAACGGAAATGAAAGCGAGGTATCCTCACCTTTTCGAAACAGCAGGTGTGTACGTCAATTTCGAGGACAAAATTTCATAAGGAGGGGAGGTTGTAAGACCCCAACTTATTATAAATGAAATTAAATTTCCTCTATTTATTATTTTGAAATAGTAAGGGTTGATTTGATTAATGTGGTTAGTTATGGGTAAAATGCGCAAATATTTCAAATAAGCAAGTGGTTATAAAATATTCATTGTAGTCGGGGAATATTCGTTTGGTCGTGGAATATTCTTACGGTTGGGGAATATTCGTACGACGACGTAGCCTTGTGTGGGCCCCATAACGGAAAACGATTGGATGAAGAAAACGACAAGTATAAGTTGTTTATAAATAGCGGCGTAGTTGTTACCGTTAATACTGTTGAAATACTCGGTGGTTAAAACACAGTAGCATACGATATTGCACCAATTATTGATTCTTATGTAAGAAGGCACTACTCAATAATTGTTATAGTAATTACTGTTCAATATTTTATTTTATTGATTCAATAATTGCTACGTTGATATTTTATATTATTGTTGTTTCAATAATTGTCACTACACAATATTTTCCATTATCGGATCAATAATTCATATTATTTGAATAATATTATTAGATAACATTATTGGCAATGTCTAGAAAGTTCTGTCTAAGGAGAGGTTTGGTCATCTAATTGCGCGCCAATAAGGAGAAATCCTTATTGGAAAGCCCTCTCATTCCTGGGAACGGCCTGGTTGTCGATATTGTGATTCTCTAATATTATTTGTGAATAATTAATTATTGATTTATATGATAAGGAAAATATTCATTTTATATGGATATAGATGGAGAAATTTTTTAATGTGACAATTGTTGAAAATTGTTATTTTATCTTTTTCTGATAAAATAATTCATTTAAATATATTATTATATTATAATAATATAATAATGGTGATATTTTTACAATGAATGTGGGATATATGAATAAATGAGGAGGAAAAGTATTTTTGTTACTAAAAATATTTAAAACATGTTTTTCATGTTTGTGGAGCCCATTTCTTGACTGAAATTTGATTATAGCCTGTAAAATCGTCCGTATGTGGATTTCGGCAAATTTCTGCTTGGAATTTGGAAAAACTTAAACTTACAAAGTTGTAGAGAATGGAATTTCCTATGGAATGGACATAAGGTTTGAATTTTTTTGATAAAAAGGCTATTATTATGAATTATTGAAGTTCCGAAATTCCAAAATAATTGATTTTTGAAGTTTTAATTATTTTTTTTAAGAAAAACGTCTTTGGTGAGTTGAGTGGGTCCCACATGTGATATAAATGTGTTGAATTCAGATTCAAGAGGTGGGCGTGACAAAAATTTATATATAATAATATTTTATTAAATTTTCTACTTTGGTGTTCTAAGCATTTTCTTATAAATAGGGTGCTTAAGTTAGAATTGAAAATCACATCAGAAACTAAAGATTTCTCTCTCTATATTATCGAGCGTATTCTTGTGAGTATTTTGATACTTTGAGTGTTGCTATACGGTGCAAGTTTCTTCAAAGACTATATCCAAAGATTTCAAATCAATCTTTGTCCTTTTTGGAGGTAAGGAATGTTATTTTTTTTATAAATGATATTATTTCTTTCAATATCATTATGCCAAAATATTGGTAAGATTTTTCTTGTGAAATTCTTGTCTTTTAGTGTAATAAAGTTACTATTCACGATACGGCACTATTCACGATATCTGACCTATATTCACGAATACTGGCAGACTATTCACGTAAAAATTAAATTTTTATTTTTGTCCAAAATATCTATTATGGATACTAGCTTTGATTGTATCCATGTTTTGATCATTCTTGAATTTTACTTCACTATGGTTATTTATGAAGTATTTTTGAACTTGATTTTTAAAGTACGAAACCTTATTATTTATTCTTTTGTTTCACTTTGGATTCGCTTTTCTTTAAATATTTTTCATCATCCTCGCCTCTAAATGATGATATTACCGAATATCTTTGGCCCAGTAGTGCAAAGATCGTTGATTTTCTTATGAATATCTTTGGCCCAGAGTGCAAAGATGTACAGTGTTGAGATGAACATGACCAATCGATGAATATCTTTGGCACAGAGTGCAAAAGATGAATATTTGATTCAAGATGTATATTGATTGATGTTACGAGGATAAAATATTGATGATAAACCTTTTAAATTCATAGAAGAAAGTAGATTTCATTCTCTCACGTAACTCTTCTAATAAATTATTATTTCCTCTGTGAATATTGATTTAAAACTTGTTGTCTATTGTATTCTATCAGATTTTTCCCTGTTGAGGACTAACGTTAATTTGTTCTATGTTATCTTAGTCATAATATTCTTTACTGGGCTAGTTGAGCTCACCCTTTTCCTTTTTGTTCCATTTTTCTTCTCAGGAGGCGAGAATGTAGCGAGTACTAGTCGGGGTATGGAATGAAGGTTCTAGAACGTCATTTTGGTAGTCCTCACTATTTTGTAAATAGTGTATCAATAACTGTAATGAGGACTTATTTGAGTGTTGATATTGTCTAGAAGATAATATTTGTTTTTAGACTCACAGTTTATGTGTTGTCGTATTTTGCACGACAATTGTATTAATTTATAGTTGTAGTTATTTCCGTACCATATTTTTGGCAACTCAGAATGGGTGTTGTATACCTATTTTGGGGGCGTCATAATACAACTGTCGTGTAAAATACGATAAAACAAAAGCTGAGAGTTTTAACATGAATATTGTCTTCTAGACAATATCCACACTCAACGGAGTCCTGATTACAATTATTATCACACTATTTCATAGAATAGTGAGGACTACTAAAGCCACTTATCCTGAACCATCACTCCATTTCCCGACTTGTCCCAGCTATATTCTTATTTCCTGAAGAGAACAATGAAAGAAAAGGTGAGCTCAACTAGCCCAATAAGAAATATTATGACTAAGATAATGCAGAATAAATTATCCTTAGCCTTCAACAGTATAACAACTGATAAAACATAATAGACAACAAGTATAACTGCAGCGGAACAAACAATCCATTAGAAGAGTTAAGTAGATCATGATATCTACTATCTTCTATGATTTAAAAAGTTTATCATCAAATTTTATCGCTGAGACTCAGCTTAATAAATAAACCACATCATCGAATCATCCCTGCACCACGGCCAGGGATATTCATGTAATCATCAATGGGCATAATTATACCGAATAATCCCTGGTCATAATCATACCAACAACTGTCCATCAATGCACTACAGGCCAATGAGGACTTTTACCACATCATTTGTAACATTAAGGTTCATGATTATACCGAATGATCCCTGGTCATAATCATATAAATCAATAGTCCATCTATGCACGTAAGCCAAAGATGACTTTCATCACAACATAAGCATGAGGATGATGACAATGATATAAGAATTCAATTAAAAGAAATAAAGGATAAATTTTTAAAGATTTATAATTTAATTTATCCAAAATTCAATAACGTTCAAATTTCCAACACGATACTGCTTTGTGAAGTAAAATTCAAGAATGATATTGTATCAAAAATGATTTGAACCGAAAATAAATCAATTTTTGTCATGAATAGTACTTTGGGTGAAAAGTACCCGGGTGAATAGTACCCCAGGAATAGTACTTCGGGAACAATATCCCATGAATAGTACTTTGTGAATAGTACTTCATGAATAGTACTTTATGAATATTACCCATGAATAGTACTTTTGTGAATAGTACCGTATAAATGAATAGTACTCATAGACAGTACTCCAGTATGAAAAGCTTAAAATTTAACAAGAATGTTAAAAAATATCCTTGTGAAACAATACTGGATGAAACACAAATTTTAAGGATATTCTACTAATTTCATGGAGTATAGAAGCCAAAACTTTAACAAAATGAGTATAGAATTCGAAATCTGAAATGAAATAATATTACTTACATACTACAAAGTATGGAAGAAAATATTATTTCAAGCGAATATTAAACAAAAATAACATCCCTTACAACTGTTGAACGAAAATAATATTCCAACGAATATTTAACGAAGATAATATTCCTACGAATATTGAACGAAGATAATATTCTTTATGAATATTGAACGAAAATAATATTCATACGAATATAAAAAATAATATCTCTTCAGAATATGAAATAAATAATACCCCTTACGACTGTTGAACGAAAAATAATATTCCTACGAATATTGAACGAAGATGATATTCCTTACGAATATTGAAAGAAAATAATATTCATACGAATACAAAAAATAATATCTCTTCAGAATATGAAATAACTAATACCCCTTACCTTAGAAGAAGACTGGATACTAGAATAATGAAGTAGTAGACTTCTCTTCTTCTTTCTCTCTATAGCTTCTCTCTATATAGATTTTCTCTCTATAATTGCTCTTGTGAGTCTTAGTGAATTGGTGAGAATGAAGGAAGAATGAGCTTCTATTTATAGGAAAACATAGTTTCGATAATTGCACATTTTGGGGATCGAAATATTACAGTATAATACCTTCATCTTTTTCTTCATTTTTAATTTAGTCCTGTAAGTATTATCAAACTTGCACCACCTCCCCTAATTGTATATCATGTGAATCAATAGTACAATCATGTGACTCAATAGTTCTATACATATGAAAAAATAATTACAGTATAATACCTTCATCTATACCTCCATTTTTAATTTAGTCATGCAAGTATTATCAATCTTGCACCACCTCTCCTAATAGTACATGCATGTGAATTAATAGAAATTAATTGCTCATTTATCCGATTAATTACCCGATTGGTCAATATAACCTCCAGACATCAATTATTATCAAAATAATTGTCGATTTCCACCAAAACTAATAATCCCAACACGATGAAAATATCAATTTCATCTTTAATCAACACGAACGTATTCATCATTAATATTATAACTCACAATATTTCACAACCAGATCATTCCCAGGAAAGAGGGGGCTTTCCGATAAGGATTTCTCCCTATTGCCGCACAATTAGGTGACCAAACCTATCCCCGACAGAACTTTCTAGACATCGGTAATATTAAAAATAATAATATGAATAACTTTTTCGTCTCAATTATTGATTTAATAATATTAAATATTATGCAGATGATACTGTGACAATAATAAAATCAATAATATGAGAGATATTATGCAGTAATTATTGTAGCAATAATTGAGTATAACTGAGTGACTTCTCACTTAAGCATCAATAATCAATACCGTGTGCTACTATGCAACCACGCGTATTACTGTTCTTTTAACATCAGGTATTTCAACAGTTAACGGTAAAAACTTTCGCTGTTATTTTTTAAAAAAAAGATATTTCTGTCGTTTTCTAACTACGACAATACTTCCGTGGTGGGGTCCACCAATGATTGTGTAGTCGTACGAATATTCCCCGACAAAAAGAATATTCCACGACCAAACGAATATTTTCCGACAACGAATATTTTATAACAACTTGCTTACTTTGCAAAATTTTTAAATATCACCCTTAACTTTAAACTTTTATCAATTTAACCATTTACTAAATAGAATAATAATTATAAGAAAATTGAATACTTTCATTTCATAAAATTTTGGATCTTACAATCACCCCTCCTTATGAAATTTTGCCCTCGAAATTTACGTACCTAGTAGTTCGAAGAGATGAGAATACCTTGCTTTCTATTTGGATTATACCTTCCCGGTTATTTCCTCTGTATCATAATTTTCCCATTGTCTCCTGTATTTCAGATATCATTATAGAATACATCTTCAAAACAAAGGTTAATTGACATGCCACATATTATCCCTATATTCTTACCGACCAATTAAAAAACACATAAGCTTAGGTATGTCATACTAGCGAAGGATTAACCCTAATAAATCAATTTTTGTCATGAATTGTACTTTGAGTGAATAGTACCCGGGTGAATAGTACCCCGTGAATAGTACTTCAGGAATAGTACCCCATGAATAGTACTTTGTGAATAGTACTCGTGAATAGTACTTCATGAATAGTACTTTATGAATAGTACTTTGTGAATAGTACCCGTAAATAGTACTTTTGTGAATAGTATCGTATAAATAAATAGTACTCATAGACAGTACTTCGTCATGAAAAGCTTAAAATTTAACAAGAATGTTCAAAAATATCCGTGTGAAACGATACTGGATAAAACACAAATTTCAAGGATATTATACTAATTTCATGGAGTATAGAAGCCAAAACTTTAACAAAATGAGTATAAAATTCGAAATCTGAAACGAAATAATATTACTTACATACTACAGAGTATGGAAAAAAATATTATTTCAAGCGAATATTGAACAAAAATAACATCCCTTACAACTGTTGAATCGAAAATAATATTCCAACGAATATTTAATTGAAGATAATATTCCTACGAATATTGAACGAAGATAATATTCTTTATGAATATTGAACGAAAATAATATTCATACGAATACAAAAAATAATATCTCTTCAGAATATGAAATAAATAATACCCCTTACGACTGTTGAACGAAAATAATATTCCTACGAATATTGAACGAAGATGATATTCCTTACGAATATTGAACGAAAATAATATTCATACGAATACTAAAAATAATATCTCTTTAGAATATGAAATAACTAATACCCCTTACCTCAGAAGAAGACTGGATACTGGAATAATGAAGTAGCAGACTTCTCTTCTTCTTTCTCTCTATAATTGCTCTTGTGAGTCTTAGTGAATTGGTGAGAATGAAGGAAGAATGAGCTTCTATTTATAGGAAAACATAGTTTCGATAATTGCACATTTTGGGGCTCGAAATATTACAGTATAATACCTTCATCTTTTCCTTCATTTTTAATTTAGTCCTGCAAGTATTATCAAACTTGCACCACCTCCCCTAATAGTATATCATGTGAATCAATAGTACAATCATGTGACTCAATAGTTCTATACATGTAAAAAATTAATTACAGTATAGTACCTTCATCTATACCTGTATTTTTAATTTAGTCATGCAAGTATTATCAATCTTGCACCACCTCCGCTAATAGTACATGAATGTGAATCAATAGTACACACATGTGAATAAATAGTTATAAGCATGTGAATTAATAACAATTAATTTCTCATTTATCCGACTAATTACCCGATTGGTCAATATAACCTCCAAAAATCAATTATTATCGAAATAATTGTCGATTTCCACAACCACTAATAATCCCAACACAATGAAAATATTTTTATCAACAATTTCATTTTTGAATTTTCGAAGTTTGAGTTTTTTTTGAAAAAGTCAACTGTTGACTTTTTAACCAAAAAGTTAACCCTGGTAAATTTTGTGTTTATAGTCTATTTGTACTAATTTCATCGTTCCGGACTCAAATATCACATCCGCGTCTCCAAATTCAACTCCGAGCTCAAATTTGATTTTTAATAATATTCATCATTAATATTATAACTCACAATATTAACAACCAGATCGCGTTCCGAGAAAGAGGGGCTTTTCGATAAGGATTTCTCCCTATTAGGCGCCTTAATTGTGACCAAACCTCTCCTCGATGTAACTTTCTGAACATCGTCAATATTACAAATAATAATATGAATAACTTTGTCATCTCAATTATTGATTTAATAATATAAAATATTATGCAGATGATACTGTGACAATAATTGAATCAATAATATGAGAGATATTATGCAACAATTAATGTAGCAATAATTGAGTATAACTGAGTGACTTCTCACGTAAGCATCAATAATCAATACCATGTGCTACTATGCAACCACGCGTATTACTATACTTTTACTACCGGGTAGTTCAACAGTTTAACGCTAAAACTTTCGCCGTTATTTTTAAAAATATTTTAGTCGTTTTCTAACAACGACAGTACCTCCGTTGTGGGATCCACCAATGATTGTGCCGTCGTACGAATATTCCCCGATAAAAAGAATATTTCTCGACCAAACGAATATTTCCCGACACAATGAATATTTTATATCAACTTGCTTACTTTGTAAAATTTTCAAATATCACCCTTAACTTTAAACTTTTATCAATTTAACTATTTACCAAAATAGAAAAATTGAATACTTTTATTTCATAAAATTTGGGATCTCACAAAAAATGTTACATGTAATAAGGGTGCGAATAGGCTGATCACCTACCGTACATAGTTAAGCTTAACTTGCTTTTCATGAGCACTTAGTTAAATATGATATTTCCATGACATTAAGAAACTTTAATTTGTCAGTTGTTGTTTTGAAATTCTCAAACCTCCTAATAGTTACTCAGTTAAGATAATGGGATTCAAGATTCTATTACTCCTTGAATCCTCCTTAAATCCGAGAATTTGTTTACTAAGAAAATTTTATTAATTATTTTTATTGAGCTTTTAAACTTGCTGAGTTATTTAAGGTCACTCTTGCATTGTTGTGTATTTTAGCAGGAATATAAGAGGTCGAATGGTCTCGTAGCAAGGCGAAGGGCAAAGATGTCCTTAAGCCAGAGGAGTAGTTTTAATATTTTAATAGTTTATAGTTTATGTTAATGTAGTAAACTATTGTAATAGTTTGAGGCAGAATGTACTATCGCTTATTCTATGTTTTTGGGATAGTTTAGTTTGTGAATGTACACGAGTTGTGAATTTATGTTTTGGTGTTAGAAACTTGTTTGCCTAATTCTATATAACAATTCCACGCAAGTATACGCGATCGATTATGAAATATATATAAAGAAGAGCATTGTTCCCACGAAGATCAATTATAATTTCCAATTCCCAATTACTAACTATGCATCCACTTAATTCTATTTACACAAATAAATTAATAACTACTGAATAATCACTAAAAATAATGAATATAGAATTTATATAAATGGAAATATTAAGGAATTAAATTTCCCCCGATGAATCATAAAATTAATCTTATTAATACTGCATTGAATTGATTAATTGAAATTGCCAACGGAAAATTACTAATAATCAATATAATTATTTTCCAAATAATTATATAGCATACTTATTATTATTATTATTATTATTATTATTATTATTATTATTATTATTATTATTATTATTATTATTATTATTATTATTATTATTATATTTATTATTAATTCACTATATTCCAATGATAATTAATAACAAGAAATTCATTAAGATTCATTTTTTTAAAGTTGCTTATGCTATCAAGATATATGTTTATCCTATCCACTAATCAGCATTCAATCATAAGAAGAATTACTAATCAAAAGTTACTATATCCAAATCTTAATTTAGATTTCATTTGTCAAATTTCATATAAATCCATCAATAATTGTTGATCAGACAATTATAACAAAAATAACAGAATATAATAAACAATCTCAATATATTTAATCAATTTAATAAACCATAAAAATAAATATTAATTCAAATCATCATTGGGTTCCATTGATTACCTAATTAAGAAATTAGTTCATAACTGAAAATAAAAATAATAATAAATCATTATTCTCAAAATACAGAAATAAAGAAGTAGAGAAGAAAGAAGAAACTCTGTAGAAGCCTCTGTCTTTTTTCCCAGCTCTTTCCTCATGTTGTTGAAGAATACTCTAGAAACTCTTATTTTCCTACGTACTATTCTACTTCTTTATTGCCGATACTAAATAATGAATTATTCCCTATTACTAGTCTTTTACTAATATTTAATAACAAAAGTGTCCAACAATACATGAATGAGTGCAAACAAATAAAATGCAGTCTTTTTAGGAGTTTGAAAACATCCGAACTTCAATATTACTCCCCAGTTATATAAAATCAAAAACTCTATATTTTCCATCTAGGCACGTGGGCTTACTGTTGGGTAAAATCTAATTATGCACGACACACAAGTATATATGGTCAACAAGTAATATAATAGTAAGTAGAGTATCGTTCCCACAGAGACAATTAAGTAAGAATTTAACCTCACAATTATCAATTTCCTATGAATCCTAATTTTATTAAACTATCTAAATCAATGATTAAAATTATAAAAACTAAAATTATTAATAAATATAAGATCACAAACCAATCACAAATATTAAAAATTGAAATCTCAAACAATTAATGGAGAATTAGGCTTACGATTTCACCATAAGCTTCACTCTGATTTTTACACCTTTATTCCAGATCAATTCACTATCCCAGTTTATTAATCAAAAACAAGAATGTAGCACTAGCAACCTCTCGATGTACTAATACCGTATTAACTTAAATCTACAATTAAGATAGGAACAAGTTAAAGACCTTAATCAACTAACGCACTATATCTCTATGCGAATTATAATTAAAGAAGGTTTAAGATTAAGTCCTCTATCCGATTACATGCGATGTCAAGCATATCTCTACCTTAACATTCATCAAGATTCTGTACATTCACAAAATTCAAGAACACATGCTATATTAACTAAGTCTAGACTCGTATATCCTCTCTCGATTCCATACAAATCCACAAAGAATTGTTGATCAGGCAATTCATAAATTCAAGCTCAAATTAATATAGATAAACTGGAAAATAGTTTATTGAACTGAAAATCAAAGTTATAAAACCATCGTTTCACTTAAGGATCCATCATAAGCCTAAAAAGTGAATTAGTTCATCATAAATGAAATAATAACTAAATAAATTAAAGACAACATCCTTTCAATTACAAATATAAGACTAAAAAGAAGAATAATTCAGAACACCCTTCATGTAGCCTTAATCCACAATTGATATGAAATTCTCTTCAAAGTCTTCCTCCAATGCTTGATAAGAAAAATCTGTAATTAATCTCTGTAATTTGCCTTGTGTGTTTGATTTCGATGTTTGTTACTCATTATATATCCAAATCTCCAACTTCTGATCGAAATCCCATGTCATATAAAGTCCAAACACATTCCACACACTAAAATCCATGTTCCATCCAATAAGCAGTAGTACTCGTGTCCCGCTAATCTATCCAACATTTGATCGATAAAGGGCAAAGGAAAGTGATCTTTGCGGGTCGCCTTATTTCAACTTCCTGTAGTCCATGCAGACCCTCCAACCAGTCACTATCCTTGTTAGAATCATCTCATTGTCATCATTCTGAACCGCGGTCATTCCTCCCTTTTTTGGCACACATTGCACCGGACTAACCCACTTACTGTCTGAAATCGGGTATATGATACCTACATCCAACCATTTAAATAGTTCCTTCTTGACTACTTCTTTCCTGATAGGGTTGAGCCGTCATTGATGTTCCACTATCGTTTTTGCATCGTCTTCCATCAGAATTTTGTGCATGCAAAAGAATGGGCTGATTCCCTTGATATCTACTATTGTCCATCCAATAGCCGATTTGTGGTCCCTAAGCACTCTTAGCAACTTTTTTTCCTGCAATTCGTTAAGTGTAGCAGAAATAATAACAGGTAAAGAATTAGAATTGCCTAAATATGCATACCTGAGGTGTTTAGGGAGTGGCTTAAGTTCAAGAGTTGGTGGCTCCTCCAATGACGGTTTCATCCTTGTTGTGGCTGTCTCCTCCGTGTGCAATGGTTAAAAGGGTGTTTTAAATCTGCTAACTCATGGCAAGGAGTCTAGCATCTGCAAGTAGTCCACAAATTCTGGATCATTTAACTCTTTATCCCCCAGTAGTGTTGTTTCCAATGGATCATTGACCAAACTCTTTCCCATATCTTCGCTGATTATCTACTCAATAATATCCATCCTGAAACATTCTTCTTCATCCGTAGGGAATTTTATGGCCTTGAAGACATTAAATTTCACTTCTTGATCTTGGACCCTCATTGTTAGTTCACCTTTCTGTAAGTCAATGAGTGTCCTACCTGTAGCCAAGAAAGGTCTCCCTAGGATAATTGGGATGTTCTTATCTTCCTCAAAATCTAGAATAATGAAATCCGCGGGGAATATAAATTTGTCAACCTTTACCAATATGTCCTCCACAATGCCTCTCGGGTACGTGACTGACCTATCTGCCAATTGTAATGAGATGTTCGTAGGATTTGGAACTGGAAAACCCAATTCTGTATAAATTGATAATGGCAAAAGGTTCACACTTGCTCCCAAATCACACAAACATTTGTTGAATGCCATATTCCCAATCGTGCACGGAATAGTGAAACTCCCTGCATCTTTCAACTCTGGTGGCAACTTTCACAGTAACACCGCACTACACTCCTCTGTTAATGCCACTATTTCGAAATCTTCCAATTTCTTTTTCCTGGACAGAATCCCTTTTATGAACTTCGCATAACTTAGCATTTGCTCTAGGGCTTCTGCGAACGGGATGTTAATATGAAGTTTCTTAAAAACTTCCAAAAAATTTCGCGAACTGCTTATCTAATTTTTATTTTTGGACTCTTTGTTGAAACGGCAGTGGAGGATACGCAACTGGCTTGTCATCTAACTTTATTTTCTCAATTTGCTTATCCTCACCCTTCTTTTCTTCAACCCCTTTGTTCTCATCAGTTTTGTCATCCGATATAGCTGAATTTTTTGCACTTTTCCCATCTAGATGTTTTCCACTTCTCAAAGTGATTGCCTGACACTGTTCATGGTTTCCCTTCGGATTTCTCTCTGTGTCACTCGATAGAGTCCCTCGTGGTCTGTTGTTCAATGCTAAGGCAATTTGTCCCATCTGATTTTCCAAATTCTTGATGGCCATTGCTTGGTTTTTCATCGCTGTCTCGTTGCTTGTTATATACTTTGACAACAACTCCTCTAAATTTGATTTCCTTTCTTGATGTTGAGCCAGTTTTTGATGATTCTGAAAACCTGGGGGATATAATGGTCGTGGAGCCTGATTATTACTCCACGAGAAATTTGGGTGATTCCTATTCCCCTGGTTGTAAGTATTCTGGTACATGTTCTGTGGAATCCTATTGTACCTACCCACAAATTGCATGAACGGTGGGTTGATTGAACATTGATCTGTAGGATGTTCACCTGCGCACAATTCACAAATAACTGCAACCTGCTGTGCCTGTGCCCCCGACATAGCATCCAATTTCTTAGACAGTGCTGAAATCTGCGCTTGTATTGCTGTCACACCATCTACTTCTAACACTCCAGCTGCCTTTGCCTGTGTCATTCTTGCCGTTGGCCACTGGTAGTTGTTAGCTGCCATTATCTCAATTAAATTATAAGCCTCCTCATAACTTTTTACCGTAAATGCTCCACCCGAAGCTGCATCAATACTGGTCCTGAGATTCCCATGTAGTCCGTTATAGAAATTATTCATTTGCAACCACTTAGGCAATCCATGATGCGGGCACTTTCTGAGAAATTCCTTGTATCTTTCCCATACCTCATACAATGACTCCCCGTGTTGCTGTTCAAACATTGTTATCTCATTCCTCATTTTTGCAGTTTTCACTGGTGGGAAGAATTTTGCAAGAAATTTCTGAGCGAGGTCTTCCCAAGTAGTTATCGATCTTGGCGGTAGAGAGTGTAACCAACTCTTTGCCTTGTCCCGTAAGGTGAATGGGAACAAGAGAAGTCTCACCGCATCATCCGACACCCCATTGTACCTGAAAGTGTCATAAATCTCCAGAAAGCTGACTAGATGTTCGTTCAGATCATCATTTGCTAATCCCCCAAACTGAACTGAATTTTGAATCATTTGAATCATCCCAGGCTTGATTTCGAATGTGTTCGCAGCTATAGCAGGCTTGGTGATACTTGACTGCAGCTCAGTCACCTTGGGTGTAGCAAAATCCCTTAACGCTTTCTGATCTTTTGCTACCATTGCCTCTTCCTTTTCAGAGTTTTCGAATTCTTCTTTTGTTTCCTTGATCCACTTACTTAACCTCTGAAACCGTCTCTCAATGTCGTCCTCAAAAGGAAGCAAGTCTGAATTTTTGGACCGCGTTTGCATAAACCATTTCAAAAACCTGAAATAAGAGGAACAAAACAAAAATAAAAATGTTTAAGTAAAATTGGACTAATTAAACTGATATCATAAAATATTAAATTCTATACTAAATGATCCCCGGCAGCGGCGCCAAAAACTTGTTGGGTAAAATCTAATTACGCACGACACACAAGTATACATGGTCAATAAGTAATATAATAGTAAGTAGAGTATCGTTCCCACAGAGATAATTAAGTAAGAATTTAACCTCACAATTATAAATTTTCTATTAATCCTAATTTTATTAAACTATCCAAATCAATGATTAAAATTATAAAAACTAAAATTATTAATAAATATAAGATCACAAACCAATCACAAATATTAAAAACTAAAATCTCAAACAATTAATGGAGAATTAGGCTTACGATTTCACCCCAAGCTTCACTCTGATTTTTACACCTTTATTCCAGTTCAATTCACTATCCCAGTTTATTAATCAAGAACACAAATGTAGCACTAGCCACCTCTCGATGTACTAATACCATATTAACTTAAATCTATAATTAAGATAGGAACAAGTTAAACGCCTTAATCAACTAACGCACTATATCTCTATGTGAATTATAATTAAAGAAGGTTTAAGATTAAGTCCTCTATCCGATTACATGCGATGTCAAGCATATCTCTACCTTAACATTCATCAAGATTCTGTACATTCACAAAATTCAAGAACACATGCTATATTAACTAAGTCTAGACTCGTATATCCTCTCTCGATTCCATACAAATCCACAAAGAATTGTTGATCAGGCAATTCATAAATTCAAGCTCAAATTAATATAGATAAACTGGAAAATAGTTTATTGAACTGAAAATCAAAGTTATAAAACCATCGTTTCACTTAAGGATCCATCATAAGCCTAAAAAGTGAATTAGTTCATCATGAATGAAATAATAACTGAATAAATTAAAGATAACATCCTTTCAATTACAAATATAAGACTAAAAAGAAGAATAATTCAAAACACCCTTCACGTAGCCTTAATCCACAATTGATATGAAATTCTCTTCAAAGTCTTCCTCTAATGCTTGATAAGAAAAATCTGTAATTAATCTCTGTAATTTGCCTTGTGTGTTTGATTTCGATGTTTGTTACTCATTATATATCCAAATCTCCAACTTCTGATCGAAATCCCATGTCATATAAAGTCCAAACACATTCCACACACTAAAATCCATGTTCCAGCAGAGTTTCAAGCAAGACAGGACACTCAGGATCTGGCACCCCTATTCCTACGGGTATAAGATATAAACGCTTGCACTTTCGTACGGTATGGCTCTTACAAAACCAAATATGAAGACCCCACCCCTACGTAGTGTTAAACTTTATTTAGGCCATACTCAAGGCATGCCTTCTGCTATCTGACTTTAGTGAATCTTCATACTTGCAACAATAATGCTCCAATTGCCTCCTTTTTCACTCATGCACCACACCACCCATCCTATATATAAAATAACAAGAAATAAGTAAAAGAAGATCATAGAAATAAGGATTTAACAACAATTAATCTTAAATTGGACATGAATTCGTGGATATAAAATCCACTTATCACTTACGCACCTGTAAATTGGTCCAGCGCCGCGACTTCGAATGTTGCCCTCCACGACTTGCCATGGTTTCCGGTCGCTGCTCCAATTCTCCTGTCTCAACATTGATTTCTTTAACTATTCCTTACACTTTATACCTTGTTTGGAATGGTTACTCCTCCACCCAAATGATCTTTATTCACACGTGGCTAAGTCAAGGCTAATAATATTATGCAACATTAACACTAAAATACGTTGGAATCCTTTATTATCACAAACTACTAAAATGTACAAAAATACTACTGAAGTTCTTAAGAATAAGCAAAATAACTCAATTAAAACTACTCAATTCATAGATATAAAATATGTGACGCCCCCAAAATAGGTCTACACAACCCGTTCTGAGTCGCCAAATACATGGTACATAATTTAAATACAAACTTCAATTATACAATTATCATACAAAATACGACAACACAATAGCCGAGTTTCAATACAAATATTATCTCGTAGATAATATCCAAACTCAAATAAAGTCCTCATTACAATTATTTTCACACTATTTTAAAGAATAGTGAGGACTATTATAGCAACCATCTTCGACCGTTACTCCATTCCCTGACTAGTCTCAGCTATATTCTCATTTCCTGAAGAGAACAATGAAAGAAAAGGGTGAGCTCAACTAGCCCAATAAAGAAAATTATGACTAAGATAATATAGAATAAATTATCCTTAGTCCTCAACAATATAAAAATTGATAGAATACAATAGACAACAAGTTTAGAGCAACATCTGCAGTGGAATAAGCAATCCATTAGAAGAGTCAAGTAGAGCATGATGTCTACTATCTTTTATGATTTAAAAGTTCATCATCAATATTTTATCTCTGCAACACAATTCAATAAATAATCCACATCGCTGAATTATCCATGCATTACGGGCCAATGATAATCATTAGTATCACATCCATGAATTATCCATGCACTACGGTCCAAGGATATTTGTTATTATCACCAGGGGTCATGATCATGTCAAATAACTGTCCATCTATGCACTACGGGCCAAAGAGGACTTTTATCACATCATTTGTCTGTAACATTACAGGTTATGATTATACCGATACATAATTCCTGGTCATAATCATACCAATCAATAGTCCATCTATGCACTACGGGCCAAAGATGACTTTCACCACAATATAAGCATGAGGATGATGACAATGATATAAAAAATCAATCATGTGAGATTAATGATAAATATTAAAGATTTATAATTTAATTTATCCAGAGTTTAAGAATGTCCAAATTGTCAACATGATAATTAATTGTGGAGTAAAATTCAAGAATGATATTCATGTATCAAAAATAATTTGGACAGAAAAAACTAATTTTTATCATGAATAGTACCCCGTGAATAGTACTTCATGAATAGTATCCCGTGAATAGTACTATATGAATAGTATCGTATGTATGAATAATACCGTATGAATGAATAGTGCCCATGAATAGTACTCCAGCATGAAAAGATTAAAATTTAATAAGAAATTTCAAAAAAATATTTTCATGAAACGATACTAGATGAAGCATAAAATTCAAGGATATCCTACTAATTCCAAGGAGTATAGAAGCAATACTTATCAAAATAAATGTAGATTTAGGAATATGAAACGAAATAATATTACTTCCATACTATAGAGTATGGAAGAAAATAATATTTCTTACGAATATTGAACAAAAATAATATCCATTACCTTAGTAGGAGAGTAATCTGATTGGTATAGCGGAGATATTCTTGAAGAAAATTTACACTATTTGCTACACTCAAAGTTTCCTTAAACTCAAAAGAAATACGATTAATATTATAGAAGAAGAATTCTCTAATTCTAGTGTGATTTTCATTTCTAAACTAAGCATCCTATTTAAAGGAGAATGACATGATACTATTTAGGAAATAATCACGGACTGCACAGGAAAAATATCATGGGTGAAGTCACGAAAATTTGCACGAAAATCTGATTTTTACTATTCAGTACTGTGCAATAAAATATTCTAATAAAACAAAAAGTTTATATAAAATATAATATATTCCATTTATAATCTAATAAAATGAAAAACTTTATATATAATATAAAAAGTATTCTGTTTTATATAAAAAGTTTTCTATTTTATTACTATTATAATAATAATAAAACAAAAACTGAGATAACTTTCTACCGATGATTTTGAAAAATGAGTAACTGGGGGTCCATGTAATAAACCAACTTATAACAAGTATTTTATGAAAAACCACTCTATTTGTATCAAAAAATTAATAAATATATACTACAAATCACTTATCTTCAATAAGCACATTTTTAATCTTTCAATAATTATTCATTATTAATATAATAACTCACAATATTAACAACCAAATCGTTCTCAGGAAAGAAGGGGCTTTCTGATAAGGACTTCTCCTTATTGGCGTGCAATTAAATAACCTAAACCCTTCTCTTGATAGAATTTTATAGACATTATCAATAATACAAATAATAATATGAATAATTGTGTTGTCTCAATTTTTGATTTAATAATATAAAATATTGTACAGATGATACGGTGATAATAATTGAATCAATAATATAAGATACTTTGCAGTAACTACTGTGGCAATTATTAAATGAACTGAGTGACTTCTTACGTAAACATCAATAATCAGAGATACTATGAAATACCGTGTGCTACTATGTAACCACGCGTATTACTGTATTTTTATCATCGAGTATTTAAATAGTTAATGGTAAAAGTTTTGCCATTATTTTTATAAAAAAGGTTATTTTTTTCGCTTTCTATATTCGACAGTCATTCCGTTATGGGTTCCACCAATGATTGTGCTTTCGTACGAATGTTCCCTGATAAAATGAATATTCCATGAAGCAACGAATATTTTATGACAACTTTCTTACTTTGCAAAATTTGTAAATATTACCCATAACTATAACATTATATCAAATCCACACCTTATTATTCAAAATAATATTTGGAGAAAATTAAATCTTTATTCATAAAAAGTTGGGGTCTTACAACCTCCCCTTCTTATGAAATTTCATCCTCGAAATTGATGTACGTACCTGGTATGCCGAAGAGGTGAGGATACCTTGTTTTTATTTCAGATTCTAACTTCCAGGTCATTTCCTTAATATCGTGGTTTCTCCATAAAACTTTGACTTGAGGTATAACCTTTGAGCGTAGAATATGTTCCTTCTTATCCAAGATTTTAACAGGTACCTCTTCATATGTTAAATCTTCTGCTATCTCGTCTGGTTCTAATTCAATAATAAGGTTCGGGTCTTCCACATATTTACGCAACATAGATATGTGAAAAATGTTATGAACATGAGACATACTTGGTGGTAAGGCGAGTCTATAGGCCACAGTTCCTACTCAATCGAGGATTTCAAATAGACCAATGAATCGAGGATTGAGCTTTCCTCTGTTTCTAAATCTCATAACTCCTTTCCATGGAGCAACATGTAATAATACATGATCTCCAACATTGAATTCCACATCTCTTCGATGAAGATCAACATAACTCTTTTGTCAATCTTGTGAGGTTTGTATACGTTACCGGATCATTTGAATCTTTTCCGTTGTCATGCATACTAATTCTGGTCCCAACAACGTTGCTGCACCCACCTCATCCCAGCATACTGGAGAACGACACTTTCGTCCATACAATGCTTCGAATGGAGCCATGACTATTGTCGACGTCAGGATTTTTAGATGTCCCTTTTCGTTACTTGTTCTTTGGTGTTCTCATGTTAATGTGAGATTTGTTTGAAAAAACAAGTGAAAAAGGTCCGACATGTGTAATGTCGACGATTTGACTTTAAGAGTCGCCAGTTGATATTTTTAACTGGTTGCACCAATGCAACCTAAAAGGTTTGAACCAACACAACTGAAAAGGTTTGGACATTGACCTAGTGATGTGACACTGCTAAACGGGTTTGTGAAACCGAGATTCATTTGGGTTCGGGGGGTTGATTATGCGGAGGGAAGTTGTTAGGCACCCCCCGACATCCGTGTTGCCACGTTGACCACCACTTTTCAAAGAAACTGTTATATGAATGTGTGTGTGTGTGTGTGGATCAATGTGCAATTATTTGAAAGTAGTGCGAGGCCTCGTTCGCACCTATATACACAAGGTTTGAATTTATAGAAAAATTCAGTTTTAAGCAAGATATAGCAATGAAATTTTATAAAAAGAGGTTTTTCAAACCCTGTGCTCAATAGGAATTGAGACCTTTTCATACTTCCATTTTATTATTAAAATGTTCGGCTTGTTTGCTTTTATTTTCGAGATGCGAGGCATCTTCAAAAAAATAATATACAGCAGTACCGAACTCCTCATGGGCATGACAGCCATCCAAGGAAATTCGTACACTGTAAATAATGTACAAGCTATTTACAGCTGAAAAAGTCCATCATGGGAACCGAATCTAGATTCAGTAGACTTAATCTATGATCACATGATTCCTAGGCTCACATGATACTGCAGTTTATATGGAAAGCAGTAAGCAGTTGTATATATATAAAAGCTGTAAATATATATATATATATATATACAAACATGATCAACCATCACGAAGCAACTCCATGGGGGATCAGAAATATAAATAAAGTAGTAAATGCTATCAACCGCCACGAAGTAAACTCCAGGTGGGACGAAATGTAAATAAAGCTGTAAAAGCGATCAACTGCCACGAAGTAAACTCCAAGCGGGATGAAATGTAAATATATATACATATATATATATATAAAAGCAGTAAACGCACCGGATATGAAATCTAGGCTCATCGGATATGTCCGACAACAATTATATAAATACACATATATATATAAAAGCAATAAACGCTCCGGATGTGAAATCCAGGCTCATCAGATATGTCTGACAACAATTATATATATATATTTATATAAAAGCAAATAAACGCTCCAGACATAAGTCTAGGCTCAATCGAGGCATAACTCGATAATATTAGTCCATATATAAATATATACATATATAAGTATATATATATATATAGACATAAATAAAAACCACGGACCGAAGTTTGGGCATACGCACACAACACGACTCTCAATGTGTAGAATAGTGTGTGCAAAGATGAAGAGAAAGGCTTTATAGAGTGTAAGAAGGCTTACAATGGGCTTCCAATGCAGACTTCTATGACTCTATATGGATAAAAACTCAGCTCCCACTGGTAAATGTATAGCTATATGTGAGCTAACATGTGTTTAAAAAGAGCAAGCACTCAATATGGGTGTGTACAGAGCAAATTGGACAGGGCTTCCTTGCCTTCTCTCTCTTTTTCAAAATGGCTACCCCAAGCCCTCTATTTATAGAGGGGGGAGTCAGTATATACTGATGGTGAGCAGATGCACTCACTTGACGCCTCGGGGGTGCCCAGGTCTGCATGGGTCCTATCATCTCAATCGTGCACTTATACACTGTAATGTCCGCTCGAACTTGCAGAACTTCAATCCGAGCATCTGAATGAGGTATATAAGACCTTCTCCGGACTGCTTGTGTCGAGAGTTACACAATGACATGGATTAGAGGTTGTACGAAGTCAGGAAGAGGGGACCATGCCCATGGTCTTCAAGCTTCAAATTCTATCTGGTGTACTGCCACGCGTAATAGTCACTCAAGATTGGAACTCCTTGGTTCTTGTAGGACATTGTTGTATGTATGTATGTATGTATGAAGTGTTGAGATGACGCGCAGGTGTTGTGGTAGCAAGATGACATTTGACTCCTCACCGGGGTTATCGCCGGTTTGAGTTGAAAGTAGACATTGCTCAGGGTTACATCTGAGATTGGACTGCTGCAAGTTTTGAATGCCGCAATGTCACCTGTGAGAATGCCTGTCTACCCGTTGTTAGCTCCGGGTCTGAGGTATGAATGCCTCGGTGGGAGGTCTAAGATTGAAGCTGATCGCATGCATTTGAAACAAGCATTTCTGGAGTTATTGCCAGAACTGCAACAATATTCCTTGGTGTTATCGCCAAGGACGAAACTCGGGGTTATCTCTAAGGTTAGAAATGATGTTCCTGGTGTGTGTTTCGGGGTTGGAAATGATGTTTCCGGTGTGTGTTCCGGGGTTGAAACTAAACTTCCGGTAGTATCCAGAATGGATGTAAGCTGTCTTCCAGGGTTATCTCCGAAAGATGAATCTTCCCTCCTGCAATGTCAGTAACATGTGTGCAGAAAATTTTGAGTGTCTACAGATGCCCCTCTTTATCATATTCATGCTATGCAAGGCATGGATAGGATAAAGAATCCTAGACACTTGAAATGCAACAATATAAACATGATGCTGTGTGCAGCAACATGATGCAAATGTATGATGCATGATTGTCGGGTAATCCTGTTGGGATGACAATCAGTGATGCCTTGGACATGCGATCCAAGTCTTCAAGGATGTTGACATTGGGGCTATCACCAAAGTCATGAATCCTAGACACAAACTTCATTCTCCATAGAGGTTCTTCTTATGTAAAAGAGATCTGTGGGGATAAAGTTTTGTCTGTTTGAGGATGTGTATAACATATCCCACCATCCTGTCGGAGTTACTGCCAATAGTATGTACTTGTTAGGGTTTCCTGGCCTCCGTTGATGTGTGTATCACCGGATATATCCCTGATGGATGTATTGTCAAGGCTGCTTGACTTTCATTGATGTGTGTATCAATGGTTGCATCGCGTTGTGACCCTTGCTGGGAAATGTTGCTTCAATGGGTTTACCTGCCATCGGCTGAGATGACGTTAAGGTTGCTTGACCTTCATTGATGTGTGTATCAATGGTTAAATTACGTTGTAACCCCCGCCGGGGATACGTGGATGATTTGTAACTTCGGTGTTGTAACCCCCGCTGGGGATACTTCATTATTTCATAACTTCGACGTTGTAACCCTTGCCGGGGGATACTTCATCATTTAATAACTTCGACGTTGTAACCCCCGCCGGGGATACTTCTAGGGTTGTGACCCTGCACTGACGGCATCAGACCTTTGTGAGGTATTGCCAAGCATGATTTGTAAAAGTTGAGGCCATTGGTATAGTATACCTTGTATGCAGGTGAATACCAATGAATGAGATGTGGGACCAGATTGCGGCCCATGAAAACCATGATTTCAGGCTATTCTGCTCAATCGCATAGCGTTTTTATTCCTGATTTGGCCTTTTCAGCTTGTGAGACCTCCTTTGTAACTCTAATTGGAGCGATCCGGAGGTGTGGGACCCACACGGAGGTGTACCTGCGGCCAACCGTGGATATGTATTCCCTGCGGGTTGCTTTCATAAGTCATTTTTAAGCTGCGTGATGAAGGAAATCTGAGAGCTTCTCTTCAGACCTGTTGAGTTCGGGTAACTTTCTGCACATTCTGCTATCATACAATCGTTCTTCACTGTCCTGGTAACATATGCATGTATTCTTTTCCAGTTTCTATCAGTTAGAAAATTACTTATCACATGAAATACATTTAGACACATAGCAGTGAATATGCATGCTGATATGACTTTGCAAAAAATATTCAACATAGCAAATGTTAGTATTAAACCATACTGAACATAATGATGTGAAAAAAATTGACTTTTGAAAAAGTCAAATTGGTACCTTTTACAGTCATTTCTTATCCTATTTGAGGACAAATGAGTAAAGGTAGAAAAGTAAAATAACCCTGGTAATTAGACTACACTTACGGATTTTTTTACTGCAATGTATTAAATGCATTTAGGATATATATGACTGTTGGTAGGTGTGCTACTAAATGGCCACCTAGTCATGCCTATGTGCATGTGGATAGTCCTATTTACAAAGGGGGCTATGGCAAAATTTTTCCAAAACGTAGGCATTGTGTAGTCATGCATTTTTAACTCTACTATAGATGTATGTTAAAATAATGCATGTATACATAAAATGCATTTCGAAAAGCTCCAGGTAAGAATTTACCACACCCTTTCTGAGGTGATTTGGAGACTAGTTGTCCAGATATTATGGATCCGGATTAGCCGAGTAGTTCCAAAGCAGACCACTTCGTGTATACTTAGAAGGGCTCTCAAGTACCTCGACCCTGATTACATTAGCGACCTCGTCGTTTGGTGGAGGCGGTGATACGTCCTATCCGGATTGAAGTGCCGAATGTCGAAGACGAGGAGGAGGATGTACCGATTGAGGTTCCTGTTCTTGCTGCACGTGTTCCCCGTAGGGAGTTGCTAGGTATTCAAGTGGCGAACCCAGATCTTCTGGGTGACTTGAGTCGGCATCCTTCAGTATACCTGCACGCAAACAAGGTATGAAGTTAGATCTTAATCTTCCTTGTTTCCTATTGATGAGGAGTAAAGGGTTCTGATGTTGATCTGTATTCGATGTAGGTTCCTGGCTTCACACAGCCTTGAGGGAATTGGTTTAACATCCACTCTATGTATCAGGCTCTGCATGATGACTATAGAGAGATTGTACATGGCTGGGGATTCGGGACGTTCTTTTCTATTCTTCCCCGTCGTTATCCCTGGGGTTACATCAGGGCATTGTCTGAGCGGTGGTTTCACTAGACTCAGTCACTCTATTTACTGGACTGTGAGGCGATGATGACGCCAATGAATTGGCGGTTTATCAGAGGTATGGAGTTTGGAGGGGATCCAGTGCCTTGTACGGTGGATATTACCCCTACTGCTGTCAGATCCTTGTTAGGAGTTCCGGCGGAGGCGCTCAAGGGTAGGACTGTTTGTACAGGTCCTTTGAGCTTAGATGCTATGAGCGGGCTGTTGAGTGAGCCTATACCCGATGATGTGAGAGTCTGGGATCGCATTCTCCGACTATTGTTCTTGATGATCATTAGGGGATGCTTCATAACAGATAAATCTTCTACGGTGTCCTTCGCTTTGATTAGCACCACTCGACACGTGGACCATATAGGAGATTATGATTTGGGTTCCTACACCTTCGCCTACTTCCTTAGGGGAATGCATATGCGATCGCTGGGCTTGACCGAGGCTTGGTTAGGATTCTACCCATTTCTACTAGTGAGTATTTCTCTTGTCTTTTCCTATGTACAGGTTAAGAGCGTTGACTGACAACAGGTGTTTGCCTTTGTGTTGGCAGTTTTGGGCCTTTGAGAGGCTTCCATGTTTGCGTCCTGTGAGCGTGTTAGGTTTAGACACCTATCCACGAGGACGGAGATGGCATCATTCTATACTGGCGGAGGTCCCTATAGCTGAGGGTTTCACTCATTGCCGCCTACAGCTGGAGTTGTTGACAGCCGATGTCATCACATGGGTTCCCTATTCTGGGGAGCACTTGAGTGTTAGATTTGAGGATGGGTACCCAACTGTGGTCGAGCATGTTATATCCACCCGTAGGATTCCTCTCTTCATAGATGGAGGATGGGAGCTCTATTTAGGAGAACGTGCTATCAGGAGCACTACATGAGAGATTCGCATACCGATCTTGCCTCCTGCCAGGCGTTATTAACCGGTTTCGCAGTCACCCATCATTGATATCCCATTGTTGGGGATTGACAGTTTCACACTGTCAGAGGGCCCCTGCACTCAAGAGATGTTCCAGCATTGGTGGTTCCCTCGTACCATTGGAGCTTAGACCCGCGCCACACAGTTTATGGGGGATATGGTTCTAGGATCCGTGATGATGACGGATTGGCTAGCCTGTGTCAGAGGTCCGACTCTTGTGACACAAATTGACAGTTTAACCAGGTAGTTGGACCAGGCACATTTCTTTATCCAGCATTTGGGTAGAGATCCTTCAGAGGCAGATACTTTTGATCCTTCCAGCTCTGGCGCTGGCCCCTCAGGTGACCCATATGGTTTTGCCTGTGCAAATCTTCCCTTGTATAGGCATGACATCCCTGTAGATAGAGATCTAATGACTCAGGAGGAGTTACATCAGGTGGACAGGATTGACGATGTAGACATCGACACCATCGACTTCTTCTGATGTATTTTTCTAGTTATCTCTTTTGATAGTCCTCTGTTAGCTGCTTGGTAGCTTCTCCCCATTCTCGCTATATCTTTTGATAGGCCTCTGTTGAGATGTTAGGTAGCTTTGCCCCATTTCCCTGTATTTTAGCTGTATAAAGATGTATTAGATGATGATATACTTAGGAATGTATGTACAGTTTTCCATTCCCTATATCATATTGCCATTTATTGTATCATGCACGTTGTTATGTTATGCATATGTATGTATGTCCAGAGATATTCAGCATTGACCCCTGGATGGTCTTATGACATGGCCCATACAAATGTATTGATCATACCACACCATTTTTGGTGGCATTTGGTATGCGCTCATGGTATGATAGTATGTCACCACCAGACATGGTGACTGTAGATCATTTGTTGCAGCACACTATGACCTTGTTGATGTTTCAGGTTCCCACAGGGTTCATAGATGGCATGCTAGTGCATTAAGTACCGGAGAGACAGGTTTTCCGATTCGGGACCCGAGAGTTGACTCCTACTTTGGAGGAGTATGCACGGTTGATGATGCTGCCATTGGACAGACCTTGCGTGCACATGGCGATCAAAGACATGAGTAGACAGTTCATGACCCTCAACGAATTGAGGCGTAGAGTGGTATAGGATGAGATTACATCCGGCCACATGATATCCTAACATTTTCTATTTGATAGATTTGACTCTGAGGATAGTTATGCACGATATTCCGGGGATTTCACCACACCAGAGGATCAATGGCGTTTGGCCAGAGTGGATGTACTACTGCTGTGCGTATTGTCATACGTCTACATGCCACTGTACATGGATGAGTTGGACATCGGCATCATTATGGCAGTGAGAGCTCTCCGGGAGGGTCACACCATCCTACCGATGATTATGGCAGAGACTCTGAGGTCGGCCACATATTGCTGCACTTATCCGGTAGGAGTGTTCACATGCAGCTTCGTCATGCTGTACGTGTGGTTTATGTCACACTTGGGACCGATTGGCACATTCAGACGGCATGGATATTGTTTCACCCAAGATATAGCCATGTCGTACTCCTTTCAGCCTGCAGAGTGTATAGATGTTGCATCTTGGTCAGCTTTCCTGGCAGGGATTGGAGATCCATTCGTTATATTACCGTGTACAGGGCTTAGCTCACCCTATAGCTTCATTAATCATGCTCCGGGCATGGATTATCTACCTCTAGCTGGTTTGAGAGGGATGATCACCTACCACCCACTGGCCGTGATGTGTCAGTTTGACCAGTTTTAGGATTTCCACCCATATGAGGGGGCAGTGATTCAACGTTTCGCTTCTCGCCACTTATCATCAGCAGACAGATCCAGGTTGTATGCCTGTTGAGATCAGCGAGAGCTAACTAATTTTTCTGTCACTCATCCGAGTTATTCTGCAGAGTTTTCAGCATGGATGGAGACAGAGACTGCATTGACTATGGTAGTATCCATATTGCAGGATATTGATTCCGACAATAAGGAGCCTATGGAGGAGGTTGACATTCCCATCGAGGATTTGACTGCTGGGCTGCCATCATTTGTGATGGATTCTCCCACCCCGAAAAGCATCATTACTCAAGATTTCAAAGACAACATCTGGGCAGAGCTTACATTTGATGACCTATGATAGAGATCGGGCTAGGGCATGATGTTGACAAACTCTTTATGGGAGACGCTACTCTAGTTAGAGGGGATGAGGCTAGAAACGACCCGTGGATGCATTGATTGTGGAGTGGGATGCCGCCCTATCTGTTAGGGATGTGGCCATTGCAGACAGTATTTCAGTTAGAACCCATACGACTGACATCCTTCCTGATATGAGTGCATACATAGATGAGCATCATGTCACCATGTAGTTAGCCTCTGATCTGCTAGCTTGTGTAGATACCATTGGATAGGAGCTTGCAGCTTTACCTCCATCTTCAGAGAGGGATGCTATGTTAGATCTGATAGTCCGCATACACACAGATTCGTAGATAGCTTTGTATTTTCCGGCACAAAGTAGCTTTGCCATTTTGTCATGTACAACACAGATGTATATATCAAACAGTAGTATATATGGTAGAGAAATATATTTTGATTTATTTCCCTTTTAGTTATGCCTTGATACTTGCTTGATATTTGCCTATTTCTTTAGGGCCTTGTGATCTTGATGCATTCTGAACTTATCCTTGATATATGGACATTGAGCCATCGCAGGATCTCTCAGAATGGATCATTGATCTGTATGTATCCCTACCATCTTTGATGTCTTGGGACTGGTTTCCGTCTGGAAATATGGAGAGGATTGTGGCTTTTCCTCTCTGAGATTGACCGCACCACAGACGGTCGCCAGTACTTCTATTTGTGAGAAGCCTAGTTAATTCCATCTCTTATGGATTGATGTTGCTCTTTGAGGCACAACCGCAACTTAGATGGTCACCGAATCTCATATTTGTGAGGAGAGGTTGGGTAATTCCATCCCCTTGGTTTGAAGCCGATGAAATGTGGTGGATTGGAAGTTTATCCCAGTACCGTGTGACAAATATTTTTGTTCTGGTAGGGGTTAGATTGAACCATAAATGGCTGCCTACGTACTCCTATTGAAGAGGAGATCAAGTCTGTGTAGTTCGAACCTGGTGTAAGAGGTTCAATGCTGAATGTGAAAGGCAGATGGGTGTAAAAGCTTTATTAATGAAGAAGGGTGTAGGAGTGTTTTTGTGCTTTTGTTTTTGTAGAGGAAGGGCATAAATGTTTTTGTTATTTTTTGTTTATTACGACCGGGCCATATAGAATATGGTTACCTACGTACTCCCGTGTATCAGGGAGATCAGGTTGACGTAGTTCACCCCACAGGATGAGTCACAACCAAAGAGAAGTGTGAATCCCATGTGCAGGCTATACTACGGGGAGAAGAAAGTTTGATCCCATAATTGGGACAAACTGCAGGTGTGGAAAAAGTTTTATCCCATCTTCAGGTCAAACTACAAGCGTAGAAAAGTTTAATCCCGTCTTCAGGATAAACTGCAGATGTGAAAAGTTTAATCCCGTCTTCAGGATAAACTACATGCACGAAAATTTTAATCCCGTCTTCAGGATAACCTGCAGGTATGAAAAGTTTGAACTGAGGTGAAACCAGGCTGCTGGTTTGAAATGTATGTTTCCTGAGGGGCGGAAGAATTTGTAAAAGGAGAGGGTTCAAAATCGGAATGATTGGTGATTGGATGATCAATACCAGGATGTTTGCTTGATGGAAACTTCAGACATAGTACCATTTCATGGTGTCCGAGTTGATAAGCTATGAAAATTCATCGCCATCCATTTCCTGTAGTCTGAGAGCACCTCCTGTCAATACCTCCTTGACAACAAACGACCCTTCCCAATTAGGAGCGAATTTTCCCTTAGATTGATCTTGGTTGTCAATGATCTTCATCAAAACCAAGTCATGTTGTTTGAATTACCGTAGCCAGACTTTTCTATTGTAGGATCGTGCGATCCTTTGCTGATATAACTGACCATGTAATGCCCTCATATCTATACTCCCACAGTATCTGATATGGTGTTTATAGAAAATCAACATAATGCTTTTAAATCTATACACCCATGGTAGCTGATTATAAGATTACATAAAATAGAGGGACTATAAGATACAATTCTCATAGATTTAAGATTCACAGTATCCCATAATAATTGATAATTCTCAAGAGAACTATTACTGTGTTTGGATACCCTCACTTGAATATATGAACTATATCTGTGACAAGAGTTTATCTATCCAAAATTCAGAGTATCAGTAATAACATGAACAGTCTATATTACTAATACACTCACCTAGATGTATAGTTTAAGCAAGCGACTTTATACTATCGTATCGATAGTAACTACTTATCTGAAATCCAGAGTATTAATAACAAAATGAACAGTCCATGCTATTAATACCCTCACTCAGCTAAATAGTTCCCAAGGATCTCAACTAAATTCGAAGAAGTCTAATTTTACATCTATATATATATGAAAACACGGTTGCGGAAATAAAAGATGTTATATATATATATCATAATATTAAGATTCGATTACATGATTCTCATAACGAGTTCTTATTCCAAGGTATTCAAACAAACAAGAATATAATCTAATCTATGTAGGGACGCTTTCCTTTATCTACTCCAGAAGTTCCAGGATTACCATCTAAAACTACAAAGGGAATAATTTTCAAGGGTGAGCTATGACATGCTCAGCAAGTTGTGTATTTATAACAATATAGGATTTGAAGAAATATAACAATTCAAATTTCAACTGATAGTTGTTACCATTTCTGGATTTCTCTAATTTCAACCATTTTTGGAATTTTTCTTATTTCTGTCAATCACAAAGACTTAGAAATTTTGTTCAGATGTGAGATAGGGGATCAACCTATTCAACATCCTAGGAGTATGCATATCACCTACAGTGCTCGAGATACACTAAAATTACTGTCAATATATGAATTGACTAAACTTCGCTCCCTTACGGGATACTCAACCTTAGTATAAGATTGTCTTACCAAAACAATTTGGTTTGACACAACAATTTATGCTCAATAAATAATATCATATGGATAAACAATTCATTTCTTAGTTATGCTGGAACTATAGCAATAACTTTTCAATAATAAGGTAATTCAATTGTAGGTGTAGGATATTATATCAACAACATATCAAGATAAAAATCTTGATCAATAAATAAACAGGGTTTAAGAAATTTGCTTTATAAGAGATTTAAGGATAGAGAACTTGCCTGAGCATAGATCAGTCAAGTTATGCTATTCAAACGTTAATAAGTACCTACAATATTCATATATATAAATCTAACACATTAATATTGATAACAATATCCAATTATAACATTTAAATAATATCAGGTTAGATTTAATAGGGTTTAGTATTTAATACCCTTGTTATATGGACTAAATTTTATTTATAAAATTTATTTATCCATTATAATAAATTTTAAAGTATTTAAAATATTTATTTATCCTTTAAATGATTTTTAAATCATTTATTTCTATTTATAAGTAACTAATATTTACTTAAAATTTTACAAAAACATTGATTATTATTATTAAATAATTTATATTCATTTATTATAATTTTTATATTATTAATAATATTTTTCCATAATTATTTAGTATTTATAAATAATTATTCTAATTTTTTATTAATAAGTTAATTATTAATAATATCAAAATAATATAAAATAGTTATTAAATTTATGTAAAAATATCGAAATTTATTTATAATAATTTAATATAATTTTTAAAACTGTTTTTATAATTATTTTATAATTTATTTTTAAAGAAAATAATTTCTGTCTGTCTCTAAAGCCCTACAATGACAGAAAGTTTCGCTGTAGGTGTTTTTGAGTTTCTGGGTAGCGATTTGGTCGTGGTCGAGTGATCACTTTGACCATTAAATAACTAGCTACTGGTAATGATTTTCATTTAATCAAGCATTGATGTTGTAGTACTCATACAATAAGATACGATGAAACAAATCATAGACTCTAACTTACACATAACAAGAAGTTATAGAAGCTCTAAGTCATTGTCAGAGCTGTTCTTGAGTTTCTGGGTAACCCAGAACAGAAGTCATGGCCGGTCAACGGTTTTGTGGCTTAAATATCTTCGATTCTGTGTATTAGATGTGTATTTTTCTTGTTGTAATATGTAGTATATATGTCAGGGTACATATATATAACATTACCGGGAACATATCATAACTCTAAAGTCTCTAAATTGGCTGGTCAAAGTATAGCTAGATCTCGTTTTCATATTTCTTCGCTCGGAAAACCCGTAAAACTCGGTCGTCTTTCGGTCAACGAATTTTGACCAATAATTTTAGTAAACCTATACGTTGTTTGTTCAATTAAAGATCATAGATATGTAGTATGTATAACAGGGTACTAATTTATAACAAAAACTTAAACAATTAACAATCAGAAGACGATTAAGCGAATTCGGTCAAAGTAAATTTTGTTCATTTTTCTTGAGTTTTTTGAGCAAACCCAGAAAACCAACATCCGTGAACGGTCAACCCACTTTGACTGCTTATAACTTGAAATCTACGGTTCAACTGAACATGTTTTCTTTTCCAGATTAAAGACCTACTAACAAGCTACAAATAACAATCGATTAACAGACCAAAACATAAACACACGAATCTACAAGCCCTGACATTCGGTTGTTAGACCAAGTTTTACAAAATTTCCAGATTTTATAAAACACCTAATTAAGTCATCTAGATATTATGAAAACGTGTTCTACCAATCTAACATACTTTTTAACATCATAATACATAATTCTAAACATCTAAACAATAAATCTAACATAAGATCAAAGAGCAATTTATGAACTAGGGTTTGCACCTTTTCTTGAGCAATTTGTGATTCTAGCTTCTGATGTTGTTGTTGCTATCACCCAGGCTTGATTTGGTAGGTTTATAAGTGTATCTAGGCTTTGAGAATTCATGAGTTTGCTCAGCCCTAAGGTTCCTATTAATAAAATTCTTCAACTTGGCTTTTTGGTCATTTTTCCACCTACTTGCCTCTATAAAGATCTGATTTGTGACTCTTCTGCTGCTTGGGAGTTTGGAAGCATGTCATGTGATGTTTTGGAACTTGAAATGGTGACTCCCAACCTACTTGTGAGCTAGTTGATCAAATTAGTAGCTTAATTAGGTTTAAATCTTCACTAATCTTGATTAGAGTTTTGTTTCTAATGATTAGGAATGTTAATTAATGTTAATTAGTACCTAATTGAAGTTTACTAACCATGATTAGGTGTTAAGATAAGCTAATTAGGGTTTAATTTATAAATTAGGGTTTTGCTAATTAGGGTTATGGTTTGTTAATCTAGGATTTTTAACCTAAATTTCTCGCTAATCCTAACAAGCACGACAAAGCATTTTGTCAGTGTAGGCACGACAAAGCAACTTGTCAAAATTATTTTACCGAAAAGTCCGAATATAGGAAAAAATTTAAGCTTGAGGTGTCAAGCACGACGTTTTTCAGACACAAATTTATTTGGTCAAATTTGTAAAACTAAGTATATATTAACACATAACACATTCAGAACAGAGAAATTTTATTTATATAATGGGATTTTACACTTACGAGTCTTATTAGGTTTTTGGGTTTTTACATTCACCCCCACTAATAAGAATTTCGTCCTCGAAATTATAGTATGTGTTAAGTAAATAATTGAGGATAATTCTCGCACATTTTATCTCCAAGCTCCCATGTAGCTTCTTCAACGTTCTGATTTCTCCAGATTACTTTGACCGATGCTATCACTTTATTTCTCAGGACTTGCTCTTTACGGTTGACGATTTGCACAGGTTCCTCTACATAAGAAAGGTCTTCCTCTATTTGGATTGGCTCATATTGTATAACGTGTTTATAATCAGGTTTATATGGTCGTAATACGGACACATGAAACACATTATGAATATGATTTAACTTAGGAGGTAGTGCTATTTCATAAGCAACTTCACCAACCCTTCTCAAAATTTCAAAAGGTCCAATGAATCTCGGACTTAATTTTCCCTTCTTGCCAAAACGTATCTTGCCTTTCCAAGGAGATACTTTCAAGTGTACGTGACTTTCTATGTTAAAGTTTCATTGCTGACGATGTGGATCAGCGTATTTTCTTTGTCGATCTTGAGATGCTTGTAATCGTTGACGAATAATTCTGATAGTTTCAGTTGTTTGTTGAATTATCTCAGGTCCTAACATTTGTCTTTCCCCGACTTCATCCCAACATAAAAGTGTTCTACATTTACATCCATATAAAGCTTCATAGGGTGGCATACCTATGCTAGCATGATAACTATTGTTATAGGCAAATTCGACTAAGGGTAAATGATCTTCCAAACTTCCTTTGAAGTCTATAATACAAGTTCTCAGCATATCTTCTAATGTTTGTATAGTTCTCTCACTCTGTCCATCAGTCTGTGGATGATAAGCTGTACTTAATCTTAGTTGTGTTCCTAAGTGTTTCTGAAGGCTTTTCCAAAAATTAGAAGTAAATCTTGGATCTCGATCTGATACTATGGACACAGGTACTCCATTCCTAGAGATAATTTCATTGATGTAAAGTTTGACAAGGTAATCTAGGTTATGAGTAATCTTAATAGGTAAAAAGTGAGCTAATTTTGTTAAACGGTCAACTATTACCCAAATGGCATTATGGCCCTTTTGTGTAGCTGGAAGACCAACAACAAAATCCATAGTTATATGTTCCCACTTCCACTCGGGAATTGGTAAGGGTTGAAGTAAACCACTCGGCTTTTGATGCTCAGCCTTAACCCTTTGACACGTGAGACATTTACTTACCCATTCAGCTATTTCTTTTTTCATGTTCGACCACCAAAAGTGTTGACTTAAATCTTTATACATTTTTGTACTACCATGATGTATGACAAATTTAGAATTATGAGCTTCGTTTAAAATTTTGTCTTTTAAAGCTTGGTTTAACGGAACCCATATTCTATTTTCATATCTTATTATTCCATTCGCATCTATTCGAAATTTATTATACTTATCATATGTTGAATTAGATTTAAACTTCTGACATTCTTCATCCTTCTCCTGTATCTCTTTAACTTTATTAAGCAGAGATGAAACTCCTTCTAAAATATACAATTTTTGGGTAGAGGTAGTTGGACATTCCACCTCAATTTCTAACTTTTCAAAGTCTTTTATTAACCTATTATTGGTGGTTAATACATTCAATTTTTTCTGATTCTTTCTACTTAACGCATCAGCTACTACATTGGCATTACCGGGATGATATAAGATTTCACAGTCAAAATCCTTTATCAGTTCTAACCATCGTCTTTGTCTTAAATTTAATTCCTTTTGTGTAAAAATATATTTTAGACTTTTATGATCTCAGATATATCTCGCACTTCTCCCCGCATAAGTAATGTCTCCAAATTTTTAGAGCAAAAACTCATCATGGCTAACTCTAAATCATGAGTAGGATACCTCTTCTCATAATCTTTGAGTTGTCGTGATGCATAAGCTATCAATTTCCCATGTTGCCTCAACACACACCCTAAACCTCTGTGTGATGCGTCACTATATACTACAAGGCCTCCTGTATCATCTGGTAAGGATAACACTGGAGCCATGCTCAGTCGCTTCTTTAACTCTTGGAAGCTTTCCTCATATTTATCTGTCCAGACGTATTTCACCGTCTTTCGAGTTAAATTGGTTAATGGGGTTGCTATTTTTGAATTTTTTTTTATAAACCGTCGATAATAACCCGCTAAACCGAGAAAACTACCGTTGAACACTACCTTTGACTTCGAAGCAGTCAAAAGGTTTATACATTTTTGATGACAATCAATCATCGCGTTATGATTAACAAACCAATCCATTCCTAGAATTACATCAAATTCTCCCAACTGAATTGGTATCAAATCTACCTTAAAATTATGTCCTTTTATTACCACACTATAGTTTCTGAAATAGTTTTAACCGGAATTTTTTCATTATTAGCAATTTCTACACAAAATGGTTTGTCTAAATTTTCATAAGGCGTATTCAAGTTTGTAGAGAAATTTCTAGACACAAACGAACATGTAGCACCAGAATTGAATAACACATATGCATTTAAAGTGTTGATAGGGATGATACCTGTCACCATGTCCTGTGAAGCAACAACATCCCTCATCGACATATTAAATGTTCTCACATAGAGGTCGATTCTAACTCCAATTGCAATTTCGTTGATTGATTATTCTCCGTATTCTAACCCTTTTCCTCCTTGATACTTAGGTTTGGGATGATTTTTTAGAAAATGGTCCAATGAACCACAATTAAAACATTTATTTTTCCTCGAAGAGGACATCAGTGGAAAATAAAGGTCCCGATTGTCCACAATTAAAACATTTGTTAAGAAGACATTCCCTCTATGTTTCTTACCATAATTAGGACAAGGTTTAATAATATTATTACTAAAGTTGTTATTAGTATTTCCTTTCTTTTTCCTCGAGTTGTTAGAAAAAGAATTATCCCATTTACGCTTGTTATTAAACCCACATGAACCGGGTTCTCATCCTAATTTTCCTTTTTCATTCTCGACTTCTCTTGTCTCCGATGAAATTTAGTAAGACTTTCATTCTCACTTTCGGCTATAGTGGCCTTCTCTAGTATTTTAGAGAAAGTTTTTATTTGAAGTACTGGCAATCTACTCCGAATCTGAGGTTTTAAACCCTCCTGAAACCTACGAGTCTTTCTAATTTCAGTGGTTACTTGATGTGGAGTACACCTGGACAGTTCATTAAACTTAGTTGTATACTGGGTTACAGTAAGATCTCCATGTTTTAAGTTCAAAAATTTTATTTCCATTCGGTCTTTCAGGGATTGGGAAAAATAATTTTCAAAGAACAACTCTTTAAATCTATCCCAAGGAACAATTTCAGTTTCTACCCGACCTTTGGCTGATTCCCACCAATAATTAGCCTCACCCTTCAAGAAAAAGGTTGCAAAAGTTATCTTTTGGTTATTACTAACATTGGTCACTAGATAGAATTTCTCTATCTCAGAAATCCAAATCTGTGCATCTACAGGTTTTGATTTACCTTTAAATTCAGGTGGTCCAACTAATTTAAAGTCTTTAAAAGTTGTGTTCTGGTTCACAGGTCTATTTACAACTCCTAGCATTAGGTCTACTAATTGCTGGGTAGAATTATCATCATTCATTTCTCTTTGGGGTCTTCTGGTTGGTGGCATGATTCTATGTAAACCAATAAAATTCACATAAGAATTTGAGTAACACAACATATTATTTATTTTATATATCACAATAGTATTACACAACAACTTCATAATTGAACATACTACTATTTTACAAAGTACTGATTACATTACAAACTTTGAATGCTTCTTTATTGTACTAATACAAAGCATTCAACCACCTATGCTATTCTCTAGAATTCATTGATATCATCAAAGGAATCCTGGATCATGTGACAAACTACAGATCGATCGATGAGATAAGCCGTCTTCTTCTCCTCTACCGGATATCGAACTACACGGCGCTGTAAATCATTGAAAGTATCTCGAACACCTAGAGATGTTTTAAGAAGCCTTGACTGAATTTCCTTTCTGCCCCTTTGTGCATGGTGCAATTGTACTTTTAGTCATTGACTATGTCCTCTCTCATGTCAGAGCATTCCTCAAATATATCATCACCTCTAAACCTCATCTTATTACCATCATATTCTGTTATTTTTAGCAGTGATGCCATTGCCTCATCATGCTCATCAATTCTCATTAACTGTCCTGCCACTGGATCCTCTTCTTCCTCAGCATCTAACAGTTGTTGATCATGAAGTAATTCCTCATCTTCTGCATCACTGGCTATGTATGACTCTATTTGTGGTGGATTATTGGCTATTACCATTTCCTCAGCATTGGGGTTGGCCATCTATAAAAGAAAACTCCTTTAATACTGTATAGAAATTTACACAATATAATAATTTTAATGTTATATTTTATATGTACTTTTAAAATTTTACGGACTCGAAGACTTTATACTAAGATTTCTCTTCCTTATATCTATAGCCTTAAGCTTTGATACCAAAATTGTAACGCCCCCATATCTATACTCCCACAGTATCTGATATGGTGTTTATAGAAAATCAACATAATGCTTTTAAATCTATACACCCATGGTATCTGATTATAAGATTACATTAAATAGAGGGACTATCAGATGCAATTCTCATAGATTCAAGATTCACAGTATCCCATAACAATTGGTAATTCTCAAGAGAACTATTATTATGTTTGGATACCCTCACTTGAATATATGAACTGTATCTGTGACTAGAGTCTTCTATCTGAAATTCAGAGTATCAGTAATAACATGAACAGTCCATATTACTAATACCCTCACCTAGATATATAGTTTAAGCCAACGACTTTATACTATCGTATCGATAGTAACTACTTATCTGAAATCCAGAGTATTAATAACAACATGAACAGTCCATGCTATTAATACCCTCACTCATTAAATAGTTCCCAAGGATCTCAACTAAATTCAAGAAGTCTAATTTTACATCTATATATGTAAGAAAACACTATTCTTGAAATAAAAAGATGTTATATATATCATAATATTAAGATTCGATTACATGATTCTCATAACGAGTTCTTATTACAAGGTATTCAAACAAACAAGAATATAATCTAATCTATGTAGGGACGCTTCCCTTTATCTACTCCAAAAGTTCCAGGATTACCATCTAAAACTGCAAAAGGAATAATTTGCAAGGGTGAGCTATGACATGCTCAGCAAGTTGTGTATTTATAACAATATAGGATTCGAAGAAATATAACAATTCAAATTTCAACTGATAGTTGTTACCATTTCTGGATTTCTCTAATTTCAACCATTTCTGGAATTTTTCTTATTTTTGTGACAAAGACTTTAGAAATTTTGTTCAGATGTGAGATAGGGGATCAACCTATTCAATATCCTAGGAGTATGCATATCACCTATAGTGCTTGAGATACACTAAAATTACTGTCAATATATGAATTGACTAAACTTCGCTCCCTTACGGGATACTCAACCTCAGTATACGATTGTCTTACCAAAACAATTTGGTTTGACACAACAGTTTATGCTCAATAAATAATATCATATGGATAAATAATTCATTTCTTAGTTATGCTGGAACTATAGCAATAATTTTTCAATAATAAGGTAATTCAATTGTAGATGTAGGATATTATATCAACAACATATCAAGATAAAAATCTTGATCAATAAATAAACAGGGTTTAAGAAATTTGCTTTATACGAGATTTAAGGATAGAGAACTTGCCTGAGCGTAGATCAGTCAAGTTATGCTATTCAAACGTAAATAAGTATCTACGATATTCATATATATAAATCTAACACGTTAATATTGATAACAATATCCAATTATAACATTTAAATAATATCGGGTTAGATTTAATAGGGTTTAGTATTTAATACCTTTTTTATATGGACTAAATTTTATTTATAAAATTTATTTGTCCATTATAATAAATTTTAAAATATTTAAAATATTTATTTATCCTTTAAATGATTTTTAAATCATTTATTTCTATTTATAAGTAACTAATATTTACCTAAAATTTTACAAAAACATTGATTATTATTATTAAATAATTTATATTCATTTATTATAATTTTATATCATTAATAATATTTTTCCATAATTATTTAGTATTTATAAATAATTATTCTAATTTCTTTATTAATAAGTTAATTATTAATAATATCAAAATAATATAAAATAATTATTAAATTTATGTAAAAATATCAGAATTTATTTATAATAATTTAATATAATTTTTAAAACTATTTTTATAATTATTTCTAATTTTTTTGTAATTTATTTTTAAAGAAAATAATTTCTGTCTGTCGCTAAAGCCCTACAGTGACAGAAAGTGTCGTTGTAGGTGTTCTTGAGTTTCTGGGCAGCGATTTGGTCGTGGTCGAGTGATCACTTTGACCATTAAATAACTAGCTACTGGTAATGATTTTCAGTTTGGTCAAGCATTAGTGTTGTAGTACTCATACAATAGTACAACATGAAACAAATCATACACTAACTTACACATAACAAGAAGTTATAGAAGCTCAAAGTCATTGTCAGAGCTGTTCTTTAGTTTCTGGGTAACCCAGAACAAATGTCATGGCCGGTCAACAGTTTTGTGGCTTAAATATCTTCGATTCTGTGTATTAGATGTGTATTTTGCTTGTTGTAATATATTATATATGTCGGTACATATATATAACATTACCGAGAAAGATCATAACTCTAAGGTCTCTAAATTGGTCGGTCAAAGTACGCTTAGATGTCGTTTTTCATGTTCTTCGCTTTTCTCGAAAACCCGTAAAACTTCAATCACACTTTCGAATCACTGATTTTGACCAATAATTCTAGTAAACCTATATGTTATTTGTTCAATTAAAGATCATAGATATGTAGTATGTATAATAGGGTACTAATCTATAACAAAAACTTAAACAATTAACAATCAGAAGACGATTAAATAGGTCGGTCAAAGTAGGATTGCTCGATCATTTTTGAGTTTTCTGGGCAAACCCAGAAAACCAACATCCGTGAACGGTCAACCCACTTTAACTGCTTATAACTTCAAATCTAAGGTTCAACTGAACCTGTTTTCTTTTTCAGATTAAAGACCTACTAACAGGCTACAAATACCAATCGATTAACAGACCAAAACATAAACACACACGAATCTACAAGCCCTGACATTCGACTATCAGACAAAGTTTTACAAAATTTCCAAATTTCATAAAACACTTCATTAAGTCATCTAGATGTTATGAAAATGTGTTCTACCAATCTAACATACTTTCTAACATCCTAATACATAATTCTAAACATTTTAGCAATAAATCTAACATAAGATCAAAGAGCAATTTATGAACTAGGGTTTGCACCTTTTCTTGAGTAATTTGTCATTCTAGCTTCTGATGTTGTTGTTGCTATCACCCAGGCTTGATTTGGTAGGTTTATAAGTGTATCTAGGCTTTGAGAATTCATGAGTTTGCTCAGCCCTAAGGTTCCTATTTATAGAATTCTTTAACTTGGCTTTTTGGTCATTTTCCCACCTACTTGCCTCTATAAAGATCTGATTTGTGACTCTTCTGCTGCTTTGGAGTTTGGAAGCATGTCATGTGATATTTTAGAACTTGAAATGGTGACTCCCAACCTACTTGTGAGCTAGTTGATCAAATTAGTAGCTTAATTAGGTTTAAATCTTCACTAATCTTGATTAGGGTTTTGTTTCTAATGATTAGGAATGTTAATTAATGTTAATTAGTACCTAATTGAAGTTTACTAACCATGATTAGGTGTTAAGATAAGCTAATTAGGGTTTAATTTATAAATTAGGCTTAGGGTTTTACTAATTAGGGTTAGGGTTTGTTAATCTAAGATTGTTAACCTAAATTTCTCGCTAATCCTAACAAGCACGACAAAGTGTTTTGTCAGTGTAAGCACGACAAAACAACTTGTCAAAATAATTTTACCAATAAGTCCGAATATAGAAAAAAAATTTAAGCACGAGGTGTCAAGCACGACGTTTTTCGGACAAAAATTTATTTGGTCAAATTTGTAAAACCAAGTATATATTAACACATAACACATTCAGAACAGAGAATTTTTTTTTATATAATGGGATTTTACACTTACGAGTCTTATTAGGGTTTTGGGTTTTTACAGACCATGGAAGATAGTCATGCAGTTACTTTTTCATCTATTAGAGATAATTGGTGATACATGCCTTTGTACCCATTGGTCTTCATCCAACCGAGCATCCATCAACACTGAGGGATTCCATTTCCACCTCTATGGGGAGCACTTCTTCCATCCCATAGGCTAATGAGTAGGGGGTTGCCCCAGTGGAAGTACGTATTGAAGTTCTGTAGGCTAATAAAGTCAGAGGCAAAAGGTCAGGCCATCCTTTATGATTGACGGACATTTTCTGCATGATCTTCTTGATATTTTTATTAGCCGCTTTAACAGCCCCATTCATCTTTGGACGGTAGATGACGGAGTTAAGGTGTTTGATGTGGAATTTACTGCATAACTCCTCCATCATTTTGTTGTTGAGGTTCTTAGCATTGTCTAACACAATGACCTCTGGTTTTCTATATCGACAGACAACATTGTTTCTGATGAAAGCAATGATGATTTCTTTAGTAACCCTGGGGAAAGAGGTTGCTTCTACCCATTTGGTGAAGTAGTCGATCATGGTGAATATGAATCGATGTCCATTACTGGCTTTGGGCTTGATGGGCCCGATCACGTCTATTCCCCACATTGAGAAGGGCCATGGCGAACTCATATTGTGGAGTTCCCTTGGAGGGGCGTGGATAGCATTCCCATGAATTTGGCATTGATAACATCTCTTGACGTGATCATCACAGTCAGCTTTGAGCGTAAGCCAATAATGCCCTGTTCTAATAATTTTCTTGACAAGTAAGGGAGCGCTCATGTGTGGGCCACATACTCCACCATGGATCTCATCCATGAACCTTTGAGCTTGGTCTTTGTCCAGACATCTGAGGAGACCTAATCCTGCATCTCTTTTGTAGAGTGCATCTCCGCTCAGGTAGAATTTCATAGCAAGTCGACGGATCCGCCTCTTCTCAGTTAGGCTCGCCTCAGCGGGTGTAGATCCATCTCGCAGATACTCCTTGATATGCTAATACCAAGGGTGGTGGATTGGAGGTAGCTCATCCGATGCTTCTCTAACATAGTTCCCATAAACTGGGGCCTTTTGCAGAGCAAATGTGATGCTTGACATGTTTTCCTTGTCAGGTATGTGAATCAAGGAGGCCAACGTAGCTAGTGCATCCACAAAATCATTCCTATTACGAGGAATGTGTAGAAAGGAGATTTCTTTGAACTCCAAAGCCATCTGTAAAACTTGCCGATGGTAAGGCAGAAAATGTAATTCTTTGGTTTGATAAATTCCTGTGGATTGTTTAATTACCAATTTGGAATCCCCAAAGACAGTTAACCGCTTGATGCCCATTGAACGGGAAAGTTTTGGCCCCATGATACAGCCTTCATACTCAGCTGTGTAGTTGGTGTTGACAAACTGCAATTTGATTTACGACGGATACCGCTCCTTCCATGCAGATATTAGAACGCTCCACTTTCTAGAGCCTTCGTGTTAATGTGACCCCATTAAAATACATCTTCCATATGTGGCATGCATCGTAATTGTGGTGTTGAATTGTCATTACCCCTTCATCGGGGAAGTATGTTTCTAAGGGTTTGTAATCCCCTGCAGGTGCGGCGACCAGTTGATCCGTAATTCATTGACCTTTGACAGACCTTTGCATCACATAGACGATGCCAAATTACTGTAGGATCAACTTCCATCTGGACAGTCGACAATTCAGTATGGGCTTACTGAACACATACTTGAGAGGATCCACGCGGGATATGAGATGGGTTGTGTGACCATGGAGGTAATGTTGTAACCTCATGGAAGCCCATGCTAAAGCACAACAAGTTTTCTCAATCAGAGTGTACTTGTGTTCAATGATGCTAAATCTTTTGCTGAGGTAATAGATAGCTTGTTCTTGGCCTCTATCATCTTTTTGCCCCAGCATTCAGCCCATGGCATTGTCATTAATGGATAGGTACATGAATAGGGGAACATCATCCCTGGGTGGTACCAAAACAGGAACATTAACCAGCTGCTCTTTAATGGTAAGGAAGGCTTTCTGACACTCATCATTCCATTTCATGGAGGAGTTCTTCCTTAACAACTTGAAGATGGGCTCATAGGTTGCCGTGAGTTGAGAGATAAACCTTCTAATGAAGTTGATTCTTCCCAAAAATCCCCGTATTTCCTTCTCTGTCTGAGGAATGGGCATTTCCTTGATGGCCTGGATTTTGGTAGGATCCAGTTCAATCCCTTTGTGGCTGACTAGGAAACCTAGCAACTTGCCTGACTTAACACCAAAGGCGCACTTGGCTAGATTCAACTTCAAGTTGTTCTTATGCAACCTGTTGAAAAGCTTTCTGAGATGGTCTAAGTGGTCTTCCTCCCTTCGGGATTTTACAATGATGTCATCCACATAGATCTCTATCTCTTTGTGCATTAAATCGTGAAAAGAGCCTTCATAGCTCGCTGGTAGGTTGCACCGACATTGATGAGGCCGAATGACAACCGTCTGTAGCAAAAGGTTCCCCAAGGCGTGATGAAAGCAGTTTTCTCATGATCTTCCTGAGCGACCATAATCTGATGGTACCCTGCGAAGCAATCCGCAAAGGAGTACATGCCGTATTGAGCAGTATTGTCAATGAGAATGTGGATAAAGGGCATAGGAAAGCTATCTTTAAGGCAAGCTTTGTTCAGATCCCGGTAATAAATACAAACTCGCACCTTTCCTCTAGGTTTAGGAACGAGAACAATGTTAGATATCCACTCCGGATATGTAGACACCATGATAATGCCAGCTTGAAATTGTTTCACAATTTCTTCTTTTACTTTTAAACTCCACTCAGGTTTCAATCGCCTGAGCTTCTACCTAACTGGCTTGAATCCTTCTTTAATGGGAAGGCGATGAAGAACAATGTCAGTGGAAAAACCCACCATGTCTTAATGAGACCATGCAAACACATCCTGGAATTGGGTTAATAGTGCAACCATGTCATTCCGTTGGTTTGGGGTAAGGTCTGAACCAATCTGGATTAGCTTAGGGTTTTATAAGGTTCCAAGATTGAAAGAAGTGGTTTGGTCAAGGTTGGGTTTAGGCTTATCTATGACCCATTCCTTAATCTCCTGAGGTGTCTCAATGTCCTCATGTATGTCCATCAAGTCTGAGTCCAACTTTGCATCAAAGTTATAGCTCCTGTGGAGAGAAGGCACCTCATCGGCAAGTACATGCACATCTAAATTTAGCATGTACTGATAAAATAACTGCTAATACTGCATAGAAAAGTAAGCAATTAAAGTTATCTACAAGGCAGAGGGATTTTCTGCCTGTTTTACCCTTGTCGACCAATGCATAGAGTGTTGCTCCAATTGTCGAGGGAAAAGTCCTGATGGACTGCAGTGATGGAGGGGTTGTCATTGTCCTCCTTCTCCCGAATGATAATCATGACATCTGGGCAATCATCGTCTGGGGTATATCTGTTTGTATGTTCATCATGGACAATGATACGTATGCCTGACATCATCAAGGTGATGTCATGTTTACGTTTCCTCTCCTTTTCTTCCACTTTAGGATCAGGAATAAGCACCTCTTTTGCTTTGAATGGTACTGGTTTGGGAAACAGCATAGCCATAACATGGGCTGGCACTTTAATTGTAGACTATATCAGCTCATGCGGTGAAGATGTAGAAAATCGCCGTGTGGCGGAAGCTTGAGGAACCTACTTATGCTTATGAGGATTCCTATGATTGGAACTGGAAAAATAGCCTAGTCTGGCTGTCCCAATTTGACTGGACACTTGAATAGGGTGCTTAATACACTGCTGATTTTTACCAAGCCCTTGTCTAGGCTGATGACCTAATGACATCATTTCTTGAGTGGCCGACATAACCTCGACAGAAATCTTGGGTGCGGGAAATGGTGCTCCAATAGGATGGTATTGAGTGTTACTCACTTCCAAGGTATGAAAATTGGTCGGCTCAACTTTTGAGTTGAAGCTGATGATTGGCAGATCTCCTTGTTCTAGACATTCCGGCTCAGCTTTAACAGTGACTAGACTATTGTTGACAATGTATTTGAGTTGTTGATGTAGTGTGGAGGGAACAGCTCCAGCCATGTGTATCCATGGTCTCCCCAATAGCAGGTTGTATCCTGAATCTATCTTGAGGACATGAAAGGATACATTGAATGTATTTGGACCAATCTCAATTGGCAGCTCAATCTTTCTGACGAAATTTCGTCGGGATCCATCAAAAGCTTTGATAACCGTATGACTTCTTTAGATCCGTTTTAGATTGACATTCATCTTCACCAAAGTGGCATATGGAGATATTAAGAGATGAACCTTCATCTATCAAAACTCCAGCTAGTATATACCCGTAAGACAAAACTGCAATGTGCAATGGCTTGCAATGACTGGTCCCTTCGGGAGGTATGTCTTCATCAGTGAAGGTTATCACAATATTGTTGAAAATGTGATCAACCATATGTTGAAATTTTTCCACATCCACTGATTTCGATAAGTAGGCTTCTTCCAAAACCTTCAATAAAATCTTCCGATGATCCTCGAAAGAGAAAACCAAGTCCTGTATTGATATCTGATGTGGAGCTTCTCTTAAGCTTAAAACCACCTTGGCTTCATTATGGCCCATAGTGCAGAGGAATTTTTCAATCTTCTCCATGGGAATCTTCCCATTTGTTTTGATGGCGGGCTTCATCACCCTCTGAGGAAGATACAGTAGATTTTCCTTCGACACTGTAGCAGTAGTATGAGACGTAGATCCTTTAGCTTGTCCATAATTCCATGGAACTTTGTGTAAGCTGACAACAGGATATTATGGTCTGAAAGGCAAAGAAATTGGCTCTGGTGCAACCACTTTCAAAGGATTGTCAGGTCCTTTGCGTTGAATTGCTTGTATGGGAAATGCTTTGACAGTCTCATCATCCTCAGTGGATATAACTGCTACTGATCCCTTCCATTTGGAAGGACATATATTCCCACTCTCAAGTTGCACGGTGTCATCGTCTGCCATTCGCAGGACACCGCTATCAATGAGATTTTGAATGAGATGGCGGAGTGCCCAACATTCTTCTGTGCTGGGACCGCGAGAATAGGAATGATATTGACACACTCCATCAGAGTTAAACCGTCCTGAACGGGGATTGATTGGAGGTAAAAGGGATGTAATTCTTCCTTCATTGATCAACATTTGAATTATTTCCTCCATAGGTTGGCCCAGATAGGTAAAGTCCCTCTGATTGGCAAAATCCCGATGGGCTTTAGCATTTGCTCTCTTTGCAACCTTATCCTCCATAGCTTCGCTTTCTGAAGGTGATGTTGGAGCATTCATAACAAAAAGAAGGAGATAGGAATGCTCCTGTCTGATTAATTGGCGTGTGACTTGATGCTGGTGGGTCACCAGTTCTGCCAATTGCTCAATTTGTTTGCAAAGAGCTTTCATCTTTCGTTCCATAGTAAATTGGAACTTTGCATAATCCCATCTGTCAACACCATCTTTGATGGTCTGGGATGATTCACCGTTAAAACTGGAACTCTATCCAGTGCTCCAACTGATCATGTTGACCTCTTCTTCTTTGTGTTGAGGAAGAGGGTTGTCTTGCACATGAGGTTGATCTAGTTTGGTGACCACGATCTCACCATTGTCTATTAAATCTTGGATCTTATGTTTCAAGGCCCAATAATCTTGAGTATCATGTCCAGGTGCTTCGGCATGATAAGCACACTTCCGAGTAGTATTAAAACCCCTCCCATTAGGGTTGGCTGGTGGAAAAAGACGTGTGATTTTCTTCTGAGTAGTCAGAAGAGCAAGAATATTCTCGAGTGAATCCCCTAAGGGTGTGAACATTCGAGGGCACTTTACTTCTCCACTTTTAGGCAAAGGAGGGTTTGAAGACTGTGCTTGAAACGGGGAGTAGTTTTTCCTCTATATAGGCATGTTCTGACTGCCTTTTTGTCCTTGTAGTATCAAGGAAACATCCTCCTCTTTCTTTTTATGGACCCTCCGGGGGTTATTTCCATAAGATCCAGAATGGATGTGGTCAGCAACTTCTTTAAGAGCAGCTAGGTCTTGAATCTTACCAGACATCAATCCCATCTCAGCCATTTCTCCGTGTTTGATCATTTCAGAGAATGGTTTGCCGATACCGGCTAAAACTCTCTCATAGAAAGGAGCTTCCTGTATATCTATGAAAGTCATGACCATTTCTGATTCTGTCATGGAAGGAATAACTTGAGCAGCAAGGCGCCTCCACCTTTGAGCATACTCTCTGAATGACTCATTAGACTGTTTCTTGACCTTGGTAATTTGGTACTGGTCAGGAGCCATTTGAGATTGAAAACTGTATTGAGTGAGGAAGGCGTGAGCTAGCTCTTCCCAACTATGGATCTTTGAGTTGTCTAATCTAGTATACCATGATCGGGCTTCTCCAGTCAGACTCTTCTGGAACAGCTGCATTCTGAGCTTCTCATTTTACGCATAAGATCCAAGTTCTCCAATGAACACCTTCAAATGTGTATAAGGATCCCCTAATCCGTCATACTTTTCAAAATCAGGGGTTTTGAATTTCTCTGGATAATGAACACCAGGGAATATGCAAAGGTCAGTATATGAGACACTTCCATGTGTTCCAATCTCTTTGAGAACATGGATAGTTTCTTCCATTTGGAGGACCTTCTTCCTGATGTCACCGGTGTCTGGATCTCCATTGAGATGGGTGTTTTCAGGGTCTTTGTTGGTTGTATCCAACTGAGGTTCTAGAATTGTTTTTTTCCAAACCTTGAGCTCCTCCTTGTGAAGAGGATTCTGTATGTGTAGGCATCTTCGTACCCTGAGCAGATTGATACAATTCTTTTAGCAGAACAACCATATTCATAATTTGTTTACTCAATCCGTCAAATTCTTCTCGAGAAACAGTATTAGACTGGTCAGAAGAAGACATGATTGGCTGTAGGCTCGTGGCCTTTTTGGATTTTGAGCGGGTGATAGGCCCAATTGCTTCCCTACAAAAGACTTATATAGTTTAGTCTTAGGGATAATGTAAATGTTATCATAATGTGCCCGTTTTAGGAATATGGTCCTGCAAAAATGGTTGTTAATGGATAACATGTCATGTATGCACATATATTCTTCATATTTTCCATTACATATAGATGATCATGGAATAAAATTACAAGTAAATGCTTTTACAAGTAATTGAAAATGGAAAGCATGAAGAGACTTTCCTCTACGTTTGGTTTATCAGAGGTTGACCTATCTTAGGGTTTCTTTCGCGGCTTTTTGGTATGATGGTTCCCAGATCATCGCAATCTACTTGATGGGAAGTTAATCCGGTCTTTCAATTGGAGCGAATCTGGGTGGTGCCTTTCCTGAGCCTCATTGGAATTAGTCTTCCTACGAGTCCAGTAATCAAACACCGACATGATAACCACCTGGTGGAGGAACCACACAACATACATTCACATACAACGTGTCTCACCGTTTATGCAAACTGATGACATGTGCGAAGCACTAATATCACAGATAGATATTTAGCAGTGCAGTAAGTAAAATGCATTCGTACACATTCATCATAAATGTAAATGCAACATTCACACACAAGCATATAATAGTTTTGGAAAGCTTGTAATAGCGGCTTAAGCCCTCTTACTGGAGTCCCCAGCAGAGTCGCCACATGTCAACGTCAGGATTTTTAGATGTCCCTTTTCGTTACTTCTTCTTTGGTGTTCTCATGTTAATGTGAGATTTGTTTAAAAAAACAAGTGAAAATGGTCCAACATGTGTAATGTCGATGATTTGACTTTAAGAGTTGCCAATTGGTGTTTTTAACTGGTTGCACCAACGCAATCGAAAAGGTTTGCACATTGACCTAGTGATGTGACACTGCTAAATGGGTCTGTGAAACCGAGATTCATTTGAGTTTGGGGGCTTGATTGTACGGAGGGAAGGTGTTAGGTACCCCCCAACATCCGTGTTGCCATGGTGACCGCCACTTTTCAAAGAAACTGTTATATGAATGTGTGTGTGGATCAATGTGCAATTATTTAAAAGTAGTGCGAGGCCTCATTTGCACCTATATACACAGGGTTTGAATTTATAGAAAAATTCAGTTTTAAGCAAGATATAGCAATAAAGTTTTATAAAAAGAGGTTTTTCAAACCATGTGCTCAATAGGAATTGAGACATTTTCATACTTCCATTTTATTATTAAAATGTTCGGCTTGTTTGCTTTTATTTTCAAGATGCGAGGCATCTTCGAGAAAATAATATATAGCAGTGCCGAACTCCTCATGGGCATGACAACCATCCAAGGAAATTCAGACATCAGAATAATGTACAAGTCACAGACAAATTTGAAAAAAAGTCCATCATGGGAACCGAATCTAGATTCAGTAGACTGAATCTATGATCACATGATTCCTAGGCTCACATGATACTGCAGTTTATATGGAAAGCAGTGAGCAGTTGTATAAATATAAAAGCAATATATATATATATATATATATATATATATATATATAGACATGATTAACCACCATGAAGCAACTCCATGGGGATCAAAATGTAAATAAAGCAAGAATGCTATCAACTACCACTTAAGTAAACTCCAAAGTGACGAAATATAAATAAAGCTATAAAGCGATCAACCGCCATGAAGTAAACTTCAAAGCGGGATGAAATGTAAATATATATATATATATATATATATATATATATATATATATATATATATATATATATATATATATAAAAAAGCAAAGAACGCACTGTATATGAAATCTGTGCTCATCTGATATATGTCCGAACAACAATTATATATATACACACATATATATATATATAAAAGCAATAAACACTCCGGATGTGAAATCCAGGCTCATCAGATATGTCTGATAACAATTATATATATATATATATATAAAAGCAAATAAACGCTCCAGACATAAGTCTAGGCTCAATCGAGGCATAACTCGATAATGTTAGTCCATATATAAATAAATACATATATAAGTATATATATAGACAGAAATGAAAACCACGGACTGAAGTCTGGGCATACGCAAACAACACGACTCTCAATGTGTAGAATAATGTGTGAAAAGATGAAGAGAAAGGCTTTATAGAGTGTAAAAAGGATTATAGTGGACTGCCAATGCAGACTTCTATGACTCTATATGGATAAACACTCAGCTCCCACCGATAAATGTATAGCTATATGTGAGCTAACATGTGTTTAAAAAGAGCAAGAACTCAATATGGGTGTGTACAGAGCAAATTGGATAGGGCTTCCTCGGCTTCTCTCTTTTTTCAAAATGGCTACCCCAAGCCCTCTATTTATAGAGGGGGCATAGCAGTACCGCAGCACTGTGAGATGAACTCGGTTGCGCCTGTGGTGCCCCGGGTTTCGTGGGTCCCGTTGTCTTGAAGTACGTGCACTCGTGCACTGTAATGTCCACTCAAACTTGTAGAACTTCAATCCGAGCATCCGAACGAGATATATAAGACCTTCTTCGGACTGCTTGTGTCGAGAGTTACGCAATGACATGGATTAGAGGTTATACGAAGTCAGGAAAAGGGGACCATGCCCATGGTCTTCAATCTTCAAATTCTATCCGGTGTATTGCCACGCGTAATAGTCACTCGGGATTGGAACTCCTTGGTTCTTGTAGGACATTGTTGTATGTATGTATGAATGAAGTGTTGAGATGACGCGCATGTGTTGAGGTAGCAAGATGACATTTGACTCCTCGCCGGGGTTATCGCCGGTTTGAGTTGAAAGCAGAAGTTGCTTAGGGTTACATCTGAGATTAGACTGCTGCAAGTGTTGAATGCCGTAATGTCACCTGTGAGAATGCCTGTCTGCCCGGTGTTAGCTCCGGGTCTAAGGTATGAGTGCCTCGGCGGGAGGTCTATGATTAAAGCTGATCGCATGCATTTGAAACAAGCATTTCCGGAGTTATCGCCAGAACTGCAACAACATTCCTTGGTGTTATCGCCAATGATGAAACTCGGGGTTATCTCCGAGGTTGGAAATGATGTTCCCGGTGTGTGTTCCGGGGTTGGAAATGATGTTCCCGATGTTTGTTCCGTGGTTGGAGATGATGTTCCCAATGTGTGTTCCGGGGTTGAAACCAAACTTTCGGTAATATCCGGAATGGATGTGAGATGTCTTCCAGGGTTATCTCCGAAAGACGAATCTGCCCTCCTGCAATGTCAATAATAGGTGTGCAGAAAATTTCGAGTGTCTACAACTATACTTGCTTCATAACTATTGTTGTAGGATAATTCCACTAATGGTAAGAACTTGTCCCAACTTCCTTTGAAGTCTAGGACACAAAGTCTTAATAACTTCAAGAGTTTGAATAGTCCTCTCTGACTACTGATAAGTAGGTTTATACCTACTTATTGGTTACCAACTCACTGGAATTCTGCTTAACTTAAGTACTTTTGATATGTTTTATTTGCTTTTTGTGTTTATTTTGCAGTTTACATAGATGGAACTCCTAAGGCATGAAATGCCATGATAAGGAAATGGCAAGGACAAGGCATGGTTGATTGTTCAAGAATGAAGTTGGCAACTAGAGTCAAGCAGGTGAAAAGGACAGCTAGAAGAGCTTAGATGTGACCGAGAGAAGAAGTAAAAAGTGAAGAAGCAATGAAGAAAGCAAGCAGCAGATAGCAGCAATCCAGCAGATAGGAAGTAACAACAGTGCGGCCACGCTGCCATAAGCCTAGTCATGGCGCGCCCATTCCAGAGGAAGAACAGAGGTAGAAACACTTACCGCGCGGCCGCGCCTCAATAACAAAGGGTCATGGCACACCCACGCCAAGCACACGACATAGAAGCCTACAGCGAACCCGCGCTTGATCCACATCACATCATCGCGCGATCAGAACTATGTTAAAATGCCAAATTTTGTAATTTAAAATGTTGAGCATGTTTGCTATTTTGAGACGATATGGTTGGTTACCAGAGACATATTAAGTAGTTTTTTTACGATTATTAGGGTTAGCTTTTCCTAGAGAGAGTGGGGGCATTTCCTTAATATTTTAAGCTTCTCTTTTTAGATAATCGTAGAATAATATGAGTTTTCATTCTAGTTAAGAATGTGGATTTGAACAAGCTTGGAAACAGACTTTGCAGCAGGGATTATCAGATTTGATCACTCATTTCACTTATATCTTTTGTTTGTATTTCTTAATTCCATGTTTTGCTTCAATCCCATAATGGTTGTTGATTCAGAAATGAACTAACTTCCATTATGGGATTCTAATGGATTTTAATATGTAGTTTATATGTGTATGCCTAATATGTGATGTTTGTATGTTTAACATTAGATTACCCATCATGGTTGTGATAAATGATTGAATGCTTGATCTCCATTCACACTAATTGCTTGTATGGATTTGGAAAATAAAATATAAGTATAGATTAAACCATGTTGGCATATGTTCATGAAACTTATTTGTATTAGGTTTTATGTTTCATGACCCATATAGGCATATACCGGTTCATCATGTGTAGTCATTAAGAGAGTTTGTGCTTAAATCATATTTGCTATAAATTCACATAGACATATAGTGAGTTTAGTAATTATGATGCTTACATGAATTCTATCAATTGTGGATTTTGTGTAAATTGGACATAGTTCATTGAAAGATGGTTGTGTCTCACTTTTGTGCTCTCGACTAGCTTTCCATATTAAATAATTAGGCATAACATGAGGCATGCATTTTGGATGAAGCATTAGATGATATTAGAATCCCATATTTTTCCAATTTGATTACCTATTTTTAGTAATTATTATTTTTGCGTTGATAATTAATTTAGATATCAATTTATTTATTTAATGATCGTTTGAGCATACAGAAATAGTGATTAGGTTGTTGCATGATGGTTCAAATTTATTCACCTTTCTCCGTGGGATCGACACTTTCTTACTCTGTACTACTTGTTGACCCATGTATACTTGCATGAGTTAGAGTCCATTTTGTTAAACCAAAAAGGAGACAACAACTGCTTGTCCATCTGAGGATGATATGCAAATCTGAATCGTAAATTTGTGCCCATAGCTTTCTGCAAACTAACCTAAAATCGTGAAGTGAATCTTGGGTCTCGATCAGAAACTATGGATACTGGCATACCATGCAGTATTACAATCTCATTTATATATAAACGAGCAAGATGTTCAAGTGAATAAGTTTTTCGTATAGGTAAGAAATGAGCAGACTTGGTTAATTTATCTGCAATGACCCAAATTGCATCTATGCCTTGAGAAACCTTGGGAAGACGAGTAACGAAATCCATGTTAATGTGCTCCCATTTCCATTCTGGAATTTTAAGTGGTTGTAATGGACCTTTTGGCACTTGATGCTCTGCCTTGACATATTGACAAGTTAAACACCTTGAGATAAACTCCGCAATCTCTCTCTTCATATTGCTCCACCAAAATGTATGTCGAAGATTATGATAAATTTTGGTACTTCCAGGATGGATTGCAAACGGTGTGCTGTGTGCCTCCATCATGATTTTATACTTCAAATCAGAGTTTTTAGGAACACAATGTCTGGACTTGACTCGAAGTATTCCTTCTTCATCAATTCTTGCTTCTGGAATAACACCTTCTTGCACTTTCTTCTTCATACGCATCAGCTCCGGGTCTGTAGCTTGAGCTACTTTAACTTTATCGATTAAAGTCGGTTCTACTCATATACTTGATATCATCACGTGGGTCCCTAAAGTCTTTAACTCTATCTCCATCCTTTGTAAGTCATACAAAATGGGCCTTTATGTTGACAATATCGCACTCGTACTCGTATATGATCTTCTAATCAATACGTCAGCTACCACGTTCGCTTTTCTAGGATGGTATTGAATGGTATGATCGTAATCTTTCAACAGCTCAAGCCAACGTCATTGCCGCATGTTGAGTTCCTTTTGGGTGAAGAAATATTTGAGGCTTTTATGATTTGTATAGATCTCCACTTTCTCCCCATACATGTAATGTCTCTAGATTTTTAACGCGAAAAACGACTGCTGCCAACTCTAGATCATGAGTAGGATAATTCCTCTCATATTCTTTGAGTTATCCTGAAGCATCGCTGTAGATTACAAATCCCTCCGAACTTGATGGTATTGTCAGAACAGATGCTGAAATGAGTTTCCTCTTGAGTTATTGGAAGCTCTTCTCACATTCATCGCTCCATTCAAATTTTTGTATCTTTACGAGTCAGCTGAGTTAATGGAGTGGCGATTCGAGAAAATCCTTCCATGAATCTTCGATAATAACCAGCTAAGCCTAGAAGGCTACATATTTTGATTACTAACTTAGGTTGCTCTCAACTGTGACTTATATCCCAACCTTTGATAGCACCTCACAATGGCACCTATCAATTTACTACCGCACAAATATGGCATTCCCTACGGAGAGTCTGGCTTTAGTGAATTCCACAAAGGAAGTCACCAGATAGAGGCTCGGGAACCAACTCCTGTAGTTGGGTTTTTAACTCCTAAAGTTAAATATGAGCAATTTGATATGGGGTTTTGGAAATGGATTTTGTACTGGGTTCAAGGCCAATGCAAAATTTGATTTCACGCTCTGGGGGTAGGCCAAGAAGTTATTCGGGAAATACTTTAGGAAATTTATTAACAATAGAAATATCATTCAAATCTAATGTATTTTTGTTTAAATTCGTCACATGGGCTAAGAAAGCTTGACATTTTAGTGGTTTGGTTTCTTGAATTCGCGTAATAGGTTGGTTAGGAATATGAAAACTAACAACCTTACAAAAACAATCAATTTTAGCATGATGAGTAGTTAGCCAATCAATCCCTAAAATCACATCAAATGCAAGTATTTTCAAAGAGATGAGATCAACAGGTAATGTGAAAGTGTCGATTTGAATCAAACAAGATTCATAAACAGTGGATGTAATGAAGGTTTCTCCCAACAAAGTTTCAACAGATAAGTCAAAGTCTAATTTTTCTGGAGTCAAATTTAAACGTTGAGCACAAGTAGGTGAAATTAAAGAATGGGTAGAACCAGTATCAAATAAGGTATAAACTTCATAAGAGTTTATTGTGACGCCCCCAAATATGGGTATCTTCCAACCCGACATATGGTGCTACACGGTGCTACAGTTCGCACATACATTCAATTAAAATGCCTCAAAAGAACGAATATGTCTTATATATATTCCAAACAATATTACCATTCCGCAGGTTCTTAATAACCATTACATTTATTCTTGTCATAATATTAAATAATAACAACATTCACCTATACTATTACAAAGGTAATCTATAGGTTTGCCTTAGCCTTCCCTTTATCTTTACCGGATCCTTCGGTCCGTTCGGTCTTAGCTGCATTCATATGGTTCAAGCAAGAGTGAGCATAACTAGCTCAACAAGTATGACAATTCTATTTAATCAATATGCTTGAAATATACAAATTGTATATCGTCAATAACTAAACAATAGTTATGAAGTACTATCGATATCAAAATAGCACTTCTCTTTTCTTAAAATGTTTCACAATGAATAACATTTAGTAAAACATCAATTCCGGTCCAAGTCCTTGACCATTTCATACTTTCTTTAAAAAGGACAACCCGACACTAAGTCCGTAAGTCCAGCATACTTACGAGCACGTCTAGGTGATCAGCGTATAGTACTCTATGTTGTAAAATACTACTTTCTTTAAATGTATGTACGTTTAAGTTTTGGCAACCTCACATGCTTGTCGTTTGACGACAAAACATTTGTTTACCATACTCAGTATTCATTTGAAAACCATACCAAAATTGTAAGACCCTGAATTTTATGAAATGAAAGTATTCAATTTTCTTATAATTATTATTTTATTTCGTAAATGGTTAAAATGATAAAAGGTTAAAGTTAAGGGTGATATGTGAAAATTTTGCAAAGTAAGCAAGTTTATATAAAATATTCGTTGTGTCGGGGAATATTCTATTAGTCCGGGAATATTTGTTTTAACAAGGAATATTCGTATGACGGCATAATCATTGGTGGACCCCACAATAGAAGTATTGTCGTAGTTAGAAAACGATAGAATTATCATTTTATAAAAATAACTACGAAAGTGTTACTTTTAAAAGCTGTTGAACTACCCTAGTAAAAGTACAAAGAATACTGGCGTGGTTGCATAGTAGCACACGATATTGATTATTGATGCTTACGTAAGAAGTCACTCAGTTATACTCAATTATTGCTACAGTAATTGCTGCATCATATCTCTCATATTATTGATTCAATTATTGTCACAGTATCATATGCATAATATGTTATATTATTTAATAAATAATTGAGATGATAAAGTTTTTCATATTATTATTTACAATATTAACAATGTCTAGAAGTTCTGTCAAGGAGAGGTTTGGTCACCTAATTGCGCGCCAATAAGGAAAAATCCTTATCGAAAATCCCCCTCTTTTTTCGGGGAACGACCTGGTTGTTAAATATTGTGAGTTATAATATTAATGATGAATACGTTCGTGTTGATTAAAGATGAAATTGATAGTTCCATTGTGTTGGGATTATTAGTGTTAGTGGAAATGGACATTTATTTCGATAATAATTGATGTCTGGAAGTTATATTGACCAATCGGGTAATTAATCGGATAAATGAGCAATTAATTGCTATTAATTCACATGATTATAACTATTTGTTCACATGTGTGTACTATTGATTCACATTCATGTACTATTAGGGGAGGTGGTTCAAGATTGATAATACTTGCATGACTAAGTTAAAAATGGAGGTACTATATTGTAATTCGTATTTTCACATGTATAGAACTATTGATTCACATGGTTGAACTATTGATTCACAAGATGTACTATTAGGGGAGGTGGTGCAAGTTTGATAATACTTGCAGGACTAAATTAAAAATGAAAGAAAAGATGAAGGTATTATACTGTAATATTTTGAGCCCCAAAACGTGCAATTATCGAAACTAAGACTCACAATTCACTAAGACTCGCAAGAGCAATTATAGAGAGAAAAGCTATAGAGAGAGAAGCTATAGGGAGAAAGAAGAAGAATAGTCTGCTACTTCACTACTCCAGTATCCAGTCTTCTTTTGAGGTAAGGGGTATTATTTATTTCATATTCTGAAGAGATATTATTTTTTATATTTGTATGAATATTATTTTTCGTTCAATATTCATAAAGAATATTATCTTCATTCAATATTCGTAGGAATATTATCTTCATTAAATATTCATTGGAATATTATTTTTATTCAACAGTCGTAAGGGATGTTATTTTTATTCAATATTCGCTTCAAATAATATTTTCTTCCATACTCTGTAGTATGTAAGTAATATTATTTCGTTTCAGATTTTGAATTCTATACTCATTTTGTTGAAGTTTTGGCTTTTATACTCCATGAAATTAGTAGAATATCCTTGATATTTGCGTTTCATCCAGTATCTTTTCATGGAAATATTATTATGAGCTTTCTTGATAATTATTGATCTTTTCATGACGGAATACTATTCATGAGTTACTATTTACGGGTTGCTATTCACCCGATTACTATTCACTCAAATATTATTCACTCGGGTATGCGGGGCACTTTTCCTGCCAGAGTACTATTCACGAGTTACTATTCATCTAATTACTATTCACCTAAATATTATTCACTCGTGTATTTAGGGTACTTTTTATGTCGGGGTACTATTCACGATGTACTATTTTTGAAGTACTATTCACAAGGTACTATTCACGAGGTACTATTTACCCGAAAAATATATTTCTTTTCTGTCCAAATTATTTTTGGTACATGAATCATTGTCATCATCCTCATGCTTATATTGCGATGAAAGTCATCTTTGGCTTACGTGCATAGATGGACTGTTGATTGGTATGATTATGACCAGGGATTATTCGGTTTAATCATGACCCGTAATATTACAAATGATGTGATAAAAGTCCTCATTGGCTCGTAGTGCATTGATGGATAGTTGTTGGTATGATTATGACCAGGGATTATCTGGTATAATCATGACCTACTTGACTATTTAAATCATAGAAGGTAGTAGATATCATGCTCTACTTGAGTCTTCTAATGGATTGATTATTCCGCTGCAGTTGTTGATCTAAAACTTGTTGTCTATTGTATTCTATCAGTTGTTATACTGTTGAAGGCTAAGGATAATTTATTCTACATTATCTTAGTCATAATATTTCTTACTGGGATATTTGAGCTCACCCTTTTCTTTCATTGTTCTCTTCAGGAAATGAGAATATAGTTGGGACGAGTCGGGGAATGGAGTGATGGTCCAGGATAAGTGGCTTTAGTAGTCCTCAGTATTCTGTGAAATAGTGTGATAATAATTGTAATGAGGACTTCATTGAGTGTGGATATTGTCTAGAAGACAATATTCGTTTTAAAAATTCAGCTATGTTTTGTCGTATTTTTACACGACAATTATATTAAAGAAGTTTGTATTTGATTTTTGTACCATGTATTTGGTGAACCAAGATGGGTGATTATACCTGTTTTGGGGGCGTCACAAAAATAGTTTGGAAAACTTGACAACATTGACAATAGTTCAATAGATTATATGAAATCCGTAAAACATCTTAAGTCTAGCCAAAGGAATTGGCTTCGACTGCATCATACATGAATTCATGCGTAAGATACATTAATCACAAAGCTTCTCCAGATTGAACATATACAAGGGTTAGAACACTTGCCTTTAGCGTATGCTACTGTTTAAGTACTTTTCCATTGAGTCTTTAAGGTCTCTACAATACATGATCACATAACATACCACATTAGGTCATATATAATCAAGTATGTTTACTACTATATCTTACCATTCTTCTAAATCTAATTGTTCATTAGATTTGTTTATCATTGATTACGGTTTTTCGTATTACATCGTTCTTACATTCACGTTCGAGTACTCTTTCTTCAACCTTTAGTTGTATTACTTAAGGTTTATAACATCTTAAACAATGTTACTTTAAGTGTAGTATGGATAAAATTCATCATTAATCAACTAGCTTTCTCTTTACATTCAAAATCATTCTTCTCTATTCTTCACCTATTACTTAAGCTTTTGTTCTACAACTCGCGCTGCGACGCGGGTTTCCAGTAGGGATGCCTCAGTCTTGGCTTGGCTTATTTCACTCTCGATCTTAGAGTTCAGTGACTGCGTTGCCACTTCCCACTATAGATCGTGTCTACCCTTACGTTAAAAGACCGACCACAACTATATGGGTTGTGCCGCATCTCGGACCCTGAGCCTCAGAAATTTTTTTGCAGTTCATTTTTTCTGTGAACTTTCCGGGGACATAACTTATTCGTTCTAAGTCCAAATTGGCTCGTTCAAAAGCCATTAGCTCACAAATCACATGAACTACATATTCATGTAAGAATTTTACATTTTGAATCTTTTAACTTGGAATTCACCGATTAGTTCATTTTAACGAAATGATAAACGTTTGTGAACGTTCAACACTCGTTTCTTCGTTCTAAGTCGGAATTTGGTCATTTTTGAGTCCACAACTCTAAAATGCAAATCTAGACTATTCTCCATCGAAAACCAATGTTTCCGAGTTTAATGTCAAAATTTGACTTCCAATCCGAGAATTTCACGATTTCGACAATTATCGTTTAATCTCGTAAATTCTGCCATAACTTCGTTACTTGGGATTTTTACATCGTTTCAAATGGATTCATTCCATCTCACTAACATCTTAACCAAACATATTTCAATAACTTATACACATGATAAGTTTTTACATGTTCTTCCTTAGTTCATAACTTAAATAAGTATGAATTACTTGTACATGGATTATTAAGGTTTAAGTGTATTGATTAGCCATTCTTATTACTTCTTAGCATACATGTTCTACCAATTAACACTTCTCTTATCAACCTACAATTGAAGAGATGGAAGATTAATAGTCTAGGATCATTACCTTTGAAGTTAAACTTGGTTCTTCTTGCTTTTTGAATTAACAAAGACTAACTTTTCTTGCTTTTTCTCTCTACTAAATAAGCACTTAAAAGTTGTTGGTGAAATAACAAGTAACAAATGATCTAACACTCCTTCTATATATAGATAAACTAAGGTGAGGGCATTCTAGCAATAAGAAATCCCACCTCCTTAATTAACCTCCTTACTATTCATTACTTGGAGTCCACAACACTTATCATTTGCTTGCTCACCAAGATCATGCCATATGATCATGGGGCCCATATGGGTTGCCCCATGGGTCATTCTTACCCATTGGATCGATCCACGGATTCGGTTTTTACTTTGGGCTTTAAGTTTAATTAACTTAATTTATGCTTTGGGCTTGCATTAACAAACATTTGGGCCTTAACATTAATTCCAATTGGACTTTAACCATTCCTACACTTGGGCTTGTATAATTCCTACCAAATCCTACAAGTCCAATACATTTGGCTTAAAGCCTTATAACGTATAATCTATGTATTATTCTCGTATAATAACTCGTATACTTATTCATCATATACGACATACCATCATTCACACATACTCATATAATACCTCGTATCATACTTGTATTCATTACCTCGTCAAATACTTACGTATTATACGATCATCATTTAACTCATTAACGCTTTACTTTCCACAACGTTCTCGAATTTAGTCCACAGGCGAAAAATTGTGTTTGCCATACGTGAATTATTATTACATAATCCATCTTCCCTTGATATTCTATTGTTACGTATTTCTCGAAAGTTCAAAAATAATTCTCGAGCAAAAATTAGTGAATAGTGTTTTTCGAAAAATTTCTCGAAAAACTTTTATTTTCGTCTTGGAAACTCAAACACTTTAATTCTATCACGTAGTCTAAATACTACGGCATTCCGACATATCTAGGTTATAGAACAACCTTCATCTTACTAACACATAATAATAATATATAATATAATTTTATTCATTATTTAATTAAATAAAATTATTTTACAATAAATCCGAATTTCTCGGTCGTTACATTCTTCCCCCCTTATAAGGATTCTGTCCCCAGAATCTCGTTTTACATTAAACAAATAATTGAGGGTAATCCTTCCTCGTCTTTTATACAAGTTCCCATGTTGCTTCTTTGGCATCGTGGTTCTTTCATAACACCTTTACTGAAGGTATAACTTTGTTCCGCAGAACTTGCTCTTTTCTATCGATGATTGGAATTGGCATCTCTTTATACGTTAAGTCCTTTTCAATATGAATAGGCTCATACTCTATTACGTGCTTATAATCCAGCTTATAAGGACATAATACAGATACATGAAATAGATTATGTATTCGTTCTAGGTTTGGAGGTAATGCTATCATATAAGCAACCTCTCCTACCTGTTATAGGTCTGGAGGTAATGCTATCATATAAGCTACCTATAAACTTTGGACTTAACTTTCCCTTCTTTCCAAAGCGTATCTTTCCTTTCTAGGGAGATACCTTTAGAAATACATAGGAGCCTACTTCAAACTCTCTATTTACTCGATGCGAGTCCGCATACTTTTTCTGTCCGTCTTGAGATACTACGAGATGCATCCGTATCAACTTCACTACATTCGCTGTCTGCTGCACCAGTTCCGGCCCTAGCATTTGGCGTTCTCCCACTTCATCCCAACATAATGGTGTTCTACATTTCCTTCCGTAAAAGGCTTCGTAAGGCGGCATGCCTATGCTTGCATGATAACTATTGTTATACGCAAACTCTACTAATGGTAGATGATCATCCCAACTACCCTTAAAATCCATGACACAAGATCTCATCATATCTTCTAATGTCTGAATTATTCTCTCGCTCTGCCCATCAGTTTGTGGATGATAAGCCGTACTCAATTTAAACTGCGTCCCCATCTGTTCTTGCAGACTCCTCCAGAAGTTCAATGTGAATCGTGGATCATAATCTGACACTAACGAAACTGGTACTCCGTGTCTAGAAATAACTTCCTTAACATAAAGTTTAGCTAACTGGTCTAAGTTATACTTAACCCTTATAGGCAAAAAGTGAGCCAACTTCGTCAACTGGTCCACTATTACCCAAATCGCGTCATACCCCTTCTGAGTAATTGGAAGTCCCACCACAAAGTTCATCGTGATATGCTCCCACTTCCATTCTGGAATCTCCAATGACTGTAACAAACCACTTGGTCGTTGATGTTTAGCCTTAATTTTTTGACAAGTCAAGCACCTACCACGTACTCGGCTATTTCTCTCTTCATGTTCGGCCACCAAAAAGTCTGTCGAAGGTCTTGATACATCTTAGTACTACCAGGATGAATCTAGTAACTTGAACTATGAGCTTCTTGTAACACTTGCTCCTTTAATTCTGTCTCATTTGGAACCCAAATTCTTCCTTCAAATCTTAATAACCCCTCGTTATCAAGACTATACTTAATATCTTTTTCATCGGCTATCCGCTTCTTCATCTGGTCACACTTATCATTTCTGAGAGTACCTCCTTGACTCTCTCTATAATGGTAGATTGAATCTCTGTTATAAAAAGTCTCTATCCCAATTCACTCGGTAACTTCATCTCTATCTCCATCCTAGCCATCTCTGTTATTAACTCAGTTTGAGCCGTTAACATAGATAACTTTTCCTGACCCTTCCTACTTAAGGCATCTGTAACTACATTGGTTTTTCTTGGGTGATACAGGATTTCACAGTCGTAATCCTTTATCAACTCCAGCCATCTCCTTTATCTCATATTCAACTCCTATTATGTGAAGATATATTTTTGACTCTTATGGTTTGTGTATATCTCACATTTCTCTCCGTAAAGATAATGTCTCTATATCTTTAAGGCAAACACTATCGCGGCCAGTTCCAGATCATGAGTAGGGTAAACTTTCTCATAATCCTTTAACTTCCGTGATGCATACGCAATGACCTTGCCATTCTGCATGAGCACGCAACCAAGTCCTCTATGCGAAGCATCGCTATAAACTACAAAATTTCTTGTATCATCAGGTAATGACAATACAGGTGCTTCACTTAATCTTTTCTTCAGTTCTTGAAAACTGTCTTCACATTTCTCAATCCATACGTATTTCACCGTCTTCCTTATCAAATTAGTCAACAGAGTAGTTATCTTAGAAAAATCCTGGATGAATCTTCGATAGTATCCCGCTAACCCTAGGAAACTCTGCACCTTAGTCGGCATCTTCGGTTGTTCCCAATTCATCACAGCTTCCACCTTCGCTGGATCTACTGAAATCCCCTCATGGTCAATGACATGACCTAAGAACTGTACCTTTTTAGCCAAAATTTACACTTAGTGAACTTTGCATATAACTTCTCCTTCCTTAGTGTCTCCAACACTATTCTTAAGTGTTCAGCGTGATCTTCTGGCATCTTAGAATAGACTAGAATATCATCGATTAACACTATGACGAACTTGTCCAAATATTATTTGAACACTCTGTTCATCATATCCATAAATGCAACTGGTGCATTAGTCAACCCAAATGACATCACTAGAAACTCGTAATGACCATAACGAGTCCTGGATGCAGTCTTTGGTACATCCTCCTATCTAACCTTCAACTGATGATACCCCATCCGCAAATCTATTTTAGAAAAATACTTTGCCCCTTTCAACTGATCAAAGAGATCATCAATCCTGGGCAATGGGTATTTATTCTTTATCGTTAACTTGTTCAACTCTCAATAGTCGATACAAAGTCTTAACGATCTATTCTTCTTCTTGACAAATAGTACTGGTGCTCCCCACGGCAAAACACTCGGTTGAATGTACTTTCTTTCCAACAGTTCTTATAACTGAACCATTAGCTCCTTCATCTCCACTAGCGCCATACGATATGGTGCCCTGGAAACTGGTGCCGCTCCTGGCACAAGGTCTATTACGAATTCGATCTCCCTATCCGGTGGAATACCTGACAATTCACTTGGAAATACATCCATGAATTCTTTAACTATAGGTATTTGTTCCATAGTTGCTCCCACTCTCTGGGTATCAACAACATGGCACAAATAGCCTACACATCCCTTCCTTAACAATTTCTTAGTCTATGTCACGTAAGACAACACGAATGCTCCGGCGATCTACTACCATAAAATACTACATTAGGTTGTCTTAACGTCCTAATGTTTACACATTTCTTTTGGCAATCTATAATTTCACCATGGTTAAACAACCAATCCCTACCGAGAAGTACATCGAATTCTCCCAACTTTATCGGTATCAAATCTACCGATAATTTATACCCTCGTATTTCTACACAATAACTCCTATGAATATCTACATGCAACTTTTCGGGAAGTAATCTTAATCGTCTAGCAGAATCACATACTATAAACGAACAAGTAGCACCCGAATCAAACAACACATAAGCATTTATATCGTTAATCGGGATAATACCTGCAACTACATCCCTGGATGCAACTGCATCTTGGACCGTCATGTTAAAGGTGCGGGCCAACGGCCTACCCGGCTGCACTGGACCACTAATAACTAACTTACTGCTATTAGCGCCCTTATTCCCGTCCGTCCCCTTCTTTGAGCAGTTCTTCGCTATATTGTCAATTGATCCACATATAAAGCATCCATGGTTCTTCTTTGGAATTGGACAATTAAGCAAAATGTGCCCTTCCTATCCACAGTTGTAACATACGGCTTTCCCCTTGAGACAGACTCCTAAGTGAGTCTTCCCACAGTTCTTGCACGCCTTCATCCTCCTCTTAGGATCCCCTTGCTTCACTCCGGTATTTCCAGAGTTAAATCCCTTCCTCTTCTGACCTTCGCCACTCCCGCTGGCTCCCTCGGTCTTCACTCCCCCATTCACCTTATTCTTGTTCTTCTTGTCCTTGTGGTACTGGCTTAGAGCCTCATTCCTACCTTCGGTGATTATCGCCTTTTCTAGTATGGTCCCAAAAGAAGTACTTTGGAACATAGATATTCAGCTATAGAGCTAGGGTTTCAAGCCCTGCTCAAACCTTCTAGCCTTTCTCACCTTAGTGTCCACCTGATGTGGAGCAAACCTTGCTAGTTTATTGAACTTGGCAGCGTGTTGGGGAACAATCATCTCCCCTTGTTTCAATTCTAGAAACTACATCTCCATCCTCCCATGCTTACTCATGGGAAAGTAGTTCTCGAAGAAAATCTCCTTGAACCGCGTCCACGTAAGGTTCTCTATACCAGCCCTAGCCTGGTTTGCCTCCCACCTAAAGTTGACCTCCCCCTTCATCATATAGGTAACGAAAGCAACCTTCTGCCCCTCGTTGATATTTGCAATGATAAATGCCTTCTCTATTTCTTTTACCCAAGAAATATTTATCATGATATAACAAGGGTGAGCATGAAGGTTGCCCAACAAGTTTAAATTTATTTAAGGATATATCATGATTGAAAGAATCTGAATAATAAGCTGGCTATAATTCATCAATATAGTTGTGAATTAGCGCGAATAAACTTTTGACTGAACAAGTATTAAACATGAACAAATATATCTGGACCGAACGGTAATGAAGGTGATCAGACTTTCATACCTAACTTAGAAATGCAATATGTACAGAGTACAATTCTACGATGGCAATCAGCAATGATTAACCATAAGCATATCTGAATGAAACAACTCTAAGTAGAGTTAAAAAAAACTTGCCTATTTCGTTGATTATCGTTACGCATTTTAATAAGCTTTGTCTGAAGACCTAATATATAAATAATATCGATATACAAATTAGAATAATATCAACACAATATAATACTATTATATATATACATAGAATAACCTAAACATATAACACATAACCCTATCAGTCTATTCAGCACATAAAACTTAGCATCAAGTCAGACTATTTAAGTTTGAGTTGAATCCGACACAATTCTAACATCCCGACGGTCTAGTCGGACAATATCGAGTTTAAGTTCAATTAAACTCTACCTAAAAACTTAACAATTATCTTAGATAATCATATTATTAATCAAAATAATTTCCCAAGTCTCATAATAATTTTCAATTAATTATTATCATTTAAAATGATTTTTCAATCATTACTATCGTATTTATCTAATTTAAATACCACAATATTCTAATATCGCAATATTTATTTAGTATTAAATATTAATGAAATACATGCCAAAATATTATAATATATTTATAATATCCCATAGTATTTTTAATACTTTATTATTTCCTTTAAATGTTTTTAAAGTAATTAAAATATTATTCAATAATCATTATTAATATAAATACCACATTATTCTATTTATCATTAATATTTATTTAATATCAAATATTGATAAAAATCATAACATAATATTATAATATATTTATATTATATCAAAGTATTTTAAATATGATTTTAAAACACTTAAATTCATTATCCGATAATTGCCTTTAATATTAAAATATTAGTATTTTCATGACAAAAAATATCAAACGCTATATTTTATAACTTCAAATATTTTTCTAACATTTAATTCATTTTTATATGATATTTAAATCATTAATTCTATTTTTCCATAATTTATTTAATATATTTATTAAATAAACAAATTACCATTAATATTAATTTATTAATGAATTTCATCACAAAATATCAAAAGTTATTAAAAATAACTTAAAATATTTTCTAACACCATAAAATAATTTTTCAAGTATTAAAATCATTTTTAAGTAATTTATTTAACATTATAATTAAATAAATTAAATACCATTTATATTCTAAAAATATTAAATAACTATGAAATATACTCTAAATAATTAAAAACAAATTTTTCGACTTTAAAATAGTTTTTATAAATTTATTTTGTATTTTTAATAATTAAAAACTATTTTTTCTATTTATTTAATAATTTAATCTATTTTTATGAAAATAATTGTCACTAAACAGCCCTATAGCGACAGAACCGTCGCTATAGGTGTTTTGAGCATGTTCTTCATTAAACCCAAATTTCATGTCAGTCACTAAGGGGCGTGGTTTGACCAGTTTTAATTCTATGTTCTTGTCGCTTTCTAGGCTGGAATTTGTGTTAAAGTTGTAGTACTTATGTAATTCTACAATAGCATACCAAGTTCATAGCTAAACAACATCAGATTAGTGAGTTATAAGACATTAAAAATCTTGTCAGGCTTGTTTTTCATTTTTCTGGGTTACCCAGAAAATGAAGAACAACCAAGGTATCTACTTAGCCAGCTTAAATCATTGCATTCCAAGCTACGATTGTGTGTTATAAAGGTTCAATCCTATAGTCTTGATGTCAGGGTACAAGAACATGTAATTATTTCAGTCCATTAATATCACTAAGTCAAGATCTGAGCCGGTCAAAATTGGCCAGATCGAAACAACTCTTGAAGATTCTAGGTTGCCCAAATTTGTTCTTCGATAATTTGGTCAACCCTATTTTGACCTTGATTATTTTCAATTCTGTTATTACTTTAGGCGATCTATTAGCATACTTATATAGTTCATATACCAGTCTATAACATCAAACCAACAACATGACCTAAAACCTAAAACACAAGCAAGATCAAGGTCTGCAAAAAACGCTGTCAGACAAGATCTGGGTTTCTAGGTTGCCCAGACACTCATTTTCGTGACCGGTCAACACAGTTTGATTGCTTATATCTCTCAATCTACTCATGATCTGGCCCTGTTTCTAGTTTCAGATCAAAGTCCTCATGACAGAGAACATATTTATAATATAAAACAACAAATATCAAAAACTGAGAAAGATCTAGGGCCTCTGACATATGACTGTCAGGCCACTTTTTGATCTTTTTCCAGATTTCAAAAAAATACTAGTTTCATGCATCTAAGTGTTATAGATCTATGATCTATCAACTCAGATCACTCAAAGACACCTTATAACACAACTCTAAACAACAACTAACATCAAAACACAAGATTTACAGAATTTAGGGTTTATACCTTCTAGGCTTTGATTTAGATTTTGACTTCATGATTCTGTTATGGGCTTGCTATGAGCTAATCTTAGCTTGGTTTCTCACTCTCTCTCACTCTAGATTTCAAAAATTTTGGAGAGAGAAAGTCTTGGGAGAAAATGAGAAGTAAAGTGGCCCTTTTTTTCTCTCTTTAATCAATATAAATGATATGATACAATGTATATAGCAATCTAGATGGCTGATCAGTTTAATTTAAGTCACATGGCTGATATCTAGTTGTTTACCAACTCCATATTTGGCAAGATCTACAAGCAATCTACTAAATAATGCAATAAGGGTAAATGGGTCGTTATGCATACAATTTTAATGGCTAACTTGTCATTTACCCTAACCCTTAGGGTTTAGGGTTTAACCCTTAAGGTTTAGGGTTTAACCCTTAGGGTTTAAGGTTTAACCCTAAAGATTTTGCAAATTAAATTTCTAAGATTTCTAAAATTAGGTTTTCAAAATAGGAAATTAACACTACTTAATTATAATTGGAATTCTCTAATTATATTAAAATTTCCTAATCCCAATTCTATCTTGTTAATTAGGATTAATATATTTTAATTAAATTTACTAATTTAACAATTAGGTTCATAATTGTACATTAGGGTTTATAACCCAAGAATTAGGGTTTTAAATAGAAAAATAATCTTTCTAATTTAGAAATTAGATTTCCTAATTAGATTAGGGTTTTCTAATTACTTATAACTTGAAAATTAGGATTAATGTTTCCTAATTAACATTAAAATTATTAAATTAACAATTAGGTTTTTCTTAATTATAAATTAGGGTTTCTAATCTAGAAATTAGGGTTTTCATAAATCAATTAGGGTTATCCCTAATTATAAATTATTAATAACGTTTAAACCTTATACCTAGCATTTGCATTCCCAAACTGGGGTTTTCAATTTCTGAATTAGGGTTTCGAATTCCCAAAACTGAAATTAGGGTTTCAGAACCGGTTTCTAGGGTTTCTTATCCATTGCTAGGGTTTTCTAACTAAACGTTGATGTTCTTAATATATACTTAGGGTTTGACACTGATAAAATTTATCTGGTCAACCCTTGACCCGTAACCACATACTGTACGTATATAATACCATAATCACATAACATATGCACATATTCACTTAATCCTGAATAATTCACCAAAATCCTTCACAGAATTTTGAAATCCTCAAAATTCCTTTACAGAACTGACAATTCCATACACTTATTTTCTGTCTAGGTCTATTATTTGACCTTAAATCTATAATTTAAGATTTTAATAAATTTTCTAAATTCTCGGGTTGTCACAGGACTTCTATGGGATCTGTAGTTCCTTTAAACTCTGATATGTGGGTTTTATACCCACTAATCGGTTCCTAATTCAAGGTTAATTGGTGTTAATTCCTTATTTTTATGTTTATTTTTACTTGTTTATTGTTATTTTGTGTGTAGGTTTGGAGGTGTGACATTTGGTTAAAAAGGGTGCAATTGTGGCAAACTTAGCAAGTTTGGAGCAATACATGATCGGTTAATGAGAAGTCACACTCACGGGCATGCCTTTTATATTTACACCCACGGGTGGGGTCAAACTCGGTTAGTATACGTGCCGTAGGGTGGGCCCTTTTCAAGTTTACACCCTCGCCAGGGCGGGGGTACGGGACATAGTAATCTCCTAGTTGGTTTATAATGCTGCCAACGTGGAGTTTAAGTGCTGGTAATGGCTTGGGACTCATATTGGCATGGAATTGTAATCAGAATACGCGTCTAAGAATATAATCAACAACAAACACAAGATGGATGATACGCAAGGCAATTTACAGAGCAAGAAGAAAGATTTTTAGAGCAAGCATTGTAGAGAAGATAATTGAAGAATTTTTATATCAATTGCGAATTAGGCTGAAGAAAAGGGTGGTTCTAGATTTATTCTTTTCTTTTAGTTTATATTTGTAATTGGAAGGATGATATCTTTAATTTATTCAGTTTTTATTTTATTTATGATGAACTAAATCACTCTTTAGGCTTATGATGGATCTTTAAGTGGAACGATGGTTATGCAACTTTGATTTTCAGTTTAATAAGCCATTACTTAGTTTATCTATATTAATTTGTGCTTGAATTTATGAATTGCCTGATCAACAATTCTTTGTAGACTTGTATGGATTCGAGAGAGGAAGTACGAGTCTAGACTTAGTTAATATAGCATGTGTTCTTGAATTTTGTGAATGAGCAGAATATTGATGAATGTTAGGGTAGGTATATGCTTGATATCGCATGTAATCGAATAGAGAACTTGAATTTAAACCTTCTTTGATTGTAATTCACATAGAGATATAGTGAGTTAGTTAATTAAGGTGTTTAACTTAATTTTATCTAAATTGTGGTTTTAAGTTAATATGGTGTTAGTGCTGTAGACACTCAAAATTTTTTGCCTACCTGTTACTAACATTGCGAGAAGCCTTGAAATTTTCTTTCGAGAGATAACCACGAAGACAAATTTCGGTTTAATCCTCAAAATACCACCTAAGTTCGGGCTTTGAACCCGAAAAAACACACCGGGAGTATAATTTCCCCACCTCGGAGATAACCCCGGGGATAACAGTTCAAATACCAGAAATTCCACCTGAGAAGGCCGATTTATCTTGGAGATAACCCCGAGATGTTCAGTCTCAGTCCCGGAAACAACACCGGGAAAGACAATGTCAACCTTGGAGATAACCCCAATGAGTGCAGTTTCAACCCATGCAGTCAGCTTCAACCTCGGGACTCACACTGAGGCACTCAACTCCCAAACCCAGAGATAACCCTGGGAGGAAAGGCACACCTCAGAGACAACCCTGAGGGCAATCAACACTTGCAGTAGCCCAATCTCAGAAATAAACCTGAGCAACGTCTGCTTTATCAGCCAAAATCGGAGATAACCCTAGTGAAGGGCAAAATTGTTAAATTACCACCTCAACCCCACATGATGCCATCTCAATAAAGAACACTCAACATACATTCTACACAACAATGTCCCACAAGAACGAAGGAGCTGCAATCCCGAGTGAGTACTACGCAAGGCAGAACACCGGATAAAATTTGAAGCTTGAAGACATAGGACATGGTTCCATCTTCCTGACTTCATACAACCTCTAATCCCATGTCATGGCATAGTTCTCAATAACAACAGTCCGAAACATGTCTTATAAACCTCAATTGGATGCTCAGATTGAAGTTCTACAAGTTTGAGCGGACATCACGTTACACGATATCGCATATACTCCGAGATGGCGGCAATTGCGAGTTTCAGGGGCACCAAGAGTGCATCTGCATCAAGGCTCGCCAGAGGTACACTCATGCTCCCTCTCTATAAATAGAGGGCTTGGGGTGGCCATATTCAAGAGAAAAAAGGCGAGGAAGCCCTGTCCAATTTGCTTTGTACACACCCTATATAAAGTGCTTTCTCATTTTAAATACTTGTGAGCTCACATATAGCTATATTTTTACCGATGGGAGCCGAGTGTTCATCCACTTAAAGCTATATAAGTCTTCTTTGGCAGTCCGCTGTAAGCCTTCTTACACACTTTAAAGCTTTTCTCTTCATCTTTGCACACACTCTTCTTTCACGTTGAGAGTTGTGTTGTGTGTGTATGCCCGGACTTCGGTCCGTGGTTTTCATTTCTGTTTGTGTATGTATATATATATATATATATATATATCTAATCGGGATCGATATATATCCCGTGCGTTTACTGCTTATATATATATACATTTACATTTCTGTAAGGCCTAGAGTTTACTTCGTGGCCTTTTACTGCTTTATTTACATTTTGTCCTGCCTGGAGTTTACTTCGTGGTGGTTGATCGTTTTTACTGGTTTATTTACATTTAGTCCGACCTGGAGTTTACTTCGTGGCGGTTGATCGTATTTATTGCTTTATTTACATTTCTGATCCCCCATGGAGGTTCTTCGTGGTGGTTGATCATGTCTCTCTCTCTATATATATATATATATATTTATTGCTTTTATATATTTATATTTCTGATCCCCCATGGAGGTGCTTCGTGGTGGTTGATCATGTCTCTATCTATATATTTACCGCTTTTATATATTTACATTTTCGATCTCCTATGGAGGTGCTTCGTGGTGGTTGATCATGTCTGTATATATATATTTACAACTTTTATATATATAACTGCTTACTGCTTTTCATATAAACTGCGGCATCATGTGAGCCTAGGAATCATGTGATCACAGATTCAGTCTACTGAATCTAGATTCGGTTCCCGTGATGGACATTTTCAGCTGTAAGCAGCTTGTAAATTATTCACGGTGTTTGAATTTCCTTAGATGGCTTTCATACCTATGAGGAGTTCGGCACTGCTATATATTATTTTCTCGAAGATGCTTCACATCTCAAAAATAAAATCAACTAAGCTGAACATTTAATAATAAAGTGGAAGTATCAAAGGCCTCAATTACTATTGAGCACAGGGTTTGAAAAACCTCTTTCATAAAATCTCATTGCTATATCTTGTTTAAACTTGAATTTTTATACAAATTCAAACCCTTTGTATATAGGTGCTAACGAGGCATAACACTACTTCCAAATAACAACACATTGACCCCCCCCCCACACACATTCATATAACAATTTTTTGAAAAGTGGCGGTCACCGTGGTATCACGGATGTCGGGGGGGGGGGGGGGTGCCTAACACCTTCCCTCCGCATAATCAAACCCCGAACCCAAATGAATCTCGGTTTCACAGACCCATTTAGCAGTGTCACATCACTGGGTCAATGTGCAAACCTTTTCTCGATTGCGTTGGTGCAACCAGTTAAAAACACCAACTGGCGACTCTTATAGTCAAATCATCAACATATACATGTCGGACCTTTTTCACTTATTTTTTCAAACAAATCTCACCTACCATGAGAACACCAAAGAACAAGAACAGAAAAGGGACAAATAAAAATTCCGACGTCGACATGTGGCGACTTCGCTGGGGAATCCAGTAAGAGGGCTTAAGCCGCTACTACAAGTTTTTCAAAACTGTTATATGCTTGTGTGTGAATGTTGGATTTACATTTTTGATGAATGTGTACGAATGCATTTATTTAATGCACTGCAATATATCTATCTGTGATATTAGTGCTTCGCACATGTCATCGTTTTCATAAACGGTGAGACACGTTGTATGTGAATGTATGTTGTGTGGTTCCTCCACCAGGAGGCTATTATGTCGGTGTTTGATTACTGGACTCGTAGGAAGACTAATTCCAACGAGGCTCAGGAAAGGCACCACCTAGATTCGCTCCAGTTGAAAGACCAGATTAACTTCTCGTCAAGTAGACTGCGATGATCTGGAAGCCTTCATGCCAAAAAGCCGGGAAAGTAACCTAAGATAGGTCAGCCTCTGAAAAACTAAATGCGTAGGAAAGTCTCTTCATGCTTTGCATTTCTCAAATTACTTGTAAAGATAATTACTTGTAATTTCATTCCATCTTCATCTCTATGTAATGGAAAATATGAAGAATATTTGTACATGCATATTAAGACTTGACATGTTATCAAATGACACCCGTTTTGCAGGATAATATTCCTAAAATGAACACATTATGATAGCATGTAAACATTTATACATTCCCTAAGACTAAACTACATAAGTTTTTGTAGGGAAACAATTGGGCCTGTTACCCACTCAAAATCCAAAAAGGCCACGAGCCTACAACCAATCATGTCTTCATTTGACCAGTCTAATCCTGCTCCTGTCTCTCGAGAAGAGTTTGACGAATTAAGCAAGAAAATTATAGATTTGGCTGTTCTGCTTAAAGAACTACATCAATCTACTCAGGGTTTGTGAATACCCGTACATACAGAATCCTCTACACAAGGAGGAGCTCATGGTTCATATAAAACAATTCCTAAACTTCAGTTGGATGCGACCAACAAAATTCTTGAAAACACCCATCTTAAAGAAGATCTAGACACCGGTGATATCAGGAAGAAAGTCCTTCAAATAGAGGAAACCCTCCATTTTATTCAAGGAATTGGAGAACATGGGAGTGTTTCCTATGCTGACCTTTATATATTACCTGGTGCTTATTATCCAGAGAAGTTCAAAACTCCTGACTTTGAAAAGTATGATGGTTTAGGGGATCCTTATACACATTTGAAGGTGTTCATTAGAGAACTTGGATCTTATGCAGAGGACGAGAAGCTCAGAATGCAGCTGGTCCAGAAGAGTCTGACTGGAGAAGCCCTGACGTGGTATACCAGATTAGACAACTCAAAGATCCATAGTTGGGAGGAACTAGCTCATGCCTTCCTCACTCAATACAGCTTCCAATCTCAATTGGCTTCTGACCGGTACCAGATTACCAAGGTCAAGAAACAATCTACTTAGTCTTTCAGAGAGTATGCTCAAAGGTGGAGACGCCTTGCTACTCAAGTCATTCTTTCCATGACAGAATCAGAAATGGTCATGACCTTTATAGACATACAAGAAGCTCCTTTCTATGAAAGAGTCTTAGCTGGTATTGCCAAGCCATTTTCTAAAATGATCAAACACAGAGAGATGGCTAAGATGAGATTGAAGTCAGGAAAGATTCAAGACCTAGCCGCTCTTAAAGCAGTTGCTGAGCACATCCAGTCTGGAACTTATGGAAACAACCCCTGGAGGGTCCATAAAAAGAAAGAGGAAGATGTTTCCTCGATACTACAAGGTCAAAAAGCGCGTCGAAACATGCTCGTCCGGAGGAGAAACTACTCCCTTTGCAAGCACCGCCTTCAAACCCTCCATTGCCTAAAGGTGGAGAAGTCGACGCCTTCCAGAGTGTTCACACCCTTAGGGGACTCGCTCGAGAATATCCTTACTCTTCTGACTACTCAGAAGAAAATTACACATCTTCTTCCACCAGCCAACCCGAATGAGAAGGGTTTCAATGCTACTCGGAAGTGTGCTTATCATGCTGGGGCACCGGGACATGACACTCAGGATTGCTGGGCCTTGAAATACAAGATCCAGGACTTAATCGACAATGGGGAGATTATCGTGACTAAACCCGACCAACCTCATGTGCAAGACAATCCTCTTCCCCAACACAAAGAAGGAGAGGTCAATATAATTAATTGGAGCAGTGGATAGAGTTCCAATTACGTTGTTGAATCTTCCCAGACCAGCAAAGACGGTGCTGAAAGAATTGATTATGTGCAGTTCCAATTTATGATGGAGCAAAAGATTAAGGATCTTTGCAAACAAGTAGATCAATTGGCAGGACTGGTGATTCATCAACACCAAGTCACACGCCAATTAATCAGTCAGGAGCATACTAGTCTCCTTCCTTTTGTCATGAATATTCCATCCTCGCCTTCAAAAAGTGAAACACTAGAGGATAAAGTTGCGAAAAGAGAAATTGCCAAAGCCCGTCGGGACTTTGCCAACGAACGAGATATTTCAAATGTTGATCAATGAAGGAAGAATTACATCCCTTCTACCTCCAATCAATCTCCATTCCAGACGGTTTAATTCCGAGGGAGTATGCCAATACCACTCCCACTCTCGCGGTCACATCACAGAAGAATGCTGAGCACTCCGCCACCACATTCAAAATTTAATTGACAATGGTGTCCTGTAGATGGCAGACGACGACACTTTGTTATTCGAGAGTGGGAACACATGTCCTACAAAATGGAAGGACGGCGTAGCAGTTATATCCACTGAGGATGATTTGGCTGCCAGACCACTCACAATACAAGTAATTCAACTTAAAGGTGCTGACAACCCTTTGAAAGTGGTTGTACTAGAACCAATAAACTTATAATTCAGACCCCAGTATCCTGTTGTCAGCCTACATAAAGTCCCATGGAATTATGGGCAGGCTGAAGGATCTACATCAAATACAATTGCTGCAGTGTCGAAGGAGAATCCACTATATCTTCCCCATTGGGTGATGAAGCCCACCATCAAATCAAATGGGAAAGTTCCCATGGAGAAGATTGAGGAGTTCCTCAGTACCATGGGCCATAACGAAGCCAAAGTGGTTTTAAGCTTGAGAGAAGCTCCACAACAAATTTCCATACCGGATTTGGTTTTCTCTTCCGAAGATCATAGGAAAATATTGCTAAGGACCGTGGAAGAAGCCCATTTACCAAAATCAATGGATGTGAAAAAATTCCAGCATCTGGTTGATCACATTTTCAACAACAATTTGATATCTTTGTAAGACACCAACTTTTATAAATAAAAATGAATTTTTCTATAAATATCATTTTTGAATATTAAGGTTTGAATTTGTTATAATGTTATAGTTGTGGGTAATATTTATAAATTTTGCAAAGGAAGTAAGTTGTTATATAATATTCGATTGGTCGGGAAATATTCATTTTAACAGGGAATATTCGTACGACGTCACAATCATTGGTGGACCCCAAAATGTAATTATTATTGGAATGAGAAAACGACAAAAAAATCTTTTTATGAAAATAACGGCGGAAGTTTAATCGTTAACTGTTGAAATAACCGGTGTTAAAGGTATAGTAATACGCGTGGTTGCATAGTAGCACACTGTTTTAATTATTGATTCTTACGAGAGAAGTTACTCAGTTGTGTTCAATTATTGTCACAGTAGTTGCTACATAGTATCTCACGTTATTTGATTCAATTATTGTCACAATATTTTATATATTATTAAATCAATAATTGAGATGACAAGTTATTCATATTATTATTTGCATAATTAACAATGTCTAGAAAGTTCTGTCGAGGAGAGGTTTGGTCACCTAATTGCACGCCAATAAGGAGAAATCCTTATCGGAAGCCCCCTCTTTCCTGAGAACTATCTGGTTGTTAATATTGCGAGTTATAATAATATGAATAAAGGTTGTTAAAAATATTGAGGAAATTTTTATGAAGTATTTGTTATAAATTTTTCTTATTATTTGGACCCCCATTTACTCATTTTTCAAAATAATCGGTAAAAAACTTTTATTATAATAAAGGCGGGGGCCATAGGTGGGGCCCATGTTTTGAAAAATAAAAAGTTGCTAGAGGTGGGATATGTTTGTCACGGGTGGGTGGAAAATTGGTTATATATATATATATATTATAATAAGTTTTTTTTTATGAAAACTAGAATATATTATATTTTATTGAATATTATAATTATAATTTGAAAAAAAACGGACGTCCTAAAAAATTTTCTGCCCGTGATGCATTCGTCCGAAATATTATTGTGTGCAGTCCGTGAAAAACTTTTCTAAATAGTATCCTTCCATTCTCCTATAAATAGGATGCTTAGTTAAAATTAAAAATCACACTAGAATCAGAGAATTCTTCTTCTATAATATTGAGCGTATTTCTTTGGAGTTTTAGAAAGCTTTGAGCGTAGAAAATAGTGAAAGTTTTCTTCAAAAATATCCCCGCTATACTAGTTGGAATACACTTCTTTTCAAGGTAAGGGATGTTATTTTTGTTCAATATTCGCTTAAAATAATATTTTCTTTCATACTCTGTAGTATGTAAATAATATTATTTTGTTTTAGATTTCAAATTGTATATTCATTTGGTTAAAGTTTTGGCTTCACTCCATGAAATTTGTAGAATATTCTTAAAATTAGCGTTTCATCCAGTATCTTTTCATAGAAATATTATTCTGAGCATTTTTGATAAGTTTTAACTTTTTCATACCGGTGTACTATTCACGGGGTATAATTCCCGAATTACTATTCACGGGGTACTATTCACTCGGGTACTATTCACTCGGGGTTTTATTCATGATAAAAATTAATTCGTTTTCGGTCCAAATCATTTTTGGTACAATATTATTCTTGAATTTTACTCCACAAAGCAGTATCATGTTGACAATTTGGACGTTGGTGATTTATGGATAAATTAAATTATAAATCTTTAAAAATTTATCCTTTGCTTTCATTTAATTGAAGTCTTATATCATTGTCATCATCCACATGTTTATATTATCATGAAAGTCATCTGTGGCCGTAGTGCATAGATGGACTTGGTATGATTTTGACCAGGGATTATTTGGTATAATCATGATCGTAATGTTACAAAAGATGTGGTAAAATTCCTCATTGGCCCGTAGTGCATTGATGGACAGTTGTTGGCATGATCATGACCATAGGTGAAAACACGAATATCCTTGGCCCGTAGTGCATGGATAATTTATGGTCGTGATACTAATGAATATCCTTAGCTGAAGTGCAGGGGTGATTCGATGATGTGGATTATTTATTAAGTTGAGTCTCAGCGATAAAGTGATGAAAAACCTTTTAAATTATAGAAGATAATAGATATCATGCTCTACTCGACTCTTTTAATGGATTGCTTATTCTGTTGCAGTTAAACTTGATGTTTGTTATATTTTATCAGTTTAACACTATTGAAGGCTAACGATAAATTATTCTGCATTATCTTAGTCATAATATTTCTTACTGGGCTAGTTGAGCTCACCCTTTTGCTTTCATTGTTCTCTTCAGGAAATGAGAACGTAGCCGGGACTAGTCGGGGAACGGAGTGACGGTCCAAATGTTTGCATTAGTAGTCCTTTACTATTCTATGAAATAGTGTGATAATAAATATATTGAAGACTCCATTTGAGTTTGAATACTGTCTAGAAGACAATATTCGTATTAAAACTCTCAGTTTATGTTTTGTCGTATTTTGCACGGCAGTTGTATTATTAAGTTGTATTTGAATTTTGTACCATGTATTTGGCGACTCAAGATGGGTGATGTATACCTATTTTGGGGGCGTCACAGTTGGTATCAAAGCTTAAGGATATGATCCCTGGCTAAGATGTGAGACTAGAATTAGGGGGAGAGACGGGTAATTCCTTCACTAGTATGACCTACCTAAGTTTATTTGTTATTTAATTGGTCGGTCAGAATATAAGGATAATATGTGGTGTGTCAATTAACCCTTGTTTTGTGGCAGTATTTTGAAAATGACATTCGAGAATGTTGAGAATAGTAATGGAGCACAGGAGACCGTTGAGTCACCACAGATCAATACCCAGGATAATGTGCAATAGGAAGACAATAATCCTTAGGTAAATAACAACACCGACCAAATGATGAACAAAAGAATGTTTAGGGATTTCTGTAATTCATGCAACATCAGGCGAGAAAGGATCCTGTCCAAAATGCAGGTTGAAACATTGGCAACTTTTGGACGGTCACCGCTAAGTAGTTCAAGGAGCTGGGACCACCGGAGTTTATTGGATAGCCAAAACCACTTAAGGCGGAAACGTGGATAAAACAGATCACCAAGATATTTGATGTCTTGGGATGCTCCGAGGAGCAAAAGGTTCCCTTTGTCACCATCATGTTGCGAGGAGAGGTAGATTACTTGTGAGAATCTGTAAAGCGTACTTAACTTGCCACACTGAAGATGACTTATGAGAAGTTCCAAGAACTGTTCAATGACAAGTACTTTCCCAAAAGTATTCGTCACATGAAAGAGGTAGAGTTCATTAAACTAGAGCAAAATAACATGACCGTGTCGCAGTACGAAGCCAAGTTTGTGGAGTTGTCCCGATTTGCGACCCATTTAGTTGATAATGAGGAGAGAATGACGTGGATGTTTCTAAGAGGTTTGAAACCCGAGATACGTCAATACCTTATCTCTCACAAACTGTGTTTATATTCAGATGTTGTAAATAAGGCTCAGTTATTGGAGCGCGATAATGAGTCAACCCAACCAAGAGAGAGCAGCCGACAAGTCGATAATACTAGTGGTAGGAGTCATCAAAGCTGTGACAACAAACGTGGAGGGAATAACCATGCTAGAAATAGTAACCACTTCGGTGTTAATCATGGCCAAGACAATAAAAGTGGACATTTCAAGAAGAGAAGATTCAACAATGATGGAAAGTCGTCAACACCAGCACCCGTTGTTAAGGAAGGAGAACGACCACCTATCATATGCTTCAAATACGGAGGGGAGGGACATATCAGTCCAAACTGTGCGCAGCAGTCTAAAACGTGTTACAATTATGGAAGAGAAGGTCACCTAGCTCGATTTTGTCGTTCAGGGAAGCCAAGTCCAGCTAGGATGGAGGCAACAAAGGTCGTTCCAAAAAAGTCAAAACCAGTAGTTCAAAGGAGAGCGTTTGTCGTAACCTCCCAAAAAGCAAGGAACCCGAACAAGGTCATCACGGGTAAGCTTATCATAAACTCAAGCGAAGCCTATACCTTATTTGATACCAGTTCTACGCATTCTTTTATTTCTCCTACTTGCGCTCAATTTTTAAATTTGACTCCGGAGAAATTAGACTTTAACTTATCTGTTGAAACTCCGTTGGGAGAAACCTTCATTACATCCACTGTTTATAAGTCTTGTTTGGTTCAAATCGGTACCCTCACATTACCTGTCGATCTTATTTCCTTCAAAATACTTGCATTTAACGTAATTCTAGGGATTGATTGGTTAACTACTAATCATGCAAAGATTGATTATTTTTGTAAGGTTGTTAGCTTTCATATTTCTAACCAACCTATTATGCGAATTCAAGCAACTAAACCATTAAAATCAATCACTATCATCTCAAGCCATAAAGCTATTCGTTTATTAAAAACGGATGTTAAGCTTTCTTAGCTGGTTATTATAGGAGATTCATAGAAGGGTTTTCTCGAATCGCTACTCCATTAACTCAGCTGACTTGGAAAGATACAAAATTCGGTTGGAGCGAGGAATGTGAGAAGAGTTTTCAAGAACTCAAGAGGAGACTCATTTCAGCACCTGTTTTGACAATAACATTTGGCTTAGAGGGGTTTGTCATCTACAGTGATGCTCCAGGCAAAGGGTTAGGATGTGTTCTCATGCCACATGGGAAAGTCATAGCCTATGCCTCTCGACAACTCAAAGAATATGAGAGGAATTATCTTACTCATGATCTAGAGTTGGCAGCAGTCATTTTTGCACTAAAGATCTGGAGGCTTTGCCTGTATAGAGAGAAGGTGGAGATCTATACGGATCATAAAAACCTCAAATATTTCTTCACTAAAGAGGAACTCAACATGCGGCAACGATGTTGGCTTGAACTATTGAAAGATTATGATCATACCATTCAATACCACCTTGGAAAAGAGAACGTGGTAGCTGACACATTGAGTAGAAGATCATATGCAGGTACGAGTGCTATATTGTCCACACAAAGGCCCATTTTGTATTACTTGCAAAGGATGGAGATAGAGTTAAAGACTCCAATGACCCATGTGATGATGGCGAATATACGAGTAGAACCAACTTTAATCGATAAAGTTCAAGATGCTCAAACCACAGACCTAGAGCTGATGCGTATGAGGAATAAAGTACAAGAAAGTGCTATTCCGGAAACAAAAATCGATGAAGAAGGAATACTTTGAGTCAACTCCAGACTTTGTGTTCATAACGACCCTAATTTAAAGTATAAAATCATAATGGAGGCGCACAACACACCATTTGCAATCCATCCTGGGAGTACCAAAATGTATCGTGATTTTTGACATACATTTTGGTGGAGCAATATGAAGTGAGAGATATCGAGGTTCATCTCAAGGTGTCTAACTTGTCAACGAGTCAAAGCAGAGCATCAAGTGCCGAAAGGTCCATTGTAACCACTTGAAATTATAGAATGGAAGTGGGAGCACATTACCATAGATTTTGTTACTGGTCTTCCCAAGGTTTCTCAAGGCATTGATGCGATTTGGATCATTGTTGATAGATTGACCAAGTCTGCTCATTTCTTACCAATACGAGAAATTTATACACTTGAACATCTTGCTCATATATACATAAATGAGATTGTAAGATTGCATGGTATGCCAGTATCCATAGTTTCTGATCGAGACCCAAGATTCACTTCAAGATTTTGGGTTAGTTTGTAAGAAGCTATGGGCACGAATTTATGATTTAGTTCGGCATATCATCCTCAAACGGACGGGTAGTTTAAGAGGACTATTCAAACTCTTGAAGATTTATTAAGACTTTGTGTCCTTGACTTCAAAGGAAGTTGGGAAGAGTTCTTACCCTTGGTGGAGTTTTCCTACAACAATAGTTATAAAGCAAGTATTGGCATGGCTCCATTCGAGGCGTTGTATGGACGTAAGTGTCGTTCTCCAGTATGCTGGGATGAGGTGGGTGAAGCAACGTTGTTGGGACTGGAGTCGGTACGTATGACTACGGAAAAGATTCAAATGATCCGACAACGTATAAAAACCTCATAAGATCGACAAAAGAGTTATGCTGATCTTTATCGAAAGGACGTGGAATTCAATATTGGAGAACATGTGTTGTTACGTGTTGCTCCATGGAAGGGAGTTACGAGATTTGGAAAGAGAGGAAAGCTCAATCCTCCATTCGTTATACCTCAAGTTAAAGTTTTGTGGAAAAACCACGATGTTGAGGAAATGACCTAGAAGTTAGAATCTGAAATAAAATCAAGGTATCCTTACCTCTTTGTCATACCATGTATGTACCCTAATTTCGAGGGCGAAATTTCATAAGAAGGGGAAGTTGTAAGACCCCAACTTTTATGAATAAAAATAAATTTTTCTATAAATATCATTTTTGAATATTAAGGTTTGAATTTGTTATAATGTTATAGTTGTGGGTAATATTTATAAATTTTGCAAAGTAAGCAAGTTGTTATATAATATTTGATTTGTCGGGGAATATTCGTTTTAACAGGGAATATTCGTACGACGACACAATCATTGGTGGACCCCACAACGTAATTATTGTCGGAATGAGAAAATGACAGAAATATCATTTTATGAAAATAACGGGGAAAGTTTTACCGTTAACTGTTGAAATAACCGGTGTTAAAAGTATAGTAATACGCGTGGTTGCATAGTAGCACACAGTATTGATTATTGATGCTTACGTGAGAAGTCACTCAGTTGTGTTCAATTATTGCCACAATAGTTACTACATAGTATCTCACGTTATTAGATTCAATTATTGTCACAATATTTTATATATTATTAAATCAATAATTGAGATGATAAGTTATTCATATTATTATTTGCATAATTAAAAATGTCTAGAAAGTTCTATCGAGGAGAGGTTTGGTCACCTAATTGCGCGTCAATAGGGACAAATCCTTATCGGAAAGCCCTCTCTTTCCTGGGAACGATCTGGTTGTAAATATTGCAAGTTATAATAATATGAATAAAGGTTGTTAAAAATATTGAGGGAATTTTTATGAAGTATTTGTTGTAAATTTTGCTTATTATTTGGACCCCAATTTACTCATTTTTTAAAATAATCGGTAGAAATTTTTTATTATAATAAAGGTTGGGGCCACAGGTGGGGCCCATGTTTTGAAAAATGAAAAGTTGCCAGAGGTGGGATATGTTTGTCACGGGTGGGTGGAAAATTGGTTATATATATATATATTATAATAATTTTTTTTTATGAAAAATAGAATATATTATATTTTATTGAAAATTATAATTATAATTTGAAAAAAAAGGACGTCCTAAAAATTTTTATGCCCGTGATGCGTTCGTCCAAAAATATTATTGTGTGCAGTCCGTGAAAAACTTTTCTAAATAGTATCCTTCCATTCTCCTATAAATAGGATGCTTAGTGAATATTAAAAATCACACTAGAATCAGAGAATTCTTCTTCTATAATATTGAGCGTATTTCTTTCGAGTTTTAGAAAGCTTTGAGCGTAGAAAATAATTAAAGTTTTCTTTAAGAATATTCTCGCTATACCAGTTAGAATACACTTCTTTTTAAGGTAAGGGATGTTATTTTTGTTCAATATTCGCTTGAAATAATATTTTCTTTCATACTCTTTAGTATGTAAGTAATATTATTTCGTTTCAGATTTTGAATTCTATACTCATTTGGTTAACGTTTTGGTTTCTATACTCCGTGAAATTAGTAGAATATCCTTAAAATTTGCGTTTCATCCAGTATCTTTCATAGAAATATTATTCTGAGCATTTTTGATAAGTTTTAACTTTTTCATGCCGGTGTACTATTCACGGGGTACTATTCCCAAATTACTATTCACAGGGTACTATCCACTCGGGTACTATTCACCCGGGGCACTATTTATGATAAAAATTAATTCGTTTTCGGTCCAAATAATCTTTGGTACAATATTATTCTTGAATTTTACTCCACAAAGCAGTATCATGTTGACAATTTGGACGTTATTGATTTCTGAATAAATTAAATTATAAATCTTTAAAAATTTTCCTTTGCATTCATTTAATTGAAGTTTTATATCATTGTCATCATCCACATGTTTATATTATCATGAAAGTCATCTGTGGCCGTAGTGCATAGATGGACTTGGTATGATTATGACCAGGGATTATTCTGTATAATCATGATAGTAATGTTACAAAAGATGTGGTAAAAGTCCTCATTGGCCCATAGTGCATTGATGGGCAGTTGTTGGCATGATCATGACCATAGGTGAAAACACGAATATCCTTGGCCCGTAGTGCATTGATAATTTGTGGTCGTGATACTAATGAATATCCTTAGCCAAAGTGCAGGGGTGATTCGATGATGTGGATTATTTATTAAGCTGAGTCTCAGCGATAAAAGTGATGAAAAACCTTTTAAATCATAGAAGATAATAGATATCATGCTCTACTCGACTCTTTTAATGGATTGCTTATTCTGTTGCAGTTAAACTTGATGTTAGTTATATTTTATCAGTTTAATAATGTTGAAGGCTAACGATAAATTATTCTGCATTATCTTAGTCATAATATTTCTTACTGGGCTAGTTGAGCTCACCCTTATGCTTTCATTGTTCTCTTCAGGAAATGAGAACGTAGCAGGGACTAGTCGGGGAACGGAGTGACGGTCCAGATGTTTGCATTAGTAGTCCTCACTATTCTATGAAATATTGTGATAATAAATGTATTGAGGACTCCAGTTGAGTTTGAATACTGTCTAGAAGATAATATTTGTATTAAAACTCTCAGTTTATGTTTTGTCGCATTTTACACGACAGTTGTATTATTAAGCTGTATTTGAATTTTATTCCATGTATTTGGCGACTAAAGATGGGTGACGTATACCTATTTTGGGGGCGTCACAATCTTTCACTAATAACGACATACCCGCAGAAGGGACCGGTCATTGCAAGCCGTTGCACATAGCGGTTTTGTCCTCCGGATACATGATGAGTGAGTTTTATACCCATGAATTGGATACATTCGGGCTTAATTTATTGTTGTTCTTAAGTCTTTTAGGATATTTTTATGTGTTTGTGTCTATTCAAGCATGTTTTATATTGTTTTGTAGGATTTGGGACAAAATTTACATGGATCGACGTTCGGGGTGGCTAGATTCGCGTTTTCGGCTTGCCATTTACACAGCAGCCACTTCGGAGCCAATTTTACTATAGCTCCTGATATTATTTCGACAAACTTCAAGAATGAAAGTTGTATATCTACTTCTCCTCTTTCCGGAACATCTTGAATCATCAAAATCGGAGTTCGGACGAAGAAGTTATGGCCATTTTCCCAAAGGACGTCGGAGTAGAAAATGTCAGATTTTGGGCCAGCCGCCGGGCACTATTTCTAGTGCATTTTCCAAATACGGGCGCTATATAAGGCGAGACTCTCGTTGCATTTTACCCGGTATTTGGCCGGGAAGGGCTTGGTGATGGCCTAGACGCGTTTTGGGCGAATTTTAATACCTTTTTGACTCCAAATTGGATTAGGTTTGTTCCTAAACTAAAAAGTGGACTTGTAACCTATAAATACATGATGTAAGGCATAAAATAAGAGGGGATTACATTGCTTAGCCTAGATTAAACACTCCTTTAGATTAGAAAATAACCCTAATTCTTATTAGTTTTGGAGATTGAAGCAACTTGGAGACCATTGAAGATCAAGAGCAAGAGCAAGAGGGGAGCATCAGATTTGCTGACAACAGATTCTATTCTCTTCTCTCATCTTACTTTTATCTTTTGATGTCTATTCAGTTGTGGATTCTTGGTTTTAATTCATTAATTATGAACTAACTTTTTTATTAAGATTTCAATTGAACCTTTTTATGGCTATGAATTAGTTATTCATTATATTCTAATTATTTATGTTAAAGTGAGTTGTTTATCTTGTCTTGTGCTTATTGCTTAATTATTTGATCAGTAATTACTTTGTTACTCTAGAAGGAATTGGAAGAGGAATTCTAGGGTTAGAATTGGGCATGATATCATGTGACTTAGTTATTTGCATGGTGAAAAATTAGGTTTGTGAATTGAATGGAAATATCTGTTACATGCATGTAACACGTAAGGAATTGGGATTGGAAAGAGTTTAATTCAATTGTTTTGCATATGAATATAGCAAGATTAATCTGGATTAAATAGAAGGCAATTGATCACTTGGAAAAGGACTTTTGGCATTTGAGAATTCCTCATTAACAATTCAAGAGAGGCATAATAATTGGGATAATTGAATAATTGATTTATAATTCATAATTGGGGATATTGAAGTCTTAATATTTATTTATTTGAATTCATTCGTTAAAATCTTAGTTTTAATTAGTTAATTTAGTTTTCTTAATTAGAAAAACACGATTTGAGATTGTTTAAATAAAATTAGTTTGGTTAAGAATTAGTACTTGGTGATTTTTATTAAATAATTCCTCGTGGGAACGATACTCTACTTTCACTTTATTACTTGTTGACCGTGTATACTTGCACGTATTCATTGATTATAAATCGATCAACAAGTTTTTAGCGCTGCATTAGGGGATTTAATTTACTAATTATTTTCCAATATTAATTTCAATCAAATTAGTCTTAATTTAAACATTTTTATTTTTATTTTTAATTCTTATCCTATATTTCTCTCTTTTTAGGTACCATGGATGACTTTGCGTGTCAATGACCATACACGAACATGACTCGACCAATGGAAACATGGAGTCCACCATCCACACAGCAAGTAGCAATTTGTGATTATTGTACTGGAAATCATATAAGTCATCAATGCGCCATCAATTTCGAGCCGGTACACTATGGTGGTGATTACCCCAATAATTATGTCTATCCCAACAACTATCATCATGATTGGGGGTATCACCCGGATTTTTCATGGAGTAACAATCAAGCTCAAGCTCAAGCCCCGAGACAACAAAACAATTCCGGCTTTCAAAATCAGACACAACAACCAGAGCGGAAATCAAGTTGGGAAGAAGCCTTGGATAGATTTATTATAGCTTATGAAAAGAAACACGAGGAACATGAAAAGAAACTTAATCAAATGGAGTTGAGTATACAAAGTCAGAATGCATCGATCAAGAATATGGAAAATCAATTGGGGCAGATAGCACATGCGTTGAACTTCCATCTTCAATACACTTGGCTCTATGACATGAATTCTGAGACTGATGGTGAGCCCGAACCAAATCTGCAATTGGATGTGCCAAATGATATAGATGTTGAAAGAGAGGAAAGACTTGGGGACCAAGAAAAAGAGATCGGCAAAGATCTAACTTTGAGTACCAATGAAGATGAGCCAATTTCATTAGTATCTCAAGTGCCTTCTCCTCCACAGTTCAAGAGTCCAGTTAGATTTGCAAAACCTTGTCCGATTGGTAGTCATGTCGTCGGAAATACTCTCTGTGATGTAAAAGCAAGTACACCTTCGAAACCATGGTGCGATGAGCTGGAGAAGATAGAAGAAGAAATTGTTGTGTCTGACAAGCCTCAATGCCAGAATATATTCGCAGGCACAATGGAGAAACCACCTAGATGCTGGACGTTCTTGAATGTGATCTTATCTAAAGAAAGCATGCTAGGTGACTTTAATACAATGGCTATTACAAATGGGAACCTACCAAAAGCTATATTATTTCTGATGGATGGAGGGTTTCTCAATTTTCGAGGGAATTGGATAGAGAATTGAAGAAGTCAGGCTGAGACTATAAAACAAGCGCTTATTGGGAGGCAACCCAAGTTCAATTTTTATTTTTAGTTTTTATTAAGTTTTATATTAGTAGTTTTGAATTTGCATTTATTTAGGATTTAATAAAATTGCTTCTATCATGGTTTTACAGGTTATTCAAGTCAAATTCAAGTGTGGTGCCCAATTTGTTCCGTGTGCTTAGCCTATTCTCCAAACTTAGCGGGCAAGGAGGAAGATTGCTATATTTTCAGGGAAGTCCTCTGCTTTAATTTTTTCTATTGTAGCCATTGAGGACAATGTCTGTTTAAGATTGGGGGCATTTTAGTGTCGTATTGCATATAGTTAGTTATTTACATTATAGTTCGTTATGTTTTCGGGTTATTTACATTTAGTTTTTGCATTCAGTTTTTTGTTTAAATTTTTTTTTTTTTAAAAAGATTGCAAAAATAGTAGTTAGTTTACTATGTTTGTTGCAGTTAGTTTATATTTGCATGATTCCAACTAGATAGTAGTAAAAGTCTATTTTGGCCAATGATGAGGCCGGAGTTAAGTAGATAAGTATAGTATTGAATATTCAGTGCTTTGATGTGATTTCTTGTTATGAATTGAATCTTTTCTGTTTGAAACCGGTATAATCAAGGTTAACACGTTAATAAATGACTATGTTAACTGATTAAGTTTAAATTGATACATAATGGATTTCTTAAGTATATTACTAGTGTGAAGGAATGAAAGACATGAATAGGCGAGATGGCTAAATTTTGATAAAAACTTAAGTTTGGGGGAAATTTTGGGGTATATAAGCTTTAAAAAAAAAAATGTTGAGTCTTGTGGTGGGTTGAGGAGAAACACTCCCCATAAACACAAGCGTGAGATGGAGCGTAAAATGCACTCACCAACCATCTATAAAAAAAAAAAAGAAAAAAAAAAAATTACTGGTGGCTAGTTTTTTGTTTTGGGGCCTTTGTTACTTGAGTAAAAGCACGCTCAAGGGGTATCTTAAAACCTAGCACCCTAAGGTCTTATATGGTCTCAGGAGTCGTTGGTCGAAAGCTCGCTAAGGGGTAACATCATTAGCCTAATGGAATGAGACATTGCATAGTTATGGTTAAAAAAAAATAAAAAGCGGAAAAGACCAAAAAGCCCCGTAATGAAAAGTAAAGCATAAGTATCCCAGTTGGACTCTTGAACTTGGTGGATGTTTGACTTTAGTTGGATATAGCTTGTTCGTGAATTTTGTGAATTTTCACTGTATGATGCCTTCAAAGATATCTATTATGTCTTAAATTTGATTTTATATCGCTTAACATTGTTGTGGAGCACACACGCACTATATCGTTGATAACAGTCTAAGATTTGATGATTGATTGGGAAGTTACTGATTTGTTTTAATATGATGTATTATCATGTTTACTTGATTTTTCTAAGGCCTATTGAATAGACTTGTTTCATCATTCTTTGTTGGATTCGTGAGGCATATAGATTAGTTTCATTACATTGCATTGCATAACATTTTTGTGTTTTTGCTCGAGGACAAGCAAAGATTTAAGTTTGAGGGTATTTGATGAGTGAGTTTTATACCCATGAATTGGATACATTCGGGCTTAATTTATTGTTGTTCTTAAGTCTTTTAGGATGTTTTTATGTGTTTGTGTCTATTCAAGCATGTTTTATATTGTTTTGTAGGATTTGGGACAAAAGTTACATGGATCGACGTTCGGGGTCCCTAGATTCGCGTTTTCGGCTTGCCATTTACACAGCAGCCACTTCGGAGCCAATTTGACTATAGTTCCTGACATTATTTCGACAAACTTCAAGAATGAAAGTTGTAGATCTACTTCTCCTCTTTCCGGAACATCTTGAATCATCAAAATCGGAGTTCGAGACGAAGAAGTTATGGCCATTTTCCCAAAGGACGTCTTGAGTAGAAAATGTCGAGATTTTGGGCCGACCTTGGGGGCGCTATTTCTAGTGCATTTTATAGCGCCCGTATGCTTATAAGGCGAACTCTCATCGTGCGTGCCAGCTATTTGAGCACCCGGGAAGGGCTTGGTGATGGCCTAGACGCGTTTTGGGCGAATTTTAATACCTTTTTGACTCCAAATTGGATTAGGTTTGTTCCTAAACTAAAAATTGGACTTGTAACCTATAAATACATGATGTAAGGCATAAAATAAGAGGGGATTACATTGCTTAGCCTAGATTAAACACTCCTTTAGATTAGAAAATAACCCTAATTCTTATTAGTTTTGGAGATTGAAGCAACTTGGAGACCATTGAAGATCAAGAGCAAGAGCAAGAGGGGAGCATCGATTTCTTGACAATGATTCTATTCTCTTCTCTCATCTTACTTTTATCTTTTGATGTCTATTCAGTTGTGGATTCTTGGTTTTAATTCATTAATTATGAACTAACTTTTTTATTAAGATTTCAATTGAACCTTTTTATGGCTATGAATTAGTTATTCATTATATTCTAATTATTTATGTTAAAGTGAGTTGTTTATCTTGTCTTGTGCTTATTGCTTAATTATTTGATCAGTAATTACTTTGTTACTCTAGAAGGAATTGGAAGAGGAATTCTAGGGTTAGAATTGGGCATGATATCATGTGACTTAGTTATTTGCATGGTGAAAAATTAGGTTTGTGAATTGAATGGAAATATCTCGTTTACACGCATGTAACACGTAAGGAATTGGGATTGGAAAGAGTTTAATTCAATTGTTTTGCATATGAATATAGCAAGATTAATCTGGATTAAATAGAAGGCAATTGATCACTTGAAAAGGACTTTTGGCATTTGAGAATTCACATTAACAATTCAAGATGCATAATAATTGGGATAATTGAATAATTGATTTATAATTCATAATTGGGGATATTGAAGTCTTAATCTTTATTTATTTGAATTCATTCGTTAAAATCTTAGTTTTAATTAGTTAATTTAGTTTTCTTAATTAGAAAAAACACGATTTGAGATTGTTTAAATAAAATTAGTTTGGTTAAGAATTAGTACTTGGTGATTTTTATTAAATAATTCCTCGTGGGAACGATACTCTACTTTCACTTTATTACTTGTTGACCGTGTATACTTGCACGTATTCATTGATTGCGAAATCGATCAACAATACATCGTAGGAGGAGTCTTGATAGATGGAGGTTCATCTCTGAATATCTATCCTTATGCCACCTTGGAGAAGATGAATATCAACCCCAAGAGGATCAAAAGCAGCCATACGATTATCAAAGCTTTTGATGGGTCCCAAAAAAATGTCGTTGGAGTAATTTAATTACCAGTGGAGATTGGTCCACATACATTTCAGTGTATCCTTTTACGTGCTCAAAATAGCCACGGGATACAACCTGCTTTTGGGAAGACCATGGATTCATATGGCTGGAGTCGTCCCTTCTACCCTTCATCAACAACTCAAGTACATTATCAACAATAGCCTAATTCTTTAATCTTTGGTAAGAATGTCCTGAACAAGGTGACATACCACTCATCAGCTTCAATTCAGAACTTAAGCCTATCAGTTTCCATGCCCTAGAGGTGAGTAACACTCATTACCATCCCATTGGGGCGCCACCTCTCACACCCAAGATTTCTATCGAAGTAATGTCAGCTACTCGAGAGAATATATCATTGGGTCATCAACCTAGACAAGGGTTAGACAAAGATCATCAGGGTATTAAGCACCCTATTCAAGTGCCCAGTCAAACAGGGACAGCTGGATTAGGCTATTCTGCTAGCTCTAGTCACATGAATCCTCATAAGCACAAATAGATTCCTTCAACTTCAGCCACACGATGATTGTCTCCACTTGCAAATCCCGAGCTTATACAGTCTCCGGTAAAGGTTCCAGCCTATATCATGTGTGAGACCCCAAATTTTATGAAAAAAGATTTATATTTCTCGAAATATTTTTTTTAATATTATGGTGTGGATTTGATATAATGTTATAGTTGTGGGTAATATTTACAAATTTTGCAAAGTAAGCAAGTGGTTATATAATATTCGATTGGTCGGGGAATATTCGTACGATGACATAATCATTGGTGGAACCCACAACGGAAGTATTGTCGTAGTAAGAAAACGACAGAATTATCTTTTATTAAAAATAACGACGAAAGTGTTACCGTTAAAACTGTTGAACTACCTGATAGTAAAAGTAAAGTAATACGCGTGGTTGCATAGTAGCACACAGTATTGGTTATTGATGCTTACATGAGAAGTCACTGAGTTATACTCAATTATTGCTACAGTAATTGCTGCATCATATCTCTCATATTATTGATTCAATTATTGTCATAGTATCATATGTATAATATGTTAATTATTAAATCAATAATTGAGACAGTAAAGTTATTCATATTATTATTTGCAATATTGACAATGTCTAGAAGTTATGTCAAGGAGAGGTTTGGTCATCTAATTGCGCGCCAATAAGGAGAAATCCTTATCGGAAAGCCCCCTCTTTCCTGGGAACGACCTGGTTGTTAAATATTATGAGTTATAATATTAATGATGAATAAGTTCGTGTTGATTAAAGATGAATTTGATAGTTTCATTGTGTTGGGATTATTAGTGTTAGTTGAAATTGACATCTATTCCGATGATAATTGATGTCTGGGGTTATATTGATAAATCGGGTAATTAATCGGATAAATGAACAATTAATTTCTACTAATTCATATGCTTATATAACTATTTGTTCACATGTGTGTACTATTGAATCACATTCTTGTACTATTAGAGGAGTTGGTGCAGGATTGATAATACTTGCATGACTAAGTTAAAAATAGAGGTATAGATGGAGGTACTATACTGTAATTCGTATTTTCTCATTATTAAAACTATTGATTCACATGATTGAACTATTAATTCACAATATTTACTATTAGGGGAGGTGGTGCAAGTTTGATAATACTTACAGGACTAAATTAAAAATGAAGAAAAAGAGGAAGGTATTATATTGTAATATTTTGAGCCCCAAAACGTGCAATTATCGAAACTATATTTTCCTATAAATAGAAGCTCATTCTTCCATCATTTCTCACCAATTCACTAAAGCTATAGAGCAATTATTATAGAGAGAAATTATAGAGAGAAAGAAGAAGAGAAGTCTGCTACCTCACTATTCCAATATCCAGTTTCTTCTAAGGTAAGGGATATTATTCTTTGGTATTCATGAAGAGAGTTATTTTCTTTTAATACTCGTAAGGGTTGTTATTCCATTCTTTATTATTATGTTGGAATAATCTGTCTATACGAAGTACCGCTTACATGGTGAAATTCTTCTGTTATTCCATTCTTTATTATTCTTTTGGAATAACCTATATGTGCGGTCTATCGCATGCGTGGTGAATTCTGTTGTTATTTCATTCTTTATTATTCTATTGGAATATCCTGTCTATGCGGATTACGTATGACCTTGTTCCATTCTTTATTATTCTGTTGGAATATCCTGTCTGTGCGGATTACGCATGACCTGGTTCCATTATTTATTATTTTATTGGGAATAACCTGTCTGTGCAGTCTATCGCATGCATGGTGAATTCTTCTGTTATTCCATTCTTTATTATTCTGCTGGAATAACCTGTCTTTGTGGATTATCGCATGCATGGTGAATGATCCTTCGTATTCATTCTTTATGAAATTGTGGAAATGATCTGTCTACGTGGATTATCGCATGGCGGGTGAAAATCCATTTGCAGTTTCGTATATTTTATTATACTCATCTGGGATATCATTTCTTTTATACTCGTCATGAAATATCATTTTCTTTGGTATTTTTCTGTTACGAGTTACTATTCACGGGTTACTATTCACTCAGGTATTATTCACTCGGGTATTCGGGGTACTTTTCGTGCTGGAGTACTATTCACCCGGTTACAATTCACTCTAGTATCATTCACTCGGGTATTTGGGACACTTTTCATGTCAGGGTACTATTCCTGAAGTACTATTCACGAGGTACTATTCACCCAAAAAATATATTTCTTTTTTGTCCAAATTATTTTTGGTACATGAATATTATTCTTGAATTTTACTCTACAAAACCTAGAAATTTTTTCTAAGTCTTAGAAATTGCTTAAGATGCTTACTTCCCGATTCCATAACTTATTCGTTATAACTCGAAACAAGGTCATTTCAAAGCCATTTTCTTCCTTATCTTATGTACTTCGATTACCCATGGACAAAACTTCATTCCGAATTCGTTAACATGCAATTCAATTGCCTTAATCTGTGCCCTTCGTTCGTTTTACGTTATTAACGTTCTTCGTTTGTTCTTTAGTAATTCAGTCATCTGAACTCAAAATTCATTTGTTCTTGAGTCCACGACTCACGTTTTATACGTTTTCTTACATTCTTATTAAACCCTACACGTTCGGGTTCATTTACTAACTTTCCAATTCTCGTTTTTCTTTTAAAATTTTTTGCCATAACTTCGTTATAGCTCTGTTTAATCCGTTCTTCATGAACGTTTCTAACGTTCCTAACTAAGCAATAAGTAACTAACTTATACACAATGGTTTTAAACTTATCCATCAACAACAATTATTCTACGATGGTTTTAAATTTGTCCATCAACAACGTTCTTTGCGTGTTCTTCGTTCGTTATTCATTTTTAATCGATATTTTGATTACGATTTTACTTTTTCTTGGAATTTGATGTTATAAAACACCATTCCTTACTTAATGCACCTACACATTCATATAATCCACTCGGATTGTTCTAATTCCTTACGAATCTTACACTTCCTTAAGAAATTTATAAACTAAACTTCTAATTTTTTATTTCTTCTTTTCTCATGATTTCAACCATATGAAATCATTCTTAACATCTTTTACTTCTTATTCTCATTAAGCTATGTTTTTAACATATAAACTTAAAGAAAATTATCTAGAAGTTAGGTTTTCGGATTACCTTTCTCTTTAATCTCCTTCCGTCGAACAAAGGTTGCTCACGAGCAAGCTTTTCCACTTTGTTTTCCACTTCTTTCCCTTCCGAAATCTCTCTCTCTCTCTCTCAAAAGTTGTAGGATTTTCAAAATCCTAAAGCACTAAGTTAAGCACTAAAATCTCCTTACTATTCATGACTTAAGCACTAAGTTAACTTAGCCCTTAAGTTTACTTACTCCTTAAGTTTACTTAGCCTTTAAGTTTACTTACTCCTTAAGTTTACTTAGCCTTTAAGTTTACTTACTCCTTACTCCACCTCCTTACTATTCATGAAGCTTCCCTTGGAAGCTTCGTGCCTCCGTCTTGCGGAATTCGTCCGCCAGTTCAAAAACTGTTATCCTCAGAATCCAAATATTTTTGGATATTTCATCTTTCGTTTACAGTTTAACTTTTACGTATTCTTCGGATCTTTGAAAAACTGAAAAACACTTTTCCACGATAAGCGTTTTCCTTCACATTTTCCCCTAATGTAGCTAAACGAATGAAAAGTACATAACTATACTTTTCGTCGTTTTTATTTCGTTCGATTTTTGCACGTTTTTTGAGAAAAACTTTTATCGTCTTACTTAACTTTTCACGATATATTATCGTCAAATCTTTCGACGGAATGTCATTTTGACATACCGAACTCTCAAAAAGTCTTAGGTTATTCAAACCCTAACCCTTAGGGTTTCGTCGGGTGAATAGTACCTATTTCATCTTTTTCCCCGGAAATATTTTGTTCCCAAATTTTTTTTATTTTCGTCTTGAAAATTCTTACTCGTTCAGTCTAGCTCGTAGCCAGAATCCTCTCGATTAATAATCATCCTAGGTTCTAGAACGATTAATAAACACATAGCACAAAATAATATTTAATAAAAATTCATTTTATTAATAACTAATTCTTTAAATCTTAAATTATGGACAATCTGATTTTTTGATTTGTCACACACAATATCCTATATACATGTCATTAGGATACAATTAGTCACTACAGATACTTGTATACAAATACGTACCTATTCCATGTATGTCTACATAATCGAGTTATATCGATTAAAATAATAACAACACTCGTTAAGTGTTAATTGTATGCTCATTAACAGTACTATAATTTCATAATAACAAATTTACATGTTAAACAATCATCATATTGCATTCCATTAACAACTACAGACTTTTGTGCAAGACAAAAGTTATTTCGGGACTTTCTGTAAACCGGCGCTGCGACGCGAGTAACAAAGCAACCAATGGGCGTGCTATGACTTGAAAGTGGCACTACTTTCTGCGCCAAGCCCAGTGCCATTAATGGCTATGCTGCTGAAGCTCAAAGTTTCGGCTCCAACTTTGGCGCTAAGGCGCGAAATTTGGTGCTGAGGCTTCAAATTATAGAACAAAACAAAACAAAGTTATTGTATCTTAATTAACATGTATAACCTATGCAAATTACACATAAACTTCACCAAGCATACATATACTAATTTAGCACAACTTAAACCACAATTTTAGAAAATTAAATACCGGAATAGCATATTTTAAAACCAAAACTCTATTTTTGTTATTTATTGATACAGTGAACACTGTAATACCATTTTGATTCCTTGGAATCACGTTCTTTTTATTTCATACCCAATTAACATAATCACAGTTCAATTTCAAATATTAACTCAAAATCCAATACTAATTTTGTTATCCTACAAAACACGTTCATACATGTGTTCACTGTAAAACCAATTTCTTTTCTTGCAGACTTAATTTAGCATACAATCTTATCTATATGTTAAGCATATAATCATATATATATATATATATATATATATATATATATATATATATATATATATATATATATATATATATATATATATATATATATGCTTAGTATAACAATTAAAATTAAAATACATATAATTTCCTAACCAATTATAAAAACATGGTTTTATAGAAAGTTTTAAAAGAACTTTATAATACAAACAAATTTAGAAACACAGATACTTAGAGATTATAACGTAAAGCATATATGTTAAGGTTATGTAACATACCTTTTGTTGCTTAAGAAATCCTTGTTAACCACAGCTAACTATTTGAAAGACTCAGGAACTCTCTATCTCTTGATTCTCTCTCAGCCTCTCTCGAACCTCTGAAAACTCTTTTTCTTTCTTAGTTATCAGCATAGGCCAAATACACTATACGTAAAGATAAAAAAAAAACCAACGCACGATTTTTTCAAACGTTTTAAAAACCGACGTTATAATAATTGCCGCTATTAATTTTATCAGTTACCAAACTTAATATATATTATTTAAATTTTGTTTATTTAATTTATATTATTAAAATTCAAAATTTAGAAATCCAAAAGCCATAAGGCTATGTTTGGCAAAACTCTTTAAAAATTAAAGACTTAATATCCTTAAGCCTTGTTTGGCAAAACTAAATTAAACTCCTTTAATTTATTTTAATATCTCGTTTATAGTATGGTTATTTATCACACTTTATTTAATTAAGTTTTCATACTTAATTTAAGTAATTCTAATAAAATTTTTTTGGATAATATAATACTTCATTTAATCATTATAAATTCTCTAACTTAATTATTAAATTAAACTAGAATACTATCTCAAAATAATTAATTTCCTTAAGTATTTACTTAACAAATAATTAACCAAATTAAATCAAATTTAAACAATTATTTATTCAACAATAAACACATCCATTAAATATTTATATAATTCAAAAAATATTCAAAATTACAACTTGAAATTTTGGATTATTACATCCTTCCCTCCTTATAAGGATTCTGTTCCCAGAATCACAACTCAAACAATCAAATCATCACATTCTTACCTTCTTAAAAAGATTTTGTCCCCAGAATCGAAGACATAGGTTAAACAAATAACTCAGGGTAATTCTTCATCATTTCAGCTTTGAGTTCCCACGTAGCCTCTTCGACATTGTGGTTTCTCCGTATAACCTTCACAGAAGGTATCACTTTATTCTTGAGCACTTGTTCTTTCATGTCAACTATCTGGATAGGAATCTCTTCATATGACAAATCTTTACTGAACTGCAATGGTTCATACTCGATCACATTTTGTAATCGGGTTTATACGATCGCAAAACTGACACATGAAACACGTTGTGCACATGTTCTAATTCTGGAGGTAAACCTACCTCATAAGCTACTTCTCCCACTCTTTGCAGTATCTCGAAAGGTCCAATAAACCTTGGGCTTAGCTTTTCTTTCTTACCGAAATGAATTTTCCCCTTCCAAGGAGAAACTTTTAGGAAAATAAAATTTCCTACTTCAAATTTGCGATTCTACTCAGATTGATCAAATAGATTCTTCCTTACATCGATCTTGAGAAGCTACTAATCTTGCTCGATGAGTTTGATAATTTCAATGGTCATCATTGTATCGATTCGTCCCTAGCAGTTGACATTCATCAACTTCATCCCAAAGATAGTGGAGTTCTCGCATTTCTGTAGATAACGCCTCGTATGGCGGCATGCCAATGCTTGCATGGTAACTGTTGTTGTATGCAAATTCCACCAACGGTAGATGATCATCCCAGTTTCTTTTGAAATCCATGATGCATTCTCTAAGCATATCTTCTAGCGTCTGAATTATTCGTTCGCTTTGCCCATCGGTTTGTGGATGATATGATGTACTCATCTTCAGTTGCGTTCCCATGCATTTTTGTAATCTCTTCCAAAAATTTGATGTGAACCTCAGATCTCTGTCTGATATAATTGACACTGGAACTCCATGTCTTGAGATGATCTCTTTAACGTATAGCTTCGCCAGCTGATCAAGATTAAATCTAATCTTTATTGGCAAAAAGTGTGCAAATTTTGTCAATCTGTCCACTATCACCCATATCGCATCGTATCCTTTCTGATTCGTTGGAAGACCTACCACAAAATCCATTGTGATATGCTCCCATTTCCATTCCGGTATCTCTAACGGTTGAAGTAATCCGCTTGGCCTTTGATTTCTGCCTTTACTCTCTGACATGTCAAACACTTTGCAACACAGTCTGCAATGTCTCTTTTCATATTTGGCCACCAAAAATGTCGCTGCAAATCTTGATACATATTCGTACTTCCCTGATGAATCAAATATCTTGAGCTATGAGCTTCTGTCAATATGTCTTCTTTAATATCCTGTATTGCTGGAACCCAAATTCGTCCCTCGAATCTTAGCATTCCCTCAGTATCAAGCTTATACTTCCCTTATTTTTCTGCATTCCTCATCCTGTAGTTGTGCGCTCTTCACCCTGTCCACCAAAGTTGGACTAGCTTCCATCTGGTATAATCTTTCATTAGATTCTTTTGGAAATTTGATTTCCAACTCTAGCCTTGCCATTGCTGAAATGAGCTCCTCCTTATCGGTTAACAACATCAACTTTTCTCTGCCTTTCCCACTCAAGGCATCTTCAACCACATTTGCTTTGCCTGGATGATAAAAGATCTCGCAATCGTAATCTTTTATCAATTCCATACATCTCCTTTGACGCATGTTTAGGTCTTTCTGTGTGAAAATATACTTCAGACTCTTATGGTCTGTAAATATCTCCCATTTCTCTCCATAGAGATAGTGTCTCCATATTTTCAAAGCAAACACAACCGCTGCCAACTCTAAATCATGAGTTGGATACCCTTTCTCATAGTCTTTCGATTGCTTTGATGCATACGTAATGACTTTTCCGATATGCATTAGGACACATACTAAACCCTTGTCTGAAGCATCACTATACACCACAAAATTTCCTGTATTATCTGGTAATGACAACACAGGTGCCACACTGAGCCTCTTCTTCAATTCCGTAAAACTTTCTCCACATTTCTCTGTCCAAACAAATTTTATAGATTTTCTCGTCAAATTCATCAACGGAGTGGCAATCTTGGAGAAATCCGGGATAAACTCTCTATAATAGCCTGCCAATCCTAAGAAACTTCTCACTTCTGATGGAGTTCTTGGTTGTTCCCAATTTATCACAGCTTCAACTTTTGATGGATCCATCGAAATCCCATCCTTGTCAATCACATGTCCAAGAAATTGTACATGTTCCAGCCGAAATTCACATTTAGAGAATTTTGCGTACAACTTTTCTTTTCTTAGCGTCTCCAGCGTCAGACGTAAGTGTTCCACATGTTCTTCTTGAGTTTTGGAGTACACCAGAATATCATCGATAAATACCACCACAAACTTGTCTAAAAATAGTTTAAACACCCTGTTCATCAAATCCATGAACGCTGCAGGGGCGTTTATCAAACCAAATGACATCACCAAAAATTCATAATGTCTATAGCGAGTTCGGAATGCCATCTTTGGTACATCCTCCTTCCTTACTTTCAGTTGGTGATACCCACTTCTCAAATCTATTTTCGAGAAATATCTAGCACCCTTCACTTGATCAAACAAGTCATTTATTCTTGGCAATAGATATTTGTTTTTAATAGTGACTTTGTTTAATTCTCTATAATCAATGTAAAGATGCATCGACACATCCTTCTTCTTCATGAACAAAATCGATGCTCCCCACGGTGACACACTTGGCTGAATGTACTTATTGTCTAACAGTTCTTGTAGTTGTACCATCAGTTCCTTTATCTCTACCGGAGCCAATCTGTACGGGGCCTTCCATATCGGAGCGGTTCCTGGAGCTAAGTCGATCACGAATTCAATCTCTTGGTCAGGCAAAAATCCTGGAAAATCTTCCAAAAACACGTCCATGAATTCCCTAATCACTGGTATTTCCTCCAATTTTACACCATCCTTCTTTTGAGTATCGACTATGTAAGCTAAATACCCTACACAGCCCTAACTCAACAACTTCTTGGCCTGCATAACCGTCAGACACGTCATTTATCTAGGCGATTTACTACCGTGAAACACTACCTTTGACGGAGTTATAAGGTTTACAAACTTCTTTTGGCAATTAATTATCGCTCTATAATTGAACAACCAATCCATTCCCAATATCACGTCAAACTCTCCAAGTTTTATCGGGATTAGATCTACTGTCATAACATTCCCCTAAATATTCACCCTACAGTTCTTGTATACGAACCTAACAGGAATTACTTCCCTATTCGTAATTTCTATATTTAAAGGGAAATTGAACTCTTCACTAGGTATTTCTAACCTTTTAGCAAATTCATCAGATATAAACGAGCATGTAGCACCCGAATCAAATAATACATATGCATTTATATCATTGATTGGGATAATACCTGACATGACATCTTTTGATTGCACTGCGTCCTGCACCATCATGTTGAAGGTTCTTGCTATGGGCTTATTTTTTGATGTTGGTCCAGCAATAATCAGTGTACCTCCACTAGCATTTCCTTTGCTTCCATTTGTCTTACCGGATTTCTTCTTTGGACACTCGAGAGCAAAATGATCCTTCGACCCGCAAGTGTACCAAGCATTCTTCTTGGGTTGAGTGCAATTTGGGGCAATGTGACCCTCCTGGCCAAAGTTAAAGCATGCCCGCTTCCCCCTTAAACACATACCTGCATGAAACTTCCCGCATGTGACACATGCGTTAATCTTCTTCCTTTGCTGGTTACCTTGCTGATTTCCTAAACCCACATTTCCATTCCACTTCCTCTTCAAATTTTTGTTGCCACTTCCACCGTTACCACCACCACTCTTAACTTCACCTTCACTCTTCTTCTTTCTCTGCTCTTGGTTGTGCTTTTGTTACTGACCTCGCACACTCTCGAAGAATCGCCTCTTTTTGGGTATGCTTTGCAAACGTCTTTAATCGAACAGGGGAGACTCATTGTACAACTATGGTTTCATCCACCTCGTCAATCTCCTTAACTTACGCTCATCTGTACTCACTTGATATGGCACAAACCTTGCTAACTCGTTAAATTTCGCTGCATACTCTGACACTGTCATAGTGGCTTGCTTCAGTTCCAGAATCTGTACCTCCATCTGATTCTTCGAACTTTCTGGGAAATAGTTACTCGAATAATATTTTCTTGAGCCTTTCCCAAGACATTACCCCTTGACCTCCTCGGGTTTTATTGGCTTTCCACCAATAACTAGCCTCTGCTTTCAACATGAATGTTGCAAAAGCAGTCTTTTGATTATCCTCTACCCTAGCAACATCGAAAACTTTCTCTATTTCCATGATCCAGGTCTGTGCCTCAACCGAATTCATGGACCCACGAAATTCTGGTGGTCCAACCGCCTTGAAATCCTAAAATGTTGTACCTTGATCCTGAGGTTAATTTTGCAACGCTCCTGTTAGTAACGTCACTAGTTGTTGAACGGGGTTAGCTTCAGCATTATTGTTATTTATTCCTTCAGTGGTTCTCCGTCGGAGTGGTTGACGTCTTGGAGGCATTTTCTGATAAAAATATACTCATTAGATTCTATTCAACCTTTTAAGTATTATATACTCAACTTTCACATCGCAAAAATTACCACATAACACACAATATTTTGAATAAATAGTAACTTTTATTTATTCATAATGTTTTAAACCATAATAATGATAGCATTCATACTATCTACATCATTACTTTCCCGAACTACAAAAGTTGCAGGATTACTTCATTATCATCACATCCCATTGGTTATATCATACCCAGGATTTACATCTTATTTACTTTTTAATCACATAATAATTACATTTATGAAGTTTTATTCAAATGCTACATAGCCCTATGACGCTCCTCTTCCATAATTCAGAACATTGTTCGACGATCTAATATGTATGATGGCAGCGTCTCGAACTGAATCGGATAATCCATGACCCGATCTTGAGCTCGATTAATCACGATGTTGAATACGCTATTCATCTCTTCCATCTTCATTCTCTTTGCTTGTGTGTCTTTCACTGCTATTCCGACTCGTTGAAAAGCTTCGTCATATGCGTCTTCGGCTCTTGTCCTCTTAGTAGATTCTTCCTTTAGCTTGTTCTTCAGTTCTGCGATCTCCTCGATCGGTTGTTCATTCACTCCTTCTGTGTGAACCAGCTTCTCTTCGACATTATTCAGACGTTCCTCTCGATCCTGGATCTCGTTGTCCTTCTGTGCCATCGAGGTCTGTTGTTCAGCTACTATCTCTTGCAACTCCTCGATGGTATCTTGGAGTTCCACATTATGGTTGTAGAGTTCATCGTACATATGAGAAGTAATCGAGTTAAGTGGAAGTTCTTCCTCCTCGTCCTCCTCATCCGACTGTGGTAGCTCAACGGGATCCTCCTCATCCATCTCTATTTCATCATCCTCATCAGTTATTCTCTCCTGCTCAACTACTGTGACCAACAGAGTTGTCTCCCGTGGCAGTAGTTGTTCCTAAATCACATGAATATCTCTAGGCTCCTCCTATCTATGCATCTGAGATCCTTCCTCCCTAGCCTGACTGGATTCTTTCACATTAGCCATCCTGTCAACCAAATTTTTAAGTTTTAATTACTAATCATTACTACTCGACACTCACGAGCACATAAGTTGTAATCACATAAGCACATAAGTATTTTATTACTTCTTCCTTAAAACTCGATAAGAGTTTATCACCACTATCTTTTCAAAGGTTACTTCCTAAGGCTTTTCCCCACCTAAGGTTCATAACCTAAAGCTTTGATACCAACTTGTGACACCCCCAAATCCAGGTACTTCATTCCCACAGGATTTGGTGTTTACTTGATAAAAGAACATTCATATCTATTTACCCAATCATAATAAAATTGAATAATAAAACCTTCCCATTAAAGGATTACATTAATAAAAATCTCCCAGGTTTTCTAACCTTTAAATACAATCATTCAAATGAGGAATTTTAAATAAGTTCATTACAATCATTAAAATAAAATCTGATAATAAAATATCAACATGTTACAAGTCTTCAATACTTGTTCATCTTTCCTTTTCCCTTACTAGTGCTAGGTACATCGACCTTCTCATTCTTAGCTGTAATAGTTATATAAGCAAGAGTGAGAAAACAAAGCTCACTTGAAACAACAATGAATAAATTTTTTTACAACAACTGCCAAATAAGAGGCTCAATAGAAATGAATAATATGTTCTATTAACTTTCTAAAATATATAACTGAGGGTCCTAAGACCACGAACTATGTCCATAGTTATAAGTAATCTTTCAACTTAAACTTTAACAGTCATAAGACTATAGGGACTCCACGTACTTAGGGGTATCAGCCCTTCTTACAATATATTGTGCACAAACATTTCAACGCTAAGCGTAAACCCCTAATAATAGGGTTGTTCATCTCAGTATTTAGAGTACAAGTCCGCACCAAAGTAAGTTTGGTTTGGATAAGTTTTCAAGGTAATTTAGAATTCAACGGTCATCAACTAAGGATTAGTTGAATAAAAAGATAATAATACTATGTTATGGAATAAACCATAATTGAATCAACATTGTATCCTAAGTTCATGCTTTGGGAATAATCTAATAGCATAAGTATTGAATAATATCACATACCTTACTTTGAACAACATTAAGCTAAGGTGATAAGTAGGTTTTATACCTACTTATCCGGTATTTATTACTTGAATTAGTTGCTTAAACCTATGTTTCTTAGTTACTTTTCATACATTTTATGTTATTTTGTAGGCTATGACATAACATTGGCATGAAGAAGCAAGGAAAAGAAATTCGGACATCTTCTGAACTAAAATATGCATGCAAATACAAGAAGGGGAGATTGCAGGGCTTTTAACACCAAGTTTGATGCATGTTCTTGGCTTAGAACTTGGATTATACTGTAGAGCTTCTTCTTATTTTTCCGTAACATCTTGAATCATCCCAATCGGAGTTCGAATGCAAAAGTTATGACCTTTTTATCAATGAAGATCAAAGCTAAGAGTTCTCATGCTTGCAATTTACACAACATCTACTTCAAGTCCGATTTTGATCTTGTTCCAGCCAGAATTTCTCAATTCTCAAAGAATGAACGTTGTAGAACTCGTCGATAGATTCAATTTGATAGGTGGCAGGCCCCGTAACTCTTCTCCGATCAAAAGTTATGGCCGTTTTACTAGAGGATACTGCAACGATAAAGTGACTTCTGTCAAGTGGATTTCCCTTCATAAAATGCCTCACGAGGCGGGCATACCAAATACAAAAAAACATTAAGGACCCCTGTCAAGGGGCCCTTTAGTGTATAAACCCGCTAGAAGCGGGGTATGCGCAAAAAGCCATTTTTTGCCCGAATTTGAGTTAGAGAAGGATTGTTTCGATCCGATTGACTCAAGGACTTCCAAGAGGACTTAAAGACAGATAAAGAGACTTATAAAAGGGGGAGAATCACAAGGATTAGAGGGTAGATTCAGTTTAGAAGAGAAGAAGAATTCCATTGGATTAGATTATAGTAGATTAAAAACTTTAGATTAGATTAGAATTGAAGATTGAAGCTATTGATCATCATTGGAGAAATAGATTTGAAGCAAGAGAATACATATTTGTTTATCTCAATTCTAATTTCTTTTCTTATCTATTTGTATCTTTTAATGCTTAATCAATTGTGGATGATGGATTCTAGTTTCGTTATGAACTAAACTCTATTTTGAGATTACTATGGATCTTATTGTGTAGTTTACTTTGATATGCTTCTTTGTTAGTCTTAAGCTATATTTGGATTGTTTATTATGATTTGGACTTAATTTCTTAATTGCCTAGCTAACAATTACCTTGATAATCTGTATGAACTCGAGATATGAAGTATAGATTTAGATCTTATCATGATAGCATATGTTTGTGATTTCTGCATAGATGGAATTCATGATTCGTGTTTAGGATAGAGATATGCCTTTACGCCATATGTAGTCTAATAAGAACTTGTGCTTAAACCCTTTTTAATTGTAATTCATATAGAGATATAGCGGGTTAGTTAATTAGGGTGTTCAATTTGATTCTATCATCTGTGGATTTGATTTGATATGAGTATGGTGCCTTGAGAGATGGCCATATTTTACTTTCGTGTTCTTGATTAACAATCCAGTATAAATAACTTGGCTTAAAAGGGAGTGTGTTGACTTAAATGAAACAATAAGTGAAATTGTAATCTCGAGTCTTCATTATCTTAGTTTATTCTAGGGCTAGTTAGTAATAGTTTAATTACTTATTTTAAATTAAAATATTAAATCATTTGTTTAAATAAGATTAAATTGGTTATAGGTTGTACTTGGTAATTCTAGTTAACTAATTCTCAGTGGGAACGATACTCTACTTTCACTTTATTACTTGTTGACCATGTATACTTGCGTGTCGTGCGTATGTAGAATTTATCCAACAAGTTTTTGGCGCCGTTGCTGGGGAATTAGTTTAATATTTTTTACCAATATTAATTTCAATCAAATAAGTCTTAATTTAAACATTTCTATTTTTATTTTTAATTCTCTTCCTATATTTCTCTCTTTTTAGGTACCATGGATGACTTTGCATATCAATGGACATACACGAACATGACTCAACCAAGTGAAGCGGGGATTGATGGTCTCAATGCATTCTTTGCATTATCAGCGCAGCTTGAGACACTTTCGAGGAGGTTAGATGTTGTTGCAGCCCAATGTAATCGAAGGATAGCAGTTGCTTATAATTATTGTGTTGGTAATCATCCGAGTCATCAATGCACCGTTAGTTTTGGGCCAGGACAACATGGTGGTGAATACCTCAACGATTATACATATGCTAATTATTATCAAGTTTGGGGGTATCACCCGGATTCGTCATGGAGCTATACTTATGAAGACCAATACTACGCTCCAAATCCAATATACACACCGGAATTTTCATGTAAACCTACATTGCCAAAAGAAGAAAATTCAAAGTTGGAGGAATTACTGTCAAAGGCCATAGCAAACCAAGAGGAGAGGATGATGAGTCAAGAAATATCGAGCCACAATTTTCAGCACCAGATGGAACAACTCATCACCACTTCAACTCATGGTCCTCAATACATGGATTCCAAAACTGAGACAGATAATTCAAGATTTGAGGAATTGTTGTCCGAGTTCATAACATCAAATGAGGAGAGAAGGATTAATCAAGAGAAGTCAATTCAGAATCTTCAGAATAAGATAGATCAAATGACCAAAGTCGTAAGCAACCTTCCTCCAAACACTTGGCTTTATGACATGGATGACGAAATTGACGGAGAACCCGAACCAAATCTGCGACTAGATGAGACACGAGATGTTGGAAAAGAGGAGACAAGTGGGGATAATGAAAATAAGGTCGGTGAAGAACTAACTATGAGTACCAACGAGGATGAGCCGATGTTATTAGTGCCCCAAGTTCCTTCTCCGCCAAAGATCAAGAGTCCAGTTAGATTTGCAAAACCGTGCCCGCTTGGTAGTCATGTCGTCGGCAAGTTTCTTTATGACATGAGAGCTAGTACAAATGTAAAGCCATGGTGGGATGAGGAGGAGAAGATAGAAGAAGAGTCCGTTGTTCTTGCCAAGCCTCAAAGCCCCAATCGAATCATAGGCTCAACGGACGAAAAATCACCTAGTTATTCAACATTCCCAATTGGGAACATATTTAAACAAAGCATGCTAGGTGACTTTAATTCGATAGCCATCACAAATGGGAACCTACTAAAAGCTACATTATTTCCGATGGATGGAGGGTTCCTCAATTACTGAAGAGGAATTGGATAGCGTTGACCAGACAAAGTCAGGATGAAAGACTGTAAATCAAGCGCTGACTGGGAGGCCACCCAGGAATTATTTTTTATATTTATATGCTTTCCTAGTTTATTTAGTAGATAGGAATCACGTTATATTCCAAGTGCTATTCTAATCCATGTTGTACCTCTTAATTGCAGGTATTGGAGGTTCAATGGACATGCAAAAGATTATGAAAAGGTTATTCAAGTCTAATTTAAGTGTGATGCCCAATTTCTTCCATGTGCCTAACCTATTCTCCGAACTTAGCGGACAAGGAGGAGGATTGCTATATTTTCAGGGAAGTCCTCTACTTTACTTTTTTCTATTTTAGCCATTGAGGACAATGTCTAGTTTAAGTTTGGGGGCATTTTAGTGTCGTATTAGATATATTTAATTATTTACATTGTAGTTCGTATAGCTACATTTAGTTTTTGCATTCAGTTTTTTAAAATAACAAAATTTTAAAAAAAATTCAAAAATAGTAGTTAGTTTACTATGTTTATATAGCATTTAGTAAATCTTGCATGAGTCCAGCTGTTTGATATTTACCTTTTGTTTTGGCCAATAATGAGATTGGAATTGGGTAGACAAGTATAATACTGACTATTAGAGCTTTGATGTGATTTCTTGTTATGAATTGAGTCTATTTCTGTTTGAAACTTGTATAATAAGGTTAACACAGTAAAAATAACTTGTTGATTGATTGAGTTTAAATTGATACATAATGGGACTCTAAAGGATAATGCTAGTTTGAATGATGGAATGACAAGAATAAGTAGTGATGGCTAAAGTTAGACAAGAACCTAAGTTTGGGGGAATATTTGGGGTATATAAGCTATATTGTAAAAAAAGAAAAAAAGAAAAAAGTATGAATAAACATCATGGCGTTCTTGTCTAGTTTTGTGGCCTTTATTACTCGAGTAAGTAAGCCCGAGGGTATTATCTTTACACCTAGCGCCCTAAGGTCTTAATGGTCTGGGAGTCGTTGGTCGAAAACTCATTAAGGTAGCATTGAAAAGCCTAAGGGAATAAGACATTGCATAGCTATGTGTATATAAAATAAAAAAATAAAAAATAAAAAAAATGAATAAAACGGGAAATAAGAGCAAAAAGCCCCCGTAGATGAAAAATAAAGCATAAGTATCCCATGTTGACCCTCGATATTGGTAATTGTTTGATTTTAGTTTGATCTAGCTTGTTTTTGGATTTCTTGAGTTTACACTATATGATGCCTTCGAAGAGACTTGTTATGTGTTAAATTTGATTTTACATCAGTTAACATTGTTGTGGAGCACACACACACTATATTAGTGATAACAGTCTAAGATTTAATGATTAATTGGGAAATTATTAATTTGTTTTGATATGATGTACTATCATGTTTGTAAGACCCCAACTTTTATGAATAAAGATGAATTTTTTATAAATATTATTTTTTATTATGGAGTGAATTTAATATAATGTTATAGTTGTTGGTAATATTTATAAATTTTACAAAGTACGCAAGTTATTATATTATATTTGATTGGTCAAGGAATATTCGTTTTAACAGGGAATATTCGTACGACGGCACAATCATTGGTGGACCCCACAACGAAATTATTGTCGGATTGAGAAAATGACAAAAATATCTTTTTATAAAAATAACGGCGAAAGTTTTACCGTTAATCGTTGAAACACCTTGTTAAAAAGTACGATGAATACGCTGTGGTTGCGTAGTAGCACACCAGTATTGATTATTGATGCTTATGTGAGAAGTCACTCGCTTTTGTTCAATTATTGCTACAAAGAATTGCCGTTATAGTATCTCGCTTATTTGATTCAATTATTGTCGATATTTTATATATTAGTAAATCAATAATTGAGACGACAAAGTTATTAATATTATTATTTGCAATATTGACGATGTCTAGAAGTTCTCATCGAGGAGAGGTTTGGTCACCTAATTGCGCGCGCTAATAGGGAGAAATCCTTATTGAAAGCCCCTCTTTCTTTGAGAACGACATTCGTTGTTAAATATTGTGAATTATAATAATGATGATAAATGTTGTTAAAAATATTGAAGGGATTTTTATGAAATATTTTATGTAAATTTTTCTTATTTTATGGACCCCCCATTTACCCATTTTTCAAAATAATACGTAGAAAATTATTTAAAGCAATAAAGGTAGGGCCACATGTGGGGCCGAAATAATTTGGAAGAAAAATGAAATGGGTGGAGGATGGGATGAAATGATTCACGTGAATGGAATGTTATATATATATATATATATATATATATATATATATATATATATATAAAAGGTATGATATACATATAAATATATATATATATAGAACGGGATATAACAAAAGTCAGGGTGGAAGAATTTTTGGTAATCATGGGAGCCTGAAGTTTTGTGATAATATAATATATATTATATTATAAGTTTTGTTTTATTAGATTATAAATATAATATATTATATTTTATTTAAGGTTTTTCGTTTTATTATAATATTTTATTGCATTGTGCTGCATAGTAAAATCAGAAAATCAAATGTTTCGGCCGAAGAATTCGTCCGTGATTATTTCCACTGTGCAGTCTGTTTCTAAATAGTATTCTTCCATTCTCCTATAAATAGGATGCTTAGTTAGAATTGAAAATCACACCAGAATCAGAGAATTCTTCTTCTATAATATTGAGCGTATTTCTTTCGAGTTTTAGAAAGCTTTGAGCGTAGAAAATAGTGAAAGTTTTTCTTCAAGAATATCACCGCTATACCAGTTGGAATACTCTTCTTTTCAAGGTAAGAAATGTTATTTTTGTTCAATATTCGCTTGAAATAATATTTTCTTCCATACTCTGTAGTATGTAAGTAATATTATTTCGTTTCAGATTTCAAATTCTATACTCGTTTTGTTAAAGTTTTGGCTTCTAAACTCCATGAAATTAGTAGAATATCCTTGATATTTGCGCTTCATCCAGTATCTTTAAATGAAAATATTATTCTGAGCATTTTTGATAAGTTTTAACTATTTCATGCCGGAGTACTATTCACGGGGTTACTATTCCCGAAGTACTATTCACGGGGTACTATTCACTCAAGTATTATTCACCCGCGGTACTATTCATGATAAAAAATTTATTCGTTTTTGGTCCAAATTATTTTTGGTACAATATTATTATTGAATTTTACTCCACAAAGCTGTATCATGTTGACAATTTGGACGTAATTGATTTCAGGATAAATTAAATTATAAATCTTTAAAAATTTATCCTTGAACTTATTTTATTGAATTCTTATATCATTGTCCTCATCCTCATGTTTATATTATGTTGAAAGTCATCTGTGGTCTGTAGTGCATAGATGGACTTGGTATGATTATGACCAGGGATTATTCGGTATAATCATGACCGTAATACTATAAATGATGTGGTAAAAGTCCTCATTGGCTCGTAGTGCATTGATGGACAGTTGTTGGCATGATCATAACAATTGATGAATACACGAATATCCTTGGCCCGTAGTGCATGGATAATTTGTGGTCGTGATACTAAAGAATATCCGTGGCCGTAATGTAGGGGTGATTCGATGATGTGGATTATTTATTAAGATGTGTCTCAGCGATAAAAGTGATGAAAAACCTTTTAAATCATAGAAGATAGTAGATATCATGTTCTACTTGACTATTCTAATGGATTGTTTATTCCGCTGCAGTTAAACTTGATGTTTGTTATATTTTATCAGTTTAATATTGTTGAAAGCTAACGATAAATTATTCTGCATTATATTAGTCATAATATTTCTTACTGGGCTAGTTGAGCTCACCCTTTTGCTGTCATTGTTCTCTTCAGGAAATGAGAACGTAGCCGGGACTAGTCGGGGAACGGAGTGACGATCCAGATGATAGCATTAGTAGTCCTCACTATTCTATGAAATAGTGTGATAAAAATATATTGAGGACTCCATTTGAGTTTGAATACTGTCTAGAAGACAATATTCGTATTAAAACTCTCAGTTTATGTTTTGTCATATTTTACACGACAGTTGTATTATTAAGTTGTATTTGAATTTTGTACCATGTATTTGGCGACTAAAGATGGGTGATGTATACCTATTTTGGGGGCGTCACAGTTGGTATTAAAGCTTAGGGATATGATCCCTGGCTAAGATGTGAGACAATAACTAGGAGGGGAGAGACGGGGAATTCCTTCGCTAGTATGACTTACCTAAGTTTATTTGGTATTTAATTGGTCGGTCAGAGTATAGGGATAATATGTGCCATATCAATTAACCTTTGTTTTGTGGCAGTATTTGAAAATGACATCCAATAATATTGAGAATAGCAATGGAGCACAGGAGACCGTTGAGTCACCACAGATGAATACCCAAGATAATGTGTAACAGGAAAACAATATTCCGCAGGTAAACAACACAGATCAAATGATGAACGATGGATTGTTCAGAGGCTTTATGCAATTCATGCAACATCAGGCAAGAGCGGCTCCTGTGCAAAATGTAGGTGGAAACACTGGCAACTCTCCGACGTTCATCGCTAAACAGTTCAAGGAGCTGGGACCACCAGTGTTTTTTGGAGATCCAAAACCACTTAAGGCGGAGACGTGGATAAAACAGATCACCAAGATATTTGATGTCTTGGGATGCTCCGAGGAGCAAAAGGTTCCCTTTTACACCTTCATGTTATGGAAGCAGAGGCATTCATCGGTGGAATCAGAAAAGCGTACTCAACTCCGCCGACCAAGATGACTTGGGAGAAGTTCCAAGAATTGTTCAATGACAAGTACTTTCCCAAAATTATTCGTCACATGAAAGAGGTAGAGTTCATTAAACTAGAGAAAAACAACAAGACCGCGTCAAAGACGGGCCAAGTTTGCTTGAGTTGTCCCTGGTTATATCCCCCACTAGTTGATAATGAGGAGAGAATGACGCGGATGTTTCTAAGAGGTTTGAAACCCGAGATATGTCAATACCTTATCTCTCACAAACTTTGCTTGTATTCAGATGTTGTGAATATGACTTAGTTATTGGAGCGCGATAATGAGTCAACCTAACCAAGATAGAGCAGTCAGCAAAATGATAATACCAGTGGTAGCAGTCATCAAAGCGGTGATAACAAACGTGGAGGGAATCAACATGCCAGAAATGGTAACCACTTCAGTGGTAATCATGGTTAAGACAATAAAAGTGGACATTTCAAGAAGAAGAGATTCAACAATGATGGAAAGACGTCAAAGACCAAAGACCACAGTTGTTAAGGAAGGAGAACGATCACCTATCATATGCTTCAAATGCGGAGGGGAGGGACATATCAGTCCAAACTGTGCGCAGCAATCCAAAACGTGTTACAATTATGGAAGAGAAGGTAACCTAACTCGATTTTGTCATTCAGGAAAGCCAAGTCCAGCTGAGATGAAGGCACTAAAAGCCGTTCTAGAAAAGTCAAAACCAGTAGTTCAAGGGAGAGCGTTTGTCGTGACCTCCCAAAAAGCAAGGAACCCAAACGAGGTCATCACGGGTAAGCTTATCATAAACTCTAGCGAAGTCTATACCTTATTTGATACCGGTTCTACCCATTCTTTTATTTCTCCTACTTGGCGCCAACGCTTAAATTTGACTCGGAGAAATTAGACTTTGACTTATCTGTTGAAACTCCGTTGGGAGAAACCTTCATTACATCCACTGTTTATAAGTCTTGTTTGGTTCAAAAAGGTACCCTCACATTACCTGTCGATCTTATTTCATTGAAAATACTTGCATTTGATATAATTCTAGGGATTGCTTGGTTAACTACTCATCATGCAAAAATTGATTATTTTTGTAAGGTTGTTAGCTTTCATATTCCTAACCAACCTATTATGCCAATTCAAGCAACCAAACCATTAAAATCAATCACTGTCATCTCGAGCCATAAAGCTATTTGTTTATTGAAAAATGGATGTTAAGCTTTCTTAGTTCATGTCACGGATTTAAACAAAAATACGTCAGTTTTGAATGATATTTCTATTATTAATAAATTTCCTGATGTATTCCTTGAAGAACTTCCGCCTACCTCGAAGCGTGAAATTGAATTTTGTATCGACCTTGAACCCTAGATAAAAACCCATTTCCAAAGGCCCATATCGAATGACTCCTATTGAACTTCGTGAGTTAAAGACCAAACTACAGTGAATTGTTAGACACATCGGTTTCATTGGCCCCTAGTACTTCTCCTTGGGGTGCTCTGTTTCATTTGTGAAAAAGAAAGATAGGAGTATGCGACTTTGTATTGATTATCGGGAGTTAAACCATGTCACTATCAAAAATAGATATCCATTGCCTCACATTGATGACCTATTTGACCAGTTGCAAGGTGCCAAATTCTTTTCAAAGATCGATCTTCATTCCGGATGTCATCAGTTAAAGATTAGAACCGATGACATTCCAAAGACGGCTTTCAGAACTTGGTACGGGCATTATGAATTCCTAGTCATGTCTTTTGGATTGACTAATGCTCCTGCTGCCTTCATGGATATGATGAACCGAGTATTCAAGTATATTTGGATCACTTTGTGGTCGTCTTTATTGATGACATCCTAATATTTTCCAAAAGTCGTGAAGATCAAGAGCAACACTTGAGGCTGATCACGGACTAGACTTGTTTCTGTCAATACTGCTAGGTTCGTAAGCATGTAGATTAGTTGCATTGCATAGCATTGTTGTTTTGTGTTTTTGCTTGAGGACAAGCAACGGTTTAAGTTTGGGGGTATTTGATAAGTAGGTTTTATACCTACTTATCCGGTATCTATTACTTGAATTAGTTGCTTAAACCTATGTTTCTTAGTTACTTTTCATACATTTTATGTTATTTTGTAGGTTATAACATAACATTGGCATGAAGAAGCAAGGAAAAGCAATTCGGACATCTTTTGGACTAAAATATGCAAGCAAATACAAGAAGAGGAGATTTTAGGGCTTTTAACACCAAGTTTGATGCATGTTTTTGGCTTGGAAGTTAGATTATACTGTAGAGCTTCTTCTTATCTTTTCAGAAAAACTTGAATCATCCCAATCGGAGTTCGGATGCGAGAGTTATGGCCTTTTTATGAACAAAGATCAAAGCTAAGAGTTGATAGGTAGAAGACCCCATAACTCTTCCCGGATCAAACGTTATGGCCGTTTTACCAGAGGACACTGCAGTAGAAAAGTGACCCCCGCCGGGACGAGATTTCCCTTCACAAAATGCCCACCGGGGCGGGCATACCAGCTACAAAATAGTAAGGACCTTCACGGGCTTGCCCTTTAGTATAAACCCACCCGCTAGGGCGGGTATCTTGCAGAAAAAAGCCATTTTTTGCCCGAATTTGAGTTGGAGAAGGATTGTTTCGATCCGATTGACTCAAGGACTTCCAAGAGGACTTAAAGACAGATAAAAAGACTTATAAAAGGGGGAGAATCACAAGGATTAGAGGGGAGATTTATATTAGAAGATAAGAAGAATTCCATTGGATTAGATTATAGTAGATTAGGAACTCTAGATTAGATTAGAATTGAAGATTGAAGCTATTGATCATCATTGGAGAAACAAATTGGAAGCAAGAGAATACAGATTTGTTTATCTCAATTCTAATTTCTTTTCTTATCTATTTGTATCTTTTAATGCTTAATCAATTGTGGATGATGGATTCTAGTTTCGTTATGAATTAAACTCTGTTTTGAAATTACTATGGATCTTATTGTGTAGTTTACTTTGATATGCTTCTTTGTTAGTCTTATTAGTTATATTTGGACTGTCTATTATGATTTGGACTTAATTGCTTAATTGCCTAGCTAACAATTACCGTGATAATCTATATGAACTCGAGAGATGAAGTATAGATTTAGATCTGATCATGATAGCATATGTTGTGATTTCTGTATAGATGGAATTCATGATTCATGTTTAGGATAGAGATATGTCTTTATGTCATATGTAGTCTAATAAGAACTTGTGCTTAAACCCTTTTTAATTGTAATTCATATAGAGATATAGTCGGTTAGTTAATTAGGGTGTTCAATTTGATTCTATCATCTGTGGATTTGATTTGATATGAGTATGGTGCATTGAGAGATGGCTATATTTTACTTTCGTGTTCTTGATTAACAATCCAGTATAAATAACTTGGCTTAAAAGGAAGTGTGTTGACTTAAATGAAACAATAAGTAAATTTGTAATCTCGAGTCTTCATTGTCTTATTTTATTCTAGGGATAGTTAGTAATAGTTTAATTAATTATTTTAAATTAAAATATTAAATCATTTGTTTAAATAAGAATAAATTGGTTATAGGTTAGTACTTGGTAATTCTGGATAACTAATTCTCTGTGGGAACGATACTCTACTTTTACTTTATTACTTGTTGACCACATATACTTGCGTATTGTGCATATATAGAATTTATCCAACATAACGTTAAAATCTTAGAATTGAATCTTAAGCATGCATCAGAAGCAATAACTTGAACGATAAAACTTGTTCATCAGAATGAAGATTGTTGCATGCTAAAATAACAAGTTTAGGTTTAGAAAAAACTTGCATAATATAATAACAGGACTAACTCAACGAAAGTGTAGAGTTAGAAAACTTGCATAATGTAATCGAACAAGAAACAATAACTTGCTCAATAATAAACAAACTAGCTCAACGAAAGTGTAAGCTAGCACAATGTAACAATAGATTTAGAAAACTTGCAAAATCGTAAATAAACTAACTCAACAAAAGTGTGGAGATAGAAAACTTGCTCAATTGTAAAAGTAGAATTAGAGAGCTTGCTCAATGTAAAATGATAAGTTTAGAAACTTTCCTTGTGTATGAGCTAAACCGTAAAAATTCGATTCACATTATCCTATATACATGTCATTAGGATACAATTAGTCACTACAGATACTTGTATACAAATACATACCTATTCCATGTATGTCTACATAATCGAGTTACATCGATTAAAATAATAACAACACTCGTTAAGTGTTAATTGTATGCTCATTAATAGTACTATAATTTCATAATAACAAATTTACATGTTAAACAATCATCATATTGCATTCCATTAACAACTATAGACTTTTGTGCAAGACAAAAGTCATTTTGGGACTTTCTACAAACCAAATACGCCACGACGCGAAGTAACAAGCGCACCAAGGCCATGCCATGAGCTTAAGCTTTAGCGTTGCACAAGCCCAGCCCAGCCATTGGTCAGGTATAAGGCATTTGAGCTCAGATCTTCGGCTCCAACTTTGGCACTAAGGCGCGAAATTCAGAGCTGGGGCGTGAAATTCAGAGCTGAGGCTCTGAATTACAGAACAAAACAAAATAAAGCTACTGTATCTTAATTAACATGTATAACTTATGCAAATTATACATAAACTTCACCAAGAATACATATACTAATTTAGCACAACTTAAACCACAATTTTAGAAAATTAAATACTGGAATAGCATATTTTAAAACCAAAACTCTATTTTTGTTATTTATTGACACATTGAACACTGTAATACCATTTTGATTCCTTGGAATCACGTTCTTTTTATTTCATACCCAATTAACATAATCACAGTTCAATTTCACATATTAACTCAAAATCCAATACTAATTTTGTTATCCTACAAAACACGTTCATACATGTGTTCACTATAAAACCAATTTCTTTTCTTGCAGACTTAATTTAGCATACAATCTTATCTATATGTTAAGCATACAATCATATATATATGTTAGTATAACAATTAAAATTACAAATACACATAATTTTCTAACCAATTATAAAAACATGGTTTTACAGAAAGTTTGTAAAGAACTTTATATTACAGTCAAATTCAGAAACACAGAGACTTAGAGATTATAACGTAAAGCATATATGTTAAGGTTATGTAACATACCTTTTGTTGATTAAGAAATCCTTGTTAACCACAACTAACTGTTTAAAAGACTCAGGAACTCTCTCTCTTGATTCTCTCTCAGACTCTCTCAAACCTCTGAAAACTCTTTTCCTTTAATAGTTATCAGCATAGGCCAAATACACTATACTTAAAGATCAGAACAAAACCAATGCACGATTTTTCAAACGTTTTAAAAACCGACGTTATAATAATTGCCCCTATTAATTTTATCAGTTACCAAACTTAATATATATTATTTATTTAATTTATATTATTAAAATTCAAAATTTAGAAATCCAAAAGCCATAAGGCTTTGTTTGGAAAAACTCTTTAAAAATTAAAGACTTAATATCTTTAAGCCTTGTTTGGCAAAACTAAATTAAACTCCTTTAATTTATTTTAATAACTCCTTTATAGTATGGTTATTTGTCACACTTTATTTAATTAAGTTTTCAAACTTAATTTAAGTAATTCTAATAAAAATTTATTGAGTAATATAATAATTCATTTTATCATTATAAATTCTCTAACTTAATTATTAAATTAAATTAGAATACTATCTCATAATAATTAATTTCCTTAATTATTTACTTAACAAATAATTAACCAAATCGAATCAAATTTGAACAATTATTTATTCAACAATAAACACATCCATTAAATATTTATATAATTCAATAAATATTCAAAATTACAACTTGAAATTCTGGATTGTTACAAACTTGCCCTACAAAATACTCCAGCCTATGGGAATCATATTAGAGAAGTATGAGATGCGTTACCTCCCATCAAATACCCATGGTATCAGCATATCAGGGAGTACTTGCGAGATGGATCTACACCCGCTGAGGTGAGCCCGACTGAGAGAAGGTGGATCCATCGACTGGCAATGAAATCTTACCTGAGCGGAGATGCACACTACAAGAGAGATGCGGGACTAGGTCTCCTCCGATGTCTAGACAAAGACCAAGTTCAGAGGCTCATGGATGAAATCTATGGTGGAGTATGTGGCCCACACATGAGTGCCCCCCTACTTGTTAAGAAGATTCTCAGAACAGGACACTATTGGCTCTCCCTCACGGCTGACTGTGATTATCACGTCAAGAGGTGATATCAATGCCAAATTTATGGGAATGCTATCCACGCCCCTCCAAGGGAGCTCCATAATATGAGTTCACCTTGGCCCTTCTCATTGTGGGGAATGGACGTGATCGGGCCCATTGAGCCCAAATCCAGTAATGGGCATCGGTTTATCTTTAGCATGATCGACTACTTCACCAAATGGGTAGAAGTAGCCTCCTTCCCCAGGGTTACCAAAGAAGTTATTATTGGATTCATTAGAAACAATATCATTTGTCGATATGGACAATCAGAGGTGATTGTGTCAAACAATGCTAAGAAACTCAACAACAAAATGATAGAGGAGTTATGCAGTCAATTCCACATCAAACACCTTAACTTTGTCATCTGCCATCCAAAGATGAATGGTTCTGTTGAAGCGGCTAATAAGAACGTCAAGAAGATCATGCAAAAGATGTCTGCCAATCATAAAGGATGGCCTGACCTCTTGCCTCTGACTCTATTAGCCTACAGAACTTCAATGCGTACTTCCACTGGGGCAACCCCCTACTCATTAACCTATGGGATGGAAGAAGTGCTCCCCATAGAGGTGGAAATGGAATCCCTCAAGGTGTTGATAGACGCTCAGCTGGATGAAGACCAATGGTTACAAGATAGGTATCACCAAATGTCTCTAATAGATGAATGGCGAAGTGATGCTATCTTACATAGTCAATTATACCAACAAAGGATCGCCAGATCCTACAACATAAAAGTCCAGCTATGGAAGTTTAAACAACATAACTTGGTTTTGAAGAAGATCATTGACAACCAAGATTAGTCTAAGGGAAAATTCGCTCTAAACTGGGAAGGCCCATTAATTGTCAAGGAGGTATTGACAGGAGGTGCTCTCAAATTACAGGAAATGGACGACGATGAATTTCCACAGCTCATCAACTCGGACACCGTGAAATGGTACTATTTCTGAGGTTATCATCAAGCAAACATCCTTGTTTTGGATCACCAGATCCCCAGTCAATTCAGGTTTTCTAACCCTCTCTACATAAAACCTTTCTTCATACCCTTCTGCCTCATCAGGGACAAACACACTCTTCAAGCTAGTAGCCTGGTTTTTCAGATCATCAGATCTTTCACTCTAGTTCGTTTCAAACCTTTCAGGTTATCCCACTAGGGTTGAACCTTTCACACACGCAGTTTTGTTCCACCACGAATAAAACTTTTCACACCCGCAATTTTGTCCTGCTAGGGATAAGACTTTTCACACTTGCAGTTTGTCCTATACATGGGATCAAACTTTTCCCCTACAGTTTGTCCTGAACATGGGATCAAACTTTTCGGTTGCAAATCATCTTGCACATGTGGTGAACTACGTCGACCTGATCTCCCCGATACCTAGGAGTACGTAGGCAGCCATTTTATATGGTCCAATCACAATAAAAAAAATAAACAAAAACAAACACTTCTACACCCTTCTGCACCTATTTAGAAATAGCATTGAACCTCTTACACCAGGTTTAAACTACGCAGACCTGATATCCTCTTCAATAGGAGTACATAGGCAGCCATTTATGGTTTGGTCTCACTCCCTACTAAAACACAAATACTTGTCACACAGTACTGGGATCAAACTTCAATCTACCACATTTCATCGGCTTTAGACCAAAGGGATGGAACTACCTGACCTCCCCATAAATGGTAGAGTTGGCGACTATCTAAGCTGCGATTGAGTCCTCGAAGAGCAACACCAATCCATAAGAGTTGGACCTACATGGGATCTCCTCTTTAGTAGGAGTACCGACAACCATCTGTGGTGCGATCAATCTCAGAGAGGAAAGCCACATTCCTCTCCATATCTATATTCAGAAACTAGTCCCAAGACACCCAAGAAAGTAGGGGATACACACAGATCAACGATCCACTCTGAAAAATCCTGAGACATCTTAATGTCCACCCATCAAGGATGAGTTCAGAATACATCAAGATCACAAGCCCTGAAGAAGCAGGCAAATATCAAGCAAGTAACAAGGCACAACTAAAAGGGAAGTAAATCAAAATATATTTCCCTTTCATATATAATGTTGTTTCATATATACAATATGAACTGTACATGACAAAATGGCTAAGCTAGTCTGTGCATGAAAATACAAGCCTATCTACAATCCCGTGGATATACGAGCTATCAAGTCCAACATGGCATCTCTCTTTGAGGAAAGAGGTAATGCTGTGAACTCCTGCCCAAAGGTATCTATACTAGTTAACAGATCCACACCCAACTTCATGGTAACATGATGCTCATCAATATATGCACTCATCTCGGTAATCATGCCAGTAGTAAGGAATCTCACTGTAGTACTATCTGTAACGGCTACATCCTGGGCAGATATGGCAGCATCCCGCTCAAAAATCAATGCATCTCTGGATGATCTAGCCTCATCCCACTCAGCAATAACGGTGTCTCTATGAGCTAAAGTATCATCTCTCTCTAGTAGAAAGGCATCTCTCCCGTCAAGAGCTGTCAACATCAAGGCCCAAGCCTGATCCCTCTCAAATGTCATTAGATGCAAACTCTGCACTAAATACCTTAAAGGGAGAGTCACAGCTGTAGAAGTACTCGGAGAATCTATCACAACTGCTGGCAACCCAGCAAATAGCTCCTCCTCAGTGAGAGAATATGTGTCCTCCATGGGCTCTCCACTATCAGAACTAATCCCCGACAATGTGGATACAACCACGATACTGTCTCTATCTCCATCCATGCAGAATACTCTATCGAACAGCCCGGATGGATAACAGAAAATGCAGCTAGCTCATGCTTATCCCAATAGGCATACACCCTGGATCTGTCCTCAGCTGACAAATGGTGAGAATCCAAACGCTGACCTGATACCCACTCAAAAGGATGGAAACCCTAAAACTGGTCGAACTGTGACATTATAGCCAGTGGGTGGTAAGTGGTCATGCTCCTCAAACCAACTGGAGGGAGATAATCCATGTCAGGTGCATGACTAATGAAACTGTAGGGTGAACTGAGCCCTGTACTTGGAAAAATGCCAAATGGATCTCCTATCCCTACCAAGAACACCAACCAGGACATAGCGTTTGTAGACTACGATGGCTGAAAGGAGTAAGACATGGCTATCTCATGGGTGAAACAATACCCATGTCATCGAAAGGTGCCAATCGATTTTAGGTGTGACATGAACCACACATACAACATGACCGAGCTACCTATGAATACCCCTATAGGGTAGGTACAACAATACGTGGCTGATCTCAATGTCTCTGTCATGATCATACGCATAATGGTATGACCCTCCCTGAGATTCTCACCACCATGATCACGCCAATGTCCAACTCATCCATATACCGTGGAATGTATACGTATGATAATACACACACATCAAGAATACGCCTACTCAAAGCTACACGCCATGGATCCTCCGGCGCCAGAAATCCCCTGTAATGTCATGCATAATCGCTCTAGCGAGCCAAATCATCTGTCGAAAACTCGACATCACATGATCGGATGTAATCCCATCCTGTACTACTCTATGCCGTAACCCGGTGAGGGTCATGAACTGTCGGCTTATATCGCCAATGGCCATTTGAGCACAAGGTTTGTCTAAAGGTAGAGCCATCAACCGTTCGTACTCCTCTAATGTGGGAGCCAACTCTATGGTACCCAATGCTCCAACATACCATCCACAAAGCCCACAGGAACCTGGAACATTAGGAGGGTCATGGAATGCTATAATAAATGTTCTACTATCACCTTGTCTGAAGGTGACAAACTATCATACCATGACCTTATACGAGAGGCTACCAATACTGGTGGGGTATGATCAATGCGGCTAACTGTCGAGGAAGACATCTGAGTGGGTCGTATCATAAGACCATCCAGGGGTCAATGCTGAATATCTCTGGACATACATACATATGCATAAAATAATACATGCATGATAAATAATAGATGGCAATATGATATAGGGAATAGCAGTACATACATTCCAAAGTACATCATCATCTAATACATAATCTTTTTACAGCTAAAAATACAGGGAAATGGGGCACAGATGCCCAATAACTAATAGAGGCCTATCAAAAGATATAGCGAGAATGGGGCACAACCACCCAGTATCTAACAGAGGCCTATCAAAAGATATAACGAGAATACACATCAGAAGAAGACAATGGTGTCAATGTTCACATCATCAATCTTGCCCACCTGATGTAACTCCTCTTGAGTCACTGGATCTCCAACAATGGTGATGTTAGGCCTATACAATGGAGGATCTGAACTGGAAAAACCATATGGGTCATCTGAGGGGCCAGTGCCTAAGCTGGAAGGATCAAAAGTATCTTCCTCTAAAGGATCTCTGCCCAATTGTCGGATGAAGAAATGTGCCCGGTCCAACTGCAGTGTCAAGCTGTCAATCTGTGTCAAATGACTCAGATCTCGGACACAGGCCATCCAATCCATCATCATCACCGATCCAAGAACCATATCCCCCATAAACTGAGTGGCGTGGGTCTAGGCTCCGATGGTACGAGGGGACCACCAGTGATGAAACATATCTTGAGTATACAGACCCTCTAACAATGTAAAGCCGTCAACACCCATCAATGGAATATCAATGACAGACGACTTTGATATAGGTCAATAGCACCTGGAAGGAGGCATGATCGGTACATGAATCTCTCCTGTAGTGCTCCTAGTAGCACACTCTCCTAAATAGAGCTCCCATCCTGCATCTGTAAAGAGAGGAATACGGCGGGTGGATATAATATACTCGACACCAGTCGGGAACCCAACCTCAAACCCAACGATCAAATGTTCCCCAGAATAGGGAATCCAGGAGATAGCATCAGCTGTTAATAACTCCAACTGTAGACGAAAATGGGTGAAACCCTCAACTATGGGAACCTCTGCCAGTATAGAGTGATGCCATCTCCGTCCTCGTGGATAGGTCTCCAAACCTAGCAAACTCATAGGATGCAAACATGAGAGCCTCTCGTAGGCCCAAAACTGCCCACACAAAGGCAAACATATGCTGTCAGTCAATACTCTTAACCTGTACATGGGAAATCAAAAGAGAAATACTCACCAGCAGAAATGGGTAAAATCATAACCAAGCCTCTGTCAATCCTTACAAACGCATGCGCATGCCCCTGAGGAAATAAGCGAAGGTATAGGAACCCCAATCATACTCTCCAATACGGTCTACATCTCGTGTAGCGTTAATAAAAGCAAATGATAGCGTGGAAGAGTTATCCGCTATGAAGCAGCCCCTAATGATCATCAAGAACAATAACCAAAGAATGCGATCCCTGACTCTCACATCATCGGGTATGGGCTCACTCAATTGCCTGCTCATAGCATCTATGCTCAAAGGACCTGTACGGACTATCCTGCCTTTGAGTGCCTCGACCGGGACTCCTAGTAAGGATCTGACGGCAATCAGGGTAATATTTGTCGTACATGGCACTGGCGCCCCTCCAAACTCCATACCGATGATAAACTTCCAATCCATCGGCGTCATCATCACCTCATAGTCCAATAAATGGAGAGACTGAGTCTGGTGAAACCAGCGCTCAGACAATGCCCTGAGGTAACCCCAGGGACAACGACGAGGGAGAATAGAAAAGAACGCCTCAAAGCCCCAACCATCCACAATCTCTCGATAATCTGGATGCAGAGCCTAATACAAAGAGTGTATACTATACCAGTTCTCTCGAGGTTGCATAAAGCCGGGAACCTACATCACAAAGCAGATCAGCATCAGAATCCCTTACTCCTCATCAATAAGAAAAAGGGAAGATCAAATCCAGCTTTTACCTCATTTGCATGCAAGTAAACTGAAGGGTGTCAACTTAAATCACCCAGAAGCTCTGGGATCATCACTTGAATGCCCGGAAGATCCCTACGGGGAACATGAGCAGCAGGAGCGGGGTCCATAACCGGTACATCCTCCTCCTCGTCCTTCGTATCCGGTACCTCAACCTAGATAGGACGAATCACCGCCTCCTCCAAATGACAAGGTTGTCTAACTGAACGGGGTCGAGGCACATTAGAAGCCCTCCTTCGCACACCTAAAGTTGTCCTGCGGGAACTACTCGGCTGATCTGGATCCATATATCTGGACACAAGTCTCCAAATTACCTCAGAAAGAGTGTGGTAAACTCTAACTTGGAGCTTTTCAAAATGCATTTTATGACTACATGTATGCATGAATTATTTTAACATACGCCTACAGTAGAGTTAAAAATACATGACTATCCAATGCCGACATTTTGGAAATTTTTTGCCATAGTCTCCTTTGTAAACAGGACTATCCACATGCACATAGGCATGACTAGGTGACCATTCAGTAGCACACATGCCCATAGTCATAAACATCCTATATGAATTACAATATCAAAGTCACAATCCGTAAGGGTAACCTAATTACCAGGATTACTTTGCTTTTTCACCTTTGCTCATTTTTCCTCAAATAGGATAAGAAATATCATGAAAAAGGTTCCAATTTTACTGTTTCAAAAGTTAAATTTTTTCACATCATTATGTTTAGAATGGTTAAATACTACTCCCTCCGTCCCAAGATAAAAGTCCTAGTGGAATTTTCACACATATTAAGAAGAGGAATGAAATGACAAAATTGCCCACAATAATATGTCATTAATTATTTTCAATGTAGGTGAGAGAGTGACTTTCTAGCTTTTCAATTCAAAATATTCTCTCTTCATACTTATTAAATATGGACAGAGAATTAGAATAAGAAAAGTATGAGATATTTAATGCTACGAGCATAATAGGAAAAAATGTGTAAAAATTTGGTTATTAAAGGAAAGTGGACATTTAACATGGGACTACCCAAAATAGTAATAAGGACTTTTAGCTTGGGACGGAGGGAGTAAAATTTACTATGTTGAATCTTTTTTATCAAGTCATATGAGCATGCATATTCACTACTATGTGTTTAGAAGCATTTAATGTGATAATTCATTTTTCAACGGATAAAAATTGGAAAAGAAGACATGCATATCGTTACTGTGATGATTGTAGAACACTTGTACGGTGATGTAATTCTGCGTAAAGACGCCTCAATTCAAAGCAGATCCAAGAAGAGCTCTCGGATTTCCTGTGTGGCACAACTTAGAAATGAATTATGAAAACAAGAAACCACTTAAGGCCACCCGCGGTTGGCCGCAGGTGTACCTGTGGGTCCCTTGGGTGGGGTCCACCCCTTTAGCTCAGTCCAGTTTGAATTGCAAAGGAGGTTTCACAAGCTGAAAAGGCCAAATCAGGAAGAAAAATGCTACGCAATTTTACGAAAGAGCCTGAAATCCTGGTTTTCATAGATCAATTTGCGGGTCTACATATCATTCATTGGTATTCACCCAGACACAGGGTTCACTATACCGATGATCACAACTGTTACAAATTACACTCAACATACCTCACAAGGGTCTGATGCCATCAGTTCGGAGTCGTAACTCCAAGATAATGCTCCCCAAAGGAAACCTCATCCATTGATGTACACGTCAATGAAGGTCAAGCAGCCTTGACATCATCAGCCACTGGCAAGTAAATCTAGTGAAGCATCGGAAACCATCTGGTGACCTCATACGTTGATGCACATGTCAACGAAGGTCAAGCAACCTTGATGTTATTCCCAGCAGGGATATCATACATTGATGAACACGTCAACACATGTCAATCAACCTTGACATCATTCCCAGTAGGTACCTAATCCACTGATGTATATTTCAGTGAGAGTCAAGCAACCCTGGCAACACAGACTGTTGGAAGTAACTCTAACAGAGTAGTGGAAGAGCCGAACAATACAAACCAAGAAATAACATCCTCATTGGGGATGACCGATGATGGAATATGTTATACACATTTTCAACAGACAAAGCTCTATTCCCCAGAGTCTCTTGTATATGAGAGGCACATCCTAAGTGGAAAGTCTATACCAAGGATTAAAGACCTTGGTAATCACCCCAATGTCAACATCCTGGAAGTTCTTGAGAACTATGTGTTAGGAATAAGCATGTGAACGATATTCCTATTTATGTATGATTTGATTATGATATAAATGAATGAATATTCAAGTATGCTTGCATTAAGAAAAGCTGTAAAGTCCTTTGATAGATAATAAGAACATATGTACAAGGACTTAGAATGAATTGATAAAATATGTTAGGTTGATCCTACATAAGCAAAACAGCTTTGTAAAGTCCTTAAAAAGAAATGATGTACAAGGACTATAAATATAGAAATATCAAGCTTGTTAGGTTGATCTTATAATGTAATACATAGGCTTGTCTGATCGTCGAGCACTGCACCAGAAATCATAGTCTTCCAGGAGAGTCAAGAAAAACTCGAGGGCTATCAAGGCAGAATCGTAGACTGCAAGATAGTAGATCTTGGAGTTCGCAGACTGCTAGGAGAGACGAGGAAGGATCGTAGTGTGTCAAGGAGAACTTCCTCAGAGCCGTAGTCTACTGAAGAAGTCATGTTCAGAATCGTAGAGACAACCTGTCTAAGGGCCGACCGAGCATCTGCCGAAGCCAAGTCAAGAATCGTAGACCACACTCGGAGTTGTAGAGTCTACTGATCATATCAGAGGCAGAGATCGTAGTCAAGCAAGATCAGATGAAGACGACAAGTATAAAGACAAAAATCGTAGAGTGTCAAGATCTTATCTTGGAGTCATAGTGTCTGCAAAACCAAAGCTGAATCGTATAGTGCAGAACTAAGGCTTCAACAGAAGTGCTCACAACGTAAAGGCAGAATTATAAAGTAAAAACGATTCTCAACAAATGAGCACTCCTAGAATATCAAAAGGATGAAGCCTCTAGTCAGAGCTGTAAAGATATATTTCACCTAAAGGGAACCAGAGTGCACTCAACGAATGGATAACAAGCTAACAGAAGATCTAAGCACCAACCCAATCAGCATCCAGATTGAGTTGTAAAGCCATTCAAGATGAAGTCTTCTATAAGTAGATAAAAAGAAGACTTCAGCAAAAGTGACTAACTAAGGAAAAGTCAGCAAGTGCAGTAGCTTTCAAATGAACATAAGACAATAATCTTGGGGTCAACCAAGATCCTAGTGTTTTCCAAGCAAAGAAGGAACTGATATAGTTTACACAAAGACACTGCCCAGCTTCTGAAGAACAAGGCTAAAGTGATTAAGCATGGGTCAGTCCATTGATGATAGGTGAACGGGAGATCACAAGGAGAAAGCGAGCTGGGCATGCTAAAAATCTGAGGTGTCTTGCTATTCAGAAGAGACCAGAACAAGGACTCAAGGTTTCAATTCCCGAGATCAGTTAAGGCAAATAGAAGTATTGAAGCACTGCATAATTAAAGAAAAAAGTGTTCTACATTGAAGATCCAATGAACACTCTTCAGGATCGTAGTGTTGTCTCAACCGCTCGATGAATAACATTCAACATGACACTACGATCAGGTCCGAGGATATGCATCAGAATCGTAGAGTTCTGTCATCTGAAGATTGAAGCACACTACAAGAAAAAGGCCTAACAACGACTAATACAATCAGCGACCGCATATTCTGTAATATCCGAGATTTCTATGTAATCTAACAATTTTAATAAACAAACTTATGTGAAATTCTTATGTGATAATTATTCATAAATGAATTATTTAATTTCATTATATGTTATGTGATAAGATGTATTGGAATGGTTGGTACAGTTGAGTCAACTATTCAATTTGGATAAGTATGAAATTAATTCTAATTAATTTCGTGGGATGACTTTAAAACATGACTTTGAGTTCGTAGTGGAATTTAATGACGCGGACAGCGTATTTGAGTCCAGAACATGACTTTGAGTTCGTAACTGGTTGACTTTTTTGGGGAAAAAGTTAACTATGAATTTTGAAGTTGATTTTGATGAAACGGATAGTTCCATGACGTCCGGGACGTCAAATTGAGTAGGAATCGATATAAGTATCGAACACGTGTGGCTACGGAGGGCAAAACAGTCAAAATCGGTATTTAAATGATTAAAATAACATTATAATGCATTTGTTTAATTGGACAACAGTTGGGGGGGGGGGGGTCTTGTGACACATAATATGGGACAAGAAGGGAGAATATATATGTATATAACAATAAGGAGGAAGAAAGGTGATAACTCCTTAAACATAATAAGCAAACCTTTTCATGTTCCTAACTCCTCACCCCATAACTAAATTAAAGTATGATGAATATGCTTGTAACTGATGTTTTGAGAGATGAAAAGACTGGAGACATCAGCCCTATTAACATATATACATATACACCCAACTCAAACATTTCTTTACTTTGATAAAATACAACTAAGAGAGCAATAATAGAGAAAAGAGAAGAAAATATTGAGAGTTTGAGAGTGGTTCAAGGTGGGCTACGAATTCTGGAGAATCTTGCAAGCAAGGAGGGTGGTTATCAAGCTCCAATCAAGAGGAATTCGCCAAAGAGGTAAGCTATGAACCCATTCTCTATGTTCTTCCAAAACTATGAGAGAATATGCATATGAGACCTTTATAAATGGTTTGTTTTGGAGTATGTGATGTTGTGTAATTGTGGTCTGATTGTTATGGTGTAATAAGAACATAAGTTCTGGACAAATCATGCCATGTATGCTTTAAAAATCTAAAGAGTTATGCCATGTATGCTAAGTGTTTGATATTATGCCTCTTAGTTGCTAATTTGATCAAAACATGAAAAGTTAGAGGGTTTGATTGTTGTAACATGTGTATATATGTTAGTAAATGTGGTCTGGACAGTAGGAATCAAATCCATGCATGTTAGAATTAAAATCATTATTTTCTCAAAAGTTGGGTTAAACTAGTTTGCATGAGTTTTCAGAATTTTCGGTCGCTTGAAATCATATCTTCGGTAATCCGTTTGGTGCATATAGTAATTTTTTAAAATAGTATGTAACATGAAGTATAATCTGTCCAAATTTCATTCGGATCGAAGCTATATTGAGTGAGATATGAGAATCGTAAGGTCCCGAAATAAACATGTTAGAAATCGAAAAAATTGTGAACTGCTGACCCTAAGGACAAATTTGGGGCTAGCTACAGTTTCCAAAAAATTTTGGGCTTTTGGGTTATTATATTACACTGAATAAGCTTTCCATAGACTCTGGAACGGACTAATTCCAACTTCGGAGCAAGGAGTTATGACTTTTCAAAGTAGTTGCGTCAAATCTGTCCAACAAATTTGTAGCAGTCCCCTTGCACGGATTTTCTGGAATTTTGTACTTGGAATTTGAAGATGGTCCATGAACGAAAGTTGTAGCCCCAGAAGTTAGCTTCGCGTGGGCGCAAGAATCGATCAAAAATGTTTTAAAACGAATTAATTATGACTGTTTTAGCGAGATATGGTAAAGCTGAGAAAAAAAATAAAAAATAAAAACTGTTATGTTGGGCATTTTTAAGTTCTGCTTTAATGCGCCTATGATGTCTAAAATGGGTGGCATATATTTTCTAAATATATTATCTTATGATGTTTATAGCATATCCAATAGGAGTCCCTTATACTTCAAACTAGATTGTGTATGAATGGTGATTAACGAGACACATGTGATTAGGTTATGTGAAGGTTAATTGCTAGCGTTAATTGTAAAGCAGCTTATCGTGCAAGTTTCCTAACCCTAATTTCTTTTGGGTATTTATTAAATCCTTACTAATATTATCGCAGTATGAGGGTAAGTATTGACTCTTGTGTTAGTTATTCGTGAAAGTTTCTTCGTTGAAAAGTCATACAAACTTCAATTATCTTGCAAGCTTATCGATGATTATTCGCTTATTATTTTAACTGCCATATGTTTAAATTTCATTTCATTATCGAACTGTTCTAAGTATGTTCCTGGCCTTTGTTTCCGGCTACTTATTATTGATGGAAAAAGTGATTTAAAACAAATCTTTCGAAGCTATTAAATGTTTACCAATCCAAATTGCTTTAAAAGCGGTCTCACATGATTACTAAGATGAACAACCCGAATAAACGGGCAAATGTATGTCCTGCAATAGTCCCATTTCGCTTATGCAATTTTAAAACTTAATACTTGTGCACAACGTAGGGTACAATAGGCTGATCACCTGGCGTACTTACAGAGACCGTTTACAGTCTATTGGATTGTTAAACCGTCTGATGATTTTTGATGAAAGAAAATATGTTCAGGGTATTTTACACCCCTTAGTATGATATTGAAAATTCTTAAATTTCCATTCTTGATGTTCCTTTATTTAACACTTGACAATCATTTCAACTGCTGAGGTTTAGCTATTCAACCGCTTTCCCCTGATGTATGTTTTCAAATTTCTCAGATATACTTGCTGGGCAATTCGTGTTCATTCTTGCTTAAACCTTTCAGTTAAGGGTGAGAAGGCTGAGGGTTCAGGCAAGGACAAGGGAAAGTCTAAGATGAAGTGATGCTAATGGTTATGTAATAAGTTAATTATTTCCGTATATGTGTAATGTAGCGAAAAACGTTAAGACTAAGTTCCAGTATGTTTTAAGGTTGTAAAGACTTGGGATGTTATTTCGACTATATATGTAATGGGTAATATAATATTATTATTATTGTTAAAGTTTACTTAGATAGATGATGTTGTATGTTGTATCGTGAGCATCAAGTCCTGTAATCGATGTTACACGGATTTGGGGGCATCACAGGTTGGTATCAAAGCTTTAGGCTATAAACCTTAGGTGGGGAACCTTGGGCTATAACCTTAGAAAGAGTTAGTGGAGATGATAGGGAGACGAACTCACATAGAGTTCTAAGTGTAGTGTCAAATCTATTTTTCTAAAAACAAAATCAATATCTATTTTTCTAATCGAGTTGATTTGTGTTTTGATTATAGGATGTCAGGAGAAGAGGAAGTTAGAGATATTCGTGTAGTAAGTGAGCGAGTTAGTGATACCACTGTATTCGAGCCTATAGCCGAGGCAAGAATGAGTCGTAATCTTGAGGAGTATCCTGAAGAGGAAGAGGAGCCCGAGGAGGACTCCGAGGAGGTACCAAAGACACTGTCTTTAGATGAGTTGATGGATGGGATCGTCGAACTAGACGACAAGGTCCACTAGTTAGAGGAGCTGTATCAGGGGGAACAACAAGCTGCAGCTTTGCTGGGAGCATCGGTGGACCACCTGGTAATTAGGAATGGGGATCTGGCTGACAAGTCATGTTGAAGGCCGTAAGTCTGAATAGGTGAAGGTTGAGAGGGATGCTATCAGAACCCACTTGGGACATACCATTAATGGGTTGGAGTCGAGGATTCAGAGTCTCCAACTTGACAAGCGATTATTACCACTTTCCGGGAGATGAGAGAAGAGACCGTGTTAGGGGGCTGAGAAGCTAACCTAGAGAGTTGGAGGAGAAGTTAGAGACAAGAAGGTTAAGATAGACAAGATGAAATACGTGTTTAAGTCGGCACATGGAAGGTTCCAACATAGGGTGCATCACTTTCCACGTGAGGAGTGCCGGTATGGCCGTGTTATATGCCGAGAGCTGGTGAAAGAGATAGCAGATGAGGAGTATGAGGACGCCATTAGGCGGGGTCTTTAGTTATTATGATAAACTTTTTCCTAGTAGCAAATAAAATGCTTATCTATGTAATAAAAAGCTTGTCTTCTGTTTTTACCAAGTGATTGATGCCACGTGATGTAAATGGCGTAATGCCATAAGACGATGAAATACTTTGAGTATTATGTTTATAAATAAATATGTTTTTATTGAAGTATGGATGTGATGGTTCAGTTTTTACAAATTCTATATGCTTTAGAGTAAGTTATGAGATAATAATATTAAGTTCATTTTGAACAGATAGATGGCTAGAGGAAGACGTCGCCAAGCACCCGAGGGGTCAAACGGTAATGCTGGTGATCCACCGAACCCTATGCAGCAGTTTGTAGACATGTTAGTGGGGGCACTTCAAAATCGAACCCCGAATGTCAACAACCCTCCAGTGGCCCCAGTGGCACACTTTAAAGACTTCAAAAGCGCGGGACCACCTGAATTCAAAGGAACTACGGAACCCATCGAAGCCCAGACTTGGGTTAAGGAAATCAAAAAGGTGTTCGCTATCGCCTTAGTAGAGACGCATCCGTAAAACTATCCTCGCCACGATATATGCCGAAAGGGTGAAGCCAACTCACCGGGGGAGGCAAATCGACCTTTAAATGGAAAAGGTGTGATACCTTGGGAAGGGTTCAAGAAAATCTTTTTCGAGAACTATTTTCCTGTGATTATGCAGAGTCGCATGGAGATACGATTCCTGGAGCTGAAACAAGAAGATATGACGGCATCAAGAAGACGTCAGCAAAGTTTAACGAGCTGGCGAGGTTCGCACCTCATCAGGTCGACACTGAGGAGAGAAAGACGAGGAGGTTTGAGCAAGGCCTCAAACCATGGCTATACAACAGAGCTTTCTGTCTTCGCAGACGGTCAGCCATAGACTCTCCTGGAGAAAGCTATAATCGCTGAGGGCGAAAGTGAATCCCTAATGAAGTTCAACAAGGAGAAAAAGAAGAAGACTGAAGGAGTAAACCGTGGAGATAGCAGCAGCAACAACGGTGCAAATAAGAGGAAGTGGAACAACAACAACAATATCAACAACAACAATAATGTCAACTCGGGAAACCCTGGGGGCAAATCAGGGGAAGCAAAGAAGAGGACTGAGGCGTGCAAGGAGTGTGGAAGGAATCACTCGGGGGCATGTCTAAAGGGGAAGAATGTCTATTTCAATTGCGGGCAGGAGGGGCACATCTCTCCCAACTGCTCTGCACCGAAGAGAAATGGATGTTTCAACTGTGGAGCATTAGATCATCAAAGCAGAGAAGTCGCCAAAGAAGAACTTCAGCAGAGGAAATGGAGGGAGGGACCAAGCGGTGGAACTCTCACAATTGGTGGACCACCAACTCAGAATCGACCAACAGCAAGGACTTTCAACATGACGGTTCAAGATACGGTTGCATCCAGGGACGTGGTTTCAGGTATCATTCTGATCAATGATATATCTGCTTACATATTATTTGATTCGGGTGCTACTTGTTCCTTCATTTCGCATGAATTCTCCCAACGATTAAACTTACCTTAGGAAGAATTAGAATATCCTATGAACATAGAAGTTGCTAATAAGGAAGTCATTCCCATTAACCATGTCCATAGGAATTGTGTTATAGATATCAGGGGATATAAGTTACCTGTGGACTTAATCCCAATTCAATTAGGAGAATTTGATGTAATTCTAGGGATGGATTGGTTATTTAACCATGGAGCGATGATAGATTACCAGAAAAAGTGTATAAACCTTAAGACTCCCGGGCAGTCTAAAGTAGTGTTCTATGGGAGTAGGTCGCCGAGACACTCGAGCTGTTTGACGATGATGCAAGCGAGGAAGTTACTAAAAAAAGGATGTGTAGGTTATTTGGCCCATATCGTCGATACTCAGAAAGTAGGGTTAGAAATGGGACAAATACCAGTAGTGAATGAATTTCCAGATGTATTCCCGGATGAATTGCCAGGTCTTCCGCCGGATAGAGAGGTCGAAGTCGTTATAGATTTAGTACCGGGAACGACACCGATTTCAAAAGCCCCGTACAGAATGGAACCGGCAGAGATGAAGGAGCTGATGGTACAGTTACAGGAATTATTGGATAGGAAGTATATTCAATCGAGTGTGTCTCCTTGGGGAGCACCAGTGTTGTTTATGAAAAAGAAGGACGGGTCGATGAGACTGTTCATCGATTATCGAGAGCTGAACAAGGTGACGATCAAGAACAAGTACCATTACCTAGGATAGATGACCTGTTTGATCAACAAAGGAGCAAAATATTTTCCAAAATCGATTTGAGGACGGGGTATCACCAAATGAAGGTGAGAAAGGAGGATGTACCTAAGATGGGTTCGAGAACTCGTTACTACTACTACGAGTTTCTAGTAATGTCGTTTCGGGTTAACAAACGCCCACCAAATGCGCTTATGGACATGATGAATCGGGTATTCAAATAGTATTTAGATAAATTAGTAGTTGTGTTCATAGATGATATCCTAATCTATTCCAAGACTCGTGAAGATCATGTCAACATTTAAGGTTAGTATTGGAGGCGCTGAGAAGGGATAAATTATACGCAAAATTTTTGAAGTGCGAGTTCTGGTTGGAGAAGGTTCAGTTTGTAGGTCACGTAATCAACAAGGACGGAATCTCCGTGGATCCAACAAAGGTGGAAGCGGTACAGAATTGGGAGCAACCAAGAACACCGACTGAAGTAAGAAGTTTCTTAGGATTGGCGGCTACTATAGGCGGTTCATTCAAGATTTTTTGAAGATAGCAGGAACATTGACAAATTTAACGAAGAAGTTTGGTGAAGTTTGTCCGGACCGAGAAGTGTTAAGAGAGTTTTCGAGAACTCAAGAAGAGATTGAGTGAGGCACCTGTGTTGTTGCTACTAAACGATCACAGTGACTTCGTGATTTTCAGTGATGCGTCACACAAGGGGCTTTGTTGTGTGCTTATGCAACATGGTAAAGTCATTGCGTACGCATCGCGCCAGTTGAAAGATTATGAGAAGGTATATCCTACCCATGACCTGGAATTTTCAGCGGTAGTATTTGCCCTCAAGATTTGGAGGCACTATTTATATGGTGTGAAGTGTGAAATATACACAGACCATAAAAGTCTGAAGTATATTTTCACGCAAAAGGAGTTAAATATGAGGCAAAGGAGATGGTTGGAGCAAATAAAGGATTACGATTGCGATATTTTTTATCATCCGGGGAAAGCGAACGTTGTAGCGGATGCGTTAAGCAGAAAGGGCAGTGGTAGATTGGCAATGCTAACAGCTCAGGAGGAGTTAATCAAGGAGATGGCCAGTTTGGAGCTAGAGATAAAGAGGCCGAGAGAGCCAGATGGGAAATTGTTCGTAGTGGAGGTTCGTCTGACTCTATTGGACAAGATCAAGGAAGCACAAGGCGATAATGAAGAATGTGAGAAAATGAAGAAAAGAATTTTCGACGGAGAGGAGCTTAAATTCAAAGCATGGGTGGTGATGGTCATTAAAATTTGAGGAGAGAATTTGGGTGCCAAAGATCTCGAAAGAAAGGAAGAAATCTTGCAGGAAGCTCATAGTTCAAGTTACTCAATCCACCCGGGAAGCACAAAAATGTATCAGGATCTTCGTCAACATTATTGGTGGCCCAATATGAAAAGAGAGGTCGCGGAGTGCGTTAGCAAGTGTTTAACTTGTCGTGGAGTCAAGGCGTAACATCGTAGACCGAGTGGTTACTTCAACCTTAGAGATTCGGAATGGAAGTGGGGCATATCACGATGGATTTTGTGGTAGGACTTCCAACTACGCAGTATGGGTTACAATGCGGTGTGGGTGATCTTCAATCGATCGACCAAGTCAACAGATTTCTTACCAATCAAGATCGAGATATACCTTGGATCACCGGCAAAGCTTTATATCAAAGAGATCGTTTCGGGCATGGTGTACCAAAGATCAATTGTGTCGATCGCGATCCGCGGCTCACAAAGAATTTCGGAGAAGTTTTCAAGAACGCATGGGAACGCAACTGAGGTTGAGCACTGCGTATCATCCTCAAAACAGATGGGCAGAGCGAGAGAACTATTCAAATGTTAAGAGGATATGCTGAGAGCATGTGTGATGGATTTCAAAGGAGTTGATGACCACCTACCGTTGGTGGAATTTGCATACAACAACAGCTACCATGCGAGCATCGGGATGCCCCCTTATGAAGCTTTATATGGAAGGAAATGCAGAATGCTATTGTGTTGGGATGAAGTAGGAGAAAGTCAACTGCTAAGGCCAGAATTGGTACAACAAACTACAGATATGATCAAAACTATTCGAGCGAGGCTAGTGACGGCTCAAGATCGACATAAGTTATATGCTGATCTTCATCGGCAACAACGAGACTTCGACGTTGGCTCTTATGTGTTTCTGAAAGTATCACCTTGGAAAGGGAAAATGAGATTTGGGAAGAAGGGAAAACTTAGTCCCAGATTCATAGGACCCTTTGAAGTTCTGAGAAGAGTTGGTGAGGTAGCTTATGAAATAGCTTACCTCCGGAGCTGGAACATGTACACAACGTATTCCACATTTCAGTCTTAAGACCATATAAGCAAGACTACAAGCATGTCATAGAGTATGAACCCTTTCAGTTAGAAAAAGACTTAACTTACGAAGAGGTTCCAGTTCAGATAATTGATAGAAAAGAACAAGTGTTAAGAAATAAAATAATACCTTATGTTAAGGTAGTATGGAGGAACCACAATGCCGAGGAGGCTACGTGGGAACTCGAGGAGAAAATGATACAAAAAACTACCCTAATCTGTTTGTTTGATGTGTAATGATTCCGGGGACGGAATCCTTATAAGGGAGGGTGAATGTAATATCCGAGATTTCTATGTAATCTAACAATTTCAATAAACAAACTTATGTGAAATTCTTATGTGACAATTATTCATAAATGAATTATTTAATTTCATTATATGTTATGTGATAAGATGTATTGGAATGGTTGGTACAGTTGAGTCAACTATTCAATTTGGATAAGTATGAAATTAATTCTAATTAATTTCGTGGGATGACTTTAAAACACGACTTTGAGTTCGGAGCGGAATTTAGTGATGCGAAAAGCGTATTTGAGTCCGGAACGTCGAAATTAGTGAGGATAGACTGTAACCACGAAAATGCGTCACGGTTGACTTTTTGGTCAAAGTCAACTGGTTGACTTTTTTGGGGAAAAAGTCAACTACGAATTTTGAAGTTGAGTTTGACGAAACAGATAGTTCCATGACGTCCGGGACATCGACTTTAGTAGGAATCGATATAAGTATCGAACACGTGTGGCTACGGAGGGCAAAACGATCAAAACGGTATTTAAATGATTAAAATAACATTATAATGCATTTGTTTAATTGGACAGCAGCTGGGGGGGGGGGTCTTGTGACACATAATATGGGATAAGAAGGGAGAGTATACACGTATATAACAATAAGGAGGAAGAAAGGTGATAACTCCTTAAACAGAATAAGCAAACCTTTTCATGTTCCTAACTCCTCACCCCATAACTAAATTAAAGTATGATGAATATGCTTGTAACTAATGTTTTGAGAGATGAAAAGACTGGAGACATCAGCCCTATTAACATATATACATATACACCCAACTCAAACATTTCTTTACTTTGATAAAATACAACTAAGAGAGCAATAATAGAGAAAAGAGAAGAAACTATTGAGAGTTTGAGAGTGGTTCAAGGTGGGCTACGAATTCTGGAGAATCTTGCAAGCAAGGAGGGTGGTTATCAAGCTCCAATCAAGAGGAATTCGCCAAAGAGGTAAGCTATGAACCCATTCTCTATGTTCTTCCAAAACTATGAGAAAATATGCATAGGAGACCTTCATAAATGGTTTGTTTTGGAGTATGTGATGTTGTGTAATTGTGGTCTGATTGTTATGGTGTAATAAGAACATAAGTTCTGGACAAATCATGCCATGTATGCTTTAAAAATCCAAAGAGTTATGCCATGCATGCTAAGTGTTTGATATTATGCCTCTTAGTTACTAATTTGATCAAAACATGAAAAGTTAGAGGGTTTGATTGTTGTAACATGTATATATATGTTAGTAAATGTGGTCTGGACAGTAGGAATCAAATCCATGCATGCTAGAATCAAAATCATGATTTTCTCAAAAGTTGGGTTAAACTAGTTTGCATGAGTTTTCAGAATTTTTGGTCGCTTGAAATCATGTCTTCGGTAATCCGTTTGGTGTATGTAGTAATTTTGTAAAATAGTATGTAACATGAAGTATAATATGTCCAGATTTCATTCGGATCGAAGCTATATTGAGTGAGATATGAGAATCGTAAGGTCCCGAAATAAACATGTTAGAAATCGAAAAAAATTATGAACTGCTGACCCTAAGGACAAATTCGGGGCTAGCTACAGTTTCCAGAAAATTTTGGGCTTTTAGGTTATTATAGTACACTGAATAAGCTTTTCATAGACTCCAGAACGGACTAATTCCGACTTCGGAGCAAGGAGTTATGACTTTTCAAAGTAGTTGCGTCAAATCTGTCCAACAAATTCGGAGCAGTCCCCTTGCACGGATTTTCAGGAATTTTGTGCTTGGAATTTGAAGATGGTCCATGAACGAAAGTTGTAGCCCCAGAAGTTAGCTTCGCATGGGCACAAGAATAGATCAAAAATAAAAACTATTATGTTGGGCATTTTTAAGTTCTGTTTTGGGTTGCCTATGATGTCTAAAATGGGTGGCATATATTTTCTAAATATATTCTCTTATGATGTTTATAGCATATCCAATAGGAGACCCTTATACTTCAAACTAGATTGTATATGAATGGTGATTAACGAGACACGTGTGATTAGGTTATGTGAAGGTTAATTGCTAGCGTTAATTGTAGCAGGCTTATCAGGCAAGTTTCCTAACCCTAATTTCTTTTGGGTATTTATTAAATCCTTACTAATATTATCGCAGTAAGGGTAAGTATTGGACTTGTGTTAGTTATTTGTGCAAGTTTCTTCGTTGAAAAGTCATACAAACTTCAATTATCTTGCAAGCATATCGATGATTATTCAGTTATTATTTTAACTGCCATATGTTTAAATTTCATTTCATTATCGAACTGTTCTAAGTATGTTCCTGGCCTTTGTTTCCGGCTACTTATTATTGATGGAAAAAGTGATTTAAAATAAATCTTTCGAAGCTATTAAATGTTTACCAATCCAAATTACTTTGTACGGTCTCACATGATTACTAAGATGAACAACCCGAATAAACGGGCAAATGATGTCGAAAATAGTCCCATTTCGCTTATGCAATTTTAAACTTAATACTTGTGCACAACGTAGGTACAATAGGTCGATCATCATCAGCGTACTTGCAGAGACCGTTTACAGTCTATTGGATTGTTAAACCGTCTGATGATTTTTGATGAAAGAAAATATGTTCAGGGTATTTTACACCCCTTAGTATGATATTGAAAATTCTTAAATTTCCATTCTTGATGTTCCTATTTAACACTTGACAATCATTTCAACTGTTTAGGTTTAGCTATTCAACTGCTTTCACTCCTGATGTATGTTTTCAAATTTCTGTATATACTTGCTGGGCAATTCGTGCTCATTCTTGCTTAAACCTTCCAGTTAAGGGTGAGAAGGCTGAGGGTTCGGGCAAGGACAAGGGAAAGTCCAAGATGAAGTGATGCTAATGGTTATGTAATAAGTTAATTATTTACGCATATGTGTAATGTAGCGATAAATGCTAAGACTAAGTTCTAGTATGTTTTAAGGTTGTAAAGACTTGGGATGTTATTTCGACTATTTATGTAATGGGTAATATAATATTATTATTATTGTTAAAGTTTACTTAGATAGATGATGTTGTATGTTGTATCGTGAGCATCAAGTCCTCATGTAGAATCGATGTTACACTTGATTTGGGGGGTGTCACATATTCGGTCACGATAATAATATTAGCGGCATCGCCATCTCGCTGACAAGTAAATTAATCTAGTCACTATTGAATATCAGCGACCGCATACGGTCGCTGAGAGGTCGCTAGAACAAATTTACCTCATAAAATTTGGCACAAAATATTGGCGCCAAGGTTTTGTGCGACCACTTAATATCAGCAACCGCATGCGGTCGCTGATAAGTCTATGTCATTAACAATTAGCGACCACATGCGGTCGCTGATCAAACTTAATGTTAACAGTTTCAGTCATTCACTCGACATAACAGACTGAAGAAAAAAAAAGAGAGGGCATAATAGAGAGAAGGGGGAGAAGGGGGAGAAGATAGGAAGGAGAAGAGGGACACTGCCATCGCCGCCGCCACCGCTGCCCTCGCCACCACCACCGGTAATATCATACTATTGAATATATCATTTAATTTGAGTAATTGAAGGGTTCTTCTATAACATTTATATTGTGTCTGTGGTCTGTTTAATTAATTGAAGGGTAGCATAAATTTACCCTATTGTCTGTTTATGCAATATTGATCCATTTATTGGGTGTTTCATCTGTAAAATGCTGCTACTACATTTAGAAGCACAATAATAGGTTATGTATTTGTTGTTACTAAATTGTTATGGACAGTAACATGTGCAATATCCATCGCATACCTTGTTAGGAAACCTTGAATCGGAATGGCAGTGACTGATCCAAACAACAGTTTAAGGTCCTTCAATATTTCTAATGTCCTGCAAAGTGAAAAGAAAGTATGAAATACATATTTAATGCATTACAATGTTGTGTCTGATTTTGTTCAAGTATGCCATCCAAACAGATCATATGTATGACCAGACTAGTATTGATAGAAATTAGAATATATATATAAACCATTATATTGAAATTTTAAACATACAAGTGTCAGTAGATAATAGTGCACTCCATGAAAAACAACATCAAGCAATATCAAACTAAAATATAATAAATTAAAATACAATTTCATATAAATATAATAAATTATAATATTAAACTAAAATATAATATCATATTAAATATATTAAAATATAATATTAAAGTATAATATAATAAACTAAGTAGCATTTAGGAAGTTTTCCATTGCTTACTTTCACTACTAAATATAATTAAAATAATAAAATATAATAAATAAACTAAGCAGCATTTAGGAAGTTTTCCATTGCTAAAATAAACTAACTTCAATTTTGTTAGATATTCACTGCTAAAATAAACTAAGTAACACATGCTTAGTTTCTCACCGAACCTATAAATATATTAATGAAGAAAAGCAATATCATACTTTGAAGTTAAAGAACTAAGAAGTACCCTAATCAGAAGTAAGTTAATTATTTAGCTCATGTGTAAAGTAAAGATAGAAGCTTGCAAAAATGAAAGCGCGAGTTTTTGGAACTCTGATTTGCATTCAATCGTTATTGTTTTGGTCTTATTATATTGGGAATTTGTATACTTCTCTTGGTTTGTGTCTTGGGTGCCTAGAAATGACCTTATATACATGTCGTCGTGCATGTGGCTAGTCCATATTATAGGGGAGACTCTGGAGATTTTTTTTTATTGGTCGGGTAGTTGCGAACATTTATAATATTAACGAGCTCTTTATGTGCTTACTAGTATGCTCAAGTCATATGCTTACTGGCTATTATGCTCTAGTCATATGGTTACAAGTATGCTTAAATGTTAATCATATGCTTACAAGTATGCTCAAGTCATATGGTTACAAGTATGCTCAAGTCATATGCTTACAAGTATGCTCAAGTCATATGGTTACAAGTATGCTCAAGTCATATGCTTACAAGTATGCTGAAATGTTAATCATATGCTTACAAGTATGCTCAAGTCATATGGTTACAAGTATGCTTAAGTCATATGATTAATAAGCTGATGTTGTCTGTAGTAGGTACCGTGGAATCATGGACCTCTATTCAGACCGTAGTTGGATGGCACAATGAAAGTCAAGTGCCCAGATAGGTGCTACAACTGAATTTAGAGCTGGTTGCCAAGTGTTTTTGGAGTATGCGTATAATCACCCAGAATGTATGAATGGTCAATCGCAAATACGGTGTCCATGTTTGAAGTGTAAGAATGTAAATTATATGGACAGAGACGTGGTAGACTATCATTTACTTATTTTTGGGTTCATAAAAAATTACGAAGAATGCTGGTGGGCACATGGGCAGAGAAGAGATGGTGGCATCACAAAAGTACACAATTCAGGCAGTAGTACTAATCGTATGAATGAAATGGTTCATTATATTGCAGGGCCAGATTTTGATTGGGAACGAGGTAGAGAGCAACCTATGAATTCTGATGCGAAAGACTTCTTTAAGTTGTTAGATGAGGGTAGCGAGCCATTGTGGCATGGTTGCACCAAGCACACTACATTGTCTGCAGTGGCGACATTACTTAATATCAAGGCTGATCACAACATGAGCCATGAGGGTTTTGAGTCGCTCTTGAAGGCCATTAAGAGTATGTTGCCTGACAGTGAGAAATTACTGGGTATATTACTATTGTAAGAAAATGGTGAAGAAGTTGGGTATTGGATACCAAAAGATCGATGCATGTCCCAACGATTGGATGTTATTTTATAAGGAAAATGAGCAGATGACAAGGTGCATGTTTTACAGTCATGATCTGTTTAGGCCTAATAAAGAGGATGTGACATGGACGACGATGGATGTTTATATTGTTATGCACATTATTTATATTGTTGTGTATGTGTGTTGGGATAAAGTAGGTACAAAATGTGCATGGCTTTTTTCTAGAATTCTCGCAAAAACAAAGAAAAATCTGTTTTCGCTTTTTAAACTTAGTGACCACATGCAGTCGCTGATACATATTATAGATTGCTAAGCATTTGAGAATATTAGTGACCGCCTACGGTCGCTGTTCGCAGTCGCTAACACGTGGACCACGTCAGCCTTTGGCCCTGGACCATGCTGACTCAACTTAGCGACCGAATTCATCATTTCGATCACTAATCGCGGTCGCAGATATAGCGGTCGCTAATAGTGGTCATCACCGATGTACATCCCAACGACCGATTTTATCGCGATGATTATCGGTGACGCGATCGGTCGTCGATAAGATCTGCGACCTCATGCGGTCGCGGATAGGCGGTCACTGATATACCTTTTTCTTGTAGTGGCATTGACAACGGTTCAATCTGAAGACTGATATTTGAATATTACTAGTTGAGAGCATCAATGCAAAAGGACAATCTCCGATGTTCTAATCGAGAAGTCAGAAAGAAGAAATAAAGAAGACTATTTGCCTGAGGCATCAAAGTGACATCTCTGATGGGGTAGGTGAAACAGTAGACTGCAGTGTCAGAAAGATGAAAAAGGGGATGTCATGTCAAATTTGCAGTCTACATCAAATAACTCGAGATCTGCAAGGCAATTCAAACTACTTTCAATGGCTATATTCCAACGGGAAGATTAGGAATGAGTATATATTAGCCAAAGCTTCAAAGATCAAGAGTTGCTGATGTTGCAGAATCGTTGAGTTGTTAGAATGCTATTATTGACTCTACGAGTTCCACCAAAACTAAACAGAACAAGTCTTAGTGATAGTGAGATTACAAAGGTGGAAGTGAAACAGCTTTGAAGAAGGACTTGAACTGACTAAAGCTTCACTCAACAAAGATGAGAATGCCACTAAAGATGGCAGCTAAGCTGAGAGCCGAGAAGGCTAAGAAGATTGCATTCAGAAAAGTGGCAGGGCATAAAGAAGATCCGGAGAGCCACTCTACGAATCACCATGAACCGAGAGCTAAAATATAACAAGTGTAGAACCATGTTTGCAAACCATTTAAGAAGGGTTCAGGGAATGCTAACTGTCAGACGAAGTCTACCAAAAGCTCAAATACTTAGCAAACCCAAATGGTGATGGTGCACAACTGACATCAGATGAAGATGAGTAGAAAAGAGTGAAGATCAGCTGCACCAGAGAAGATGTGGTCCATACTCAAAGCAGAATGCAAAGAGGACCACACCAAGTTGCTAAGTACAAAAGATGTTCAAGCTTAAAGACATCTTAGCAGCTCAGTACCAATAACAACAACAACAACAACTATAAAAAGTTGTCAGGGCCTGAGGGGTCCTTTTCCGGAGGGACTAAATGAAGTTCCAAGCCTGCTAGGCTTGAAGAGTTCTAAGGGAACTAGAGGAGTTCCAAGGCTGCTGGCCTTGAAGAGTTCTTAATGAACTAAAGTTCCAAGGCTGCTGGCCTTGAAGGAATCTTAGTGATTCAGGGTGCTGCCCTTCCTTGGTGGAAATCGTGCTAGTTGAAAGCAGAAGAGTGGATTAGGAGCTTGAGTCTCTGAACCACTTAAAATCCCTTGTGTCATTTACTTTATGTCATTTTCATTATGTACCTAACTACTATAACTGCTATGTATGTATTAACTGCTTACAACATAACTAACTCTTAGAACAATGTATGTATGATTATGAATATATCAATGAAGGGGATCTCTTACTTATTCCACTGTGCTTGAAAAGATTCTTTTTCTTGTCTTATGCTAATACAAAATAAAAGAGAAAAGTATTTGAAAATTAAAAGGATCTATTCAACCCCCCCTTCTAGATCTATTGTGTGCCTACTGGGAACTAACAATTGGTGTCAAACCAGGTTCTCATGCTATATTCAAAAGCTAATCGCTTTGATTCTGATCCTAGGCACAAACATTGTTCTAAATTTAGTTTAGTAGTAAGTCACTTATAAATACAGACGAGCTCACAAGTTGGAAATATTGTGTACAGGTAAATGTGTATATACACCTGAAGCTGCTCAGATTGGTCCATATTCTTAAATGCCATAACAACAAGACCAATCCTTGCCCATAGTCAATCTTGTAGTCTGACGAGCAGATATGGGAGCTCAAGAGGCATCAACAATAAAGAGTCAAGCATCCACCAGACTGAAAGATCAAAAGGCCATATGTGCTAAGAAGTACTCATTCAGAGAAGAAAGAAGAATCTCTCAAATCTATATTTGGCCAATCAACAGCTGGATGTGAATCTTGAGGACTCAAGGTTATCAAAGAATTAAGGATACCGAGATTTTCTTAACCTATATCTTTAAGACTATGACTGATTGATCCAAGAACAACTGGAGCAACATGCTATCAGAAGTGAAGGAAAAAATATGCACATCAATGCCTAACCTCAGTATATCAAGATAAATGACTATCAAGAAACTAACAATGTAAAGGTATGGTTCCTCATCAGTATAAATGTATACATCATGTTGCACTGCCTTATGCACTATAAAAGTTTTCTATCAAGAGATCATACTCTACTTAAAAAGGAAAAGAGAGAAGGTACACTGAAGTTGGAAACTCAAATGCTAACAAACTTTCTCTCCATCTAAGTTTTATATATAAATATATACATAAAAAAGAAATAAAAAGACACAGACCGAAGTTCGGGCATACATACATAACATGACTCTCAACGTAAAGATCGGTGTGTGCAAAATGTGGAGAAAAGGCTTTCAGAAAAGTACGAAGGCTTACAGTGGACTGCCAAAGAAGACTTCAATAGCTTTAAATAGATGAACACTCGGTTCCCACCGATAAAAAATAGCAATATATGAGCTCACAAGTGTTTAAAATGAGAAAACACTTAATTTATAGTGTGTATAAAGTTAATTAGACAAGGCTTCCTGGCCTTTTTCTCTTATAAAATGGCCACCAAAAGCCCTCTATTTTTAGAGGGGGGAGCCGCAGGTGCACCTGTGACTGCACGGGGTGCCCTAGGCTCTGCAGGTCATGCCATCTCGAAGTACGTGTACGCATACAATGTGATGTCCGCTTGAACTTTTAGAACTTTAATTCAGGCATCCAATTGAGGTGTATAAGACCTTTTTTAGAGTGCTGTTATCGAGAGCTACACAAATGACATGGGATTAGAGGTTGTGCGAAGTCAGGAAGATGAGACCATGCCCTTGGTCTTCAAGCTTCAAATTATATCCAGTGTGCTGTCCTGTGTAGAAGTCAGGAAGATGGGGCCATGCCCTCACCAGGGTTATCTCCGGTTTGGGCTGATATAGCAATAGTTGCTCAGAGTTATCTCTGAGATTGGGCTGCTGCAAGTGCTGAATGTACTCAGGGTTATATCATAGGTGTGCCAAACCTCCCGGGGTTATCTCCAGGTTTGGGACTGAGTGCCTTGGGATTATATCTGAGGTTGAAGCTGATTGCAAAGGTTGAAATGTGCTTTTCCGGGGTTATCTCTAGAACTGCCACTGTATTCCTTGGTGTTGTTTCTGAGGTTGGAACTACAACTCCCGGTGTTAATTCTAGGACAAAAACTAAGTTTCTCAGGGTTATCTCCGAGATGGAAATGACTTCTTCGGTGTTATTTCCGGAACTGGAACTATATTTATCGGGGTTATCTCTAAGGTTGAAACTAAAACTCTCGATGTTGTTTCCGGGATTGGAGTTAGATATCTAATATTCTTTATCCTATCTTCCATGTTAGTAACAGAAATGCAAAATTACGAGTGTCTACAGATGCCCCTCTTTATTATACTCATCCAATGCAATGGCATGGATAGGATAAAGAATATTAGATACTTGAAATGTGACAAGATAATCATGATGCAATGTACAGCAGCACGATACAAATGTATAATGCATGTGATTTGTTGGACCGTTTTCCAATGGGATGTGATGAATGTTTGCTCCCACAACTTTCGGTGGTGCTGGAGTTATCACTGACGACTCTGATGAATTGGTTGGACATGTGATCCAAAGTGTTAGTTCCCAGTAGGCACACAATAGATCTAGAAGGGGGGGTTGAATAGATCCTTTTAATTTTCAAATACTTATCTCTTTTATTTTGTATTAGCATATGACAAGCATAAAAATCTTTTCAACCATAGCAGAATAAGTAAGAGATCCCCTTCATTGATATATTCATAATCATACAGTCATTGTTCTTAGAGTTAGTTAAGTTATAAGCAGTTAATATATACATAGCAGTTATAGCAGTTAGGTAATGCAAATCACATAAAGTAAATGATGCAAGGGATTTTAAGTGGTTCAGAGACTCAAGCTCGTAATCCACTCTTCTGCTTTTAACTAGCAGGATTTCCACTAAGGAAGGACAGCACCCTGAATCACTATGATTCCTTCAAGGCCAGCAGCCTTAAGAACTCTTCAAGGCCAGCAACCTTGGAACTCCTCTAGTTCCCTTGGAACTTTTCAAGCCTAGTAGGCTTGGAACTTCATTTAGTCCTTCCGGACAAGGACCCCTCAAGGCCTGGCTACATGTTGTAGTAGTTGTTGTTGTTGTTGGTGCTGAGCTGCTAAGATGTCTTTAAGATTGAACATCTTTTGTACTAAGCAGCTTGGTGTGGTCCTCTTTGCATTCTGCTTTGATTCTAGACCACATCTTTTCTGGTGCAGCTGATTTTCACTCACTATTTTCTGCTCATCTTCATCTGATGTCAACTGTGCAATATTACCATTTGGGTTTGCTAAGTGTTTGAGTTTTTGGTAGTTCTTCTGGCACTTAGCATTCCCTGAACCCTTCTTGAATGCTTTGAAGACATGGTTCTGCACTTGTTCTGTTTCAGCTCTCGGTTCATGGTGATTCATAGAGTGGCTCTATGGATCTTCTTTGTGCTCTTCAACTTTTTTAATGTTATCTTTTTGGCCTTCTCGGCTCTCAGCTTAGCTTCCATCTTCAGTGGCATTCTCATCTTTGTTGAGTGAAGCTTTAGTCTATTCAAGTCCTTTGTCAAAGCTGTTTCACTTCCACCTTTGTAATCTCACTATCACTGAGACTTGTTCTGTTTAGTTCTGGTGGAACTCGTAGAGTCAATAATAGCATTCTAACAACCCAACGATTCTACAACTTTAGCAACTCTTGATCTTTGAAGCTCTGGCTGATATATACTCATTCCCAATCTTTCTGATGGAATATAGCCGTTGAAAGTAGTTTTAATTACCTCGTAGATCTTGAGTTATTTGATGTAGACTACAGATGTGACATGACATCCCCTTTTTCATCTTTCTAACACTGCAATCCACTGTTTCACCTACCTCGTCAGAGATGTCACTTTGATGCCTCAGGCATGTAGTCTTCTTTATTTCTTCTTTCTGACTTCCCGATTAGAACATCAGAGATTATCCTTTTTCATCGATGCTTTCAACTAGCAATGTTCAAATATCAGTCTTCATATTGAATCGTTGCCAATGCTTCAATCTTCAGATGACAGAACTCTACGATTCTGATGCATATCCTTGGACCTAATTGTAGTGTCATGTTGAATGTTGCTCATCGACCGGTTGAGACAACACTACGATCCTGAAGAGTGTTCATTGAATCTTCAATGTAGAACACTTCTTTCTTCATTTGTGCAGTGCTTCAATACTTCTGTTTGCCTTGACTGATCTCAGGAACTGATAGCTTGACTCCTTGTTATGGTCTCTTTTGAATAGCAAGACACCTCAGATTTGTGGCATGCCCATTTCGCTTTCTCCTTGTGATCTCCCATTCACCTATCATCAATGGACTGACCCATACTTAATCACTTAAGCCTTGTTCTTTAGAAGCTGGCTAGTATCTTTGTGTAAACTATATCAGTTCCTTCTTTGCTTGGCAAACACTACAATCCTGGTTGACCCCAAGATTGTTGTCTTCTATTCATTTGACAGCTACTGCACTTGTTGACTTTTCCTTAGTTAGTCACTTTTGCTGAAGTCTTCTTTTGATCTACTTGTAGAAGAATTCATCTTGAATGACTTTACAACTCAATCTGGATGCTGATTGAGTTGGTGCGTAGATCTTCTGTTAGCTTGATAGCCATTCGTTGAGTGCACTTTGGTTCCCTTCAGGTGAAATATATCTTTGCAGCTCTGAGCAGAGGCTCATTTATTGAGAATCGTTTAGATATTCTTGGAGTGCTCATTTATTGAGAATCGTGTTTACTCTATGATTCTACCTTGGCGTCGGTAGCACTTCTGTTGAAGCCTTAGTTCTGCACTCTACGATTCAGCTTTGGTTGTGCAGACACTTTGACTCCGAGATCAGATCTTGAAACTCTACGATTTTTGTCTTTATGCTTGTTGTCTTTATCTGATCTTGCTCGACTACGATCTCTGCCTCTGATATGATCAGTAGAATCTATGACTCTGAGTGTGGTCTACGATTCTTGAGTTGGCTTTGGCAGATGCTCGGTCCTCCCTTAGATAGACTATCTCTACGATTCTAAACATGACTTCCTCAGCAGACTACGGCTCCGAGGAAGTTCTCCTCGACACACTACGATCCTTCCTCATCTCTCCTGGCAGTCTACGAACTCCGAGATCTACTATCTTGCTGACTACAATTATGCCTTGATAGCACTCGAGTTTTCCTTGACTCTCTTGGCAGACTACAAATTTTTGGTGCAGTGCTCGATGATCAGACAAGCCTATCTATTACATTATAAGATTAACCTAACAAGCTTGATATTTCTATATTTATTGTCCTTGTACATCATTTCTTTTTAAGGAATTTATAAAGCTATTTTGCTTATGTCGGATCAACCTAACATATTTGATTAATTTATTCTAAGTCCTTGTACATATGCTCCTATTATCTATCAAAGGACTTTACAACTTTTCTTAATGCAAGCATACTTGCATATTCATTCATTTATATCATAATCAAATCATACATAAATAGGAATATCATTCACATGCTTATTCCTAACAATCTCCCCATATTTGATTATGACAAAAATAATAAGTGCATATGCATGAGATGAATGAATCTTATATACAGTGAGCAGTTGTATTTCTAAAACATATAATCATGAATATCATTGATAATAATATGGAATTACATAAACTTATGACACTTAACATCCTGGATCCAGAACATACTTAACTAGATAGAGATGTACCTTTTTGGCTTCATATGTGTTTCCAGGATGTCTGTTGATTAGCTACTTTTTTGCTTGATCTTTTTTCTCCTGCTCCCCCTAGGATGGTGACTTCATTTATTTTCTCTGCTCCCCCTCAGAATCATGATCTTCTTCTTTATTTGGCTCCCCCTCAAACTCTCTATTCATAGGATCATCATCCTCTGGCTCCCCCTCGGACGATGATTCTACTTCTGTAGTTGCTGTCTTCTTCTTTGCCTTTCTCTCGGCCTTCTTGTTTTCTTTTCTTCTGCTCTCCTTGCTCTTCCTTGAATGCCTCTTTCTATGCCTCTTTTTCTCCCCCTTTTTGTCATTAATCACTTATGAAAGCTGCTCCATGTTGGACATAAGTTGCTCCATCAGGTAAGATCAGTTACTAACCTCAATCTTTAGTTCTTGTTGGCTCAGCTCAAGTTGTAGCTCTCTGATTCAGATTGTCAATCTTGTCAGAGAGGGCTTGGATTTGCTCTTCATTAGCCTTCTGTGCTCATAGAGATTCTTCCTTTTGATCATTCATGGCCTTCAGGTAGATTTGATCTCTCTCTTTGATTTGGAGAGATATATCAGCCATGGTGGCTTGAAGTCTGTCTTGAACTGCATTGCCTCCTTCGGTCAACATCTTTGCCTCTTTAGTGATGATGGACATCTGTTTGACCAACTCATCAGAATTCCTTAGTAAGTCCTGCTCCGTAGGAGTTTGGTCATGTGGCTGGGTAGGCTTTTGTTGAACACCAGACCAGACTCCATGATTTTCATGTTTAGACAGATTTTTGAAAGCATTGAGAATCTGACAAATTGTTGAGTGCCAATCACTATTGGAGGATGAAGGAATATCAGACAATTTTTCTTGAGTAGGGGGAAGCTTCTTATACTGAACTTGATCATCTTCTATTATAGAGTGAAGAGACTCTATGATCATGTACTTGGGCATACTCCTTCTGCCATCGAAACCCACTCTATAATCGTAGGGAATGTAGTGATTTCCAACATGCCGATAGACTTTGTAGTGAGGTTGTTCTTTGATCATCTTGATTGCAAACTTCTGTATTCTTGGAAAGTTCTATGACACCAGCTCCAGGTTGGGAAGATGAGAGAAAACCCATGTGAGATAGTTGTTATCTCCAGTGAGAGATTCCTTTACCCATGACATATGAGGATGAAACCATCTTATTGCATGGTTCTTAACTTCAGGCTCATATATTACAGTTGAGGTGTCTAGCTTCATAGCCTTACGATTATTGAGCGCATTTTCTGCAGTCATCATTACCACTTTTAGCCTTTCATTCCCATTATTGATCCATCTGCCGAAAAGTACATCCAGTGATTCGTCAATTTCGACTACAATCTTTCTCTTGTGATTTACAGGATTATGAATGTGAAAACTTTCTGGTTCTTCTTCTGCAGAACTTGAGTTTCTTCCATCTTCTCTCTATTCTGAACTGGAGTTAGACCTTTGTAGATTTCCTTCATCAGACTCATTAGTGTGTTCCTCTATTTTATTATCATTCTCCATTTCTTCACCTTCTGATCTTGTATTATCTTGACTCCTTTCATCTAATTCATTAGAGAATTCTTCATGCTGGTTTTCATCATTAGTACCTTCTACAGCATCTTCTCCCTTGGAGTCAGGCTCATCATCACTAACTTCAATGATTGCAGTAGAGTGTTCACCTTGCTTCCTTGAGACAGATTTAGCAAGCGATCTGTTGCTCTTTCTTCTCCTTAGAGGTTCAGCTATAGGAGTTTCAATCTCTTCTTCTTCTTCAGAATTTGAAGCCTCTGTATCATCAGATGAGTTTCCTTGATGTTTAGCAACAATGGGGGAAGGTCATTCTTCTTCGGACTCAACATCTTTTGAGCTTGTTAGAGCATTTGCAGTAGGAGATGTAGTTGTGTCAACTTGCAACCTTTCTTCATCATCATAGTGGATGCTCTGAGAGTTAGCCATAGGGCTTCCATATTCTTTTTCACCATCGGAGCTGGCTATTTCTTTCATAGACTCAGCTTTTTCTTCATTGCTAGACTTGCTCTTTGAGGGTTCAATCTTAGAGCTTTCAGTTCCCTTCCCATCTTCTGACTCTACGTCCTCTTCTTTGTTGGTTGGACTTTCTTGGGGAACTTGAGTTGATTTCTTTATCATCTTTGTTTTCTTTTTGGATGGCTCTTGGAGTAATCTGTTACTCCTTCTTCTCTTTGGGGTTTCTGCAGTTGATGCTCGTTCCTCTCCTCCTCCATTTCTCTTGTTGTCAGTGGAGAGACTGCTTGGTGGAGCCTCTATATTCTTCACACTCTTACACCTTTTATTTGTTGGTGTGGCTACCACAGATACAGAGTCATCAGAATGGGATGGCTTGCTTTCCACCTTTTGTGCCTTTCTCTTCCTCACTAAGACCTTGCTGTTAGAAGTTATTTGCCTCTTGTTTTCCTTGGGATTTTTCTTCCAGATTATAAACAGCTGTGGAGACATTACTTTATGAACATTAAGAATTTCACCCTCATCATCCTTAATATTATTCTTCAATTTTTCTTCAAGATGATACTTAAAAACCTTCCATGAAAAACCTTTGTGAGTGGTTTTTTTATTAACCTTTTCTTTTCTTCCTTATCCAGCCATTTAGACATCTGATCAAGCAAGATAGCTCCAAAGTTGATGTGTTCCTTTAGGACTATAGCAAACATGATCTTTAGCTGTTGGTCAATCACAGTATCATGTGCAGTGTCTTTACATAAGATACATTTACCCAATATTTTAGCAAAGAACTCGAATTCTTCAAGAAACTCCTTTTTCTTCATGTCCTTCAAACTAGGGTTTCTTTTGTACTACATAATCTTCTTAGCTTTTTTAGTGTTGATCTCTTCTAGGATTTTCAGATCTCAGTCAAGAAGGCCTAAGCATTGATTGATGTCAGAAGAATTTAGCTTCAGAATCTGACCCTTGACCTTGGTGGATAGTATTCCAGAATTTATGGTTGCGTTTGAGTGAAACTCCTTGACCAGGTCACCATATATTCGTATGTTTGCCTCAAGACATTCAGTGAATCCTGCCTTCTTCACGAGTTCAAGAACATCTCTGAACTTCTTCTCAGGTTTCTCAAAAGTCTTTGTTCTGAGATGAATGCTAGTGACTACTCACCAATCTACCATTTTAATAGTTCGAAGTATGTGGGTATTTAATTTTAGGTGTGTAATGATAGGTAGCTGAATACACTTAGGGCGAAGCTTAAGGTTTGATAGATTTAGGCTTTGAAGAGAGTTTAGGGTTTGGACAAGAGAGGTAGAGAAAGGTTCGATAGCTTTTGATAACTTGTTCAGAGATTTTGGCTGTTTAGAGGTAGCTAGGTTTTGCCTTAGGTATAGATTTGACAGGTTTGCAAATTTTGAGAAAACTCTTAGCAACCAAGTTCCAGCAGAGTTTCAAGCAAAACATAACACTCAGGATCTGGCACCCCCCGCCCCGGAGGGGGTGTATGCCTTAAAAGAGCCCACCCCGGCGGGTTACCAATCTACTAAATTCATATAAAGACCCCCCACCCCGATGGGGGTATACAAGCCAAATAGGCCCGCCCCGGCGGGGGTGTATTATGCTAAATGACTATGCTTGTTTGAAGATAACTTCCAAAAATGCTCCAATTGACTCCAAATGATTCCAAATGACTCCAAATCTTCGTTAAATGCCGCAACAACCATCCTACACATAAAAGAACACAAAACAAATAAAAAAGAACATGAACACAAGAAAATAGCAACAAATAAGCATGAAATGGACAACGATTCGTGGATATAAAATCCACTTATCAAAACCCCCCAAACTTAAACCGTGCTAGTCCTTGAGCATAAAACAACTATATGCTATGCAATGCAATACAATGAGATGGAATGAAAATGATCTAATCTATATGCTTCCAAATCCAATAGTATCACAGAATAAAAATTATTTTAATGGCCTCAGAGAAAACAAGCAAACTCTACAATATCAATCACCAAAACCAATCTATAATTCCGTATTAATTCTCAAATCTTAAACCATCATCATTGGTATAGTGCGCGTGTGTGTTCAACATCCATGATAACTGCTACGGATTCAAATTCAATAGATAATCAATTTCTTAGAAGGAATCACACAGTGCAAACTAAAAATTGTCAAGAATAAGCTCATTCCAACTAAAACTAAGCAATACCAAACACAAGGGTTCATGCAGGGTACTTATACTTCATTTATCTACATTTTTTTTCACACAGGGGCTTTTTGCTCTTTTCCCATTTTTTTTTTCATATATGACTGTGCAATGTCTCATCCCATTAGGCTGACAATGCTACCCCTACCCCTAGCGAGCTTTCGACCAACGACTCCCTGAGCATAAAAGACCTTAGGGCACTAGGTGTAAAGACAATCCCCTTGGGCATACTTGCTCAAGTAATAAAGGCCCCGAAACAAGACTAGTCACAATATATACTCTTTTTTCAAAGCTTATATACCCCACATATACCCCACAAACTTAAGTTCTTGCCTAATTTTAGCCTTTACTGCTCATTCTTGTCATTTTCTCATCTCCTCTAGCATTATCCTTTAGAAACTATTTATGTCTCAATTTGAACTGACCAGTCAACAAAGATGTTATTAATCGTGCTAACCTTTTAATACCAGTTTCAAACGAGCGCAAGATTCGATTCATAACAGAAATTGTTACATAGTTCTAGTAATCAATGTTGTATTGGTTAACTTATTCTCAATCTCATCATTGGCCCACAAATAACATGAACTACAACACTGCTGGACATATACAAACACAATATTTAACTAATTTTTTTTTATACGTAACAAAATGCGATCATAACATAATTAAAAATAATACAATAACAAAAATAACCTAAGCTACTATGTATGCACCTAACCTATATGCAACATCATAAATCCTAATTACCATGCAAAACTGAAATTAAATGACAAATTTAAACCTAAGTACTACATATGCATGCAAATATGAATTTAAATCCCCCAAACTTGAGTAAACTAATGTCCTCATTGGATGAATAATAATAATTAAATATATGAGGACTTATCTGCTATCGCTTAAGTCTAAGGAGGTGGTTGTTGATCTTCTTCTTCTGAATCACTTGGTGGAAACCTCGGCATTGGCACGGGCTGTTGATATGGAAATTATGCAGCTGGATTGATGCTCTGAAGGGTTGTGTTGAGTGAGGCAAAAGGTGCATTCATAGCATCAAACATGTGGTCTTGCCTTAATGTGAGTCATCGCATCTCCCAACGTGCTGCCTTGTTGTGCGCATTTATTTGACTTTGAAAATCAAGGAACTGAGGACTGGATAGTGCCTCGGTCTACGGTACCTGCTCGAATACTTGATCTCCCATAGCTGCATCCTCATCCTCTGACGTGTCTGCAGCATTAACTTCATCCTCCAAAGTCGATGGAAAATAAAGCCCGGTCCACGAGGATGTGAATCGCCTCCTGCCCATACAGAATACTGCGCTTTAATTTTGGAGTCTAGCAATGCAAGCAGCATCTGTGTGGGCTCATCGTCGGACCATCTCACCCCTGCTTGATGACACAACCCATATATGAGTGCTGGGTGTGGCAAGCCTCCCAAAAAATTTCCAAGTAAACACCAGCGGATGGAGAAACAAATTATGGCCCCGACGTCGATGATGAAGTCTTGCACAATTACGTATAGCAGTAACGCCTTCTCTTTGGTCACGTCTGAGGTGTGTTGGGATGGATACAGTTTAGCACATAGGAATGCGTACCAGATTTTTCAATACCGACTGCGGTCCTTGCTATGAAACACTGTGCCTCCCTTCTGACCTTTAATCCATGTTGTTCCCGGCTTAGTCATCTGCTTGAGTATTGCCTCATAGTCTGGATCAAAATCTCGTAGTTGAGCATATTGGTATTGGCGAGGTACCCGCAGCTGATAATAGATGTTTATTGCATCAGCACTGAATGGAACCAAGCGACCCCACACAAACGCGTTGAATGGAGCTTTATCCTCAGCGTTTGCATAAAATTCCTTGACTATGTTTACCACGGCGGGTTTCGGCTCTTCCGTGAATTTTGTCCACCCTTTCTGATAGATTTGAGGCATCATCTCCCCATCACCGGGATCTGGTGCCAACCCCCGCTTCGGTGTAAGGGCTTTGGTGAGCATGTACTCATACCGGTCGGTAGCAGCGACACTCACAAATTTCTGGTGATCAAAGGTCCGGGTTGGTTGTGCGGGCCTTGAACTCTCTCCCCTTTGACGTTTCGATGTTGGTTGCGAAGCCATGTGCTCTCTATTGCTTGTCTCATAATTCCTTGCCCCTCCAAATGTGGTTCATCCACTTCATCTGTGCACTGATGATTATCCCCCAAACTTGGCAATTGTATGTGGTAATTAAGGTGAATAAAGTTGAGGAACTCGAAAATAGACAAATGCTTGCCTCTCAATTGCGCACAAGTAGCCTCTATGAATGCCCTAATTCGAAAATTATTGAGTGTAGTTGAAGAGTGTTGTGAGGAATATGGGATGAGATGTGGTAATATATAGAGATGGTATGATGGGGTTTATTGGTGGATTGAAGAGGTGGGGAGAGGTAGTGGAGCATTGGAAATCGTGGGTGTAGTGGGTGGTGGTTGGAGTTGTGATGGGGAGATTTAATTGAGGTAGAAGTTGTGGAGTCTAGCACATACATAACTGCCGAGAAGTCAGTTGAGTTCTAGGACCCCCACCCCGGCAGGGGTTATTAGTCTTAGAAGGCCCGCCCCGGCGGGCATAGCAACTATTATTTGATGTAGGGAACCCCTGCCCCGGCGGGGGGTGCAAGGCAATTGTGGCCCGCCCCAGAGGGCATGTAATATGTTAAGTTCTGAGAGACCCCCACCACGGCGGGGGGTGTAGTGCATTTTGAGCCCGCCCCGGTGGGGGTGGCTTTTGTTGACTTCCCCTATTTTTCAACTGTTGCTTCATGCTAAGCCACTCAATGATCCTTTCCTCCTCCTGCAAGACATAAAACATAAACATTAGTGGATTAGTGATAACATAGTGTATTGTGGAGAGATTAACAAAACTTTTATTATCTATTAACTTAATAAAAACTATATTCTATAATTATGCATTAAAATACGAGAAATAATCGAAAGATTGGGTTGCTCCCAATTAGCGCTTGATTTTAAGTCGTTCAACCTGACTACTTCTTGTTCATGGTGTGTCGGCCAATATGATAATGATGACATCGGTGTTGGCCTCGCCACCCCAATAGTGCTTTAAACATTGACCGTTGACTTTGAACGTTTCTAACGGATTGCGACTGTAGAGTTCAACGGCGCCATGAGAGAACACCCGCTTTATAGTGAATGGTCCCGACCATCTCGACTTGAGCTTTCTTGGGAACAATCGCAGCCTTGAGTTGAACAGAAGGACAGATTGACCCGGCTCGAATGTTTGATGCATAATTTACTGGTCGTGCCATCTCTTAACCTTTTACTTGTATAACTTGGAATTCTCATAGGCGTGAAGGCGAAATTCGTCGAGCTCATTCAGTTAAAGTAGTGTCTTTTCTCCTATAGCTGCTTGATCAAAATTGAGTTTTTGAATCGCCCAATAAGCCTTATGATGTAGCTCGACTGGTAGGTGACAAGCCTTTCCGTACAGTAGTTGGTATGGTTACATCCCGAGTGGTGTTTTATACGCGGTCCGGTATGCCCATAATGCATCATCCAACTAGAGCGACCAATCCTTACGACTCAGATTCACAACTTTCTCCAATATTTTCTTGACTTCCCTGTTTGACACCTCAGCCTGCCCACTGGTTTGGGGGTGATAAGTTGTCGCTACCTTGTGGTTGACCCCATACGTTGCCAAAAGAGCTGTGAAGGACGTATTTCACAAGTGACTACCTTCGCCACTTATAATTGCTCTTGGAATGCCAAACCTCATGAAAATGTTTTTCTATAGGAATTTGAGGACCACCTTGGCATTGTTTGATGGTAGTGCTGCAGCTTCAACCCACTTTGATACGTAATCAACTGCGAGGAGAATGTATTGATTGTTGAGTGACGACGGGAATGGCCCCATGAAATCAATGCCCCATACATTGAAAATTTCAACTTCTAGAATCATTTGTAGAGTTATTTCATTCCTTTTCGAAATATTGCCCACCCTTCGACACCTATCGCATTGTTTGACAAAATGATGGGCGTCTTTGAATAGTGTAGGCCAATAGAACCTGGCTTACAGTACCTTTGGTGATGTCCTCTCACTACCATAATGACTGCCATACGCAGATGAATGACACTCATGAAAAATGTTCTTCACTTCACTGTAGGGCACGCACCTTCTAATCATTTTGTCGGCGCACTGCTTTAACAAATACGGTTCGTCCCATATGTACTATTTTACATCATGAAGAAACTTCTTTTTCTGTTGTCTTGTGAGATCAGGTGGAAGAATGTTGCTAACAAGAAAATTTGCATAATCCATATACCAAGGAAATTCTGAAGAAATCCCAAACAATTATTCATCCGGGATTGATTCGTTAATTTCACACCTGTCTTCTTTCGATCTCCCTTGGTTTTTTAGCCTAGACAAGTGATCGGCTAATTGATTCTCCGTCCCCTTTCTATCCTTTATTTTTAAGTTAAACTCTTGAAGTGGGAGAATCCATCGGATAAGGCGTGGCTTAACATCTTTTTTCGCTATTAGGTACCGAATAGCCGAATTGGTCCGTGTAGACTATCACCTTAGTCCCAATCAAGTATGCCCGAAATTTGTCGAACGCATACACAACTACAAGCAATTCCTTTTCCGTGGTTGTATAGTTCATTTGAGTATCCGTGAGTGTTTTGCTTGCATAATATATGTCGTGAAACACCTTGTCTAGGCGTTGACCCAAAATAGCCCCAACCGTATAGTCGCTTGCATCACACATCAGCTCGAACGGCATATTCCAATCCGGTGCGACGATCACGGGGGCTGTAGTCAATTTCTTCTTCAACAATTCAAAAGCTGACTTGCATTCCTCATCAAAACTGAAAATAGAATCCTTCTCTAAAAGACTGCATAAAGGTTTTGCAATTTTAGAGAAGTCCTTTATGAACCTCCTGTAGAACCCAACATGTCCCATAAAGCTTCTAATACTCTTAACTGAGCTCGGTGGAGGCAATTTCTCGATTGTTTCTAGCTTTGCTTTGTCAACCTCCAATCCTTGAGCCGATACCTTATGGCCTAAAATTATGCCCTCCTCAACCATAAAGTGGCATTTTTCCCAATTGAGTACGAGGTTCGTATCCTTGCATCGCTGTAACACCATTACCAAACTCCCTTGGCAAGTATCAAAGTTGTCCCCATAGACAGAAAAGTTTTCCATGGAGTCTTCAACATTTTTCTCAACCATGTCTGAGAAAATGGCTATCATACACCGTTGGAAGGTCACAGGTGCATTACATAACCCGAATGACATTCTCCTGAAAGCAAATGTGCCGTAAGGGCACATAAATGTCATCTTTTCTTAATCCTCCGGAGTGATGACTATTTGGTTATAACCCGAGTATCCATCCAATAAACAGTAATACTCATGTCCCGCCAATCTGTCTAACATTTGATCAATAAAGGGCAGCGAAAAATGATCTTTTCGGGTTGCCTTATTTAACTTCCTATAATCCATGCACACCCTCCAACCTGTCATTGTTCTTGTAAAGTATTAACTTTCGTTATCCTCATTCTCGCACTACGATCATTCCTCCCTTTTTTTGCACGCGACCGACCGGACTAACCCACTTCTCATCGTCGAATCGGTATATATGATACCAGCATCCAACCACTTCAAAGTTTCCTTCTTCACAAATTCTTTCATAATAGGGTTAAGTCGATGTTGTTGATCCACTATTGGATTTGCATAATCTTCAATCAGAATGTTGTGCATGCAAAATGAAGGGCTAATTCCCTTTATATCTGCAATCGTCCACCCAATCACTTACTTGTGTTCCCTAAGCACCCTCAGCAACAGGTAACGAATTTGAATTGCCTAAGTACGCATACCTGAGGTTTTTAGGGAGTGGCTTAAGTTCCAAAGTTGGTGGCTCCTCCAATGATGGTTTTAATTTTTCTGTGGCTGTCTCCTCTGTGTGCAAAGGTTCAAACGGTGTTCTGAATAGGCTAACTCGTGGCAATGAATCTAACATCTGTAAGTAGTCCATAAATTCCAGGTCATCAAACTCTTCATCCCCCAATAATGTTGTTTCTAATGGATTGTTGACCAAACTCTTGCCCATATCTTCACTGATGATTTGCTCAATTATATCCATCTGAAAAAATTCTTCCTCATCCGTAGGGAATTCATGGCCTTGAACACGTTGAACTTGATTTCTTGATCTTGGACCCTCATTGTAAGTTCTCCTTTTTGTACGTCTATGAGTGTCCTACTCGTGGCCAAGAAAGGTCTCCCTAGGACAATCGGGATGTTCTTGTCCTCCTCAAAATCCAGAATGATAAAGTCTACGGGGAATATAAACTTATCCACCTTAACCAATATGTCCTCTACTATGCCAATCGGATATGTGACTGACCTATCTGCCAACTACAATAAAATATCCATAGGCTTAGGCGCGGGCAAACCCAATTATGTGTATACTGACAATGGCATAAGGTTCACACTAGCCCCCAAATCACATAAACACTTGTTAAAAGACATGTTCTGGATTACGCATGGGATAGTGAAATTCCCCGGGTCCTTAAGTTTTGGTGGTAATTTCTGCTGTAACACTGCACAACACTCCTCTATTAGTGCCACTATTTCAAAGTCTTCCCATTTCTTTTTCCTTGACAGAATCCCTTTCATGAATTTCGCATAACTCGGCATCTTCTCTAAGGCTTCTGCAAACGGAATGTTAATCTGAAGTTTCTTGAAAACTTCCAAAAACTTAGCGAACTGCTTATCTAATTTCTGTTTTTGGGTCCTCTACTAAAACGGAGGTGGAGGATAGACAACTGGTCCATTAACTAGTTTGCTCTTTTCCACTTGTTTTTCGTCCCTTTGCTTGACCTCAACTGCTGTATTTTCTCTTTCTGTTTCAACCTCCTTTGTAATCGAAATTTTTGTTTTTTGACCCTCAAGTTGGTTTCCAATTCTCAACATAATAACCTGATATTTCTCAACATAAGTTGTTTTATGTTTTTTTACCCTTCAGATTTCTCTCGAAGTCACTTGGTAACGTTCCTTGTGGTCTATTATTCAATGCTAATACAATCTGTCCTATTTGATTCTCTAAAATCTTGATGGCCATCTCTTATAATTTCATTGTCATTGCTTGATTTTTTATAGCCACCTCATTACTTGTTTTGTATTTTGTCACCAACTCCTCTAGATCTGATTTCTTTTCTTGATGTTGAGCTAGTTATTGATGGTTCTGAAATCCTAGAGGATATGATGGTCGTGGAGCTTGTTGATTATGATTATTACTCCATGAGAAGTTCGGATGATTCCTATTCCCTTGATTGTACGCATTCTGGTACGTATTCTGTGGAATTCTGTTATAGTTGCCCACAAATTGCACGGATGTTGGATTAATTGCACACTGATCTGTAGGATGCTCTCCCGTGCACAACTCACATATAATTGCTACTTGTGGTGCCTGTACCCCTGTCACAGAATCAAACTTCTTTGAAAGTGCTAAAATTTGTGCTTGTATTGCCGTCACACCATCTACTTCTAACACTCCCGCAGCCTTTACTTGAGTCATTCTTGTCCTGGGCCACTGGTAATTGTTAGCTGTCATAGTCTTTATCAATTCGTAGGCCTCCTCATAACTCTTGGCCATAAACGCTCCACCCGATGTTGCATCAATACTGGTTCTAAGGTTTCTATTCAATCCGTTGTAAAACGTGTTCATTTGCAACCACTTAGGCAACCCATAATGCAGACACTTTTGGAGCAATTCTTTGTATCTTTCCCATGCCTCATACAGTGACTCCCCATATTACTGTTCAAACATCATTATCTAATTCCTAATTTTTGCAGTTTTCGCTGGTGGGAAGAATTTTGCAAGGAATTTCTGAGCTAGGTCTTCCCAAGTAGTGATCGATCCCGACGGTAGAGAGTGTAACCAACTCTTCACCTTGTCCCGTAAAGTGGATGGGAACAAGAGAAATCTCACCGCATCATCCGACACCACATTATACCTGAAGGTGTCGCAAATCTCCAGAAAGCTGATTAGATGTTCATTCGTATCATCATTTTCCAATCCCCCAAACTGAACCGAATTCTGAATCATCTGAATCGTTCCAGGCTTGATTTTGAATGTGTTTGCAGCTATTGCGGGCCTGGTGATGCTCGACTGCAGTTCAGTTACATTGGGTGTGGCGAAGTCCCTGAACGCTTTCTGATCTTCGACTGCCATTTCCTCTTCTTTCTCAAATGTTTCAAATTCTTGCCTAGTTTACTTGATCCACTTACTTAACCTCTGGAACCTTTTCTCAATGTCGTCCTCAAAAGGCAGCAAGTCTGGATTTTTGGACTGAGTTTGCATAAACTGCTTCAAACACCTGAAATAAGATGAACAAAACAAAATAAAAATGTTTAAGTAAAATTGGATTAATTAAACTGATATTGTAAAAATATTAAGATCTATACTAAATGGTCCCCGGCTACGGCGCCAAAAACTTGTTGGGTAAAATCAAATTATGCACAACACGCAAGTATACGTGGTCAACAAGTAATATAGTAATGAGTAGAGTATCGTTCCCACAGAGACAAACTAGTAAGAAACTTAAACTTACAAATACTAATTTCCTATTAATCCTAATTTTACTAAACTAGTCAATTCAATGATTAAAATTTATAGAATCTAAATTAAGAAATAAAAAAACTACCACAAAACGATCACCAATATCAAAACCTGAAATTTCAAACAATTAATTGAGAACTAGACTTATGATTTCATCCTAAGCTTCACTCTAATTTTAACCCCTTTATTCCAATTCAATTCACTATCCCATCTTATTAATCAAGAACACGAATGTAGTAATAGTCACCTCTCGATGCACTAATACCGTATTAACTTAAATTCACAAATTAGATAGAAACAAGTTAAACACCTTAATCAACTAACTCACTATATCTCTATGTGAATTACAATTAAAGAAGGTTTAAGATTAAGTTCTCTATCTGATTACATGTGATGTCAAGCATATCTCTACCTTAACATTCATCAAGATTCTGATATTCACAAAATTCAGGAACATATGCTATATTAACTAAGTCTAGATTTGAATATCCTCTTTAAATTCCAAACAAATCCACAAAGAATTGTTGATCAGGCAATTCATAAATTCAAGCTCAAATTAATATAGATAAACTGGAAAATAGCTTATTGAACTGGAAATCAAAGTTTACAAAATCATCGTTTCACCTAAGGATCCATCATAAGCCTAAAAAGTGAATTAAATCATCATAAATGAAATAACTACTGAATAACTCAAAGATAACATTCTTTCAATTACAAATAATAGTCTAAGAAGAATAATATTAAAAAACACCCTTCACGTAGCCTAGAATTGCAATCGTCCCGGAAATCTCTTCAAAATCTTCCTCTAATGTTGCTATGAAAAATCTGGAATTAATCTTCGTAATATCCTTGTGTCTTGTTTAATTCGTTGTTCATAGAGTAATAGATGTCCAACACACAAGTCCTAGTCAAAATTCCCCATCAAGTAGAGTCCACATACAATCCAAACGCTTAGCATCCAAGCTCTAGCAGAGTTTCAAGCAAAACATAACACTCAGGATCCGGCACCCCTCGCCCCGGCGGGGGTGTATGCCTTAAAAGGGCCTGCCCTGGCGAGCTACCAATCTGCTAAATTCGTATGAAGACCCCCCGCCCCGGCGGGGGTGTATTCTGTTAAATGACTTTGCTTGCTTCTAACATTATCGAGTTATGCCTCGATTGAGCCTGGACTCACGTCCGGAGCGTTTATTGCTTATATATATATATATATATATATATATATATATATATTAACGGTTGTCAACTTTGTTCGATGAGCTTGGACTCACGTCTGAAGCATTTATTACTCTTATATATATATATATATATATAAAGTATTGTCGAACTTTGTTTGATGAGCCCGGATTTACACCAGGAGCGTTTATTGCTTTTATAAATATATATATATATACTTATATATAAATTATTGTCGAAATTTGTTCGATAAGCCTGGATTTTATATCCGGTGCATTTACCGCATTTATATATATATATATATACATTTATACCAGACCGGGAGTTTACTTTGTGGCCTTTTAATGCTTTATTTACATTTTGTCTCGCCTAGAGTTTACTTCGTGGCGGTTGATCGTTTTTACTGCTTTATTGACATTTCGTCCCGCCTGGAGTTTACTTGATGGTGGTTGATTGTCTTTATTGCTTTATTTACATTTTCGATCCCCCATGGAAGTCCTTCATGGTGGCTGATCGTGTCTCTCTATATATAATTATCTCTTTTATATATTTACATTTTCAGTCCCCCATGGAGGTGCTTCGTCTTTGGTTGATAAATGCATATATATATATATATATATATATATATATATATATATATATATATATATATATATATATATATATAGAACTTTTATATATATAATTATTTACAACATTCATACAAACTGCAACATCATGTGAGCCTAGGAATCACGTGATCACAAGTTCAGTCTCCTGAATCTAGATTCGGTTCCCGTGATGGACACTTTTGGCTGTAATCAGCTTGTACATTATTTACGGTGTTCGAACTTCCTTAGATGGCTATCATACCCACAAGGAATTCGACATTGCTATGTATATTATTTTCTCAAAGATGCTTCGTATCTCGAAAATAAAAGCAATCAAGCCGAACACTTACTAAAATAGAAGTATCAAAGGCCTCAATTACTATTGAGCATAAGGGTTTGAAAAACCTCATTTACAAAACATCACTTCTATATCTTGTTAAAACTGAATTTTTACACAAATTCAAACCCTTTACATATAGGTGCGAATGAGGCATAGCACTATTTCTAAATAATTGCACATTGACCCCCCCCCCCCCCACACACACACATATTCATATAACAGTTTAATTAAAAAGTGGCGGTCTAACACGGATGTCGGGGGGCTGCCTAACACTTTCCCTCCGCATAATCAAGCCCCCAAACCCTAACGAATCTCGATTTCACAGACCTGTAAAACAGTGTCACATCACTGGGTCAATATGAAAACCTTTTCTCGGTTGAGTTGGTGCAACCATTTAAAAATACCAACTGGTGACTCTTACAGTCCAATCATCGACATACACATATCGGACCTTTTCACAACTTGTTTTTTCAAACAAATCTCACCTAACATGAGAACACCAAAAGACAAGAACAGAAAAGGGACAGTAAAAATTCCGACGTCGACACTAATTATGGACAAGCTTTTGTGTATTGCTAAGATTGTCAAAAAACATGTTAAACAAATTGAGCTTATGTGTTTGTTGCTTGGATTAGCCTAATTCTCTATTTCTTAATGATTTTATCATATTAAATCTAGAGAGCTTATTCTAGGTTGTATGCTAGTTAGAATCTAGTGGAGAACTTGTTTCATACAGTGATTATCTACGGAGAATTTTGGATATCAGGACTTATTGTTATCTAGGGCTAATAGTTTCACTAAAGGAAAAATAATAATAACTTGATTAATTGATTGTTGTACTTGGTAAAACTGAACTGCAGAACTGAAATTTTTATATATTTGGTTAATTTCACTATTAATTCTTGTTTTCTTAGTTTAAAAACAATTTTCAAAACCCCCCATCTTTAATTTCTATCAAAATAATAGAATAAATATAAAATAAATCACTCTCTGTGGGATCGATCCTTGCTTACTAATGTGCTAATTGTTTGAATTTGTAAAGTGAAAGTGAGGTTAATTTAGGAGTGTAAACGACAGCTCCCATACACAAAAACTTAAACTAAGTTAATGAGCTATACTAAAAGTGGAAACTACACTCATGAAGTTAATATTAGTATAACTAATGAGTCTTGTCAATACACATGGTATGTGTAGGACTTGTGGCGAACGTGAGTAGTGATCGTTTAACCTACACACGAGAAAAGTTTCCGAACCCTAATCTCTATTTACGTTTATCCTATCTTACTTACTTTATGCAAGTTCTCTAACCCTAAACATTCTTTAAGCAAGTTTTCTTACGCTAACTTGATTATTTGTAACAATCCGGAATTTCAAGTTGTAATTTTAAATGTTTATTGAATTATATAAATTTTTATTTGAGGTGTTTATTGATGAAATAAATATTTAATTGATGGAATTTTTATTAGTAAATATTTATGAATTAATAAAATTCTAAATTTATGTGATTATAATTGAGAGATTTGTAATATAACGTGAGATGTTATATTGTTACATTGATTTAATAATTTAAATGGTATATTAAATTATTAAATAAAATTATAATGAGATTATAATTTTGTGTTATTTGTTTAAATGATAAATTTATTTAAAATATAGTATGTAATTGATTTATTTAATTAATGATGGATATGGAAATCCAAATAAATAAGATGTAATTATAATTATAAACTAAATGGTTTATTAAAATAAATTAAGGGAGTTAAATTTAGTTTTTGCCAAAAAGGCTTAGATATATTAAGTCTTTAAAATTTAAAGGGTTTTGCCACACAAAGCCTTATAGCTTTTGGATTTTTAATTTAAATAATATAAATAAAATAAATAATACAAATATATATTTATAACTGATGATTTAATAAGGGTTAATTAGTAGGCGTTGGTTTTTTTAGACGTTTGATAGTGTGAGTTGGCTGGAGTTATATGTTGTTATGTGTATTCTAGTTGTTTGATAAGTCTGAGAAATACAGAGAGGCTGTGAGAAAATTGAGAGAGGAAACTTAAGCAATTTTCAGTAATTCCAGTGAGTTTAGCAAGGATTGTTCGACCAATTGAAGGCATGTTCACAACCTTGGTATTATATATATATGTATATACATGTTTATGTGTTTCACGGCAAAAACTATATCTTCTGAGAATTCTAGTTTTTTATAAATTATTGTTATGTAACATGTTTACGGTAATTATATATAGTTATGATGTTAGAAGTTGTAGTCAGACATGAATTGTATGCTAATTTTGTTGTAAAAAGGAAGAAAAGTAAATTACAGTATATTTTTGTCATATGGCTTATGAAGTACCAATTTTAATGGTCAATTCGTATGTTAAACTGTAAATTGAGGCTTGATTATGCTAGTTCATTAAGAAACGAAGATAACGTAATTTGAACGAAGAAATTTGGACAAGAATTGGGTTTACAGTGTTGATTTTTGTCTAAGGAACACAAAAATGAAGTTTTATATGAAAATATGGAATTTAAGGAAATTAAACTAGTGTAATTGTTGTCAAATTATTTTATGTTGAGGAATATGTTGGCAAACATGTTTATGATGGTTTTGTATCAATTGTTCGTGTTAATATTACTGTTTAGTGGGTGAAATTCGTGGTTGTTGGGCTAAAGTTGGCTACTGTTCATAGCCGTCTCTGCCTCTGTTTGTACACCAACGTGATTCTTATTTGGTGCCAAGGCTAAAAAAGCTAGAGTGCTACTTTGCCCCCGTGCCTATGTATGGCGTGGGCATGCCATACCTACAGTTTGGGGACGGTGACTTCTTCTTCTTCAGTAGTTATGGGATAGCATCATACCTTGGTCCAATGATGTGTTAGTATGATAAACACATAACAATAAGGTTAAAACAGAGTTGTGTATGTGGTTAGTAAATTTAAAGTTTCAAATGATTAGTAAGTAATAAATGTGGCATATTAGACTTAGTGAGCATGATGAATAGTTAACAGATGTTGTGAAGGTTAACACTATAGCGACCAGGAAATTCGGATTTTCCTGAATTTAAGTTTAAAGAATTAGTTATTAATAAAATTATTTTTTTATTAATAATATTATGTGATATGTGTTTATTAATCGTTCTAGAACCGAGGATGATTATAAGTTAGGAGGATTCTGGCTACGATCTATATTGAACGAGTAAGAATTTTTAAGATGAAAATAAATATTTTCCGGGAACAAAATATTTTCGGAGAAAAAGACGAATTAGGCTCTATTCACCCGACGAAACCTAAGGGTTATGGTTTGAATAACCTAAGCCGTTTTATGAGTTTGGTATGTCAAAATGACATTCCGTCGAAAGATTTGACGATAATATATCATGAAAAAGTTAAGTAAGCTGATAAAAGTTTTTCTTAAAAAACGTGCAGAAATCGGACGAAATAAAAATGACAAAAAGTACTGCTATGTACTTTTCATTCATTTAGCTACGTTAGGGTAAAACGTGAAAGAAAATGCTTAACGCCAAAAAGGGTTTTTCAGTTTTTTAGGAATACGAAGAATACGTAAAATTTAATCGGTAAAGGAAAGACGAAATATCCAAAATTATTTGGATTCCGAGAATCGCAGTTTTTAAAACTGTCGGACGAAAACCCGAAAGATGGAATCACGAAACTTAAAGGCTAAGTAGACTTAAGGGCTAAGTTAACTTAACACTTAAGTAATGAATAGTATGGAGGTGTGAATAGTAAGGAGGTTAGGGGTAAAATAACTATTTTGCCCTAGCTTTGGAAAATCTATAAATAGGAAGCTAGATTTTATTTAAATGGGATTTGGAAAATCCTGCACTAGAGAGAGAGAGAGAGAGGATTAGGATGGAGAGAGATGAGGAAGAGCATGAGCATGATTGATAGAATCGAAAATGTTCGTGAAATGGAAAAGCTAGCAAATCGCCGATTTTGTCTAGCGGAAGAAAAATAAAGAGGAAAGGTATTAAAACCTAACTTCTATGTTAGATTTTCTGTAAGTTTTATATGTTTTAAACATAGATTAATAAGAATAAGAAGTATATGATGTTAGGGTTGATTTCATACGGTTGAAATCATGAGAAATAAAGAAAATAAGAATATGAAGTTTAGTTTATAAATTTCTTAAGGAAGTATAAGATTCGTAATGAATTAGAACGATTCGAGTGGATTATATGTATAAGTAGGTGAAATAAGTAAGGAATGATGTTCTATAACATCAAATTCCAATAAAAAGTGAAATCGTAATCCAAAATATAGATTAAAATGAAGAACGAACGAAGAACACGAAGAACATGCGAAGACCACAAAGAACGTTGTAGATGGACAAATTTAAAACCATCATAGGATATTTGTTGTTGATGGACAAGTTTAAAACCATTGCATATAAGTTTGATGCATATTGCTTGGTTAGGAACGGTAGAAACGTTCATGAAGAACAGATTAAAACTTAGCTATAACGAAGTTATGTCAAAAATTTTGTAAACGATAAATGAGAATTAGAAAGTTAGTAAATGAACCCGAACGTGTAGGGTTTCATACGAATGTGGGAGAACATAGAAAACGTATGTCGGGGACTCAAGAACAAACAAATTCCGAGTTAGGATGACCGAATTACGGACGAACAAACAAAGAGCGTTAAAAATATAAAATAAACAAAGGGTGAAGATCAAGCCAATCGAATGGCACGTTAATGGATTTAGAATGAAGTTTTGTCCAAGGGGGATTGAAGTACGTAAGATAAGGAAGAGAATGGCTTTGGAATGACCTCATTCGGAGTTATAACAAAGGAGTTATGAGATCGGGAATTACCGTCTCAAAATGAAGTTAAAACTTAAAAGAAATTATCAAGAATTAGGGATTGGCACCGCGACACCAACCATGCCTTGTAAGGTGGCGCTGTTGCGCCAGACCAGGGAGCCGAGTACTACAAACTTCGCATTGATCACGAGAAATAGAAAGGAGAGTGGCGCCCTAGGCTGATTATAGGAAAGAGCCAGAGAAGAGCTTTTAACTGCTCAACTCTTGGGGGGGAAACGTATGGGAAGATAAAGAACATAATGTTAAACTAATATAAAACTTAAGAAAGTAATTTAAACCTTAAATGAAGGTTGAACGGAAAGATTAAACGAGATTAAAAGACAAAGAATTTTAAACGCGAGTTACATAACCGATGTATGGGGACCGTAGTCGCAATGAACGAACGTGAGGGATTGCTATAGTTGTGATTCCTTAGACATTGAGTGACGAGGGTAATGAATAACATTTTGATGTTATGTCATGATAATTAGAGATAAGTGTGAAGCGTATAGACGCTGTGTATGCAACACTGTTGCGATAAATGAACGGTCTTAGCATAGAATGAACGGTATGGCTTGGACAATAAGAATGACTAATTAACATGGGGTTCAAGTAAGGGATAACAAAAGTATTAAGTAAGATACGAATGGTATTAAGAAAGCCGTAATGAACGGTAATAAGATTAATGAAAGCCAAAGGTGAGTCGTATAAGAAAGAATCCTAAGGTATGACATTTAGTTTCCAGAAAGCCGTAAGGAATAAGAAATTAACTTAACGAACGTTATAGTTAATGGTTAAGATAAGTTACAATAAGTTTAAGTTGTAGTACAATCGTAACTTTTGATGGTTGACATATGGGAGTTGGGCTAAACAATTCTTTTAGAGAGCGAAGGTATATACAAAACTAGCAACCGATCTAACTCACTATTATGGGCAATGTAGACGAGACGAGAACTTGTTTGTTGGTTGTTTGTGGGAAACCACTCAGAGTACCATATGGACTACTAGCAAAGAAACGATGTGTGCTGAGTCCTAGAGAAGTTATAAGAAGAAGATAAGATGTAAAACATCAAAGATGATGAACGTAAAAGTAAGACATCTCCATATGTCATGAAGTTGTAGAACGGTAATGAAAGTGGTCGCTTAAACTTAGGTTGTAAGAACGCGAACCCTAAGAAGTAAAGTTAATCAAACTAATGCATAAGTCAAATATACATGACTAATTAGTGTATGTGTTATTTTTCTTATGTGCTACATAGGAACTGGAATGAGTAGTTCTAAGATAAGCGATGGTAGGCGTAAAGGCAAGTTTCTAACTTCATTCATATTTCAAATGAATGCTAGTTTCTTAAACTTCTCAGATGTTGAACTTGAGAAGTTCCGTCTATGTGCTAATGTGCGATATTTATACAAGGTGGTAGAACATATGAGGCCTTGTGCCATAATGTGAACACTTCGGTGTTTATATGAGATGAACTGTTCTGTGATTTAACTGTTCAATATGAGAATGTTCTATTTATACATGATCCGTTATTGTTAAGTCTGTGCTAATGATTCTAGCCAGACAAAATGTGTATGAAAAAGGTAGAAGAATGGAATTATTTTAAAGTGCCTATGAATAATGTTTTAAAATGATAGGAATCGAGATTTCTCCTATTATTCAAGTTGCTTCATAACCTTTGTTCGGTTATCGAAGTTCTAAAGGAACGTTTAAACTCTTGAAGATGTTTGTTCAACTGTTGTGACTTGCTGGGCAATCGAATGCTCACACTTGCTTTAAATGAAAAACATTTTCAGCGTAGGATGTTAGAAGAATTTAAGGATCCCGTAAAGATCAAGTTGACGGTATCCAGATGAAGTACCATTCAGAATGTGGATGAGCGAGAAGATTAAGTGAAGACTTGTAATATAAAATAAGTTATAAATAGAACGTCATAAATGTAATTATTATGTGATTAGTACGTTAATAAGATGTAAATCCCGGGTATGATATAACCAATGGGATGTCATGATGATGAAGTAATCCTGCAACTTTGTAGTTCAGGAAAGTAATGTAAATAGCAGTGATTCTATTGTTTTGATATTTCCTAAAAGATTATGAATGAATAAAAGTTATTTTTTTATTCAAAGTGTTATGTGTTATGTGATAATCTTTTATGTTGTGCAACTTAAGTACGTAATACTTAAAAAGTTGAATAGAATAACAAAGGAACCCTGAGAATAACAACAATGTTGCGGATAATCCAGTTCAGCAATTTGTAATGCTACTGACGGGAGCATTACAGAATCAGCCACAGAATCAAGCTACGACATTTAAGGATTTCAAGGCGATTGGGCCACCAGAATTCCATGGGTCCATGAATCCGGTTCAGGTACAGACCTAGATTATGGAAATGGAGAAGGTTTTTGATGTTGCTAGGGTAGGGGATAATCTGAAGACTATTTTTGCAATATTCATGTTGAAAGCAGAGGCGAGTTATTGGTGGCAAGCCAATAAAACTCGAGGAGGTCAAGGGGTAATGTCTTGAGAAAGGTTCAAGAAAATATTCTTTGAGACCTATTTCCCAGAAAGTTCGAAGAATCAGATGGAGGTACAGTTTCTGGAACTGAAGTAAGGCATAATGACAGTGTCGGAGTATGCAGCGAAATTCAACGAGTTAGCAATGTTTGCGCCATATCAAGTGAATACGGATGAGCGCAAGGCAAGAAGGTTCGAGCAGGGACTGAAGCCCTGGTTGTACATCAGAGTTTCCCTGTTCCAGTTAAGGATGTTTGTAGCAGTGCTTGAGAAGGAGATTCTCGCTTAGAGTGGAGGCGAAGCTGTAAGAAAGCACAATCAAGAGCAGAGGAGAAGAAGAATGAAGGCAAAGCTAAAAATGGTGGAGGTAGTAACGGTGGAAATGGCAACAACAATTTAAAGAGAAAGTGGAATACAAATGTGGGAGCTGGAAATCAGCAAGGTAACCAGCAGAAGAAGAAGATGGACGCATGTGCTACATGCGGGAATTTCACTATGGTATGTGCTTAAGGGGTAAGCGGGCATGCTTTAACTGTGGCCAAGAGGGTCACATTGCCTTAAACTGCACTCAACCCAAGAATAATGTTTGCTACTCCTACGGGTCGAAGGATCAATTTGCTCACGAGTGCCCAAAGAAGAAAACTGGTGAGACAAATGGAAGCAAGGGAAATGCTAGTGGAGGTACGCTGACTATTGTTGGGCCAACGTCAACAAATAAGCCCACAACAAGAACCTTCAATATGACGGTACATGACGTTGTGCAGTCAAAAGATGTCATCTAAGGTATTATCCTAATCAATGATTATAATGCATATGTATTATTTGATTCGGGTGCTACTTTCTTATTTATATCTGACGAATTTGCTAAGAGGTTAGAAATACCTAGTGAAGAGTTGAATTTCCCTTTAAACATAGAAATTACGAATAGGGAGGTGATTCCTATTAGGTTCATATACAAGAACTGTAGGGTGAACATTAAGGTAAATGTTATGAAAGTAGATTTAATCCCGATAAAACTTGGAGATTTGACGTTATATTGGGAATGGATTGGTTTTTAATTATGGAGCGATAATTGATTGCCAAAAAAATTTGTAAACCTTGTGACTCCGTCAAAGGTAGTATTTCATGGTAGAAAATTGCCTAGACAAATGAAGTGTCTGATGATTAGGTAGGCTAAGAAGTTGTTGAGTCAGGGTTGTGTAGGGTATTTAGCTTACATAGTCGATACTCAAAAGAAGGAGAGTGTAAAATTAGAGGAAATACCAGTGGTTAGGGAATTCGGGGATGTGTTTTTGAAAGATTTGCCAGGACTTCCGCCTGACCGAGAGATCGAATTCGTGATCGACTTAGCACCAGGAACCACTCCGATTTCAAAGGCCCCGTCCAGAATAGCTCCGATAGAGATGAAGGAATTGATGGTGCAACTGCAAGAACTGTTAGATAAGAAGTACATTCAGCCGAGCGTATCACAGTGGGGAACACCAATGTTATTCGTGAAGAAGAAGGATGGGTCAATGCGTCTTTGCATTGATTATAGAGAATTAAACAAAGTCACTATTAAAAACAAATATCTGTTGCCAAGAATAGATGACTTGTTTGTTCAGTTGAAGGGTGCTAGATATTTCTCAAAAATAGATTTGAGAAGTGGGTATCACCAATTGAAAGTAAGAAAGGAGGATGTACCGAAGACGACATTCCGAACTGGTTATAGACATTACGAATTTTTGGTGATGTCTTTTGGTATGACAAACGCCCCTGCAGCGTCCATGGATTTGATGAACAAGGTGTTTATACCATTTTTAGACAAGTTTGTGGTGGTATTTATCAATGGTATCTTGGTGTACTCCAAAACTCAAGAAGAACACGTGGAACTGTTACGTCTGACGCTGGAGACACTAAGAAAAGAAAAGTTGTGCGCGAAATTCTCTAAATGTGAATTTTGGCTAGAACGTGTACAATTTCTTGGGCACGTAATTGACAAGGATGGAATTTCAGTGGATCCATCAAAAGTCAAAGATGTGATAAATTGGGAGCAACCAAGAACTCCATCAGAAGTGAGAAGTTTCTTGGGATTGGCAGGTTATTACAGATAGTTTATTCAGGATTTTTCCAAGATTGCCACTCCATTGACAAATTTGACAAGGAAAGCTGTAAAATTTGTTTGGACGGAGAAGTGTGAAGAAAGTTTTCAAGAATTGAAAAAGAAGTTAAGTGTGGCACTTGTGTTATCATTTTTAGATAATACAGGAAACTTTGTGGTGTATAGTGATGCTTCACATAAGGGTTTGGGTTGTGTCCTTATGCAAAACGGCAAAGTCATCGCGTATGCATCAAGGCAATTGAAAGACTACGAAAAAGGGTATCCAACTCATGATTTATAGTTGGCAGCGGTTGTGTTTGCTTTGAAAATATGGAGACACTATCTCTATAGAGAAAAATGTGAGATCTACATAGACCATAAGAGTCTGAAGTATATTTTCACACAGAAGGACCTGAACATGTGTCAAAGGAGATGGATGGAATTGATAAAAGATTACGATTGTGAGATCTTTTATCACCCGGGCAAAGCTAATGTGGTTGCAGATGCCTTGAGTATGAAAGGCCGAGAGAAGTTGATGTTGTTAACTGATAAGGAGGAGCTTATTTCAGCAATGGCAAGGCTAGAGTTGGAAATAAAATTTCCAAAATAATTCGATTAAAAATTGTACCAGATGGAAGCCAGCCCAACTTTGTTGGACAAAGTGAAGAACGCTCAACTACAGGATGAGGAATGCAGAAAAATAAGAGAAAGTGTGGTCGAGGGAAAAGAAGTGAAGTAAAAGGTTGATACTGAGGGAATGCTAAGATTCGAGGGACGAATTTGGGTTCCAACAGTATAGGATATTAAAGAAGACATCTGGACAGAAGCTCATAGCTTAAGATATTCGATTCATCTGGGAAGTACAAAGATGTATCAAGATTTATGGCGACATTTTTTGTGGCCAAATATGAAAAGAGACGTTGCAGAATGCGTTGCAAAGTGTTTACATGTCAGAAAGTGAAGGTAGAACATCAAAGGCCAAACGGATTACTCCAACCATTGGAAATACCAGAATGGAAATGGGAGCATATCACAATGGATTTTGTGGTAGGCCTTCCAACGACTCAGAAAGGATACGATACGATATGGGTGATAATGGACAAACTGACAAAATATGCACACTTTTTTCCAATAAAGATTAGATTTAATCTTGATCAGCTGGCGAAACTATATGTTAATGAGATCGTGTCGAGATATAGAGTTCCAGTATCTATAGTGTCAGATCGAGACCCGAGGTTCACATCAAATATTTGGAAGAGACTACAAGAATGTATGGGAACACAGCTGAAGATGAGTACAACATATCATCCGCAAACCGATGGACAAAGTGAACGAACAATTCAGATACTAGAAGATATGCTTAGAGCGTACATCATAGATTTCAAAGGAATCTGGGATGATCATCTACCATTGGTGGAATTTGCATACAAAAATAGTTACCATGCAAGCATTGATATGCCGCCATACGAGGCATTATACGGCAGAAAATGCAAAACTCCACTATGCTGGGATGAAGTTGGTGAACGTCAACTACTAGGACCAGAACTGGTACAGCAGACTGCTAAAATTGTCAAACTCATCAGAGCAAGAGTAGTAGCTGCTCAAGGTCGACAGAAGAAGTATGTTAATCAACATAGGCAGAATCGCGAATTTGAAGCAGGAAATTTTGTGTTCCTGAAAGTTTCTCCTTAAAATGGAAAAATTCATTTCGACAAGAAGGGAAAGCTAAGCCCAAGGTTTATTGGATCTTTCGAGATTCTACGAAAAGTGGGAGAAGTGGTGTAACACCCCCATATCTATACTACCACGGTATCTGATATGGTGCTTACTATGAATCGATATAATGCATTTAAATCTATACACCCATGGTATCTGATTATAAGATTACAATAAATAGAGGGACTATCAGATATAATTCCCATAGATCCAAAATTCACAGTATCCCATAACAGATGTAAATTCTCAAGAGAACTATTACTGTGTTTGGATACCCTCACTTGGATATATGAACTGTATCTATGACTAGAGTCTATTTATCCAAAATTTAGAGTATCAGTAATAACATGAACAATCCATATTACTAATACCCTCACCCAGATATATAGTCTATGCCAAACGAATTTATACTATCGTATCGATAATAACTATCTATCTGAAATCCAGAGTATCAATAACAACATGAACAGTCCATGCTATTAATACCCTCACTCGAATAAATAGTTCCCAAAGATCTCAACTAAGTTTGAAGAAGTCTAATTTTATATCTATATATGTAAGAAAACACGGTTACGGAAATAAAAGATGTTATATATATCATAATATTAAGATTCGATTACATGATTCTCATAATGAGTTCTTTTTACAAGGTATTCAAACAGACAAGAATATAATCTAATCTATGTAGGGACGCTTCCCTTTATCTACTCCAGATGTTCCATGATTACCATCTAAAACTGCAAAGGGAATAATTTCCAAGGGTGAGCTATGACATGCTCAGCAAGTTTTGTATTTTATAATAATATAGGATTTGAAGAAATATAACAATTCAAATTGGAACTAATAGTTGTTACCATTTCTAGATTTCTATTTATTTCAACCATTTCTGGAATTTTTTTTATTTCTGTCAGTCACACAGACTTAGAAATTTTATTCAAATGTAAGATAGGGGATCAGCACATTCAACATCTTAGGAGTATGCATATTATCCTACCAGTGCTCAAAATACACTAAATGTCAATATATTATTAACTAAATTTCAATCCCTTATGGGATACCCAACTTAAGTATTAGATGTCTTACCAAAATAATTTGGTTTAACACGACAATTTATGCTTAATAAACAATATCATATGAATAAACAATTCATTTTTTTAGTTATGTTGAAGCTATAGCAATAACTGTACAATAAAAATGTAATTCAATTGTAGGTGTAGTATATTATATCAACAGCTTATCAAGATAAAAATCTTGTTTAATGAATAAACATGTTTAAGAAATTTGCATAATGAAAAAAAATAAGTTAAGGGTTTAGAAAACTTGCGAAAGTAATAACTTGGGTATAGGAAACTTGCCTGAGCGTAGATCAGTCAAGTTATGCTATTCAATCGTTAATAAATACATACGATGTTCAATTATAACATTAGTATAATCGTTATCAATACTAACACGTTAGTATTGATAACAATACTCAATTATAACATTTATATAATATTGGGTTAGATTAATAGGGTTTAGTGTTTAATACCTTTGATAAATGGACTAAGTTTTATTTAAGAAAAATTTATTTATCCTTAATAATATTTAAAGTATTTAAAATATTTATTTATCTTTTAAATGATTTTTCATTCATTTATTTCTATTTATAAGTAATTAATATTTACTTAAAATTTTACAAAAACATTGATTATTATTATTAAATAATTTATATTCATTTATTATACTTTTTATATCAATAATAATATTTTTCAATAATTATTTAGTATTTATAAAAATTATTCTAATTTCTTTATTAATAAGTTAATTATTAATAATATCAAAATAATATAAAATAATTATTGAATTTATGTAAAAATATCAGAATTTAATTATAATAATTTAATATAATTTTTAAAACTGTTTTTATATTTATTTATACTTATTTATTAATTATTTCTAATTTCTTTAATTTATTTTTTTAGAAAAATAATTTCTGTCTGTCGCTAAAGCCTTTCAGTGACAGAAAGTGTCGATGTAGGTGTTCTTGAGTTTCTGGGCAGCAGTTTGGTCATGGTCGAGTGACTAGTTTGACCACTAACTAAAATGCTACTGATAATGATTTTTGGTTTGTTCAAGAGTTGATGTTGTAGTACTAATACAGTAGTGTAACATGAAACAAATTTTAGGCTTTAACCTACATATAACAAGAAGTTATAGAGGCTCAAAGTCAATGTCAGAGATGTTCTTGAGTTTCTGGGTAACCCAGAACAGTAGTCATGGTCGGTCAACGGTTTTGTGGCTTAAATATCTTTGATTCTGTGTATTAGATGTGTGTTATGTTTGTTGTAATATGTAGTATATATGTCAGGGTAAATATATATAACATTAACATGAACAAAGCATAACTCTAAGGTCTCTAATTATGTTGGTCAAAGTACAGCCAAACGTTGTTCTTCATGTTCTTCAGTTTTCTGGAAAACCCAGAAAACTTGGTCAAGCTTGGTCAACGGATTTTGACCATTAATTCCAGTAAACCTATACGTTGTTTGTTCAATTTAAGATCATAGATATGTAGTATATATAACAAGGTATTAATCTATAACAAAAACTTACAAAAATAACAAATAGAAGACGATTAAACAGATTGGTCAAAGTAGCCGGTTCGGCTGTTCTTGAGTTTTTTGGGTAACCCAGAAAACTGCAAACCGTGAACGGTCAACCCACTTTGATTGCTTATAACTTGAAATCTATGGTTTAACTGAACCTGTTTTCTTTTTCAGATTAAAGACCTACTAACAGTCTACAAATACCAAACAATTAATGGACCAAAACATAAACACATATGAATCTATAGGCCCTGACATTCGACTGTCAAACTTGGTTTTCAAAATTTATAGATTTCTGAAAACACTTAATTAAGGCATCTAGATGTTATAAAAACGTGTTCTACCAATCTAACATACTAATACATAATTCTAAACATCTAAACAACAAATCTAACATAGGATCAAAGAGCTAACTATGAACTAGGGTTTGTACCTTTTCTTGAATGATTTTTTATTCTAGCTTCTGATTTTGTTGTTGCTATCACCCAGGCTTGATTTGGTAAGTTTATAAGTGTATCTAGGCTTAGGAATTTTGTGAGTTTGCTCAGCCCTAAGGTTCCTATTTATAGAATTCTTCAACTTGGCTTTTTGGTCATTTTTGAGCAATATGCCTCTACAAATATCTGATGCAAAGTTACTTGTGCTGCTTAGGGTTTGTTATCAGCTCATGAGCAGCCTTGTGAGCTAGTTAGATTTATTTAGTAGCTTAATTAGGCTTTAATCTTCACTAATCTTGATTAGGGTTTTGTTTCTAATGATTAGAATTGTTAAGTAATGTTAATTAGTACCTAATTGAAGTTTACTAACCAGGATTAGGTGTTAAGATAATCTAATTAGGGTTTAATTAGCTAATTAGGGTTTAGTTTATAAATTAGGATTAAGGTTTTGTTAATTAGGGTTAGGGTTTGTTAATCTAGGATTGTTAACCTAAATTTCTCACTAATCCTAACAAGCACGACAAAGCGTTTTGTCAGTGTAAGCACGACAAAGCAACTTGTCAAAATAATTTTACCGAAAAGTCCGATTACGGGAAAAAAAATTAAGCACGAGGTGTCAAGCACGTCGATTTTCGGACAAAAAATTATTTGGTCAAATTTGTCAAACAAAGTATATATTAACACATAACACATTTAGAACAGAGAAATTTTATTTATATAACGGGATTTTACACATACGAGTCTTATTAGGGTTTTGGGTTTTTACAAGTGGCTTACGAGGTAGCTTTACCTCTAGAATTAGAACATGTGCACAACGTTTTTCGTGTGTCGATGTTGCGACCATATAAACTCGATTACAAACATGTGATCGAGTATGAACCATTGCAGTTCAGTAAAGATTTGTCCTATGAAGAGATTCCAATCCAGATAGTCGATAGGAAAGAACAAGTGCTCAGGAATAAAGTGATACCTTTTGTGAAGGTGATATGAAGGAACCACAGTGTCGAAGAGGCTACGTGGAAACTCGAAGCTAAAATGATAAAGAATTACCCTGAGTTATTTGTTTAGTCTGTGTCTTCGGTTCTGGGGATAGAATCTTTGTAAGGAGGGAAGAATGTGACGATTTGATTGTTTGAGTTGTGATTCTAGGGACAAAATCCCTGTAAGGAGGGAAGAATGTAATAATCTGAAATTTCAAGTTATAATTTAAAATATTTATTGAATTATATAAATATTTATTTGAGGTGTTTATTGATAAAATAAATATTTTATTGATGAAATTATTATTAGTAAATATTTATGAATTAATAAAATTCTAAATTTATGTGATTATAATTGAGAGAGTTGTAATATAACATGAGATGTTATATTGTTGTGTTGATTTAATAATTTAAATGGTATGTTAAATTATTAAATAAAATTATAATAAAATTATAATTTTGTGTTATTTGTTTAAATGGTAAATTTATTTAAAATATAGTATGTAATTGATTTATTTAATTAATGATAGATATGGAAATCCAAATAAATAAGATGTAATTATAAATTATAAACTAAATGGTTTATTAAAATAAATTAAGGGAGTTTAATTTAGTTTTTGCCAAACAAGGCTTAAATATATTAAGTCTTTAAATTTTAAAGGGTTTTGCCAAACAAAGCCTTATAGCTTTTGGTTTTTTAATTTTTAAATTTAAATAATATAAATAAAATAAATAATACAAATATATATTTATAACTGATGATTTAATAAGGGTTAATTAGTAGACATCGGTTTTTTTAGACGTTTGAAAGTGTGTGTTAGCTGGAGTTATATGTTGTTATGCGTATTCTAGTTTTTTGATAAGTCTGAGGAATACAGAGAGGCTGTGAGAGAATTGAGAGAGGAAACTTAAGCAATTTCCAGTAATTCCAGTGAGTTTAGTAAGGATTGTTCGACCAATTGAAGGTATGTTCACAACCTTGGTATTATATATATATATATACATGTATATGTGTTTCACGGCAAAAACTATATGTTCTGAGAATTCTAGTTTTCTGTAAATTATTGTTATGTAACATGTTTACGGTAATTATATATAGTTATGATGTTAGAAGTTGTTGTCAGACATGAATGGTATGCTAATTTCGTTGTAAAAAGAAAGAAAAGTAAATTACAGTATATTTTTGTTATATGGCTTATGAGGTAGCAATTTTGATGGTCAATTCGTATGTTAAACTGTAAATTGAGGCTTGATTATGCTAGTTCATTAAGAAACCAAGATAACGTAATTTGAACGAAGTAATTTGGACAAGAATTGGGTTTACAGTGTTGATTTTTGTCTAAGGAACTCAAAAATGAAGTTTTATATGAAAATATGGAATTTGTGGAAATTAAACTAATGTAATTGTTGTTAAATTGTTTTATGTTGAGGAATATGTTGGAAAACATGTTTATGATGGTTTTGTATTAATTTCTCGTGTTAATATTACTTTTTAGTGGGTGAAATTCGTTGTTGTTGGGCTAAAGTCGGCTACTGTTCATAGCCATCTCTGCCTCTGTCTGCATCATCGTATTGCCTTCTGATGGTGCTAAGGCTAAAAAGCTATGCGAGATCTTGCGGTCCCGAGGCATGTGTATGTACACAATTTGCCATACATACCACAGTTTGGAGACGATGACTTCTTCTTCTTCTTGTAGTTATGGGATAGCATCATACCTTGGTCCAATGATGTGTTAGTATGATAATCACGTAACAACAAGGTTAAAACAGAGTTGTGTTATGTGGTTAGTAAATTTAAAGTTTCAAATGATTAGTAAGTAATGAATGTGGCATATTAGACTTAGTGAGCATGATGAATAGTTAACAGGTGTTGTGAAGATTAACACTTGAAATTTCTGATATTTGTATAGTAGCATAAGACTTGTGCTAAAATGATAAGTTTAGCTAGAAATGTACATGTTATGGTATATTAGCATATCTAAGAGATATTGTGGTTCTAAACCTATGTATAGGTGAACATGAGTTTAATATTATAGCTTACGCTCGAGGAATGTTTTCTAACTCTACATTTACAATAAGAAAGTTTCTTACTTTAAACTTTCATTAAGCGAGCTCTTGTATTCCTAATCATTATTTGAACAAGCTAGCTATGACTTTAACTTTGTTCGAACAAGTTTTGAATTTCAAATATTTATTGATGTATTCTAACTTGTTTATTGTTATATAAGTTTCTTTATTCATGTATTATGAATTCAATTTTCTTTAATTCTAATGTTGAATTACCTTATTTCATTTACTTGATACAAGTTATTCTCACAATGAGCAAGCTTTATTTTCAGCTTGCTATTATTTAATGTATATTCAATAATTCATAGTCCTAGCTTAATATTATTCAAGAAAGGTTTATTGTCATTCAATACTTATGCTTTGTAGTTGTTTCTAAGCATGAGATCAAGATATAGTTAGTTCTCTTACAATTATTCATTGTTCCATATTATGTTACTATTGATCAACTGTTGTGTTATCAAACACTATTGATTCAACCAGTCCTCTAGTTGATGATCGTTAAACTTCAAATTACCCTTGAAAGCTTATCCAAACCAAACTTTCTTTGGTGTGGACTAGTACTCTAAATACTAAGATGAACAACCCTATTATTAGGGGATAATTTATGCTTAGCATTGAAATGTTTGTGCACAATTCATTGTACGAAGGGATGATCCCCCTAAGTACGAGGAGTCCTTATAGTCTTATGACTGTTAAAGTTGGAGTTGAAAGACTACTCGCAACTGTGGACATAGTTTCTCGTCTTATGACCCTCAGATATATATTCCATATTTTGATTCCAGTCTTTGGTTATCATTGATAGAGTACCATTCAGCTTTGATGAGCTTATTCATTGGCAGTTATTATTATCTCGTTGATTCATTGCTATATCTAGTGAGCAATTGTTTTGCTCACTCTTGCTTAAATATAATTGTTGCAGCTAAAGTTGAGAAGGTAGATGAGCCTTCAACTAGCAAAGGAAAGGGGAAAATGCACAAGTGATGAAGACTTGTAATTTTCATTTATTGTTATGATGATATACTTTTAAGTAATGATGTGATGTAATAATTTTATTTTCGCACTTATATGATGTTAAGGTTAGACAACCTACGATGTTTTTGAATTTATTGATGTAACCCTATTTAAAGGGAGGATTTATGATTTAACATTTATTATATTTGGGTAGATAATATGAATGAATGGATCATGAACACCAAGTCTTGTGAGAATGAAGTACCTAGATTTGGGGGTGTCATAGGATTATTACGCAAGTTCCTAAACCTTATTTCTTTATGTAAAGCAAGATCTTTATCATATCTTATTTACTATTATTGTGCAAGTTTAATAAACCTAATCTTTATTTTGAGCTTACCTATTGTTTATAAATATGCAAGTTGTTATTTTGTCTTACGCAAGTTCTTAAATTCTATCGAGCAAAGTTCTTAATTTTGTTTCCTTATTAAAAATGTAACCTTAGATTATCATTGTTGTTCAAGATAGGTTCATTATATATTTCTAATGCTTTGAAAGTTATTCTTAAAGCATGACTTTGATATATCATATTATTCATTTGTAGTTTATAATTACTTTATAACATGTCGTTATTAAACTCTCGCATTGTCATTAAACTTTTTATTCAACTAATCCTTAGTTAATGTTCGTTGAACTCTAAATTACCTTTGAAACTTATCCAAACAAAACTTACTTTGGTGCGGACTTGTATATTAAAACTTAGATGAACAACCCTATTATAGGGGATTATTTACGCGAAAGCGTTTAGATGTTTGTGCACGATACATGGTACGAAGGGCCGATCACCCTAATTACGGGGAGTCCCTATAGTCTAATGACTGTTTAGGTTTAAGTTGAAAGAAATACTTATAACCTTTGACATAGTTCACGATCTTGTGACCCTCAAATAATTTCAAGTATCAGTTATTGAGTATCGATGTTCAGATATGTTATTCAATTCAAATGAGTTTATTCATGGCCAGTTATTGTATTCTTTCAAGTGAGCATTTATTTTGCTCATTTGCATATATATATATATATATATATATATAATCATTGCCGCTAAAGTTGAGAAGGTTGACGAGTCAACTACTAGCAAAGGAAAAAGAAAGATGAACAAGTGTTGAAGACTTGTAGATTTGTTGAGATTTATGTCTTCAGACTTAGTTTTAATATTTGTGATGTAATTACTTAATTCTCCACAATTGATGAATGTTTTAAGATTAGATAACCTGGGATTGATCGAATTTAATTATGTAACCCCTTTAATGGGAATATTTATTATTTAAATTATATTAAATTTAGGTAGTTAGAAATGAATGTTTGGATAGTGAACACCAAATCTTGTGGGAATGAAGTACCCAGATTTGGGGGTGTCACACAAAGACCGTAGAGTTCACACATTAATGGTAAAGTAAAGCGAAGCAAAGATCGTAAAGTCCGCTCTAAGATCATATAATGAAGAAACATTGCAAAGTCTGCTCAAAGATCGTATTTAGAAAATCATAAAGCAAACGAGAGCACATCGTAGAGAAAGCATTCATAGAGTATTGATTGTTGAGTAGTTTAAGCCCAAACTTTACGTTCTTAATGAAACTCTACGATCAACCAATATCATAGAGCTTGTTTGGTCTGTCACAAGACTGACAATAAAGAGCCTTGAAGAACGAATATTTCGAGAAATTTATCAATCATTCCTAGTTCGAATTGAAGATAAGATAGTAGTTATGTCTAAAAAGCTATCTTAGAGATATGACACCACTCATAAGTAGTAGGTGAAGTTGTATTTTGATGTGACCAGTAAGAACTGAAATCAAGCTGACATATTCACCTTGAAAGTTAACATCACAGAACATCTAGGAGCAGAGCATTAAGTGCACCAACGACAAATCTCCAACAAGAAATTTTCAAGGAAACTTATAAAGGGGTATGAGGATTCAAATCCAAGTATGAATCACGAAGAACAAAAGGTTGAACCTCTACAAAAGCTAAAAGAGTCTTACTCTATGATGGTATTTCAAGTTTCTTGCTACATCTGAAGAAGTCAAACTCAACGCAACCTAAATAACACTTCAAACAACAATCATTCAACTATGATTCAACTAGTCCAAGGGACCACTGTCCCAAATCTTAGTGACTTAAAGAATTCTAACTGAATTGGTCTTAGTGACATCTACCGAGACTTAGTGACTCGAAGGAATCTTTGTGATTCAGAAGTGTAATTGATCTTAGCGATATGGTCTAAATGACCTATCCTTAGTGGATTTCCTACTCATGGAGTAGAAGAGTGGACTCTGAGTTATTCGCACTCCGAACCACTTAAAACTTTCTGTGTTATTTACATTATGTCTATTAACTGCTATATTTGTATGTGATTGAAATTCATATAACTAAATTTCAAACTGAGATTTAAGTTAAATCTTTGAAGGGGTTTTTTAAACTAATATTCCATTGTGCTTAATTAAATCTAATTAATTAATTATCAGGTAATACATCCTTATGAAGTGAAAAGGTTTTAAAAGATTTATTAACCCCCTTCTAGATCTATTTTGTGCCTCTGGGAAACAATAAGTTGTATCAAAGCAGTTCTCTTGAACAAAAGCTTAAACACTTTGAGTTGATCTATAGCACACAATAAAATCGGTTCTTAGCTTGGTGGTGGAAATAAGCCACCCTTTTTAAGTAAAGAAAAATTTGCTAACTAGAAAGTTAATTTGCAGACATATATTGATGCTATAAATGATGATATATTTAATGTCGTACTCAGTGGTCTATACACTCTATTAAAGCTAGCTCCAACTATTGATGATCTAAACAAGATAGTTGTCAAGCATAGAGCTGAATGGATAGACAATGAGAATAAACTAATGCAACTTGACAAAAGGGCCAAGAACATTCTACTCATGGCTCTCGAAGATGAGTTGTTCGAAAACATGGTCAACTACAGAACAACTAAAGAGATTTGGGAAGCTCTATTGGTGATGCATGAAGGAACAGAAGAAGTCAGAGAGAATAAGCAGTCTCTTCTGACTCAGCAATATGAAATATTTTATCACCTGCCTAAAGAGAATATGACTCTTACCTATGAAAGATTCAATGTGGTGGTAAGCTCATTGAGAGCTTATGGAAAGGCCTATCCAAACAAAGACCTCAACATAAAGTTTATGAGGGCTCTAATGTGACGCCCCCAAATCCGGGTATCTTCCAACCTGATAGATGGTGCTACAGGGTACTACAGTCTACACATATATTCAATTGAATTACATCAATAAAGTGGATATGCTTATTATATATTACATAATAATAAGTCCATTCCCATGTTCTTTATAACCATTACATATGTTCTTTGTCATAGTATCAAATTAGTATAAAAGCAATACTATTCTATTACAAGGATAACTACTTATCCGCCTTGGTCTTCCATTTGTCCTTATCGGATCCTTCGATCCGTTCAGTTTTAGCTGCATTATATGGTTCAAGCAAGGGTGAGTGTAACTAGCTCAGCAAGTAGAACAATTATAATAGAACATCATACGAGAATCATATGAGTATGTCTTATATAACTGAACCAACAGTTATGAAGTAATGTGAATAAATCAAAATAGCACTTCTTTTTTCTTCAAAATGTTTAACGATGAACACATCAGCTAAACCTTGAGTTTGCAAAGACCATGAGTATTTCATTCTTTCTTTCTTTGAAAAGGACAACCAGGCACTAAGTCCATAAGTCTGACATTTCTTACGAGCATGTCTAGTCTGACATATCTACGTTTAAGTTTTGGCAAACTCACGTGCCAGTCGATTTATGACAATAACGTTTGTTTCTTCATACTCAGTCTTACCTTTGAATCTGTACCAAAGCAATTGGTACAAGATAACAATATCCATAATACTTTGAAAGATTATAAGGAAATCCACAAAATACTGTAAGTGTGGTTTAGCCGAAGCAAATGGCCTAGACTCCTTCTTTAATTCAGTTCATGCATATCATACATAAATTATAAACTTGTCCAAAATAAACTATAGACAAAGGTTTAGAAAACATGCCTCAAGCGTCTTCTAGCGCTAATTCACATTCCTTTTGAGTCTTTATAGGTTCTAAATGACATAATCACATAGCATGCCATGTTAGGTCACATAACAATCAATAAGTATTGTCATTAACCTATCTTCTTCATCTTCTCAGTATAAACTATCTGATTTGTTAACTTCATAACATTCGTTAGGTTATTTAACATTCATTATGGATTTATAACATTTTATTGTTATAAGTAACCATATTCGTTCAATGTTTAAGTAATTACATTTTAATTAATCTCAAACATTCATTTGATGTGAATACGGTTTGCCGTATTACTAAATACAAGACCCCGTATTACTAAACAGACTTTGTGTTCACATTTTCCTAGCCTTTTGTTAACTTTAAGTTGTTAAAACTTAAGGTTTTAATCATCATTTAAGATGTTATTTTAAGTTTCATTAAGGTCATAATTCACCTTCAATCAACTTACCTTTCTTTTATGTTTGTAATTATTCTTCTCTACCTTTGGTCTAGGACTGGCGCTGTGGCGCCGTGTCCTTTGTTATGTGTTGAAATATAGCGCATATTAGCAGTAGTTGGGATCCGGTGTTGGCGCTACAGCACCCCAATTCCTTAACTGGGCGACGTTGCGGCGCCTCCCTTATCTCTTTGAAAAAAATTCAATTTCTAAAGTCGTTCGTTTACTGAGCTCGTAACTTGTTCGTTATAGCTCAGAATAGGTTCGTTCAAAAGCTAATTTCTTGCTTATTATTTATACTATGAATTCCCCTAGACAGAATAATTTTTTGAATCTGTTAATGAGGCTTCCACTTGATTAAATTTTCATTATTTATTCGTTTAACGTTCTAGAGCATTCATCGCTCGTTCATCCGCAATTCGTTCATATGATATCCGAATTCATTAGTTCTTGAGTCTATGACTCATAAATTTCATGGTCTTTAATATATTCACAAAACCTTAGCTTTCTAGGTTTGTTATTAACATTTCATTTTCATTCAAAAATCCTAATTAACTATGATTTCAACGATTAACGCCTTTTCATAGAAATTTCGCCATAATTTCGTTATACGAGATTTTTTACTCCGTTTAAAATGGATTCATTCCATTATTCAAACATATATCATCCTAACCAAGCATATAGCACTTAATCCTATACACAATTGTTTTAAACTTGTCCATAAACAATATGTGTTAAATTTTCATGTTTTCTTCATTATGTTCTTAATCATTAGATTATGATTTCACTTGATACATGGTTATTAATGTTTTAAGTCCAATAATAGCCATCCTTATACTTCGGAGTATACATACACCACCAACTTTCACTTCTTTATCAAATTTCTACAAGAAAATAGATGAAAAGTTTGGATTACGAGTTTTTCCTCTTACATTCTTCGCATTCTTGAGTTAGATGATCGAATTAGCTCCTTCTCTTCTTTGATTACTTGAAATAACTTTCTCTTCTCTCTTAATATATTTTTTAGATGTTATTGATTTAAGAAACAACAAATTAGGCTAATCTCTCTCTTATTTATAGAATTTGCAAAGTGGGGGAATAATGGTCAAAAGTTCCACCTCCTTAACCAAGCTTCTCAAAGAAGCTTGGCCACCTAATGGCCACTATGGCCGACCACATGGGGTTGTGGAGCCCCCCATGGGTTATGACCCACCCAGAGATCAAATTATTTGACCCACAAGTTCGGTTCTTGGTTTGGGCTTAGGTTTAATTCAATTCGGGCCTAACCTTGGGCTTGAATTAAATTATCTTTGGCTCTTGGTTAAGTTTGTCATTGGGCTTCACTCATCTTTCATTTGGGCTTGCCAAAGTTCAAATTCAATCTTTATTAGTCCATGAAGAATAGTTTATACTTTTAGCGTATAATTCTCCTATTCTTCTTGTATAAGAGTTCTTATAATATTCATATTATACGTCGTATTATTCTTTCCCATATACTTGTACAATACCTTGTATTATACTCGTATTCTTTCCCATATAATAACTTTCTTATTTTACATAATCATTAATTTTTAAATCTTCACTTTCCCCAACATTCTCGAATTGAGTATGCAGGCGAAAAACTATGTTTGTCATAACTAAATTATTATTAAATAATCCATCTTTCCTCTGAATTCTATCGTTACGTATTTCCTAGAAATTCAAAAATAATTCCCTAGTAGAAATGGATGAATAGTATTTTTCAGAGAATTTCTCGAAACGCTTTTATTTTCCTCTTGGAAATTCATACACTTTATTTCTAGCACATAGCAAGAATCCTACGATCATACATCATTTCTAGGTTATAGAACAACCTTCAACTTGCTTACTCGTTATAATAAACATGTAATATAATTTTATTCAATATAATCAAATAAAATTAATTTAGATTATAATCCGATTTTCTCGGTCGTTACATTTGCTAAGCAAGTAGAAAACCAAAACAACTGCCATTCGAGGCTTAAACAATCTACATAAAATGGCAGTGCAAAAGCTCTAAAGTAATCTTCTTAACTATGAGCTAGAGACCATCTTAGAAAGCAAGAGGAAAGTTAAGGAAGTTGATCTTAAAATGTCAGAAGCAACAACCTCCAAAGCTTCAGTTAAAGATGATTATGATAATGATGATGTTGAAGATGATGATGATGAAGACCTTGCGTTGCTTCCAAGAAGATTGATAAAGTTCCTACAAAAGAGAAATAGCAGACCCCAAAAGTATTCCAATTACAACAAAAGCAGTAGCAGCAGAGATCAAGAGAATGACTTGTCCTATAATTGCAAAAAGTTAGGTCATTATATCGTAGAGTGCAATAAGCCCTTGTGAGAAGAGTTAAAAATATATAAGAAGAAGTAAGACCCCAAAAAAGATTTTAAGGGTTTCAAGAAGTTTAACAAAAAAGAGAAAAGCTTCGTAGCTGAAGGGACTTGGAGCGATTTAGATAATGATTCAAGTTCTGAATCCATCGAAGATGAAGGACCTCATGTAGCCATTTTCTGTCTAATGGCTAAAGAAGTAGTTGTTGAAAAAACCACTAATCCTCAAGAAATTGACATTAGCAAGGTATTTGATTTTAACTCTCTTGATATAGATATTAATGATCGTAGAACTGCATTGTATGATATAATTATGGATCTACATCAATATATGAAATGGTTTAGGGTTTTGTCAAATGACCATTCTCTCCTTCTAAATGATAAAGAGAAAGAGAAAGCTCACATAGAGTTGGAAACAACTCTATGCAATGTAGCCTCTTTTGCCAACCTTGAAGCTAAGAATGCGAGTTTGAGAAAGAGAACTGAACTTAGTGCACAAAAAGATTAATTCTAACCTCTAACATAGAGGATCTGGAAAAGATAATTTCAACATGGAATCGTTTTTCTACATCTATGGACTCCTTGATTGTTAGTTAAAAAGTAGTCTCTAATAGGTCCGGATTGAGATTTGGAGATTTATCTTCAATTCCAAGTGTGGAAATGTTAATGGAAATTAACAATAACAATGATTCTTCTTCTCATATAGGCACTATGTTCGTGAAATCCACATAGGTTGCTGAGCCTATTATTCCCAACTATTCAATCTTTGCGGACTAAATCATTGTTCCTAAGAACAATAGGTCACATACTGGTCTGGGATTTGTAAAGTAGCAGAATAGACCAATGACAACGATTATGCCTCGAAGGATCATAAAGTTAAGTAAAACTAACTCTACGAACCAACCTGGCCTAAAATGTAGAGTTATCTTCTATTCTATGAAACCTCAAAATTGTAGAGCAGTATGGAAGTGTGGAGAGTTTCAATCAAGTAGAAAGGTTGGAAGTGGATATCCTCCACATGTGTCATGGATAAGAAAAGCTTAACATACTCATACATCCCTATATCAAATGTTATATCTATTATAAATATGGGCATAATGTTGCATCATTCTATTATAATAATTATTATCTGGCATATTATCGACCCAATGTCAAGAAGATATGTGTCCCTAAAGGCACTAATGTGACGCCCCCAAAATTCGTATACATCACCCATTCTGAATCGCCAAATACATGGTACATAATTTTAATACAAACTTCATTTATATAATACGACAAAAACATAGCTGAGAGTTTTTACACGAATATTGTCTAGTAGACAGTATCCAAACTCAAATGGAGTTCTCATTACAATTATTATCACACTATTTTATAAAATACTGAGGACTACTACAGCCACCATCTCAGACCGTCACTTTATTCCCCGACTAGTCCCGGTTATGTTCTCATTTCCTGAAGAGAACAATGAAAGCAAAAGGGTGAGCTCAACTAGCCCAGTAAGAAATATTATGACTAAGATAATGCAGAATAAATTATCGTTAGTCTTCAACAGTGTTAAACTGATAAAATATAATAAACATCAAATTTAACTGTAGCAGAACAAGTAATCCATTAGAAGAGTCAAGTAGAGAATGAAATCTACTATTTTCTATGATTTAAGAGTTTATCATCAATTTTATCGCTGAGACTCAGCTTAATAAATAATCCACATCACTGAATTATCCATGCACTACAGGCCAATGATATTCATTATTATCACATCCATGAATAATCCATGCACTACGGGCCAAGGATATTCGTGTTATCACCAATGGTCATGATCATGCCAACAATTGTCCAATAATGCACTACGGGCCACAGATGACTTTCATCACAATATAAGCATGAAGATGATGACAATGATATAAGAATTCAATTAAATGAAAGCAAAGGATAAATTTTAAAGATTTATAATTCAATTTATCCAGAATTCAATAATGTCTAAATTGTCAACATAATACTGCTTTGTGGAGTAAAATTCAAGAATCATATTGTATCAAAAATGATTTGGATTGAAAAGAAATCAATTTTTGTCATGAATAGTACCCCGAATGAATAGTACCCCATGAATAGTACTTCAGGAATAGTACCCCGTGAATAGTACCCTAGCATGAAAAGAATAAAAATTATCAAGAATGCTTAGAATAATATATCCATGAAAAGATACTAGATGAAGCGCAAATTTCAAAGATATTCTACTAATTTCAAGGAGTATAAAAGCCATAATTTAACAAAATGAGTGTAGAATTTGGAATCTGAAACGAAATAATATTTCTTACATACTACAGAGTATGGAAGAGAATATTATCTCTTACGATTATTGAACAAAAATAATATTCCTTACCTTAAAAAGAGAGTACTTCTGACTGGTAGGGCGGGGATATTCTTTAAGAAAACTTGAACTGTTTTCTACACTCAAAGCTTCCTTAAACTCTAAAGAAATACGCTCAATATTATAGAAGAAGAAGTTTCTGATTTTAGTGTGATTTTCAATTCTAAACAAAACATCCTATTTATAGGAGAATGGAAGGATACTATTTAGAAATAATCACAAACGCACAGTGCATAATTTTCATGGGCGCTGAATTCGTTCGGCTAAAATTTTATGAGTTACTATGCAAACACTATGCATAATAAAATATAATATATTCTATTTTTCATAAAAAATTAAAACTAAGAATATATATATATATATATATATATATATATATAACCATTGCCTTATGACAAAGTAAAACACACACACACCCACCAATTTCCCTATTCCACCACCCCCCACAAGGTTATATATATATATAAGTGGTAAGTGGAGGTCCAAACAATATGCCAAACTTACAACAAATACATCATAAAAATCCCCTCAATATTAACAACCAGATCATTCCCAGGAAAGAGGGGGCTTTTCGATAAGGATTTCTCCCTCTTGGCGCATAATTAGGTGACCAAACCCCTTTCCTCGACAGAAGTTTCTAGACATTGTCGCTAATGTAAATAATAATATGAATAACTTGTCATCTCAATTATTGATTTAATAATATAAAATATTGTGCAGATGATACTGTGACAATAATAGAATCAATAATGTTAGATACTATGCAGCATATACTGTAGCAATAATTGAGTAAAACTGAGTGACTTCTCACGTAAGCATCAATAATAAATACTGTAGTGCTACTTATGCACCACCCAGTATTCTTCGCACTTTTACAACACCGGGTGTTTCAACAGCTTAACGGTAAAACTTCCGTCGTTATTTTCATTAAAAATATTTTTGTCGTTTTCTCATTCCGACAATAATTCCGTTGTGGGGTCCACCAATGAGTACGACGTTGTACGAATATTCCCTGCTAAAATGAATATTCCCCGACCAATCGAATATTATATAACAACTTGCGTACTTTGCAAAATTTATAAATATTACCCACAACTATAACATTATATTAAATTCACTCCATAATATTCAAAAATGATAATTATAGAAAAATTCATCTTTATTCATAAAAGTTGGGGTCTTACAATCTCCCATTTTTATGAAATTTACATATGAAATTAGGGTACATACGGTATGTGAAGAGGTAAGGATACCTTGATTTCATTTGATTCTAACTCCCGGTCATTTCCTCAACATCGTGGTTCCTCCATAAAACTTTGACTTGAGGTATAACCTTGGAGCGTAGAATATGTTCCTTCTTATCCAAGATTTTAACAGGAACCTCTTCATACATTAAATCTTCCGCTATTTCGTCTCTAGGTTCTAACTCAATAATGTGGTTCGGGTCCTTCCACATATTTACGTAACATGGATATGTGAAAACGCGTTATGAACACGAGACATACTTGGCGGTAAAGCGAGTCTATAGGGTACAGTCCCTACTCGATCGAGGATTAAAAATGGGCCAATGAATCGAGGATTGAGCTTTCCTCTCTTTCCAAATGTCGTAACTCCTTTCCATGGAGCAACACGTAACAACACATGATCTGCAATATCGAATTCCACGTCCTTTCGATGAAGATCAGCATAACTCTTTTGTCGGTCTTGTGTGGTTTTTATACGTTGCCAAATTGTTTGAATCTTTTCTGTAGTCATACGTACTAACTCTGGTCCCAACAATGTTGCTTCACCCACCACATCCCAGCATACTGGAGAACAACACTTTCTTCTATACAACGCCTCGAATGGAGCCATGCCAATACTTGTTTGATAACTGTTGTTATACGAAAACTCCACCAATGGTAAGAACTTGTCCCAACTTCCCTTGAAGTCAAGGACACAGAGTTTTAAAAAATCTTCAAGAGTTTGAATAGTCCTCTCTGATTGTCCGTCCGTCTGAGGATGATATGCCAAAATAAATCATAAATTCGTACCCATAGCTTTTTGCAAACTAACCTAAAATCGTGAAGTGAATCTTGGGTCTCGATCAGAAACTATAGATATTGGCATACCATGCAATCTTACAACCTCGTTTATGTATATACGATCAAGACATTCAAGTGTATAAGTTTCTCGTATAGGTAAGAAATGAGCAGACTTGGTCAATCTATCAACAATGACCCAAATTGCATCTATGCCTTGAGAAACATTGGGAAGACTAGTAACGAAATCCATGGTAATGTGCTCCCACTTCCATTCTGGAATTTCAAGTGGTTGCAATGGAACTTTTGGTACTTGATGCTCTGCCTTAACTCGTTGACAAGTTAAACACCTTGAGATAAACAACATTATCTCTCTCTTCATATTGCCCCATCAAAATGTATGTCGAAGATCATGATACATTTTGGTACTCCCAGGATGGATTGCAAACGGTGTGTTGTGCGCCTCCATCATGATTTTATACTTTAACTCAGGGTCGTTAGGAACACAAAGTCTGGAGTTGACTCAAAGTATTCCTTCTTCATCGATTCTTTCTTCCAGCATAGCACCTTCTTGCACTTTCTTCCTCATACGCATCAGCTCCAGGTCTGTAGCTTGAGCAGCTTTAACTTTATCGATTAAAGTCGGTTCTACTTGTATACTCGCCATCATCACATGGGTCCCTGGAGTCTTTATCTCTATCTCCATCCTTTGCAAATCATACAAAATGGGCCTTTGCGTTGACAATATCGCACTCGTACCCGCATACGATCTTCTACTCAATGCATCAGCTACTACGTTCGCTCTTCCATGATGATATTGAATGGTATAGTTGTAATCTTCAACAGCTCGAGCCAACGTCTTTGGCACATAATACGTTCATTTTTAGGTAAAGAAATACTTGAGGGTTTAAGAAATGGGTTTTGTACTGAGGTCAATACAAAATTCGATTTAACACTCTGGGGTAGGCTAAGAAGTCTTCAGGAATACGTCAAGAAATTTATTAACAATAGAAATATCATTCAAAATTGTGACTCCCATCCCAAGACTTGGATAAAACGTCACATTGATACCTATCAACTTGTCATCGTCACTCACGGTGTTGCCTACGGAAAGTTCGGCTTTGATGCATTCCACACAAGGAAGTCAACAACGAAAGGCTCGGGGCTCTTTACTTATGGCTTGATATAACAGTGATTGACTTTAGTGGTTTTATTGCTTGAATTCACATAATAGACTGGTTAGGAATATGAAAGCTAACAACCTTACAAAAACAATCGATTTTAGCATGATGAGTAGTTAACCAATCAATCCATAGAATCACATTAAATGCAAGTATTTTCAAAGAAATAAGATCGACAGGTACGTGCGGTTGCTGATTTCAACTAAACAAGACTTATAAACAGTGGATGTAATGAAGGTTTCTCCCAACAGGGTTTCAACAGATAAGTCGAAGTCTAATTTCTCCGGAGTCAAATTTAAACGTTGAGCGCAAGTAGGAGAAATAAAAGAATGGGTAGAACAGGTATCAAATAAGGTATAGACTTCGCTAGAGTTTATGATAAGCTTACTCGTGATAACTTCATTTGGGTTCCTTGCTTTCTGGGAGGTCACGACAAACGCTCTCCCTTGCACTACTGGCTTTGACTTTCCTGGGACGTCATTTGGTGCCTCCATCCTAGCTGAACTTGTCTTCGGTGAACGACAAAATTGGGCTAGGTGACCTTCTCTTCCACAATTATAACATGCTTTAGAAGGCATCGCGCAGTTTGGACTGATGTGTCCTTCCCCTCCGCATTTGAAGCATATGATAGGTGGTCGTTCTCCTTCCTTAACCACGGGTGCTGGTGTTGACGTCTTTCCATCATTGTTGAATCTCCTCTTCTTGAAATGTCCATTCTTATGTTTTGGCCATGATTACCACCGAAGTGGTTACCATTTTTGGCATGTTGATTCCCTCCACGCTTATTATCACCGCTTCGATGATTGTTATCACTGGTATTATCATTTTGTCGGCTGCTCTCTTTTGGTTGGGTTGACTTATTATCACGCTCCAATAACTGAGCCCTATTAACAATATCTGAATACAAACATAGTTTATGAGAGATAAGATATTGATGTATCTCGGGTTTCAAACCTCTTAGAAACATTCGTGTCATCCTCTCCTCATTATCAACCAAATGGGACGCAAACCGGGATAACTCGGCAAACTTGGCTTCGTATTGCGACACGGTCATGTTGTTTTATTCCAGTTTAATGAACTCTACCTCTTTCATGTGACGAATACTTTCAGGAAAGTACTTGTCGTTGAACAGTTCTTGAACTTCTCCCAAGACATCTTCGATCTGCGCAGTTGAGATACGCTTCTGATTCCCGCCAAGAATCATCTCTCGCCCATAACATACGAAGGTGGTAAAGGGAACCTTTTGCTCCTCGGAGCATCCCAAGACATCAAATATCTTGTTGATCTGCTTTATCCACGTCTCCGCCTTAAGTGGTTTTAGCTCTCCAAAAAACTCCGGTGGTCCCAGCTCCTGGAACTGTTTGGCAGTGACCATCTGAGAGTTGCCAGTGTTTCCACCTGCATTTTGGACAGGATCTACTCTCGCATGATGTTACATGAATTACATGAAGCCTCGGAACATTCCATCGTTCATCATTTAGTTAGTGTTGTTGTTTGCATTAGGCTTGTCGCCTTCCTGATGCACATTATCCTGATTATTGATCTGTGGAGACTCAACAGTCTCATGTGCTCCATTGATGTTCTCAACATTCTCGGATGCCATTTTCAAATACTGCCACAAAACAAGGGTTAATTAAAATATCACATATAATCCCTATACTCTGACCAACCAATTAAATATCAAATAAACTTAGGTAGGTCATACTAGCGAAGGAATTCCCCGTCTCTCCCCTCCTAGTTCTTGTCTCACATCTCAGCCAGGGATCATATCCCCAAGCTTTGATACCAACTATGACGCCCCCAAAATAGGTATACATCACCTATTTTGAGTCGCCAAATACATGGTACAAAATACAAATACAATCTTAAATATATAACATGAACTGTGAGTTTTAATACAAACATTGTCTTTTAGACAGTATTCAAACTCAAAATAAGTCCTCAATACATTTATTAACACACTATTTCATAGAATAGTGAGGACTACTAATGCTATTCTCTGGACCGTCACTCCGCTTCCCAGACTAGTTCTCGCTTCGTTCTCATTTCACAAGTGAACAATGAAAGCAAAAGGGTGAGCTCAACTAGCCCAAAGAAGAAATATTATGACTAATATAGTGCGAAATAAATTTTCATTAGTTTTCAACAATGTTAAACTGATAAAATACAATACACATTAAGTTTAACTACAGGGGAACAAGCAATCCATTAAAAGAGTCAAGTAGAAAATAAAATCTACTAACTTCTATGATTTAAAAGGTTTTTCATCACTTTTATCGCTGGGACTCAGTTTAATATATAATCTATATCATCCCTGCACTACGACCAAGGATATTCATTAGTATCACAACCACAAATTATTCATGCACTACGGGCCAAGGATATTCCTGTATTCATCAATGGTCATGATCATGCCAACAACTGTCCATAAATGTACTACGGGCCAATGAGGACTTTTACCTCATCATTTGTAACATTACTAATCATGATTATACCAATAATCCACGGTCATAATCATACCAAGCCCATCTATGCACCACAATACATATGACTTTCAATATAATATAAACATGAGAATGATGATAATGATATAAGAATTCAATAAAACAAGTTCAAGAATTAATTTATCCAGGAACCAATAACGTCTAAATTGTCAACATGATACTGCTTTTTGGGGTAAAACTCAAGAATGCTCAGAAGAATATTTCCATGAAAAGATATTGGATGAAGCGCAAATATTAAGGATATTCCACTAATTTTATGGAGTATAGAAGTCAAAACTTTAACCAACTGAGTATAATAAAGAATGGAATAACAAAAGAAATCATTAGGCATTATATTAAATTCACTCCATAATATTCAAAAATGATAATTATAGAAAAATTCATCTTTATTCATAAAAGTTGGGGTCTTACAATCTCCCATTTTTATGAAATTTCGCCCTTGAAATTAGGGTACATACCTGGTATGTGAAGAGGTAAGGATACCTTGATTTCATTTCAGATTCTAACTCCCAGGTCATTTCCTCAACATCGTGGTTCCTCCATAAAACTTTGACTTGAGGTATAACCTTGGAGCGTAGAATATGTTCCTTCTTATCCAAGATTTTAACAGGAACCTCTTCATACATTAAATCTTCCGCTATTTCGTCCGGTTCTAACTCAATAATGTGGTTCGGGTCCTTCCACATATTTACGTAACATGGATATGTGAAAAACGTTATGAACACGAGACATACTTGGCGGTAAAGCGAGTCTATAGGGTACAGTCCCTACTCGATCGAGGATTAAAAATGGGCCAATGAATCGAGGATTGAGCTTTCCTCTCTTTCCAAATGTCGTAACTCCTTTCCATGGAGCAACACGTAACAACACATGATCTGCAATATCGAATTCCACGTCCTTTCGATGAAGATCAGCATAACTCTTTTGTCGGTCTTGTGTGGTTTTTATACGTTGCCAAATTGTTTGAATCTTTTCTGTAGTCATACGTACTAACTCTGGTCCCAACAATGTTGCTTCACCCACCACATCCCAGCATACTGGAGAACAACACTTTCTTCTATACAACGCCTCGAATGGAGCCATGCCAATAATTGTTTGATAACTGTTGTTATACGAAAACTCCACCAATGGTAAGAACTTGTCCCAACTTCCTTGAAGTCAAGGACACGAGTTTTAAAAATCTTCAAGAGTTTGAATAGTCCTCTCTCGATTGTCCGTCAAATGCGAGGATGATATGCCAAAATAAATCATAAATTCGTACTCATAGCTTTTTGCAAACTAACCTAAAATCGTGAAGTGAATCTTGGGTCTCGATCAGAAACTATAGATATTGGCATACCATGCAATCTTACAACCTCGTTTATGTATATACGATCAAGACATTCAAGTGTATAAGTTTCTCGTATAGGTAAGAAATGAGCAGACTTGGTCAATCTATCAACAATGACCCAAATTGCATCTATGCCTTGAGAAACATTGGGAAGACTAGTAACGAAATCCATGGTAATGTGCTCCCACTTCCATTCTGGAATTTCAAGTGGTTGCAATGGAACTTTTGGTACTTGATGCTCTGCCTTAACTCGTTGACAAGTTAAACACCTTGAGATAAACAACATTATCTCTCTCTTCATATTGCCCCATCAAAATGTATGTCAAGATCATGATACATTTGGTACTCCCAGATGGATTGCAAGCGGTGTGTTGTGCGCCTCCATCATGATTTTATACTTTAACTTCGTGGTCGTTAGGAACACAAAGTCCGAGTTGACTCAAAGTATTCCTTCTTCATCGATTCTTTCTTCCAAAGATAGCACCTTCTTGCACTTTCTTCCTCATACGCGATCGGCTCGGAGTGCAGTAGCTTGAGCGACTTTTAACTTTATCGATTAAAGTCGGTTCTACTTGTATACTCGCCATCATCACATGGGTCCCTGAGTCTTTATCTCTATCTCCATCCTTTGCAAATCATACAAAATGGGCCTTTATTGTTGACAATATCGCTTTTCGTGCCGCAGCATACGATCTTCTACTCAATGCATCAGCTACTACGTTCGCTCTTCCACGATGATATTGAATGGTATAGTTGTAATCTTCAACAGCTCGAGCCAACGTCTTTGGCACATAATACGTTCATTTTTAGGTAAAGAAATACTTGAGGGTTTAAGAAATGGGTTTTGTACTGAGGTCAATACAAAATTCGATTTAACACTCTGGGGTAGGCTAAGAAGTCTTCAGGAATACGTCAAGAAATTTATTAACAATAGAAATATCATTCAAAATTGTGACTCCCATCCCAAGACTTGGATAAAACGTCACATTGATACCTATCAACTTGTCATCGTCACTCACGGTGTTGCCTACGGAAAGTTCGGCTTTGATGCATTCCACACAAGGAAGTCAACAACGAAAGGCTCGGGGGCTCTTTACTTATGGCTTGATATAACAGTGATTGACTTTAGTGGTTTTATTGCTTGAATTCACATAATAGACTGGTTAGGAATATGAAAGCTAACAACCTTACAAAAACAATCGATTTTAGCATGATGAGTAGTTAACCAATCAATCCATAGAATCACATTAAATGCAAGTATTTTCAAAGAAATAAGATCGAGTAGTGCGATGCGGTTCTTTGATTTCAACTAAACAAGACTTATAAACAGTGGATGTAATGAAGGTTTCTCCCAACAGGGTTTCAACAGATAAGTCGAAGTCTAATTTCTCCGGAGTCAAATTTAAACGTTGAGCGCAAGTAGGAGAAATAAAAGAATGGGTAGAACAGGTATCAAATAAGGTATAGACTTCGCTAGAGTTTATGATAAGCTTACTCGTGATAACTTCATTTGGGTTCCTTGCTTTCTGGGAGGTCACGACAAACGCTCTCCCTTGCACTACTGGCTTTGACTTTCCTGGGACGTCATTTGGTGCCTCCATCCTAGTGAACTTGTCTTGATGAACGACAAAATTGGGCTAGGTGACCTTCTCTTCCACAATTATAACATGCTTTAGAAGGCATCGCCAGATTTGGTGATGTGTCCTTCCCTCCGCATTTGAAGCATATGATAGGTGGTCGTTCTCCTTCCTTAACCACGGGTGCTGGTGTTGACGTCTTTCCATCATTGTTGAATCTCCTCTTCTTGAAATGTCCATTCTTATGTTTTGGCCATGATTACCACCGAAGTGGTTACCATTTTTGGCATGTTGATTCCCTCCACGCTTATTATCACCGCTTCGATGATTGTTATCACTGGTATTATCATTTTGTCGGCTGCTCTCTTTTGGTTGGGTTGACTTATTATCACGCTCCAATAACTGAGCCCTATTAACAATATCTGAATACAAACATAGTTTATGAGAGATAAGATATTGATGTATCTCGGGTTTCAAACCTCTTAGAAACATTCGTGTCATCCTCTCCTCATTATCAACCAAATGGGCAAAACCGGGATAACTTTCGGCAAACTTGGCTTCGTGTTGCGACACGGTCATGTTGTTTTATTCCATTTAATGAACTCTACCTCTTTCATGTGACGAATACTTTCGTGAAAGTACTTGTCGTTGAATGTTCTTGAACTTCTCCCAAGACATCTTGATCTGCATGAGTTGAGTCGCTTCTGATTCCCGCCAATGAATGCGCCTCCGCCTCTTAACATGAAGGTGGTAAAGGGAACCTTTTGCTCCTCGGAGCATCCCAAGACATCAAATATCTTGTTGATCTGCTTTATCCACGTCTCCGCCTTAAGTGGTTTTAGCTCTCCAAAAACTCCTAATTGGTCCCACTCTCAGAACTGTTTGGCGGTGACCATCCGAGAGTTGCCGTGGTTTCCACTGCATTTTGGGCAGGATCTACTCTCGCATGATGTTACATGAATTACATGAAGCCTCGGAACATTCCATCGTTCATCATTTAGTTAGTGTTGTTGTTTGCATTAGGCTTGTCGCCTTCCTGATGCACATTATCCTGATTATTGATCTGTGGAGACTCAACAGTCTCATGTGCTCCATTGATGTTCTCAACATTCTCGGATGCCATTTTCAAATACTGCCACAAAACAAGGGTTAATTAAAATATCACATATAATCCCTATACTCTGACCAACCAATTAAATATCAAATAAACTTAGGTAGGTCATACTAGCGGAAGAATTCCCGCCTCTCCCTCCTAGTTCTTGTCTCACATCTCGGCCGGGGATCATATCCCCAAGCTTTGATACCAACTATGACGCCCCCAAAATAGGTATACATCACCTATTTTGAGTCGCCAAATACATGGTACAAAATACAAATACAATCTTAAATATATAACATGAACTGTGAGTTTTAATACAAACATTGTCTTTTAGACAGTATTCAAACTCAAAATAAGTCCTCAATACATTTATTAACACACTATTTCATAGAATAGTGAGGACTACTAATGCTATTCTCTGGACCGTCACTCCGTTCCCCGACTAGTTCCTGCTACGTTCTCATTTCCTGAAGTGAACAATGAAAGCAAAAAGGGTGAGCTCAACTAGCCCAGTAAGAAATATTATGACTAATATAGTGCAGAATAAATTTTCATTAGTTTTCAACAATGTTAAACTGATAAAATACAATACACATTAAGTTTAACTACAGGGGAACAAGCAATCCATTAAAAGAGTCAAGTAGAAAATAAAATCTACTAACTTCTATGATTTAAAAGGTTTTTCATCACTTTTATCATTTGGGACTCGCTTTAATATATAATCTACATCATCCACCTTTTCTTACCAAGGATATTCATTAGTATCACAACCACAAATTATTCATGCACTACGGGCCAAGGATATTCCTGTATTCATCAATGGTCATGATCATGCCAACAACTGTCCATAAATGTACTACGGGCCAATGAGGACTTTTACCTCATCATTTGTAACATTACGGTCATGATTATACCGAATAATCCCTGGTCATAATCATACCAAGCCCATCTATGCACTATAGGCCACATATGACTTTCAACATAATATAAACATGAGAATGATGATAATGATATAAGAATTCAATAAAACAAGTTCAAGAATTAATTTATCCAGGAACCAATAACGTCTAAATTGTCAACATGATACTGCTTTTTGGGGTAAAACTCAAGAATGCTCAGAAGAATATTTCCATGAAAAGATATTGGATGAAGCGCAAATATTAAGGATATTCCACTAATTTTATGGAGTATAGAAGTCAAAACTTTAACCAACTGAGTATAATAAAGAATGGAATAACAAAAGAAATCATTAGGCATGCGATAGACCGCACAGACAGGTTATTCCAACAGAATAATAAATAACGGAACCAAGTCATGCGTAAACGCACAGACAGGGTATTCCAACAGAATAATAAATAACGGAACCAGGTCAGGCGAAATTCTCACCGACAGGATGTTCCAATATAATAATAAATAACGGAACAATGTCATGCGTAAACTCACAGACAAGATGTTCCAACAGAATAATAAAGAACGGAATAACAGAAGAATTTCACCATGTATGCGGTACTTCGCATAGACAGGTTATTCCAACATAATGATAAAGAATGGAATAACAGAAAAATTTCACCAAGTATAGGGTAGCCCGCGTATACAAATTATTCCAACAGAATAATAAAGAATGGAATAACATAAGTTCTCTTCATGAATACGAAAGAAATAATACCCCATATCTGTACAACAAATAATATCCCTTACCTTAAAAAGAAGAGAATTCCGACGGGTAGGGCGGGAATATACTTGAAGAAAACTTGCACTATCTTCTACGCTCAAAGCTTTCTTAATCTGTAAAGAAATACGCTCGAGATTACAGAAGAAGAACTCTCTCTATAGTTTCTCTCTCTAGAGTTTCAATGAATTCGTAAGAAATAATGAAGGATTGAGCTTCTATTTATAGGAGAATGGACTAAATAATAACTAGTTCATGAATGGTCCAGATTGATTTTCTTTTAATCGAACGCTCCATAAAATATTCTAATAAATATATATATATATATATATATATATATATATATATAAAAACATATGTTAAAAATCAATACACGGTTATAACCCCGTGAACTCTCCTTATCACTTTTCAAATTATAATATATATATATATATATATATATATATATATATATATATATATATATATATATATATTACCAATACTAGTACTCCTCCCGTACAATTAAATCCCCCCACATGCAAAATCAATCATCATATATATATTATATATATAATCAATCATCATCATATATATATATATATATATATATATATATATATACATGTGATACTCCTTCCACCAAAGTCCACTAACAACAAATATGTATAAAATAAAGGTACTTCAATTCCCTCTTTGATAGGCATCTCCCTTCCCCCCATTTACCCACCCGACTCAACATTGACATATATATATATATATATATATATATATATATATATATATATATAAACAAAACTGAGATAACTTCTATTGACAGTTTTGAAAAAAATTAGGTAAATGGGGGTTCAAATAAATACAACAAATACTTCATAAAAATCACCTCAATAGTTTTAACAATAATTATCATCATTATTATAATTCGCAATATTAATCGACCAGATCGTTCCAAGGAAAGAGGGGGCTTTCCAATAAGGATTTCTCCCTATTGGCGCGCAATTAGGTGACCAAACCTCTCATTGGCAGAACTTCTAGACATCGTTAATATTACAAATAAAAAAATTAATAACTCTCTCATCTCAATTATTGATTTAATAATATATAAAATATTGACAATAATTGAATAAAACTGAGTGACTTCTCACGTAAGCATTAATAATCAATAATGTGTGCTACTATGCAACCACGCGTATTCCTGTACTTTTAACACCGGATGTTTCAACAGTTAACGGTAAAACTTCCGCCCTTATTTTCATAAAAAATATTTTTGTCGTTTTCTCATTTCGACAATAATTCCGTTCTGGGGTCCACAATGATTGCGCCGTTGTACGAATATTCCCTGTTAAAATGAATATTCCCCGACCAATCGAATATTATATAACAACTTGCGTACTTTGCAAAATTTATAAATATTACCCACAACTATAACATTATATTAAATTCACTCCATTATATTCAAAAATTATAATTATAGAAAAAATTCATTTTTATTCATAAAAGTTGGGGTCTTACAATCTCCCCTTCTTATGAAATTTTGCCCTCAAAATTAGGGTACGTACCTGGTATGTCGAAGAGGTAAGGATACCTTGATTTCATTTCAGATTCTAACTCCCAGGTCATTTCCTCAACATCGTGGTTCCTCCATAAAACTTTGACCTGAGGTATAACCTTGGAGCGTAGAATATGTTCCTTCTTATCCAAGATTTTAACAGGAACCTCTTCATACATTAAATCTTCCGCTATTTCGTCCGGTTCTAACTCAATAATGTGGTTCGGGTCCACATATTTACGTAACATGGATATGTGAAAAACGTTATGAACACGAGACATACTTGGCGGTAAAGCAAGTCTATAGGCTACAGTCCCTACTCGATCGAGGATTAAAAATGGGCCAATGAATCGAGGATTGTGCTTTCCTCTCTTTCAAAATCTCGTAACTCCTTTCCATGGAGCAACACGTAACAACACATGATCTCCAATATCCAATTCCACGTCTTTTTGATGAAGATCTGCATAACTCTTTTGTCGGTCTTGTGACATTTTTATACGTTGCCGGATCGTTTGAATCTTTTCCGTAGTCATACATACTAACTCTGGTCCCAACAACGTTGCTTCACCCACCTCATCCCAGCATACAGGAGAATGACACTTTTTTTCCATACAACGCCTCGAATGGAGCCATGCCAATACTTGCTTGATAACTGTTGTTGTAGGAAAACTCCACCAATGGTAAGAACTTGTCCCAACTTCCCTTGAAGTCAAGGACATAGAGTCTTAATAAATCTTCAAGAGCTTGAATAGTCCTCTCTGATTGTCCGTCCGTCTGAGGATAATATGCCGAACTAAATTGTAAATCCGTGCCCATAGCTTTTTGCAAACTAACCCAAAATCGTGAAGTGAATCTTGGGTCTTGATCAGAAACTATGGATACTGGCATACCATGCAATCTTACAACCTCGTTTATGTACATACGAGCAAGACATTCAAGTGTAAAAGTTTCTCGTATCGGTAAGAAATGAGCAAACTTGGTCAATCTACCAATAATGACCCAAATTGCATCTATGCCTTGAGAAACATTGGAAAGACCAGTAACGAAATCCATGGAAATGTGCTCCCAATTCCATTCTGGAATTTCAAGTGGTTGTAATGGACCTTTTGGTACTTGATGCTCTACCTTGACTCGTTGACAAGTTAAACACCTTGAGATAAACAGTGATATCTCTCTTTTCATATTGCCCCACCAAAATGTATGTCGAAGATCATGATACATTTTGGTACTCCCAGGATGGATTGCAAATGGTGTGTTGTGCGCCTCCATTATGATTATATACTTTAACTTAGGGTCGTTAGGAACATAAAGTCTGGAGTTAACTCGAAGTATTCCTTCTTCATCGATTATTGCTTCTGGCATAGCACCTTCTTGCACTTTCTTCCTCATACGCATCAGCTCCAGGTCTGTAGCTTGAGCAGCTTTAACTTTATCGATTAAAGTCGGTTCTACTCGTATACTCGCCATCATCACGTGGGTCCCTGGAGTCTTTATCTCTATCTCCCTCCTTTGCAAGTCATACAAAATGGGCCTTTACGTTGACAATATCGCACTCGTACCCGCATATGATCTTCTACTCAATGCGTTAGCTACTACGTTCACTCTTCGGAGCATCCCAAGACATCAAATATCTTGTTGATCTGCTTTATCCATGTCTCTGCCTTAAGTGGTTTTGGCTCTCCAAAAAACTCCGGTGGTCCCAGATCCTTGAACTGTTTGGCGGTGACCGTCCGAGAGTTGCCAGTGTTTCCACCTGTATTTTGGACAGGAGCCGCTCTTGCCTGATGTTGAATGAATTACATGAAGCCTCAGAACATTACATCGTTCATCATTTGGTCAGTGTTGTTGTTTGCATTAGGATTGTCGCCTTCCTGATGCACATTATCTTTATTATTGATATGTGGAGACTCAACAGTGTCCTGTGCTCCATTGATGCTCTCAACATTCTCGGATGCCATTTTCAAATACTGCCACAAAATAAGGGTTAATTAACATATCACATACAATCCCTATACTCTGACCAACCAATTAAATATCAAATAAACTTAGGTAGGTCATACTATTGAAGGAATATCCCGTCTCTCCCTTCCTAGATCTTGTCTCACATCTCAGCCAGGGATTATATCCCTAAGCTTTGATACCAACTGTGACGCCCCCAAAATAGGTATACATCACCTATTTTGAGTCGCCAAATACATGGTATAGAATACAAATACAATCTTAAATATATAACATGAACTGTGAGTTTTAATACAAACATTGTCTATTAGATAGTATTCAAACTCAAAATAAGTCATTAATACATTTATTAACACACTATTTCATAGAATAGTGAGGACTACTAATGTTATTCTCTGGTCCGTCACTTCGTTCCCCAACTAGTCCCTGCTACGTTCTTATTTCCTGAAGAGAACAATGAAAGCAAAAAGGGTGAGCTCAACTAGCCAGTATAAAATATTATGACTAAGATAATACAGAATAAATTATCATTAGCCTTCAACAATGTTAAACTGATAAAATACAATAGACAACAAGTTTAACTGCAGCGGAACAAGCAATCCATTAAAAGAGTCAAGTGGAGAATAAAATCTACTATCTTTTATGATTTAAAAGGTTTTTCATCACTTTTATCGTTGGGACTCAGCTTAATAAATAATTCATATCATCCCTGCACTACGGCCAAGGATATTCATTAATATCACAACCACAAATTATCCATGCACTACGGGCCACAGATATTCGTGTATTCATCAATGGTCATGATTATGCCAACAACTATCCATCAATACACTACGGGTTAATGAGGACTTTTACCACATCATTTGTAACATTACGGTCATGATTATACTGAATAATCCCTGGTCATAATCATACCAAGTCCATCTATGAACTACAGCCACAGATGACTTTCAATATAATATAACATGAGGATGATGACAATGATATAAGAATTCAATAAAACAAGTTCAAGATTTAATTTATTAAGGAACTAATAACGTCCAAATTTTCAATATGATACTTCTTTGTAGAGTAAAATTCAAGAATGCTCAGAAGAATATTTCCATGAAAAGATACTGGATGAAGCGCAAATATTAAGGTTATTCCACTAATTTCATGGAGTATAGAAGTCAAAACTTTAACCAACTGAGTATAATAAAGAATGGAATAACAAAAGAAATGACCAGGCATGTGATAGACCGCCTGATGCAAAAGTTATTCCAATGCAGAATAATAAATAACGGAACCCGGTCATGCGTAAACGCACGCACATGATTTTCCAAATGTATAATAAATAACGGAACCGGTCGGTAAAAATTAATTAAGACCGACAGATGTTCTAACAGAATAATAAATAACGGAACTAGGTCATGCGTAAACTCACAGACAGGATGTTCCAACAGAATAATAAATAATTGAATAATAGAAGAATTTCACCATGAATGCGGTACTTCGCATAGACAGGTTATTAGACAGTATTCAAACTCAAAATAAGTCCTCAATACATTTATTAATACTATTTCATAGAATAGTGAGGACTACTAATGCTATTCTCTGGACCGTCACTTCGTTCCCCAACTAGTCCCTGCTACGTTCTTATTTCCTGAAGAGAACAATGAAAGAAAAAAGGGTGAGCTCAACTAGCCCAGTAAGAAATATTATGACTAAGATAATGCAGAATAAATTATCATAAGCCTTCAACAATGTTAAACTGATAAAATACAATATACATCATGTTTAACTGCAGCGAAATAAGCAATCCATTAAAAGAGTCAAGTAGAGAATAAAATCTACTATCTTTTATGATTTAAAAGGTTTTTCATCACTTTTATCACTGGACTCAACAATAAATAATCCACATCATCCCCCTTTTACGCCAAGGATATTCATTAGTCTCACAACCACAAATTATCCATGCACTACGGGCCAAAGATATTCATGTATTCATCAATGGCCATGATCATGCCAACAACTGTCCATCAATGCACTACGGGCCAATGAGGACTTTTACCACATCATTTGTAATATTACGGTCATGATTATACTGAATAATCCCTGGTCATAATCATACCAAGTCCATCTATGCACTACAGCCATAGATGTTTTTCAATATAATATAACATGAGGATGATGACAATGATATAAGAATTCAATAAAACAAGTTCAAGAATTAATTTATCCAAGAACTAATAACGTCCAAATTGTCAACATGATATTTCTTTGTAGAGTAAAATTCAAGAATGCTCAGAAGAATATTTCCATGAAAAGATACTGGATGAAGCGCAAATATAAAGGATATTCCACTAATTTCATGGAGTATAGAAGTCAAAACTTTAACCAACTGAGTATAATAAAGAATGGAATAACAAAAGAAATCACCAGGCATTCGATAGACCGCAAAGACAGGTTATTCCAACAGAATAATAAATAATAGAACCAGGTCATGCGTAAATGCACAGACAGGATATTCCAACAGAATAATAAATAATGAGAACCAAAGTTAGGCAAAATTACACGCCGAGCGAGGATGTTCCAATGTAATAATAAATAACGGAACCAGGTTATGCGTAAACTCACAGACAAGATGTTCCAACAGAATAATAAAGAATGGAATAACAGAAGAATTTCACCATGTATGCGGTACTTCGAATAGATGGGTTATTCCAACATAATGATAAAGAATGGAATAACAGAAGAATTTCACCAAATATAGGGTAGCCCGCATATACAGGTTATTCCAACAGAATAATAAAGAATGGAATAACAGAAGTTCTCTTCATGAATACGAAAGAAATAATACCCCTTACAGGTACAACAAATAATATCCCTTACCTTAAAAAGAAGAGTATTCCGATGAGTAGGGCATGAATATATTGAAGAAAACTTGCATTATCTTCTACGCTCAAAGCTTTCTTAATCTCTAAAGAAATACGCTCGAGATTACAGAAGAACTCTCTCTATAGTTTTTCTCTTTAGAGTTTCAGTGAATTCGTAAGAAATAATCAAGGAATGAGCTTCTATTTATAGGAGAATGGACTGAATAGTAACTAATTCATGAACGGTCCAAATTGATTTATTTTTAATCGGATGGTCCATAAAATATTCTAATAAAAATAAAATATAATATTATATATATAATATATATATATATATATATATATATATATATATATATATATATATTAAAAATCACCACGGAGTTATAACCCCGTGAACTCTCCCTTACCGACTTTCAAATTATCATATATATATATAGTACTCATGTGACAACTTTTGCTTCCACAAAAGTCAATATATCATATATATATATATATATATATATATATATATATATACCAATACTAAGTACTCCTCCGTGCCAATTAAATCCCCCACATAAAAAATCAATCATCATATATATATATATATATATATATATATATATATATAATATGTAATACTCCTTCCACCAAAGTCCACTAACAACAAATATGTATAAAATAAAGGTACTTCAATTCTGTCTTTGATAGGCATCTCCCTTCCCCCAATTTACCCACCCGACTCAACATTGACATATATATATATATATACAAAACAAAACTGAGATAACTTCTACTGACAGTTTTGAAAAAAAATGGAGAAATAAAAGAATGGGTAGAACCGGTATCAAATAAGGTTTAGACTTCGCTAGAGTTTAAGATAAACATACTCGTGATAACTTCATTTGAGTTCCTTGCTTTCTGGGAGGTCACGACAAACGCTCTCCCTTACACTACTGGCTTTGACTTTTCTAGGAAGTCCTTTGGTGCCTCCATCCTAGCTGAACTTGTCTTCGGTGAACGACAAAATCGGGCTAGGTGACCTTTTCTTCTACAATTATAACATGCTTTGGAAGGCATCGCGCAGTTTGGACTGATGTATCCTTCCCCTCCGCATTTGAAGCATATGATAGGTGGTCGTTCTCCTTCCTTAACCACGGGTGCTGGTGTTGACGTCTTTCCATCATTATTGAATCTCCTCTTCTTGAAATGTCCATTCTTATTATTTTGGCCATGATTACCACTGAAGTGGTTACCATTTTTGGCATGTTGATTCCCTCCACGCTTATTGTCACCGCTTGATGACCAATTATCACCGGTATTATCATTTTGTCTTTGGTGCTTTTTTTTTGGTTGGGTTAACTCATTATCACGCTCCAATAACTGAGCCCTATTAATAACATCTGAATATAAACACAGTTTATGAGAGATAAGATATTGACGTATCTCGGGTTTCAAACCACTTAGAAACATTCGCGTCATTCTCTCCTCATTATCAACCAAATGGGACGCAAACCGGGACAACTCGACAAACTTGGCTTCGTACTGCGACACGGTCATGTTGTTTTGTTCCAGTTTAATGAACTCTACCTCTTTCATGTGACGAATACTTTCGGGAAAGTACTTGTCGTTGAATAGTTCTTGGAACTTCTCCCAAGACATCTTCAGTGCGGCAGGTTGAGTACGCTTTACAGATTCCCACCAGTAATCTGCCTCTACCCATAACATGAAGGTGGCAAAGGGATCCTTTTGCTCCTTGGAGCATCCCAAGACATCAAATATCTTGTTGATCTGCTTTATCCACATCTCCGCCTTAAGTGGTTTTGGCTCTCCAAAAAACTCTGGTGGTCCCAGCTCCTTGAACTGTTTGGCGGTGACCGTCCGAGAGTTGCTAGTGTTTCCACCTGCATTTTAGATAGGAGCCGCTCTCGCCTGATGTTGCATGAATTGCATGAAGCCTCAGAACATTCCATCGTTCATCAATTGGTCAGTGTTATTGTTTGCATTAGGATTGTCGCCTTCTTGATGCACATTATCCTGATTATTGATCTGTGGAGACTCAACAACTGTGACGCCCCAAAAATAGGTATACATCACCTATCTTGAGTCGCCAAATACATGGTATAAAATTTAAATACAACTTAATTATACGACAGTCATGTAAAATACGACAAAACATATGCTGTGAGTTTTAATATAAATATTGTCATCTAGACAATATCCACACTCAATTGAGTCCTCATTACATTTATTATCAAACTATTGAACAGAATAGTGAGGACTACTAATGCTATTATCTGGACCATCACTCCATTCCCCGACTAGTCCCTGCTACGTTCTCATTTCCTGAAGAGAACAATGAAAGTAAAAGGGTGAGCTCAACTAGTCCAGTAAGAAATATTATGACTAATATAATACAGAATAAATTATCGTTAGCCTTCAACAGTGTTAAACTAATACAATATAACAAACATCAAGTTTAACTGCAGCGGAACAAGTAATCCATTAAAAGAGTCAAGTAGAGAATATAATCTACTATCATTTATGATTTAAATGGTTTTTCATCACTTTTATCACTGAGACTCATTTTAATAAATAATCCACATCATCCCTGCACTACGACCAAGGATATTCATTAGGATCACAACCATAAATTATCCATGCACTACGGCCAAGGATATTCGTGTATTCATCAATGGTCATGATCATGCCAACAACTGTCCATCAATGCACTATGGGCCAATGAGGACTTTTTTCCACATCATTTGTAACATTACGGTCATGATTACACCGAATAATCCCCGGTCATAATCATACCAAGTCCATCTATGCACTACAGGCCACAGATGACTTTCAACATAATATAAACATGAGGATGATGACAATGATATAAGAATTCAATAAAAACAAGTTCAAGAATTAATTTATCCAGGAACTAATAACGTCCAAATTGTCAACATGATACTTCTTTGTAGAGTAAAACTCAAGAATGCTCAGAAGAATATTTTCATGAAAAGATACTGGATGAAGCACAAATATCAAGGATATTCCACTAATTTCATAGAGTATAAAAGTCAAAACTTTAACCAACTGAGTATAATAAAGAATGGAATAACAAAAGAACACCAGACATGCGATCGTATACGCAGATGTGTTATTCCAGCGAGAATAATAAATAATGAGAACCGGTCATGCGTAAACGCACGAGATAGGATATTCCAATGTAATAATAAATAATGGAACCAAAGAAGCGAAATTCAAACCGAAGTGATGTTCCAATGAGAATAATAAATAACGGAACCAAGTCATGCGTAAACTCACGCAGACGGGATGTTCCAATGAATAATAAAGAATGGAATAACAGAAGAATTTCACCATGTATGCGGTACTTCACATAGACGGGTTATTCCAACATAATGATAAAGAATGGAATAACAGAAGAATTTCACCAAATATAGGGTAGCAGCATATCACAAGTTATTCCAACGAATAATAAAGAATGGAATAACAGAAGTTCTTTTCATGAATACGAAAGAAATAATACCCTTACAGGTACAACAAATAATATCCCTTACCTTAAAAAGAAGGGTATTCCGACGAGTAGGGCATGAATATATTGAAGAAAACTTGCATTATCTTCTACGCTCAAAGCTTTCTTAATCTCTAAAGAAATACGCTCGAGATTAAAGAAGAAGAACTCTCTTTATAGTTTCTATCTCTAGAGTTTTAGTGAATTCGTAAGAAATAATGAAGGAATGAGCTTCTATTTATAGGAGAATGGACTGAATAGTAACTAATTCATGAACAGTCCAGATTGATTTACTTTTAATCGGACGGTCCATAAAATATTCTAATAAACATAAAATATAATATATATATATATATATATATATATATATATATATATATATATATACACATAACATATGTTAAAAAATCATCATGAGGTTATAACCATCGTGAATTCTCCCTTTCCAAACTTTCAAATTATCATATATATATATATATATATATATATATATATATATATATATATATATATATATATATAATACATGAAATACTCCTTCCACCAAAGTCCACTAACAACAAATATGTATAAAATAAAGGTACTTCAATTCCTTCTTTGATAGGCATCTCCCTTCCCCCCCTATTTACCCACCCAACTCAACATTGACATATATATATATATATATATATATAAAACAAAACTGAGATAACTTCTATTGACAGTTTTGAAAAAAAATAGGTAAATGGGGGTTCAAATAAATACAACAAATACTTCATAACAATCACCTCAATATTTTTAACAACATTTATCATCATTATTATATTTCACAATATTAATTGACCAGGTCGTTTCCAGGAAAGAGGGGGCTTTCCAATAAGGATTTCTCCCTATTGGCGCGCAATTAGGTGACCAAACCTCTCCTTGGCAGAACTTCTAGACATCGTTAATATTGCAAATAATAATATTAATAACTTTCTCATCTCAATTATTGATTTAATAATATATAAAATATTGACAATAATTGAATAAAACTGAGTGACTTCTCACGTAAGCATCAATAATCAATACTGTGTGCTACTATGCAACCATGCGTATTCTTGTACTTTTAACATCGGGTGTTTCAACAGTTAACGGTAAAACTTCCGCCGTTATTTTCATAAAAAATATTTTTGTCATTTTCTCATTCCGATAATAATTCCGTTGTGGGGTCCACCAATGATTGCGCCATTGTACGAATATTCCCTGCTAAAACGAATATTCCCCGACCAATCGAATATTATATAACTACTTGCGTACTTTGCAGAATTTATAAATATTACCCACAACTATAACATTATATTAAATTCACTCCATCATATTTAAAAATGATAATTATAGAAAAATTCATCTTTATTCATAAAAGTTGGGGTCTTACAATCTCCCCTTCTTATGAAATTTCGCCCTCGAAATTAGGGTACGTACCTGGTATGTCGAAGAGGTAAGGATACCTTGATTTCATTTCAGATTCTAACTCCCAGGTCATTTACTCAACATCGTGGTTCCTCCATAAAACTTTGACTTGAGGTATAACCTTGGAGCGTAGAATATGTTCCTTCTTATCCAAGATTTTAACAGGAACCTCTTCATACGTTAAATCTTCGCAATTTCATCCGGTTCTAACTCAATAATGCAGTTCCAGTCTTCCACATATTTACGTAACATGGATATATGAAAAACGTTATGAACACAAGACATACTTGGCGGTAAAGCGAGTCTATAGGCTACAGTCCCTACTCGATCGAGAATTAAAATGGGCCAATAAATCGAGGATTGAGCTTTCCTCTCTTTCCAAATCTCGTAACTCCTTTCCATGGAGCAACATGTAACAACACATGATCTCCAATATCACATTACACTGATATACTTATCATATACGCATACGATACATTACACTGACATACTTATTCGATATTCGATATTCGATATTACATTACACTGACATACTTATCGTATACGCATCATAAAATCATACACATTCAAATAACACTAATACTACTTATTTCTTACGCCTTAACTAAGGATCAATTGCTTAGCATTCTATATATTCCTATTATCCTCAATAAGCCATTCTCACATAACTATACCAAGTTCGTCAAACCTTCCACACATTATAAGTCCATGAACTTACCATAATCATATAAGTTTAGGAACTTGTCCTAGTTAGACCTTTGGCGTCCATTCGCTGAGGGGTTCAAAAATTTTATATAATTATGAGTCATGAACTTACCATAAGTATGAGTTTTAAGAACTCGAGCATAACAGTATATTCTCTAATTATATTCTACCAATCAGTTATACTATCGTTTCTGGGTTCAGTATTACATTTTCCAGCATAATCACCTCACTAGGGTTACTTTCCAGGTGAGCTTCTATTTCAGTTATTTATTTTGATATTGGCTCGGTTATGGAGGTTGAATCCTTGTTTATGATCTGATGGTATCCTAATCATTTCTATCCGACATTTACACACATAAATTGTCCTGATTAGCACAGAGTATATACACATAACAATTAAAAATTTTATATAAGTTATCTTTTATTTTATTTAATGATGAATTTATTCAATTCATCTCATTTTAAACTCTATATGAGTCATTTGTATTTTCAACGTTTCTCTCTGTTCTAAGGTTATAGCCTAAGGTCTATCCCACCTAAGGTTTCTAACCCTAAGCTCTGATATCAACCTATGACGCCCCCAAATCCGGGTACTTGAAACCCGAACTCGGTACTTCACGATACCATTTCTATGAGCGGAATTAATACTAATAATAATAACAATAATATAAATATCAAACTTAATTTACATACATCAGAGTCTAATCACAAGTACGCAACTTTTACTACAATACATTATATGATAGATAATAGATATCATTGTCTTAATACTGTCTAACTATTACAAGAGATAACATAATCATATCTTGCTTGTTTTCCTTTTCACTTGTTCTTGCTTGAACCTTCAGGTTGATCACGCTTAGCTGAAAATATTTAAATTTAAAGCAAGAATGAGCATTTGATTGCCCAGCAAGTAATAGCAACTATAAATATAATTAGCTGAAAGAATTAAATGTTTTCTTCATACATCACTTCTACAACGAATTAATAGTTGTGAAGTAAACTAAACTGATAATAATAACATAACAATTCTATCTCAACTTTTTGAAACTACGTATTGACTATATATATATATATATATATATATATATATATATATATATAGGGTTAGTTGACATACTATGAACATTATTTTCAATTTTCGAATAGGTTTAACAGAACTTCATCCGCAAACCGTCATAACTTACGGGCTCAAGGGTGATCATCCCAATGTGCCCTGTATTGATCAATACTACATACAAGAATGATATTATCGTTCACTCTGTCCACCTTGGGTCCATAAAAGTTTTCCCTTGATCGGGATGTTCATACTTAGTCTGGAATCCGAACCAAAATAATTTGATTGGATACAAAAAGGTTTTATCATAATCAACGATATTTCTAAACATGTCTCTAGCTAATCAAATAGCTTAGAGGTATATATATATATATATATATATATATATATCAACATGCAATGAGTATCCAAGTGGGGACACTTGTATTACCATGTTTAGAAATTAACGAACAGAATATATATACTAACATGTTGATAAACAATGATCGGATATATAATATATCACAATAGGGTTAATAATCTAGTATAATAATAATATAATTCTGAAACTTTCTTACTCATATCCATTGCATAAAGGAAATGCAAAGGTAGGATACTTGCCTGGTCTGCTGCTTACAATACGCAACTTAGTTTTATCTTTTATACCGAAACCTATCATTAATAAGATCATTCTATCGATTAGAATCACATATCATAACACATAAGTATCGCTTTTATTACGATCAACACATAACCTAATCCCATTGTCACGCATGTTTCACAGTCATTAAATCACAAACAAACACATATACAAACACATTATGTAAGTCTAGATTAATTTACGAACTCACAGCCGCATATCTTAAGCGACTTTATCGGGTAATAATCGAGTCTAAGACTCTATCCAGTTAGTTCAATAACTATAATTATCAGTCATATTATTTTTAAATGACTTAAAATAATTTTTAAACACTTATTATAATTTATCATAATTTTCAAACACCGGAATCATAATTAAATGATTTAAATATTAAACAATTCTACTATCATTAATATTTAATCAATATTAAACTATTAATGAAACCATTGTCAAAATATTAATGTCATTTATAATAACTCAAAATATTTTTAAAGTATTAATATTACCCTTAAATGATTTTTAAAACATTTAAAATCATTTTTAAATAATTATCATTAATATTTAAGTATTAATGTCTTATTTATCCAAATATTGAAAGTCATTAATTATAACTTAAAATATTTTTAATTCATTTATATCCTTTTAAATAATTAAAACCATTTTAAAACTATTTATTTAATATAATTATTAAATAAATTCAATATCCTTAATATTACATTATTATCATTAATATTGAGTTATTAATGAAATTATCCTTTAAATATTAAAAGTTATGTTTTATAACTTAAAATATCTTTAAACATTTTATTTTCATTTAAAATTATTTTTCTAATATTAAAATCATTTTTACATTACTTTATTTAATATAATTATTAAATAAATCTAATATCCTTAATATTAAAATATTACTATTTTTCATGACAAAATATCAAAAGTTATATTTTATAACTTAAAATATTTTTATAATCTCTAAATCATTTTATATACATTTTAAACCATTAATTCTATTTTTCATCATTTATTTTAATATTTTTATTAAATAACTTAATCATCATTAATATCTAATTATTAATGAAAATCATCACGAATATTAAAAGTTATAGAAAAAAACATTAAAATATCTTTTTATATCATAACATATTTTTTAAATGATTTTTCATGTATTAAAATCATTTTTAAATAATTTATTTAATATTATACTTAAATAAATTAAATACCTTTTATATTCCAAAAATATTAAATATTTATGAAATATACTTAAAATAATTAAAAACTAATTTTTAGACTTTAAAATAATTTTTAGTAAATTAATTTGTAATTTTAATAATTTAAAACTATTTTTTTTCTATTTTTAATCATTTTCCGAAATTTAGTAAAATAAAATTATTAATAACCGTCGTTATAGGCTATAGCGACACTTATTTGTCATGTTAGGTGTTCTGGCCTCAAGAACACTGACAAGTCAGTGGTCGAGGTGCCTTGTTTGACCGAGTCTAATTCTTATCTAGAAATATTTCTGGGTCATGTAAAATAATTTTCATGTAGTGTTCATGTAACACTACAATTAACAATCAAAATCCAGGTCATAACATACAACATCATGAAAATCTAGCCATTCAAACATCCTGTCAGGCATTTCTGGGTTTTCTCAGAAACCCAGAAATTCAAGTCGCTTGTTTCGTGCTCAATTTACGTTAGGTTCCAGCCTTGCTTCATGTGACGTAACGATTTATACTTATAGAGTACATGTTAGGGAACAATAACACAACATCAAATCATCATATTATCAACACAATCAAGATCTATAGGTCGGTCAAAGTACCCTCCCGGAACTGTTCTTGAACATTTCTGGGTTTCCCAAAAATGTTCTTGAGCAGTTTCGGCTAGCTTAGTTTGACCATCATTAAGATCTATTCTGTTAAGTGTATAGGTGATATAAAAGCTTTAAAATGTAGTCTTCATGTCAGTCTACTACTAAAAAACAACAACATGGTAAAACAACTTAAACATAGTAGGATCCAAGCCTTACAAAAACACTGTCAGAGGTTTCTAGGCTGATTATGGGCTTTAAGAACAGCTGGTCAATGCCGGTCAACCCACTTTGACCTTAAATAACTTTTAATCTACAATAGATATAACCATGATTCAAGTTGAAAATTAAAGATCTCCTAACAAACTACAAGTATAAACTTTCAAAACACAAAAACACATAACATATTGAGATCTATGGGGCCTGACATTCACTATCAGACCCTTATTTTTACAATTTCCAGATTTTTGAAAAAGTTAATTTTGAGCACTTTGATGTTATGGATCTAATAAATAGCAACTCAGATCAACTATATGGACTACAAATAACATGTTTTAACAATAAATCATGACATCTAACACAAGATCAAAAGTCAAATTTCTAAATTAGGGTTTACCTCCTTATGATCAAATTCTGATTTCTATGCTTCTGATTTGATGTTAGTGTTCGTGGGGCTTGATTTGGGAGTGATCTAACACTATGATTTCGTGGGTTTGGTATTGAGAGAGTATGGCTAGGTATAAGTGAATAATTTAGGCCAAAATGAGCACTTTCTCTCTCTTGAATCTATATATATATCATGTATGCAATGCCCTTGGCTGATGCATTGAATTTGATATGCTGAAATGCTAGCTGCTAGGTTGGTAGGGTAGAAGTATTTGCCCAAGATTTGATGAAGATTTGCTAGCAATAATTCACAAATAAGACAAAAGGGTACTTTAGTAATTTCACTTATAATTTCAAGGGTATTCTTGTCCAAGGTGTTTGAATCTAGGGTTAAATCACTAGATTTTAAGTCTTAAAATTTCCCAAATAATTTCTAGGGTTTGAAAAATTAAAATTAAAATGTAATAAAATTTTAATTAAAACACACTAATTTAAAATTAGGGTTTTTAATAGAAAATTAGGGTTCCTTAATATCATTAGGGTTCCCAAATTAACAATTAGGGTTTTCTAATTATTATTATAATTTACTAAAATAGTAATTAGGGTTTCTAATTTTAGCAATTTAGGGTTTTCAAATAATAATTAGGGTTTCACCTAATTACAGAAATTCTATAATACACAGTAAAATTCATATAACACAATTACTACACAGTCTCGAACTCATATAAGGGTTATGACATTATTTACCATATTTGGCCCACCATTATCACTCTACAGATATACAGTACATATCTATAGCACTGAATAATCAAAATATAATTAATATTATATTATTATTCTCATCCCTTGATAAAAATCCAAATTTAGGGTTTGGATTCTATATCTGATTTATTCTTCATATACAACATTAAGTTAAAACAATTAACTTAAATATTATGAACAATTTATATAATAAAATATTTATCATTATAATTCTAATAATCATTTAATATATTATTTAAATAATATAAAATCATGTTTTAATGGAAAATAATTAATAAAAACATTTATGCTTACAAAAATTAATTAGTATAAGAATATAATTTGTAATGATTAATAATTCTAAACTAAAATTATTTGAAATTATTCATGTAATAAATAAATTTTATTTATTACATATATACATACACATTACCTGGCACATATTCCCATTACTAAAATTAAAAAAAAATTATATGTAAAATTTCTCATTTATTTATATAGAAAATATCGGGTTATTATAGTTGTTATATAATAATCGATTGGTCGGGGAATATTCGTTTTAGCAGAAAATATTCATACAACGGTGCAATCATTGGTGGACCCCGCAACGGAATTATTGTCGGAATGAGAAAACGACAAAAATATTTATTATAAAAATAACGGCGGAAGTTTTACCGTTAACTGTTGAAACACCCGGTGTTAAAAGTACAGGAATACGCATGGTTGCATAGTAGCACACGATATTGATTATTATTGCTTAAGTGAGAAGTCACTCAGTTTTATTCAATTATTGTCAATATTTTATATATTATTAAATCAATAATTGAGATGACAGAGTTATTAATATTATTATTTGCAATATTAACGATGTCTAGAAGTTCTTCCAAGGAGAGGTTTGGTCACCTAATTGCGCGCCAATAGGGAGAAATCCTTATTGGAAAGCCCCCTTTTTCCTGGGAAAGATCTGGTCGATTAATATTGCGAATTATAATAATGATGATAAATGTTGTTAAAAATATTGAGGTAATTTTTATGAAGTATTTGTTATATTTATTTGAACCCCCATTTACCTATTTTTTTCAAAATTGTCAATAGAAGTAATCTCAGTTTTGTGTTGTATATATATATATATATATATATATATATATATGTCAATGGTGAGTCGGGTGGGTAAATATTGGGGAAGGGAGATGCCTATCAAAGAGGGAATTGAAGTACCTTTATTTTATACATATTTGTTGTTAGTGGACTTTAGTGGAAGGAGTATTACATGTATTATATATATATATATACATATGATGATTGATTTTCCATGTGGGGGGGGTTTAATTGGCATGGGAGGAGTACTAGTATCGATAATATATATATATATATATATATATATATATATATATATATATATATATATATATATATATATATATGATATATATGACTTTTGTGGAAGAAAAAGTTGTCACAAGAGTACTATATATATATATGATAATTTGAAAAAGTTTGTGATAGGGAGAGTTCACGGGGGTTATAACCCGTGATCCATTTTTAACATATGTTATATAATATATATATATATATATATATATATATATATAATATTATATTTTATTTTTACTAGAATATTTTATGGACCGTCCGATTAAAAGTAAATCAATCTGGACCGTTCATGAATTAGTTACTATTCATTCCATTCTCCTATAAATAGAAGCTTATTCCTTCATTATTTCTTACGAATTCACTGAAACTCTAGAGAGAGAAACTACAGAGAGAGTTCTTCTTCTGTAATCTCGAGCGTATTTCTTTAGAGATTAAGAAAGCTTTGAGCATAGAAGATAGTGCAAGTTTTCTTCAAATATATCCTCGCCCTACCCGTCGGAATACTCTTCTTTCTAATGTAAGGGATATTATTTGTTGTACCTGTAAGGGGTATTATTTCTTTCGTATTCATGAAGAGAACTTCTGTTATTCTATTCTTTATTATTATACATTGGAATAACTCAGATACGCTGCTACCCTATACTTAGTGAAATTCTTCTGTTATTCCATTCTTTATCATTATGTTGGAATAACATGTCTATGCAAATTACCGCATACATGGTGAAATTCTTCTGTTATTCCATTCTTTATCATTCTATTGGAACATCCTTTCTGTGAGTTTACGCATGACCTGGTTCCGTTATTTATTATTCTGTTGGAACATCCCGCTTGCAATTTAATTTCGACTTCGGTTTTGTTATATATTATTCTGTTGGAATATCCTGTCTGTGTGTTTTCGCATGACCTGGTTCCGTTATTTATTATTCTGTTGGAACATCCTATCGGTGCGAATTTCACCTGACCTGGTTCCGTTATTTATTATTTTGTTGGAATATCCTGTCTGTGCGTTTATGCCTTACGTGGTTCCGTTATTTATTATTCTGTTGGAATATCCTATCTGTGCGTTTACGCATGACCTGGTTCCGTTATTTATTATTACTTGGAATAACTTTTTATGCATCATGATATATCACATGCCCGGGTGATTTCTTTTGTTATTTCATTCTTTATTATACTCAGTTGGTTAAAGTTTTGACTTCTATACTCCATGAAATTAGTGGAATATCCTTGATATTTGCTCTTCATCCAGTATCTTTTCATGGAAATATTCTTCTGAGCATTCTTGAATTTTACTCTATAAAGAAGTATCATGTTGACAATTTGGACGTTATTAGTTCCTGGATAAATTAATTCTTGAACTTGTTTTATTGAATTCTTATATCATTGTCATCATCCTCATGTTATATTATGTTGAAAGTCATTTGTGGCTGTAGTGCATAGATGGACTTGGTATGATTATGACCAGGGATTATTCAGTATAATCATCACCGTAATGTTACAAATGATGTGGTAAAAGTCCTCATTGGCCCGTAGTGCAATTTTAATACAAACATTGTCTTTTCGACAGTATTCAAACTCAAAATAAGTCCTTAATACATTTATTAACACTATTTCATAGAATAGTGAGGACTACTAATGCTATTCTCTGGACCGTCACTTCGTTCCCCAACTAGTCCCTGCTACGTTCTTATTTCCTGAAGAGAACAATGAAAGAAAAAAGGGTGAGCTCAATTAGCCCAGTAAGAAATATTATGACTAAGATAATGCAGAATAAATTATCATAAGCCTTCAACAATGTTAAACTGATAAAATACAATAGACATCAAGTTTAACTGCAGCGAAATAAGCAATCCATTAAAAGAGTCAATTAGAGAATAAAATCTACTATCTTTTATGATTTAAAAGGTTTTCATCACTTTTATCATTGGGACTCAAATTTTAATAAATAATCCACATCATCCACCTTTCTGACCAAGGATATTCATTAGTATCACAACCACAAATTATCCATGCACTACGGGCCAAAGATATTCATGTATTCATCAATGGCCATGATCATGCCAACAACTGTCCATCAATGCACTACGGGCCAATGAGGACTTTTACCACATCATTTGTAATATTATGGTCATGATTATACTGAATAATCCCTGGTCATAATCATACCAAGTCCATCTATGCACTACAGCCATAGATGTTTTTCAATATAATATAACATGAGGATGATGACAATGACATAAGAATTCAATAAAACAAGTTCAAGAATTAATTTATCCAAGAACTAATAACGTCCAAATTGTCAACATGATATTTCTTTGTAGAGTAAAATTCAAGAATGCTCAGAAGAATATTTCCATGAAAAGATACTGGATGAAGCGCAAATATCAAGGATATTCCACTAATTTCATGGAGTATAGAAGTCAAAACTTTAACCAACTGAGTATAATAAAGAATGGAATAACAAAAGAAATCACCAGGCATTCGATAGACCGCAAAGACAGGTTATTCCAACAGAATAATAAATAATGAACCAAAGTTATGCGAACGCATGATGTGATATTCCAACGTAATAATAAATAACGGAACCAAAGTTAGGCAAAATTACATAAAGCGGGATGTTCTAATAATAATAAATAACGGAACCAGGTCATGCGTAAACTCACAGACAAGATGTTCCAACAGAATAATAAAGAATGGAATAACAGAAGAATTTCCATGTATGCGGTACTTCGCATAGATGGGTTATTCCAACATAATGATAAAGAATGGAATAACAGAAGAATTTCACCAAATATAGGGTAGCTCACAGATACAAAAGTTATTCCAATGAATAATAAAGAATGGAATAACAGAAGTTCTCTTCATGAATACGAAAGAAATAATACCCCTTACAGGTACAACAAATAATATCTCTTACCTTAAAAAGAAGAGTATTCCGACGAGTAGGGCATGAATATATTGAAGAAAACTTGCATTATCTTCTACGCTCAAAGCTTTCTTAATCTCTAAAGAAATACGCTCGAGATTACAGAAGAAGAACTCTCTCTATAGTTTCTCTCTCTAGAGTTTCAGTGAATTCGTAAGAAATAATTTAAGAATGAGCTTCTATTTATAGGAGAATGGACTGAATAGTAACTAATTCATGAACGGTCCAGATTGATTTAATTTTAATCGGACGATCCATAAAATATTCTAATAAAATTAAAATATAATATAATATTATATTTATATATATATATATTATATATATATATATATATATATATATATAACATATGTTAAAAATCTTTCACGGGTTATAATCCCAAGTGAACTCTCATTTCCCACTTTTCAAATTATCATATATATATATAGTACTCTCATGACAACTTTTGCTTCCACAAAAGTCAAGTATATATATATATATATATATATATATATATATATATATATATATATACATCCAATCTTGGTACTCTCCCGTACAATTAAACCCCCCCACATCAATCATCATCATATATATATATATAATCAATCATCATCATATATATAATACATGTAATACTCCTTCCACCAAAGTCCACAAACAATAAATATGTATAAAATAAAGGTACTTCAATTCCCTCTTTGATAGGCATCTCCTTCCCCTATTTACCCAATTCGACTAAACATTGGCATATATATATATATATATATATATATATACAAAACAAAATTGAGATAACTTCTATTGACAGTTTTAGAAAAATAGGTAAATGGGGGTTCAAATAAATACATCAAATACTTCATAAAAATTACCTCTATATTTTTAACAACATTTATCATCATTATTATAATTCACAATATTAATCGACCAGGTCATTCCCAGAAAAGAAGGGACTTTCCAATAAGAATTTCTCCCTATTGGCACGCAATTAGGTGACCAAACCTCTCCTTGGAAGAACTTCTAGACATCGTTAATATTGCAAATAATAATATTAATAACTCTGTCATCTCAATTATTGTTTTAATAATATATAAAATATTGACAATAATTGAATAAAACTGAGTGACTTCTCACGTAAGCATCAATAATCAATACCGTGTGCTACTATGCAACCACGCGTATTCCTATACTTTTAACACCGGGTATTTCAACAGTTAACGGTAAAACTTCCGCCGTTATTTTTATAAAAAATATTTTTGTCGTTTTCTCATTCCGACAATAATTCTGTTGTGAGGTCCACCAATGATTGCGCCATTGTACGAATATTCCCTGCTAAAACGAATATTCCCCGACCAATCGAATATTATATAACAACTTGCGTACTTTGCAAAATTTATAAATATTACCCACAACTATAACATTATATTAAATTTACTCCATAATATTCAAAAATGATAATTATAGAAAAATTTATCTTTATTCATAAAAGTTGGGGTCTTACAATAAAAGCCATAATTTAACAAAATGAGTGTAGATTTCGGAATCTGAAACGAAATAATATTACTTATATACTACAGAGTATGAAAAAAAATATTATTTCTTACGAGTATTGAACAAAAATAATATTCCTTACCATAAAAAGAGAATACTTCTGATTGGTAGGGCGGGAATATTCTTGAAGAAAATTTGAACTATTTTCTACACTCAAAGCTTCCTTAAACTCTAAAGAAATACGCTCAATATTATAGAAGAAGAATTTTTTATTTCTGGTGTGATTTTCAATTCTAAACTAAGCTTCTTATTTATAGGAGAATGGAATGATACTATTTAGAAATAATCACAGACGCACAATGTAGAATTTTCACGGGCGCCGAATTTGTTCGGCTGAAATTTTATGAGTTACCATGCAAATACTATGCATAATTAAATATAATATATTCTATTTTTCATAAAAAACAAAACTTATAATATATATATATATATATACAATGGTAAAAGTAAAAACATTTTACTTTAAGTAAAAGTAAAAGTATTTTCTTTTACTTTACTTTTAATCGATTAGATCGGGGGCAGAAATGATGTTTGTTGTTCGACCGCTTTACTTTTTCTTTGAAAGTCGATGATGACTGTGGCCATCTCTGTTGACTGGTGAGGTCCGTCTTATGGCGAGGCAGACGCCGGAGGGTATTGTTGATCATCTTCTCAGATGGATCACCATCCCTATACTATTCCTTCCCGAAAAACAAATATTTAGCCTTAATAATCTTATCTTTAACTCTATTATCTTTAGTTAACAAATCCTTTAACTGTTTTGTGTATTGAACCTCAGGATCATAAATTTTAATAATTAAATCAACTAACAAAGAGCTTTTTTCATCTTCTTTGGTAATTACATTTAATTTTTTATTGCAACAGTTTTTGTTGCGATTATCAACACAAATAGTAACTTCTTCATTGTTACTATTTGTTTCATTGTTACTAATACTGCTATTAGAGGAATAAGGAATATCAAAACCCTCATCATTACTGATGTTGTTCTCAATTCTCATTAATTCCAATAGTTATTCAATATCTTCACTTGAAACTTTTGACTGAGTTAATTTTTGTTTTATTTTGCACTCATTTTTGTAGTGCCCCTTTTGCCCACAATTGCGGCAAACAATTTTACTTTTATCAAATTTTTTGGGTTTTTTATTATATTTTCTAACTGAGGTTTTGGGTTTAGTGTAATAACTATCTTGATTTTTATCTTTGTTATGACTTCGTTTCTTTGTATGACGTTTGTGACTTCTATGGGAATCAATATGTTTATGTTTGTGCTTTTTTCTAGGGGGAGGAACATGGGGTAAACCATATTGTTCACAAAAATTTCCTAACTTATACTGAGCCTTGTTTTTATCTTTACTAGCTTGCTTAGCTAATTTAAAATCAATGCACATTTTAAGCACATTTTTTTGAATATAACTGATAATATCACCATAAGTTAGATTATCATAATCAATATAACCTAAATTTTTACTTAATTATTCATGAACTTTATGAGCAAATAATGAAGGTAAACCATTAACGAATTTTTCTTTCTAGAATGGTTTATTGCTATCATTACACATCATAGCACGAGAAGTAAACACATCTTTGTACCACCTAAAATCACTTAGAGTGGGACAAGTGAGATTACTTAACTGATCATAAATTTTCTTAGTGATATTACTAGGAGTTCCAACAAAATGTTTAATTATGGTAAATATTAAAGTGTTAACTCCATCAGGCGGACCAACACCAACATCTTCATCGAAGATGGGGTTGCCATCATCATCCATCTGGACAGCATGGATTATTGATAGCCTAGTATCTTTTGTGAGATGTTTTTCCCACCAAGATCTAAGAATACCAGTTAATCCATTAGCTATTAATTCAACGATATCTGGCTGAATCAGATTGTTGAATTTAGTGATATACCTATTAGCTACCATGGACATATGATTTAACTTGTTTAAAATTTCTTGTTCACTTAAACCATCTATGTTCCATTCATATATTTTATTAGAAGAACAAAGAATTGTTTATCTAGATTTCTCTCTTCGAACTGTAAATCTGGAGGAGTCGGTCTAGGATACCAATTTCTGGTAATGCTGGTGTTACTAACAGTTAATTTATTTAACTGGTCATTAAATTCTGGAATTAACGCAGTGTCAGAAGGATTTGAATGGCTATCACTCTCATTGTCAGTCTCAACCTGATCAATGATAGCTATAGTCCCACTTGTTCCAGCTTCAGTATTTAATTTCTTAAATAACTTATCAATATTATGGGTAAGTTCACCATCTTTATTGGGTAAACCTAATTTAATTTTGTTTTCTGGTAATTTTAACAAAGGTTGTTCAACTTTTGAATCAGGTTTTTAAATAATTGAGTCATCAAATTTTTCTTCAATTTTATCTAGCTGCTTACCTAAGGTTGCTAGATACTGATTTGTGAAATTATTTTGTTCAATAATTTTCTTTTCATCTTTATTAACATCTGAAATCTTGAACGGACAGGCAACGACAAATGTATTTTTAACTGATAAAAAAATAGTTTCAAGCGGAGGATGACTAGAAGAAACTTTTGATTTGTCTTCTTTAACCCACTGTATTTTAGTTATAACATTACATTTACCCTGATATTGATCATACCAATCGTAAAAAGTAATGTTTATATGTTCATTGTTAATAAAACGTTTCCATCTATTAACTATCTTATCTCGTTCTTTATCAGTTGGATGATTTGAACGAAATAAATGTCTTTTTTCTCTATTAGATTTGGAATTAAAATCTTTAACGAGATTATCCTAATCCAATTTAAATTCCTTTTTAATGACTCTTAATTGATTATTAATAGGAGCTTCAAAGTCTGATTGTGTAGGAAACTCTGAAGGACTAGGAGAAGAAGAACCGTCTTCTTCCACATGGTCATTATAAGTATAACAAGGATGACTAGCTTGACCTTGATTAAGGATACCTTTCAGTTTTTATATCCCTAATAGAAGGGTTACATAGAACTTCAGTATCTCTTCAAGTGTTAACTGAAGGTGCTGAAGAACTTGTGAAATCTTCTATAATAACTGGCCTTCTAGTACGTTTAAAACTTATTTTGACCGTTCCATTAGAAAATTGTCTAACATTTTCAACATTTAACATGTTGTTAATGATAGGATGTTGAGGTATTTCACTGGTAAAGTACATTGACTAGGTAACGTAATGTCTTTCTATAGGATGGTTCTCGGGATTTGAACATTAGCATCACTAGTTGAACTTTGAATTAAAACAGTTTGATATTTAGGACTTTTATTAAGAGCATGAACATTTTAGTTCGTCTTCATGGTCTTATATATCCTATAAATCAAAGCTAGAGGCTGAGAACCCTCAATCATTTGAGTAATTTCTCCAGCAGTTTTAATGTTTAAGGTTAAAGCTTTTAATAGATTGTGATCACTTAGGCTGAATGTGAAATCAGGAAAGCAATTGAAATGGATAGGTCCATTATGCAGACTTGATTCCATAATACCTATAATGCTTAGATGATAATTAAGAAATCTAGCATCTTTAAGGAAGAGGTAGATACTTAAATTGATTCCTTTAATGTTTAATGGTTTAACTGCAACTTGAACAAGACCAATATGGTTAAAATTATAACCTTTCTTCCTATGTTTTTTAACAACATCAGGAGATAAAAGACTACAATTTTTATATTCTTTGTTAATGGCGTAAACCTTTTCAATTGTTTTTACATTGTAATCCATTTTGAAGTTATACAAAAAGGTTGACTGATAAATTTCTCTAGGAGAGACTCTGGGTATATTCCAATCATGTAAAACTTGACTAATATTTTCATAACTATGTTCTTCTTGGTTAACTATGTCTGGAATAGGAGGCAAAGCTGAACAGTTACTAGCTGAGGAGTTCGATCTAAATAATCTATTCATCTTTACAGGTTTCAAAAATTAAGTTTTACTCATTGTTCATTCATGCATACCCTCTTACCTTAATCAGACTCATACCTATGTTCTATAACCAGACACTGCTCACCCAAGAGACTTACAACGGTTAGACACGAACAAGGTGGACTACAGTAAGTTAGGTGACTTCAGAACAAGAGGAAAAGAGAATTTTGAAAGATGGAAAGATAAAAGATTGATACATTCTTACTCAGCAACTAGAATAACAAACAACTTGGCTCTAATACCGTTAAGGGCAAAAATGAGAAAATGATAGAAAAACTGAGTGGCGCATATAAACAACACAATTTAATTACTAAAACATAATAGTTTTATTGATAACTGAAAATATTTACAAGACTAAAAATTAAAAGTGACTTACAGGTTTACTTAGAACATTAGAATGGTAGATGAAGAGAAGAGAGAACAGAGGCTAAAGATTTGTCAGAGAAGGAACTCTGAGTCTTTCTAAGTCTGCCTTACTAACCAAGTTCAAATTCCTTTTATAGAATAAGGAAAGAACTATTACAATTTTACTATTACAAGAGTGAATGATTACAGATAATATTTACTATTAATGAACAACAAAACAGTGCCGACTTTTTTACTATGCATGGACGCTTTTGGCAACTTTGATAAAGTGGCCGCTTCTTTTGACTTAGAGGATGCTTTCGGTGGAAAAGCAGGAGCATGTGCATGTGACAGAGAACTGCTTTCGGTGGAAGAGCATATTTTGACTGATCAGGGGTAATAATTGACTAAGATGTCAGGCAAATGGGTCCTGAGCATCTTGCAGAATAATGGTGCCATGGGTCATCATCTTCAATCTTATTGGTTGAAGTGTTTCTGGAAGAGGAAGAGGAACATACGGATGCTTCTTCATGTAACTCATCGATTCTTTCATGAATGGCTTGGTTGATTAACTTCAAATCTTTATTGGAACAATTCTTTATATTAGAAATATCAAGGGAACATGAAGAACCGGTTTGACTGGTCTTTGATTCTTTTGTTTTACTAGAAGACCCTTTGGCAGGGATTGATTTAGCCGAAACAATAGGGAGAGGAACAAAAGGAAATTCTTTCTGGACTAGACCTATAATTCTATTAACATCAAATTTATCCCATCATTTTGACAAAGAAAAGGCGGGTGACATGAGTAACCGGTGAAATGGTGGTTTGAGATTCCAAATAACTATGCTCAGGAGACTAAAAACCTGTTACCTTAGTTGGAGTTTGAATGTCGTACTGCCATTTAAGTATCCAAGGAACTTTATATTTACTAATAAATTGAAGAAGAATAGGGATACCTTCATATTTTGGTTGATGTTTACTGTGATTACAAAAATGATTGAGTTGAGCCTTTAGAGGGTCAGGAAGAAGGTCGAAAGAAGACCCAAGTCTTGACCACCAAAGAGTAAACCAAAAAGGAATTTGACTTTTGAATTTGCGGTCAAATTGTAAGAACCACGAGTGACTATGTGACTCATTCTGGTAAAGGAAGATCTTATTCTAGGCTTCCATATAATTGAAATAACAGAATGAGTTATTTTAATTTGAGAGCGGTCTAAGATCAGAGGGATGATTTCTCCAGTCAGTGATCTAAATGATTTGTTTAATGTAGAGTGAATGATAGAGGACTTTAGACTCATCATCCCTAGTATAAATAGGTTTGATGAAGATTGACTCAGTTTCTAAAAGAATATATCCTTATAATACACAAGGGATTTATAAGGAGCAAGAGGAATAAAGTGCCATCCATCAGGAAAATACTGGGAAACAAGCTTAATTGGGTCATCTTTTGGTTTTATATGAGGTTTAATATGAAACAAGTGATTATCCCACATGAGCGTGTATTGAGAAAGAGGGTGACTGGGATTTGAGGAGGAGACCCTAGATTGATCGTAAAAAGGATCAACTGGTTTAGGGTTATTGGCTAGGACAAAACTGTATGGCTTGGGAATAGTACCAAGGACCTGAAATTTATTAACTGGGTTGGACTTAGGAACTGGGCTAACTGGATGAGGAACCAAAGTTCTTTTTTGGCAGATTACTTGGGCCTGAAGTACGACCCAGTCCACGAGAAGATGATCCTCCTCGGACACTCATTTTGACTGTATAGTACTCGTATTAATGAATTCCCGAGTGAGAAGGTCAGGAATGGAATTGTTACTGCCTTCGATATATTCAATTTCATAATAAAAAAATGCTTAATAGAGCTTGCCATCTCGCAAAAGAATGTTTAGAGGCGATGTTTTCAACATCTTTCTCTAAAATATATTTTGCAGATTTGCAATCAATTCGAACCATAAACTTTTGATTTAATAAGTCACTTTGAAATTTATTAATACATAAAACTAAAGAAAGTATTTCTTTTTTAATAGTGCTGTAATTTAACTTTGTAGGATTCCATGCACCTGGATGAAATCGAATAATTTGTTCAGAAGAATTAAGGGTTAGCTTTTACTTGAGAATACCTCCGAACCCAATATTTGAGGCATTAGTTTCAACAACTTTGAAGGTTGAATCAATGGAAATGCCAAGGTAGGGCAAGGCCTTAACATATTTTTAAACTTGCTAGACGACGGAAGTGTGAATGTCAGTCCAAGGAGGAGGATTGTCTTGCAAACGCTGAAAGAGAGGTTTGCAATTTTTTTTGAGATATTTATAGAAGTTGCCATTATAATTGAGCAAGCCTAAAAATCTCCGAAGTTGGGTTTTATTTGTAATCTTATCAAGAAATCTGTCAGCAAATTGAATAGCTCCATCAATAGGCTGAATAAGACCTTGATAAATATTGAGACCAAGAAACCGAACTTTAGTCTGAAATAAACTGCATTTGGAAGGAGACAGAATGAGTCCATTATCTTTGACTGTTTTGAAGAATGATTTCAAATGTTTAATGTGTTCATCAATAGAGTTGGAGAAAATGAGAATATCATCAATGTAAACGATGGCAAAATGACTGAAAGGATTCAAAATGTCATTGAGAATATTCTGATATTCACCAGGGGCATTTTTCAAACCGAATGCCTACACGTTCCATTCGTAATGACCAAATGTGGTGGTAAAGGCTGTTTTGTTCCTATCATCGGGATGAATGGCGACTTTCCAGAATCCAGATTTGAGGTCAAACTTACTGAAGATAATGGCATTGCTTAATATATTTATGAGGTCTTCCTTGTTAGGTAAAGGATACCTAATCCATTCTAGAACTTTGTTTAATGATTTGTAATTGATAACTAGATGGGGAACACCTCTCTCCTTTTCTACTTCATTGTTAACATAAAAGGCAGGGCAAGACCAGGGAAATTTACTAGGTTAAATTAACCCTTTACTAAGGAGATCATTAATTTCCCTTTCACATAACTCTATTTATTTGTGATTCATTTGTATTAGCCTAGCCTTAGTGGGAATCAAATGTTCTTTGAATTCCTTGGCATAAGGAAGTCTTACAACGTGTTTCTTCCGATGCCAAAAGGCTTTACAAGAATCAGAACAAAGGTTATCTTTTAAATAAGTTTTTAACTCTTCAATCTTTTCTTGAACTTCATCATTTTTAAGCTGTTCTTCAAATAAGTTTATTAACTTCTTGATTTAAATAACTTCAAATAAGCTTTTCTTAAAAATGAAGGGGTTCAAGAAAAGATTGAAGAGTTAAAAACATATTTAAAAGATAACTTTTGTTCTGATTCTCCTAATGCCTTTAGGCATCGGAAGAAACACATTGTAAGGCTTTCGTACACCAAGGAATTCAAAGAACATTTGATTCCCACTAAGGCTAGGCCGATACAAATGAATCACAAACAAATGGAGTTATGTTAAAGGGAAATTAATGATCTCCTTAGTAAAGGGTTAATTAAACCTAGTAAATCTCCCTGGTCTTGCCCTACCTTTATGTTAACAATGAAGCAGAAAAGGAGAGAGGTGTTCCCCGTCTAGTTATCAATTACAAACCATTAAACAAAGTTCTAGAATGGATTAGGTATCCTTTACCTAACAAAGAAGACATCATAAATAGATTAAGCAATGCCACTATCTTCAGTAAGTTTGACCTCAAATCTAGATTCTGGCAAGTCGCTATTCATTCTGATGATAGGTATAAAACAACCTTTACCACCCCATTTGGTCATTATGAATGAAACGTGCATGCATTTGGTTTGAAAAATGCCCCCAGTGAATTTCAGAATATTCTCAATGACATTTTGAATCGTTTCAGTTATTTTGTCGTCGTTTACATTGATGATATTCTCCTTTTCTCCAAGTCCATTGATGAACACATTAAACTTTTGAAATCGTTCTTCAAAATGGTCAAAGATAATGGACTCGTTCGGTCTCCTTCCAAATGTAGTTTATTTCAGACTAAAGTTCAGTTTCTTGGTCTCAATATTTATCAAGGTCTTATTCAGCCTATTGCTAGAGCTATTCAATTTGTTGACATATTTCCTGATAAGATTACCAATAAAACCCAACTTCAGAGATTTTTTGGCTCGCTCAATTATATTGGAATGTCCTATAAAAATCTCAAAAAAATTTACAAGCCTCTCTTTCAACGTTTGCAAGACAATTCTCCTCCTTGGACAAACATTCACACTTCTGTCGTCCAGCAAGTAAAAAATATGTTAAGGCCTTGCCCTGCCTTGGCATTTCCAACGATTCAGCCTTCAAAATTGTTGAAACTGATGCCTCAGATATTGGGTTCAGAGGTATTCTCAAGTAAAAGCTAACCCTTAATTCTTCTGAACAAATTGTTCGATTTCATTCAGGTGCATGGAATCCTACAAAGTTAAATTACAGCACTATTAAAAAAGAAATATTTTCTTTAGTTTTATGCATTAATAAATTTCAAAGTGACTTATTAAATCAAAAGTTTTTTGTTCGAATTGATTGCAAATCTGCAAAATATATTTTAGAGAAAGATGTTGAAAATATCGCCTCTAAACATTCTTTTGCGAGATGGCAAGCCTTATTAAGCATTTTTTGATTTTGAAATTGACTATATCAAAGGTAGTAACAATTCCATTCTTGACTTTTTCACTTGGGAATTCATTAATACGGGTACTATACAGTCCAAATGAGTGTTCGAGGAGGATCATCTTCTCGTGGGCTGGGTCGCCCACCAAGCCCAAGTAATCAGCCAAAAGGAACTTTGTTTCCTCATCCAGTTAGCCCAGTTCCTAAGTCCAACCCAGTTAATACATTTGAGGTCCTTGGTACTGTTCCCAAGCCCTACATTTATGTCCTAGCCAGTAACCCTAAACTAGTTGATCCTTTCTGCGATCAATCTAGGGCCTCTTCCTCAAATCCCAGTCACCCTCCTTCTCAATACACACTCAAGTGGGATAATCACTTATTTTATATTGAACCTCATATGAAACCAAAAGATGACCCAATTAAGCTTGCTTCCCAGTATTTTCCTGCTGGATGGCACTTTGTTCCTCTTGCTCCTTATAAATCCCTTGTGTGTTATAAGGATATTCTTTTAGAAACTGAGTCAATCTTCATCAAAACTATTTATACTAGGGATGATGAGTCTAAAGTCCTCTATCATTCACTCTACATTAAACAAATCATTTAAATAACTGACTAGGGAAATCATCCCTCTCATCTTAGATAACTCTCAAATCAAAATAACTTGTTCTGTTATTTCGATTATACGGAAGCCTGGAATAAGATCTTCCTTTACTAGAATGAGTCGCATAGTCACTCGTGGTTCTTACAATTTGACCACAAATTCAAAAGTCAGATTCCTTTTTGGTTTACTCTTTGGTGGTCAAGATTTGGGTCTTCTTTCGACCTTCTTCCTGACCCTTTAAAGGCTCAACTCAGTCATTTTTGTAATCACAGTAAACATCAACCAAAATATGAAGGTATCCCTGTTTTTCTTCAATTTATTAGTAAATATAAAGTTCCTTGGATACTTAAATGGTAGTACGACATTCAAACTCCAACTAAGGTAACAGGTTTTCAGTCTCCTGAGCATAGTTATTTGGAATCTCAAACCACAATTTCACCGGTTACTCATGGCACCCACCTTTGTTAAATGGTGGGATAAATTTGAAGTTAATATAATTATAGGTCAAGTCCAAATAGAATTTCTTTCTGTTCCTCTCCCTATTGTTCTGGTTAAATCAATCCATGCCAAAGGGTTTTCTAGTAAAACAAATGAATCAAAGACCAGTCCAATCGGTTCTTCATGTTCCCTTGATATTTCGAATATAAAGAATTGTTCTAGTAAAGATCTGAAGTTAATCGCCCAAGCCATTCATGAAAGAATCGATGAGTTACATGGAGAATCATCTGTATGATCCTCTTCCTCTTCTAAAAACACTTCAAATAGTACGATTAAAGATGATGATGATGACCTATATGGCACCATTAATCTGCAAGATGCTCAGGACCCATTTTCCTGACATCTCAGTCAATTATTACCCCTGATCAGTGATAAGATGCACTTCCACCGAAAGCAGTTCTCTGTCACATGCGCATGTTCCTGCTTTTCCACCGAAAGCATCCTCTAAGTCAAAAGAAGTGGCCACTTTATCAAAGTTGCCAAAAGCGTCCATGCATAGTAAAAAAGTCAGCACTATTTTATTGTTCATCAATAGTAAATATTGTCTATAATCATTCACTCTTGTAATAGCAAAATTGTAATAATTCTTTCCTTATTCTATAAAAGAAATTTGAACTTAGTGAGTAAGGCAGACTAGAAAGACTTAGAGTTCCTTCTCTGACAAATCTTTAGCATATGTTCTCTCTTATCTTCATCTACCATTCTAATGTTCTAAGTAAACCTGTAAGTCACTTTTAATTTTTATTCTTGTAAATATTTTCAGTTATCAATAAAACTATTATGTTTTAGTAATTAAATTATGTTGTTTATATGCGCCACTCAGTTCTTCTATCATTTTCTCATTTCCGCCCTTAATGGTAAAATGAGTATGTGGAGGTCCAAACAATACGCTAAACTTACAACAATTACATCATAAAAATCCCCTCAATATTTTAAACAAAATTTATTCATCAATAATATAACTTGCAATATTAACAACCAGATCATTCCCAGGAAAGAGGGAGCTTTCTGATAAGGATTTCTCCCTATTGGCGCAAAATTAGGTGACCGGTCTTTCCTCGACAAAATTTTCTAGACATTGTCAATAATGCAAATAATAATATGAATAATTTGTCATCTCAATTATTGATTTAATAATATAAAATATTATGCAGATGATACTGTGACAATAATATGATTAATAATGTGAGATACTATGCAACAATTACTGTAGCAATAATTGAGTATAACTGAGTGACTTCTCACGTAAGCATCAATAATCAATACTGTGTGCCACTATGCAACCACGCGTATTACTCCACTTTTATCACCGGGTATTTCAACAGTTAACCGTAAAACTTTCACCGTTATTTTTATAAAAAGACATTTATGTCATTTTCTAACTGCGACAATAATTTCGCAGTGGGGTCCACCAATGATTGTGCCGTCGTATAAATATTCCATGTTAAAACGAATATTCCCCGACTAATCGGATATTTTATAACAACTTGCTTACTTTGAAAAATTTATAAATATTACCCACAACTATAACATTATATCAAATCCACACCATAGTATTAAAAATATATTTAGAGAAAAAAAATTCATCTTTATTCATAAAAGTTGGGATCTTACAACTAACAAGTCAGGACCTAAGAAAAATTTGGGTACCAAAATAAAGGATGAATTTTTATGTAGGTATCGAGCTCCACTCACTCCATCTAGTATCTCAATAATGGATGTTCAAGGTATATGATTGGAATCAAGGCTCTCATGTTAGATTCAAGACTAAAGGTGGTACAACAGTTGCCTTTGGAGACAACATCTTTGGAAAGATGGTTCAATTAGAAATGTTTCCATTTCTTTCAGCAAGGTAGCCTATGTTGATGGGTTGAAGTACAATCTGCTAAGCATAAGTTAACTGTGCGACAAAGGACATCAAGTCATCCTCCTCAACAACTAGTGTCAAGTTCGAGACTTGGAATCTAACTCATTATGTTGTTTCCCAGAGGCACACTAGAGATCTAGAATGAGGGTTGAATAGATATTTAAAACTTTTTAATTAATTAAATATATATTAACAAATAATCAGTTAATTAGTATTGATTATGCACAATGCAATATACTTTGGAAAATCCCCCTTAGAGATTAAGGAAATCTCAGTTCTAAATTTAGTCTTGTGGTTATAAGTCACTTGGCAGATATATCATATATAAGAAAGAATGTAAATATAACTTAAAGTAAATAACATAAGAGGCTTTAACTGGTTCAGAGACTGAATAACTCCTAGTCCACTCTTCTACTTCAACAAGTACGATATCCACTAAGGATAAGGTCACTTAGACCATATCACATAGATCTCTTACAACCGAACCACTAGGGTTCATTCGAGTCACTAAGTCTCGACAATGGTTACATAGATTAGGTCACTTAGACCTACACAAATCACTTAGACTTGGACAAAAATAACTAAGACAATCGATTTTCTATATGTTGATAGATGTTTGATGTGCTGCTAAGATGGAATTTAAGCTTTTTCTTCTTCTGGTGCACCAGTTTTTTCATAAAATGTAAGGATAAACTTAAAATCAATTCTATAGTCAGCTAGCTGATTCTTCATCCTCAAAATTTGAGCACAACATCTTTCACCAGCAATGTCACTACAAAAAAATGGACATTCGGTAACAATTTTTCAAGCTTACTTATAAAGTCGTTGCCAAAAATGCATGTCTAGCAATGACATTTGTCATTCATTGCAGTTTATGAAAGGCTTTCATTTTTCATGCAAAATTCATAGGTCGTTGCAAAATTTTGTTGCCAATTCGTTGGTGGGAAAAAAATCCTCGTCTATTTACTCTTTTGTTGCAGATGTGATTTATGCTCATCATGGGCAATAAAAATTATTTTGTTGCTATATTTTGTTGCCTAATATGGGTCACATTCATTGTCAACAATTTTTTGTTGTTGCATATTTTGTCCTTTTTTTGCAATGACTAGTAAATTGTTGCACAAAATTAAAATAAAATCCAATAAGCACATTTCGAACTCTCTTTTTTTCCCCAAAACACATCATTTTGTATTTTAAAATTTTTATTTATATGGACGCAATTTATACATTCAAATTTTTCACTCCCTTCGTCTCAAAATAAATGCCCAGTTTTAAATTTTTTTTTGTCAGAGTTATAATTTTTGAAATTAAAATTGAGCACATATGGATATATTTTCTAATTTACAAAATTAGAGTTTGTAGTAAATTGGATGTAATTTATAATGAGCATATTCACTCACTTATAATTTTTAAAAAATATAATTAATTTCTAAAATATTTTATACGAATTTTTTCTTGTAACTCGTTATTTACATATGTACGTTTTGACAAAAGTTGAGCAAGAAATTGCAATTGCACCAAAAACTAACCAAACAACACCTATTAAGCTACACCAATGGTTTTGACGTAAACTGTGACGACCCCAAAATTGAGACTATTTCCCTTTTCAATCTCGTGCGTTAATACTATCTTGTTTTAGATTTAAAAGATTATTTAATGTTAAAATAGCAAAAAAAAATGTGGAATAAATTTAAAACTTTCCTTTTATAACTTTCGTTCCCTAAATCGCAACCTTTACGATTCTTATTTATATTGAAATCATATGTTTTATATGACTTATTTAACCTGAGTAAATATGAATATATATATATATATATATATATACAATTCATTCTTTCAAACATATCCCCATTTTAGAACAAATAATCTTCATCTATTGAATAATTCAAAATTTTACATATCTATAGTTTACACATGAAAATACCATCAAATGGTTCAACACAATCTCAATTAAATAACTAGTCTTCTTTTCATGTGCTCCTAATCACGAGAGATCACATCATAGCTTTAACCTACAAATTAAGCAAGATTGAGCACGACGACCCAACAAATCTAAGGACTGTTGCGTAGATATTCGAGGGAATAAGTTATCGGTAGATTTGGTACCGATAAGGTTAAAAGAATTCGATGTAATTCTTGGTATGGATTGGTTGTTTATTGATGACACAAGCTAGGAAAATGTTGAGAAAAGAGTGTGTAGGTTATCTGTGCCATGTTGTGGATACCCAAAGAGTGGGAACATCCTTGGACTAGATACCTATAGTGCAAGAGTTCGCGGATGTATTTTCGGAGGAGTTACCGGGTATTCCACCGGTCAGGGAGGTAGAGTTTGTAATTGATCTGTTACTGGGAATGGCACCAGTTTCAAGGGCATCATATCGGATGGTGCCAGTTGAGATGAAGGAGTTAATGCTTCAATTACAGGAACAATTAGACAGAAAGTACATTCAACCGAGTGTGTCTCCTTGGGGAGCACCGGTATTGTTTGTAAAGAAAAAGGATGGGTCGTTAAGACTTTATATCGACTATCGAGAGTTAAACAAGTTAACGATTAAGAATAAATACTCGTTGCCCAGGATCGATGATCTATTTGATCAGTTGAAAGGGGCAAAGTATTTTTCTAAAATAGATTTGCGCACGGGGTATCATCAGTTAAAGGTGGGAAAGGAGAACGTACCTAAGACGGTGTTCAGAACTCGTTATGGTCATTACGAGTTTTTGGTAATGTCATTTGGGTTGACTAATGCGCCAGCCGCATTTATGGATATGATGAACAGAGTGTTCAAACAGTATTTGGACAAGTTCGTCGTAGTGTTCATTGATGACATTCTAGTCTATTCAAAGACGTCAGAAGATCATGCCAAACATTTAAGGATAGTGTTGGAAACACTAAGGAAGGAAAAGTTGTATGCGAAATTCACAAAGTGTGAATTTTGGCTCGAGAGAGTGCATTTTCTAGGACATATTATTGATAAAGATGGCATTTTCATGGATCCAGCAAAAGTAGAAGCAGTTAATGAGTGGGAGCAACTGAAAATGCCAACCGAGGTTCGGAGTTTTCTGGGGTTAGCGGGATACTATAGAAGGTTCATTCCAGACTTTTCTAAAATAACTACTCCGTTGACAACTCTGACAAGAAAGTCAGTAAAATATGTGTGGACTGAAAAATGTGAGAATAGTTTTCAGGAGTTGAAGAAGAGGTTAAGTGAGGCACCTGTATTGTCTTTACCAGACGATACCGGGAACTTTGTTGTATATAGCGATGCTTCGCATAAAGGACTGTATTACGTGCTCATGCAGCATGACAAGGTCATTGCGTATGCGTCACGTCAAATGAAGGATTTTGAAAAGGTCTATCCTACTCATGATCTGGAATTGGCAGCTGTAGTTTTTGCCTTGAAGATATGGAGGCATTATCTATATGGTGAGAAGTGTGAGATATATACGAACCACAAAAGTCTGAAATATATCTTCACACAGAAGGAGTTGAACATGAGACAGAGAAGGTGGTTAGAGTTAATAAAAGATTATGACTATGATATTTTATATCTTCCAGGGAAAACAAATGTAGTAGCCGATGCGCTAAGTAGAAAGGGTAGAGAGAAACTGTCAATGTTAACAACTCAGGATGAGTTGATAATAGCGATGGCAAGAATGGAGTTAGAAGTTAAGTTACCGGAGGATGCGGTGGAAATGTTATTTTCCATGGAAACCCAACCGACCATAGTGGAACGGGTTAGGGGAGTACAATCGAGCAACGAGGAATGCAAGCTGATGAAGAAGAGGGTAGAAGATGAAGAGAAGACTAAGTATAACCTCGATAAGGAGGGATGGCTTCATTTTGAATGAAGAATTTGGGTTCCAAATTATTCTGAATTAAAGGAAGAAATAATGATGGAGGCTCATAGTTCGAGGTACTCGATACATCGCGATAGTACGAAGATGTATCAAGACCTTCGTCAGAATTTTTGGTGGCCGAACATAAAAAGGGAGATAGCAGAATATGTTAGTAGGTGCTTAACTTGTCAAAAGGTTAAGGCTGAACACCAACGACCGAGCGGGTTGTTGCAACCGTTAGAAATTCCAGAGTTGAAGTGGGAGCACATCACAATGGACTTTGTGGTGGGACTTCCAATAACAAGAAAATGATATGATGCTATTTGGGTGATAGTGGATCGATTGACGAAATCGGCTCATTTTCTACCAATAGGAGTTAGGTATAACCTAGACCAATTAGCTAAGTTGTATGTCAAGGAAATTATTTACAGACATGGAGTACATGAAACGATTGTGTGACGCCCCCAAAATAGGTATACATCATACATCTTGAGTCGCCAAATACATGGTACAAAATATAAATACAATCTTTAATATACAATAAGAGAGCTATGAGGTTTAATACAATTATTATCTTCTAGACAATATCCACTCTCAGAATAAGTCCTCATTACATTTATTGTCACACTATTTAACAGAATAGTGAGGACTACTAATACTATCATCTGGACCGTCACTCCGTTCCCCGACTAGTCCCGACTACGTTCTCATTTCCTGAAGAGAACAGTGAAAGAAAGGGTGAGCTCAACTAGCCCAGTAAGAAATATTATGACTAAGATAATGCAAAATAAGTTATCATTAGTCTTCAACAGTGTTAAACTGATAAAATACAATAGACATCAAGTTTAACTACAGTGGAACATGCAATCCATTAAAAGAGTCAAGTAAAGAATAAAATCTACTATCTTTTATGATTTAAAAAGGTTTTTCATCACTTTTATCGCTGGGACTCAGCTTAATAAACAATCTACGCCATCCCTGCACTACGGCCAAAGATATTCATTAGTATCACAACCACAAATTATCCATGCACTACGGGCCAAGGATATTCGTGTACTCATCAATGGTCATGATCATGCCAACAACTGTCCATCAATGCACTACGGGCCAATGAGGACTTTTACCACATCATTTGTAACATTACGGTCATGATTACACCGAATAATCCCTGGTCATAATCATACCAAGTCCATCTACGCACTACAGGCCACAGATGACTTTAAAAAAAATATAAACATGAGGATGATGACAATGATATAAGAATTCAATAAAACAAGTTCAAGAATTAATTTTTTCAGGAACTAATAACGTCCAAATTGTCAACTTGATACTTCTTTGTAGAGTAAAATTCAAGAATGCTCAGAAGAATATTTCCATGAAAAGATACTGGATGAAGTGCAAATATCAAGGATATTCCACTAATTTCATGGAGTTTAGAAGTCAAAACTTTAACTAACTAAGTATAATAAAGAATGGAATAACAAAAGAAATCACCATGCATGCAGAATTACGATAGATAGATTATTCAAATGTAATAATAAATAACGGAACAGTGTCATGCGAAATTATTGCACCGGCGTGATATTCCAACAGTAATAACAAAGATTTTAACCAGTCCGCGTAAAACGCATGCATGTGATATTCCAATGTAATAATAATAAAAAGCGGAACCGTGTGCAAGCGTAAAATGCATGTATGTGATATTTCAATGTAATAATAAAGACGGAACCAGGTCTGGCATAAAACGCATAGATAGAATATTCCAACAGAATAATAAAGAATGGAATAACAAAAGAATTTCACCAAGTATAGGGTAGCCCGTGTATACAGGTTATTCCAACAGAATAATAAATAATGGAATAATAGAAGTTCTCTTCATGAATATAAAAGAAATAATACCCCTTACCTTAAGAAGAAACTGGATACAGGAAAAGAAAGGTAGCAGACTTCTCTTCTTCTTTCTCTCTATAATTTTCTCTCTCTAGAGTTTCAGTGAATTTGTAAAAATAATGAAGGAATGAGCTTCTATTTATAGGAGAATGGAAAGGCACTGTGTAAGGATTTTTTTCTCACGGACGAAATAATTTACAAGTCACTGATGCCATACGCACTAATCTGCTGAATTCAATTATCAAGTAAAACAAAAAATATAATATAAATATATATAACACATGTTATATTACACATTTTCTCCACCCGTGACCAACTTTGCAAGATTCCTCTCCCTTCATCTTTTTTCTTCAATCGTGGGCCCCACATGTTCCCCTCCCACCAACATCTCAAACTCACAGGTGGGTCCCATTATATTTATACTAAACAACTTTCTACCGATTATTTTGAAAATTGGGTAAAAGGGGGGTCCATATAATAATCAAAATTTACACAAATACCTCATAAAAATCACCTTAATAATTTTAACAACATTCATCACCTTTATTATAATTCACAATATTAATCGACCAGGTCGTTCCCAGGAAAGTGGGGGCTTTCCAATAAGGATTTCTCCCTATTGGCGCGCAATTAGGTGACCAAACCTCTCCATGACAGAACTTCTAGACATTGTTAATATTGCAAATAGTAATATTAATAACTTTGTCATCTCAATTATTGATTTAATAATATATAAAATATCGACAATAATTGAATCAAATAACGTGAGACACTATGCAACAATTACTGTAGCAATAATTGAACAAAATTGAGTGACTTCTTATGTAAGCATCAATAATCAATATCGTGTGTTACTATGCAACCACGCGTATTCCTGTACTTTTAACACCGGGTGTTTCAACAGTTAACGGTAAAACTTCCGCCGTTATTTTCATAAAATATTTTTGTCGTTTTCTCAATCCGATAATAATTCCGTTGTGGGGTCCACCAATGATTGTCTTAGTAATCTGATATTCCTGTTAAAACGAATATTCCCAGACCAATCGAATATTATATAACAACTTACGTACTTCGCAAAATTTATAAATGTTACCCACAACTATAACATTATATCAAATTCATTCCATAATATTTAAAAATGATAATTATAGAAAATTCATCTTTATTCATAAAAGTTGGGGTCTTATAGATTGTGTCAGATCGTGATCCACGATTTACATCGAACTTTTGGAGGAGTTTGCAAGAGCAAATGGGAACGCAGTTAAGATTGAGTACGGCATATCATCCTCAGATGGATGGTTAGAGTGAACGGACAATTTAAATGCTAGAAGATATGTTAAGATCTTGCGTTATGGATTTCAAAGGGAGTTGGGACGAGTATCTACCGTTGGTGGAATTTTCGTACAACAATAGTTTTCACGCTAGTATAGGCATGCCGCCTTACGAAGCGTTGTATGGAAGAAAGTGCCGAACTCCATTGTGTTGGGATGAGGTGGGTGAACGTCGGATGTTGGGACCTGAGATGGTACAGCAAACGACAGACATGGTGAAGATAATACGTGCTCGATTGGTAGCGACCCAATATAGGCAGAAGAAGTATGTTGATCCTCACAGAAAAGAGAGAGAATTCGATGTAAGATCTTTTGTCTTTCTGAAAGTATTGCCTTGGAAATGGAAGATACATTTTGGAAAGAAGGGGAAGTTAAGTCCAAGGTTTGTAGGACCTTTTGAGATTTTAAGAATGGTAGTTGAGGTGGCTTATGAAGTAGCCTTACCTCCAGAAATAGAAAGCATTCGTAATGTGTTTCATGTGTCCGTGTTGCGTCTTTATAAACCGGACTATAAACACGTAATAGAGTATGAATCTATCCAGATAGAGAAAGATTTATCATATGAGGAACTTCCAATTCAAATTATTGATAGGAAGGAACAAGTATTAAGAAATAAGGTAATACCTTCAGTTAAGGTGTTATGGAGAAACCACAATGCTGAAGAAGCAACGTGGGAACTCCAAAGTAAAATGAAGGAAGATTTTTCTCATTTGTTTATGTAATTATAAGCTAGATTCTGGGGACAGAATCCTTATAAGGGGGAGAAAATGTAACGCCCGAGAAAATCGGATTTTTATGACAATTAAATTTTTATTTGATTATGTGAATTAAATGAATTTAATTGATTTATTTTGTGAGTAAGCTATGTGAAGGTCGTTCTATGACCTAGAATGTGTGTATGTGGTTAGTAATCTGGCTACGTGCTAGAATTAATTGTTTAGAATTTTTGAGATGAAAATAAATGTTTTCCAAGAAATTCCAGTAAAAACACTATTCAAGGCATAATAGAATAGAATAAATGTTCGTATTATATTGAGATGAAAATAAACACTATTGAGATGAAATTAATAGAATAGAATAGAATAATTTATTTTCATCTCAATAGTGTTTATTCTATTACGTCTATGATCGTATTATTCTATATGTACAATTCACGTATTCTCTCCGTATAATACTAGTACAATAATCGTATTGTATCCCGTATTAACTCATCATATTATACATAGATACTAAATAGTATCATAATTGTATAACACCCGCTTTAACCATAATGTAATTTCTTCTACGCATTTCATTTCCTTCTCAGAAATCAATATACTCAACCCTTAGGTTTTAAGTCCGCAGGCAAAAACTTCGTTTGCCATAAATGAAATATTATGAAATATTTCATCTCATCTCGATATTCTATCATTACGCATTTCTCAGATTCTCAAAATAATTCCTCGAACATTTATTGGAATTTCTAAGACGAATAGAATAAATGTTTTCAAGAACATTTATTGGAATTTCTAAGACGAATAGAATAAATGTTCATCTAAATAAATGTTCATCTCAAAAATCTGGCTATGTGCTAGAATAAATGTTTCCACTCTACATTTCTAAGACGTACATCAAGACCTTGGATTTGGTAACGCCTGAGAAAAATCGGATTTTATGTGAATTAAATTTTTATTTGATTAGTTGAAGTAAATGAATTTAATTATTTATTTAAGTGAGTAAACTGTTGAAAGGTCGTTCTATGACCTAGAATGTTCGGATGTGGTTAGGATTCTGGCTATGTGCTAGGATTATTGTTTTGAATTTTCAAGACAAAAATTAAAAAAATTTGAGAAATTTCCGTAAAAATACTATTCATCTATTTCTGTACGGGAATTAATTTTGAATTTCTGAGATACGTGTAATGATAGAATTCTAAGACGAAATAGAATGTCTAATAATATTTCAGTTGTGGCAAACAAAGTTTTTCACCACGGACTTAAAACTTTAGTGTTAGGAAAAGTGAGATTCGAGAATTAAATGACTATGTATAATAAGTATAATTATTATACGTAAGAAGTACGAGTATGATACTAGTTATTATACGATTATAGTATGAAGATTATTATGACATATAATACGAATATTGTACGAGATATATATGAAGAGAATACTAGAATTATACGAGTAGAATACGATTAGTTCTTAATGGACTTTAGTAATTGGACTTAGACTTTGTCAAGCCTAATGTTAAATTAAATCAATCTCAAGATAGGCCCGATATGAATTAATTCTAAGCCCAAACCAAGAAACGAAACCGTGGGTCGAACCAATGGATCACCGGATGGACAAAATCCATGGGCCGACCCATATGGGTCCCCCAAAGGACATGTGGGCCGGCCACTTGGTGCCCAATAAAGGTAGGTAGCTTGGTGGGGAAGAATTGAATAGTAAGGAGGTGGCCCTTTTGACCATTTTGCCCTTCATTTGGTTTTCTATATAAAGGAAGCCTATGTTGGTTCATTTGTTAGTTTAACCAACATTGAACAATATATATTGAGAGAGAGAGAGAAGAGAGAAATAACAAGTAATCAAGAGGAATAAAAGCAAAGTAAACAAGTTTAAGTCAAGAACGCGAAGAACACTAAGGTAACTATGCGTAAACTTTAGCCTTCGATTCTTTTCTATTTATTTTTCATAGAGAAGTATGAATTGGTGGAGCTATCATGGTGAGTGATATACATATGGTGAGTGAAGATTTAGTAAATATGATAGAGCCAGTACTAGTGCCAGTGGAGGAGGTACCAATGGTGAACATAGATGAGTCCGAGCCAGAGGAGGAATATCTATATGGGGACTTGGAAAACATGGGATCGACATCATATTTCGATGTGGTGGTCAATGTGGACGAGGATATGGATGTAGTATCGTTTGATATGGTGGTACCTGCACTAGACAATGAGGGCATTGTATCTGGCGGTGCTTGACCAGAATGTGCACTTGCGCATTGTTCTGCAGAACCTGAGGGAGGAGGTTAGTGACCTCTAGGAAGCCAAAGAGTCTGCAGAGGTAGATTTTGAGATAGAACATGATGAGAAGGTGCTCATGAAGGATAAGGCGAGGGATTTTAAGAACAAGGTTGTTGAGCTTGGTAAAGAACTGGGTGAGAGGAACCAGAAAATAGCACGGATGTCACATCCATGAGAGTGCTCATGAGGATTTCAAGCTAAAAATTGCTTGTTATTCCATTGAGTTGGGGCAAACTTGTCATTCTAATAGTCAGGATATTGTGTCGATTCTTACGAATCAGAAGCACGAGAATGCTGTTATTCAGTATTAGTAGTAGATAGATGAAGCTTAGATAGGTAAATGTTTTGTGAACTGACGTAAAACACTCTTTTGTATAATTAAAGGGTAGTCTTTTTGTAAATCCCAATTTTTGTTAAATTCAATCACGGGATAGAAATGTAATAGCTCTGGCTATGGAATCAATATGTAAATAGTTTGAAATATGAAGAAACATGTCAATATAATGAGGTTTTTGTCAAATGTGCTTTATTGTGGTATGAGTTGTTGTTTGATGAATAATAACTAAGTAAACAAGAATGAATAAATAATAATGAAACTTTATTTATTTAACCAGAAAAATGTCGTCAAGAAGAAAATAACGTAATCAGGAAGCTAAATCCCATAATGATAACCAAGAGGGTCAGAACAACCTTATGCAGGAGTTCGTTAATTTATTAACGACTGCATTTAATCAAATTGGGGGTAGAGCACCCGTAGTCCTTGGGGTAGCTAGAACAACTACATTTAAGGAATTTAAAAGTGTAGGTCTGTCGGAGTTCAAAGGAACCACAGACACTATTGAGGCCCAGACATGGGTAAGGGAAATTGAGAAGGAATTTGTAATCGCAAACATCAGGGAGGCACAAAAGACTTCTTATGCGACTTATATGATCAAGGGAGAAGCCAACTTCTGCTGGGAGGCTCACTAGGGTGGGGCTGGACCTGATGCTGTTACGTGGGAACAGTTTAAGAAGGTCTTCTTCGAGAACTATTTTCCTATAGGTATGCAGGGTAGGATGGAGTTTAAGTTCTTAAAACTTAAGCAATGGGACATGATGATTCCATAATATGCAGCCAAGTTCAATGAATTGGCAAGATTTGCTCCACATCAAGTGGACACCGAAGAGAGGAAGGCTCGTAAGTTTGAGCAGGGACTGAAACCCTGACTCTATCGCAGGATTTCTGTGTTTCAGAGTGCTTCGTATGGAACCATTTTGGAGAAGACAATTATTGTCGAGGGTGGTAGTGAGGCTTTAAGCCAATACCACAAAGAAAGGAAGCATAAGAATAAAGGAGATGGATATCTGTAATACCCCGAATTTTAATAAATTATAATATTGAGAATAAAGATTATTTGAATATATATATATATATATATATATATATACACACACACACACACACAATGGATCCTGTCCAGACTCCCGGACCTTGAATTTTTTTTTTTTTTTGTAGAACAACTAAAAAATAAATAAATAAATTATGGAATTGAAATTTTTCCACAATATACTGTTTTGGGCGTGATTTGGATACCTATACCAAAAAATGTATGTACAGTCTACATAGACTGTACAGACATATTTTGATATATGTATCCAAATCACACCCAAAATATTGTATTATGAAAAAATTCAAGTTCCATAATTTATTTATTTTTTTAGTTGTTTTAAAAAAAGCAAAAAAAAAGGTCCGGATTTTGTTAAAATGCAGGAGTCCAGACCTGATCCGGACTCTCTCTATATATAGTGTTGGCATGAGTTGTGGTCATTAATTTAATTGAATAAGCGTTTGATAATTAAGCAATGTAGAAGAAGTGATGAGAAACCTAGTTTAAGCTTGTGAAATTATGCCTAGTGTGGCAAAGTGGTGAAATGGGAAAGTACTAATTTAACTAATGATGAAATGAACTAAATTAATTAGTACTATTAATAAATAAATAATTACATAATGTGATTGATTAATTCCTATTATCATGAACAATTGCAGGTAAGGAGAAATCATATATAATAAGGTTTTTCCTTCAATATAAAATGAGGTGTGAAGTTGGAATGTAAATAATTATTATATAAAACTATATGATAAAAGTAAGCTTGACTTAAGTAATTTACTAAGTTGTATGAAAGAGTCTTATGTGACCCCATGATGTGTGTGGGAGTATTTAAATAGGTATTTTAAACCTATGAGGGAAAATAACTTTGACTAAATAAATAATTAATATTAAATGATTATTTTAATATTCATGTAGAATTGGTATAATGAGTTTTATGGAGAATAATATTGGTACTCAACTAAGTTATATTCTAGTCTAATATAAATATTATTTGAAATAAACCAATATACATGGATTATATAAATTCTATGTGTAATGTATGAGTGGGTGTATATGCTCATTTGGGGACAAATATCAAATAAACCCATGTATGCTAGTATTGTTTGGCAAATGTTGAGCATTAGAGAATTGTCCCAAATTGAGTGTCTTCTTTTCTTCTTCACGAAATAGGCCATTGTCCTAGTCTCTCATTACCAACCTCAGAGATAGCAAATCATGAGGAAGTGAGTAGTCTGAATAGTGCTCCTCCACCAAATTCCCCATATCCATCATCTTCTTCTCCATTCCAATGGTCTAATTCATTGAGCAAAGCACAAATCTGGTCACAAGTTTCCCTATAAATGGAGCCCTTCTCATTCACAGACTTTTTGCTAAATTCTCTGTTAAACTTCAAGTTGTGTGTGAGTGTGGTTGGGTTGAGGATATACAATCTGCAAATAGTAGCTAGAGTTAGCATTTCTACTTCACAGAAGGTAATATCCCTTTATATGTTCTTAAATTCAAGTGTTGTAAAGTTTTTAGAAAAAGTGCTAAAATACTTGTTTGAGTTTGAAAATTTATGGTTGAAGCATGATAGAATCTGTCAATTGATGCTAGACATTGTTAATATGGTTGAATACGAAATCAATGAAAGTTAAACAAAGTAATTTGGTCAAGTGACGAATCCGTAGTGAAGAGAATCACTAAATATGTTAAACTATGGAAAAATGGCAAAAATCTTGAATTTGATTCTTGAATTTGATTGTTTATGTATTTGGAATTGTTAGAATCATGCTAGGGATGTTTGGTAGTAAATTTATATCAATTGGGTATCATTACATTATTGTGTTGGTTGAAATGTTGGCATGTTATGTAACGACCCCAAAATTCATACAATTCAATGATCGACTTCGCTCGTTAATAACACTTCTAACTTCTGATTTTACATCATTATTCGATGTTAAGTTAAATAAAATGCGGAATAATTTAAACTTTTCTATCTTCTTATTTAATTCCCTGAATCAAAATCTTTATCATCTACATGTTTTTGAATCAAGTTATTTTATGATTCGCTTCATCAAAGTTATTATATAGAATCTTATATTTTAATCCAATAACCTTTACATATCAGATAACCCAAACTTGACAGTATATCATTATATAATCATTGTAACTTATCAAGTACATTTTTCAAAACCTTTATCTTTATCTACCTTTAAACCATACTTAGCTTATTACTCACCTTATCAGAGTTAATAAATAAAACTTACGTCCAGGTTCAATACCATTTCATACAATAAACAAAACTTAAACTTTCTAACTCAACATCTATTAAACATCATACATTATTCGAAACCCTAAACATGGTTCAAATAATAATAATTCAGCCAAAGTTTATAAATCATCAAGTATCACATCTGATTCATGTGTTTCAAGTAACACATAACTTTACCTTGAATCTTTAACATGCAAAAGTGGTTATTTGCAAGCTTGAGCTCGACAACCCAACAAAATCTAACAGTTTTCATGCATCACGTAACACATAATAACATGCTCAACATATATCTCATAAATATTGGACTAATATAACATACATGCTACAGTTCATATAACAAGTATAAAGATTGAGTTCCTTAATCAATCAGCATGCTTTACTCAATCAACATAGTCATAAATTGACTTTAATATTTCATACTTTCAACATATATATAACACATCATTCTCTTTGCAATAAAGATTTAAAACAGTTAATCATTAAGTTCATATAGCAAATAGAAACTGAAAGACTTGCCTTGTTCGTTGTTTACCAATAACGGTTTATCAACTTACAGTTATCTGCACGTCACGTGCCTTACACAATTATATAATCATACACATCAACTATTAGTCACATAGCAATGCATAGTAGTTGTAATGTAAAATTTACTCTACATCTCATAACCCTTCCTATTATCAATACACAATGTTCAATTTTATTGTGTTAACTTTCGACTTATATCTCACTATATTTCATACTCGAAGTTCAGTCAAGTGTTTAAGTATTGCTAGGAATCATTAGTGGTTTTATATTAGACCCATTTCCTATCTTATAATATTCATTTCATTTGACTTCAAATACTTTTTACGTTCATTAACATTTGTTATGGCATTTCGACGTTCATTCGTCACACGCCTGATTTGTCTCTCTTGTGTATGCTTAGTATGCTTATACAACTTATCTAATACATCATTTATTAATGTTAAGCATCATTATTTTTACTAAAATTCATTTTTTATAACTTAGAACAACATCTTTTATCGTTAGAAGCACTACACTTGCATACGTGCATACCCGACGCCATCCAATTGTCCCTATAAACACAACAGTCCTAAAGATGATTTTTTTACCCCTGTTTCCGACCTCAAATTGAAACACTTAAAGAATGAAAGTTGTAGACCTATTTTTCCTTATTTTGAATCATCTTGAATCGCCTAAATCAGAGTTTGTATGAAAACATTATGCCTATTTTACTAAAATAGATCAAAGCAGTCACACCTGACACACTTTGGGCGCAACTGCGCCCAATTAAGCCTTGGGCACAACGCAACTGCGTCTTAGAGGGAAACTGCACCCCAAATGACTTAGGGCATAGCGCAACTGCGCCCGTTAGTAGAAACGGGACTCTGAAGTACATTGTTCTCGTGATTTTTGAACCTTTTCTCCTACTAATCTTCATAACTTGAGTTATACACATTCAAATTAGTCTGTTTTTGATTCTATGGTTTCGTAGTTCATAAAACTACAACATACTAGAATTATAAAAATTTACAGAAACACTAATTAGCCTAAATCTTAACCCAAAACTTATGTTCATACTAAACTTTCATGTTTTAACATGTTTAGCGAATTCATTCACTAAGAATTCGTTTCATAACCAAATTGATTCATTCAACTTGCGTTTTTTTCGTTTCTTATCGTATGAACATATTCTAGACTCAATTTACAGTTTAGTTCATAAACGAACTAACATTTTTTGTATTTCGCAAGCTATATACATAACCATATACACTATAACGATTTTCTTTCTTTTTGAACATATGTCATTAGCACACTAATTCCTTGTCTAAATGCTAATTCTAACATCACAAATACACACGAACTCAATAATTCAGTTTGTATAACTACAATTCATCAAACATGCAATTTATAGAAAATTTTGAAAGTGAAGAACATGAACTCTTTTTATAAACATACAACTCAAGGTTGAGAGGTTACCTTCAATTTCTTGGAGATAATCCTTGATAAAACACAGTAAATTGCTTTGGAATCACATAAATTCTCTTTCAAGTTTTCTCAAACTCTCTCAAACTTCTCTATAAACTCTCTCTTCTCTCTTCTTCTTAGGCTTAGGCCAAACCCTTTTCACGTAACATAAAACCAACGCACAAAATAAACTAAACCTAAACGTCTAAATCGATGTTTTATTAAATATAATAATGATATACCAGTTATAAAATTTAATATATTTTATTTATATTTTTATTATTTATTATAATTCACATTCAAAATTCAAAAGCCATAAGGCTTCCTTTGGCAAAAACACTTTTAAAATAAAGACTTAATATTTTTAAGCCTTGTTTCATAAATCCATTTAAAACTACTTTAATTTATTTTAATAACTCATTTAGTTTATAGTCCCACATTATTTATTTGGATTCCCATATCCAATCTTAGTTAAATAAATAAAACTAATTACCACAAAATTATAATTTTTATTATAATTTTACTTAATAAATTAATATATCACTTTAATTACTAAATTAAATTAAGACAACTCTCTAATTTAGTTATTAAGTTAAATTAGAGTATTATCTCATAAATTTAATTCATCACTCTTTTATCTTAATTAAGTTAATTTCTATAACTTATGAATTATTTACTTACTAATAAATAATCCAACAAATATCTATTAAACAACAAACACGTCAATTAAAAATATTTATTTAATTCAATAAATATTTGAAATTATAATAAAATTCTAGATTGTTACATTCTTCCCACCTTATAAGGATTTCATCCTCGGAATCACCGAAACCCTACCTTACTCAGGTTTTCACCAAATCTCTTCGTTGAATAACTTCAATACATTACCTTAATATAAATTTTATATTTCCTACTCCTACCATTCTTCATAATAAATTATTGTAAGTTTTATTTCATAACCTTTACATAGACTCAATTATATTGAGTATTACATATTCTTTGACCGTTCATTATCTTTCTTTAAGGATCATTACCCTGTACTAGATTTTCAAACTCTCGACACATTACATTCACCCCTTCTTCTACGAATTTCGTCCTCGAATTTTTTTATTAATCTTTATTCATTCAATCTATCAAAATAGATTTTACATTAATACTTTATTTCCTTCCACAAAGATCTTTCTACAATTATTAAACTTTTCTATTAAAAGTTTTACATTATTCTTTGATAACCCATCTCCTTCTCATTTCAAAATTTCTTTTCTCACTTATTCAATATATTCATCATTCAGTGTCGCATTCTACGACTTACTTCTTTCTAAGGAATATCATCCTTACCACATTTGCCTTTTATAATAGCAAGAATCTTCCACAATTTCTCAATAATTGGGAAGCAATATGAATAACTCAGGAATTTAAAAGATTCCAAATCATGTTGAGGGGTCACAAGACCTTGAACTATGTTCACGGTTATAAGTATTTTTTTCAACTTAAACCTCAACAGTCATTAGACTGTAGGGACTCCCGTACTTAGGGTGTTAAGCCCTTCGTACGATGTATTATGCACAAACATCTAAACGCATCGCGTAAAAATAATTCCCCCATAATATAGTTGTTCTTCTCAGTTTTTAGAGATGTAACTGAGGGTCACAAGACCACGAACTATGTCCAAGGTTACAAGTAATCTTTCAACTTTAACCTAAACAGTCATAGCTGTAGGGACTCCCCGTAATTAGGGTGATCAGCCCTTCGTACCATATATTGTGCGCAAACATCTAAACGCTTCTGCGTACTCCCAAAAAAAGGTTGTTCACCTCAGTTTTTCAACACCTGAATCTGCACCAAAACAATTTGGTTTGACATAACATCTCAAGAAATGCTTGAACTGCATAAACATCTTTTAATATTTGTCTAGCTGAATCAAATAACATAGACTTCTAACAACAACTCAAACATCAATCGAAATAGTTTGATCCAATTCATATGGCATATCTTTCCTAGTTTAAAGAAAACCAAAAATCCTTTTATAATGACATGATACCGTACTATCTCGATAGTACGTTGAGGATTCAGTCATTATATGACTTTTTAACTAATCCTAATAATATCGCACCTAATCCTAATAATATCTGACTAATCTTAATAGTTTATAACTATCAAATATACACATGAGAAAAGAAACACCTTTTTACCACATATACATTGATAGCGCGACACCGACATTCCAATGATTATCAATTTGATAAACTTAGTGCAAGTACAAAACCCTCGCCCATACAAAGATTTGTACAACTCGTCCATCACATAAGTCCTTAATTGAAATCCCACCTAACACTACCTTACTCTTAACTTATTTTTAACTTGCCCTTAACTTGCTCAATATGAATTCCTCGTATCACATTATCTATAACTCCTCATGAGTTTATCTCGTACTATATCATAGTAAATTATCTTCACAGCATCAAGCTATAATTATTCAAACATTACAGACCATCTTTTTTTATAACTTAAACAGATCTCGTCGTGATCTTATTCTATAATCATCTCCTTTAAAATTCTTTTCTTAACTCGTGATCGTTTTATTTTACGATTCTCTTTCTTTCCTTTTTCATTATTTACGATTTCATTTATGCTTTTAATCTTACAGATTTTTTCTATTCATCATTTTTTGTTATCTTAGCTATTGGAGTTAGGTAACTCCCATTTCTTATCTTTATATCTCTTCAAGATTCTTCTTTGAATTTTCTTGTTTGTATAACAATTCTTCCTTTAAGAATTTCTAACTTCATTTACATTGCTCAACATTTCATTTGAATTCCACATTTTTATCATACGTATCCATCTTCTATACTTGGTACACATCGAGTCTCTAACAGTTTTAATATGGTACGTTGAGTGGTTTTCCACAAACAACCAACAAACTAGGTTTAGAGTTACTAGTTCGTATATACCTCTGCTCTACAAAGGAATCGTTTAGCCTAGATACCATACATCAACTATTAAAGAGTACAATTGTACTATACTTAAATATAACTTTGTATTCTTAACTTCTTTATCATTCTCTTATTATATACATTATCTATTTATTATCACCTTACATCCTTATTATTAGAGTTTGGTAACCCCACATTTATATTCCTTATAACTCTGTGAGATTGTTCTTTGAATCCTCTCACGCATGTTTTAATCCCTCCTTTATAAATTTCTTAAATTACTTCTTATTGTTAAAACTCTATTTGAGCTTATTCTTTCATTATCTTCACCTCTCTTTTCTAAGGTTATAGCCTAAGGTACTCTTACCTAAGGTTTCTAACCTATCAGCTTTGATACCAACTATAACGACCCCAAAATTCATATAATTCAGTTATCGACTTCGGTCGTTAATAACACTTCTAACTTCTGATTTTACATCATTATTCGATGTTAAGCTTAAATAAAATGTAGAATAATTTAAACTTTTCTATCTTCTTACTTTAATTCCCTGAATCAAAACATTTATCATCTACATGTTTTTGAATCAAATTATTTTATGATTCGCTTAATCAAAGTTATTATATAGAATCTTACATTTTAATCTGATAACCTTTACATATCATATAACCCAAACTACACAGTTTAGCATTACATAATCATTATAACTTATCAAGTACATTTCTCAAAACCTTTATCTTTACCTACCTTTAAACCATACCGAGCTTATTACTCACGTTATCAGAGTTAATAAATAAAACTTACATTCAGGTTCAATACCCTTTTATACAATAAACAAAACTTAAACATTATAACTCAACATCTATTAAACATCATACATTATTCAGAACCCTAAACATGGTTCAAATAATAATAATAATTCAACCAAAGTGTATAAATCTTCAAGTATCACATCTGATTCATGTCTTTCAAGTAGCACATAACTTTACCTTGAATCTTTAATCTACAAAAGTGGTTATTTGCAAGGTTGAGCTTGACAACCCAGCAAAATTTAATAGTTTTCATGCATCACGTAGCACATAATAACATGCTCAACATATATCTCATAAACATTGGACTAATATAACATACATGCTACAGTTCATATAACAAGTATAAAGATTGAGTTCCTTAATCAATCAGCATGCTTTACTTAATCAATATAGTCATAAATTAACTTTAACATTTCATACCTTCAACATATATATAACACATCATGCTTATTGCAATTAAGATTTAAAACAATTAATCATCAAGTTCACATAGCAAATAGGAACTGAAAGACTTGCCTTGATCGTTGTTTATCAATAATAGTTTAACAGCTTACAGTTATCTGCACTTCACGTGCTCTACACAATTATATAATCATACACATCAACTATTAGTCATAAAAAAATGCATAGTAGTTGTAATGTAAAATTTACTCTACATCTCATAACCCTTCCTATTATCAATACACAATGTTCAATTTTATTGTGTTAACTTTCGACTTATATCTCACTATATTTCATTATCGAAGTTCATTCAAGTGTTTAAGTATTGCTAGAAATCATTATTGGTTTTATATTAAACCCATTTCATATCTTATAATATTCATTTCATTTGACTTAAAATACTTTTTACATTCATTAACATTTGTTACGACATTTCGACTTTTATTCGTCACACGCCCAATTTGTCTCTCTTGTGTATGCTTAGTATGCTTATACAACTTATCTAATACATCATTTATTAATGTTAAACATCATTATTTTTAATAACATTCATGTTTTATAACTTAGAAAAACATCTTTTATCGTCAGAAGCACTACACTTGCATACGTCCACGCCCGACGCTCTCCGATTGTCCCCAAAAACACAACAGTCCTAAAGATGTCCCTTTTGACCCCTGTTCTCGACCTCAAATAGAAAAACTTAAAAATTGAAAGTTTTAGGTCTATTCTTCCTCGTTTCGGATTGAATCGCCTTAATTGGAGTTTGTATGAAACATTATGCTTATTTTACTAAAACAAGTCAAAGCAGTCACACCTGACACACTTTGGGCGCAACTGCACCCAATTAAGCCTTGGGCACAGCGCAGCTACACCCTAGAGGGAAGTTGCGCCCCAAATGACTTAGGGCACAACACAACTGCACCCGTTAGCAGAAACGGGACTCTGAAGTACACTGTTCTCGCGATTTTGGAACCTTTTTCTCCTACTAATCTTCATAACTTGAGTTATACAAATCCAAATTAGTCCATTTTCAATTATATGGATTCGTAATTCATAGAACTACAACATACTAGAATTATAAAAATTTAAAAAAACACTAAGTAGCCTAAATCTTGACCCAAAACTCATGTTCATACTAAACTTTCATGTTTTAACTTTTTAGCGAATTCATTCACTACGAATTCATTTCTTAACCAAATTGATTCATTCAACTTGCGTTCTTTTTGTTTCTTAACGTATTAACATATTTTAGACTCAATTTATAGTTTAGTTCATAAACTAGCTACCACTTTTTGTACTTTCACAAGCCATGTACATAACCATATACACTGTAAACGATTTTCTTTCTTTTTGAAGATATATAATTAGCACACTAATTCCTTGTCTAGATGCTAATTCTAACATCACAAATACACACAAACTCAATAATTCAGTTTGTATAACTACAATTCATCAAACATGCAATTTACAGAAAATTTTGAAAGTGAAGAACATGAACTCTTTTTATAAACATATAACTCAAGGTTGAGAGGTAATACATTCAATTTCTTGGAGATAATCCTTGATAAAACACAGTGAATTTCTTTGGAATCACAAAAATTCTCTCTCAAGTTTTCTCAAACTCTCTCAAACTTCTCTGTAAACTCTCTCTTATCTCTTCTTCTTAGGCTTAGGCCAAACCCTTTTCACATAACATAAAACCAATGCACAAAATAAACTAAACCCAAACGTCTAAAACCGATGTTTTATTAAATATAATAATGATATATCAATTATAAAATTCAATATATTTTATTTATATTTTTATTATTTATTATAATTCAAATTCAAAATTCAAAAGCCATAAGGCTTCGTTTGGCAAAAACACTTTTAAAATAAAGACTTAATATTTTTAAGCCTTGTTTGGTAAATCCATTTAAAACTACTTTAATTTATTTTAAAAACTCATTTAGTTTATAGTCCCACATTATTTATTTGGATTCTCATATCCAATCATAGTTAAATAAATAAAACTAATTACCACAAAATTATAATTTTTATTATAATTTTACTTAATAAATTAACATATCATTTTAATTACTAAATTAAATTAAGACAACATTCTAGCAAACTATATAATTCTTTACAACTCTCTAATTTAGTTATTAAGTTAAATTAGAGTATTATCTCATAAATTTAATTCATCACTCTTTTATCTTAATTAAGTTAATTTCTATAACTTATGAATTATTTACTTACTAATAAATAATCCAACAAATATCTACTAAACAACAAACACATCACTTAAAAATATTTATTTAATTTAATAAATATTTAAATAAATATTTAAAATTATAATAAAATTCTAGATTGTTACATGTTAGTTCGTGGCAGGGGAGTGGCATTTCCAAAATACAAGATGCTAGGCCCCCTGGGGTTCTACGATTATGAAAGGGTCACCAAATGGGGTCCCAGAGTAACTTAGGAAATTGTTTTTGTTGTTTAACACATGAAGCCCTAAACTGACATAACCTAACTTAACTTAAAGAGCATACATAATCTTTGAATACATGTCAATATGTATTGCAAGATGATTTAGTGGGTTTAGAGTTTGAGTTATAATCTTTTAAAAGAAAAGTTAAAAAACGAAAACGATGTTTATAAAACCTTACGCCTTTTTGAAATCTAACTTTTTAGCATGTATTCACAACTTATTTAGTTTTATAAATACGTATGAAATGTGAATTCAAACGTACTTTGCATGCTTAGTTTGTTTGTTATGAAATTTTAAGATTTGAAAACCTAGTGAGTTGAAAACTCTACGACTTGTATTGTGAACTTTTGAACAGCTATGATAGGATGCTTTATGCCTCTAGAGATAACCGACATATTCGCACATCTAGTTAAACACATTATAAACTACGCAAGCATGAACTAAAAGAGTTCTAAGTAGAAACCTATACTAATTACGTACAAATAAATCGACTATATGCAAGCATGAGTAGAAAGAAGTTGTTTGACAATGTTATGTGGTTTAATGAATGTTATGGTTAGTAATTAAAATAACGAACTCTTTTGACTTTGTAAAAGGGAAATTTATGAGTAAACTTAAAAATTGTTGAAAGTAAATAAAAAGGGTCAAACTTAGCTTAAAGGTTCTTTAACATGTATTTGTGAAACAACTTAAACTATAATGAGTACCTTAAGTAATATTTCACATATGAGATGAGTATAAGAGACTAAAATTACCAAAATGTTCCTAAAGATTCTTAAAAGTAAGAACAAATTTGAATTATATATCTATGAGTTTGACTGTGTATAGCCTACATGAGCTTAGATTTGCGTGATAAATGTATGTGGATATGTATGTCAAAGTGTGTGTGACTAATTAATACCTATACATACATAAATAGGATAATATAGTTTATTGAGGTGATTTTATGCTATAAAGTGGTAATCGACGCTAAAGGCAAATATCCTAACCTATGCATTATGTAAGGAATCTATGATTACACAAGTTTTCTAACTTACACGACTTTGAATATTGTGCAAGTATCTAACCTTAAACTTCCTACGTTATTGCAAAGTTCTTAACTTCATTCTTATAATTGAATGCAAGTAATTAGACCTTATTTCTTATTGTGAAACTTTAAATTATTGTATATCAAACATACTTATATTGAACCAATATCTACATTCGTATGATTATGATTCCTAATCGGGATTTGAATTTTATATCTTGATTCATGTTACGAGAATTGAACTCAATGTTCTTAAAGGTCGTCTAAGCTATTCGATTCGGCTAGACAAAAGATCATGTGTTAGAAAGCTATCCAAACTAATCAACTTGGTGCGAACTCTTATAAATCTACTGAGATGAACAACCCTCTTAAAAGGGGAAATTTTATATTGTCGGGGTACCGACGTGCTCACATGAGTATGATTAAATGTTATGCATAACGTAGGGTACTTTAGGCTTATCACCTGTTGTACTCGTTTATGTTGTATTTGCAGTATAACACTGTTAATTCTAGTAAGAGTTTTTAGTCCTTAGTGACTGCTCAGTGTTCATTCTTATTGAACCTTGCTTGATGTCCTTGAACTATGAATTATTATTATACCTTTGAAGATTCAAACATTATAACTACTTATTCTTATTGCTATATTACTTGTTGGGCAAACTTGTTGCTCATTCTTGCTTCCCTAAAAATATTACAGTCAAGCCAGAGCAAGGCGGTACATCAGGAAATGACAAAGGAAAGGGAAAGGCTACAGAATAGCTTAGTCCTTTAAATGTAGACGTATTATTATTATTGTCATGCTTATAATGATGTATTAAGGATGATTAAATTATGTTTAACTTTAATAACTGGATTGTTGTAGTAATGGTTACGGTACCTTGGGACGCGAATATTTATATTATATTAATATAAATTATTCTATTATTTTCGTTGTTAATGATTTTAGTATGATATTAGAATTAGCACTTGACGAACCAAATTCGAGATATGAGTATCTGAATTTGGGGGCGTCATAGGTTTGTATCAAAGCATTAGGTTATAAACCTTAGGAGCGAGAATCCTTAGACTATAACTTTAGAAGAACTTAGAAGATAGAAGGAGATAAAACTCATATAGAGTTTTCCTAACGATTTAGTTACATTATGAGATATATTTTCATTCCTTGCAATGAATTTATGTTCTGATGGAGTTTGTTGTTTGCTTGTCTTATGTTTGTGGTTGTAGGATGAGAAACTTGGGAGAACCCTATTGTAGAGGAGGAGCCATGTGACATACACGTGGTGTATGAGGCACCATTGATAGCTGAGCCCATTTCGACAGTGGCTCCTATCGGTGAGGATGATGAGGAGGAGGAGATAGAACTAGATCCTGTAGAGTCGAATCCCGAAGAAGAACCCATTGAGGACGAACCCGTGGAAGATTCCGATGAGGCTACTTTTGAAGACCGACTATTGGGGGAATATGAGGAGCGGATTTTTAAATTCGAATGCCGAGTTGAGGAACTAGAGACCCAGGCTCAAGAGAGAGAAAATGAGATGCAAAAATTGAGGGAGGAAGACCATAAGAGGAAAATGAAGATGTAAGTGATGGAGGTAGAGATTTCCTATCGTAAAGAGGTAGGTGTCCAGAAGGGAACCCTTTTTCACCGATCAATATCCAGGAACGTGGAATTGGTGGGTAAACTAGAGGACTCTGAATAGAAGGTGTTAAGTGAGAAAGCCAAGAAAGAGGCTCTTCGCACTCATATTGAGTTGGAGGTTATGGAGAGGATCTACTTCGAGGAGAAGTGGGAGGAAGCTATTGATAGGGCTGGAGACTTGGAAGATGAAGTTAGATGTAAGAGGAGGAAGATGAACAAGATGGGCTATGCTTTGCGCACGACCATGGAAAGATTGATTGATGGTGTATATCATTACCCAGCAGAGCAGGGACAGACCCGTCATACCATAAGTAGTGACTTGGTGGCACACATAACTCAAAAGGAATACAAGAGCGCTGTGGAGTGCGGAATGTTAGATTGAGGTCTAGATGTTAGTAGTCTAGTAGTAGTAGTTGTTGTTTATCTATGATCTGTTGATGTAATCCTCAATCTTTTGTGTGAGATATGGGCTAGTTATGTAAACCCCAAACTTTTGTACAATGTTAGAGGGGTAGTATGTTAGTGTTTCCCCATCTTTTATGATATTAGGGGATAAAAGTTAACGTTTATAGAAGTATGCTAGGAATGATCACTCGATGTAATGATTTGGCATATGAATATAAATGTTCTTATTTCAGAAACTTTGTCATAGAACTTTGTTTTCCTTTTTGCATTAAAGAAATACTTAATTAATATAATTAGAGACTAAGGATGAAATTTTATGATGTAGAAAATGCTACCCAGACGTAGACTAGCAGCACCAGAAGAATTGGTCAATAGTAGGAGGGAATAAGTAGACCCTATCCAACGGCTAGTAGACTTACTAGGAGAAGCCCTACGGGGAAGAAACAACGAACCAGCACCACCCAATCTCCAAGCGGTTCTAGTTACAAACTTTAAAGACTTTAAGAGTGTAGGACCTTCAAAATTTATAGGTATTACCGATCCGATCATAGCACAGACATGGATCAAAGAAATGGAGAAAGCCTTTGCCATCGCTCGTGTGGGTGCAGATCAGAAAACCGTGTTCACTATGTACATGATGAGGGGAGAAGCTAACTACTGGTGGGAAGGAAATCAACATAGGGCGAGAGAAGGGACTATAACCTAGGAAAGGTTTAAGACTTTGTTCTTCGAGAATTACTTCCCAAAGACCATGAAGAATAGGATGAAGGTAAAGTTTCTAGAACTGAAACAAAGGGAGATGATAGTGATGCAGTACGCGGCCAAGTTCAATGAACTCGCACGATTTGCAACACATAGAGTAGACACCGAATAAAGGAAAGCTCGACACTTCGAACTCGGACTAAAACCTTGGTTGTTCAAAAAGGTGTCGGTCCTTCAAATCGACTCATTCGCCACATTGTTGGAGAAGGAGATAATTGCTGAGGGAGGTAACGAGACATTGAGCCAATACAAAAAGGAGAAGAAGAATAAGAATGTTGGGGGAGAAACTCATGGAGGGAGTAGCAGTGGTGGAAGCCATCTGGGAAAGAGGAAATGGGATAACCGTAACAACAACAACAATACCAACAATCGAAGCATCAGCCAGTCAGAAAGTTATCAAGGAGGGTTTAAGAAAAGAAGTGAAGCTTGCTCAAAATTTGGGAAGAACCATCAAGGAGAGTGCTGGAAGGGGCGTAACGTCTACTACAACTGCGGCTAGGAAGGGCACATTTCACCCAACTGCCCAAAGTTGAAAAAGATCAAGGGATGGTTTACGTGTGGCTTAACTGAGTATCAAATCAAGGATTGCCGAAAGAAGGGGAGCAGCAGAGAAAGCAGACAACAAGGAGGGGGCAGCAAGTTGATGATCGGCGAACCAACGTAATCTAACTGACCGACTGCCCAAACCATTAACATGACTGTCCAAGATGTAGTAGTTGTGAAGGATGTGGTGTCATGTATTCTCCCAATCAATAATATAAATGCCTATGTATTATTTGATTCGGGTGCTACCTGTTCCTTTGTGTCTGAAGAATTTGGTAATTGATTAAACATCCCATGAACACTTAGAAAACTCATTGAACATAGAGATTGCGAATAAAGAAGTAATTCTCGTAGAGTTCGTTTACTGAAACTATTGTGCAAACATTAGAGGTCATGAACTAAACGTAGACTTAATTCCTATTAAACTGGGAGAGTTTGATGTGATATTATAAATGGATTGATTATCCAGCCACGCTGCGATAATCGATTGTCAAAAAGAAGAGTGTGAACCTTCAGACTCCAAATTGGTCTAATGTAGTGTGTTTTATAGTAGCTCATCGCTCAAGCAATCGTGTTGCCTTACGATGATGCAGGTCAAGAAATTGCTAAAGAAAGGATGTGTAGGTTATTTAGCCTATATAGTGGATACTCAGAAAAAGGGAGTAGAAATGAAGAATATATCGATAGTCATAGATTTTTAAGATATGTTTCCAGACGATCTGTTTGGTCTTCCACCAGACAGAGAAATTAAATTCATAATAGACTTAGCACCAGGAACTACACTGATTTCAAAAGCCCCATATCATATGGCGCCAGTAGAAATGAAGAAATTAATGATACACATACAAGAGTTGCTAGATAAGGGTTACATTCGGCCAAGTGTATCTCCTTTGGGAGCACCAGTGTTGTTTGTAAAGAAAAAGGATGGATCGATGAAGCTATGTATTGACAATTAGGAGTTGAACCGAGTGACGATTAAGAATAGATATCCATTGCCAAGGATAAATGACCTTTTCGATCAACTGAAGGGAGCGAATTATTTTTCCTAGATAGATCTACGAACGGGTTATCACCAGTTGAAAGTGCAAGACGAGGACATACCGAAGACGAAATTCTAAACTCGTTATGGACATTACGAATTTCTAGTGATGTCATTTAGGATAACTAATGCTCCATTAGCATTCATGGACTTGATGAACCGAGTTTCCAAGCCATACTTAGATAAGTTCATAGTAGTATTTATCGAAGACATTTTGATTTATTCAAAATCTAAGGAAGAGCACGCTAAAAACTTGAAGATGGTATTGGAAGAGTTGAGAAGGGAAAAGATGTACGCTAAATTTTCAAAATGTGAATTTTGGATGGAGAAGGTTTAATTTTTGGAACACGTGATAGATCAAAATGGAATTTCTATGGATCCAGCAAAAGTGGAGGAGGTAAGTAACTGGGAACAACCAAAGACGCCAACAGAAGTAAGAAGTTTCTTAGGATTAGCCAGGTACTATCAAAGATTTATCCCAGATTTTTCTAAGATAGCAACCCCGCTGACCAATCTAACGAAGAAGACAATGAAGTTCGTGTGGATGGACAAATTCGAGGAGAGTTTCCAAGAATTGAAAAGGAGGTTGAGTGAGGCGCTTGTATTATCATTACCAGATGATACGGGAGGATTTATGGTGTATAGTGATGTGTCGCATAATGGACTTGGTTGTGTGCTAATGCAACATGGCAAGGTCATTGTGTATGCGTCATGACATTTAAAGGATTTTGAAAAATGATACACTACCCATGACTTGGAGTTAGTGGTAGTAGTTTTTGCGTTGAAGATTTGGAGGCATTATTTGTATGGAGAAAAATGTGAGATATACATGGACCACAAGAGTTTGAAATATATCTTCACACAGAAGGAGTTGAACATGCGACAAAGAAGGTGGTTGGAATTAATCAAGGATTATGACTGTGAAATTCTTTATCACCCGGGCAAAGCAAACGTAGTAGCCGACGCTTTGAGTAGAAAAGGAAGGGAGAAATTATTCAAATTGACAGCTTAGGAGGAATTAATAAGAGAAATGAAAAATTTGGAAATAGAGGTGGAGGAATCAAAAGAAGCGGAAGGAAAATTATTTGTGATGGAAGCTCACCCGTTGTTATTGGATAGAATAAAGGAAGCACAAGAGAAAGATGGAGAATGTGAGAAGATAAGGAAGAGAATAGTAGAAAATGAGGAAGAAAAGTTTAAAGTGGATAATGACGGTATATTAAGATTTGAGGGTCGAGTATGGGTGCCAACTGTAACCGAACTGAGAGAGGAAATCTTACACGAAGCACACAATACGACATATTATGTTCATCCAGGAGGCACAAAGATGTACCATGATATTTGACACCACTTTTGGTGGCCTAATTTGAAAAGAGAGGTTGCAGAGTGCGTTAGTAGATGTCTTACTTGTCAAAGAGTTAAAGCAGAATACCAGAGGCCAAGTGGACAACTTCAACCACTGGAAATACTAGAATGGAAATGGGAGCATATTACGATAGACTTCGTGGTTGGACTTCTGGTTACACAGAAGGGTTATGATGCCATTTGGATTATACTCAGCTAATTTTCTACCCATCAAGATCTGATTCAATTTGAACTAGTTAGCAAATTTATATGTAAAGGAAATTGTATCACGACATGGAGTGCTGGTGTCGATTGTCTCCGATCGAGATTCGCGTTTCACGTCAAAATTTTGGAAAAGTTTGCAGGAACAAATGGGAACTCAGTTGAGATTAAGTACTGCTTATCACCCTCAAACTGATGGGTAGAGTAAACTTACCATACAAACATTGGAAGACATGCTTCGAGCTTGCATGATGGACTTCAAGGGGAATTGGGATGACCATTTACCATTGGTAGAATTCGTTTACAATAATAGCTATCATGTCAGTATCAGTATGCCGCCATATGAAGCTTTTTATGGGAGAAAATGTAGAACACCATTATGTTGGGACGAAGTCGGAGAATAATGACTTTTGGGACCGCAATTAGTTCAACAAACGGTCAACATGATAAAAATGATAAGGGCCAGATTGGTAGCAGCTGAAGATCGCCAAGAGAAGTACGCCAATTTGCATCGTCAGAACCGAGACTTTTAAGTCGGTGGTTTTGTGTTTTTTAAGGTGTCTCCCTAGAAGGGAAAGATTAGATTCAGAAATAAAGGGAAGTTGAGTCCGAGGTTCATAAGACCATTTGAGATATTGAAACGAGTGGGTGAAGTGGCATACAAAGTTGCATTACCACCTGAATTGGAACACATCCACAACGTGTTTCACATTTCGGTGTTACGTCCATACAAGCCCGACTATAGACATGTGATCTCCTACGAGTCCATTAAAGTAGAGAAAAATTTAACGTTTGAGGAAATTCCTATTCAAATACTCGATAGAAAAGAGAAAACGTTGAGGAAAAAAATTATATCTTCTGTAAAAGTGGTTTGGCGAAACCACGATACTGAAGAGGACACGTGGGAATTAGAAGATAAGATGCGAAGGGATTATCCCCATTTATTTGAGTAACCTTGTACAATTTCGAGGACGGAATTCTTATAGGGGGGATGTAATACCCGCGAATTTTAATAAATTATAATATTGAGAATAAAGATTGTTTGAATATTTATTTGAATATATATATATATATATATATAGTGTTGGCATAGGTTGTGGTCATTAATTTAATTGAATAAGCATGTGATAATTAAGCAATGCATTAGAAGTGATGAGAAGCTTAGTTTAAGCTTGTGAAATTATGCCTAGTGTGGCAAAGTGGTGAAATGAGAAAGTACTAATTTAATTAATGATGAAATGAACTAAATTAATTCGTACTATTAATAAATAAATAATTACATAATGTGATTGACTAATTCCTATTATCATGAACAATAGTAGGTAAGGAGAAATCATATATAATAAGGTTTTTCCTTCAATATAAAATGAGGTGTGACGTTGGAATGTAAATAATTATTATATAAAATTATATGTTAAAATTAAGCTTGACTTAAGTAATTTACTAACTTGTATGAAAGAGTCTTATGTGACCCCATGATGTATGTGGGAGTATTTAAATTAGTATTCTAAACCTATGAGGGAAAATAACTTTGACTAAATAAATAATTAATATTAAATGATTATTTTAATATTTATGTAGAATTGGAATAATAGTTTTATGGAAAATAATATTGGTACCCAACTAAGTTATATTCTAGTCTAATGTAAATATTATTTGAAAATAACCAATGTACATAGATTATATAAATTCTATGTATAATGTATGAGTGGGTGTATATGCTTGTTTGGGGAAAAATATCGAATAAACCCATGTATGCTAGTAGTGGTTGGAAAATGTTGAGCATTAGAGAGTTATCCCAAATTGAGTGTCTTCTTTTCTTCTTCACGTAATAGGCCATTAGCCTAGTCTATTATTACCAACCTCATAAATAGTAAATCATGAGGAATGGAGTGGTCTGAATAGTGCACCTCCACCAAATTCCCCATATCCATCATCTTCTTCTCCATTCCAATGGTTTAATTCACAGATTTTTTTGCTAAATTCTCTGTTAAACATCAAGTTGTGTGAGCGTGTGGTTGGGTTGAGGATATAAAATCTACAAATAGAAGCTAGATTTAGCATTTCAACTTCACAGAAGGTCATATCCCTTTATATGTTCTTAAATTCAAGTTTTGTAAAGTTCTTCGAAAAGTGCTAAAATACTTGTTTTGAGTTGGAAAATTTATGGTTGAAGCATGATAAAATCTATCAATTGATGCTAGACATTGTTAATATGGTTGAATACGAAATCAACAAAAGTTAAACGAAGTAATTTGGTCAAGTGACGAATCTGTAGCGAAGAGAATCACTAAATGTGTTAAACTTTGGGAAAATGGCAAAAATCTTGAATTTGATTATTTATGTGTTTGGAATTATTAGAATCATTCTAGGGATGTTTGGTAGTAAATTTATATCAATTGGGTATCATTACATTGTTGTTTGGTTGAAATGTTGGCATATTAGTTCATACCAGGGGAGTGGTATTTCCAAATTCCAGTAGCTAGGCCCGCCCCGGTGGGGGTCCTGCAGTATATAAAAGGGCCCGCCTTGGCAGGGGTCCTGTAGTAACTTAGGAAACTATTTTCGTTGTTCAACACAAGAAGCCCTAAACTAACCTAACCTAACTTAACTTAAAGAGCATACATAATCTTTGAACATATGTCAATATGTATTGCAAGATGATTTAGTGGGTTTAGAGTTTGAGTTATAATCTTTTGAAAGAAAAGTTAAAAAACGAAAACGATGTTTATAAAACCTTGCGCCTTTTTGAAATCTAACTTTTTAGCATGTATTCACAACTTATTTAGTTTTATAAATACGTATGAAATGTGAATTCAAACGTACTTTGCATGCTTAGTTTGTTTGTTATGAAATTTTAAGATTTGAAAACCAAGTGAGTTAAAAACTCTATGAATTGTATTGTGAACTTTTGAACAACTATGATAGAATGCTTTATGCCTCTAGAGATAACCGACATATTCGCACATCTAGATAAGGGATATCTAAGGTAAGGTATATCATTATTATTGTAAGGGGTATCATTTTTATGGTAAAGGGATATCATTTTCTTTCATACTCCATATTATGGTAATATATTATTATTTGTTTATTTAGTTTATCATTAAATGGTGAAAAGTTCTGAAATGATTAGAACATCATTAATAGTTTTCGTTTCATCTAATATCTTGACCTGGATCTTTCTATTCAGTCTTAAATTATTATTTTTGAGTCAGGAACTTTACATTACATGAACTATATATTTTATCAGGAATTCTAATCTATTTTCTGGATATTATGTTGGCAATTTGGACTAATGTTACAGACAAATGATGTGGAAAAAGTCATCTTTGGCCCGTAGTGTAAAGATGGACTAATGTTACAGACAAATGATGTTGTAAAAGTCATCATTGGCCAGTAATGCAAATATGGACTGTTGATTATTGGTTTTATAGTTGTATATCTTTGGCCCGTAGTGCAAAGATCGATTGTTGATTATTGGTTTTACAGTTGTATATCTTTGGCTCGTAATGCAAAGATGGACTTTGGATTATTGATTTTACAGTTGTATATCTTTGGCTTATGTGCAAAGATGGACTGTTGATTATTGGTTTTACAGTTGTATATCTTTGGCTCACGTGCAAAGATGGACTGTTAAGTATTGGTTTTACAGTTGTATATCTTTGGCCCATAGTACAAAGATGGACTGTTGATTATTGACTTTATAGTTGAATCTCTTTGGCCCGTAGTGCAAAGATGAATTAAATGGCATAATTATAAACATGAACTGTGAAATGGTATAACCATGATCTTTGGTGTTTCAGGTAAAGATAGGTGGTGAAATTTCTCTTTATCTTGGGTACAATGAAGAACTGTTGATTAGTATTGATGATGGATATTTAATTTGGAGAGGATAGTAGACATTATGTTATACTTGACTCTTCTAATGGATTGTTGATTCCGCTGCTATTATGGTTGAAAACTTTTATCATCTACCATATGTTCTAAATATCTGATTTATTACTGATGAAGGCTATTGATAATTTAATTATCTTAAGTCATGATATTCTTTACTAGGCTATTTGTGCTCACCCTTTTATTTCATAATCCATTTCAAGTAATAAAAGCGTAGTTGGGACTAGCAAAGAGAACATGGGTATAAAGTGGTGTTTTGAATTAGTCGCAATTTTAATTAAATTATGAAATGGTGTGGCATAATAATTATACTGAAAACTTAAAATGCGTGTAACATATTTTATACATCATTTAATAGTTATATTTGGTGAACCAAATAGGGGGATGCGAACTCGAATTTGAAAGCTTCAAAATACACTTCATTAGAATGAGGAGGACATAAATCTTATCATGTTCCTTTGAGAACTTGAAATATTTGTTGTTGTATTTTATATGGCATTGTAATAATTTGAGTATGAATATTTTCATATTATATACGCTACAACATTTGTATTGAAACTCACAGTATATGTGTCGTCGTATTTTGCACGACAATTCAATAGTTGTAATAGAAAAATTTCACGTCAATAGTGTTATTTCTGGTGACCCAAGATGGGTTGTGTGGACCTATTTTGGGGGCATCACAAGTTTCCAGGTCTTCCGCCGGATAGGGAGGTCGAATTTGTGATTGATGTGTTACCAGGTACGACACCAGTTTCTAGGGCACCATATCGGATGGCGCCGGTAGAGATGAAAGAATTAATGGTTCAAGTATAAGAATTTTTAGACAAGAAGTACATTCAACCGAGTGTTTCTCTATAGGGAGCACTGGTATTGTTTGTAAAGAAGAAGGATAGATTGTTACGACTTTGTATCGACTATCGTGAGTTGAACAAGTTAACAATTAAAAATAAATACCCATTGCCCATGATCGATGATCTATTTGTTCAGTTGAAAGGGGAAAAGTATTTTTCTAAGATAGATTTGTGTACGGGTTACCAATAGCTGAAAGTGAGGAAGGAGGATGTACCTAAGACAGCGTTCAGAACTCGTTACGGTCATTACAAGTTTTGGGTTATGTCGTTTGGGTTGACTAATGCGCCAGCCGCATTTATGGATATGATGAACATAGTGTTCAAACATTATTTGGACAAGTTCGTTGTAGTGTTCATTGATGATATTCTGGTTTATTCTAAGATGCCAGAAGATCACGCTAAACATTTGAGGATAGTGTTGGAAACACTACGGACGGAAAAATTTTATGCGAAATTCACTAAGTGTGAATTTTGGCTTTAAAGAGTGCAATTTTTAGGAAATGTTATTGATAAAGATGGAATTTCAGTGGATCCAGCAAAAGTGGAAGCAGTTAATAACTGCGAACAACCGAAAACACCAACTGAGGTCTGGAGTTTTCTAGGGTTAGCGGGATACTATCGAAGGTTCATCTATGACTTTTCTAAAATAGCTACCATTGACGAATTTGATGAGGAAGTCTGTAAAGTATGTATGGACTGAGAAGTGTGACAATAGTTTTCAAGAACTAAAGAGGAGGTTAAGTGAGGCACCTGTATTATCTTTACTAGATGATATGGGGAATTTTATAGTTTATAGTGATGCTTCACATAGAGGACTGGGTTACGTGCTCATGCAGCATGGTAAGGTCATTGCGTATGTGTCACGCCAGTTAAAGGATTATGAGAAGGTCTATCCTACTCAGAACTTAGAATTAGCAACAGTAGTTTTTGTATTAAAGATATAGAGACACTATCTATACAGGGAGAAGTGTGAGATATACATGGACCATAAAAGTCTGAAATATATCTTCACATAAAAGGAGTTGAATATGTGGCATAGAAGGTGGTTAGAATTGATAAAATATTACGATTGTGATATCTTATATCATCTGGGGAAAGCAAACGTGGTGGCCGATGCGTTAAGTAGGAAGGGTAGGGAAAAGCTATCAATGTTAACAACTCAAAATGAGTTAGTAATGTAGATGGCAAGAATGAATTGATAGGGACGTTATCCATAATGGAGACTCGACCAACAATAGTGGAACAAGTTAAAGAAGAATAACTAAGTAACGAGGAATGCGAACGAATGAAATAGAATGGAGGATGAAGACAAGACTAAGTATAACCTTGATAAAGAGGGGTTACTTCGTTTTGAAGGAAGAATTTGGGTTCCGTGTGATGCATAATTAAAAGATGAGATAATGAGAGAGGCCCATAGTTTGAGGTACTCGATACATCCAGGTAGTACCAAGATGTATCAAGACCTTCGACCGAACTTTTGGTGGCCGAACATGAAGAAAGAGATAGCAGAATATATTAGTAAGTGCTTAACTTGTCAGAAATTTAAGGCCGTACACCAACGACCGAGTGGATTATTGCAATCGCTAGAGATTTCAGAGTGGAAGTGGAACATATCACGATGGATTTTATGGTGGGACTTCCAACGATGAAGAAGGGATACCATGCTATCTGGGTAATAGTAGATCGTTTGACGAAATCAGCTCACTTTTTGCCGATAAGAGTTAGGTATAACCTAGAGCAATTGGCTAAACTTTATGTCAAGGAAATCATTTCAAGACATGGAGTACCAGTTTTGATTATGTCAGATCGTGATCCACAATTCACATAGAAGTTCTGGAGGAGTTTGCAAGAGCAAATGGGAACGCCATTGAGGTTGAGTACATTATATCATCCTCGAACGGATGGACAAAGTGAACGGACAATTCAAACATTAGAAGATATGTTAAGATCTTGTGTTATGGATTTTAAGGGGAGTTGGGAAGAATATTTGCCTTTGGTGGAATTCTCTTATGTGACACCCCCAAATCCAGGTACTTCATTCCCACAGGATTTTGTGCTCACTATCCACAACTATTACATTTAACTACACATAATAAAGGTTAAAAACATAATTTAAATAACTTAAACAATAATCTTCCCCTTTAAAGGGTTACATCAACTTTAAACAATCCCAAGTAACCTTAACTTATTACATAAGTTTGCAGAATATATCACAAAATAAATTAAGTCTGATAACATAAGTTCAGTAAATAAACGAAACAGCTCTTCAACATTTGGACTTTTTGCCCTTGCCTTTGCTGGAAGATGGCTCATCAGATTTCTCAACTTTAGTTGCAGTGTTAAATGCAAGAGTGAGCAAATAATTGCTCACTGATATAGAGAGTAATAATAATAATAACATGAAAATGAACAACGAATGCTGAATAATGGTGAACTTGTTCTACGAATCAAAAATAGAAAACAAGCTCGAATTTAATATCTGAGGGTCTTAATGTAACGACCGAGAAAATCGAATAATTTGTAAAATAATTTTATTTGATTAAATAATGAATAAAATTATATTATAATGAGTAAGAAAGATAAATGTTATTCTATAACCTAAACATGTTGGAATATCATAGTATTTTGGCTACGTGGTAGAATTAAAGTGTTTAAATTTCCAAGACGAAAATAAAAGTTTTACGAGAAATTTTCCAAAAAATACTATTCATCAATATCTGCTCGAGAATTATTTTTGAACTTCCAAAAAATACGTAACGATGGAATAGCAAAGAAGGATGGATTATGTAATATTAATTCAAGTATGAGAAACGCAGTTTTTCGCTTGCGTACTAAATTCGAGAATGTTAGGGAAAGTGAAAATTTATTAAACGATGATTGTATGATACGTAAAATACGAGGTAATGAATACGAGTATGATAGGAGGTATTGTACGAGTATGTATGAATGATGGTATATCGTATATGGTGAATGAGTATACAAATTAGCGTACGAGAAGAATACGCAAACAATACGTTATAAGCTTTAGTGCAATGGTATTAGACTTGTATGATTTATGTATGAATTGTATAAGCCCAAATGAAATAATGTTAAAGCCCAATGTTTAATAATGCAAGCCCAAAGGTTAAGTTAAAGTTATTAAAACTTAAGCCCAAATTAAGAACCGAATCTGTGGATCGAACCAATGGGTAAACGGGCAAGAAAAACCCATTGGGCAACCCATGTGGGCCCCATGGATCACATGGCAACCATCTTGGTGACCAAGTAAAGTGATTTACTTGGTAACCAAGGATGGAATAGTAAGGAGGTGGAAAAAGGAGGTGGGATGATTTAATGTCTAAATTACCCTAACTTTGTATTTCCTATAAATATGAGAGCTTACTTTTCATTTGTCAGTTTTTTATTTTCCACCAACATCTAGAGCTTATATTGAGAGAGAAAAGTAAGAGCTAGTTTTGCTAGAACAAGAGGAAGAAGAAGAATCAAGCTAGAACATCAAGGGTAAACATCCTTAACCATGATTCTCCATCTCTTCATTTGTTAGAGAAGTGAATAGTGATGGAGTATGTATGATAATAAGGAACAAGGATGGTTGTTAGAAGACTTAAACATTAATAAACCATGCGTAAGTGGAATTATAAGTATAAAAGTTCTAAACCTTTTAAAGACATTGAAGAATTGTAATATTATTATTGATTGACAAGTTTAAAACCATCATGTGTACACTTAATGGAATGAATCCATTTGGAACGGTGTAAAAATCTTAAGTAACGAAGTTTTGGAAAAATTTATGAGATTAGACGATAATCGTCGAAATCGTGAAATTCTCGGAATGGAAGTCAAAAGTTAATATTGAACTCAAAAACATTGGTTTTCGATGGAGAATAGTCTAGGTTTGCATTTTTAGAGTTGTGAACTCAAAAATAGTCAAATTTCGACATAGAACGAAGAAACAAGCTATGAACATTCACGAACGTTTATTATTTTTGTAATAACGGACTTAAACGGTGAATTCTGTGTGAACGAATTTGAAAATGTAAAATTCTTATATGAACACTTAGTTCATGTGATTTGTGAGTTAATGGCTTTTGAATGAACCAATTTGGACTTAAAATGAGCAAATTATGAGTCCGTGAAATTCACTAAACAAGAAATCTGTCAAAACTATGTGAGGCACAGGGTCGGCACTGCAACGCGGCCCAAGGCTTTAAAGCTGGCGCCGCAGCGCTAGGCCAAGGCCAATAACCTACTAGAGAGTGATGCCACAAATAGCGACCATTTGTCTTTGGGGATGGCGTTGCGGTAGCTAGTGCAGGTAAAAGTCATCACTTGAATCACTCATGCAGTGCATGAAGTCCAAGAAGGAAAGGTGGCGCCGCAGCGCTAACACTAGGGAAAAGATAGTAAAGAATGCTCATGAACATAAAAGAAATATCAGATGATTGATGGTGAATTATATACTTAATACACCTAAAGTAACATCATTAAAGTTGTTAATAACCTTAAGAATTACAACTAAAGGTTAACGAAAGATTACTTAAACGTAAACACAATGTAATACGATAAACCGTAATGAACGTTAAATAATCTAATGAAATGATTAGATTGAGAAGAAGGGTAAGATACGTTAGAAACCATACATGGTTGATTATGACCTAATGTGGTATGTTACATGATTATGTATTGTAGAAACCTTAAGGACTCAAAAGGAAAAGTATTTATCCTGTAGAAGACGGTGAAGGCAAGTGTTCTAACCCTTTTCTATGTTCATTCTGGACAATCTTTGTGATTCATGTCTCTTACGCATGAGTTAATGTATGATGAGGTCGAAGCCAATCCCTTTGGCTAGACTTAATGTATTCATTGGATTTCTTATAATCCATCGAAATGTTATCAAAGTTGATATCTTTTGCCAAATTATTTTGGTATGGATTTCAAAGAAAGACTGAGTATGAATAAATAAATGTTTTGTCGTCAAATGACAGGCACATGAGGTTGCCAAAAACATAAACGTAAATACGTTTACAGAAGAAGTGTTGTATAACATAGAGTACTATAGGCTAATCACCTAGACGTGCTCGTGAGTAATACCAGACTTACGAACTTAGTGTTGGGTTGTCCTTTTCAAAGAAAGAACGAAATGTTCAAGGTCTTTGACCCAAAATTGATGTTTAATGAACGTGGTTCATTGTGAAATGTTTTAAAGGAAAAGAAGTGCTATTTTAATTTATCTATAGTACTTCATAACTATTGCTTCAGTTATAGAAGATATACGATTTGCATGATTATAGCATGTTGTTTAATGAAATTGGCATACTTATTGAGCTATTTATGCTCACTCTTGCTTGAACCATATGAATGCAGCTAAGATCGATGTAACGACCCCAAAATTCAAACAATTTAATTATCGACTTCAGTCGTTAATAATACATTCAACCTCTAATTTTACATCATTAAACGATAATACAACCATTAAAATTTGCGGAATAATTAAAATTTTCTATTACAAACTATCCTCGTTCCCAAAACCTTCAACCTTTACATCTAAATATCTCAGAATCATTTTAATACTACAATAGTTTACATTACAAAACAATATTACAATTCAACATTAATACATTATTCGGAACCTTAAACATAGTTCAAATAATAATAACACAACCAAAGTGTATAAATCTTCAAGTATCACGTCTGACTCATGTCTTTCAAGTTACACATAACTTTACCTTGAATCTTGAACATGCAAAAGTGGTTATTTGCAAGGTTGAGCTCGATAGCCCAGGAAAATCTAACAGTTTTTATGCATCACATAATATATAATAACATACTCAACATATAACATACATGTTACAGTTCATATAACAAGTATAAAGATTGAGTCCCTACTCAATCAGCATGCTTTAATCATTCAATATAGTCATAAATTGACTTTAACATTTCATACTTTCAACATATATATAACACATCATGCTCTTTGCAATAAAGATTTAAAACAGTTAATCATCAAGTTCACATAGCAAATAGGAACTGAAAGACTTGCCTGATTCGTAGTTTATGAACTACGACTTAACTGCTTAACACTTATCTGCACTTCGTGTATTCCTACACATTTATATAATCATGGATTCACATCCATTAGTCATATATTTATATGCTCTTAATATAAAAACAAATATTGTTTCCTAACTTGGTTTCATTTTTACTTGAACTTAGGATAACCGTGAGACTAGTTCATTCTATTATCATATTAATCTAAACAATCTTGTTTCATATCTTGTAGTCCTTAAAGACAATATATAACCATAACTTAAGACCATGCAGTTAACAAACTGCTCTTGGTCACTCATAAAGATCTGCAATGGCCACATGCATGCATTTAAGCTTAGGAGTAGGCGCATACGCGCTACCCCTAACCAAAACCAGACTTGAGCTTTTCATTGCTCAGTTTAGTCCTAACCTACTATGCATTCTGATACATACTATAAACATACATCAAGTAGGTTCTGGTATTTCTTCAAGTTCGCATTTTAAATCATTTAGTTTTGAATTACATAGTTCTATGTTGAATTATTTACATCAACAAGGCTTAACAACTTCATTTAACAAAGGTTCAAGGTTTATAAGCTTTTAAACCTTATATTGGTACTAACAACCTTTAATACGCATGTTCACATATATCTATCTCATCTACATAGACATAGCATAGTTCATACTTTTAAAACGTGCTTAAATATCTTATGTCATGCTTGACTAGTTGAGTGCACATATCATTCATGTTCAAAGGCATAAATAAGTCTATCATGTTTGCTTATAAGGTCATAATGCAATTAACAATGCTCATCAAAGTTAGTTTCTAAAACTTTTAAATTTATCTTTGAAAACACATATTATCCAAGCTATACAAGTTATCTTATACAAGGTAACTTAAGATCACATTTTATGCTCGTATGACTCCACCATATGCTAACTACAAAGTCAGAACTCAAGTGACTTAAAGTTCATCAAGGATTATTTTTGAAATCTTCAAGTTTCTTTTTAAAACACATACTAAGTCATGCTTAAGCATCCCATTATGAGTAAAGTAATCTTAGCCATATGGCATGTCTATTATCATGCATATTCATGTTTTATTACTTAGAATAACATATTCTATCGTTCGGAGCACTATACTTGCGTATGTGCTCGATCGACGCCCTTCGATCACCTCCGAATACATAATAGTCAGAAAGATGACTATTTGTACCCTTACTAAAGACCCCAAATTAAATAACTTTAAGAATAAAAGTTGTAGGTCTATTCGTCCTCGTTCTGAATCATCTTGAATCACCTCAATCGGAGTTCGTATGAAAACGTTATGACAGTTTTACCAAAACAGGTCAAAGCAGTCAGAGTCAGAACACATGGGGCGCGGCTGTGCCCCTTTTCCTCACAAATACTGTAAATGCGTCATGCCATTACTCAACCCAGATATGCGCTGCACACAGACGGGCAAAGACGTCTGTGAGGCTTCACACACGTAACACGCTTTTGGTCATAACTTTCTCATTTTAAGTCCGAATTAGTTGGTTTTCAATTCGTTGGACTCGTTAAACTCTTAGCTAGTCATCTAGAGAATAATTATAACACTTCAAACATATTAACAAATCATTTTAAAGGTTCCAATTCAATGTTCATGTTATATTTTTCATGTTTTAAACATATTTAGCGAATTCATTCACTACGAATTCGTTTCTTAACTAATTTGATTCATTCAAATTTCGTTGTTTTCGTAATTTAACATACTAACAACATATATCATCCATTTCAGATTATATCACGACTTCATCATAATTTTCCAAAACAAGCCCTAATATATATATATATATATATATATATATATATATATATATATATATATATATCAATAAAATTCAATTTCTTCATTCTAAAACATGTTTCCATGGACTTGTTTACCAAAAATTATTTTAAAATGATAATTAACAGATTATACATACCCAATAATCTTTATAAATCAATTCCTTACTCAAATCATGCACCACAACCAATTAAAGAGAAGAAGTTTTGATAAAACATAACTAAAAACTAGGGCTGTAATATTACCTTTTAATTTCTCCTTAAGTTTAATTAGATGATGAGAATGAATTGATTATCCAACATCTCCCTTCTTTGATTCTCATAATCACCTCTTTTTTTCAATTTCTCGGAGAATATGACTCTCTTAAACTTCTTTGTAAACTCTCTCTTCTCTCTTCTTCTTAGGCTTAGGCCAAACCCTTTTCACGTAAAACTAAAACAGACGCTAAAATAAAACTGACGTATAATATAATAAGGCTACTAAATACTTATCAGTTTTTTTTATTTTAAACTTCAAAGCCGTAAGGCTTTGTTTGGCAAAACTAATTAAAATAATGACTTAATCATTCTTTAAGCCTTGTTTGGCAAAACAAGAATAAAATAAGAATTTAAAAAGCTCTAAGGCTTTGTTTGGTAGAACCAAATTACAACTCTTTTAATTTATTTTCATAAGTCATATTTATTGTCACATTTTATTTAAATAAATTCCCATATTCAAATTAAATTAAATCTAATAACAATTTATTAAATCCATTTACCACATAAACCAATACAATAAAATTATAATTTTCATTATAATTATAATTTTATTTAATAAATTAACACATCACTTTAATTACAAAAATCAAATTAAATAACATTACAACAAACCATATAATCCTTAATAACTCTCTAATTTAGTTATTTAGTTAAATTAGAGTATTGTCTCATAAATTTAATTCATCACTTTTATATTAATTAAGTTAATTTCTATAACTCATGAATTATTTACGTACTAATAAATAATCTAACAAATATCTGCTAAACAACAAACACATCAATTAAAAACATTTATTTAATTCAATAAATATTTGAAATGATAAATAAAATTCTGGATTGTTACATTCGTCCCACCTTATAAGGATTCCGTCCTCGGAATCACCAAAACCCTACATTCCTAAAGTTTTCACAGAATCTCTTTCATTATTATCGTTGAATAACTTCAACACGTTAACTTAGCAAAAAGTTTTACATATATATATATATATATATATATATATATATATATATATATATATATATACTTCATTCATTTCTTCTACAACTTTTAGGTTTTATTACATAACCTTCAATTAAACACAATCATATATCAAATATTATATATTCTTTACCCATTCATTTCATTTTCTAAAGATCGTTATCATAAACACTCGGGATATTACATTCACCCATTCTTATAAGAATTTCGTCCCCAAAATTTTATTTATTAATCTTCTTTCATTCAATCTATAAAAATAGATTTTATGTTAATACTTTATTCATTCATTAGGTTCTATAACCACTTCTTTCCACAAAGATCTTTCTACAATTATTAAACTTTTATATTAAAAGTTTTACATTATTCTTTGATAACTCATCTCCTTCTCATTTAAAAAATTTCTTTTCTCACTTATTCAATATATTCATCATTCAGTGTCGCATTCTATGACTTACTTCTTTCTAAGGAATATCATCCTTACCACATTCACCCTTTAGAATAACAAGAATCTTCCACAATTGCTTAATAATTGGGAAGCAATATGAATAACAGGAATTTAAAAGATTCCAAATCATGCTGAGAGTCATAAGAGCTTGAACTACATCCACGGTTATAAGTACTCTTTCAACTTAAACCTTAACAGTCATTAGACTATAGGGACTCCCGTACTTAGGGTGTTAAGCCCTTCATAAGATGTATTGTGTACAAACATTTAATCACTATGCGTATGTCCATAGTTATAAGTAATCTTTCAACTTGAACTTTAACAGTCATATGACTATAGGGACTCCTCGTACTTAGGGTGATCAGACCTTCGTACAATGTATTGTGCACAAACATCTAAACGCCTCCGCGTAATCCCCTATAAAAGGGTTGTTCATCCCAGCTTTTAAACATCTGAAACCGCACCAAAACAATTTTGTTTGGCATAGTTTGACAAAGAACGCTTGAATTCCATGAACATCATTCAATATTCGTCTAGCTGAATCAAATAGCATAGACTTCTACAACAATTCAGACATCAATCAAAATATACATATACATACACACACACACACACAAATATATATATATATATATATATATATATATATATATTCTCATATCTTAAAGAAATCTCAAAATCTTTTTATGACGTCATGATACCGCATTTGTATTTACAAATTCGCTTTGAGGATTCCGTCATTTGGTGATTTTATCATACTACATCATACCATAGTGGGTTGATGATCCTTAGATCACATCCAACACTAAGTAATACTGCATTGATGACTCCATCATTTTTATCATCTCTGCACCAACTTCCACGATGCATTGATGATATAAAAAATACATTTTGATATATTTCAAAACATTTTTATCTAGCTGAAGCAATTAGCATAGACATACGAATAACGATATTGTTTTTTAAAACTCATTAGTTTCATCATTTGATCCAATGATTTTCAAAAAAATAGAAGTGCAAACATCAGCACGAAGTCAATAAATTTCAAAAGTCTAGCATAGCTAGTAGATTTAGAATATCCAGGTATCCATCAACTTCAATCATTACTCCATTACATCATTCCTTAACCATTCTATCAATCTTTAACTTCATCAATGCTCTCTATATTATAACCATTTTCTACCTAATATATTTCATCAAACTTACCGCACATTGGAAGTTCAGGAACTTGCCACAATAATATGAGTTTAATAACTTATCCTAGTCAAACCATAGGCGTCCATTCGCTGAGGGGTTCTAAACATACCATATTATTGTTAGTCACAAACTTACCATATACATTAGTTTTAAGAACCGCACCTAATCCTAATGATATCTGACTAATCTTAATAGTTTCTAACTATCAAATATACACATGAAAAAAGAATCACCTTTTCGCCACATATACATTGATAGCGCGAGACCAACATTCCAATGATTATCAATGTGATAAACTGTGTACAAGAACAAAACCCTCGCCCATACAAAGATTTGTATAACTCAGCCATCACATGAGTCCTCAATTGAAATCCCACTTAACTCTATCTTACTCCTAACTTGCTCTTTGCTCGATACGAATTTCTCGTATCACATTATCTATAACTCCTCATGAGTTTATCTTGTACTATTTCATAGTACACTATCTTCATAGCATCTAGCTATAATTATTCAAACATTACAAACCATCACGTCGTGATCTTATTCTATATTCATCTCCCTTTAAAAATAAATTCTTAACTTGTGATCGTTTTGTTTTACGATCCTCTTTTTTTCCTTTTTCATCACTTACGATTTCATTTATGCTTTTAATCTTACAGGCTTTGTCTATACATCATTATTCGTTATCTTGGCTATTGGAGTTAGGTAACTCCCATTTCTTATCTATATATCTCTTCAAGATTCTTCTTTGAATTTTCTTGTTTATATAACAATTCTTCCTTTAAGAATTTTTAACTTCATTTACATTGCTCCACATTTCATTCGAGTTCCACATTATCATCATACGTATCCACTTTCTATACTTGGTACACATCGAGTCTCTAACAGTTTCAATATGGTACGCTGAGTGGTTTCCCATAAACAACCAACAAATTAGGTTCCGAGTTTCTAGTTCGTATATACCTCCGCTCTATGAAGGAATCGTTTAGCCCATATACCATACATCAACCATTAAAGTGTACAATTATACCATACTTAAATATAACTTTTTTTTTCTTAACTTCTTTATCATCTTCTCCTTTATTCTCTAAGGTTATAGCCTAGGGGTACTCTTACATAAGGTTTATAACCTACAGCTTTGATACAAACTGTAACGACCCCAAAATTAATACAATTTAATTATCGACTTTGGTCGTTAATAATACATTCAACCTCTAATTTTAAATCATTAAACGATAATACAACCATTGAAATTTGTGGAATAATTAAAATTTTCTATTACAAACTATCCTCGTTCCCAAAACCTTTAACCTTTACATCCAAATATCTCAGAATCATTTTAATACTACAATAGTTTACATTACAAAATAATATTACAATTCAACATTAATACATTATTCGGAACCTTAAACATAGTTCAAAAAATAATAACATAACCAAAGTGTATAAATCTTCAAGTATCACGTCTGACTCATGTCTTTCAAGTAACACATAACTTTAGCTTGAATCTTGAACCTGCAAAAGTGGTTATTTGCAAGGTTGAGCTCGATAGCCCAACAAAATCTAACAGTTTTCATGCATCACATAACATATAATAACATACTCAACATATAACATACATGATACAGTTCATATAACAAGTATAAAGATTGAGTCCCTACTCAATCAGCATGCTTTAATCATTCAACATAGTCATAAATTGACTTTAACATTTCATACTTTCAACATATATATAACACATCATGCTCTTTGCAATAAAGATTTAAAACAGTTAATCATCAAGTTCACATAACAAATAGGAACTGAAAGACTTGCCTGATTCGTAGTTTATGAACTACGACTTAACTGCTTAACGCTTATCTGCACTTCGTATATTCCTACACAGTTATATAATCATGGATTCACATCCATTAGTCATATCTTTCATACGCTCTTAATATACAAACAAATATTGTTTCCTAACTTGGTTTCATTTTTACTTGAACTTAGGATAACCGTGAGACTAGTTCATTCTATTATCATATTTATCTAAACAATTTTGTTTCATATCTTGTAGTCCTTAAAGACAATATATAACCATAACTTAAGACCATGCAGTTAACAAACTGCTCTTGGTCACTCTGCAATACGGCGCGGTCGCACTGCATTTAAGCTTGGGAGTGGCGCGGCCGCGCTACCCCAACCAAAACCAAACTTGAGCTTTTCATTGCTCAGTTTAGTCCTAACCTACTATGCATTCTGATACATACTATAAACATACATCAAGTAGGTTCTGGTATTTCTTCAAGTTCACATTTCAAATCATTTAGTTTTGAATTACATAGTTCTATGTTGAATTATTTACATCAACAAGGCTTAACAACTTCATTTAACAAAGGTTCAAGGTTTATAAGCTTTTAAACCTTATATTGGTACTAACAACCTTTAATACACATGTTCACATGTATCTATCTCATTTACATAGCATAGCATAGTTCATACTTTTAAAACATGCTTAAATAACTTATGTCATGCCTGACTAGTTGAGTGCACATATCATTCATGTTCAAAGGCATAAATAACTCTATCATGCTTGCGTATAAGGTCATAATGCAATTAACAATGCCAATCAAAGTTAGTTTCTTAAACTTTTAAATTTGTCTTTGAAAACACATATTATCCAAGCTATAGAAGTTATCTTATACGAGGTAACTTAAGATCACATTTTATGCTAGCATGACTCCACCATATACTAACTACAAAGTCAGAACTCAAGTGACTTAAAGTTCGTCAAGGTTTGTTTTTCGAAATCTTCAAGTTTCTTTTTAAAACACATACTAAGTCATGCTTAAGCATCCCATTATGAGTAAAGTAATCTTAGCCCTATGACATGTCTATTATCATGCATATTCATGTTTTATTACTTAGAATAACATATTCCATCGTTCGGAGCAATATACTTGCTTATGTGCTCGATCGACGCCCTCCGATCGCCTCTAAATACGTAACAGTCACAAAGATGACTATTTTGACTCTTCCTAAAGACCTCAAATTAAATAACTTTAAGAACAAAAGTTGTAGGTCTATTAGTCCTTGTTCTGGATCATCTTGAATCACCTCAATTGGAGTTCGTATGAAAACGGTATGACTGTTTTACCAAAATGGGTCAAAGCAATCACAGTCAGAACACATGGGGCGCGGCCGCGCCCCTTTTCCTCACAAATACCGTATACCAAGCACCATTACCCGACCCTAGATGCGCTTGTCAGCACTACCATGCTAGGCTTCACGTAAATACGCTTTTGGTCATAACTTTCTCATTTTAAGTCCGAATTAGTTGGTTTTCGATTCGTTGGACTCGTTAAACACTTAGCTACTCATCTAGAGAATAATTATAACACTTCCAACATATTAACAAATCATTTTAAGGGTTCCAATTCAATGTTCATATTATATTTTCATGTTTTAAACTTATTTAGCGAATTCATTCACTACGAATTCGTTTCTTAACCAATTTGATTCATTCAAATTTCGTTGTTTTGGTAATTCAACATACTAACAACATATATCATCAATTTCAGATTATATCACGACTTCATCATAATTTTTTATTCCAAAACAAGACCTAATATATATATATATATATATATATATATCAATAAAACTCAATTTCTTCATTCTAAAACATGTTTTCATGGACTTGTTTACCAAAAATTATTTTAAAATGATAATTAACAGATTATACATACCCAATAATCTTTATAAAATAATTCCTTACTCAAATCATGCACCACAACCAATAAAGAGAATAAGTTTTGATAAAACATAACTAAAAACTAGGGCTATAATATTACCTTTTACTTTCTCCTTAATCTTAATTAGATGATGAGAATGGCTTGATTATCCTCCATCTCCCTTCTTTGATTCTCGTAATCACCTCTTTTTTTCAATTTCTCAGAGAATATGACTCTCTCAAACTTCTTTGTAAACTCTCTCTTCTCTCTTCTTCTTAGGCTTAGGCCAAACCCTTTTCATGTAAAACTAAAACAGACGCTAAAATAAAACTGACGTATAATATAATAAGGCTACTAAATACTTATCAAATTTTTTTTAAAACTTAAAAGTCATAAGGCCTTGTTTGGCAAAACTAATTAAAATAATAACTTAATCATTCCTTAAGCCTTGTTTGGCAAAACAAGATTAAAATAAGAATTTAAAAAGCTCTAAGGCTTTGATTGGTAGAACTAAATTACAACTCTTTTAATTTATTTTCATAAGTCATATTTATTGTCACACTTTATTTAAATAAATTCTCATATTCAAATTAAATTAAATCTAATAACAATTTATTAAATCCATTTACCACATAAACCAATACAATAAAATTATAATTTTCGTTATAATTATAATTTTATTTAATAAATTAACACAACACTTTAATTACAAAAATCAAATTAAATAACATTATAACAAACCATATAATCCTTACTAACTCTCTAATTTAGTTATTGAGTTAAATTAGAGTATTATCTCATAAATTTAATTCATCAATTTATATTAATTAAGTTAATTTCTATAACTTATGAATTATTTACGTACTAATAAATAATCCAACAAATATCTACTAAATAACAAACACATCAATTAAAAATATTTATTTAATTCAATAAATATTTGAAATTATAAATAAAATTCTGGATTGTTACAATCGAACGACCTGAGGGATCGAATAAAGATAAAGGAAAGGCTAAGGCAGACCACTAAACTGTCTATGTAATAGCAATGGTTTAATTTTATGAGTATTTGATATTATGACAAGAAACATATGTAATGGTTATAAAGAAATTGGGAAAGGGAATATTTTTTTGGAATATAAATAAGACATATTCACTCTTTTGAGTAATTTCAATTGAATATATGTGTGAATGGTAGTACCTTGTAGCACCATCTGTCGAGTTAGGAGATACCCGAATTTGGGGGCGTCACAGGTTGGTATCAAAGCAATAGGTTATAAAACTAAGGGGGCGAATAAAACCTTAAGTCATAACCTTAAGAAGAGTTAAAGAAGTAAAATATAAAGTTAACCCTAAAAATGCATTATATGTGATATGTGCTTTTATTATTCCAACGACGTTTACTAATTAAACTAATTTGTTTTATTGTAGATGTCACGAAATGTAAGACCCCGAATTTTATGAAATCAAAGTATTCAATTTTCTTATAATTATTATTTTATTTAGTAAATGGTTAAATTGGTAAAAAGTTAACGTTAAGGGTGATATTTGAAAAAAATTCAAAGCAAGAAAGTTGTCATAAAATAATCGATGATAATAGTACATTACTACGCGTTATTGCATAGTAGCACATGGTATTGATTATTGATGCTTACGTGAGAAGTCACTCAGTTATACTCAATTATTGCTACAGTAGTTACTGCATAATATCTCTCAGATTATTGATTCAATTATTGTCACAATATCATCTGCATAATATTTATTATTATTAAATCAATAATTGAGATGACAAAGTTATTCATATTATTATTTGCAATATTAATGATGTTTATCAAGTTCTGTCGAGGAGAGGTTTGGTCACCTAATTGCGCGCCAATAGGGAGAAATCCTTATCGAAAAGCCCCCTCTTTCCTGGGAATGATCTGGTTGTTAAATATTGTGAGTTATAATATTAATGATGAATAAGTTCGTGTTGATTAAAGATGAATTTGATATTTCCATTGTGTTGGGATTATTAGTGTTGGTGGAAATTGACCATTATTTCGATAATAATTGATTTCTGGAGGTTAAATTGACCAATCGAATAATTAATCAAATAAATGAGCAATTAATTGCTATTAGTTCACATGCATATAACTATTGATTCACATGCATGTACTATTAGGGGATGTGGTACAAGATTGATAATACTCGCATGACTAAATTAAAAATAGAAGTATAGATGAAGGTACTATATTGTAACTATTTTTTTTCCAAATGTATAGAACTATTGATTCACATGACTGAACTATTGATTCACATGATGTACTATTAGGGGAGGTGGTGCGAGTTTGATAATACTTGCAGGACAAAATTAAAAATTGTTAGAATTTATGTCCCAGAGGCCAATTATTTGATATAATTGCATAACGTTTTGATATTATATTTGATTGAATAATTGAAAGATTTTATTATGGTTTTATTTACTGCGTTATATAAATATTAACATAATAAAAATCCTTAGAATAGTGATACAAATTATATAGTTTCAAGTATGTGACATGAACATGAGATTATATAATTACAATTAGTATCATTAATCTTAAATGTCCCTAGTCGAGTATCATTGTTGATGGGACAACAATGATGCATTAAGACTAGTATGTGGATTGACTGATGACCAAATCTCATTGGTCATAAATATATGAGATATTAAGTCAATGCATAGGTACATGTTAGAGAACGATGTACATGAGAATTCTATGTGGAGCATTATGCGAAGTGTCATTAGCAATTCTCATAGTGATAATGATGTAATGGTCCTCTGACCTGAAATCACTATATTACTACACGAGAATTTATGTACTTTGATATCATCAAATGTTACCTTTAATAGGGTGGACTATAAAGGTGATTATTGGGTACATCATGAATCGTGTGAGGAATATGAGTGATCTAGATGGAATTTAACCCTCCTATATATTAGGGGTGATATCCATAGGCCTCTTGATTGAGTAGGACTATGAAATGCATGGTCATGCTCAAATAGTGATTTGTTTCATATAGTCTACTCATTGATCAAGAAATACTCAGATTAAATTATGAAGAGTATGACACATTCCATAACTCGAGTTTAATCTAGGATATTAAGGTTAAAAGGATTAAATTACATTGAAACATTGGTCACGAAAAGGTTGCATCGAATCATCTATCTTATTATTACTTGGGTAGCAGTGATGCATTACTAGATGTCGCTCACTGTTTATAATTTTATAATATGATTTTAAAATTATTGCCAACGTAATAATAACCTATAGGGTCACACACATAGAACGTAATTAAAAGGGAATTAATTTAAATTGTAAAGATTTAAATATGTCAATATGGTTGATAGTATTTAAATTATGAATTTAAATTAATAGGATAATTTATATATAGATATATTAATTAAGTAAGACTTAATTAAGATATATACATAAATTCGGATTTTATTAAATTAGGTTTTTGAATAATTCCTTTTAATCGCTATATATATGATATGTAGCATCCATTTTAGGTATTTATCATTAACCAAAACCCTAGCCGCTCTTAGAGAGAGACTAGAGAGAAAACAGTTTCGAAAAATCCTCATCCTTGGTGGCTAGTACCGCGTTTCCTTCTTCTGTAGATCATATGACGATTCGTGGAGCGTTCATATGGATACCGTAGAGACGTAGCCCGTTCGAATTGCGTTGGAAATTCGACCGCATCATTTTAAGCTTTCTTAATCGATATAATTTCTAACCACTGAATTAATTATTTTCGCATGGATCCTGTTTTGGGGTTTCGAAATTGGTTTATATTGTTCTATTTCCGTTGTGCATTTCTGTGTCGAAACCTTTCAAAAATGAAGGAAAAGATGAAGGTATTACACCTTAATATTTTGAGCCCCAAAACGTGCAATTATCGAAACTATATTTTCCTATAAATAGAAGCTCATTCTTCTTTCATTCTCACCAATTCACTAAGACTCACAAGAGCAATTATAGAGAAAGAAGCTATAGAGAGAAAGAAGAAGAGAAGCCTATTACTTCACTATTCTAGTATCTAGTCTTCTTCTGAGGTAAGGGGTATTATTTCATTCGTATTCATAAGGGATTTTATTTTTTTTCAATATTCGTATGAAATAATATTTTCTTCTATACTCTATAGTATGTAAGTAATATTATTCCATTTCGTATCCCTAGTTCTACACTCTTTTTGTTGAAGTATTGCTTCTATATTCCATGAAATTAGAAGAATATCCTTGATATTTGCGCTTCATCTAGTATCTTTTCATAGAAATATTATTCTGAACATTCTTGATAATTATTGATCTTTTCATGCTGGAGTACTATCACGAGTTACTATTCATGGGTTACTATTCAACTGGTTACTATTTATTCGAATATTATTCACTCAGGTATTCGGAGCACTTTTCATGCCGAAGTACTATTCACTAGTTACTAGTCACGGGCTACTATTCACCCAAATACTATTCACTTGAGTATTTGGGGCACTTTTCATGCTGGGGTACTATTCACGAGGTACTATTCCCAAAGTACTATTCACGAGGTACTATTTACCCGAAAAATATATTTTTTTTCTATCGAAATTATTTTTGATACATGAATATTATTCTTGAATTTTACTCCACAAAGTAATATCATTTTGACAATTTGGATATTTTTAAACTCTGGATAAATTTAAAGTCTTTAATATTTATCCTTGATTTCGTTTAATTAATTCTTATATCATTGTCATCATCCTCATGCTTATATTATGATGAAAGTCATCTTTAGCTTACGTGCATAGATGAATTGTTGATTTGTATGATTATGACCAGGGACCATTCGGTATAATCATGACCCGTAAGGTTACAAATGACATGGTAAAAGTCCTCATTGGCCCGTAGTGTATTGATGGACAGTTGTTGGTATGATTATGACCAGGGATTATTCGGTATAATCATGACCATCTATGATTACATGAATATCCTTGGCACGTAGTACATGGATGATTCGATGATGTGGTTTATTTATTAAGCTGAGTCTCAGCGATAAAGTGGATGAAAACCTTTTTTTAAATCATAGAAGATAGTAGATATCATGCTCTACTTGACTCTTCTAATGGATTGCTTGTTCCGCTGCAGTTAAACTTGATGTTGATTGTATTTTATCAGTTTAACATTGTTGAAGGCTAATGATAATTTATTCTGCATTATCTAAGTCATAATATTTCTTATTACGCTAGTTGAGCTCACCCTTTTGCTTTCATTGTTCTCTTCAGTAAATGAGAACGTAGCCGGGACTAGTCGGGGAATAGAGTGACGGTCCGAGATGGTTATTTTAGTAGTCCTCACTACTTAGTATGGTAATAATTTTAATGAGGAATCCATCTGAGTTTGGATATTGTCTAGAAGACAATATTAGTGTTAAACTCTTAGTTATGTTTTGTCGTATTCTACATGACAGTTGTATAATTAAGTTTGTAGTTGTATTCTGTACCATGTTTTAGGTGACCCAAGATGGGTGATGTATACCTATTTTGGGGGCGTCGCAGTTGGTATCAAAGCTTAGGGATATGATCCCTGGCTAAGATGTGAGACTAGAACTAGGAGGGGAGAGACGGGTAAATCCTTCCCTAGTATGATCTACCTAAGGTTATTTGTTATTTGATTGGACAGTCATAATATAGGGATAATATGTGGCATGTTAATTAACCTTTGTTTTGAAGATGTATTCTAGTATGATATCTGAAATATAAGAGATGAGCAATGGGAAAATCATGATACAGAGGAAATAATCGGGAAGGTACAATAAAGAAAGCAAGGTATTCTCATCTCTTCGAACTACCAGGTACGTAAAGTTTGAGGGAAAAATTTCATAAGGAGGGGAAGTTGTAAGACCCCGAATTTTATGAAATCAAAGTATTCAATTTTTTTATAATTATTATTCTATTTAGTAAATGGTTAAATTGATAAAAAGGTTAAATTGGTAAAAGGTTAAAGTTAAGGGTGATATGTGAAAAATTTTCAAAGTAAGAAAGTTGTCATAAATTAATCGGTGATAAAAGTACAGTAATACGCGTGGTTGCATAGTAGCACACGGTATTGATTATTGATACTTACGTGAGAAGTCACTCAGTTATACTCAATTATTACTACAGTAATTGCTGCATAATATCTCTCATATTATTGATTCAATAATATGGATATTATTGATGCATTGATGGACAGTTGTTGGTATGATTATGACCAGGAATTATTCGGTATAATCATGACCATCTATGATTACATGAATATCCTTGGCACGTAGTGCATGGATGATTCGATGATGTGGTTTATTTATTAAGTTGAGTCTCAACGATAAAGTGGATGAAAAACTTTTTAAATCATAGAAGATCGTAGATATCATGCTATACTTGACTCTTCTAATGGATTGCTTGTTCCGCTGCAGTTAAACTTGATGTTTATTGTATTTTATCAGTTTAACATTGTTGAAGGCTAATGATAATTTATTTTACATTATCTTAGTCATAATATTTCTTACTGGGCTAGTTGAGCTCACCCTTTTGCCTTCATTGTTCTCTTCAAGAAATGAGACTGTAGCCGGGACTAGTAGGGGAATGGAGTGACGGTCCGAGATGGTTATTTTAGTAGTCCTCACTACTTAGTGTGATAATAATTGTAATGAGGACTCCATCTGAGTTTGGATATTGTCTAGAAGATAATATTCGTGTTAAACTCTCAGTTATGTTTTGTCGTATTCTACACGACAATTGTATAATTAAGTTTGTAGTTGTATTCTGTACCATGTATTTGGCGACCCAAGATGGGTGATGTATACCTATTTTGGGGGCATCACAGGAAATAACGTTATATATAGGGATATACATGTCGTTAGTGAAGAGTTGGTGAATCAAGTAGAGATTTTACCGAACCCTGTAGCTGAAGAGCCAGAAGTGGTGGTTGTGGAGTTTGTAGACTCGAAAAACCTAGACCTCATGTCTATGTTTGATGGCTTATCAGAAGAGGAGGTGGAGGTGGTGTCATTTAACACCATATCACCTGCAGAAGATATGACTCCAGGGGAGTCAATGAAATCATTGTTCATAACTGTATTGGATAGAAACATCCAGTATGGGAAGGAGGTGAAGGAATTAAAGGAGGAGCTGTGACGCCCCCAAAACAGGTATATATCACCCATCTTGAGTCACCAAATACATGGTACAAAAATACAAATACAACTTAATAATACAACTGTTGTGTAAAATACGACAAAACATAAACTGAGAGTTTTAATAAGAATATTGTCATCTAGACAATATCCACACTCAATGGAGTCCCCATTACATTTATTGTCACACTATTTAACAGAATAGCGAGGACTACTAATGCTATCATCCGACCGCACCCGCTCCCAGACTTGTCCCAACTATATTCTCATTTCAAGAGAATGAAACAAAGGAAAGGGTGAGCTCAACTAGCCCAGTAAGAAATATTATGACTAAGATAATGCAAAATAAATTATCATTAGTCTTCAACAATGTTAAATTGGTAAAATATAATAGACATCAAGTTTAACTGCAGCGGAATAAGCAATCCATTAGAAGAGTCAAGTAGAGCATAAAATCTACTATCTTCTATGATTTAAAAAGGTTTTCATTAATTTTTATCGCTGAGACTCAGCTTAATGAATAAACCACATCATCGAATCATCCATGTACTACGGCCAAGGATATTCATTAAATCATCAATGGTCATGACTATACCAAATAATCCCTGGTCATAATCATACCAAAAACTGTCCATCAATGCACTACATGTCACTGAGGACTTTCACCACATCATTCATCACATTACGGTCATGATTATACCGAATAATCCCTGGTCATAATCATACCAAGTTCATCTATGCACGTAAGCCAAAGATGACTTTCAACATAATATAAACATGAGGATGATGACAATTACATAATAATTCAATAAAACAAGTTTAAGAATTAATTTTATAGATTTATCAGTTAATTTATCCTGAAGTCAATAACGTTCAAATTGTCAACATGATACTTCTTTGTGGAGTAAAATTCAAGAATAATATTCATACACCAAAAATAATTTGGACAGAAAAGAATCAAATTTTCGTCGTGAATAGTACCCCGTGAATAGTACTTCGGGAATAGTACCTCGTGAATAGTACCCCAACATGAAAAGTACTCCAAATACCCGAGTGAATAATATTCGGGTGAATAGTAATTTGGGTGAATAGTAATTCATGAATAGTATTCTGGCATGAAAAGTGCCCCGAATACCCGAGTGAATAATACTAGAGTGAATAGTAACTGGGTGAATAGTAACCCGTGAATAGTAACTTATAACAGAAAATTCCAAATAAAATGATATTTCATGACGAGTACAAAAGAAATGATATCTCATATGAGTATAATAGAATATACGAAACTACAAATGGATTTTCATCCGCCATGCGGTAATCCACGTAAATAGATCATTTCCATAATTTAATAAAGAATGAATATGAAATGTCATTCACCATGCATGTGGTAATCCACATAGACAGGTTATTCCAACAGAATAATAAAGAATGGAATAACAGAAGAATTCACTATGCATGCGATAGACCGCGTAGACAGGTAATTCCCAACAGAATAATAAAGAATAAAACCAAGTCATGCGTAAACGTACAGACAAGATATTCCGACAGAATAATAAATAATGGAACTAGGTCCAGCGTAAATACACAGACATGATATTCCGACAGAATAATAAAGAATGGAATAATAGATGAATTTCACCATGTATGCGGTACTTTGCATATACAGGTTATTCCAACATAATAATAAAGAATGGAATAATAGAAGAATTTCACCATGTATGCGGTACTTCGTATATACAGGTTATTCCAACAGAATAATAAGGAATGGAATAACAATAGCTCTCTTCATGAATACAAAAGAATTAATACCCCTTACCTTAGAATAAAGCTGGATTCTGGAATAGAAATGTAGCAGACTTCTATTCTTCTTTCTCTCTATAATTTCTCTCTATAATAATTGTTCTATAGCTTTTGTGAATTGGTTAGAAATGAAGGAATAATGAGCTTCTATTTATAGAAAAATATAGTTTCGATAATTACACGTTTTGGGGCACAAAATATTACAGTCTAATACCTTCCTCTTTTCCATCATTTTAATTTAGTCCTGCAAGTATTATCAAACTTGCACCACCTCCCCTAATAGTAAATAATGTGATTCAATAGTTCAATCATATGAACCAATAGTTATAATCATGTAAAAATATGAATTACAGTATAGTACCTCCATCTATACCTCCATTTTTAACTTAGTCATGCAAGTATTATCAATCTTGCACCAACTCCCCTAATAGTAAGTGAATGTGACTCAATAGTAAACACATGTGAACAAATAGTTATATGAGCATGTGAATTAGTAGCAATTAATTGCTCATTTATCCGATAAATTACCCGTTTTATCAATATAACCCCCATACATCAATTATCATCGGAATAGATGTCGATTTCAACTAACACCAATAATCCTAACACAATGGAACTATCAAATTTATCCTTAATCAACAAGAACTTATTCATCATTAATATTATAACTCATAATATTTAACAACCAGGTCGTTCCCAGGAAAGAGGTGGCTTTCCAATAAGGATTTCTCCCTATTGGCGCGCAATTAGGTGACCAAACCTCCCTCGATGTAACTTCTAGACATTGTAAATATTGCAATTTAATAATATGAATAACTTTGTCATCTCAATTATTGATTTAATAATATATCATATAATGCGTATGATAATCTTGTGACAATAATCGAATCAATAATATAAGAGATATGATGCAACAATTCTCAGAAAGCAATAATTGAGTATAACCGAGTGACTTCTCACGTAAGCATCAATAACCAATACCGTGTGCTACTATGCAACCACGCCAGACATCGCATTTTTTTACTACCGAGTAGTTCAACGGTTTTAATTCGGTAATACTTTCGCCGTTATTTTTATAAAAGATAATTCTGCTGCTTTCTAAATACGACAATACTTCCGTTAATGGGTTCGCTTAATGATTGTGCCGTCGTACGGATATTCCCGACAAAAAGAATATTCCCCGACCAAACGAATATTTTATAACAACTTGCATACTTTGCAAAATTTGTAAATTTTACCCACAACTATAACATTATATCAAATCCACACAATAATATTCAAAAAAATATTTCGAGAAATTTAAATCTTTATTCATAAAATTTGGGGTCTCACAATCTCCCCTCCTTATGAAATTTTGCCCTCGAAATTTACATACCTACTTGGTATGCTGAAGAGATGAGGATAACTTGACTTCATTTCAGATTCTAACTCTTGAGGTATAACTTTTGAGTGTTGAATACGATCCTTCTTATCCAAGATTTTAACAAGTATCTCCTCATACGTTAAATCTTCTGCTATTTCATCTAGTTCTAATTCAATAATGTGGTTCGGGTCATCCACATATTTACGTAACATTGATATGAAAAAAAAACGTTATGAACATGCGACATACTTGGCTGTAAAATGAGTCTATAGGCCACAGTTCCTACTCGATCGAGGATTTCAAATGGGCCAATTAAATCAAGGGTTGAGATTTCCTCTCTTCATCGACTCTTGCTTCTAGAATAACGCCCTTTTGAACCTTCTTCTTCACATTCATCAGATCTGAGTATGAAGCTTACACGGCTTTAACTTTATCGATTAAAGTCAATTTTACTCAAATATTTGATATCACCATGTGGGTCCTTAGAGTCGTTAACTCTATCTTCATCATTTGTAAATTATACGAAATGGGTTTTTATGTTAACAACATCGCACTCGTAAACACATACGATCTTCTACTCAACGCGTTAGCTACCACGTTATCTCTTCCACAATGATATTGAATGGTATGATCATAATCTTCAACAACTCGAGCCAACATCTTTGGCGCATGTTACGTTCATTTTGGTTTAAGAAATATTTAAGGGTTTTAGAAATGGGTTTTGTACTGGGGTCAATACAAAATTCGATTTCATGCTCTAGGGGTAAGCTAAGAAGTCTTCAGGGAATACGTCAGGAAATTTATTAACAATAGAAGTGTCATTCAAAACTGTGACTCTCATCCAAGACTTGGATAGCACATGTAATGAAGGTTTCTAATAACGAAGTTTTAACCAATAAGTTAAAGTCTAACTTCTCTGGGGTCAAATTTAAACGTTGAGCGTAAGCAAGAGAGATAAAAGAATGGGTAGAACCGGTATCTAATAAGGTATAGACTTTGCAAAAGTTTATGATTAACTTACCCGTGCTAACTTCGTTCGGGTTACTCGCTTTTTGAGAAGTCACGAAAAACGCTCTTTCTGAAACCACCGACTTTGTTTTGTTTGTATCCGCCTTTGGTGACACCGTCCCAGCTGGACTTGACTTCACTATACGACAAAATTGAGCTAAATAACCTTCTCTTCTTGAAATTTTCACTTCTATTATCTTTGTCATGATTACCATCGAAGTGGTTACCATTCTTGGCATGATAATTTCCCCCACGATGGTCATCATTGTTCCGATGGTCGTTGCCACCGGTACGATTATTATCGTGTTGTTGGTCGTTACCTTTTGGTTGTGCTAACTCATTATCGCACTCCAATAACTGAGCCCTATTCACAACATCTGAATATAAACAAAGTTTAAGAGAAATGAGGTATTGACGTATATCGGGTTTCAAACCTCTTAGAAATCTTCGCGTCATTCGCTCCTCGTTATCGACCAAATGGGATGCAAACCGGGATAACTCCGCAAACTTAGTCTCGTACTGCGATACAGTCATATTATTTTGCTCCATTGTTTATCTCAACATTTTCAGATGCCATTTTAAAACACTGTCACAAAACAAGGGTTAATTAACATAAAACATATTATCCCTATACCCTGACCAACCAATTAAATACCAAATAAACTTAGGTAGGTCATACTAGCGAAGGAATTCCTCGTCTCACCCCTCCTAGTTCTTATCTCACATCTCAGCCAGGGATCATATCCCTAAGCTTTTATACCAACTATGATGCCCCCAAAATAGGTATACATCACCCATCTTGAGTCGCCAAATACATGGTACAAAAATACAAATACAACTTAATAATACAACTGTCGTGTAAAATACGATAAAACATAAACTGAGAGTTTTAATAAGAATATTGTCATCTAAACAATATCCACACTCAATGGAGTCCTCATTAAATTTATTGTCACACTATTTAACAGAATAGCGAGGACTACTAATGCTATCATCTGGACCGTCACTCCGTTCCCCGACTTGTCCCAGCTATATTCTCATTTCCTAAAGAGAACAGTGAAGGAAAGACTGAGCTCAACTAGCCCAGTAAGAAATATTATGACTAAGATAATGCAGAATAAATTATCATTAGTCTTCAACAATGTTAAACTGATAAAATACAATGGACATCAAGTTTAACTGCAGCGGAATAAGTAATCCATTAGAAGAGTCAAATAGAGCATAAAATCTACTATCTTCTATGATTTAAAAATGTTTTCATCAATTTTTATCGTTGAGACTCAACTTAATAAATAAACCACATCATCGAATCATCCACCACTTTTCTGCCAAGGATATTCATTAAATCATCAATGGTCATGACTATACCGAATAATCCCTGGTCATAATCATACCAAAAACTGTCCGTGAATGCACTACAGGCCACTGAGGACTTTTACCACATCATTCATCACATTACGGTCATGATTATACCGAATAATTCCTGGTCATAATCATACCAAGTCCATCTATGCACATAAGCCAAAGATGACTTTCAATATAATATAAACATGAGGATGATGACAATTACATAATAATTCAATAAAACAAGTTCAAGAATTAATTTTAAAGATTTATCAGTTAATTTATCCTGAAGTCAATAACGTCCAAATTGTCAACATGATACTTCATTGTGGAGTAAAATTCAAGAATAATATTCATGCACCAAAAATAAATTGGACAGAAAAGAATCAATTTTTCGTCGTGAATAGTACCCCGTGAATAGTATTTCGAGAATAGTACCTCGTGAATAGTACCCCAATATGAAAAGTACTCCAAATACCCGAGTGAATAATATTCGGGTGAATAGTAATTTGGGTGAATAGTAAGCCGTGAATAGTAACTCATGAATAGTATTCTGGAATGAAAAGTGCCCCGAATACCCGAGTGAATAATACTAGAGTGAATAGTAACTGGGTGAATAGTAACCCGTGAATAGTAACTCGTAACAAAAAATACCAAATAAAATGATATTTCATGACGAGTACAAAAGAAATGATATCTCATATGAGTATAATAGAATATACGAAACTACAAATGGATTTTCATCCGCCATGCGGTAATCCACGTAAACAGATCATTTCCACAATTTAATAAAGAATGAATATGAAAGGTCATTCACCATGCATGTGATAATCTACATAGACAGGTTATTCCAATGTATAATAAAGAATGGAATAACGTAAGAATTCACTATGCAAGCGATAGATCATCATGTGAGCCAAAGTTATTCCCAATGTAATAATAAAGAATAAAACCAAGTCATGCGTAAGCATGCATAGACAAGATATTCCAAACGTAATAATAAATAATTGAACCAGTCCCACGTAAATGCACAAAAGCAGGATATTCCGGCGTAATAATAAATAATGGAACCAGTCCAAATAGAAATGCATGTATGTGATATTCCAAGCGTAATAATAAAGAACGGAATAATAGAAGAATTTCACCATGTATGCGGTACTTTGCATATACAGGTTATTCCAACATAATAATAAAGAATGGAATAATAGAAGAATTTCACCATGTATGCGGTACTTCGCATATACAGGTTATTCCAACAGAATGATAAGGAATTAAATAATAATAGCTCTCTTCATGAATACGAAAGAAATAATACCCCTTACCTTAGAATAAAGCTGGATACTGGAATAGAAATGTAGCAGACTTCTCTTCTTCTTTCTCTCTATAATTTCTCTCTATAATAATTGCTGTATAGCTTTTGTGAATTGGTGAGAAATGAAGGAATAATGAGCTTCTATTTATAGAAAAATATAGTTTTGATAATTGCACATTTTGGGGCTTAAAATATTACAGTCTAATACCTTTTTCTTTTCCTTCATTTTTAATTTAGTCCTGCAAGTATTATCAAACTTGCACCACCTCCCCTAATAGTAAATAATGTGATTCAATAGTTCAATCATGTGAACCAATAGTTATAATCATGTGAAAATACGAATTACAGTATAGTAACTCCATCTATACCTCCATTTTTAACTTAGTCATGCAAGTATATTATCAATCTTGCACCAACTCCCCTAATAGTAAGTGAATGTGACTCAATAGTACACACATGTGAACAAATAGTTATATGAGCATGTGAATTAGTAGCAATTAGTTGCTCATTTATCCGATAAATTACCCGTTTTATCAATATAACCCCCATACATCAATTATCAATGGATTAGATGTCGATTTCAACTAACACCAATAATCCCAACACAATGGAACTATCAAATTCATCTTTAATCAATACTAACTTATTCATCATTAATATTATAACTCACAATATTTAACAACAAGGTCGTTCCCAGGAAAGAGGGGGCTTTCCAATAAGGATTTCTCCCTATTGGCGCGCAATTAGGTGACCAAACCTCTCCTTGACAGAACTTCTAGACATTATTAATATTGCAATTTAATAAGATGAATAACTTTGTCATCTCAATTATTGATTTAATAATATATTATATAATGCGGATGATATTGTGACAATAATCGAATCAATAATATGAGAGATATGATGCAACAATTACTGTAGCAATAACTGAGTATAACTGAGTGACTTCTCACGTAAACATCAATAACCAATACCGTGTGCTACTATGCAACCACGCGTATTACTGTACTTTTACTACCGAGTAGTTCAATAGTTTTAACGGTAATACTTTCGCCGTTATTTTTATAAAAAGATAATTCTGTCGTTTTCTAAATACGACAATACTTCCGTTGTGGGTTCGCCAATGATTGTGCCGTCGTACAGATATTCCCGACAAAAAGAATATTCCGCGATCAAACGAATATTTTATAACAACTTGCATACTTTGCAAAATTTGTAAATATTACCCACAACTATAACATTATATCAAATCCACACCATAATATTCAAAAAAATATTTCGAGAAATTTAAATCTTTATTCATAAAATTTGGGGTCTCACGGGAGCTCCAGGCTACTTGGAGGATAAGTAGAGTATGGAGTCTATGTGGGAGGAAGAACATGATGAGAAGGTGTTAGCCAAGGACAAGGTCCATGAGCTTAAACATGAGGTCTTTGATGCAGGAGCTAAAGACCAAGAAGTAGAAGGTTAACAAAATGTCCTGTATACATAGGAGTTCGCATTGGGATTTTAAGCGGCAAGTGGCTGAGTATCCTATGGAGGTGGGGCAGACTTGGCTTACTATCAGCCGAGATATTATAGCCAGTTTTGCCAATGCGGACTATGAGAATGCCATAAGGCAGATGTAATCTAGCTAATAGTTATAGTAGAATAGATATGTAAATATGTTGTATCTTTGTAGTGACGTAAAACCCTCTTTTGTATAACAAAGGGTAGTCTTTTGTAAATCCCAATTTTTGGAAAGCAATGGCGGGAAAGTAATGTAATCAGCTTAGGCTGTGTAACGTTGAATGATGTAGTATTATACTACAAGGAAGAACGAATCAATATAATTTTTCTTTTATTAAAACATGTTATGTAATGAGTATGAGTTATTGTTTAATAATGAATAATAACTAATTAACAAGAAAGAAATAATAATGAATTGTTATGTATTTTAAAAGAAAAATGCCGCCAAGAAAAAGACAAAGAAATTAAGGAGCGAATATGAATCAACCGGAAGGGGGGCCAGTTAACCTGATGCAGGAGTTCATTAATTTATTAATGGCTGCCTTTAACCAGAATAGGGTGAATGTACCCATAAATCCTGCGGTAGTACGGGATACTACGTTTAAGGATTTTAAGAGTGTAGGTCCGCAAGAGTTTAAAGGAACTACGGACCCTATAGAAGCCTAGACTTGGGTGAAAGAGATAGAGAAGGCATTTGTTATTACAAATGTCGATGATGGGAAAAAGGTTGCTTTGGCTACCTATATGATGAAGGGAGAGGCCAACTTCTGGTGGGAGGAAAACTAGGCTATGGCTGAGATAGATAATTTAACGTAGACGCGGTTCAAGGAGATTTTCTTCGAGAACTACTTTCCCACGAGTATGCAAGGGAGGATGAAGATGGGGTTTCTGGAGTTGAAATAAGGGGATATGACTGTTCCCCAATACGCTTCGAAGTTCAATGAACTGGCGAGGTTTGCTCCACACCAAGTGGACACGGAGGTGAGGAAGGCTAGGAGATTCGAGCAGGGCTTGAAACCCTAACTCTATAGCAAGATATCAGTGTTCCAAAGTACTTCTTTTGGAACCATTCTGGAGAAGGCGATAATCACCGAGGGTGGGAATGAGGCTTTAAGCCAGTACCACAGGGAGAAAAAAAACAAGAATATAGTAGACGGGGGAGTAAAAATCGAGGGAGCTAGTGGTAGTGGCAATGGGCAGAAGAGGAAGGGGTTTAACTCTGGGAATACCGAAGTGAAGCAAGGAGATCCTAAGAAGAGGATATAGGCATGCAAGAACTGTGGGAAAACTCATTTAGGATTCTGTCTCAAGGGGAAGTCGGTGTGTTACAACGGTGGACAGGAGGGGAATATTTCTCCTAATTGTCCAAGTCCGAAGAAGAATCATGGATGTTTTGTATGTGGATCAACTGACCACATAGCGGAGAACTTCCCAAAGAAGGGGACGGACGGGAATAAGGGTGCTAATAGTTGTAAGCTAGCTATTAGTGGTCTAGCTCAGATAGGTAGGCCGATGGCCCTCACCTTTAACATGACGGTCCAAGATGCAGTTGCATCAGGGGATGTAATTGTAGGTATTATCTCGATCAACGATATAAATGCTTATGTGTTGTTTGATTCGGGTGCTACTTGTTCATTTATAGCATGTGATTTTGCTAAACGGTTAGAATTACTTCCCGAAAGATTGCCTGTACCTTTGAATATCAAGGTAGAAAATGAAGAAATAATTCCTGTTAAAAACATTCATAGGAGTTTTTGTGTAGATATACGAGGTTGTAAATTATTGGTAGATTTGATACTGATAAAGTTGGGAGAATTCGATGTTATTCTCGGGATGGATTGGTTGTTTAACCATTGTGCAATTATAGATTGCCAAAAGAAATGTGTAAATATTAGAACGTCAAGACAACCACATGTAGTGTTTTACGGTAATAAATCGTTGGGACGTTCGTGTTGTCTTACCATGACACAAACTAGGAAATTGTTGAGGAAGGGATGTGTAGGTTATTTGTGTCATGTTGTTGATACCCAGAGAATGGGAGCAATAATGGAACAAATACCTATAGTCAAAGAATTCTTAGATGTATTTCCAAGCGAATTACCGGGTCTTCCACCAAATAGAGAGATCGAATTCATAATAGATATTGTTCCAGGAGCGGCCCCAGTTTCAAGGGCACCATATCGTATGGAGCTAGTAGAGATGAAGAAGTTGATGGTTTAGTTACAAGAACTATTGGACAGAAAGTACATTCAACCGAGTGTTTCACTGTGGGGAGCATCGGTACTATTTATGAAGAAGAAGGACAGATCGTTAAGAATTTGTATCGACTATCGAGAGTTGAACAAGTTAACAATAAAAAATAAATACCCATTGCTCAGGATCGGTGATCTTTTTGATCAGTTTAAAGGGGCAAAGTATTTTTCTAAGATGGATTTACGGACGGGGTATCATCAGTTGAAGGTTAGGAAGGAGGATGTACCTAAGACGTCATTCAGGACTCGTTACGGCCATTACGAGTTTCTGGTGATGTCATTTGGGTTGATAAATGCACCAGCTATATTTATGGATATGATGAACAGAGTGTTCAAATAATATTTGGACAAGTTCATCGTAGTGTTTATCGATGATATTCTAGTATATTCTAAGACGCCAGAAGATCATACCGAACACCTAAGAATAGTATTGGAGACACTAAGGAAGGAGAAGTTATATGCAAAATTCACTAAGTGTGAAGTTTGGCTAGAAAGGGTATAGTTTTTAGGACATGTTATTAATCGGGATGGGATTTCAGTAGATCCAGCGAAGGTGGAAGCAGTAATGAATTGGGAACAAACAAAAATGCCGACTGAGGTACGGAGTTTCCTAGGGTTAGCGGGATACTATCGAAGATTCATCCAAGATTTTTCTAAGATAGTTACTCCGTTGCATAATTTGACAAGATAGTGAAGTACATATGGACTGAGAAGTGTGAAGACAATTTTCAAGAACTGAAGAAAAGGTTGAGTGAAGCACCTATATTGTCATTACCCTGTGATGCAGGAAATTTTGTAGTTTATAGCGATGCTTCACATAAAGGACTTGGTTGCGTGCTCATGTAGCATGGCAAGGTCATTGCGTATGCATCACGACAGTTAAATGATTATGAGAAAGTTTATCCTACTCATGATCTGGAACTGGCCGCGGTAGTGTTTACCTTAAAGATATGGAGATATTATCTTTATGGAGAGAAATGTGAGATATACATGGACCATAAGAGTCTAAAATATATCTTCACACAAAAGGATTTAAATATGAGACAAAGGAGATGGTTGGAGTTGATAAAGGATTATAACTACAATATCCTGTATCACCCCGAAAAAAATAATGTAGTGGTCGACGCCTTAAGTAGGAAGGGTCTGGAAAAGTTGTCTATATTAACGGCTCAAACTGAGTTAATAACAGAGATGGCTAGGATGGAGCTAGAGGTGAAGTTACCGAGTGAATCGGGACAGAGATTGTTTACAACAGAGATTCGATCTACCATTGTAGAAAGAGTCAAGGAGGTACAACTCAAAACTAATGAGTGTGACCAGATGAAAAAGCGGCTAGCAAAGGAAAACGATATAAAGTATAGTCTTGATAACGAAGGATTATTAAGATTTGAAGGAAGAATTTGGGTTCCGAATGAGACAGAATTAAAGGAAGAAGTTTTATAAGAAGCTTATAATTCGAGGTACTTGATTCATCCTGGTAGTACTAAGATGTATCAAGACCTTCGACAGAGTTTTTTATGGCCGAAGATGAAGAGGGAGATAGCAGAATATGTGAGTAGATGCTTAACTTGTAAGAAAGTTAAGGCTGAACATCAACGACCAAGTGGCTTGTTACAGTCATTGGAGATTTCAGAGTGGAAGCGGGAGCAAATCACGATGGACTTTGTGGTAGGACTTTCGATTACACAGAAAGGGTATGACACTATTTGGGTAATAGTGGACCGATTGACGAAGTCGGCTCACTTTTTGCCAATAAAAGTCAAGTATAACTTAGATCAGTTAGCTAAACTTTATGTTAATGAAATTATTTCCAGACATGGAGTACCAGTTTTGATAGTTTCATATCGTGACCCACAATTCACATCGAACTTTTAGAAAAGTCTACAAGAACAGTTGAGAACACAGCTAAAGTTAAGTACAACGTATCATCCACAAACCGATAGATAGATCAAAAGGACAATTCAGACGCTAGAAGATATGTTGAGATCTTGTGTCATGGATTTCAAGGGTAGTTCGGATGATCACCTACCATTAGTAGAGTTTGCGTATAACAACAGTTATCATGTGAGCATAGGCATGTCTCCTTACGAAGCTTTTTATGGGAGGAAATTGTGACGCCCCCAAAATAGGTCCTCACGACCCATTCTGAGTCGCCAGATATCACACTATAAAAATCAAATACAAACTTCATTTATACAACTGTTGAACTATCGTGTAGAGTACGACAACAGATAAGCTGTGAGTTTCAATACAAAATCTATGTAACTCTCGTGGTGCCTCGACCACAACACCTTACAAAGGTACTTTACATAAAAGTGCAGTCAATAACTATTTTAGAAATTAAAATATTTGGAAAATGCTCAAGGAAACCTTCATACATGGGAGGCCATGCATCTAAGTTATGATAGATATCATATCTCCACAGAATTATCCTTGGTTGACCCAATAGTCCCCAAAGAAAAACAAGAAGATTGCTATCATCTTCTTTCCAATAGTGAGTCTTCTTTTGACTTATAATTATCTCCATTGTCTCCAGTTGAGAATCATATTTCAAACAAACTCCAAGATTATATAGGTAGTGCTCGTAGATATACTCAGCAAGTGGATGTTCACAACCCTGTCTTATGATAACACGAGGTTGTATGTCATTAGACATCTTGTATGATAGTGGCAAAACACCCTTCCAAAGTTGGGTTCACCTCATCCTATTAGGTTCACCAAAATTAAATATCAAATGACGTATACAATACGACACACTTATCTAAAGTTCTCAATAAAATTATTTCCATACCATTTAGGGAGAACCTCAACAGCTATAGACCACCGTTCTATTCCCCAGTTACCCCCGCTCGACCCAGCTACACTCTTATTACCTTAAAGGAATTGTGAAGCAAAAGGGTGAGCACAACTAGCCCAATAAAGAATATCATGACTAAAGATAATTTACATCATCAATAGCCTTCATCAGTAATAAATCAGAGATTTAGAACATATGGTAGATGATAAAACTTTTCAACCATAGTTGCAGCGGAACAAGCAATCCATTAGAAGAGTCAAATAGACAATCAGATCTATTATCTTCTCCATGTTAAAAGTCCACCAATAATATTTTATCCCTGTAACATCAATCAACAATTCCTGTCCACAATCATATGAATAACTCATAATCATAATTGTGATTCTAACTTCCTCTTACGCACCTGTGATCGAAGATAATTTTCATCACCTATCTTCACCAAACATCAAAAATCATGGTTATACCAAATCAAAATTCCTACTCATAATCATACTAATAAATTCATCTTTGCACTACGGCCAAAGATATTCATTAACAATTCATCTTTGCACTACAAGCCAAAGATATACAACTGTATTTTAGAAGAGTCAAGTAGAGCATGATATCTACTATATTTTACGAATTAAAAGTGTATAATCAATATTTTATTCACGAGACTCAAAGCAATAAATAATCCACATCATCGAATCATCCACACTACGACCAAGGATATTCATGTAATCATCAATGGTCATGATTATACCAAATAATCCCTGGTTATAATCATACCAATAACTGTCCATCAATGCACTACGGGCCAATGAGGACTTTTACCACATCTAGAACATTACGGGTCATGATTATACCGAATGATCCCTGGTCATAAAAATACTAATAAACAGTTCATCTATGCATATAAGCCAAAGATACTCATCAATCAATAGTTCAACTTTGCACGTAAGCCAAATATATACAACTGTAAAACCAATAATCAATAGTCCATCCTTGCACGTAAGCCAAAGATATACAACTGTAAAACCAATAATCAACAGTCCATCTTTGCACGTAAGCCAAAGATATACAATTGTAAAATCAATAATCAACAGTCCATCTTTACATGTAAGCCAAAGATGACTTTCATCACAATATAAGCATGAGGATGATGACAATGATATAAACATTAATCAAACAAAAACAAGGAGAAATATTAAAGACTTTAAATGTATCCAAATATTATCAATCACTTAATAAACTCATAATCTAATATTATTAATATTATAACAATATTTTAATCACTTCTTAAACTTATAAACAATTTATTTCAATTGTTTACACTTTACCAAATAATGCATTTAATCATTCAAAAATGCCATACTCATAAGATTTCATCACCAATGATCAAATCGCTCATCAAAAATCGATATATACCCTATATAGGATTCCCAAGCCATAAAATCATATTTTCCAAATTTGTTACTTCACATAACATATTTAATTCATTTACTCATAACTAGTTCAGTTTCATGAAAAATACCAAATCAGTTCCAAAAATATTTATATTCTGGGATTTAGCATAATATAGTCCCATATTGAACATATATTTTTCTTGGAATTTGAAAAATTCATTTACTATTTTTCATATGGCCAAAACTGCCGAATATTTAGACATTTATCATAAATTGGACTTTTGTCCAAAAATTCCGAAATTTACAGGGTATACTCCTGTTATATACATGTACTCCAAATAAAAATTTCACCAATTTTGGAGTTAACCACAAGGAGTTATAAGGGTTTACTTTTAAAATAGTCTTTTCCTATAAAATTTATAACTCCTAATCTATAAATCCAAAAATCGCCATTTTTGGACACAATCTAGAAAACTCAACAAAGCATCATTTCAAAATTTTCCAGAATTTTTGAGGGTCAGAAAAATTACAAAACTGCAAATGGATTTTCGCCCGCCATGCGGTAATCCACGTAGACAGATCATTTCCACAATTTAATAAGGAATGAATATAAGAGATCATTCACCATGCATGCGATAATCCACATAGAAAGGTTATTCCAACAGAATAATAAAGAATGGAATAATAGAAGAATTCACCATGCATGCGATAGACCGCACAGACAAGTTATTCCCAACAGAATAATAAAGAATGGAACCAGTCATACGTAATCCGCATACTGATGATATATTCCAACAAAATAATAAATAATGGAACCAGTCATGCGTAATCCGCATGCATGTGATATTCCAACATAATAATAAAGAATGGAATAACAACAGAATTCACTAGGCATGCGATAGACCGCACAGACAGGTTATTCCAATAGAAAAATAAAGAATGGAACTAGGTCATACGTAATCCGCACAGACAGGATATTCCAACAGAATAATAAAGAATGGAACCAGGTCATGCGTAATCCGCATAGACAGGATATTCCAACAAAATAATAAATAATGGAATAACAACAGAATTCACTAGGCATGCGATAGACCGCACAGACAGGTTATTCCAACAAAATAATAAAGAATGGAATAACAGAAGAATTTCACCATATATGCGGTACTTCGCATAGATAGGTTATTCCAACATAATAATAAAGATTTGAATAACAACTCTTACGAGTATTGAAAGAAAATAACTCTCTTCATGAATACGAAAGAATAATACCCCTTACCTTAGAAGAAACTGGATATTGGAATAGTGAGGTAGAAGACTTCTCTTCTTCTTTTTCTCCATAATTTCTCTCTATAATAATTGCTCTAAAGCTTTAGTGAATTGGTGAGAAATGAAGGAAGAATGAGCTTCTATTTATAGGAAAATATAGTTTCGATAATTGCACGTTTTGGGGCTCGAAATATTACAGTATAATACCTTCCTCTTTTTCTTCATTTTTAATTTAGTCTTGCAAGTATTATCAAACTTGCACCACTTCCCCTAATAATAAATAATGTGAATCAATAGTTCAATCATGTGAATCAATAGTTATAATCATGTGAAAATACGAATTACAGTATAGTACCTCCATCTATACCTCCATTTTTAACTTAGTCATGCAAGTATTATCAATCTTGCCCACCTCTCCTAATAGTACATGAATGTGAATCAATAGTACACACATGCGAACAAATAGTTATAATCATGTGAATTAATAGCAATTAATTGCTTATTTATTCGATTAATTACCCGATTGGTCAATATAACTTTCAGACATCAATTATTATCGAAATAAATGTCGATTTCCACTAACACTAACAATCCCAACACAATGGAAATATTTTTCTCAAAAATTTCATTTTTGAAATTTCAAAGTTTGACTTTTTCCGAAAAAAGTCAACCCCGACAAATTTTGTGTTTATAGTCTATTTATATTAATTTCATCGTTCCGGACTCAAATATCACGTCCGCGTCTCCAAATTCAACTCCAAACTCAAATTTGATTTTTAATAACATTCATCATTAATATTATAACTCACAATATTTAACAACAATGTCATTCCCAAGAAAGAGGGGGCTTTTTGATAAGGGTTCTCCTTATTGGCGCGCAATTAGGTGACCAAACCTCTCTTTGACAGAACTTCTAGACATTGTCAATATTTCAAATAATAATATGAATAACTTTGTCGTCTCAATTATTAATTTAATAATATATAAAATATTATGCAGATGATACTGTAACAATAATTGAATCAATAATATGAGAGATATGATACAGCAATTATTGTAGCAATAATTGAGTATAACTGAGTGACTTCTCATATAAGCATCAATAATCAATACCGTGTGCTACTATGCAACCATGCGTATTACTGTACTTTTATCAATTTAACCATTTACTAAATAGAATAATAATTACAAAAATTGAATACTTTCATTTTGTAAAATTCGGGGTCTTACAGAAATGCAGAACACCATTGTGTTGGGATGAAGTGGGAGAACGTCGCATGCTAGGACCTGAATTGGTGCAGCAAACAACGGATATAGTCAAGCTGATATGAATGCGTCTAGTAGGAGCTCAAGACAGACAGAAGAAGTTTGCGGATTTGCATTGAGTAAACCGAGAGTTTGAAGTAGGCTCGTATGTATTTCTAAAGGTATCTCCCTGGAAAGGAAAGATAAACTTTGGAAAGAAGGGAAAGTTAAGTCCAAGGTTTATAGGACCTTTTGAGGTATTAAAAAGGGTAGAAGAGGTAGCTTACATGATAGCATTACCTCCAGACTTAAAACGAATACATAATGTATTTCATGTATCTATGTTACGTCCTTATAAGACAGATTATAAGCACGTAATAGAGTATGAGCCTATTCATATTGAGAAGAACTTAACGTATGAAGAGATGCCAATTCAAATCATCGATAAAAAAGAGCAAGTTCTGAGGAACAAAGTTATACCTTCAGTAAAGGAGTTATGGAAGAACCACGATGCCGAAGAAGTAACATGGGAACTTGAAGAAAAGATGAGGAAGAATTATCCTCAGTTGTTTGTTTAATATTTTAAGCGAGATTCTGGGGACAGAATCTTTATAAGGAGGGGTGAATGTAATGATCGAGAAAATCGGATAATTTATAAAGTAATTTTATTTGATTAAATAATGAATAAAATTATATTATAATGAGTAAGCAAGATGAATGTTATTATATAACCTAAACATGTTGGAATATCGTAGTATTTTGGCTACGTGGTAAAATTAAAGTGTTTGAATTTCCAAGACGAAAATAAAAGTTTTTTGAGAAATTTTCTGAAAAACACTATTCATCAATATTTGCTCGGGAATTATTTTTGAACTTCCGAGAAATATGTAACGATAGAATATCAAGGAAGGATGGATTATGTAATAATAATTCAAGTAAGAGAAATGTATTTTTTTTGCCTGCGTACTAAATACGAGAATGTTAGGGAAAGTGAAAATTTAATAAACGATGATCGTATAATACGTAAGTATTGTACGAGGTAATGAATACGAGTATGATACGAGATATTATACGAGTATGTATGAATGATGGTATATCTTATATTATAAATGAGTATATAAATTAGCGTACAAGAAGAATACATAAACAATACGTTATAAGCTTTAGGCCAATGGTATAGGACTTGTAGGATTTGTGTAGGAATTGAACAAGCCCAAATGAAATAATGTTAAAGCACAATGTTTGATAATGCAAGCCCAAAGGTTAAGTTAAAGTTACTAAAACTTAAGCCCAAACTAAGAACCGGATCCGTGGATCGAACCGATGGGTAAACGGGTAAGAAAAACCCATGGGGCAACCCATGTGGGCCCCATGGATCACATAGAAACCATCTTGATGACCAAGTAAAGTGATTTACTTGGTAACCAAGGATGGAATAGTGAGGAGGTGGAGAAAGGAGGTGGGATGATTTAATGTCTAAATTGCCCTAACTTTGTATTTCCTATAAATATAAGAGCTTGGTTTTCATTTGTTGGTTATTTATTTTCCACCAACATCTAGAGCTTATATTGAGAGAGAAAAGTAAGAGCTAGTTTTGCTGGAATAAGAGGAAAAAGAAGAATCAAGCTAGAACATCAAGGGTAAGCATCCTTAACCATGATTCTCCATCTCTTCATTTGTTAGAGAAGTGAATAATGATGGAGTATGTATGATAAGAAGGAACAAGGATGGTTGTTAGAAGACTTAAACTTTAATAAACCATGCGTAAGTGGAATAGAAGTATAAAAGTTATAAACCATTGAAAGACATTGACGAATTATAATATTGTTGTTGATGGACAAGTTTAAAACCATCATTTGTAGACTTAGATAATATATGTTGTGATAATGGAATGAATCCATTTGGAACGGTGTAAAAATCTTAAGTAATGAAGTTATGGCTAAATTTACGAGATTAGACGATAATCGTCGAAATTGTGAAATTCTCGGAATGGAAGTCAAAAGTTAATATTGAACTCAAAAATGTTGTTTTTCAATAGAGAATAGTCTAAGTTTGCATTTTAGAGTAGCGGACTCAAAAATGGTCAAACTCCGACTTAGAACGAAGAAATGAGCTATGAACGTTCACGAAACTTTATCATTTTTGTAATAACGGACTTAACTGGTGAATTCCATGTGAACGGATTCAAAAATGTAAAATTCTTATATGAACACTTAGTTCATGTGATTTGTGAGCTAATGACTTTTGAATTAGACAATTCGGACTTAAAATGAGTAAATTATGAGTCCGGGAAGTTCACTAAACAAGAAATCTATCAAAACTATCTGAGGCACAAGGCCGGCACTGCAGCGCGACCCAAGGCTTTAAAGCTGACGCCACAGCGCCAAGCCAAGGCCAATAACCTATAGAAGAGTGGCACCGCGCCTGAACCATTTATCTTGGGGATGAAATAGCATGCCAAGTCTGGATAAAGTCATCACGACTCACGCCAAATGACGTAAATCCAAGAAGGAAAATCATGCATGACCAAGACACAGGGAAAAGATAGTAAAGAATGCTCATGAACATAAAAGAAATATCAGATGATTGATGGTGAATTATATACTTAGTACACCTAAAGTAACATCATTAACGATGTTAATAACCTTAAGAATTACAACTAAAGGTTAACGAAGGATAACTTAAACGTAAACACAATGTAATATGGTAAACCGTAATGAACGTTAAATAATCTAATGAAACGATTAAATTGAGAAGAAGGGTAACATACGTTAGGAACCATACATGATTGATTATGACCTAATGTGGTATGTTACATGGTTATATATTGTAGAAACCTTAAGGACTCAAAAGGAAAAGTATTTAATCTGTAGAAGACGTTGAAGGCAAGTGTTCTAACCCTTGTCTATGTTAATTCTGGACAAGCTTTGTGATTCATGTCTCTTACGCATGAGTTAATGTATGATGAGGTCGAAGCCAATCCCTTCAGCTAGACTTAATGTATTCATTAGATTTCTTATAATCTATCGAAATGTTATCAAAGTTGCTATCTTTTGCCAAACTATTTTGGTATGGATTTCAAAGAAAGTCTGAGTATGAATAAACAAGCATTTTGTCGTCAAACGACAGGCACGTGAGGTTGCCTAAAACTTAAACGTAAATATGTTTACAGAAAAAGTGTTGTACAACATAAAGTACTATAGGCTGATCACCTAGACATGCTCGTAAGTAATATCGGTCTTACGAACTTAGTGTCGGGTTGTCCTTTTCAAAGAAAGAATGAAATGCTCAAGGTTTTGGACCCAAAATTGATCTTTAATGAACGTGGTTCATTGTGAAATGTTTTAAAGGAAAAGAAGTTCTATTTTGATTTATCTATAGTACTTCATAACTACTACTTCAGTTATAGAAGATATATGATTTGTATGATTCAAGCATGTTGTTTAATGAAATTGTCATACTTGTTGAGCTAGTTATGCTCACTCTTACTTGAACCATATGAATGCAACTAAGATCGAACGACCTGAGGGATCGAATAAAGATAAAGGAAAGGCTAAGGCAGACCAGTGAATTGTCTATGTAATAGTATAGGTTTAATGTTATAAGTATTTGATATTATGACAAGAAACATATGTAATTGTTATAAAGAACCTGGGAAAGGGAATATTGTTTTGGAATATAAATAAGATATATTCACTCTTTTGAGTAATTTTAATTGAATGTATGTGTGAATGGTAGTTACCGTGTAGCACCATTATCGGGTTGGGAGATACCCAAATTTGAGGGCGTCGCAGGTTGGTATCAAAGCAATAGGTTATAAAACTTAAGGGGGGGGGAATAGAACCTTAAGTCATAACCTTAAGAAGAGTTAAAAAAGTAAAATATGAAGTTAATCTTAAAAATACATTATATGTGATATGTGCTTTTATTATTCTAATGATGTTTACTAATCAAACTAATTTGTTTTATTATAGATGTCAGGAAATAATGTCATGTATAGGGATATACATGCCGTTAGTGAAGAGTTAGTGAATCAAGTAGAGATTTTACCGAACCCTGTAGCTGAAGAGCCAGAAGTGGTGGTTGTTGAGTCTGGAGACTCGAAAAACCTAGACCTTATGTCTATGTTTGATGGCATGTTAGAAGAGAAGGTGGAGGTGGTGTCATTTAACACCATATCACCTGAAGAAGAGATGACTCCGGGGGAGTTAATGAAATCATTATAAATGACTGTATTGGATAGAAACATCCAGTATGGGAAGGAAGTGAAGGAATTGAAGGAGGAGCTCCAGGCTATCTTGGAGGATAAGTAGAGTATGGAGTCTATGTGGGAGGAAGAACATGATGAGAAGGTGTTAGCTAAGGACAAGGTCCATGGGCTTAAACACGAGGTCTTTGAGGCAGGAGCTAAAGACCAAGAAGCAGAAGGTTAGCAGAATGTCCTATATACATAGGAGTTCGCATGGGGATTTTTAGCGACAAGTGGTTGAGTATCCTGTGGAGGCGGGGCAGACTCGGTATACTATCAGCCGAGATATTATAGCTAGTCTTGCCAATACGGACTATGAGAATGCCATAAGGCAGATATAATCTAGCTAATAGTTAGAGTAGAATAGATATGTAAATATGTTATATCTTCGTAGTGACGTAAAACCCTCTTTTGTATAACAAAGGGTAGTCTTTTGTAAATCCCAATATTTGGAAAGCAATGGCGGGAAAGTAATGTAATTAGCTTAGGATGTGAAACGTTGAACGATGTAGTATTATACTACAAAGAAGAACGAATCAATATAAGTTTTCTTTTATTGAAACATGTTGTGTAATAAGTATGAGTTATTGTTTAATAATGAATAATAACTAATTAACAAGAAAGAAATAATGAAGTGTTAAGTATTTTAACAGAAAAATGCGGCCAAGAAGAAGACAAAGAAATCAAGGAGCGAATGTGAATCAACCGGAAGGGGGGACTGGTTAACCCGATGCAGGAGTTCGTTAATTTATTAACGACTTCCTTTAACCAGAATAGGCTGAATGTACCCATAAATCCTACGGTAGTACGAGCTACTACGTTTAAGGATTTTAAGAGTGTAGGTCCGCCGGAGTTCAAAGGAACTACGGACCCTATAGAAGCCCAGACTTGGGTGAAAGAGATAGAGAATGAATTTGTTATTGTAAATATCAATGAGGGGCAAAAGGTTGCTTTTTCTACCTATGTGATGAAGGGAGAGGCCAACCTCTGGTGGGAGGCAAACCAGGCTAGGACTGAGATAGACAATTTAACGTGGACGCAGCTCAATGAGATTTTCTTCGAGAACTACTTTCCCACGAGTATGCATGGGAGGATGGAGATAAGTTTTCTAGAGTTGAAATAAGGGGAGATGATGTTTGTGAGACCCTAAATTTTATGAATAAAGATTTAAATTTCTCGAAATATTTTTTTGAATATTATGGTGTGGATTTGATATAATGTTATAGTTGTGGGTAATATTTATAAATTTTACAAAGTACGCAAGTTGTTATATAATATTAGATTGGTCGGGGAATATTCATTTTAACAGGGAATATTCGTACGACAGCACAATCATTGGTGGACCCCACAACGGAATTATTGTCGGATTGAGAAAACGACAGAATTATCTTTTTATAAAAATAACGACAGAAGTGTTACCATTAAAACTGTTGAACTACCCTAGTAGTAAAAAATACGATGTACTGGCGTGGTTGCATAGTAGCACACACGATATTGGTTATTGATGCTTACGTGAGAAGTCACTCAGTTATACTAAATTATTGCTACAGTAATTGCTGCATCATATCTCTTATATTATTGATTCGATTATTGTCACAGTATCATCTGTATAATATATTATTAAATCAATAATTGAGACGACAAAGTTATTCATAATATTAAATTGCAATATTTACAATGTCTAGAAGTTCTGTCAAGGAGAGGTTTGGTCGTCAAATTGCGAGCCAATAAGGAAAAACCCTTATCGGAAAGCCCCCTCTTTCCTGGGAACGACATAGTTGTTAAATATTGTGAATTATAATATTAATGATGAATAAGTTCGTGTCGATTAAAGATGAATTTGATAGTTCCATTGTGTTGGGATTATTAGTGTTAGTGGAAATCGACATCTATTCCGATGATAAATGATGTCTGGAAGTTATCGGGTAATTAATAGGATAAATGAGGAATTAATTGCTATTAATTCACATGATTATAACTATTTGTTCACATTCATGTACTATTAGGGGAGTTGGTTAAAGATGAATTTGATAGTTCCATTGTGTTGGGATTATTAGTGTTAGTGGAAATCGACATCTATTCCGATGATAAATGATGTCTGGAAGTTATCGGGTAATTAATAGAATAAATGAGGAATTAATTGCTATTAATTCACATGATTATAACTATTTGTTCACATGTGTGTACTATTGATTCACATTCATGTACTATTAGGAGAGTTGGTGCAAGTTTGATAATACTTGCATGACTAAGTTAAAGATGGAGGTATAGATGGAGGTACTATACTGTTATTCGTATTTTCATATGATTATAACTATTGAATTACATGATTGAACTATTGATTCACAATATTTACTATTAGGGGAGGTGGTGCAAGTTTGATAATACTTGCAGGACTAAATTAAAAATGAAAGAAAAGTTGGAGATATTGTACTGTAATTTTTCGAGCCCCAAAACGTGCAATTATCGAAACTATATTTTTCTATAAATAGAATCTCATTCTTCCTTCATTTCTCACCAATTCACTAAAGCTATAGAGTAATTATTATAGAGAGAAATTATAAGGGGAAAGAAGAAGAGAAGTCTGCTACCTCTCTACTCCAGTATCCAGTTTCTTTCTAAGGTAAGGGGTATTATTTCTTTCGTATTCATGAAGAGAGCTATTGTTATTCCATTCCTTATTATTATGTTGGAATAACCTGTCTATGCGAAGTACCGCATATATGGTGAAATTCTTCTATTATTCCATTCTTTATTATTATGTTGGAATAACATGTATATGCGAAGTACCGCATACATGGTGCAATTATTCTATTATTCAATTCTTTATTATTCTATCAGAATATCATGTCTGTGCATTTACGCATGACCTGGTTCCATTCTTTATTATTCTGTCGGAATTTCCTATCTGTGCGTTTACGCATGTCCTGGTTCCATTCTTTATTATTCTGTTGGAATATCTTATCTGCATTTTACTCACGATGACCGGTTCCATTATTTATTATTCTGCATTGGGAATAACTCCGTCTGCGTGCGATCTATCGCATGCATGGTGAATTCTTCTCATTATTCCATTCTTTATTATTCTCGTTGGAATAACTTTTGTCTATGTGGATTACCACATGCATGGTGAATGATCCTTTGTATTCATTCCTTATTAAATTGTGGAAATGGTCTGTCTACGTGGATTACCGCGTAGCGGGTGAAAATCCATTTCCAGTTTCGTAATTTTTCTAACCCTCAAAAATTTTGGAAAAATTTGGGAGGATATTATGATAAGTTTTGTAACTTCTCCAAGTGGAATCACTGAAAGAGGAGTTGTAAATTTTTGTATGGACTATTTTTAACAAAGCATGAAAAAGTGAAAAAAATAAGAAAAAGCTACTGCCCACAATTTTATAAGGGCTGTTTCGGCCACTTAATTTGTGAGAAAAATTCCTGCCTTTTGGGACATGGAAATATATTCTATAAAGTACCTCCTGTCCAAAAATGAGCTCATTCAGACTTAAAATGAACAAGTTATGACTATTTCAATATTTAGATTTTTTTCGACGAAAAATGCTATAACCGGAGTTCTATAACTCTGATGACCATGAAATTTAAATTGGAAGCTCACGTTAATATGTGTAAGATCCTTCCAAGATTTGGGAATTTCTGGAGTTAAACTTGAGGTAGCTAATTTCGTAAGGAATTAATTAGAAATTGATTTTTGAAAAATACTTATGGGAGTTGAAAATTTATAAAAAAATAATTGTTGTATATGAAATATATGTATATATGTTTGGACAAAGGATAGAAAAATAATAATTTGATTTGGTAATTTTTCATGAAAATGGTTTAGTTACAAACATATGAGTTAAATATGTTATATGAAGTTGAAGAATTGGTAAATAGGATTTTAGGGCTTGAAAATCCTATATAAGGTATATGCAGATTTTTGATGAGTGATTTGATCATTGGTGATGAAATCTAATGAGTATGGCATTTTTGAATGATTAAGTGCATTATTTGTTAAAGTGTAAACAATCAAATTAAATTGTTTATAAGTTTAAGAAGTGATTAAAATATTGTTATAATATTAACAATATTAGATTATGAGTTATTTAAGTGATGGATAATATTTGGATAAATTTAAAGTCTTTAATATTTATCCTTATTTTCGTTTGATTAATGCTTATATTATTGTCATCATCCTCATGCTTATATTGTGATGAAAGTCATCTTTGGCTTACGTGTAGAGATGGACTTGGTATGATTATGACCAGGGATTATTCGGTATAATCATGACCTTAATGTAACGAATGATGTGGTAAAAGTCCTCATTGGCCTGTAGTTCATTGGTGGACAGTTGTTGGTATGATTATGACCAGGGATTATTCGGTATAATCATGACCATTGATGATTACATGAATATCCTTGGCCATGGTGAAGGGATGATGTGGTTTATTTATTAAGCTGAGTCTCAGCGATAAAGTTGATGAAAATCTTTTTAAATCATAGAAGATAGTAGATTTTATGCTCTACTTGACTCTTTTAATGGATTGCTTATTCCGCTGCAGTTGTTGATCTAAAACTTGTTGTCTATTATATTATGTCAGTTGTTATACTGTTGAAGGCTAAGGATAATTTATTCTACATTATCTTAGTCATAATATTTCTTACTGGGCTAGTTGAGCTCACCCTTTCTTTCACCGTTCTCTTCAGGAAATGAGAACGTAGCCGGGACTAGTCAGGGAACGGAGTGACGGTCCAGATGATAGCATTAGTAGTCCTCACTATTCTGTGAAATAGTATGATAATAAATTGTAATAAGGACTCCATTGAGAGTGGATATTGTCTAGAAGGCATTATTCTTGTTTAAACTCTCAGCTTATATTTTGTCGTATTTTACACGACAGCTGTATAATTAAGTTGAATTTAAATTTTATGTACCATGTAAGTGGCGACCCAAGATGGGTGATGTATACCTGCTTTGGGGGCGTCACAGCTATATCAAAGCTTAGGATATGATCCCCGGTGAGATGTGAGACAAGAACTAGGAGGGAGAGACGGGAATTCCTTCGCTAGTATTACCTACCTAAGTTTATTTGGTATTTAATTGGTCGGTCAGAGTATAGGGATAATATGTGATATGTTAATTAACCCTTGTTTTGTGGAAGTGTTTGAAAATGGCATCTGAAAATGTTGAGATAAGAAATGGAGCAAAATAATATAACCGTATCGCAGTATGAGGCTAAGTTTGCGGAGTTATCCCAGTTTGCATCCTATTTGTTCGATAATGAGGAGCGAATGACGCGAATGTTTCTAAGAGGTTTGAAACCTGATATACGTCACTACTTTATCTCTCATAAACTTTGTTTATATTCAGATGTTGTGAATAGGGCTCAGTTATTGGAGCGCGATAATGAGTTAGCACAACCAAAAGGTAACGACCAACAACACGATAATAATCGTATAAATTGTAGCAACGCCATCGGAACAATGATGACCATCGTGGGGGAAATTATCATGCCAAGAATGGTAACCACTTCGGTGGTAATCATGGCCAAGATAATAGAAGTGAAAATTTCAAGAAGAGAAGGTTCAATAATGATGGAAAGACAGCAGCACCAGCACCCATTTCAAAGGAAGGAGAACGACCGCCGGTCATATGTTTTAAATGCGGAGGGGAGGGACATATCAGTCCAAATTGCATGATGCAATCCAAAGCATATTACAATTATGGAAAAGAAGGTCACCTAAACAAATTTTGTCGTGCACCAAAGTCAAGTCCAACTCGGACGGTGGCAATAAAGGCAGATACGAACAAAACAAAGTCGGTGGTTTCAGGAAGAGCGTTTTTCATGACTTCTCAAAAAGCGAGTAACCCGAATGAAGTTTGCATGGGTTAGTTAATTATAAATTTTTACGAAGTCTACACCTTATTAGATACCAGTTCTACCCATTCTTTTATCTCTCTTGCTTGCGTTCAACGTTTAAATTTGACTCCGGAGAAGTTAGACTTGACTTATCTGTTGAAACTCCATTAAGAGAAACCTTCATTACATGTGCTATCCAAGTCTTGGATGAGAGTCACAGTTTTGAATGATATTTCTATTGTTAATAAATTTCCTGACGTATTCTTGAAGACTTCTTAGCCTACCCCTAAAACGTGAAATTGAATGTTGTATTGACCCCAGTACAAAACCCATTTCTTCAACCCTTAAATATTTCTTCACCCAAAACGAACGTATAATGCGCCAAAGACAATGGCTCGGGCTGTTGAAGGTTACGACCATTCAATATCATCGTGGAAGAGCGAACGTGGTAGCTAACGCGTTGAGTAGAAGATCGTATGCGTTTACAAGTGCGATGTTGTTAACACAAAGACCCATTTTGTATAACTTACAAATGATGAAGATAGAGTTAAATACTCTAGGGATCCACGTGAAGATAACGAATGTACGAGTAGAATCGACTTTAATTGATAAAGTTAAAGTCGCTCAAGCTACATACCCGAATCTGATGAATATGAAGAAGAAAGTTCAAGAAGGTGTTATCTCAACCCTCGATTTAATTGGCCCATTTGAAATCCTCGATTAAGTAGGAACTGTGGCCTATAGACTCATTTTACAGCTAAGTATGTCGCGTGTTCATAACGTTTTTCACGTATCGATGTTACGTAAATATGTGGACGACCCGAACCACATTATTAAATTAGAACTAGACGAGATAGTAGAAGATTTAACGTACGAGGAGATACGTGTTAAAATCTTTGATAAGAATGATCGTATTCAACACTCAAAGGTAATACCTCAAGAGTTAGAATCTGAAATGAAATCAAGGTATCCTCATCTCTTCAGCATACAAGGTACGTACGTAAATTTCGAGGGCAAAATTTCATAAATAAGGGAGATTGTGAGACCCCAAATTTTATGAATAAAGATTTAAATTTCTCGAAATATTTTTTTGAATATTATGGTGTGGATTTGATATAATGTTATAGTTGTGGGTAATATTTATAAATTTTACAAAATATGTAAGTTGTTATATAATATTCGATTGGTCGGAGAATATTCATTTTAACAGGGAATATTCGTACGACGGCACAATCATTGGTGGACCCCATAACGGAATTATTGTCGGATTGAGAAAATGACAGAATTATCTTTTTATAAAAATAACGGTGGAAGTGTTACCGTTAAAACTGTTAAACTACCCGGTAGTAAAAGTACAGTAATTCGTGTGGTTGCATAGTAGCACACGGTATTGGTTATTGATACTTACGTGAGAAGTCACTCAGTTATACTTAATTATTGCCATAGTAATTGATGCATCATATCTCTTATATTATTGATTCGATTATTGTCACAGTATCATCTATATAATATAATATTAAATCAATAATTGAGACGACAAAGTTATTCATATTATTAAATTGCAATATTTACAATGTCTAGAAGTTCTGTCAAGGAGAGGTTTGGTCATCTAATTGCGTGCCAATAAGAAGAAATCTTTATCGGAAAGCCCCCTCTTTCCTGGGAACGACCTGGATGTTAAATATTGTAAATTATAATATTAATGATGAATAAGTTTGTGTCGATTAAAGATGAATTTGATAGTTCCATTGTGTTAGGATTATTAGTGTTAGTGGAAATCGACATCTATTCCGATGATAAATGATGTCTGGAAGTTATCGGGTAATTAATCGGATAAATGAGGAATTAATTGCTATTAAGTCACATGATTATAACTATTTGTTCACATGTGTGTACTATTTTCACATTTATGTATTATTAGGGGAGTTGGTGCAAGTTTGATAATACTTGTATGACTATGTTAAAGATGGAGGTATAGATGGAGGTACTATACTGTTATTCGTATTTTCACATGATTATAACTATTGAATCACATGATTGAACTATTGATTCACATTATTTACAATTAGGGGAGGTGGTGAAAGTTTGATAATACTTGCAGGACTAAATTAAAAATGAAAGAAAAGTTGGAGGTATTGTACTATAATTGTTTGAGCCCCAAAACGTGCAATTATTGAAACTATATTTTTCTATAAATAGAAGCTCATTTTTCCTTCACTTCTCACCAATTCACTAAAGCTATAGAGCAATTATTATAGAGAGAAATTAAAGAGAGTAAGAAAAAGAGAAGTCTGCTACCTCTCTACTCCAGTATCCAGTTTTTTTCTAAGGTAAGGGGTATTATTTCTTTCGTGTTCATAAAGAGAGCTATTGTTATTCCATTCCTTATTATTATGTTGGAATAACCTATCTATCTGAAGTACCGCATACGTGGTGAAATTCTTCTGTTATTCCATTCTTTATTATTATATTGGAATAACCTGTCTATGCGAAGTACCTCATACATGGTGAAATTCTTCTATTATTCCATTCTTTATTATTCCGTTTAATATCCTCAGTGTGTGCGTTCACATGACCGTTCCATTCTTTATTATTCATTAGAATATCCTCATTTGTGCGTTATGCATGACCTGGTTCCATTCTTTATTATTACATTGGAATATCCGTCTGCATGCGGACTATGCATGACCGGTTCCATTATTTATTATTACATTGGGAATAACTCATGCATGCATGTATATATCGCATGCATGGTGAATTCTTTTGTTATGTCATTCTTTATTATTCTGTTGGAATAACCTGTCTATGTGGATTACCACATGCATGGTGAATGATCCTTTGTATTCATTCCTTATTAAATTGTGGAAATGATCTGTCTACGTGGATTACCGCATGACGGGTGAAAATCCATTTGCAGTGTCGTAATTTTTCTAACCCTCAAAAATTATGGAAAAATTTGGGAGGATATTATGATAAGTTCTCTAACATCTCCAAGTGGAATCACTGAAAGAGGAGTTGTAGATTTTTGTATGGACAATTTTTAACAAAGCATGAAAAAGTGAAAAAAAAAGAGAAAAAGCTACTGCCCAAAATTTTATAAGGACTGTTTCGGCCACTTAATTTGTGAGAAAAATTTTGGCCTTTTGGGACATGGAAATATATGGTATAAAGTACCTCTTGTCCAAAAAAATGAGCTCATTCCGACTTAAAATGAGCAAGTTATGACTATTTTAATATTTAGGTTTTTTCGACGAAAAACGCTATAATCGGAGTTCTATAACTCCGATGACCATGAAATTTAAACTGGAAGCTCATGGTAACATGTGTAAGATCCTGCCAAGATTTGGGAATTTCTGGAGTTAAACTTGAGGTAGCTAATTTCTTAAGGAATTAATTAGAAATTTATTTTTGAAAAATACTTAAAGGAGTTGAAAAATTATAAAAAAAGAATAGTTGTGTATGAAATATATGTATATATGTTTGGCCAAATGATAGAAAAATAATAAGTTGATTTGGTAATTATTCATGAAAATGGTTTAGTTACAAACATATGAGTTAAATATGTTATGCGAAGTTGAAGAATTGGTAAATAGGATTTTAGGGCTTGAAAATCCTATATAAGGTATATCTGATTTTGATGAGTGATTTGATCATTGGTGATGAAATCTAATGAGTATGGCATTTTTGAATGATTAAATGCATTATTTGGTAAAGCGTAAACAATTAAATTAAATTGTTTATAAGTTTAAGAAGTGATTAAAATATTGTTATAATATTAACAATATTAGATTATGAGTTATTTAAGTGATGGATAATATTTGGATAAATTTAAAGTCTTTAATATTTATCCTTGTTTTCGTTTGATTAATGTTTATACTATTGTCATCATCCTCATTCTTATATTATGATTAAAGTCATCTTTGGCTTACGTGCAGAGATGGACTTGGTATGATTATGACCAGGGATTATTTGGTATAATCATGACCGTAATGTAACGAATGATGTGGTAAAGTCCTCTTTGGCATGTAGTTCATTGGTGGACAGTTGTTGGTATGATTATGACCAGGGATTATTCGTTATAATCATGACCATTGATGATTACATGAATATCCTTGGCCGTGGTGCAGGGATGATGTGGTTTATTTATTAAGATGAGTCTCAGCGATAAAGTTGATGAAAATCTTTTTAAATCATAGAAGATAGTAGATTTTATGCTCTACTTCACTCTTTTAATGGATTGCTTATTCTGCTGCAGTTGTTGATCTAAAACTTGTTGTCTATTATATTTTGTCAATTGTTATACTATTGAATGCTAAGGATAATTTATTCTGCATTATCTTAGTCATAATATTTCTTACTGGGCTAGTTGAGCTCACCCTTTCTTTCACTGTTCTCTTCAGGAAATGAGAATGTAGCCGGGACTAGTCGGGGAACGGAGTGACGGTCCAGATGATAGCATTAGTAGTCCTCACTATTTTATGAAATATTATGACAATAAATTATAATAAGGACTCTATTGAGAGTGGATATTGTCTAGAAGGCATTATTCTTGTTTATACTCTCAACTTATGTTTTGTCGTATTTTACACGATAGTTGTATAATTAAGTTGAATTTGAATTTTATGTACCATGTAAGTGGCGACCCAAGATGGATGATGTATACCTGTTTTGGGGACGTCACAATGTTCCCCAATATGCTGCCAAGTTCAATGAACTGGCGAGGTTTGATCCATACCAAGTGGACATGGAGCTGAGGAAGGCTAGAAAATTCGAGTAGGGCTTGAAACCCTGGCTCTATAGTCAGATATCAATGTTCTAAAGTACTTCTTTTAGAACCATTCCGGAGAAGGCGATAATTGTTGAGGGTGGGAATGAGGCTTTAAGCCAGTACCACAGGGAGAAGAAAAATGAGAATAAAGTAGACGGGGAAGTAAAAATTGAGGGAACTAGTGGTAGTGGCAATGGCCAGAAGAGGAAGGGTTTTAACTCTGGGAATACTGGAGTGAAGCAAGGAGATCCTAAGAAGAGGATAGAGGCGTGCAAGAATTATGGGAAGACTCATTTAGCAGTCTGTCTCAAGGGGAAGTTGGTGTGTTACAACTGTGGACAGGAGGGGCATATTTCGCCTAATTATCCAAGTCCGAACAAGAATCATTGATGCTTTGTATATGGATCCTCTAATCTTGATTAGCAAAAAGTGTGCCAACTTCGTCAATCGATCGACAATCACACAAATGCAGTCGTAACCTTTTTGAGTCGTTGGAAGACCTACCACAAAATCCATTGTGATATGCTACCATTTCCATTCTGGTATCTCCAACGGTTACAATAAACCGCTTGGCCTTTAATGTTTAGCTTTAACTTTCTGCCACGTTAAGCATTTCACCACACACTCAGCCACATCCTTTTTCATATTCGGCCACCAAAAATGATGTCTAAGATCCTGGTACATTTTCGTACATCCAGAGTGAATCGAATATCTTGAGTTGTGAGCTTCACTTAGAATTTCCTCTTTAACTTTTGGTACTGGTAAAACCTAAATTCTCCCTTCGAATCGAAGTAACCCTTCCGAATCGATTTTAAATTTGTTTTCCTCACCTTTAGATACTTTCTGTCTTTTCTTTTCACAGTCTTCATCCTGAAGTTGTACATTCTTCACCTTATCTAACAATGTTAAAATGTTTCCCATCTGGAATAATTTTTCGTCTGATTCTGTCGGATATTTAATTTCCAACTCCATCTTTGCCATTTCTGACACTAGCTTCTCCTGACTAGTCAACATCATTAACTTCTCCCGTCTCTTCCTACCTAAAGCATCAATAACAACATTCGCCTTTTCGGGATGGTAGAATATCTCGCAGTCATAGTCCTTAATCAACTCCAACCATCTTCTCTACCTCATATTCAAATCTTTTTGTGTAAAGATATACTTCAGACTTTTATGGTCGGTATATATCCCACACCTCTCTCCGTAAAGATAATGTCTCCAAATCATTGGAGCAAATCATTGGAGCAAACACCACCGCAGCCAACTCTAAGTCATGAGTCAGATACCCTTTCTCTTAATCTTTCAATTGACGGGATGCATACACAATAACTTTGCCATTCTGCATAAGTCTGAGACCCCAAATTTTATGAATAAAGATTTAAATTTCTCGAAATATTTTTTTGAATATTATGGTATGGATTTGATATAATGTTATAGTTGTGGGTAATATTTATAAATTTTACAAAGTATGCAAGTTGTTATATAATATTCGATTGGTCAGGGAATATTCATTTTAACAGGGAATATTCGTACGACGGTACAATCATTGGTGGACCCCACAATGAAATTATTGTCGAAATGAGTAAACGACAAAATTATCTTTTTATAAAAATAACGGTGGAAGTGTTACCGTTAAAACTGTTGAACTACCCGGTAATAAAAGTACAGTAATACGCGTGGTTGCATAGTAGCACACGATATTGGTTATTGATGCTTACGTGAGAAGTCACTCAGTTATACTAAATTATTATTACTACAAGAATTGTTGTGCATCATATCTCTCATATTATTGATTCGATTATTGTCACAGTATCATCTGTATAATATATTATTAAATCAATAATTGAGATGACAAAGTTATTCATATTATTAAATTGCAATATTTACAATGTCTAGAAGTTCTGTCAAGGAGAGGTTTGGTCATCTAATTGTGCGCCAATAAGGAGAAATCCTTATCGAAAAGCCCCCTCTTTCCTGGGAACGACCTGGTTGTTAAATATTATGAATTATAATATTAATGATGAATAGGTTCGTGTCGATTAAAGATGAATTTTATAGTTCTATTGTGTTGGAATTATTAGTGTTAGTGGAAATCGACATCTATTCTGATGATAAATGATGTCTGGAAGTTATCAGGTAATTAATCGGATAAATGAGGAATTAATTGCTATTAATTCACATGATTATAACTATTTGTTCACATGTGTGTACTATTGATTGACATTCATGTACTATTAGGGGAGTTGGTGCAAGTTTGATAATACTTGCATGACTAAGTTAAAGATGGAGGTATAGATGGAGGTACTATACTGTTATTCATATTTTCACATGATTATAACTATTGAATCAAATGATTGAACTATTGATTCACATTATTTACTATTAGGGGAGGTGGTGCAAGTTTGATAATACTTGCAGGACTAAATTAAAAATGAAAGAAAAGTTGGAGGTGTTGTACTGTAATTTTTCGAGCCCCAAAACGTGCAATTATCAAAACTATATTTTTCTATAAATAGAAGCTCATTCTTCCTTCATTTCTCACCAATTCACTAAAGCTATAGTCATTATTATAGAGAGAAATTATAAGGAGAAAGTAGAAGAGAAGTCTGCTACCTCTCTACTCTAGTATCCAGTTTCTTTCTAAGGTAAGGGGTATTATTTTTTTCGTATTCATGAAGAGAGCTATTGTTATTCCATTCCTTATTATTATGTTGGAATAACCTGTCTATGCGAAGTACCGCATATATGGTGAAATTCTTCTATTATTTCATTCCTTATTATTATGTTGGAATAACCTGTCTATGCGAAGTATCGCATACATGGTGAAATTCTTCTGTTATTCCATACTTTATTATTATGTTGGAATAACCTATCTATGCGAAGAACCGCATACATTGTGAAATTCTCCTATTATTCCATTCTTTATTATTCTGTCGGAATATCCTGTCTGTGCGTTTACACATGACCTGGTTCCATTCTTTATTATTATGTTGGAATATCCTGTCTGTGCGGACTACGCATGACCTGGTTCCATTATTTATTATTCTGTTGGGAATAACCTGTCTGTGCGGTCTATCGCATACATGGTGAATTCTTCTATTATTTCATTCTTTATTATTCTGTTGGAATAACCTGTCTATGTGGATTACCACATGCATGGTGAATGATCCTTTGTATTCATTCCTTTTTAAATTGTGGAAATGATCTGTCTACGTGGATTACCGTATGGCGGGTGAAAATTCATTTGTAATTTTGTAATTTTTCTAACCCTCAAAAATTATGCAAAAATTTAGGAGAATATTATGATAAGTTTTCTAACATCTCCAAATGGAATCACTGAAAGAGGAGTTATAGATTTTTGTATGGACTATTTTTAACAAAACATGAAAAAATGTAAAAAAGAGAAAAAGCTACTGCCCACAATTTTATAAGGGCTGTTTCGGCCACATAATTTGTGAGAAAACTTTTGGCCTTTTGGGACATGCAAATATATGGTATAAAGTACCTCCTGTCCAAAAATGAGCTCATTCCGACTTAAAATAAGCAAGTTATGACTATTTCAATATTTAGGTTTTTCCGACGAAAAATGCTATAGCCGGAGTTCTATAACTCCGATTACCATGAAATTTAAACTGGAAGCTCATGTTAACATGTGTAAGATCCTGCCAAGATTTGGGAATTTTTGGAGTTAAACTTGAGGTAGCTAATTTCTTAAGGAATTAATTAGAAATTGATTTTTGAAAAAAACTTAAGGGAGTTGAAAAATTATAAAAAAATAATTGTTGTATATGAAATATATGTATATATGTTTGGACAAAGGATAGAAAAATAATAAGTTAATTTGGTAATTTTTCATGAAAATGGTTTAGTTACAAACATATGAGTTAAATATGTTATGTGAAGTTGAAGAATTGGTAAATAGGATTTTAGGGCTTGAAAATCCTATATAAGGTATATGCAGATTTTTGATGAGTGATTTGATCATTGGTGATGAAATCTTTTGAGTATGACATTTTTGAATGATTAAATACATTATTTGGTAAAGTGTAAACAATTAAATTAAATTGTTTATAAGTTTAAGAAGTGATTAAAATATTGTTATAATATTAACAATATTAGATTATGAGTTATTTAAGTGATGGATAATATTTGGATAAATTTAAAGTCTTTAATATTTATCCTTATTTTCGTTTGATTAATGCTTATATTATTGTCATCATCCTCATGCTTATATTGTTATGAAAGTCATCTTTGGCTTACGTGTAGAGATGGACTTGGTATGATTATGACCAGGGATTATTCGGTATAATCATGACCGTAATGTAACGAATGATGTGGTAAAAGTCCTCATTGGCCTGTAGTTCATTGGTGGACAGTTGTTGGTATGATTATGACCTGGGATTATTCGGTATAATCATGACCATTGATGATTACATGAATATCCTTGGCCGTGGTGCAGGGATGATGTGGTTTATTTATTAAGCTGAGTCTCAGCGATAAAGTTGATGAAAATCTTTTTAAATCATAGAAGATAGTAGATTTTATGCTCTACTTGACTCTTTTAATGGATTGCTTATTCCGCTGCAGTTGTTGATCTAAAACTTGTTGTCTATTATATTTTGTCAGTTGTTACACTGTTGAAGGCTAAGGATAATTTATTCTACATTATCTTAGTCATAATATTTTTTACTGGGCTAGTTGAGCTCACCCTTTCTTTCACTGTTCTTTTCAGGAAATGAGAACGTAGCTGGGACTAGTCGGGGAATGAAGTGACGGTCCAGATGATAGCATTAGTAGTCCTCACTATTCTGTGAAATAGTGTGATAATAAATTGTAATAAGGACTCCATTAAGAGTGGATATTGTCTAGAAGGCATTATTCTTGTTTAAACTCTCAGCTTATGTTTTGTCGTATTTTACACGACAGATGTATAATTAAGTTGAATTTGAATTTTATGTACCATGTAAGTGGCAACCCAAGATGGGTGATGTATACCTGTTTTGGGGGCGTCACAGTTGGTATCAAAGCTTAGGGATATGATCCCTGGCTGAGATGTGAGACAAGAACTAGGAGGGGAGAGACGGGGAATTCCTTCGCTAGTATGACCTACCTAAGTTTATTTGGTATTTAATTGGTCGGTCAGAGTATAGGGATAATATGTGATATGTTAATTAACCCTTGTTTTGTGGAAGTGTTTGAAAATGGCATCTGAAAATGTTGAGATAAGAAATGGAGCAAAATAATATGACCGTATCGCAGTATGAGGCTAAGTTTGCGGAGTTATCCCGGTTTGCATCCTATTTGTTCGATAATGAGGAGCGAATGACGCGAATGTTTCTAAGAGGTTTGAAACCTGATATGCGTCACTACCTTATCTATCATAAACTTTGTTTATATTCAGATGTTGTGAATAGGGCTCAGTTATTGGAGCGCGATAATGAGTTAGCACAACCAAAAGGTAACGACCAACAACACGATAATAATCGTACCGGTGGCAACGGCCATCAGAACAATGATGACCATCGTGGGGGAAATTATCATGCCAAGAATGGTAACCACTTCGGTGGTAATCATGGACAAGATAATAGAAGTGGAAATTTCAAGAAGAGAAGGTTCAATAATGATGGAAAGACAATGACACCAAAGACCCGCTTCAAAGGAAGGAGAACGAATCACGGCCATATGTTTTAAATGCGGAGGAGAGGGACATATCAGTCCAAATTGTGTGATGCAGTCCAAAGCATGTTACAATTATGGAAAAGAAGGTCACCTAGGCCGATTTTGTCGTGCACCAAAGTCAAATCCAACTGGGACGGTGGCACCAAAGGCGGATACGGACAAAACAAAATCGGTGGTTTCAAGAAGAGCGTTTTTTATGACTTCTCAAAAAGCGAGTAACCCGAACGAAGTTAGCACGGGTTAGTTAATTATAAATTTTTGCGAAGTCTATACCTTATTAGATACCGGTTCTACCCATTCTTTTATCTCTCTTGGTTGCGTTCAATGTTTAAATTTGACTCCGGAGAAGTTAGACTTGACTTATCTGTTGAAACTCCGTTAGGAGAGACCTTCATTACATGTGCTATCCAAGTCTTGGATGAGAGTCACAGTTTTGAATGATATTTCTATTGTTAATAAATTTCCTGACGTATTCTTGAAGGCTTCTTAGCCTACCCCAGAACGTGAAATCGAATTTTGTATTGACCCCAGTACATAACCCATTTCTTCAACCCTTAAATATTTCTTCACCCAAAATGATTGTATAATGCACCAAAGACGATGGCTCGAGCTGTTGAAGGTTACGACCATTCAATATCATCATGGAAGAGAGAACGTGGTAGCTGACGCGTTGAGTAGAAGATCGTATGCGTTTACGAGTGCGATGTTGTTAACACAAAGACCAATTTCGTATAACTTACAAATGATGTAGATAGAGTTAAATACTCTAGGGACCCACGCGAAGATAACGAATATACGAGTAGAATCGACTTTATTCGATAAAGTTAAAGTCGTTCAAGCTACATACCCGAATTTGATGAATGTGAAGAAGAAGGTTCAAGAAGGCGTTATCTCAACCCTTGATTTAATTGGCCCATTTGAAATCCTCGATGGAGTAGGAACTATGGCCTATAGACTCGTTTTACCACTTAGTATGTCGCGTGTTCATAACGTTTTTCACATATCGATGTTACATAAATATGTGGATGACCCGAACCACATTATTAAATTAGAACTAGACGAGATAGTAGAAGATTTAACGTATGAGGAGATACGTGTTAAAATCTTTGATAAGAATGATCATATTCAACACTCAAAGGTTATACCTCAAGAGTTAGAATCTGAAATGAAGTCAAGGTATCCTCATCTCTTCGACATACAAGGTACGTACATAAATTTCAAGGGCAAATTTTCATAAGGACGGGAGATTGTGAGACCCCAAATTTTATGAATAAAGATTTTAATTTCTCAAATTTTTTTTTTGAATATTATGGTGTGGATTTGATATAATGTTATAGTTGTGGATAATATTTATAAATTTTACAAAGTACGCAAGTTGTTATATAAGATTCGATTGGTCGGGGAATATTCATTTTAACGAGGAATATTAAATGCGGCCAAGACAATCATTAGTGGATCCCATAATGGAATTATTGTCGGATTGAGAAAATGACAGAATTATCTTTTTATAAAAATAATGGCAGAAGTGTTACCATTTAAACTGTTGAACTACCCGATAGTAAAAGTACAATAATACGCGTGGTTGCATAGTAGCACACCGTATTGGTTATTGATGCTTACATGAGAAGTCACTCAGTTATACTAAATTATTGCTACAGTAATTGTTGCATCATATCTCTCATATTATTGATTCGATTATTGTCACAGTATCATCTGTATAATATATTATTAAATCAATAATTGAGACGATAAATTATTCATATTATTAAATTGCAATATTTACAATGTCTAGAAGTTCTGTCAATGAGAGGTTTGGTCATCTAATTGCGCGCCAATAAGAAGAAATCCTTATCAGAAATCCCCCTCTTTCCTGGGAACAACCTGGTTATTAAATATTTTGAATTATAATATTAATGATGAATAAGTTCGTGTCGATTAAAGATGAATTTGATAGTTCCATTGTGTTGGGATTATTAGTGTTAGTGGAAATCGACATTTATTCCGATGATAAATGATGTCTGGAAGTTATCGGGTAATTAATAGGATAAATGAGGAATCAATTGCTATTAATTCACATGATTATAACTATTTGTTCACATGTGTGTACTATTGATTGACATTCATGTACTATTAGGGGAGTTGGTGCAAGTTTGATAATACTTGCATGACTAAGTTAAAGATGGAGGTATAGATAGAGGTACTATACTGTTATTCGTATTTTCACATGATTATAACTATTGAATCACATGATTGAACTATTGATTCACATTATTTACTATTAGGGGAGGTGGTGCAAGTTTGATAATACTTGCAAGACTAAATTAAAAATGAAAGAAAAGTTGGAGGTATTGTATTGTAATTTTTCGAGCCCAAAACGTGTAATTATCAAAACTATATTTTTCTATAAATAGAAGCTCGTTCTTCCTTCATTTTTCACCATTTCACTAAAGCTATAGAGCAATTATTATAGAGAGAAATTATAGAGAGAAAGAAGAAGAGAAGTCTGCTACCTCTCTACTCCAGTATCCAGTTTTTTTCTAAGGTAAGGGGTATTATTTCTTTCGTGTTCATAAAGAGAGCTATTGTTATTCCATTCCTTATTATTATGTTGGAATAACCTGTCTATGAAAAGTACCGCATACATGGTGAAATTCTTCTGTTATTCCATTCTTTATTATTATGTTGAAATAATCTGTTTATGCGAAGTACCGCATACATGGTGAAATTCTTCTATTATTCCATTCTTTATTATTTTGTCAAAATATACTGTCTGTGTGTTTACGCATGACCTGGTTCCATTCTTTATTATTCTGTCGGAATATCTTGTCTGTGCATTTACGCATGACCTGGTTCCATTCTTTATTATTACATTGGAATATCCTCATGCATGTGACTATGCATGACTTCAGTTCCATTATTTATTATTCTATTGGGAATAACCTGTCTGTGCGGTCTATCGCATGCATGGTAAATTTTTCTATTATTCCAATCTTTATTATTCATTGAATAACTTTTGTCATGTGGATTACCACATGCATGGTGAATGATCCTTTGTATTCATTCCTTATTAAATTGTGGAAATGATCTGTATACGTGAATTACCGTATGGTGGGTGAAAATCCATTTGCAGTTTTGTAATTTTTCTAACCCTAAAAAATTATGGAAAAATCTAGGAGGATATTATGATAAGTTTTCTAACATCTCCAAGTGGAATCACTGAAAGAGGAGTTGTAGATTTTTGTATGGACTATTTTTAACAAAGCATGAAAAAGTGAAAAAAAGAGAAAAAGCTACTACCCAAAATTTTATAAGGACTGTTTCGGCCACTTAATTTGTGGGAAAAATTTCGGCCTTTTGGGACATGGAAATATATGGTATAAAGTACCTCATGTCCAAAAATGAGCTTATTCCGACTTACAATGAGCAAGTTATGACTATTTCAATATTTAGGTTTTTTCGACAAAAAACGCTATAATTGGAGTTCTATAACTCCAATGACCATGAAATTTAAACTGGAAGCTCACGGTAACATGTGTAAGATCCTTCCAAGATTTGGGAATTTCTAGAGTTAAACTTGAGGTAGCTAATTTCTTAAGGAATTAATTAGAAACTATTTTTTGAAAAATATTTAAGGGAGTTGAAAAATTATAAAAAAAGAATAGTTGTGTATGAAATATATGTATATATGTTTGGACAAAGGATAGAAAAATAATAAGTTGATTTGGTAATTATTCATGAAAATAGTTTAGTTACAAACATATGAGTTAAATATGTTATGCGAAGTTGAAGAATTGGTAAATAGGATTTTAGGGCTTGAAAATCCTATATAAGGTATATGCAGATTTTTGATGAGTGATTTGATCATTGGTGATGAAATCTTATGAGTATGGCATTTTTGAATGATTAAATGCATTATTTGGTAAAGCGTAAACAATTAAATTAAATTGTTTATAAGTTTAAGAAGTGATTAAAATATTGTTATAATATTAACAATATTAGATTATGAGTTATTTAAGTGATGGATAATATTTGGATAAATTTAAAGTCTTTAATATTTATCCTTGTTTTGGTTTGATTAATGCTTATATTATTGTCATCATCCTTATGCTTATATTGTGATGAAAGTCATCTTTGGCTTACGTGCAGAGATGGACTTGGTATGATTATGACCAGGGATTATTCGGTATAATTATGACCGTAATGTAACGAATGATGTGGTAAAAGTCCTCATTAGCATGTAGTTCATTGGTGGACAGTTGTTGGTATGATTATGACCAGGGATTATTCGGTATAATCATGACCATTGATGATTACATGAATATCCTTGGTAGTGAAAGCGGGATGATGCGGTTTATTTATTAAGCTGAGTCTCAGCGATAAAGTTGATGAAAATCTTTTTAAATCATAGAAGATAGTAGATTTTATGCTCTACTTGACTCTTTTAATGGATTTCTTATTCCGCTGCACTTGTTGATCTAAAACTTGTTGTCTATTATATTCTGTCAGTTGTTACACTGTTGAAAGCTAAGGATAATTTATTCTGCATTATCTTAGTCATAATATTTCTTACTGGGCTAGTTGAGCTCACCCTTTCTTTCACTGTTCTCTTCAAGAAATGAGAACGTAGCCGGGACTAGTCGGGGAACGGAGTAACGGTCCAGATGATAGCATTAGTAGTCCTCACTATTCTATGAAATAGTGTGATAATAAATTGTAATAAGGACTCCATTGAGAGTGGATATTGTCTAGAAGGCATTATTCTTGTTTAAACTCTCAGCTTATGTTTTGTCGTATTTTACACGACAGTTGTATAATTAAGTTGAATTTGAATTTTCTGTACCATGTAAGTGGCGACCCAAGATGGGTGATGTATACCTATTTTGGGGGTGTCACAATAAGCACATAGCCTAGTCCTTTATGTGATGCGTCACTATATACCACAAAATTCCCTGTATCATCAGGAAATGACAACACAAGTGCTGAACTCAACCTCTTCTTTAATTCTCGAAAATTTTCCTCACACTTCTCCGTCCAGACAAACTTAACCGCTTTCCTAGTTAAATTCTTCAACGTAGTGGAAATTTTGGAAAAATCTTAAATAAAATGCCTGTAGTAACCTGTCAATCCCAAGAAACTCTTTACTTCTGATGGTGTCTTCGGCTGATCCCAGTTTATTACAGCTTCAACCTTTGATGGATCTACCAAAATTCCATCCTTATCAATAACGTGCCCAAGAAATTATACACGCTTCAACCAAAACACACGTTTTGAGAATTTAGCGTACAACTTATCTTTTCTCAATGTCTCTAATGCCACTCTTAAGTGTTCCACATGTTCCTCCTTCATTTTGGAATACACCAATATATCATCGATAAACACCGCCATAAATTTGTCTAAGAATGGTTTAAACGCCCTGTTCATCAAATCAATGAACGCTACATGTGCATAGGTTAAACCAAAAGACATAACCAGAAACTCGTAATGACCATACCGAGTTCTGAACGTTGTTTTTGGTACATGCTCTAGCCTCACCTTTAGCTGATGATAACCACTCTTCAAGTCTATCTTTGAGAAATATCTTGCTCCTTTTAGTTGATCAAACAGGTCATCAATTCTTGGTAATGGATACTAATTTTTAAGAGTGACCTTATTCAATTCTCGGTAATTAATGCAGAGCCGCATCGATCCATCTTTCTTCTTAACAAACAACACTGGTGCTCCCCATGGCAATACACTCGGCTGAATATACTTCTTGTCGAGCAATTCTTGCAACTACACCATCAACTCTTTCATCTCTACTAGAGCCATTCTATATGGAGCTTTAGATATCGGGGTCATTCCTGGTACCAAATCAATTACGAACTCGATTTCTCGATCCGCGGAAGTCCCGACAAATCGTTTGGAAATACATCTACAAAATCTCTTATGACCAGTATCTCTTCTAACTTCGTACTCTTCTTCTGTGTATTAACTATGTAGGCTAAGTATCCTACACATCCTTGTCTCAACAACTTCTTGGCTTGCATCACCGTCAGATATCTTGCTTATCGAGGTGACTTGCGGCCACATAACACAACCTATGACGGAGTCATAAGTTGAACACATTTCTTTTCTCAATCAATTACTGCCCCGTAGTTGAATAACCAATCCATTCCCAGTATGACATCAAATTCTCCAAGTTTAATTGGTATTAAATCTACCATCATCTCATAACCCTTTATAACCACTCTACAATTCTTATATATGAATCTAACAGGAATCACCTCATTATTCGCAATTTCTATGCTCAAAGGGTAATCTAATTCTTCTTGAGGCAAATCTATTTTTTGAGCAAATTTATTGGATATAAATGAACAAGTAGCACCCGAATCAAATAGCACATAAGCATTAATACCATTAATCAGAATGATACCTAACACCACATCCTTAGACTGCACAGCATCCTGCACAGTCATATTGAAAGCCATCGCGGTAGGTCGGCTTGATTGTGTTGGTCCAATGATAATCAATGTACCACCACTGTTATTTTCCTTTCCTCCACTTGCACTTCTCGCTGTCTTTTTAGGATAATCATGAGCCATGTGATCTTTCGAACCACAGGTGAAACATGTTGTTTTCTTTGGGCTAAAACAGTTTGGTGCAATGTGACCCTCCTGGCCACAATTGAAACACACCCTCTTACCTTTCAAACATACCCTAGTATGGTTCTTCCCGCAAATAGCACAAGCTTCAAACTTTTTCTTTTGTTGACTTCCTTGTTGTCCTCCCGTAGTCGAATTCTCACTCCACTTCCTCTTCTGATTGTTATTTCCATTATTACTTCCACCAGCCTTATTTTTATTCTCATTCTTTCTCTTCTTTTGTTCTTGGTTATATTTGGTTAAGGCATCGCTTCCACCCTTTATGATAATTGCCTTTTCCAGTACAACCGTAAATGTGTTTAACTAGAACATTGAAACCTTGCTATAAAGCCAGGGCTTCAACCCTTGTTCAAATTGTATTGCCTTACGCTCATCGGTATTAACTTGATAAGTGGCAAACCTTGTCAACTCATTAAACTTCACAGCATATTCTGGCACCGTCATGGTTCCTTGTTTCATCTCCAAAAATTACACCTCCAACTAATTTCGAGAACTCACTGGAAAGTACATCTCAAAAAAAAATCTCCTTAAATCTATCCCACACTAGTACTCCTTGTCCCCCATGAACCTTATTTGCCTGCCACTAGTAGCTAGCTTCAGACTTCAGCATGAACGTTGTGAACGCAGTCTTCTGATCCTCGTTGACTCTGGCAATGTTGAACACCTTCTCCATTTCCATGATCCAGGTTTAGGCTTCAACTGGATTCATAGACCTTTGAAACTATGGTGGTCTAACCGCTTTGAATTCCTTGAAGGTCGTGACTTGAGCTTGCGGTTGATTCACAAGTGCTCTCGTTAACAAGGTCACTAACTGCTAAACCGGGTTAGCGTTGGCCTCATTATTATTGTTAGTAGACCCCGCAAGAGGTGGTTATTGACATGGTTGTCTTATTTTAGGAGGCATCTTCTGTTAAAATATACACTTATTAGTTCATTACTCTAATTTTTGAGTATTTGAAGTTTAACTTAAACATGCTAAGATTAAAGCTATAACACATAACATCTTAATAAAATTTGATATTTATTCATCCATAACATTTTAAAACATAATAAGAATAACATATCTACTATTAACATCCACTTTCCTGAACTAGACAGGTTTCAGGATTACATATTCATACTACCCCTTTTCTTTTATCTAGTAATAAGGGATTTACAACTTAGTCATTCTCATACTTAACCACATATCATTATTATTCTTTTTCTTTCTATCTGGGCATATTAAGACGTCGAGAGGCTTCTTTATGTTCTTCTTTTATTATACGATACGCCGTCCTACGATCCATCACAAACCACGGTGAGTCTTCAAACTGAGGTGGGTAATAAAAGACTCAATCTTGGGCCCTATCAATCGCATAATGAAAGGCATAATCCATTTCATTCATCTTGGCCTTCTTTGCATGGTCTGCACGTTGAGTCGCCTTCATCCAAGCGTCCTCTGCCCTCGCACGCTTAGCTGACTCCTCTTTCAAATCATCTTTTAACTTCTCCATATCAGTCTTCATCTTCTTGTTCTCTGCCAACAGATCTTCATGCTGACCCTTTGTATGAACTAGTTCCCACTCCGTGTTTCCAATTCGTGAGTCTAGTTCCTGAATCTCAGCATTTTTTTGCTCGATAGTAGCTTGATACATCTCAGACAACTCCTTTAGCTCCTCAACCTTATCCTGTAATTCTATGTTTCTATCATACAGCGCATCATACATCTCAGCTGATATGGAGTTTGGTGGAAACTCCACAGGATCCTCTTCCTCATCCTCCTCCTCTATCTCCTCAGAGCTCTCCTCCTCGGGATCAGACACAGGCTCATCCTCCTGTTCTTCCTCATCAATCAACCGAGAAGGCTCCCTCTGAATCAGTTGTTCCCGCACAACGTAGACATCACAGAGTTCATCATCTTTAGGTATCTGAGGTAATATTTCCCTAGCTGGACAGGCTCCTCCATCATTTGACATCCTGACAACAAAATATTTTTAAGTTTTATTTATTGCGTGACATTCTCTGATACTCGCGAGCACATAAGTTATAACACATAATGTCTTTTATTGTTTAGCTTCAATGGATGCCTTAATCCATTCCTTAAAACTCGATGAGAGTTTGACACCACTATGTTTTTTATCTCCTTAAAGGTTACTTCCTAAGGTTTCTCCACCTAAGGTTCATAACCTAAAGCTTTGATACAAACCCGTGACACCCCCAAATCCAATTAATTCATTCCCACAGGATATGGTGCTCACTATCCACAACTATTACATCTAACTACCCATAATAAAGGATAAAAACATAATTTAAATAACTTAAACAATAATCTTCCCCTTTAAAGGGTTATATCAACTTTAAACAATCCTAGGTAACCTAACCTTAACTTATTACATAAGTTTGCGGAATATATAACAAAATAAATTAAGTTTGATAACATAAGTTCAGTAAATAAACGAAACAACTCTTCAACATTTGGACATTTTGCCCGTGCCTTTGCTAGAAGATGGCTCATCAGATTTCTCAACTTTAGCTACAGTGTTAAATGCAAGAGTGAGCAAACAATTCCTCACTAATATAGAGAGTAATAATAATAATAATAATAATAACATGAAAATGAACAACGAATGCTGAATAATGGTGAACTTGTTCTACGAATCAAAAATAAAAAACAAGCTCAAATTTAATATATGAGGCTCTTAAGACCTCGAACTATGTCCCCGGTATTTAGGTATTATTACCCCAACCTTAACAATCATTTAGACTATACAGACCCTTCTTTACGTACTTAGGGGGATCAGCCCTTTGTACTATGTATTGTGCACAAACTTCTAAACGTTACACGTACATAATCCCCTATGTTAGGGTTGTTCATCTCAGTTTGAATTTAGGATTTCCGCATTAAAGAAAGTTTAGCTTGGAACTAGCTTATCAGTGGTTCTAGAATTTTAGAACACTATTCAATTATAGACCAATTCGATCAATAAGAGTTTGCTTACTACTTAAAGGTTCAATACAATAATATAGAATTGAACAAGATTATTTAAGTCAAAGATTGAATAACAACAATATACAATTGAGTAAACATGGTATACATGCAAAGTACTACATTCAAAAGAGTTAGAACAATCTCATTTGAATCGATGTATTAAAATAATATGTGCTTTGAATAGCAATCAAGAAATAGGAAAATGAAACTCGCTTGATGTAACGAATTAGGTTACAAAGAGCTTATACAACCATACACAAGATAGAATCACTAGGCTTGCTCAACTGTAATTTAGGATTTGCATAATGATAATTTAGAACAAGAAAGCTTGCTTGACAATAACAAAATAACGGAATTATGGAACTTGCATTCATTATAAAGAGAATGAGGTTAAGGAACTTACCTCGTATATAAGCTACACAAGTATAATAATGTTTGCCAATTACCCTACTTATACCATTGAAAATGCAATACCAATTAGTTGTACTAACATTAGCTTTATAGGTTTAACCCACCATTTAAGTCATAACCGTTAACTTAATGTCTAATCATGTTGGTTAACCACCCTTATGAACCTGAAGTCTCACTATCACCTAATATAAACTTTATCATTCATCTCTAACCCTTGTAAATGTTAATTTTTGTTCGGTACATAACTTGTTCAAGTAATAATTTAAAATCTCCACATTTTGGTATCACCGCCCGTAACCAACTGTTATAATGTTTTATGTTATGATTTGACATGTTTATCATGCGTACCATACAAGATTGGGTCATTGTTTTACAGTTTACAAATAATCAAAACTCACTGCCTAGGCTCAGGGCACGACCTACAAATAACACTTTAATCTAAATGTTATTAATCACATAAAAATACCTTAATCTAATATTATTAATCTTTTAATAATATTTTAATCATTTATTAAACTTATAAACAATTTATTTTAATTGCTTAATCTTTACTAATTCATTTATTTAATGAACCTAAAATGCCATATACATAATATCTCATCAGCATTGAACAAAATACCCTTCAAGAATCTGCATATACCCTATTTAGGGATTTCAAGGCATAAAATCCTATTTTTCTAATTTTTAACATCACATAATTATTTTAATTCATTTATTCATAACTAAATCATTTTCATGAAAAATACCAAATTAGTTCCAAAAAATTTTCTTTTATGGAATTTGACAGAATATAAATCCTTTATGAACATATATTTTTCCTGGAATTTTTGAAATTCATTTACTATGTTTAAATAGTCCAAAATAACCAAATCTTGCTACATTTATCATAAATCGAAACTTTGTCCAAAACTTCCGAAATTTACAAGGTATGTTCATGATATATATATATATATATATATATATATATATATATATATATATATATATATATATACACACACACACACACACACACACACACACATCCAGTAAAAATTTCATAATTTTTAGAGTTACCCACAAAGAGTTATTCAGGTTTATTTCTTAAAAGTAGTCCTTTATCGTAGAAGCCATAACTCTCATTCTACTTGTCCAAAAATTCTCATCTTTTTACAGGTTTTAGATAACTTATCATATTATCACTCCAAAATTTCCCAAAATTTTTAGAATAGCCCTTGGAAGCGGCTGGTCAGCAAGATTAGTTTACCTTTTAAAGAAAAACTGAACTTTTATACTAAAACAACTTCTACGACTTGTAAACTCAACATTTTTGAGTGCTATCACTTGAGTTTACTAGTTAAACTTATACATCTAACACCTCTCTTTGACGGATCGTAAAAAGAAGGTGTCAACGGTACATTCAAAGTACATAAAAGTTAGGGTTTTCTAACTTTTAAGAAACAAATTTCACTTTTCTTTCTTTTGACCAACTTTTGACACTCAAAAGGGATAGATCTGCACATAACACACTCTAAATCATGTAGATCTAAGGTTTTAAAGTTTTGAATCATCAATCCAAATTTTGATTTAAAACAACTAAAATAAATTACATATATTAGTTTAAAGTTATAAGTTTGCTTGAGTTTCCCTCTTCTTTTTCCTCTAGTTGATCATGGGGCTTTGAGCACACGAAAAACTCCCTCCCTTTTCCTCCTCTATGGCTGCCGCCCCTCTCCTCTTTCTCTCTCTTTAGTTTTCTTTCTCTAGCAAAATAGGAAGTGAGAGGAAAGAGAAAGAAAATAGATTTTGTTTAATAAAATGTATTGATATGATTTGCATAACTATTATACATCCCCCACATTCTTTCTTGCTTTCTCTCTCTCACATTTATTAGATGGTTGCTTGGACACTTCAACAAATGTTATGGCTTATTTCATGGGGTGACACCTAGGAGAGTTGGTAAGGTTTGGTAAGAGTTAGTAGATTATAATCATTACATACATGCCCTATTCTCTTCCTTTCTCTCTTGGCCAAAATTTTGGGTCTCCTTTCCCCCGTTCTTGGTTTAATTTTTATTGTAATATTTACTTACTTAAATGTCCAACAAGTTCCTTAACACATGGCTTGGATTGGACTATTCATTTAATCTTTTGGGCTCTCTAATTAATATATTTTGGGCCATGAAAATAGATTAGGTCCAATACTTTTAATTCTATCCTACCCTAATCATTTAATTAGGATTTCTATTTCACTTATTTGGAATTTAAATAATTACTCATGTACATTTAATTTTATAACTCAATTAGACTTTCTTTAAATAAATTATAGAATTAATTATTTGAGATGTATAAAATAAATCTCTTAGGATTAGTATATATTTTACATACTATAATTCTCCCATACCATAACCCTTAAGTTATTCAATTCTAATACCTAATATATAATAATTAGGTTACAATAGTTTTCTTTTATTTGTTTATTTTTATAATAAACAAATATAAAAAGTTACATAATATTCATATATATTTACTCACATATTCATACAAAATAATTTAATAGGTTGAAACATGTTCCACAAATCTCTTAGATTAGGTCACTATGATATAATTAAAATAATAGGACCAGTAAATAAAGGTAATCCTTTTGGTTATTTAATTCCAATATATAATCTATAACATTAGGTTGCAAAGCTTCTTTTAATCCTATTTATATAATATACATATTTACAATATATGTATCTCCTTAACCTCACACATATTCCACATAAGTCATAAGGTATTTACCTTTATCATTCATCTTGCTAAAATATAGCACATCATTAAATATATACGTACCTATACATATACACATTTTCTTATAGCATATTTTCATTTGAATTCTATTTCCTTAATAAAAAAATTCACATTCATAATCTCTTCCTTTCTTTTCAAAATTTCTATCATTCTCATTTAATTTCTTTACATTGCTTAAAAATTCAAATCAAGCCATATAAGTTCTTTAAAAAATTTAATTAATTCTCTAATTCTCATCTAAATTTTATTCTTTAACCTTTATTTTAATTATTCAAGATCTTATGAATTTTCGGGTTGTCACAAATACAAATATAATATTCCTTTATATCATATGAGCAAAAATATATGCCTTTCATATTTTCCTTATAAATGGAAATTTATTCAATAAATAAGATATTATAATTAAAATAAAATCTCCTCTTTATTAAAATAATTCAATGCTAGAATGTATTTTAATATATATCCTTTATTTAAAGTAAACAATAGTTTTTGTATACTTAAACTATTATTTTCTTTTCCCTCCTATAAATCATTTTCAACAATTTAAGCGTAATAAATATAATAATATATTCACTACATTAAAATATGCATACATTACACTCAATAATATAATATATATAATTTCTTAAATAAAATTTCAAATTGCTACCATATGTATTACCCATAATACTTGCGAATACAAATATAATATTTCTTTACATCATATGAGCAGAAATATATGCCTTTCATATTTTCCATATAATTGGAAATTTATTCAATAAATAAGATATTATAGTTAAAACAATATTTTTTCTTTATTAAAATAATTCAATGCTAGAATTTATTTTAATATCCTTTACATAAAGTAAACAATAGTTTTGTATACTTAAAATAATTATTTTATTTTCCCTCTTATAAATTATTCTCAACAATTTAATTGTAATAAATATAATAATATATTCACTACATTAAAAAATGCATAAATTACACTCAATAATGTAATATATATATATATATATATATATATATATATATATATCCTAAAATAAAATAGTGGTTATATATTAAGTATATTTAATGCCACCAATTTACCACATTAAAATAATTTAATATTATAAAAAAATTTATTCTACCCATCTTATTTCCTTTAATAAATATATAATACTAATATATTTATTAAGCATAAATATCACATATTGCATAGTTCTTACTCACTTATGCAATATAATATCACACAACAGATCATCTAATAAGAATTTTATTTATTTAATTCTTATTTTAATATTTTCCAAAAAATTGGGTTATTTCTCACTTCTCATTTCTTAGTCTTCAAAATTTCTATAATTCACATTTAATTCTCTTTACATTCTTTCAAATATCAAACCATGTATATATTTCTTAAAATTTGTAATCATTTCCTTACTTCCAATCTAGGTTTTAAACTTTAACCTTTAATTTAATCCTTCAAGATCTTACTTACAAGTCTTATAAATTTTCGGGATATTACAAACGCTTTCTCAACGTGGACAATGAAAGGTTTTTGTTTGTTATATTTGATAACCTAATATGGACCACATTCATTGTTAAGTATTCTTCTTTTGTTACGTATTTTGTATAATTTTTTGCAACGATTATTAAAATGTTGTCCTAAATTAAGATAATAAGCATGTTTCACCCCTTTTTTTTTCAAAATGCATCGTATTGCATTTTTAAATTATTATTTATTTTATTTCTTTTTTGAATAACTTTGTATAAGATATCTCCAAAATGTTGAGAAGCCTTGCAGAAGAAAAGTTAGATTTAGATATACGTACTTTAATTAGACTAATAAAACACTTATTTTAAGAATGAATTAAAAGAATGCAAGAATACGCTAAAGAAATTAATAACATATTTCGCAAACTCAGTTGTGAGAATGTCAAACATATCAGACCTTTACCCTCCATGATTGTATGAATTGCTAAAGTAATCATATCTTGCAGCCATTTTTCACCAAGTTTTCAAGTCATAAAATACAGTTTAAAATATGATAAATTACAACGTATGAATAACCTCATCATGTTATTTTCCTAAAAACTAAACTATAAAGAACTATGTGGGAGTAAAATAAAATATTAGGTCCATACCGAGCAAAAGCTTAACAAATTTGTGATGAAAATTTTGGATGAAGATGTGTAATGCAAGAATTTACTAACGAAAAGGGTCTTAACACAGAAATGTATGTCAAATAAGATGTCAGTCGACACAATGTGATAAAAAAATAGTAGCTGAAGAAAGGCGACTCAATTAATGTAGTCTGGTTAACAAACTCTATTGAAACTGCTATATCACAAGTTATATAAAAAATTCTAATAAGTGGACATCATTTTCTCGTCAGATCTTGTAGTTGTTTCGTACTCAACAATTGGAAAAAAAAAATTCTCCCAGTACATGCAATTTACTGCAGGAGATAAAAACCCCAATTATTCAAAAAAATTCCAAATATATAATGGTCGATAACTTTATAACGAGAATTTGTACGTGTATTATAATGCTTTTAGTCTAAGTATTTGTACCAAATTGTTAATGGCATTAGAAAAGTGTAACAATGTTCCAAAAAAAATCAAACATTGACAGAACACAACCTATAATAGATTCATATGGGGCTACTTTTTCATGGAATATTGGCATGTAGTTCTCCAGATGTGCAAATTAATTAGTCAGCCTAGAATACAAAAACATGAATATAATTACCATAAACTTTGTCGAAGAATTTGAGAGTTGTTAAACACAAACTTCAATTCTAATTAAGGAAACTAAAGAGAAAACGAAATTTGAGTTTGTAAAAACATGAAAGTACTTTTTATAAAACAGAAGAGAAAAATTAAAGGCCTTGTGCTAGACTTTTTTTCCTCCGGGGAATTGAATCTTGGACACCCATATATGGTTAAAGTTTAACTAAGAAGTTAAGTGTTTGGGATAACTTTTATTTAAACAAATATTATTTCAAAACTTATACGAATTCACATATAGCCCTCCAAATAAGTTAGCATACTTTCTCAAAGACTTGAATAGGATCTTTATGTGTAACCATGTCTTGGCAAGTTACAACACATCCATATACTTGTAAGACTCTTTTCGATATCCTTGCATATTGAGTATAATCCTTTGCCTAACCAAATTAAATTATTTAAAAACATGTATATGTAACTCTGTCAAATAATGTATCTAAAAGTAGGAAATAAAATTAATGTGTTCCTCGAAAGTAAACTCAATAATATTGTTTTTTCTATTTTGACAAGTATGTTGTCCAATTTCACAATCAACAATTACGTACAAGTATACACGATCAACAAGTAATGAAGTGATAATAAAGAGTGTCGTACCCACGAGGAATCTTATTCGACAAATTCCAACTACTAGTATTGTGATGCCCCCAAAATAGGTCCACACAACCCATTCTGAGTCGCCAAATACATTATACAGAAACCAAATACAAACTTCATTAATACAACTGTCGTGCATATTACGACAACACCTACGCCGAGAGTTTTAATAAAAATATTATCTTGTAGACAATATCCAAACTCAAATAAAGTCCTCATTACAATTATTGTTACACTATTTTACAAAATAGTGAGGACTGCTATAAAAATCATCTTGGACCATTACTCCACTCCCCGACTAGTCCCAGCTACATTCTCGCTTCCTGAGAAGAACAATGGAACCAAAAGGAAAATGGTGAGTTTAAATAACCAGTAAAGAATATTATGACTAAGATAATATAGAAAAAATTATCCTTACTCCTCAACAGGAAAAAATCTGATAGACAATAGACAACAAGTTTTAAAATACAACTGCAGCGGAAACAACAATTCATTAGAAGAGTCAAGTAGAGCATGATGTCTACTATCTTCTATGATTTAAAAGTCCATCATCAATATTTTATCCATGTAACATCATTCAATAAATATTTCTAATCAACGAATTATCCATGCACTACGGGCCAATAATATTCGTTAGTGTCACCAGTGGTCATGATCATGTCAAACACCTGTCCATCTATGCACCATGGGCCAAAGAAGACTTCCACCACAAACTTTATCTATAACATTAAATGTTATGATTATACGAATACACAATTCCTGGTTATAATTATACCAATCAATAGTCCATTTTTGCACTACGGGTCAAAGATAACTTTTAATACAATATAAGCATTAGAATGATGACAATGATATACAGATTCAATCAAGTGAGATAAAGGATAAATAAGATATTTATAATTCAATTTATTCAGAGTTCAAAAATGTTCACATTGTCAACATGATAACTATTTGTGAAGTAAAATTATAGAATAATATTCATGTATCAAAAATAATTTGGACAGAAAAGAAAATTAAATTCTGTTATGAACAGTACTCGTGAATAGTATCGTATGAATAGTACCGTATAAATAATACCCATGAATAGTATCCCAACATGAAAAGATCAAAATTAATAAGAATGTTCAGACCAATATTCCAATGAAATGATATTAGACGAAGCGCAAAACTTAAGGAATTTTTAATCATTTCAAGAATTATAGAAGCAATACTTATCCTAGTAAGTTTAAATTTAGGAATATGAAATAAAATAATATCTCTACATAATATGGAGTATGAAAGAAAATATTATTTCTTACTAGTATTGAAATAAAATAATATCCTTTACCTTAGTAGAAACTAGATTTGATTGAAATATAAGATATTATTCTGAGAAAATCTTGCACAAAAAGCTACACTCAACTTATACTCAAGAGAAATACTCACAATACTATAGAATAAGAATTTCTGATATTGTAATGGTGTGTTGAGTAAGGAGGGGTAACCTCCCTTTTATAGTGCAACAGAGGGAGAAAAGTTAAGTAGAGTGCCTAACTCTGCCAAATCTTTCCTGCCTAACTCTCCATTTTTCAATGCCTAACCTCTCACTTTCAATGGTGAGGGTCCACATCACTTTGCAGGAGAAGAAATTGCATGAGAAGTTACCCACCAAATTGGAAGAAAGAAAAAAAACTACGCAGGATACCACCACATGGTTTTGAAAGAATACCAAATCAAAATGATAACATTCACTCCACTTTTATTCTCATGCTAAAAATTATATATTTTAATAATAATATTACCATTAAAAAAATAATTATATTATTATATTATCACATTATTATAATAATATATTTGAATGAATATTTTATTGGAGAAGATAATTGCCAAACTTTCAACAAATATTTCATGCAAAATTCCTTCATTTATATCAAAATTGAACTAATATCCACCACATAATAATTATTCACAATTAATATTATAAGCTCACAATATTAACAACCAGATCATTTTCAGGAAAGAGGGGAATTTCCGATAAGGATTTATCCTTATTGTCGCGCAATTATATAACCTAACCCCTTTCGTTGACAGAATATTCTAGACATTGCCAATAATGCTAACTAATAATATGAATAATTGTGTCGTGTCAATTATTAATTTAATAATATAAAATATTATGCAGAAAATACTGTGACAATAATTGAATCAATAATATGAGATATTGTGCAACAATTACTGTGGCAATTATTGAATAAAACTGAGTGACTTCTTACGGAAGAATCAATAATCAGAAATATTGTGCAATACCATGTACTACTGTGCAACCACGTGTATTACTGTACTTTTTATCACCGAGTATTTCAATAGTTAACGGTAAAAGTTTTGCCATTATTTTTCTCGCTTTCTATATCTGACAGTTATTCCGTTATGTGGTCCACCAATGATTGCGCCGTCGTACAGATATTCTCCGACCAAACGAATATTTTATGACCACTTGCTTATTTTGCAAAATTTGCACATTTCACTTATAACTAAAGCATTATATCAAATCAATACCTTATTATTCAAAATAATAATTAGAGAAATTAAATTTTTATTCATAAAAAGTTGGGGTCTTACAGAAAACATCACAATTAAATTACAAATAGAGAAAAAGAAAAAAAATTCAGTAATTGACTTGTCTCTTCAATCTCCAATATGCAATCCTTGTGCGCTCCTCTGCAATCTCCAAGTTCAATCTCCAGCCTCTGTCTCAAAGTTTCTTTGTGTATCCCTTATTTGAAGCTCTTTTTCCTTTTATACTTGAAGTTCTCCCATCATTATTAGGCTTAAAGTCTCCAAATCATTATAGAAATTGACATAGTCATCAAAATTTTTGTCCACTTTTTGACTCCCAATACCTTAGCATTCAAATCCTTCACAAAACGAATGCCCCAACATTCAACTTCTACTTATTTACAAAAATGCCACTACTCACCCAAAATTGCCCGATTTACCCTTTCAGCTACATTAACCTACAAAATACATACTAAACCAATGAAATTTCCTAAAATACTTGGACACAAACAAAATATTAAGTCTAAAGATATATAATTAATGGGTATATTACGCACTCATCAAATACCCCCAAACCTAAACAATTGCTTGTCCTCGAACAATGCAAACAACTAAACAGAATGAATGTAATAACTCACTACATGAAACATCAACTCAAACATGACTCGACATTAAGAACCTTGACTAGGATCAAAGATCCATAAGTACAACTCAAATGAATGTTCAAAATCAAGCCTCAGCTATACTTGAAGTATCATCAATTTAATTTATCTCCAACCCACAATGTGTGTGTATCAACATGTCAATCTCACAACAAATTAATCAAACATAAAATTCATCTAGCCCAAGGATAGATAACCACAAATATAAGAAATTTATTACCCCTCTATAGATTAGATACTCCGTATTCTAAAATCCTTTTATTCTTTTTTTTTTTTTTGAACTTGACCAGTGCAATGTCTATTTTCCTTAGGTTTTTCAATGCTACCCATATAACAAGCTTTCAATCAATACTCCCAAACCAATTGCTTTTATAGTACTAGGTGTTAAGACACACCTATGGATCTAATAACTCGAACAACAAAGACTACAAAACTAAACTAGCCAAGTGTTTATTTTATTTCTTTTGACTTGTGAAATGTTAATCTTATGAGGCTTTTCAAAGTTACCCGTGTAGCGAACTTTCAACCAACGACTCCCAAACCAGATGGTTATACAACGCTGAGTGTAGAGACACTCCTAAGGGCGTACTTGTTCGAGTAACAAAGGCCACAAAAATAACTAGTCAAAATTATTTCCCTTTTTTTTTTTCATCTTTTCCATTTTTTTAATATATAATTCTCAAAACACAGAATAAACTAACCCATAAAGGGTGATGTCTATCTGTCCTAAGCTATAATTCTTTTAGTTTAACTAATTCGCAGCTATTGATAAACTGACATTGTGCAATTAAAATCAGGGGTTTCTTCAATAAGTCCAATCAACAATATCCTCAAGTTAAACTAAGCTATCGTTTTCTCATTCATTCAAGTTGTAAATTAATTCACAAAGTTTTTATCATTGGCCACACAAGGCTCATGCTTTATCATGCTCAAGTTATAACTATGCAAACACCATGCAACTAACACATAATCATAGTACTAAAAACTAACATAACCTAGATGCAAACCGACCTAACATGACATAAAAACCTACAATTACCCCCAAACTTGAATTGAGCAATGTCCTTATGCGAAAAATAAGAACTGAGGACTCCCCTGATTTGGTTAATCGTTGTGATCGATCTTGTCATTGCTCTCAACTTCTTGATAGGAAAGAGGAAAAAGTGGCAATGTGAGTGCCACTGGAAATTGGCTAGGGTTCACAATGGGATTCATTCAAATGGCTTGGATGGTTTGAAAGTTGAACTCTCCCCTCGTTGATGTTTTGCTAACATCCTTGCAACCTCGAAACAAGATATAGTCAGTATATACCAAAGTAGTTCATGGAAAACTCACAAATATTTCACAAATCAATGACTACTAAGTAATCACAACTATATGTTAGCATTATGCACAATCCCCCCAAACTTAGTATAAATCTCATTTAAAATGCCAATCAAACCATATTGGGCTCATGTAAATTACTTATGATAGTTTATATAGTGTTCTTAGGAAAGATTAACATCTACTTAAAGGAATTTAGCAATATTTCTTCTCACAAGAATTTTTTCAAATACCTTGTGGGCACTAGTTAAAACCAACTAGGATATAAGTTCCTTCAAGTAATCAAACTCCAACTAGGATATGAGTTGTTAACAGGAATTAAATTTATTTATAAGCCCTTTTTCAAGTGATCAAATAAAAATATCTAATTTAATTAAATATACGATATTCCTATGCAAAACAAAAAAATTAAATTCATTAAGTACCAATTCCCAATTATTACATACAGTGAAAAGAGATATCCCTATTCAATTCATAACCTTAATTATTCATCCCATGCAAATAATTAAGAATACATGGTATCATATTCAGTTCTAACACTATATTTTATCTCCTGAATTTATCTAGTGTAACATGGTAATTATTGGCCAAATAATTAATCAATAACCATGGAATATGATAGACAACTCAATATGAATAAATAATTGGATTAATACGGATAATCAATTCATACGTATAAAAGGTTCCATTGTAGCCTTAATTATGAAATTATATCATATTCGAAATTAAAACCAAAAATCCAATGGAAAAAATCAAAATTAAATTACAAATAGAGAAGAAGAATAAAAACTCAGAAATTAACTCGTGTCTTCAATCTCCAATCTGCAATCCTTGTGTGTTCCTCTGCAATCTCCAAGTTCAATCTCCAGCCTCTTTCTCAAAGTCTCTCTCTGTATCCTTTGTTTGAAGCTCTTTTTCCTTTTATACTTGAAGTCCCCCCCCCCCCCCATCATTATTAGGCTTAGAGTCTCCAAATCATAATAGAATTGACCCATTCAACATAATTTTTGTCCACTTCTTGACTCCCAATGCCCTAGCATTCAAATCCTTCACAAAACGAATGCCCCAACCTTCAACTTCCACTTATTTACAAAAGCCACTGCTCACCCAAAATTGCTAGATTTGCTCTGCATTAACCTATAAAATATATACTAAACCAATGAAATGTCCTAAAATACTTGGACAAAAACAAAATATTAAGTCCAAAGATACATAATTAATGAATATATTACCCACTCATTAACGTACTTAGCATGAAAGTCTCCTATGATTTATAGTTGATAGCTTAGTCTTTAAAGTTGATAGTTTAGTCTCAAGTTAAGAAGTCAATAACAATAAATTCTTTTTGAAAGTGATCAAAGTTCAACACAACTTATTTTTCTGAAGTGTGAAGTCTAGTATACTGCATGTTAAAATTGAGAACTGGAATCTATTCATTAAGTATATAAATGAGACACTGATAAAGGTGGAATAGAAAGATGGAAAAAAATGAATGTTACAATCTTTACTAAGCACGAAGACAGAAAATTTAACTAGCATCAAGCTTCATCCATGAAAGTTTTAGTTAAACTCTCATTACTGAAATATTAAGTCATCAACATAGTAATTTAACTAGAACAATGTCCATAACATAAGAAGAATGAGTTAAATCTCGGATAATAGAGGGAATTTTTTGTGAAGTTCACAGGAAGTCCCCAAAGCTCAGACTTCCTAGGAGCTTGAAAATTATCCTTTGACTACTAATAACAAATAATTATATCTTTACTGCACCGAGTTTAGAATTGATATTAATAAGAAAGTATTTCCAAGTGATCCGGATGCAAGCCACTCTGCCCTAAATGACAGTTGAATGATCAAGAAACAAGTCACGGTAATCAACAGTCCCTAGAAATGGGTAGTTCTTAACAATCAACACATGACAAAAGTTAAAGCTTAAAGCAAAACGTATCCCAAGTGCGTCAATGGGGGCAAAATAACTTTACCATACGATAATATATTAAAATATAATACGTTCAGCTCCTTTTTAATCATTCACATACTAACTTATATAAGATTTTATCTTTATTATATTTGCCTACTAGGTACATATCATTCTATAATCTGGAGTTTTAGGTTCAAAAAAAAGTTGACTACTATTAAGGAAGCACAACTGAAACTAATTAACAACAATTACTATTATAATAATTCAGCATATATTAGATCTTGAAGATAACATTACATGCCTTAAACCATGGAAAAGCCCCTTATGCGCAAAATTTTCCAACCCTCATTGCAATTTACCAAAACAACTCTTGGCCCCCAAAATTTTTAAATGTCCTAAAGTAAGATACCTCTGCTCATAATAAAATAAAAAACTAACAAATGGCAATAATTCAGCATACACACCGTATTATGTCCAAGAGGAGCTCTAAGAGCCAGCTGGTCAAATGTTAAACATTCACCACCAGCCTTCTCAATCATTGCCCTTGCAGTCTCTGTGAACCTCAAAGCATTTACGTTCAAATAAGGAACTTCAAGCACCCTAACATCATCTGTAATAGTACCAACAATCATCGCAATCTTGTCTTCCTAATGTAACAATATTAATCAGCAAAGACATTAGTATGCCCATCCAAAAAATAGGAAAAGAATTATACGCTCCCTACCCCAAGTCAGAGAGTCCAACCTCTCTTTAGTAACATCCTAGAGAAAGGCTCCAATTTGGAAATTAAAGTAAAATAAGAATCTTTATGTCAATTCTTATTAAAAATGTAAATGTAGTATATGCTAAAGAGAATTACAGAGTTTCACCTTGAAGTGTTGTTTTTCAAATTTAACCTCAAAGAAACCCAATTTCTTTAAACACTGGATATGTCAAACCTAACGCCACAAAAACCCAATTTCTTTAAATGATGTATATGAAGTAAAAGAAATTTCAAGAAGAGATTTGTAACATTTAAATGAAGAGAGGTTGAAGAGGACTGATGATTATAGAGTTCGAATTCATTGGCCTCCAAGTCTCTTGGGAAATCATAAGCTAACATTACCACTAAAAAACAAAGAATAACAAAATTGAACCCATTTGCAGCTCAAAAATTAAAATTATACAACTTTATCTCAGAAAAATATGTATAAAAATGAATTGAAATTATAAAGGAGTGGAAAAAGTTAGGAAATGAGAAGATTAAAATTGGCATAATTAACTAAAACATTACCATAGATTAACACATCAGTCAAAAACTTCACGCTTCTGATATTCTACTCTAGAAATAGCTTTCAACATCACAACTTTCGGTGATAAAATCCCACCTTCCTCCAAGAACATGCTCACCAAATTCTTGGAAAACCCACTCACAAAATTATGAACACTAACAAAATAGGTCCTGTGGGCCCAAGTGCAAATTAGGGTTCACTTGACCTAATTGAATTAAATGCACAAATAAAGGTTCGCGGTATGATTAAATGAAAAGACGGAAGAGCCGGAAATAAAGAAGCAAGACCTGAGAGAATCTTTCACGTGTTCCAAGACAGAAGACACGTGGAGACGACTCATTTTGGGAATTGATTGAGGGATTTGATTGGTAGCTAGAAGGGCAAGACGATCTGAGCATTACTCTGATGACTAAGGGTAAATTTGAAATTTCCCTGAGGACATGTCCCTAGAACATGACCACTCTCCAAAAAATCCTATAAATACCCCTTCCACTCCATTGGGAAGAGGACTTCTCTTCAGACTCAGAACTTGGAACTTTTGGAAGACTAGGAGACTTGGAGATTCTCTCTCAACCCAAAGACTCAAGAAGGCTCTCTGAATCTTTGCTACAATAACAAGGTTCTTGGATTCTAAGAGTTCTGCCACGTGTCGTTGGAGTAATCGCTCACCTGTTCTTCTCCCCTCTTTAATCAATCAATCAATTCCGTATTCTTCGTGAATTTCTCTCCTCCTCAGCCAACACGAAACCCTAACCCTAGCAAGGTACGATTTCCTTACCCACAAGTCCAATTACACATCTAAACAGCTAGAGAGTGAGAGAGTTAGCTAGGTCCAATTACCTGCTTGTGAGAGTTAAAGACAGTGATAACCCATATTTTCAGAAATTATTAAATAAGAATTTAATAAATAAAATGCTTATTATGAATATATATATTTTGGATTATGTGGTTTGGTGGGAAGAAATTAAATATATATGAGATTGAATAGTTGATTAAAGAAAGTGAAGAGACTTAGTTATGTAAAGGAATATTGTGGAAAAAAAACTTCATTGAATAAATATTGGTTAATTTAAATTAAGTTGAAAATTATATTATGAAATAATATAATTTGATTATTATGCCTTGTTGGCAATGAAACTATTATGAATTAAATTTCATAAATAACGAGAGTAATTCACTTAATTTAAATAGTGAATTAACGTGAATATATTTATTTTAATAAAATAAGAAAGCAATGTGTTACATATAAATGTAATACGATTGTGAATTTCGTATGTAGTTAAAATATTTATGGAATAAAATAAATATTTGACGAGAATTGTTATGGGATAATTTATTTAAAGTGTGATAATATTGATGGAATGTGAAATATTCTATTTTAGTTAATTGATTAAATTAGAGGATTAATGATTTTTTAAATAAAATTAGAATTATATTGGTTAAGTAATTTAATCAAATAAAGCATGACATTTGTGAACCATATGATAAGGGGGATTATTAAAATAAATTAGTAAGAGGTTGTTTGAGTTCTAAGCAAACATGGCCTAGAGACCCTTTGTAATTACAACTGTCGTGACTCTTTATATTGGTAACTGGTCAAGCCACGTTTAAGTTGAGGTTCAATTTATGCTTACGCTATATTCATAAGGCTAAGAGAAAGAGAATAAGAAATTCTCTGTGAAGGTTTGAGAACTAAAGAAAAACAAGAAGATTGTTCGAGTTTTCTAGCTAAACAAAGGAATTAATCTAGTTTTAAACTTTAGTTGTGTTTTTTTAAAATTACTTCACTGTAATTGAGTTTTGATGATAAAATTCTTGAGATGTTGTATATATATGTTTATGGTATGAATAATATGTTATACATAATCTTTGATTGGTTTTGGGGTTATCAAAATCATGAGAAAATGTTAAAGATGAAGAGTTAGAGTTTTGTTGAAGTATATATGATTTGGTCTATTTTGAGACTAAAATTAGCTATGAATCGATGTCTAAAATCTTAAATTGATAGTGGATTGTGCTAGTGTTTTGAAAAAAGAAAGCATTGCAACTTGAATGATTCAATTTGGTTGAATAACGAATTCGTAGTGGTTGATTACGCTAAAAATGTAAACACATAAAAATTTAGCATGAACTTTGAAATTGGGTCATTAGAATGGTTGTTGGTATTTTTGGAAGATGTTAATTTTATGGTATGTTGTAGTTCTAAGAGTTAGGAGTCCATAGAGTCAAAAACGGACTCAATTGGATGTGTATAGATCGGGTTACAAAGATTGGAAGGAAGAAGGGTCAAAAAATTGTGAAGAACAAAAATAAAATGCATTCTTACTAAGCTGGCGTCATAGCGTCACATTCAAGAGAAAACACAATCATAGCGATGCCAATCCCTATTTCAGCCTAATAAAGAATGGTTACAAATAGGGCCTAAAAGAATTGAACCTACTAAATTTAAATTTACTTATTACACATTATTAGATATAATGAGATGCTTTAAATACTTAACAACATGTTAAGTAACAAATTAAAAGATGAAATTGGAAGGCATGATATGAAGGTTTATTTAAATAATAATAATAATAATAAACCTTATCCACATAATGTGATAAAAAGAGAGGCCTTTAAAACTTAATTAGATGATAAGTAAAAGATAAAGGGTTACTTAATGAAACTTAATCAATGTTATTAAACATGAGCCTCATAATATAGACGCATGACAAGCCTTAAGCACTTAAGTTAACATTAAGTGTCAATTAAACAAAACGTAATGAGAAGATAAATATTGACGTAATTAAATTGAATGAACAAAGAGAAGGTTTAGTAAGACCTAAACACTTAAACGAATGTTAAGCGTCAAGTAAAAGGAAGTGTGATAAGAAGTGAAGGAAAGATTAATGAAAACAAATAAAGTGGACAATAAGGAGGCTTAAAGGGACTTAAACACATAATTGAACATTATAAAAGGAAATATTATGGATTGTAGAGTAAAGTTTGTCGACGCCGGGATTTTTATTTGTCCCTTTTCTGTTCTTGTTCTTTAGTGTTCTCATGTTATGTGAGATTTGTTTGGAAAAACAAGTAAAAAAGGTCTGACATGTATATGTCGACAATTTGACTGTAAGAGTTGCCAGTTGGTGTTTTTAACTAGTTACACCAACGTAACCGAGAAAAGGTTTTCACATTAACCTAGTGATGTGACACTGCTAAACGGGTCTGTGAAATTGAGATTCATTTGGGTTCGGGGGCTTGATTGTGCGGAGGGAATGTGTTAGGCACCCCCCGACATTCGTGTTACCATGGTGACCGCCACTTTTCAAGAAATTGTTATGATAATGTGTGTGTGTGTGGGTGGGTGGGTCAATGTGCTGTTATTTGGAAGTAGTGCGAGGCCTCATTCGCACCTATATACAAAGGGTTTGAATTTGTATGAAAATTCAGTTTTAAACATGATATAGCAATGAGGTTTTGTAAAAGAGGTTTTTCAAACCCTGTGCTCAATAGTAATTGAGACCTTTTCATACTTCCATTTTATTATTAAATGTTCGACTTGATTGCTTTTATTTTTGAGATGTGAAGCATCTTGAGAAAATAATATATAGCGATCTTAGAACTCCTCATGGGCATGAAAGTCATCTAAGGAAATTTAAACACCGTGAATAATTTATAAGCGCTTCTGACTAAAAATGTCCATCACGGAGGCAGAATCTAGATTCGATGGTTGAATCATGTGATCACATGATTCCTAGGCTCACATGATGTTGCAATTTATATGACAAGCAGTAAGTAGTTATATATATAAAAGATGTAAATATATATATACAGACATGATCAACTACCACGAAGCACCTCCATGAGGGATCGGAAATGTAAATATATAAAAGCGGTAAATATATATATATATATATATATATATATATATATATGATCAACCACCACGAAGGACCTTCATGGGGTTCGAAATGTAAATAAAGCATTAAATCGACCAACCGCTCTGAAGTAAACTCCAAAGGAGACGAATGTAAATAAAGCGATAAAAATGATCAACCGCCACGAAGTGAACTCCGGTATGACGGAATGTAAATAAAAGCGATAAAAAGCATACAAGTAAACTCGAACTGTGACGGAAATGTATATATATATATATATATATATATATATATATATATATATATATATACACACCACAGATCAAGTCCTGGACTCCGGACTGATCAAATCGGACCTATTTTTTTTTGCTTTTTTTTTTTAAAACAACTAAAAAAATTTAATATTTTATGGGCTGAAATTTTTCCATAATATAATTTTTTGGGCGTGATTTGGATACCTATACATAAAATGTATATGCGATCGCATAGATCGCATGACACTATTTTGTTATACGTATCCAAATCACATCCAAAACACTGTATTATAAAAAAATTCGAGTTCCATAAAATATTTAAAAAAAAATTTAGTTGTTTTTTTTAAAAAAAGCCAAAAAAAAGTCCGTATTTTAAGAAAGTTCGAGAGTCCGGATAGGAACCGGACTCTCTCTCTCTCTCCCTATATATATATATAAACAGTATATATATAGACAAAAATAAAAACCACGGACCAAAGTCTGGACATACACACACAACACGACTCTTAATGTGAAGAAGAGTGTGTGCAAAGATGAAGAGAAAGGCTTTATAATGTGTAAGAAAGCTTACAGTGGGCTGCCAAAGAAGACTTCTATGACTTTAAGTTGATGAATGGCTCTCGCCGGTAAAAATATAGCTATATGTGAGCTAACAAGTGTTTAAAATGAGAAAGCACTCAATATGTGGTGTGTACAGAGCAAATTTGACAGGGCTTCCTTGCCTTTCTTCTCTTGAAAATGGCCACCCCAAGCTCTATATTTATAGAGATGGGAGCCGCAGGTGTACCTGCGGCAACCGCAGATGCACCAGCGGCTGCCCGGGGTGCCTCGGGCTCCGCAGGTCCTACTATCTCGAAGTACGTGCACACATGAAACATGATGTCCGCTCAAACTTGCAGAACTTCAATCCGAGCATCTGATTGAGGTGTATAAGACCTGTTTCGGACTGCTGTTGTCGAGAGATACACAATGACATGGGATTAGAGGTTGTACGAAGTCAGGAAGATGGAACCATGTCCTATCTCTTCAAGCTTTAAATTCTATCTAGTGTGCTGCCTTGCGTAGTAGTCACTCGAGATTGCAACTCCTTGGTTCTTGTGGGACATTGTTGTGTAGAATGTATGTTGATTGTTGTTTGTTGAGACGGCGCCATGTGGGGTTGAGGTGGAAATTTGATGACTTTGCTCTTTATCGGGGTTATATCTGGTTTTAGTTGATAAAGACGTTGCTTAGGGTTATCTCTGAGTTTGGACCACTGCAAGTGTTGATTTCCCTCAGGGTTGTCTCTGAGGTCTGCCTGTCCTCCCGGGGTTATCTCTAGATTTGTGAATTGAGTGCCTCGGTGTGAGTCCCGAGGTTGAAGCTGACTACATGGGTTGAAAGGAGCATTTTCGGGGTTATCTCCGGAACTGCAACTGCACTCCTTGGGGTTATCTCCAAGGTTGACATTTTCTTTCTCGGTGTTGTTTTCGGGATTGAGACTGAACATCTCGGGGTTATCTCCAAGATGAATCGGCCTTCTCCGGTGGAATTTCTGGTATTTGCACTGCTATTCTCGGGGTTATCTTCGAGATGGGGAAAGGATACTCCCGGTGTGTTTTTCGGGATTGAAACTGAAGTTCCGGTGGTATCCGGAATTAAGTTGAGCTGTCTTTCAGGGTTATTTTTGAAAAACAATTCCGCACTTCCTGCAATGTTAGTAACAGGTAGGAAGAAAAATTTTGAGTGTCTACAGATGCCCCTCTTTATCATATTCATACAATGCAATGGCATGAATATGATAATGAATATTAGACACTTAAAATGCAACAAGATGATTATGATGTAATGCATGACAACATGATGCAAATGTATGTGGTTTGTTGGATTGTCCTCCAACATGATGTGATGATTACCGGCTCCCTGTTGCTTCTACCGGGGATGGCAATAACCAGCCTGATGAACTGTCTTGGATGCGCGATCCACATCTATCATGAATCTCTAGGATAGTTGACGTTGGGGCTATCACCAAATTCTTGAATCCTTGATACATACTTTATCCTAAAGATGTATCTCTCACGTACAAGAGACTCTGTGGGGATGGCTTTTGTCTATTGAGGATGTGTATAACATATTCCATCATCGGTCCTCCTCGATAAGGATGTTTTTCCCTAGTTTATATTTCTAGGTCCTTTCGCTACTCTGTTGGAGTTACTTCCAATAGTCGATGTTGTCAGGGTTGCCTGACCTTCATTGACATGTGTATCAATGGATGAGATCCCTGCTGAGGATAATGTCAAGGCTGCTTAACCTTTATTGACGTGTGCATTAATGGATATAAATGCTTGACACCCTCACCGGGGACCATGTCAAGGCTGCTTGACCTTCATTGACATGTACATCAATGGTTGAAAAATGCATGACACCCCCGCCGGGGACCATGTCAAGGCTGCATGACCTTCATTGACGTGTACATCAATGGTTGAAAATGTGTGACACCCCCGTTGGGGATCATGTCAAGGCTGTTTGACCTTCATTGGCGTGTGTATCAATGGTTGAAAATACGTGACACCCCCGCTGGGGACCATGTTTTAGGGCTACGACCTTGCACTGACGGCATCGGACCTCTGTGAGATATTTCTGAATGTAATTTTCAACAACTGGGATCATCGGTATATTGTACCCTATGTTTGGGCGAAGACCAATGAGTATTATGTAAAGCCAAAGTTTGACCCTTGAAAACCAGGATTGCGGGCTATTCCGCTCAATCGCGTAGCGTTTTTATTCATGATTTGGCCTTTTCAGCATGTAAGAACTCCTTTGCAACTCGAACTGGACCGAGCCGGAGGGGTGGGACCCATGTAAGAGTGCAATAGGTACACCTGCAGCAGCCGCAGGTGGACCTGTAGCCAACGGTGGCTACATAATGCTTGCAAGTTGCTTTTATAGGTCATTTTTAAGCTGCGTCGCGAAGGAAATCTGAAAGCTCTTCTTCAGATCTACTGAGTTCGAATGACTTTCTGCAAATTCTGTCACCGTACAAGTGTTCTACACTATCCTGATAACATATGCATGTATTCTTTTCCAGTTTTTATCCGTTGGAAAATGACTTATCACATGAAATGCATCTAAACACATAGTAGTGCACATGTATGCTGAAATGACTTGATAAAAAATATTCAATATAGTAAATGTTAATATTAAACCATGCTGAACATAATGATGTGAAAAAAATTTGACTTTTGAAACAGTCAAATTGACACCTTTTTTCTGCTATTTCTTATCCTATTTGAGGACAAATGAGCAAAGGTGAAAAAAGCACAATAATCCTGGTAATTAGGCTACCCTTACGGATTTTTACTTTGATGCATGTAGGATGTATATGACTGTGGGCAGGTGTGCTACTGAATGGCCACCTAGTCATGCCTATGTGCATGTGGATAGTCCTATTTACAAAGGGGACTCTGACAAAAATTTTCCAAAATGTAAGCATTGGGTAGTCATGCATTTTTAACTCTACTGTTGATGTATGTTAAAATAATACATGCATGCAGTCAAAAAATTTCATTTTGAAAAGCTCTAGATAAGAATTTACCACACCCTTTCTGAGGTGATTTGGAGACTTGTTGTCCAGATATATGGATCTAGATCAGCCGAGTAGTTCCCGCAGGACCACTTCTGGTGTGCGGAGGAGGACTTCTGAAGTGCCTCGACCCCATTCCGTTAGACAGCCTCGTCGTTTGGTGGAGGCGGTGATACGTCCTGTTCAGGTTGATGTACCGGATGTGGAGGACGAGGAGGAGGATGTACCGGTTGAGGCTCCCGCTCCTGCTGCACATGTTCCCTATAGGGACCTCCCGAGTAATCAGGTGGTGAACCCAGAGTTGTTGGGCAATTTGAGTAGACATCCCTCAGTTTACTTGCACGCAAATGAGGTACAAAGCTAGATTTTAATCTTCCTTCTTTCCTATTGATGAGGAGTAAAGGGTTCTGATGTTGATCTGCTTTGTGATGTAGGTTCCCAGCTTTACATAGCCTAAAGGGAACTGGTTTAGCATTTACGCCATGCACCAGGCTCTGCATCCTGACTATAGAGCGATCATGTATGACTGGGGATTTGGGGCATTCTTTTTCATCCTTCCCTGCCATTGTCCCTAGGGATACCTCAGGGCATTGTCTAAGTGCTGGTTTCACCAGACTCAGTCACTCTATTTGTTTGACTGTGAGGTGATTATTACGCCAATGGATTGGCGATTTATCACAGGTATAAAGTTTGGAGGGGCACCAATGTCTTGTACGGTGGATATTACCCCGACTGCCATAAGATCTTTGCTAGGAGTTTCGGCAGAGGCGCTCAAGGGAAGGACTATTTGTACAGGTCCTTTGAGCGTAGATTCTATGAGCGGGCTGTTGAGTGAGCCCATACCTGATGATGTGAGAGTCAAGGATCACATTCTTCGGTGATTGTTCCTGATGATCATTAAGGGCTGCTTCATAGCTGATAACTCTTCTACGGTGTCCATCGCTTTGATCAGTGCCACTCGACACGTGGACTATATTAGAGATTATGATTGGGGTTCCTACACCTTTGCCTACTTCCTCAGGGGAATGCTCATGCGTTCGCATGGCTTGACAGAGGCTTGACTAGGATTTTACCCATTTCTGCTGGTGAGTATTTCTCTTGTAATTTTCCATGTATAGGTTAAGAGTGTTGATTGACAGCAAATGTTTACCTTTGTGTTGGCAATTTTGGGTCTACGAGAGGCTCCCATGTTTACGTCCGGTGATTGTGTTAGGATTCGATACCTACCCACGAGGACAGCGATGACATCATTCCATACTGGCGGAGGTCCTTGTAGCTGAGGGTTTCACTAATTGCCGGCTACAACCGGAGTTGTTGACATCTGATGTCTTCAAATGGATTCCCAATTCAAGGGAGCATTTGAGCATTGGATTTGAGAATGGGTACCTGACTGGTGTTGAGCACGTGATTTACACCCGTAGGATTCCTCTCTTCACAGATGGAGGATGGGAGCTCTATTTAGGAGAGCATGCTATTAGGAGCACCAGAATAGAGATTTGTATACTGATCTTGCCTCCTGCCAGGCGTTATTGGCCTGTTTCGCAGTCACTCGTCATTGATATCCCATTGTTGGGTGTTGACGATTTTACATTATCAGAGGGTCCCTGCATTCAGGAGATATTCTAGCATTGGTGGTTCCCTCGTACCATTGGAGCGCAGACCCGTGCCACTCAGTTCATGGGGGATATGGTTCCTGGATCCGTAATGATGATGGATTGGCTAGCCTGTGTCCGAGATCCAACTCATTTGACACAGATTGACAGTTTGACGCAGCAGTTGGACTGGTCACATTTCTTTATCCAGCACTTGGGCAGAGATCCTTCCGAGGCAGATACTTTTGATCCTTCCAGCTCTGGCACTGGCCCCTCAGGTGACTCATATGACTTTACCGGTGCAGATCCTCCCCTTGTATAGGTCTGACATCCCTATGGATAGAGATCTAGTGACTCAGGAGGAGTTAAATCAGATGGATAGGATTGATTATGTAGACATTGACACCATTGTCTTCTTCTGATGTGTATTCTCATTCTCTTTTGATAGGCCTCTGTTAGACATTGGGTGGCTTCGCCCCATTCTCGCTATATCTTTTGATAGATCTCTGTTAGATGTAGGACGTCTGTGCCCCATTTCCTTGTATTTCTAGTTGTATAGAGATGTATTAGATGATGATATACTTAGGAATGTATGTATAGTTTTCTATTCCCTATATCATATTGCCATCTATTGTTTATCATTCATGTATTATGTTATGCATATGTATGTATGTCCAGAGATATTCAGCATTGACCCCTGGATGGTCTTATGACACGGCCCGTACAGATAGTATTACCTCACCAACATATAGTATTACCTCACCAAATCCAGTTCCAAGGAAAACAACTCAAGCTTTCCAAGGCGCAAATCTGGATATTGACCAACCACTTATTGAAGAAGCTTCGGAAGGGAGTTCAACATCACTATACATGCCCAATCGACAACAAACCAACATAGGAAGGCAAGTCAAGGATGCTAGCAAAGAGCAGACGAATGTTGTGCAACTGGAGATGCTCAAGGCATTAAAGGAAGCACGAGAAGGACAAGGGATGATGATGGCCATGATGCTGGAGATGCAGAGGAAGCAAGAGGAGATGGGGAACTTCCGCCAGCAATTGATGCAGATCCCTACCTTCAAGGCCATGTTCCTAGGTAATTCGCAGGGAGAACAAGTAGGAGTGGAAGACAACAACAATGGCAGCAACAACAAAGAAAACCAGATTGTACCTCCATTGACTGAAAGTCAATCGGTTCCAGTAATCAACTTGGAGCTCCAGAACAGTGGTGACGGGCCACAACCTAGGTTGGAAGCAAGCCAACCTCAGACGAACATCATCCCAACTGCTCTTCCATCATTTTCACAGGTGCAGATGCCAACCATCCCAAGCCATGTCCAGCGAGTGAGCCATCAAATGCCACCAGTGTCAGCTTTGCACGATGCAAGTGTACATCAACCAATCTCTTCACCATACACACCGCCAATCTGAAAGAATATTACAACACCCCAAAGAGTTCACGCCATGGCCGATGACGTGACGAAGGATGATATGATCGATGTGATCAATCAACTTCGCAGGCAGACATCCCAACCCTCGGAGTTAGATTTTACTCCACCTTACCCTGCAGACATTCGAAGGAAACCTTATCCGACGGGGTATATTAAGCATCCCTCGCAGTTTCAAAAATATAACGGGGAGAAAGGAAATGCCAGGGAACACATTGCCAGGTTCGTAGAGTCGATGTCTCCGTTGTTAGGATATGATAAAGTAGACAACCACAACTTGTTGATGAGGGAATTCAACAAGACTTTGATGGATAATGCCTTTAGTTGGTACTGCAATTTGGAGAAGGGATCAGTCCATGATTGGGATGATCTAAAACTGCAATGTTTTAAGAAATTTTTCTATGTGCAGAAATAGGTAACCATCGTAGAGCTCATGCGATTCAAGCAGAAGCCAAACGAGGAGCTGTCAGATTACGTGGATAGGTTCAGGGCCCAAGCACAGAAGTGTAAGAAGCCAATTGAAGAAAAGAACTTGGTTAGCATATGCAACAATGGGGCTTTAGACACCTTCAAGCCCCACCTCATTACCAAAGCTTGTGATTCATTTGCGACCCTCTCATCTTTTGCACAAGACTTGGGAGGAATCATGACATTTCCCACCAGCCATGCGATGGTTACATGGAAGGGCAAGAGGACTACAATTGTGGCTTTGGCGGATTCTCAGTCAAAACCACAAGGGGGCAAGAGGGAAAAGAATGAGAAATTTGAGCGAGGTAGAGAAAAGCATGGGGACAAGTATACCAGAATGCCAGTTCTGGAGGCTATTACATGCAGCGAGGAGGCATTCAGGAGCCTGTACGAACAATGGGTTAAGCATGGAGTGGTGAAGCCTCCAAAGCCCCGGTTGGTTGCAACGGAAGAGATGAACAGAAGACCGGACTTTTGTGTATACCACCAATACGCAGGACATTCCACTATGGACTGTTATAGTCTGCGGAGGATATACCATGAGAAGCTGGCGGCCGGGGAGATTAAACTAGGAGAAGAAACGTATAACACTATCACCCATGGTGCAATCCCGAAAGTCAAGAACCCAAATACTGACTCTACCATCGAAAAAAACTGAACTAAAGATGAATTAAAAATCTACCCAAGATGGTGGTCCACCAAAAATGGTGGTTTAAGTCCTCAGGAGTATCCCTTGCCAAGTAATTGGATGACAAAAGTTGGAGGCACAAGAATTGACGAATTAAATATATACATATATATATATATATAAATAAATAAATAAAAAAAATCCACCCAAGATGGTGGTCCATTCTAAATGGTGGTTAAGTCCTCGTAGACTGTACTTGCCAAAAAATTAGACGACCCAAGTGACGAGGCACCCGATTTCAAGTCCTCGTAGACTGCACTTGCCAAGAAATTGGACAACCCAAGTGGCGAGGCACCCGAGTGTTACACTTTATCACTAAAAGTGAATGAGGCACCTGACTATAAGTCCTTAGACCCGAGAAGTTATACTTTCAACTTTAAAAGTAATCGAGGCACCTGACTATAAGTCCTCGAACCAGACAAGTTATACTTTCAACTTTAAAAGTAATCAAGAATTTATTATTTGAAACGTTATGCTGTTCGTTAAAAGCAATTTTATTATTAATAAATTGTCAAACTTCCACTTATTCTTGAATATTTTTTCTAATCTTTTTTTTAAAAAAAGTATAGATTCAAGTGTTAGTTTGCATAAAAAAAACATGTTTTTTCTTGAAAAGATTCATGTTTGCTGTTTTATGAGACCTATTATTGTCTTGGAGTCTTAATTCGAACAACTTAAGATTCAATGTTAAATATTGAGTTTTAAAGAATCGTTCAAATTAAAGGCAATCAATAAGGATAAAAGAAACTACAATTTGATAAATGAAATATATGTACATGAATTTTCTGATATAGGAAATGGAAAAAACTATGAAAGCTTATGATCTAAAGGCCATGACATGTCGAACTAAAGAGAGGGGAATAGCTAAAGCCTTCAAGTCGACAATGGTGTGGTACCCTGAGCCTTCGTATTGGAGGCTATCGAGCCTTCAAGGTCTTGGATAGCTGACTCAATTACCCAAAAGCTTGGTCTTCAAATTATATATGGCATCTTGAAGCTCCTAAAGTTTACATAAAGTAAGTCATTCTCATGGAGATGTGAAGTGACTTCCGAACGAAGTGCAACAACATGATGATTGGAAATAAAGAGATCCAACCTAGCATGGAAGGGAGACATGTCCAAGGAAAGTTAGGAGATACCTAGATATCCTTGAAGAGCTCCTCTAGGGCTTGCCCTCCAAGGGTTTGCTCCCCTAGAGGTTCACTCTCCTAGGACTTTCATTTTCAAGGTTTGCAAAACATCAAGCTTCAAGAAGTGAAGACTTCAACACTTAAAAATATTTTGCGCGATCATCTCACCAAAGGCGTGAGTCACGCGCAGGGGGCAAATTCTTACTGGTAGATGACATAGACATCCTCCAGAGCAGAGGTGCATTCCCCCCAAGCAGTGACGAATATGCATGTAGAGGAGCACCACGGTTCTGTTGAATACGAGTGTCTCTGCATAGCTGGATGCAACGAAAAATGTCAGCTTTTTCTTTAGTACATCCACATAATCAACATTCTCAAGTATCTCGTTGATCCAATGCTGCCATTCCTGAAGGTGGCTAGATGAATTAGACAAAATATGAAGGAGGAGGCCATTAGGTTGGTTCCCCTAGGGGTTGGCCTGTAGGGTTTAGCCACCTAAGGAGCTCTCCCCTCTTACATTTAACTTATCCTTACTCGTTGAATCAACTGATTGGAATAAATGTTACTTCACCAGAATATCCGAGCCAAGATCCTTGTTAAGGTGATATGGCCCGGAATAAGTTCTTCCTCCTTGCGGTGTTGTCCTTTTCTTTCAGAATATCCGAGCCAAGGACCTTGTTAAGGTGAAATGGCTCGGAATAAGTTCTTCTTCCTTGCGGTGTTGTCATTTCTTTCAGAATATCTGAGCCAAGGACCTTGTTAAGGTGAAATGGCTCGGAATAAATCCTTCCTCCTTGCGGTGTTGTCCTTTCTGTCAGAATATCCGAGTCAAGATCCTTGTTAAGGTGAAATGGCTCGGACTAAATTCTTCCTCCTTGAGGTGTTGTCCTTTTTTTGAGAATATCCGAGCCAAGATCCTTGTTAAGGTGAAGTGGCCCAGAATAGATGATTCCTCGTTGCGGTGTTGGTTTATCTTTGAGAATATCCAAGCCAAGAACCTTGTTAAGGTGAAATGGCTCGGAATAAATTCTTCCTTGCTGTGGTGTTGCTTTTTCTTTGAGAATATCCAAGCCAAGAACCTTGTTAAGGTGAAATGGCTTGGAATAAATTCCTCCTTGCTGTGGTGTTGCCTTTTTCTTCATGAATATCCGAGCCAAGATCCTTGTTAAGGTGAAATGGCCCGTAATAGACGTTTCCTCATTGCGGTATTGTTTTTTTTATATATACTATGATTACCTAAAAAGAAAAGAAATAGAAGAAGTAATCACGAAGCATCAACCAAATGTTGTCTGCATGGACCAACGGTGAACAATTGAATTTCCAAATCAGACTATCACCAACATGGCATTTAAATATTCAGGCCCAGTACTCAGAGCATGGTCTAGATCAGCAATCAAGTCATTCACATCCTCAATTTCGACAGAGATACGAACAAGATCCTCGGTTAGACCTCTAGCCTCTCGTAGTGCAACTGGTATGGATGCGTGGGATATAAAGCATGGCATGCTTATGACCGACTTCACACTCCCTGCAAATTGAAGACGATCACATTATCCAATGAACATTCAAAATTAAGGAGATGAAATTTTATGCTTTTATATTATTTTCTAAACCAGAGAATGAACTAGCAACTATGGTGAACATATGCACTTGGATAGGAAGAATATCAAAACTGACAGTTATGCTGAAATACTTGGTGGTCTCAGTTATGTGCTTAGAGAGTGCCAATGATCCTGTAAGGAATCTGAGCACGTATCCTACCCCTGTTGCCTATAAGAAGTATATAAATACAATAAAGAAGAGGAAGTGGGTGGACACTTACTGCAAATAAGGCTGCATGTGACATAATCAACTTCACCTTGGCCCGGGCAAGCACTAGGACAATTTTGTTCCAATCGGTAGCGCTGAGGGTAGGACATGTTCTTGCAATACGCCTTGGGCGGAGAAATTGAAGATTGTGGCGGTGATGGTAGTGGAATAATATGACAAACAGCTTGGCATGATCAAGCACAATCAACTACTGCAGGTTTCGTTATTTGAGGCTGATTTCAAGGATTTCATTTTATAAATTGATGAACCAATTACATTATCAAATCATCGCTTTATAAAATCAAATCATCTTTATTTAATTATATATAATTATCTCTTTGAGTATATATATAAAAAAGTTAAATTTGAAATTTAACTTTTTGAGTATATATAATTATCTTTTAAAAAAATAAAAAATAAAGACGGAATTGATTTTCCTTGTTAACACTATTAATATATATATATATATATATATATATATATATATATATAATTTAACTTATTAAATGGCTCAGAACTTAGCTATCTCTTCCTAGGTTGATTGATTGACTTGGGGACTGGAGTAGTAGCATTTCAACAGTAGACATCTCAACGTATCCGTGGTTATGTGGATCGAGTTCTTCTATTATCAGAGCTGCATATTCGTCCACTCTCTCTTGAATCATGACAGCTTATTTGCACTAGCACTTGGCATAATTATCTGAAAAAATTAGTGCATAAATTTGTGGCTATTGATTTTTTCGTTGACACTCTTAATATATAATGGAAACAAATATTTTATTTATAAATGTAAAAGATTTGATCTTGTTTCTAAATAAAAAAAAGAAGATTTGATCTAGTTTCCAAATAAAAGATGATTGGATCTTATTTACAAAATAAAATTTTATTTATTTAGTAATATATATATATATATATATATATATTTTTATTATCAAGGAAACAAAGATTGAGCAGGATTTGGGGAGGATTTTTAAAATGTCTTGAGAGAGCTCTCCTAGGGGTCCCCTCTCTAAGGATTTTCTGTTTTTAGGACTTGCAAGATCGAGCTCCGCGGATTTTTCAGAAATTTGAAACAGAATTCACAGAGTTAAAGTATTTTTCACGATCGTCACTCCAAAGACGCCACTCTCGCGCAGGGGGCAAATGTGGGACCAAGTGCAAATTAGGGTTCACTTGACCTAATTGAATTAAATGCACAAATGAAGGTTCGCAATATGATTAAATGAAAAGACGGAAGAGTCGAAAATAAAGAAGCAAGACCTGAGAGAATCTTTCACGTGTCCCGAGGCAGAAGACACGTGGAGATGACTAATTTTGGGAATTGATTGAGGGATTGGATTGGTGGCTAGAAGGGCAGGACAATCTGGGCATTACTCTAATGACTAAGGGTAAATTTGGAATTTTCCCGAGGACATGTGCCTAGAACATGACCACTCTCCAAAAAATCCTATAAATACCCCTTCCACTCCATTGGGAAGAGGACTTCTCTTCAGACTCATGACTTGGAACTTTTGGAAGACTAGGAGACTTGGAGATTCTCTCTCAACCCAAAGACTCAAGAAGGCTCTCTGAATCCTTGCTACCTTAACAAGGTTCTCGGATTCTAAGAGTTCTGCCACATATCGTTGGAGTAATCGCTCACCTGTTCTTCTCCCCTCTTCAATCAATCAATCAATTCCGTATTCTTCGTGGATTTCTCTCCTCCTCAGCCAACACGAAACCCTAACCCTAGCAAGGTACGATTTCCTTGCCCACAAGTCTAATTACACATCTAAACAACTAGAGAGTGAGAGAGTTAGCTAGGTCCAATTACCTGCTTGTGAGAGTTAAAGACAGTGACAACCCATATTTTCAGAAATTATTAAATAAGATGCTTATTATGAATATATATATTTTGGATTATGTGGTTTGGTGGGAAGAAATTAAATATATATGAGATTGAATAGTTGATTAAAGAAAGTGAAGAGACTTAGTTATGTAAATGAATATTGTGGAAAAAGAACTTAACTGAATAAATATTGGTTAATTTAAATTAAGTTGAAAATTATATTATGAAATAATATAATTTGATTATTATGCCTTGTTGGCAATGAAACTATTATGAATTAAATTTCATAAATAACGAGAGTAATTCACTTAATTTAAATAGTGAATTAACGTGAATATATTTATTTTAATTAAATAAGAAAACAATGTGTTACATATAAATGTAATATGATTGTGAATTTCGTATATAGTTAAAATATTTATGGAATAAAATAAATATTTGACGGGAATTGTTATGGGATAATTTATTTAAAGTGTGATAATATTGATGGAATGTGAAATATTCTAATTTAGTTAATTAATTAATTTAGAGGATTAATGATTTTTAAATAAAATTAGAATTATATTGGTTAAGTAATTTAATCAAATAAAGCATGACATTTGTGAACCATATGATAAGGGGGATTATTAAAATAAATTAGTAAGAGGTTGTTTGGGTTCTAAGCAAACATGGCCTAGAGACCCTTTGTATTTACAACTGTCGTGACTCTTTATATTGGTAACTGGTCAAGCCACGTTTAAGTTGAGGTTCAATTTATGCTTACGCTATATTCATAAGGCTAAGAGAAAGAGAATAAGAAATTTTCTGTGAAGGTTTGAGAATCAAAGAAAAACAAGAAGATTGTTCGAGTTTTCTAGCTAAACAAAGGAATTAATCTAGTTTTAAACTTTAGTTGTGTTTTTTTAAAATTACTTCACTGTAATTGAGTTTTGATGATAAAATTCTTGAGATGTTGTATATATATGTTTATGGGTATGAATAATATGTTATACATAATCTTTAATTGGTTTTGGGGTTATCAAAATCATGAGAACATGTTAAAGATGAAGAGTTAGAGTTTTGTTGAAGTATATATGATTTGGTCTATTTTGAGACTAAAATTAGCTATGAATCGATGTCTAAAATCTTAAATTGATAGTGGATTGTGCTAGTGTTTTGAAAACAGAAAGCATTGCAACTTGAATGATTCAATTTGGTTGAATAACGAATTCGTAGTGGTTAATTACGCTAAAAATGTAAACACATAAAAATTTAGCATGAACTTTGAAATTGGGTCATTAGAATGGTTGTTGGTATTTTTGGAAGATGTTAATTTTATGGTATGTTGTAGTTCTGAGAGTTAGGAGTCCATAGAGTCAAAAACGGACTCAATTGGATGTGTATAGATCGGGTTACAAAGATTGGAAGGAAGAAGGGTAAAAAAAATTGTGAAGAACAAAAATCTGGAAATCTGCTTCTGCTAACTGGCGTCGCCGCATCACATTTCAAGAGAAAACCTGGCACCGCAATGCCAATCCCTATTTCAGCCTAATAAAGAATGGTTACGAACAGGGCCTAAAAGAATTGAACCTACTAAATTTAAATTTACTTATTACACATTATTAGATGTAATGAGATGCTTTAAGTACTTAACAACATGTTAAGTAACAAATTAAAAGATGAAATTGGAAGGCATGATATGAAGGTTTATTTAAATAATAATAATAATAAACCTTATCCACATAATGTGATAAAATGAGAGGCCTTAAAAACTTAATTAGATGATAAGTAAAAAGATAAAGGGTTACTTAATGAAACTTAATCAATGTTATTAAACATGAGCCTCATAATATGGACGCATGACAAGCCTTAAGCACTTAAGTTAACATTAAGTGTCAATTAAATGAAAAGTAATGAGAAGATGAATATTGACGTAATTAAATTGAATGAACAAAGAGAAGGTTTAGTAAGACCTAAACACTTAAACGAATGTTAAGCGTCAAGTAAAAGGAAGTGTGATAAGAAGTGAAAGAAAGATTAATGAAAACAAATAAAGTGGACAATAAGGAGGCTTAACGGGACTTAAACACATAATTGAACATTATAAAAGGAAATTTTATGGATTGTAGAGTAAAGTTTGTCGACGCCGGGATTTTTATTTGTCCCTTTTCTGTTCTTGTTCTTTGGTGTTCTCATGTTATGTGAGATTTGTTTGGAAAAACAAGTGAAAAAGGTCTAACATGTATATGTTGACGATTTGACTGTAAGAGTTGCCAGTTAGTGTTTTTAACTAGTTACACCAACGTAACCGAGAAAAGATTTTCATATTAACCTAGTGATGTGACACTGCTAAACGGGTCTATGAAATCAAGATTCATTTGGGTTCAGGGGCTTGATTGTGCAGATGGAATGTGTTAGGCAGCCCCCGACATTCGTGTTACCATGGTGACCGCCATTTTTCAAGAAATTGTTATGATAATGTGTGTGTGTGGGTGGGTCAATGTGCTGTTATTTGGAAGTAGTGCGAGGCCTCATTCGCACCTATATACAAAGGGTTTGAATTTGTATGAAAATTCAGTTTTAAACATGATATAACAATGAGGTTTTGTAAAAGAGGTTTTTCAAACCCTGTGCTCAATAGTAATTGAGACCTTTTCATACTTCCATTTTATTATTCAATGTTCAGCTTGATTGCTTTTATTTTTGAGATGTGAAGCATCTTCGAGAAAATAATATATAGCAGTGCCGAACTCCTCATGGGCATGAAAGCCATCTAAGGAAATTTAAACACCGTGAATAATTTACAAACTGTTTACAGCTAAAAATGTCCATCACGGGAACCGAATCTAGATTCAGTGGACTGAATCTATGATCACATGATTCCTTGACTCACATGATGCTGCAATTTATATGACAAGCAGTAAGTAGTTATATATATAAAAGATGTAAATATATATATACAGACATGATCAACCACCACGAAGCACCTCCATGAGGGATCAGAAATGTAAATATATAAAAGTGGTATATATATATATATATATATATATATGATCAACCACCACGAAGCACCTTCATGGGGGATCAGAAATGTAAATAAAGCATTAAATGCGACCAACCGCCACGAAGTAAACTCCAGGCAGGACAAAATATAAATAAAGCGGTAAAAAATGATCAACCACCACGTAAGTGAACTCCAAGGCGAGATGGAATGTAAATAAAAGCGGTAAAGGCCACAAGTAAACTCCGTGCCTGACAAAAAATGTATATATATATATATATATATATATATATATATATATATATACACACCACGGATCAAATCCGGACTCCGGACTGATCAAATTAGGACCTATTTTTTTTTTTGCTTTTTTTAAAACAACTAAATTTTTTAATATTTTATGGGCGAAATTTTTCCATAATACAATTTTTAGGCGTGATTTGGATACCTATACCAAATATGTATATACGATGCACACACAGATGCATGCACTGCTTTTGTTATACGTATCCAAATCACATCCAAAACACTGTAATATAAAAAAATTCGAGTTCCATAAAATATTAAAAAAAAAATTAGTTATTTTTTTAAAAAAAAGCCAAAAAAAAAGTTCGTATTTTAAGAAAGTCCGGGAGTCCGGATAGGAACCAGACTCTCTCTCTCTCTCTCTCTCTCTCTCTCTCCCTATATATATATATATATATATAAGCAATATATATATATAGACAAAAATAAAAACCACGGACCAAAGTCTGGACATACACACACAACACGACTCTCAATGTGAAGAAGAGTGTGTGCAAAGATGAAGAGAAAGGCTTTATAATGTGTAAGAAAGCTTACAGTGGGCTGCCAAAGAAGACTTCTATGACTTTAAGTGGATGAACACTTACCTCTCATGTAAAAAAATATAGCTATATGTGAGCTAACAAGTGTTTAAAATGAGAAAGCACTCAATATGTGGTGTGTACAGAGCAAATTTGACAGGGCTTCCTTGCCTTTCTTCTCTTGTAAATGGCCACCCCAAGCTCTATATTTATAGAGCTGGGAGCCATGAGTGTACCCTCTGAGAACCATGAGATGCACCAAAGCCGCCTGGGGTGCCTCTCAGCTCTGCAGTCCCATTGTCTCAAAAATGCGTGCACACATGAAACATGATGTCCGCTCGAACTTGCAGAACTTCAATCCGAGCATCTGATTGAGGTGTATAAGACCTGTTTGGGACTGCTGTTATCGAGAGATATACAATGACATGGGATTAGAGGTTGTACGAAGTCAGGAAGATGGAACCATATCCTATCTCTTCAAGCTTTAAATTCTATCCAGTGTGCTGCCTTGCGTAGTAGTCACTCGAGATTGCAACTCCTTGGTTCTTGTGGGATATTATTGTGTAGAATGTATGTTGATTGTTGTTTGTTGAGATGGCGCCATGTGGGGTTGAGGTGCCAATTTTATAACTTTGCTCTTCACCGGGGTTATCTCCGATTTTGGTTGACAAAGACGTTGCTCAGGGTTATCTCTGAGTTTGGACCAATGAAAGTGTTGATTGCCCTCAGGATTGTCTCCGAGGTCTGCCTGTCCTCCCGGGGTTATCTCTAGGTCTGTGAATTGAGTTCCTCGGTGTGAGTCCCGAGGTTGAAGCTGACTGCACGGGTTGAAACGAGCATTTTCGGGGTTATCTCCAGAACTGCAACTGCACTCCTTGGGGTTATCTCCAAGGTTGACATTGTCTTTCTCGGTGTTGTTTTCGGGATTGAGACTGAACATCTCGGGGTTATCTCCAAGATGAATCAGCCTTCTCCGGTGGAATTTTCGGTATTTGCACTGCTATCCTCGGGGTTATCTCCGAGATGGGGAAAGGATACTCCCAGTGTGTTTTTTGGGATTGAAACTGAAGTTCCGGTGGTATCCGGAATTAAGTTGAGCTGTCTTTTAGGGTTATTTTTGAAAAACGATTCCGCACTTCCTGCAATGTTAGTAACAGGTAGGCAGAAAAATTTTGAGTGTCTACAGATGCCCCTCTTTATCATATTCATGTAATGCAATGGCATGGATAGGATAATGAATATTAGACACTTGAAATGCAACAAGATGATTATGATGTAATGCATGACAACATGATGCAAATGTATGTGGTTTGTTGGATTGTCCTCCAACATGATGTGATGATTGCCGGCTCCCTGTTGCTTCTACCGGGGATGGCAATAACCAGCCTGATGAACTGTCTTGGATGTGAAATCCACATCTATCAGAAATCTCTAGGATAGTTGACGTTGGGGCTATCACTAAATTCTTGAATCCTTGATACATACTTTATCCTAAAGATGTATCTCTCACGTACAAGAGACTCTTTGGGGATGGCTTTTGTCTATTAAGGATGTGTATAACATATTCCATCATCGGTCCTCCTCGATAAGCATGTTTTTCCCTGGTTTATATCGCCAGGTCCTTCCGCTACTCTGTTGGAGTTACTTCCAACAGTCGGTGTTGTCAGGGTTGCCTGACCTTCATTGACATGTGTATCAATAGATGAGATCCCTGTTGAGGATAATGTCAAGGCGGCTTAACCTTCATTGACGTGTGCATCAATGGATATAAATGCTTGACACCCTCACCGGGGACTATGTCAAGGCTGCTTGACCTTCATTGACGTGTACAACAATGGTTGAAAAATGAGTGACACCCCCGCCGCGGACCATGTCAAGGTTGCATGACCTTCATTGACGTATACATCAATGGTTGAAAATGCGTGACACCCCCGCTGGGGATCATGTCAAGGCTGCTTGACCTTCATTGGCGTGTGTATCAATGGTTGAAAATACGTGACACCCCCGCTGTGGACCATGTTTTAGGGCTACGACCTTGCACTGACGGCATCGGACCTCTGTGAGATATTTCCGAATGTAATTTTCAACAATTGGGATCATCGATATAGTGTACCCTATGTTTTGGCGAAGACCAATGAGTATTATGTAAAGCCAAAGTTTGACCCTTGAAAACCAGGATTGCGGGCTATTCCGCTCAATCGCGTAGCGTTTTTATTCCTGATTTGGCCTTTTCAGCTTGTAAGAACTCCTTTGCAACTCGAACTGGATCGAGCTGAAGGGGTGGGACACATGTAAGAGTGCCGTAGTTACACACCTGCAGCAGTCACAAGTGGACCTGTGGCCAACCGTGGCTACATAATGCCTGTAAGTTGCTTTTATAGGTCATTTTCAAGCTGCGTCGCGAAGGAAATCTGAAAGCTCTTCTTCAGATATGCTTAGTTTGGAAGAATTTCTATAAATTCTATCACCGTACAAGTGTTCTACACTATCCTGGTAATATATGCATGTATTCTTTTCCAGTTTTTATCTGTTGGAAAATGACTTATCACATGAAATGCATCTAAACACATAGTAGTGCACATGTATGCTGAAATGACTTGATAAAAAATATTCAATATAGTAAATGTTAGTATTAAACCATGCTGAACATAATGATGTGAATAAAATTTGACTTCTGAAACAGTCAAATTAACACCTTTTTTCTGCTATTTCTTATCCTATTTGAGGACAAATGAGCAAAGGTGAAAAAAGCAAAATAATCCTGGTAATTAGGCTACCCTTACGGATTTTTACTTTGATGCATGTAGGATATCTATGACTGTGGGTAGGTGTGCTACTGAATGGCCACCTAGTTAAGCCTATGTGCATGTGGATAGTTTTATTTACAAAGGGGACTATGACAAAAAATTTCCAAAATGTAAGCATTGGGTAGTCATGCATTTTTAACTCTACTGTAGATGTATGTTAAAATAATGCATGCATGCAGTCAAAAAACTACATTTTGAAAAGCTCTAGATAAGAATTTACCACACCTTTTCTGAGGTGATTTGGAGACTTATTGTCCAGATATATGGATCTAGATCAGCCGAGTAGTTCCCGCAAGACAACTTTTGGTGTGCGGAGGAGGGCTTGTGAAGTGCCTCGACCCCATTCCGTTAGACAGCCTCATCGTTTGGTTGAGGCGGTGATACGTCCTGTCTGGGTTGATGTACCGGATGTGGAGGATGAGGAGGAGGATGTTCCGGTTGAGGCTCCCGCTCCTGCTGCACATGTTCCTATAGGGACCTCCCGAGTATTTAGGTGGTGAACCCAGAGTTGTTGGGCAATTTGAGTAGACATACCTCAGTTTACTTGTATACAAATGAGGTACAAAGCTAGATTTTAATCTTCCTTCTTTCCTATTAATGAGGAGTAAAGGGCTCTGATGTTGATCTACTTTGTGATGTAGGTTCCCAACTTTACACAGCCTAGACGGAACTGGTTCAGCATTTACGCCATGTACCAGGCTCTGCATCCTAACTATAGAGTGATCGTGCATGACTGGGGATTTGGGGCATTCTTTTCCATCCGTCCCTGCCATTGTCCCTAGGGATACCTCAGGGCATTGTCCGAGTGCTGGTTTCACCAGACTCAGTCACTCTATTTGTTGGATTGTGAGGTGATGATTACGCCAATGGATTGGCGATTTATCAGAGGTATAAAGTTTGGAGGGGCACCAGTGCCTTGTACGGTGGATATTATCCGGACTGCCATCAGATCTTTGCTAGGAGTTTCGGCAGAGGCGCTCAAGGGAAGGACTGTTTGTACAGGTCCTTTGAGCGTAGATGCTATGAGCGGGCTGTTGAGTGAGCCCATACCCAATGATGTGAGAGTCAAGGATCGCATTCTTTGGCGATTGTTCCTGATGATCATTAAGGGCTACTTCATAGCTGATAACTCTTCTACGGTGTCCATCGCTTTGATCAGTGCCACTCGACACGTGGACTGTATTGGAGATTATGATTGGGGTTCCTACACCTTTGCCTACTTCCTTAGGGGAATGCTCATGCGTTCGTATGGCTTGACAGAGGCTTGAATAGGATTTTACCCATTTCTGCTGGTGAGTATTTCTCTTATAATTTTCTATGTACAGGTTAAGAGTGTTGACTGACAGCAAATGTTTACCTTTGTGTTCGCAATTTTGGGTCTACGAGAGGCTCCCATGTTTACGTCCGGTGAGTGTGTTAGGATTTGATACCTACCCACGAGGACGGCGATGGCATCATTCCATACTGGCGGAGGTCCTTGTAGCTGAGGGTTTCACTAATTGTCGGCTACAACTGGAGTTGTTGACATCTGATGTCTTCACATGGATTCCCTATTCAGGGGAGCATTTGTGCATTGGATTTGAGAATGGGTACCTGACTGGTGTTGAGCACGTGATTTACACCCGTAGGATTTCTCTCTTCACAGATGGAGGATGGGAGCTCTATTTAGGAGAGCGTGCTATTAGGAGCACCAGAAGAGAGATTCGTATACCGATCTTGCTTCCTGCCAGGCATTATTGGCCTATTTTGCAGTCACCCATCATTGATATCCCATTGTTGGGTGTTGACAATTTTACATTATCAGAGGGTCCCTGCACTCAGGAGATATTCCAGCATTGGTGGTTCCCTCGTACCATTGGAGCACAGACCCGTGCCACTCAGTTCATGGGGGATATGGTTCCTGGATCCGTGATGATGAAGGATTGGCTAGCCTGTGTCCGAGATCCAACTCATTTGACACAGATTGACAATTTGACACAGCAGTTAGACTGGGCACATTTCTTTATCCAGCACTTGGGCCGAGATCCTTCAGAGGAAGATACTTTTGATCCTTCCAGCTCTGGCACTGGCCCCTCAGGTGACTCATATGACTTTGCTTAAGGCAGATCTTCCTCAGATATGGGCACGACATCCCTATGGATAGAGATCTAGTGACTCAGGAGGAGTTAAATCAGATGGATAGGATTGATGATGTAGACATTAACACCATTGTCTTCTTTTGATGTGTATTCTCATTCTCTTTTGATAGGCCTCTGTTAGACATTGGGTGGCTTCGCCCCATTCTCGCTATATCTTTTGATAGACCTTTGTTAGATGTAGGGCATCTGTGCCCCATTTCCCTGTATTTCTAGCTATATAGAGATGTATTAGAAGATGATATACTTAGGAATGTATGTACAATTTTTTATTCCCTATATCATATTGCCATCTATTGTTTCTCATTCATGTATTATGTTATGCATATGTATGTATGTCCAGAGATATTCAGCATTGACCCCTGGATGGTCTTATGACACGGCCCATACAGATGTCTTCTTCGACAGTTAGCCGTATTGATCATACCCCACCATTGTTGGGGACATCCCGCCTGAGATCATGGTATGATAATATGTCACCTTTAGACAGGGTGACTATAGATCAACTATTACATCATACTATGACTCTCCTGATGTTTCAGGTTCCCACATGCTTTATAGAGGGTATGCTTGAGCATTATATACCAGAGAGACAGGTCTTCCAGTTTGGCATCCACGAGTTGACTCTTATTCTGGAGAAGTATGAACAGTTGACGGCACTGCCATTGGAAAGACCTTGCGCGCTTATGGCTATCGGCGACATGAGCCAACAATTTATGACTCTCACCGGGCTGAGGCAGAGAGTTGTGCAGGATGAGATCACATCCAGTTATGCTATATCCCAGCATTTTTTGACGGACAGATTTGGCTCTGAGGATAGCTACACACGGCACTCCGGGGATTTCACCATGCCAGAGGATCATTGGCACTCGGTCATAGTAGATGTATTGCTACTATATGTATTGTCGTATATATGCCACGGTACATAAATGAGCTAGATATTTTTGTTATCATGGCAGTGAGAGGAGGGTCACACCATTGTACTGATGATCATCATAGAGACGCTGAGGTCAGCCACATATTGCAGCACTTACCCTGCAGGGGTATTTACAAGCAGCTCGGTCATATTGTACGTGTGGTTTATGTCACACTTGAGACCGATTGGCACTTTCAGACGGCATGGTTATTGTTTCACCCATGATATATTTATGTCATACTCCTTCCATCCTGTGGAGTGTACAGATCCTGCATCTTGGTCCATTTTTATGGCAGATATCGGAGATCCATTTGATATATTTCCGTGTACAGGGCTTAGCTCACCCTACAGCTTCATCACTCATGCTCCGAGCATGGATTATCTCCCTTTAGCTGGTTTAAGGGGCATAATTACTTACCACCCACTGGCTGTGATGTGTCAGTTTGACCAATTCCAGGATTTCCATCCTTTTGATGGGGCACTGAGTCAGCGTTTAGCTTCTCGCCACTTATCAGCAGAGGATAGATCCAGGTTGTAGGCCTGTTGGGATTAGCGGGAGCTAGCTGAGTTTTCTTTCAGCCATCCGGGTTTTTTTACAGAGTATTCTGCATGGATGGAGATAGAGACGCCATTAACTATGGAAATATCCACAGTGCAGGGGATTAATTCCGATGATGGGGAGCATATGGAGGTGAACTATATTCCCATCGAAGAGGATTTTTCTACTAGGTTGCCAATAGTTGTGATGGATTCTCCCACTACGAGTACTACTGTGATCAGGCTAGGGCCTTGATGTTGATAGCTTTTGATGGGAGAGACACAGCTCTATTAGAGAGAGATGAGGCCAGATCAACCAGAGATGCATTAATTGTAGAGCGGGATGATGCCCTATCTGCCTGGGATGTGGTCGTCACAGACAGTACTTCAGTGAGATCCCTTACGACCGGCATTCTTGCTGATATGAGTGCATACATTGATGAGAATCATGCCACCATGCAGTTAGCCTCGGATCTTCTCGCTCGTGTAGATACCATTGGGCAGGAGCTTGCAGCGTTACCTCCTTCTTCGGAGAGGGATGCTATGTTAGATCTGATAGTCCGTATACATACAGATCCGTAGATAGACTTGTATTTTCCTGCGTAGACTAGCTTAGCCATTTTGTCATGTACAACACATATTGTATATATCAAACAATATTATATATGGCAGGAAAATATATTTTGATTCAATTCCCTTTTAGTTGTGCCTTAATACTTTCTTGATATTTGTCTGTTTCTTCAGGGCTTATGATCTTGATGTATTCTAAACTCATCCTTGATGTGTGAACATTGAGACATCACAGGATCTTTCAGAATGGATCATTGATTTGTGTATATCCTTACCATCTTTGCTGTCTTGGGACTGGTTTCTGTATGTAGATGTGGAGAGGAGTGTGGCTTTTTCTCTCTGAGATTGACCGCACCATAGATGCTCGCTAGTACTCCTATTTAAGAGGAGCCTAGTTAATTCCATCTCTTATGGATTGGTGTTTCTATTTGAGGCACAACCGCAGCTTAGATGATCGCCAAATCTCCTATTTGTGAGGAGGGGTCAGGTAGTTCCATCCTTTTGGTCTGAAGCCGATGAAATGTGGTGGATTGAAGTTTGATCCCAGTACCATGTGACAAGTATTTGTGTTTTGGTAGGGGGTTAGACCGAACCATAAATGGCTGCCTACGTACTCCTATTGAAGAGGAGATCAGGTCTGCGTAGTTCGAACCTGGTGTAAGAGGTTCAGCGCTGAATGTAAAAGGGTGTAGGAATGTTTTTGTTATTTTTGTTTTTGTAGAGAAAGGTTAGAAGTGTTTTTATTGTTTTTGTTTTTGTAGAGAAAGGGCAGAAATGTTTTTGTGTTTTTTTTATTGCGACCGGGCCGTATAGAATATGGTTGCCTATGTACTCCCGGGTATCAGGGAGATCAGGTCGACATAGTTCGCCCCTCAGGACGATTTGCAGCCGAAGAGAAGTTTGAATCCCATGTGTAGGCTAAACTGCGGGGGAAAGAAAAGTTTGATCCCATGTTTGGGACAAACTGCAAGTGTGAAAAAGTTTGATCCTAAGTTCAGGACAAACTGCAAGCGTGGAAAAAGTTTGATCCTAAGTTCAGGACAAACTGCAGGTGTGAAAGGTTCAATCCCTGGTGGGATAACCGAAATTGTATAAAAGGTTTGAAATGAGGTGAAACCAGGCTGCTGGCTTGAAGAGTATGTTCCCTGAGGGGCAGAAGAGTATGTAAAAAGGGTTAGAAAATCGAAATAACTGTTGATCTGATGATCCAAAACCAGGATGTTTGCTTGAAGGTAACCTCAGACATAGTACCCTTTCATGGTGTCCGAGTTGATGAGTTGTGGAAATTCATTGCCGTCCATTTCCTGTAGTTTGAGAGCACTTCCTGTCAATACCTCCTTGACAACAAACGGGCCTTCTCAGTTTGGAGCGAATTTTCCCTTAGATTGATCTTGGTTGTCAATGATCTTCTTCAAAACCAAGTCATGTTTTTTAAACTGCCATAGCCAGTCTTTTTAGTTGTAGGATCTGGCGATCCTTTGTTGATATAACTGACCATGGAAGATAGCCGTGATTCGCCTTTCGTCTATTAGAGACAATTGGAGATATCTGTCTTGTACCCATTGGTCTTCATCCAGCTGCGCGTCCATCAACACTCTAAGGGATTCCATTTCCACCTCTATGGGGAGTATAACTTCCATCCCATAGGCTAATGAGTAGGGGGTTGCCCCAGTGGAAGTACGCATTAAAGTTCTGTAGGCTAATAAAGTTAGAGGCAAGAGGTCAGGCCATCCTTTGTGATTGGCGGACATCTTCTACATGATCTTCTTGATGTTTTTATTAGCTACTTTAACAAAACCATTCATCTTTGGATGGTAGATGATGGAGTTAAGGTGTTTGATGTGGAGTTTTCTACATAACTTCTCCATCATTTTGTTGTTGAGGTTCTTAGCATTGTTGGACACAATTACCTTCGGTTGTCCATGTCGACAAATGACATTGTTTCTGATGAAATCAATGATGACTTCTTTGGTAACCCTGGGGAAGGAGGCTGCTTCTACCCACTTGGTGAAGTAGTCGATCATGGTGAAGATAAAATGATGCCCATTACTGGCTTTGGGCTCGATGGGCCCGATCACGTCCATTCCCCACATTGAGAAGAGCCATGGTGAACTCATATTGTGGAGTTCCCTTGGAGGGGCGTGGATAGCATTTCCATGCATTTGGCATTGATAGCACCTCTTTATGTGATCATCATAGTCAGCTTTAAGCGTAAGCCTGTAATGCCCTGTTCTTAGGATTTTCTTAACAAGTAGGGGTCCGCTCATGTGTGGGCCACATACTCCACCATGGATTTCATCCATGAGTCTCTGAGGTTTGCCTTTGTCCAGACATCTAAGGAGTCCTAATCCTGCATCTCTTTTGTAGAGTGCATCTCCGCTCAGGTAAAATTTCATAGCCATTCGATGGATCCACCTTTTTTCAGTTGGACTCACCTCAACGGGTGTAGATCCATCTCCTAGATACTCCTTGATATACTGATACTAAGGGTGTTGGATGGGAGGTATCTCATCCGATACTTCTCCAACATAATTCCAATAGGCTGGAGCCTTTTATAGGGCAAATGGGATGCTTGGAATGTTTTCCTTGTCATGTATGTTGATCAAGGAGGCCAAAGTTGCTAGCGCATCCGCAAAATCATTCCTATTTCGAGGAATGTGGAGGAAGTGTACTTCTTCAAACTCTGAAGCCATCTATAAAACTTGCCATAAGGCAGCAAATGTAGATCTTTGGTTTGATAGATTCCTATGGTTTGTTTGATTAACAACTCTGAATCCCCAAAGACAGTTAACCGTCTGATACCCATTGATTGGGAAAGTTTGAGTCCCATGATACAACCTTCATACTCAGCTCTATTGTTGGTGCTAACAAACTACAATTTGACGGCGACGGGATACTGCTCCTGTGACGCCCCCAAATCTGGGTATCTTCTAACCTGATAGATGGTGCTACACGCTACTACCATTCACACATACATTCAATTGAAAAGCCTTAAAAAAACGAATGTGTCTTATATAGATTCAGAATAATATTAACATTCCCCAAGTTCTTTATAACCATTACATTTGTTCTTGTCATATTATCAAATATAATACAACATTAAACCTATACTATTACATAAGTACTCTACGGGTTTGTCTTCGCCTTTCCCTTATCCTTGCCATATCCTTCGGTCCGTATGATCTTAGTTGCGTTCATATGGTTCAAGCAAGAGTGAGCATGACTAGCTCAACAAGTATGACAATTCTAATAAACAACATGCTTGAAACATAGGAATAATATATCTTCAATAACTAAATAATTGTTCTGAAGTACTATCGATGATTCAGAATAACACTTCTCTTTTCTTTAAAATGTTTTACAATAACAATATTCAGTAAAACATCAATTCTGGTCCAAGACCTTGAGCATTTCATACTTTATTTGAAAAGGACATCCTGACACTAAGTCCGTAAGTCTGACATTTCTTATGATCACGTCTAGGTGATCAGTCTATAGTACTCTATGTTGATCAACACTACATTCATTAAACGTATGTACGTTTAAGTTGTGGCAACCTTACGTGCTTGTCGTTTGACGACAAAACATTTTAGCATACTCAATCTTCATTTGAAAACCACACCAATATAACTTGGTACAACATTGACCATACATTGATAGGTTGTAAGAAATCCAACATATTATAAGGCTAGCCGAACGAATTGGCTTTGACTTCATCATACAACAATTCATGCATAAGAATACATGAACCACAAAGCTTGTCTAGATTGAACATAGACAAGGGTTATAATACTTGCCTTCAGCGTATGCTACAGTTACAACACGTGCACTTTAAATCCTTAAGTCTCTACAGTAGATAATCACATCACATAACACATTAGGTTATGAATGAACATACATGATTCCTAACGAATCTTACCCTTCTTCTCAATCTAAACATGATTTAGATTTATTATTTATTGGTTCCGGCTTTCTGCTACATCATTCTTACGTTCACATGCAATTGACTTACTTCAACCCTAAGTGATTATACTTAAGGTTTAAACATGTCTTAACAATGTTTCATTAAATTTCTTAGTTCATTGTAAATAAATTACCATTCATGCTACACTTATAAAATTTCTTCATTGTCTAAACCTTAAGGATGACGTTGCGGCGCCGATTTCTTCTATGTGTCACGCTGTGGCGTGAGTTAGCAGAGTGTATGGCCTTGACTCGGTATTGCATGGTCCTGAGTCTCCTTTGTTATAGCCCATTGCAGTACCAATTAGCGAGGTATGGCATGCTTACTCGCCTCACAACATGTCTGCGGGCCTTTATGCCTTGAGTTACGCTATGGCGCGGACTCTGTGCCTCAGAAAAATTTGATAGATTTTTGACTTTGTGAGATTTTCGGGCTCGTAACTTCTTTGTTATAAGTCCGAATTGACTCGTTCAAAAGCCTACGGTTCACAAATTATATACTCTACGTGTTCATGCAAGAATTTTATCTACTTGACTTCTTTTACTCAAAATTCACCTATTGGTTCATTTTTAACGAAAATGATAAATGTTCGTGAACGTTCAACGCTCGTTTCTTCATTCTAAGTCAGAATTCAGTCATTTTTGAGTCTGCAACTCTGTAATGCCAAATATGACTTCTCTCCATCGAAAACCAATGTTTCTGAATTCATACACAAAATTCGACTTCCATTCTGAGAATTTCACGAATTCGATGGTTATCGTCCAATCGTGTGAATTCCGACAAAACTTCGTTACTAGTGATTTATTCATAATTCCAAATGGATTCAATTCATACTATAGACATTTCAACTTACACATTACAATACATTATTTTTAAGTTAGGTTATGAGTTATTCCTCATAGGTTCATAACTTAACAAATTAATAAACTACAAGATTTCATTTCTTATGACTTATTATTGGTTTAAGTCCTTTAAGCAATATTCTTACATCTTATCAATCATACTATCTCCTTAAGGTAAACATATGACAAGTCCATATATGTTCATCATAAGTTCATAACTTATTTAGGTTTAACTTACTTATTCATGACTTATTCGACTTAAGTTCATTGTTTATTCACTTTTTATGATTGCTTAGCATACATGACCATCACTTCTCTATCAAGCTATTATGGTAGAGATAGAAGACTAATGGCATAAGATCATTTACCTTTGATGACTATCTTTCTTCTTCTTAGAAATTTAACAATGGAAGTTTTACTTAAAAGTGCTTATTCTCTCTAGCACTTAAGTTGCTTTATAAAGGAAAGTTGTTGGATAATTTGAACAACCAAATAATGAAATCCAACTTGCTATTTATAGACTTTCTAAAGTTAGGGCATATTGGTCATTAGAACATCCACCTCCTTTATAAACCTCCTTACTATTCCATACTTAATCCTTAAGTAAACTTGTTTACCAGTCATATTACTTGGAAACCACATTAATATCTTGGTCATTACTTAAAGTTCCTGGTCACCAAGTTCATCCATGGATTTCCCCATGGATCATGCATTACCCATTGGATCATTAATTGGGCTTAGGTCCACTTAGATTTGCTTATTCCTTTGGGCTTGTATTAATTTACTTTGGATTAAATTATTACATCTTGGGCTTGCCCCTTAATGTTTATTGGACTTGTACTTCCTACAAGATCCACCATTACATTTCATTAGACTTTAATACTTAACGTTCTCAAATTAAGTCCGCATGCGAAATATTGCATTTTCCATACTTGAATTATTATTACATAATCCAACTTACGTTGATATTCTATCATTACGTATTTCTCGGAAGTTCAAAAATAATTCCCGAGCGAAAATTGATGAATAGTGTTTTTCAAAAAATTTCTTGGAAAACTTTTATTTTCATTTTAGAAATTCAAACACTTTAATTCCTTCACATAGTTAAAATACTACGAAGTTCCGACATTTCTAGGTTATAGAACGACGTTCTTCTTACTAACACATAATAATAACAAATAATATAATTTTATTCATTATTTTATTAAATAAAATTATTTTACAAAGGATCCGAATTTCTCGGTCGTTACATTCTTCCCCCCTTATAAAGATTTTGTCCCCATAATCTCATCTCACATTACGCAAACAACTAAGGGTAATCCTTCATTATCTTTTCTTCCAATTCCCATGTTGCTTCTTCTGCATCGTGGTTCTCCCATAACACCTTCACGGAAGGTATAACTTTGTTCCGCATAACATGTTCTTTTCTATCGAAAATTTGAATTGGCGTCTCTTTGTACGTTAAATCCTTCTCAACATGAATAGGCTAATACTCTATTATGTGCTTATAATCCGGATTATAAGGATGCAATACCGATACATGAAACACGTTATGTAATTGTTCTAGGTCTGGAGGTAACGCTACCATATAAGCTACCTCACCTACTCATTTTAACACTTCAAAAGGTCCTATAAACCTTGGACTTAACTTTCCTTTCTTTCCAAAGTGTATCTTTCCTTTCCAGGGAGATACCTTTAGAAATACGTAAGAGCTTACTTCAAATTCTCTATTTTCTCGATGCAAGTTCGCATACTTCTTTTGTCTGTATTGAGCTGCTGTAAGACGCATTCGTATTAGCTTTACCATATCTGCGGTTTGCTGCACCAATTCTGGCCCTAGCATTTGGCGTTCTCCCACTTCATCCCAATACAATGGTGTTTTGCACTTCCTTCCATACAAAGCTGCATAAGGCGGCATACCTATGCTTGCATGATAACTATTGTTATACGCAAATTCTACTAATGGTAGATGATCATCCCAACTACCCTTGAAATCCATGACGCAAGATCTTATCATATCTTCTAACATCTGAATTGTTCTCTTGCTTTATCCATCAGTTTTTGGATGATACGCCGTACTTAGCTTTAACTGCGTTCCCAACTGCTCTGGTAGACTCCTCCAAAAGTTCGATGTAAATCGTGGATCACGATCTGACACAATCGAAACGGGTACTCCATGTCTGGAAATTATTTCCTTAACATAAAGTTTAGCTAACTGGTCTAAGTTATACTTTATCCAAATTGGCAAAAAGTGAGCCGACTTCGTCAACCGGTCCACTATCACCCAAATCGTGATCATACCCTTTTCGCTATAGTCTAAGTCCCACCACAAAATCCATCGTGATATTCTCCCACTTCCACTTCGAATTTCCAATGACTGTAACAAGCCACTTGGTCGTTGATGTTCTACCTTAACTTTCGACAAGTCAAGCACCTACTCACATACTCACCTATCTCTCTCTTCATATTTGGCCACCAAAAACTCGTCAAAGGTCTTGATACATCTTAGTACTACCAGATGAATCAAAACCTCAAACTATGAGCCTCTTTTAATACCTTCTCCTTTAATTCCGCCTCATTCAAAACCCAAATTCTTCCTTCAAATCTTAATAATCCTCATTATCAAGATCAGACTTTAGTATCTTTTTCATTGGTTAACCGCTTCCTTTACCCGTCACACTCAACAGCTTTTTAGTCACACCCCTTTCTTTTCTACGATAGTAGATTGAATCTCTGTCGTCACTATTTGATTCTCTTGGCAACTTCACTTCTATTTCCATCCTAACCATCTCTCATTATTAACTCAACTTGAGCCATTAACATAGATAACTTCTCCCGAATCCTTTCTACTTAAGGCATCGACAACTACATCGGCTTTTCCAGTGGTGATACAGATTTCACAATCGTAATCCTTTATCAACTCCAAATCCATCTCCTTTGTCTCATATTCAACTCCTTCTATGTGAAGATATATTTTAGACTCTTATGGTCCGTATATCTCACATTTTTCTCCGTAAAGATAATGTCTCCATATCTTTAAGGCAAAAACTATCATGCCGCCCGCATCATGAGTAGGGTAAACTTTCTCATAATCCTTCAACTGCCTTGATGCATACGCAATGACCTTGCCATGCTGCATGAGCACGCAACCCAGTCCTCTATGTGAAGCATCGCTATAAACTATAAACTTTCCTGTGTCACCGGGTAATGACAAAACAAGTGCTTCACTCAACCTTTTCTTCAGTTCTTGAAAACTGTCTTCACATTTATCAGTCCACACGTATTTCACCATCTTCCTTATTAAGTTAGTCAACGGAGTAGCTATCTTTGAAAAATCCTAGATGAATCTCCAATAGTATCTCGTTAACCCTAAGAAAGTCCGCACCTCAGTCGACATTTTCAGTTGTTCCCAATTCATCACGGCTTCCACCTTTGCTGGATCTACTAAAATCCCCTCATGGTCAATGACATGACCTAAAAACTGTACCTTTTCCAACCAAAATTCACCATTAGTGAACTTCGCATACAACTTCTCCTTCATTAGTGTCTCCAACACTAATCTTAGGTGTTCAGCATGATCTTCTGGCGTCTTAGAATAGACTAGAATATCATCGATAAACACCATGATGAACTTCTCCAAATATTATTTGAACACTCTGTTCATCATATCCATAAATGCAATTGGTGCATTAGTTAATCCAAATGACATTACCAAAAACTCGTAATGACCATAAAGAGTCCTGAATGTTGTCTTTGGTACATCCTCTTTCCTAACCTTAAACTGGTGATACCCCGTTCTTAAATCTATTTTAGAAAAATACTTAGCCCCTTTCAACTGATCAAAGAGATAATCAATCCTGGGCAACGGGTATTTATTCTTTATCGTCAACTTGTTCAACTCTATGTAGTCGATACAAAGTCTCAACGATCCGTCCTTCTTCTTGACAAATAGTACCGGTGCTCTCCACGGAGAAACACTTGGTTGTATGTACTTTATGTCCAACAGTTCTTGTAACTATACCATTAACTCCTTCATTTCCACTGGGGCCATACGATACGGTGCCCTAAAAATTGGTGTCGCTCCTGGCACAATGTTTATTACAAACTCGGTTTCCCTATCTGGTGGAAGACTCATCAATTCACTCGGGAATACATCCGCGAATTCTTTAACTATAGGTATTTGTTCATGGTTGCTACTACTCTTTGGGTATTAACAACATGACACAGGTAACCTACACATCCCTTCCTCAATAATTTCCTAGTTTGTGACATGGTTAGACAACACGAACATCCCGGAGATCTATTACCGTAAAATATTACATTAGGTTGTCTTAACGTTTTAATATTTACACTTTTCTTCTGACAATCTATAATTTCCCCATGGTTAACTAACCAATCCATTCCGAGAATTACATCGAATTCCCCTAACTTTATCGGTATCAAATCTACCGATAATTTACAACCCCGTATATCTACGCAACAACTCCTATGAACATCTTCAACATGAATTATTTCTTCATTTTCTACCTTAATATTTAATGGTATGGGCAACTTTTTGGGAAGTAATCCTAATCGTCTAGCAAAATCACATGCTATAAACGAACAAGTAGCACCCGAGTCAAACAACACATAAGCATTTAGGTCGTTGATCGGAATAATATCTGCGACTATGTCCCCTGATGCAACCGCATCATGGACTATCATGTTAAAGGTACGGCCCATCGGCCTACCTGGCTGCGCTGGACCTGGACCACTAATAGCTAACTTACTGCTATTAGTGCCCCGATTCTCATTCGTTCCTTTCTTCGGGCAATTCTTTGCCATGTAGTCAGTTAACCCACACACAAAGCATCCGTGGTTCTTTTTCGGACTTGGACAGTTAGGCAAAATATGCCCCTCCTGTCCACAGTTGTAGCATACGACCTTCCCCTTGAGACAGACTCTTCAATGAGTCTTCCCACAGGTCTTGCAGGCCTCCATCCTCCTCTTCGGGTCTCCTTGCTTCACTCCAGTATTCCCAGAGTTAACCATATTCCATTTATACCCTTCGCCACTCCCGTTGGCTCCCTCAACCTTCACTCCCCCATCTACTTTACCTTTATTCTTCTTGTCTTTGTGGTACTGGCTCAACGCCTCGCTACCACCTTCGGTGATTATCGCCTTCTCTAAAATGGTCCCAAATGAAGTACTTTGGAACATAGAAATATTGTTATAGAGCCAGGGTTTCAAGCCCTGCTCGAACCGTCGTGCCTTTCTAACCTCGATGTCCACTTGGTGTGGAGCAAACCTCGCCAGTTCATTAAACTTGGCGGCATAATGGGGAACCGTCATATCCCCTTGTTTCAAATCTAAAAACTGCATCTCCATTCTCCCCTGCATACTCGTGGGAAAGTAGTTCTCAAAGAATATCTCCTTGACCCCACTCATGTTAGATTCTCGATCTCGGCCCTAGCCTGATTGGCCTCCCACCAAAAGTTGGCCTCTCCCTTCATCATGTAGGTTGCAAAGGCAACCTTTTGGCCCTCGTCGACATTTTCTATCACAAATGCCTTCTCGATTTCTTTCACCCACATTTGGGCCTCGATAGGGTCCATAGTTCCTTTGAACTCCGACGGACCCACAATTTTAAAATCCTTGAAGGTATTAGCTCGTGCTACTCCCGAATTTTCGGGGATATTAGCCCTAGTTCTATTAAATGCAGCTGTTAAAAGATTAACAAACTCATGCATGGGGTTAACTGGACCTCGCTCCTATTGATTTACATTAGCGCCTTGGTTTCGTTGTACTTTTCTTGGCGGCATTTTGCTGATACAATAAACAACACATCGTGTTATTATTCCTTTCTTATTAGTTAGTTATTATTCAAGATTAAACAATAACTTCAACATTCATTACTCAATATTTTTCAAAAAAGGCTTATATTGATTTCTTCATTGTAGTATAATACTACATCGATTACATTACACAGCCTAAGCTGATTACATTACTTTCCCGCAATTGCTTTCCAAAAATTGGGATTTACAAAAGATTACCCTTTGCTATACAAAAGAGGGTTTTACGTCACTATTAGATATAAAAAATTTACATATCTAAACTACTCTAGCTATTAATAGATTACATCTACCTTAAGGCATTATCAAAATCTGCCTTGGCAAGACTGGCAATAATATCACTACCGATAAGATGTCGCGTTCCCGCCTCGCCTCTCAATGGGATAACCAACACCGTCATTGAAGTCCGCATGAGAACTACTATGAATATAGGACATTCTCCCTATCTTCTGTTTTTTGGTCTTTAGCTCCCCCCTGAGCTCAAAGACCTCATATTTTAGCTCATGGACCTTGTCCTTAGCCAAAACTCTCTCATCGTGCTCCTGCTCCCACATGGACTCCACGTCCATCTTATCCTCTATAACAACCTGGAGCTCTACTTTTAGCTCTTTAACCTCCTGACAGTAATGGATGTTTCTATCCAACACTGACATAAAAAGTGACATCATTGACTCCCCCGGAGAAATTTCTGCTGCTACTGCTACTGGGTTGAAGGACACTACCTCCACTTCTTCTTCAATCATGCCGTCAAACACATACATGAGATTAGGGTCCTCTGAGTCTCCAGACTCAACCACTACAACTTCGGGCTTTGCCGCTATGGGGTTTGGTATAATCTCCATCTGATTAACCGATTCTTCACTAACTGCCTGTACATCTAACTTCATTCCATTTACACTTGACATCTACACAAAATAATTAAGTTGATTAGTACACGTCAGTAGAATAATAAAAACACATAACATATTCATAATGCATTTTTATAAGGTTATTTTCTTCTTTTACTTCTTTAACTTCTCTTAAGGTTATGACTTAAAGTTTTTAATTCCCCCCTTAAGTTTTATAACCTAATGCTTTGATACCAACCTGTGACGTCCCCAAATTCAGGTATCTTCCAACCCAATAGATGGTGCTACACGGTACTACCATTCACACATACATTCAATTGAAAAGCCTCAAAAGAACGAATATGTCTTCTATATATTCAGAATTATATTAACATTCCCCAGGTTCTTTATAACGATTATATTTGTTCTTGTCATATTATCAAATATAATAAAACATTAAACCAATACTATTACATAAGTACTCTACGGGTTTGTCTTCGCCTTGCCCTTATCCTTTTCGGATCCTTCAGTCTGTTCGATCTTAGCTGCGTTCATATGGTTAAAGCAAGAGTGAGCATGACTAGCTCAGTAAGTATGACAATTCTAATAAACAACATGCTTGAAACATAGGAATCATATATATTCAATAACTGAACAATAGTTATGAAGTACTATCGATGATTCAGAATAGTACTTCTCTTTTCTTTAAAACGTTTTACAATAACAATATTTAGTAAAACATCAATTTCGGTCCAAGACCTTGAGCATTTCATACTTTATTTGAAAAGGACATCCCAACACACAAAGTTCGTAAGTTCGACATTTCTTACAAGCACGTCTAGGTGATCAGCCTACTGTACTCTATGTTGATCAACACTACATTCATTAAACATATGTACGTTTAAGTTGTGGCAACCTCACGTGCCTGTCGTTTGAAGACAAAACATTTTAGCATACTCAATCTTCTTTTGAAAACCACACCAATATAACTTGGTACAACATTAACCATACATTGATAGATTGTAAGAAATCCAACATATTATAAGTCTAGCCGAAAGAATTGGCTTTGACTTTATCATACAACAATTTATGCGTAAGAATACATGAACCACAGAGCTTGTCTAGATTGAACATAGACAAGGGTTAGAATACTTGCCTTCAGTGTCTGCCACAGTTATAACACGTGCACTTTAAATCCTTAAGTCTCTACAGTAGATAATCACATCACATAACACATTAGGTTATGAATGAATATACATGATTCCTAACGAATCTTACCCTTCTTCTCAATCTAAACATGATTTAGATTTATTATTTATTGGTTCTAACTTTCTACGTCGTTCTTACGTTCACATGCAATTGACTTACTTCAACCCTAAGTGATTATACTTAAGGTTTAAACATGCCTTAACAATGTTTCATTAAGTTTCTTAGTTCATTGTAAATAAATTACCATTCATGCTATACTTATAAACTTTCTTCATTGTGTAAACCCTAAATTCAAGCGCTTCTGGCCACCGGCATTTCTTCTCTCTGTCACAAATGACATGACATGAGTTAGCAGAGTGTATGGTCCGACTTGCGTGACATGCGGCGTGAGTCTCCTTTGTTATGTCCGTGCTGCGGCGACAATTAGCAGTGTACCATGCTTCGGCCTCACGCTGAGGTGTGGGCCTTTATGCCTTGAGTCGCGCTACGGCGCGGACTCTGTGCCTTGGAAAAATTTTCTAAATTTTTAACTTTGTGAGATTTTTGGTCTCGTAACTTCTTCGTTATAAGTCCGAATTGGCTCGTTCAAAAGCCTACGGTTCATAAATTATATACTCTACGTGTTCATGCAAGAATTTTATCTATTTAACTTCGTTTACTCAAAATTCACCTATTGGTTCATTTTTAACGAAAATGATAAACGTTCGTGAACGTTCAACGCTCGTTTCTTTGTTCTAAGTCAGAATTCGGTCATTTTCAAGTCCGTAACTCTATAATGCCAAATATGACTTGTCTCCATTGATAACCAATGTTTCTGAGTTCAAACATAAAATTAAACATCCATTCCGAGAATTTCACGAATTCGACGGTTATCATCCAATCGTGTGAATTCTGGCAAAACTTCGTTACTAGTGATTTATTCATCATTACAAACGGATTCAATTCATACTATAGACATTTCAACTTACACATTACAATAACTTATTTTTAAGTTAGGTTATGACTTATTCCTCATAGGTTCATAACTTAACAAATTAATAAACTACAAGATTTCATTCTTTATGACTTATTATTAGTTTAAGTCCTTTAAGCAATACTCTTACATCTTATCAATCATATTATCTCCTTAAGGTAAACATATGACAAGTCCATATATGTTCATCATAAGTTCATAACTTATTTAGGTTTAACTTACTTATTCTTGACTTATTTGGCTTAAGTCCATTGCTTATTCACTTTTTATGATTGCTTAGCATACATGACCATCACTTCTCTATCAAGCTATTATGGTAGAGATAGAAGACTAATGGCATTTGATCATTTACTTTTGATGCATAGCTTTCTTCTTCTTGGAAATTTAACAATGGTAGTTTGACTTAAAAGTATTTATTCTCTCTAACACTTAAGTTCCTTTATAAAGGAAAGTTGTTGGATAATTTGAACAACCAAATAATGAAATCTAACTTTCTATTTAAAGACTTTCTAAAGTTAGGGCATATTGGTCATTAAAACATCCACCTCCTTATTATTCCATACTTAATCCTTAAGTAAACTTGCTAACCACTCATATTACTTGGCCACCACATTAATATCTTAGTCATTACTTAAATTTCTTGGTCACCAAGTTCACCCATGGATTGCCCCCATGGATCATGCATTACCCATTGGATCATTAATTGGGCTTACATCCACTTATATTAGCTTATTCCTTTGGGCTTGTATTAATTTATTTTGGCTTAAATTATTTCATCTTGGGCTTGCTCCTTAATGTTTATTGGACTTGTACTTCCTACAGGATCCACCATTACATTTCATTAGACTTTAATACTTAACGTTCTCAAATTAAGTCCGCATGCGAAATATTGCATTTTCCATACTTGAATTATTATTACATAATCAAACTTAGGTTGATATTCTATCATTACATATTTCTCGGAAGTTCAAAAATAATTCTCGAGCAAAAATTGATGAATAGTGTTTTTCAGAAAATTTCTCAAAAAACTTTTATTTTTGTTTTGGAAATTCGAACACTTTAATTTCTTCACGTAGTTAAAATATTATGACGTTCCGACGTTTTTAGGTTATAGAATGACATTCTTCTTACTAACACATAATAATTACAAATAATATAATTTTATTCATTATTTTATTAAATTAAATTATTTTACAAATGATCTGAATTTCTCGGTCGTTACAGCTCCCCCGTACCGAATACTAGAACTGCTCCAGCTCCAGAACCTTTTGCGTTAATAGCTCTATCAAAATAAATTTTCCATGTATGGCATGCATCGTATTGATGGTGTTGTTGAATTTCCATGACCCCTTCATCTGGGAAGTATGTTTCTAAGGGTTTGTAATCCCCCTGCGGGTGTGGCGGCCAGTTAATCCGCAATTCCTTGTCCTTTGATGGACTTTTGCGTCACGTAGACAATATCAAATTGTTACAGAATCAACTGCCATTTGGACAGCTGACAATTCAGTATTGGCTTACTAAACATGTATTTGAGAGGATCCACGCGGGATATAAGATGGGTTATGTGACCATGAAGGTAATGTTGTAACCTCATGGAAGCCCATGCTAATGCACAACAAGTCATCTCAATCAGAGTGTACTTGTGTTCACTGATGCTGAATCTTTTGCTGAGGTAATAGATAGCTCGCTCTTGGTCTCTATCATCTTTCTATCCCAACATGAAACCCATGGAATTGTCATTAATGGACAGGTACATGAACAAGGGAACATCATCCCTGGGAGGTACCAACACAGGAGCATTAACCAACTGCTCTTTGATTGTAAAGAAGGCTTTTTGACACTCATCATTCCATTTCATGGAGGATTTCTTCCTTAATAGCTTGAAGATGGGCTCACAGGTTGCTGTGAGTTGAGAAATAAACCTGCTAATGAAGTTGATTCTTCCCAAAAATCCCCGTATTTCCTTCTCTGTCTGAAGAACGGACATTTCCTTGATGGCCTGGATTTTGGTGGGATCCAGCTCAATCCCTTTGTGGCTGACTAGGAAACCTAGCAACTTGCCTGATTTAACACCAAAGGCGCACTTGGCTGGATTTAACTTCAAGTTATACTTACGCAACCTGTTGAAAAGCTTTCTAAGATGGTCTAAGTGGTCTTCCTCCCTTCGGGACTTGACAATAATGTCATCCACGTAGATCTCTATCTCTTTGTGTATTAAGTCATGGAAAAGAGCCATCATAGCTCGCTAATAGGTTGCTCCAGCATTGATGAGGCCAAATGACAACCGTCTATAACAAAAGGTTCCCCAAGGCGTGATGAAAGCAGTTTTCTCATGATCCACCTCAGCAACCATAATCTGATGATACCCCATGAATTAATCCGCAAAGGAGTACATGTCGTATTAAGCAGTATTATCAATGAGAATGTGGATAAATGGCACGAAAAAGCTATCCTCAAGGAAAGCTTTGTTCAGATCCCGATAATCCACGCAAACTCGCACCTTTCCTCCTGGTTTAGGTACGGGGACTACGTTTGATAGACATTCAAGGTATGTAGACACCATGATGATGTCTGCTTGAAATTGTTTCACAATTTCTTCTTTAACCTTTAAACATCACTCAGGATTCAATCGCCTGAGCTTCTGCTTGACTGGCTTGAATCCTTTTTAATGGGAAGGCGATGAAGGACAATGTTAGTGGACAAACCCATGATGTCTTCATGAGACCATGCAAACACATCCTAAAATTGGGTTAGTAGCGCAACCATGTCATTCTGTTGGTTTGGAGTGAGGTCTGAACTAATCTGGATTAGCTTAGGGTTTTCTAAGGTTCTGAGATTAAAACAGGTGGTTTGATCAAGATTAGGTTTAGGTTTGTCTTTGACCCATTCCTTAATCTCCTGAGGTATCTCATTGTCCTCTTATATTTCCATCAAGTCTGAGTCCAACTTTTCGTTAAAGTTACAGTCCTTATGGAGAAAAGGCACCGCATCAGCAAGTACATGCACATCTAAATTCACAGTCCTGAAACAAAATATGCTTTCACTTAATATATGAAATTGTTCAATCATACAAAGTGTTAGCATGTACTAATAAAATAGTTGCTAATACTATACATAAATGTAAGTAGTTAAAGTTATCTACAAGGCAGATGGAATTTCTGCCCATTTTACCCTTGTCGACCAATGCATGGAGTGCTGCTCTAATTATAGAGGGTAAAGTCCGGATGGACTGTAGTGATGGAGGGGCTATCATCATCCTCCTTTTCCCTAATGATGACCATGATATCTGGGCAATCATCGTCTGGGGTGTATCTATTTGTATGCTCATCATGGACAATGATGTGTATGCCTTACATCATCAAGGTGATGTCTTGTTTACATTTTCGTTCCCTCTCTTCCACTTCGAGATCAGGAATTAGGACCTCTTTTGCTTTAACCAGTACTGGTTTGGGAAATAGCATAGCAATAACATGGGCTGGCACCTTTACCAGAGACTGTACAAGCTCAGGAGTTGCAGGTGGAGAAAATCGTTGTGTGCCTGAAGTTGAAAGAATCTGTTTGTGCTTATGAGGATTCATGTGACTAGGGCTAGCAGAATAGCCTAATCCAGCCGTCCCTGTATGACTGGGCACTTGAATCAGGTGCTTAATACCCTGATGCTCTTTGCCCAACCCTTGTCCAGGTTGATGACCCAATGACATCATCTCTTGAGTAGCTGAGAATGAAAGGATACATTGAATGTATTTGGACCAATCTCCACTGGTAATTCAATTACTCCAACGGCATTTCATCGGGACCCATCAAAAGATTTGATAATCATATGGCTGCTTTTAATCCTCTTGGGGTTGATATTTATCTTCTCCAAGGTAGCATAAAGTAAAGTGTTAAGAGATGGACCTCCATCTATCAAGACTCCTCCAAGCATGTATCCGGTGGACAAAACCGCTATATGCAACGGCTTGCAATGACCAGTCCCTTCAGCGGGTATGTCATTATCAGTGAAAGATATCACATTATTGTTGAAAATGTGATCAACCAGATGCTGGAAGTTTTCCACATCCACTAATTTTGGTAAATGGGCTTCTTCCAAGACCCTTAGCAATACCTTCCTGTGATCTTCGGAAGCAAAAACCAAGTCCAATATGGAAATTTGCTGTGGAGCTTCTTTCAAGCTTAAAACCACTTTGGCTTCGTTATGGCCCATGGTACGGAGAAATTCTTCAATCCTTTCCATGAGAACTTTCCCATTTGATTTAATGGCGGGCTTCATCACCCGATGGGGAAGATATAGTGGATTCTCCTTCGACACTGCAACAGTAGTATGTGAAGTAGATCCTTCAGCCTACCTATAATTCCATGGGACTTTGTGTAGGCTGGCAACATGATACTGTGGTCTGAATGGTAAGTTAATTGGCTCTGGTGCAGCCACTTTCAAAGGATTATCAGCTCCTTTATGTTGAATTACTTGTATTGTGAGTGGGTTGGCAGCCAAATCATCCTCAGTGGATATAACTTCTATTCCGTCCTTCCATTTTGTAGGACATGTGTTCCCATTCTCGAGTAACAAAGTGTCATCATCTGCCATTTACAGGACACCGCTATCAATTAAATTTTGAATGAGGTGGCAGAGTGCCCAACATTCTTATGTTTTGTAACTGCGAAAGTGGGAGTGATATTGATATACTCCCTCAGAATTAAACCGTCTGGAACGGGGATTAATTGGAGGTAGAAGAGATGTAATTCTTCCTTCATTGAAAAACATTTGAAATATCTCCTCCATAGGTTGGCCAAGGTATGTAAATTCCCTTTTGTTGGCAAAATCCTGACGGGTTTTGGCACTTGCTCTTTTCGCAACTTTATCCTCCAGTGTTTCACTTTTTGAAGGCGAGGATTGAATATTCATGATAAAAGGAAGGAGACTAGCATGCTCCTGACTGATTAATTGGCGTGTGACTTGGTGTTGATGAATCACCAGTTCTGCCAATTGATCTACTTGTTTGCAAAGAGCCTTAATCTTTTGCTCCATCATTAACTGGAACTGCGCATAATCCCATCTGTCAGCACCGTCTTTAATAGTCTAGGAAGATTCAACAACATAATTGGAACTCTGTCCACTGCTCCAATTAATTAATCATATTGACCTCTCATTCTTTGTGTTGAGGAAGAGGATTATCTTACACATGAGGTTGGTCGGGTTTAGTCACGATAATCTCCTTATTGTCGATTAAGTTCTGGATCTTGTGTTTCAAGGCCCATCAATCCTGAGTGTCATGTCCCGGTGCCCCGGCATGATAAACACACTTCTGAGTAGCATTAAAACCCTTCCCATTCAGGTTGGCTGGTGGAAGAAGATGTGTAATTTTCTTCTGAGTAGTCAGAAGAGTAAGGATATTCTCGAGTGAATCCCCTAAGGGTGTGAACACTCGGCGGCGTCTGACTTTTCCACCTTTAGGCAATAAAGGGTTTGAGGACTGTGCTTGCAAAGGGGAGTAGTTTCTCCTCTGGATAGGCATATTCTGACTGCCTTTTTGACCTTTTAGTATCAAAGAAACATCTTCCTCTTTCTTTTTATGGACCCTCCGGGGGTTATTTCCATAAGTTCCAGACTAGATGTGCTCAACAACTGCTTTAAGAGCGGCTAGGTCTTGAATCTTTCCTGACTTCAATCCTATCTCAGCCATCTCTCCCTGCTTGACCATTTTAACAAATGGCTTGCCAATGCCAGCTAAAACTCTTTCATAGAAAGGAACTTCTTGTATTTCTATAATGGTCATGACCATTTCTGATTCCTTCATGGAAGGAATGACTTGAGCAGCAAGGTGCCTCCACATTTGAGCATACTCTCTAAAAGACTTAGTAGACTGTTTCTTGTCCTTAGTAATTTGGTACCGGTTAGGAGCCATCTAAGATTGAAAGATGTACTGAGTGAGGAAGGCATGAGCTAATTCTTCCCAGCTATGGATCTTTGAGTTGTCTACTCTGGTATACCACGATCGGGCTTCTCCAGTCAGACTTTTTTGGAACAGCTGCATTCTGAGCTTCTCGTCCTCTGCATAAGATCCATGTTCTCCTATAAATATCTTCAAATGTGTGTAAGGATTCCCTAATCCATCATACTTTTCAAAGTCAGGAGTTTTGAACTTCTCTAGATAATGCACACCAGGGAATATACAAAGGTTAGCATATGAAACACTCCCGTGTGTTCCAATCCCTTTGATAGAACGGATGGTTTCCTCCATTTGAAGGACTTTCTTCCTGATATCATCGATGTTTGGATCTTCTTTAAGATGGGTGTTTTCAGGAATTTTACTGGTCATATCCAACTGAAGTTCAGTATTTTTTGTATCTGAACCTTGTGCTCCTTCGTGTACAGAGGATTCTGTATGTATGGGTATTCACGAACCCTAAGTAGATTGGTGTAATTCCTTAAGCAGAATAGCCAAATCTATAATTTTCTTGCTTAATCCGTCAAACTCTTCTCGTAAGATAGGAGCATGATTAGACTGGTCAGACGAAGACATGATTGGTTGTAGGCTCGTGGCCTTTTTTGATTTTGAGCGGGTAATAGGCCCAATTATTTTCCTACAAAAACTTATGTAATTTAGTTTGACACCCCCAAATTCAGGTACTTGAAACCCAAACTCGGTGCTTCACGATACCATTTCTATGAGTGAAATAATACTAATAATAATAACAATAATATAGATACCAAACTTAATTTACATAAATCAGAGTCTAAATCCCAGGTACGCGACCTTTAAACATTCATTACATCATAGATAATAAACATCATCGTCTTAATAAACTTTAACTATTACACAGGATAGTATAAAACTCATTCAAACAGCTTTCCTTTCCCTCTGTTCTTGCCTGAACCTTTGGGTTGATCATACTTAGCTGAAAACATTTAAATTTAAAGTAAGAATGATCATTTGGGTGCCCAGCAAGTAATAACAACAATAGATATTAGCTGAAAGGATTAAATATTTTCTTTGAATGACACTTCTACAATGAATCAACAGTTGTGAAGTAAGCTGCACTAATAATAACAACATAGCAATTCTATATCAAAATTTTGAAACTACGTACTGACTACAACTGGAGATCAGTCGACAAACTATGAACATTGTTTTCTATTTTCGAAAAGGTTAAACAGAACTTCATCTGTAAACCGTCATAACTTACAAGCATGGGGGGTGATCAGCCCGTTATGCCTTGTATTGATCATTACTACATGCAAGAACGATATTATCATTCATCTTATCCGCCTTTGGCATACACAAGTTTTCCCATATTCGGGATGTTCATACTTAATCGGGAATTCGAACCAAAACAATCTGGTTGGATACAATAAAGTTCTATCTTGTTCAACAATATATTTAAGTTTGTGTCTAGCCAAATCAAATAGCTTAGACGACTTTTAAGTCAAAGTATACATACTGGAAATCAATAAGTATGTATCAACATGTGAATAAATACAATGATTATCCAAGTGGGGACACTTGTATAACCATATTTAGAAATTAACGAACAGAATAAATATCTGGATTATGCACTAATACGGTGTTGATAAACAATGATCGGATAATTTAAGAACTTGCATGAATATGAATAATTGGATACATAATCAATAATAATAGAATTAATAATCTGGCACAATAATATGATTCTGAAACTTTTTTACTCATGTCCATTACATAAAGTAAATGCAAAGGTAGGATACTTGCCTGAGCTGCTGCTTACAATAACACAACTTAGTTTTATCTTTTATACCAAAACCTATCATTAACAAGATCATTCGTTCGATTAGAATAATATATCATAACACATAAATCTTTGCTATATGCAATCAAAGACATAACCTAATCACATTGTCACATAAGTTTAATAATCATTAGATCGTAAATAATTACTAATCTTGGTCAAACTATCTAAGTCCAAATCAATTTCTAAAACATATTGGTGTACCGAAAAGCGCTTTTTAAATAATTACCATTAATATTAATTATTATTCATCAAAATATTAAAAGTCATTTATTATAACTAAATTATTTTTTTTTGATATCCTTTTTTAAATTAATAAAACTATTTCTAAACTATTTATTTAATATAATTATTAAATAAATCAAATATCATTTAATATTAAATTATTATTTGAAGAATTAAAGTTATATTTTATAACTTCAAATATTTTTGAACACCTTAGTTTCATTAAAAATGAATTAGTTATTTTTAAACAATTTATGTAATATACCGAGAAAATAGAAATAATTAGTAAAATTTACCTTTAAATATTGAAAGTTATTTTTATAACTTAAAATTTTAACCCTAATTTTCTTTAATGATAACAGATTCTAGAATAAAATACAATTAAAATAATTGAATTATTGTATGATTATGTGTTCGATCCCTAGATAGAAATGTTAAAATAATTGTATTGTTGATCAATGTTTGGATCAGTATTGATCAATAATTGATCGGATAGGTTTAATATTAATAAACCTTAATAAGGGATTTAAAACCCTAATCTTAAATTTAGAAAATAAAATGTACAGCTTAAAAACCCTAATTGTACGTTAAGAACCCTAATTTCAAAACCGAATTGTAAACCCTAATTAGGCAACCCTAATTTTTATTAGCATGCCTAAAGTGTTTGTTAAACTTCAATATGATTAGAAAGCTCTAAATATATTTTTGTATATTAATTTTCTATTTAGAAAACCTAATCACATTTTTTTGAATTTTATTTTCTAATTCCTAAACCCTAAATTTGAAAATTGTGGGAGCTAGAAATTTTAAAACCTAAAGGGTACAAAACCTAAACCCTAGATTGTCCAAACCCTAAACCCTAAGGGTTTCATCTAATGCAAAAATCTAGAAATTTAAGGAAATGACCAAAATGCCCTTTATGGGATTTTTTTTAAAGTTAACTTGCAAAATTGTCCAACAACTTTATTAGGTCACCAACTCTCTTGACTTTGCAACATAAAATCTCAGAAATCAACAGCAAAAATCGTCCAAGGGATCAGCCAAAGCAACATCAAGCATTATATATAAGTTTAGAGAGAGAAAAAGTCCATAACTTAGACATTTTGTAAACTTAGCTCTCACCAACTCTTTCCCATACAAGACCTCCGAAAATTAGAAGTATATCAGTCCTAAATTTAGTCCATAGATCAACCAATAACAGATTTGAGGATTAAGATCAAGAATCGAAGCTAAAAAGGTATAACCAAGTTTTTAATTTTTGATCTTGTATGCTTGAAACATTTTTGTGTTTTTGTGTTTAGAAAATTGCTATTGGATGTTATATGAAGATCTATGATGATCTATCATGAATCCATAGCATTAAAGTGCCTTAAAATAATTTTTTTCAAAAACTGTTCTTGAGAAAAAAAAATCGTGGTCCCATAAGGAATGTCACCGCTTTAAATCCTTGTGTGTTTGTTGTTTTAGTTGTTTTAAAGTTTTAATCGATAGCCTCGCTATGTTGTCTTTCATATCCAAGTGGTAGATTAGAAATTGAATGGCTATATTAGAGTTATTAATCTGGCCAAAACCCGCTGACCGGATCGACCGAAGCAAAAATCGGGCAAGCCTGTAACTTGAAAAACACGCCCCACAAAGAACTTTGTGTTCTTAGATCCGCTACCGCAGCTTTTGTTGTTGTTAATTGGTAGATATTGTATCTAGTAGTGTGGGATATAGATCCGGGTTCATAGAAGGCTTATAACTTCTTTGGATTGCTCGTAAAATTTGGTCAAAGTAGCGCCTCAAGCAGATTTTGAAAATCGGGTAAAACCTGCACTCGGGCAACGAGTCAGTTCGACATACTTTTGACCGTGTCTTGTAGGTTGATTATGTTGATGATAACCCGAGTTTATATTTTAGTAATGTACCTTGACACTAGTAATATAACTTTGAGCCATCAAACGACTTAAACTAAGACCGTAACATAGCTTAAATTGAGCTTGAATATGGCAACTCGAATCGCTTCATGCCCGTAAAATTCCTGTGTCACGTTGTCGCGATTTTAGGGCTTGAATCTTGATGGTGTTGAGTGATATCACCTTGATTGTTGTTGATTCTTGTAGTGTTACATAAACCCTACAAGATCGTGCTTTTTAAAGATTTCCAAAACCTGCTTGGATCGAGAATGGCAAGCTATCAAACGATGACCTGCGAATCGCCGTATCGCCGTTGTTCTTGAGCCAAGAACACCAACAATGACGCTTTGTGTCGTTAAAGGGATTTAATGACGGAATAATTAATTTTATTTTCCTAATATTCCTAAATTAATAAAAATTAGAAATAAATTCTAAAAATTACCAAAATGATTTTAAAAATTATTTTAAATTATGAAAAATAATTTCTAAATTAATTGAATATTTTTCTTTAATATTTATAATTATTTAAATATTAAAGGTATTTAATTTATTTAATTAGTGTATTAAATAAATTAGAGAAAAGTGATTTAATATTATGAAAATCATTTTAAATAAGAAAATGTATTTAAAAATATTTTGAGTTATAAAATGTAACTTTTAATATTTTTGGAGAATTTTCATTAATAATTTAATATTAATGATATTAGATTTATTTGATTATTAAATTAAATAAATAAGATAAAATGATTTAAATGATTTAAAAATCATTTTAATTGAGAATAAAGTGTTAGAAAATATTTTAAATTATAAAATATAATTTTCAATATTTTTGGAGAATTTTCATTAATAAATTAATATTAATGATATTTGATTTATTTAATTATGATATTAAATAAATGAATTAAAAATGATTTTATTGATTTAAAAATCATTTAACAATGAGAAAAATAGTTTAAAAATATTTTAAGTTATAATTAATGACTTTTAATATTTAGATGATAATTTCATTAATATTTATATATTAATGGTGGTGATTTAAAAATGATTTTAATTACTTTAAAAATCATTTAAGTGGAATATTGTTGATTTAAAATATTTTAAGTTATCGATAATAACTTTAATATTTTGACAAGTATGTTATTAATATTTTAATATTATTAAATATTAATAATGATAAGATTATTTGAGAATTAAATCATTTAAAAATGATTCCAATGTTTGAAAAATTATTATAAATTATAATAATTGCTTGATAATTATTAAAAGCTTCCTAAAAATATTATAATTGATAATCGACTTATCTAAATTAATATTGAAGCTTAGAGACCAAGTTTAATGGACAATCAATGTGTTAATTGTCTGATAGGGTGACCGTAACACCGAGAATGGACCAAGTCCAACCAGCATCTAATATAGTTAGATTGTTATGTGTTTATATAGGTTATAAACACCGATGTGACTATGTGGTAATGTGCCTAGGAGAAGTTTGACCGTGAACTACAAAGTTACGTGTGTTATGAATAATTGTGCTAATCAGAAGACCGATATTATTGATTATAGGTCTTTCAAAGCGTATAAGTATTTTGTGTAGTCAGAATCACGGAAGAGGCAAGTTCCCTAACTCAACCTCGAGTTATTTCATTCAATTATTATAGTGGATAATTATTGCTAATTATGCCACGCCCAGGATTTATTGTTGAAATTAAATTATTTCAATTAGAATATATATAAATTCGTTTGAATTAACTGTTGTTGGATATTCATATATGTAGAAGTTAGAATTGACAAAGATGTATAATTCTTGTTTATTGTCAAATTATAATTGAGAAATGTCTTAGCTAATTATTCGCTAGATTTAATATTAGTTAGAACTTGATAAGTTCGAGAAGAGAATTCAATTATTATCGAGAGATCGATGCCAATTATTTCGCTTAAGATCGAGAAGTAAATAGAATTTGAAATCACAAGATTTCGTTGTTAAATCAAAATCTTGATTCTCGAGACCGAGAAGAACAACCTTTTATAAAAAGGGAATATCATTAAATCGTATATTCGATCATTGCATACGCTTAACTTAAGTATTATTATGCATAATATAGGTATAATAAGTCGATCACTTGTTATACTTGCAGAGGGGTATGATTTAATCTTTACTATTATCTCGATACACTGGGTATATCAAAGTATAACTTTGATAGTTACTCGAGAAGAGAAGTTCAAGATCTTGTGGATCGCCAAGATAAATCTGAAAACAATCCACTTTGCAAATTTCAGAGAATTAATTCTTGATTATTCAATTGAATATATCGAGAACTCTGAAAGCGCTTGTACCTTTTCATCATTACATTATTGTGTTGATAAAATACGAGAAAACTTGTTATCAATAACGATTTGTTCAATATTTCAAAGTTCCCTAACTTTGGTTTCATTCTATCAAAATAGATAGTCCGGTGATTTGAATACTTATACATTTATTGTATGTATTAACTCATGGGGGCAATTTGTTGCTCACCCTTGCTAAATAAAACATTTCAAATTAGGGACGAAGTGGCGTGAGGTGGTGTCACAAGAATAAAGGCAAAGGCGTTGTAATAAACTAGTTATGATTAACATATTTATTATGTTGTATTTGTAAACCCTTTTTGTATATCTAAAGGGTATGTTTGTAATGTTAAGGTTAGAAACCCGGGTGATGTATTATTAAAACTCGATAAAAACTTATGTAAGATACTATCTATATATATTATGGGTAGTTAAATGTTATTTATATTGTGGATCGTGAACACCAAACTCGGGAGTCGTGTAACCCTGAATTTGGGGGCGCACAAAGTTGGTATCAGAGTCAGAGGTTATAAACCTTAAGTGGGTGGGGAAAAACCCTAGGATTATAACCAAAAGCGAGATAGAGAATACTCAAATAGAGTACTAAGTGAGAGATTGCCAAAGTGCAACGATAAGTGAGAAAAGTGGACACATAGTGTGAGAAGTTTGTACCGGTGAAGTACTAATCAAGTTGTTTAAACCGATTGTAGGATGTCCGAAAAGACGAAATGAGTACGGAGATGCTAGTGGGTCATTGCACCAAAGCAAGCAGAGTCGAGGTGCCAAAGACATAATGAATCGGTTGAGAAGTTGGGAAAGATGAACCAATGGTTAATCTTGGGAGTGATCATGACGATTATCCCGAGATGTATCTAAGTGGAGATGAGGAGGCGAGTCCGAGCCAGCTTAAGGTGGAACTCAAGAATAAGATCAAGGTCAGTGAACAAGATCACCATCTCAGTGGAAGTCCAGAACTCCAAGCAAGGTATTTCTCTTGGAGGAGTTGTGGAAGACGGAGCGGCATTACGTGAAATGATCAAGAAACTGAATGAGCCAAGGCGCAGGGAGAAGATGAAGGTCAAGGTAGAGGATCGTCTCAAGGAACCAAAGAAGAAAGACAAGAAGAAAAGGAAGAGGAACAAAGACAAATGACAACTCGAAATTCAAACCCAAGAAGAAGCAAGCTTGTATCAAGTGTGGAAAGACTCACGCCGAGAATGCATGATGTGGAAGAATGTATGCTTCAACCGCAAGGTGAAGGACATATTTCTCCATTTGTCCTAAGCCAAATTTGAGGAAATGTTTTTCCTGTGGGCAAACGGGGTACCTGATTTAACAAGTGTCCCAAAGAAGAAGAAGACCGGAGAAGGCAAAGGGACTTTATAGATAACTTAGATATAAGTTATAATATCTTTTGGTAGAAGCTTTTGATATTAAGCGCTGTAATATCGAGAACAATGTGTGAACATATGTAAATATATGTTTTATGAATAAAATCTTTATTTTCTATATGAATATAAGATTAAGATAAATTTGTGAGTTCTTAAAACTCATACTTATGATAAATTAATGACTCATAATTATATGAAATGCTTTGAACCCTCAAATAATGGACGCCAAAGGTCCGACTAGATAAGTTCATACACTAATATAATTGTGGCAAGTTAATGAACTCATAAGTGTGGTAAGTTTGATGAACCGAAAATGGTAATTTGAAAATGGAGAATGTCAACTTTTGTGTAAAGTTGAGAATTGCAACTTTTGTAAAGTTGTGAACGTTAATCCTAAAATATTTTAACAGATATTAAAATGTGTTAGGTACTATAAGTACTATGTGCTATTTGAATAAATATGCGATTAAATGAGAACTATGTGTTGAATTCTTATTGTGTTAAGAATTTGTGTATAGAAAGTGTATTAATATAAGATTTTTATTTAAATCGATCATGCCGCTTGCTAGCGCATGTAATCCAACCAAAGAGAAGAGCAATCAGAATAATGAAGGAGGTCAAGCTTAACTCGATGCGTAATTTTGTGGATATGCCGCCCAAGCTATGGAAAATAGGGCTCCAAATTAGGGGAAGAGTAAGGAATCACCAAATTGCAGATCACTAATTTCAAGGATTTTAAAGCTGGGACCGCCAAATTCAAGGGACTACAGATCCAATCAAGCCCAAACTTGGGTGAAAGAAATGGAGAAAGCGTTTGTGATCACAAGGTGGCGTAAGAGCAAAAGACAACTTTTATGCACTTATCTAATGAAGGGAGAAGCCAATTATTGGTGGGAGACGAATCAAGCGAGAGCTGGTACAGCGGTAGTAGCATGGACCAGATTTAAGGAGTTGTTCTTTGAGAATTACTTCTCGCCGAGTATGCAAGCTCGGATGGAAGTTAAGTTCTTGGAACTTAAGCAGGAGAATATGTCTGTTTCAGAGTATGCTGCTAAATTCAACGAATTGGCACGATTTGCACCTCATCAGGTGGATACAGAAGCGAGAAAGGCAAGAAGATTCGAGAACTGATCAAAACCAGAATATTCAACAAGGTAAGCGGTATTGCAGATCAACACGCTTATGGGCTCTCACCGAGAAAGCGCAATCATCAAGGAGGAAGCGAGGTCGCATCTCGCTTTTATCGTGAAAAGAAGAAGAAGACCAATGAGGGTGGAAGCAATGGTGGTAAGAACTCCAAACAAGAGGAAGTGGAGCGAGAATACCCAATCGGGTAGTAAAATCAAGGAATAGGAAAGGAGCAGTAACCATGCTCGAATTGTGGAAAGAACCACGCCGGGTGTTTGTCTCAAGAAGAAGGGGTTTGTTATAATCATGACAAGAGGGCCACATGTCACCCAATTGTCCCAACCCAAAGAAGATACAAGGTTGTTTTGCCTGTGGATCGATCGACCATCAATCGTGTAAGGAACGTCCAAAGAGAAATGCCGAGAAGGAAAGTGCCAATAAGGGACCCTTGAGGGAACATTGGCAATCCGAGGACCTCGCACACCAGAAGATCAACCGCCTGCACATTTAATACGACGACTACTGGAGGCAAAGGGCTACTCCGAGAGGTGGCAAGCAAAACGATTTCATTTAAATTTAATTACGCGAGTAATATTAGTTTGATATGGCCGAGAATTGTTTTCTTTTATAGATTCAAGTCACAAGTTAGAAATTAAGACACAATTTAATATCAGGTTGATAAAAAATGAATTGATGATACAACTTTAAAAGATTGTAGAGAATAAGAAAGCGGTGATTCCGAGGACTAATCTTTTAAGGAGGGGTGAATGTGATAACCCTGATTTCAATAATCAAAATTTTTTACTTAATAAATTTTTTTTTTTTTTTATTTAATATTAATCGTTAATAGTGTATCGAGAATTAGTGAGACAAGTCTCGAGAATTAGTCAATTTGTGTATCGACCGAGAAAATAGAGTAAAGTTGAGCTTAATGCCTTTTAGAAACCCTAACCCTAATTTTCTGATAGGATTCTAGAGAAAATACAATTAAAATAATTGTATTGTTGATTATGTGTTCGATCAGATAGAAATGTTGATCAATAATTGATCGATAAGGTTTAATATTAATAAACCTTAATAAGGGATTTAAAACCCTAATCTTAAATTTAGAAAATAAAATGTACAAATTAAAACCCTAATCAGACGTTAAGGAACCCTAATTTCAAAACCGGAATTGTAGAACCCTAATTAGGCAACCCTAATTTTTATTAGCATGCCTAAAGTGTTTGTTAAACTTCAATATGATTAGAAAGCTCTAATTATATTTTTGTATATTAATTTTCTATTTAGAAAACCTAATTATTTTTTAGAATTTTATTTTCTAATTCCTAAACCCTAAATTTGAAAATTGTGGGAGCTAGAAATTTTAAAACCTAAAGGGTACAAAACCTAAACCCTAGATTGTCCAAACCCTAAACCCTAAGGGTTTCATCTAATGCAAAAATCTAGAAATTTAAGGAAATGACCAAAATGCCCTTTATGGGATTTTTTTAAAGTTAACTTGCAAAATTGTCCAACAACTTTATTAGGTCACCAACTCTCTTGACTTTGCAAATATAAAATCTCGGAAATCAACAGCAAAAATCGTCCAAGGGATCAGCCAAAGCAACATCAAGCATTATATATAAGTTTAGAGAGAGAAAAAGTCCATAACTTAGACATTTTGTAAACTTAGCTCTCACCAACTCTTTCCCATACAAGACCTCCGAAAATTAGAAGTATATCAGTCCTAAATTTAGTCCATAGATCAACCAATAATGATTTGAGGATTAAGATCAAGAATCGGCTAAAAAAGGTATAACCAAGTTTTTAATTTTTGATCTTGTATGCTTGAAACATTTTTGTGTTTTTGTGTTTAGAAAATTGCTATTGATGTTATATGAAGATCTATGATGATCTATCATGAATCCATAGCATTAAAGTGCCTTTAAAATAATTTTTTTCAAAAACTGCTTTGAGAAAAAATTCGTGGTCCGATAAGGAATGTCACCGCTTTAAATCCTCGTGTGTTTGTTGTTTTAGTTGTTTTAAAGTTTTAATCGATAGCCTCGCTATGTTGTCTTTTCATATCCAAGTGGTAGATTAGAAATTGAATGGCTATATTAGAGTTATTAATCTGGCAAAACCCGCTGACCCGATCGACTGAAGCAAAATCGGGCAAGCCTGTAACTTTGAAAACACGCCCCGACAAAGAACTTTGTGTTCTTAGATCCGCCACCGGCAGCTTTTTGTTGTTGTTAATTGGTAGATATTGTATCTAGTAGTGTGGGATATAGATCCGGGTTCATAGAAGGCTTATAACTTCTTTGATTGCTCGTAAAATTTGGTCAAAGTAGGCGCCTCAAGCAGATTTTGAAAATCTGGGTAAAACCTGCACTCGGGCAACGAGTCAGTTCGACATACTTTGACCGTGTCTTGTAGGTTGATTATGTTGATGATAACCTCGAGTTTATATTTTAGTAATGTACCTTGACACTAGTAATATAACTTCGAGCCATCAAACGACTTAAACTAAGACCGTAACATAGCTTAAATTGAGCTTGAATATGGCAACTCGAATCGCTTTCATGCCCGTAAAATTCCTGTGTCACGCTTGTCGCGATTTTAGGGGCTTGAATCTTGATGGTGTTGAGTGATATCACCTTGATTGTTGTTGATTCTTGTAGTGTTACATAAACCCTACAAGATCGCGCTTTAAAGATTTCCCAAAACTGCTTTGATCGAGAATGGCAAGCGGCCAAACGATTTACCTGAATCGCCGCCGTATGCCGTTGTTCTTTGAGCCAAGAACACCAACAATGACGCTTTGTGTCGCTAAAGGGATTTAGCGATTTTAATAATTAATTTTATTTTCCTAATATTCCTAAATTAATAAAAATTAGAAATAAATTCTAAAAATTACTAAAATGATTTTAAAAATTATTTTAAATTATGAAAAATAATTTCTAATTAATTGAATATTTTTCTTTAATATTTATAATTATTTAAATATTAAAGGTATTTAATTTATTTAATTAGTGTATTAAATAAATTAGAGAAAAGTGATTTAATATTATGAAAAATCATTTTAAATAAGAAAATGTATTTAAAAATATTTTGAGTTATAAAATGTAACTTTTAATATTTTTGGAGAATTTTCATTAATAATTTAATATTAATGATATTAGATTTATTTGATTATTAAATTAAATAAATAAGATAAAATGATTTAAATGATTTAAAAATCATTTTAATTGAGAATAAAGTGTTAGAAAATATTTTAAATTATAAAATATAATTTTCAATATTTTTGGAGAATTTTTCATTAATAAATTAATATTAATGATATTTGATTTATTTAATTATGATATTAAATAAATGAATTAAAAATGATTTTATTGATTTAAAAATCATTTAACAATGAGAAAAATAGTTTAAAAATATTTTAAGTTATAATTAATGACTTTTAATATTTAGATGATAATTTCATTAATATTTATATATTAATGGTGGTGATTTAAAAATGATTTTAATTACTTTAAAAATCATTTAAGTGGAATATTGTTGATTTAAAATATTTTAAAGTTATCGATAATAACTTTAATATTTTGACAAGTATGTTATTAATATTTTAATATTATTAAATATTAATAATGATAAGATTATTTGAGAATTAAATCATTTAAAATGATTCCGATGTTTAAAAAATTATTATAAATTATAATAATTGCTTGATAATTATTAAAAGCTTCCAAAAATATTATAATTGATAATCGACTTATCTAAATTAATATTGAAGCTTAGAGACCAAGTTTAATGGACAATCAATGTGTTAATTGCCTTGACAGGTGACCGTAATAACCGAGAATGGACCAAGTCCAACCGCATCGAATATAGTTAGATTTGTTATGTGTTTATATAGGTTATAAACACCGATGTGACTATGTGGTAATGTGCCTAGGAGAAGTTTGACCGTGAACTACAAAGTATTACGTGTTATGAATAATTGTGGCTAATTGTAAGACCGATATTATTGATTATAGGTCTTTCAAAGCGTATAAGTATTTTGTGTAGTCAAATCAATCACGGAAGAGGCAAGTTCCCTAACTCAACCTCGAAAGTTATTTCATTCAATTATTATCGTGGATAATTATTGCTAATTATGCCACGCCCGTGGATTTATTGTTGAAAATTAAATTATCAATTAGAATATATATATATATTCGTAGTAGAATAACCGTTGTTGGATATTCATATATGTAGAAGTTAGAATCGACAAAGATGTATAATTCTTGTTTATTGTCAAATTATATTGAGAAATGTCTTAGCTAATTATTCTGCTAGATTTAATATTAGTTAGAACTTGATAAGTTCGAGAAGAGAATTCAATTATTATCGAGAGATCGATGCCAATTATTTCGCTTAAGATCGAGAAGTAAATAGAATTTGAAATCACAAAGATTTCGTTGTTAAATCAAAATCTTGATTCTCGAGACCTAGAAGAACAACCTTTATAAAAAGGGAATATCATTAAATCGTATATTCGATCATCATGCGCGCTGATTTAAGTATTTATGCATAATATAGGTATAATAAGTCGATCACTTGTTATACTTGCAGAGGGGTATGATTTAATCTTTACTATTATCTCGACACACTGGTATATCAAAGTATAACTTTGATAGTTACTCGAGAAGAGAAGTTCAAGATCCAATGGATCGCCAAAGATAAATCGAAAACAATCCACTTTGCAAATTCAGAGAATTAATTCTTGATTATTCAATTGAATATATCGTAGAACCTTGAAAGCGCTTGTACCTTTTTTCATCTTACATTATTGTGCAAAGATAAAATACGAGAAAACTTGTTATCAATAACGATTTGTTCAAATTATTTCAAAGTTCCCTAACTTTGGTTTCATTCTATCAAAATAGATAGTCCGGTGATTTGAATACTTATACATTTATTGTATGTATTAACTCATGGGCAAATTTGTTGCTCACCCTTGCTAAATAAAAAACATTTCAAATAGGGACGGCGTAAGGTGGAGGTGTCATAAGAATAAAGGCAAAGGCGCTAGTAATAAACTAGTTATGATTAACATATTTATTATGTTGTATTTGTAAACCCTTTTTGTATATCTAAAGGGTATGTTTGTAATGTTAAGGTTAGAAAACCGGGTGATGTATTATTAAAACTCGATAAAAACTTATGTAAGATACTATCTATATATTTATGGGTAGTTAAATGTTATTTATATTGTGGATCGTGAACACCAAACTCTGGGGTCGTAACCCGAATTTGGGGGCCACAAAGTTGGTATCAGAGTCAGAGGTTATAAACCTTAAGTGGGGGGGGAAAACCCCAGGATTATAAACAAAAGCGAGATAGAGAATACTCAAATAGAGTACTAAGTGAGAGATTGCCAAAGTGCAACGATAGTGAGAAAAGTGGACACATAGTGTGAGAAGTTTGTACCGGTGAAGTACTAATCAAGTTGTTTAAACCGATTGTAGGATGTCCGAAAAAGACGAAATGAGTACGGAGATGCTAGTGGTCATTGCACCAAAGGTGCCAAGAGTGAGTGCCAAAAGACATAAAAAATCTGTTGAAGAAGTTGGGAGAAGATGAACCAATGATCAATCTTGGGAGTGATCATGACGATTATCCCGAGATGTATCTAAGGAGATGAGGAGGCGAGTCCGAGCCAGCTTAAGGTGGAACTCAAGAATAAGATCAAGGTCAGTGAACAAGATCACCTATCTGTGGAAGTCCAGAACTCCAAGCAAGGTATTTCTCTTGGAGGAGTTGTGAAGACGGAGCGGCATTACGTGAAATGATCAAGAACTAAATGAGTCAAGGCGCAGGGAGAAGATGAAGGTCAAGGTAGAGGATCGTCTCAAGGAACCAAAGAAGAAAGACAAGAAGAAAAGGAAGAGGAACAAAGACAAATACAACTCGAAATTCAAACCCAAGAAGAAGCAAGCTTGTATCAAGTGTGGAAAGACTCACGCCGAGAATGCATGATGTGGAAGAATGTATGCTTCAACCGCAAAGGTGAAGGACATATTTCTCCGCATTGTCCTAAGCCAAATTTGAGGAAATGTTTTTCCTGGGGCAAACGGGGTACGGATTTAACAAGTGTCCCAAAGAAGAAGAAGACCGAGAAGGCAAGGGACTTTAGATAACTTAAGATATAAGTTATAATATCTTTTGGTAGAAGCTTTTGATATTAAGCGCTGTAATATCGAGAACAATGTGTGAACATATGTAAATATATGTTTTATGAATAAAATCTTTATTTTCTATATGAATATAAGATTAAGATAAATTTGTGAGTTCTTAAAACTCATACTTATGATAAATTAATGACTCATAATTATATGAAATGCTTTTGAACCCTCAAATAATGGACGCCAAAGGTCTGACTAGATAAGTTCATACACTAATATAATTGTGGCAAGTTAATGAACTCATAAGTGTGGTAAGTTTGATGAACTCGAAAATGGTAATTTGAAAATGGAGAATGTCAACTTTTGTGTAAAGTTGAGAATTGCAACTTTTGTAAAGTTGTGAACGTTAATCCTAAAATATTTTAACAGGATATTAAAATGTGTTAGTACTATAAGTACTATGTGCTATTTGAATAAATATGCGATTAAATGAGAACTATGTGTTGAATTCTTATTGTGTTAAGAATTTGTGTATAGAAAGTGTATTAATATAAGATTTTATTTAAATCGATCATGCCGCCTAAAGCATGTAATCGCAACCAAAGAGAAGAGCAATCAGAATAATGAAGGAGGTCAAGTTTTACCGATGCAAAAATTTGTGGATATGCCGCCCAAGCTATGGAAAATAGGGATCCAAATTTAGGAAGAGTAAGGAATCACCACCAACCGGCGATTGGCTAATTTCAAGGATTTTAAAGCTGGGGGACCGCCGTAAATTCAAGGGGACTACAGATCCAATCGAAGCCCAAACTTGGGTGAAAGAAATGGAGAAAGCGCTTGTGATCACAGGCAGGTGGTAAGAGAGCAAAAGACAAATTTTTATGACTTATCTAATGAAGGAGAAGCCAATTATTGGTGGGAGACGAATCAAGCGAGAGTCGGTACAAGGTAGAGTAGTATGGACCGATTTAAGGAGTTGTTCTTTGAGAATTACTTCACCGAGTATGCAAGCTCTGGATGGAAGTTAAGTTCTTGAACTTAAGCAGAGAATATGTCTGCTTTTAGTATGCCGCTAAATTCAACGAATTGGCACGATTTGCACCTCATCGTGGATACGTATAGAAAAAGGCAAGAAGATTCGAGAAACCGATCAAAACCAGAATATTCAACAAGGTAGCAGATTGCAGATCAACACGCTTATGCTCTACCGAGAAAGCGTTAATCATCAAGGAGGAAGCGAGGTCATCTCGCTTTTATCAGAAAAGAAGAAGAAGACCAATGAGGGTGGAAGCAAATGGTGGTAGTAAACTCAAACAAGAGGAAGTGGAGCGAGAATACCCAATCGGGTAAAGAAATCAAGGGAATAGGAAAGGAGCAGAACCATGCTCGAATTGTGGAAAGAACCACGCTGGTGTTTGTCTGAAGAAGAAGGGGGTTTGTTATAACTGCGGACAAGAGGGCCACATGTCACCCAATTGTCCCAACCCAAAGAAGATACAAGGTTGTTTTGCCTCAGGATCGATCGACCATCGTGTAAGGAACTCGCCCAAAGAGAAATGCCGAGAAGGAAAGTGCCAATAAGGGACCCTTAGAGGGAACATTGGCAATCCGAGGACCTCGCACAAAGAAGATCAACCGCCCAGACATTTAATATGACTTGCTACCGAGGCAAAGGGGCTACTCCGAGGTGGCGGCAGTAGTAACATTTTCGCTTAGAAATTTAATTACGCGAGTAATATTAGTTTGATATGGCTGAGAATTGTTTTCTTTTATAGATTCAAGTCACAAGTTAGAAATTAAGACACAATTTAATATTGTGTTGATAAAAATGAATTGATGATACAACTTTAAAAGATTGTAGAGAATAAGAAAGCGATTCCGAGGACTAAATCCTTTTAAGGAGGGGTGAATGTGATAACCCTAGGATTTCAATAATCAAAATTTTACGAATAAATTTTTTTTTTTTTTTATTTAATATTAACTGTTAATAGTGTACTGAGAATTAGTGAGACAAGTCTCGAGAATTAGTCAATTTGTGTATTGACTGAGAAAATAGAGTAAAGTTGAGCTTAACAGCTTTAGAAACCCTAACCCTAATTTTCTGATAGGATTCTAGAGAAAATACAATTAAAATAATTGTATTTTGATGATTATGTGTTTGATCAGATAGAAATGTTGATCAATAATTGATCGGATAAGGTTTAATATTAATAAACCTTAATAAGGGATTTAAAACCCTAATCTTAAATTTAGAAAATAAAATGTACAAATTAAAAACCCTAATCAGACGTTAAGGAACCCTAATTTCAAAACCGGAATTGTAAACCCTAATTAGGCAACCCTAATTTTTATTAGCATGCCTAAAGTGTTTGTTAAACTTCAATATGATTAGAAAGCTCTAATTATATTTTTGTATATTAATTTTCTATTTAGAAAACCTAATTGCATTTTTGGAATTTTATTTTCTAATTCCTAAACCCTAAATTTGAAAATTGTGGGAGCTAGAAATTTTAAAACCTAAAGGGTACAAAACCTAAACCCTAGATTGTCCAAACCCTAAACCCTAAGGGTTTCATCTAATGCAAAAATCTAGAAATTTAAGGAAATGACCAAAATGCCCTTTATGGGATTTTTTTAAAAGTTAACTTGCAAAATTGTCCAACAACTTTATTAGGTCACCAACTCTCTTGACTTTGCAACATAAAATCTCAGAAATCAACAGCAAAAATCGTCCAAGGGATCAGCCAAAGCAACATCAAGCATTATATATAAGTTTAGAGAGAGAAAAAGTCCATAACTTAGACATTTTGTAAACTTAGCTCTCACCAACTCTTTCCCATACAAGACCTCCGAAAATTAGAAGTATATCAGTCCTAAATTTAGTCCATAGATCAACCAATAACAGATTTGAGGATTAAGATCAAGAATCGAAGCTAAAAAGGTATAACCAAGTTTTTAATTTTTGATCTTGTATGCTTGAAACATTTTTGTGTTTTTGTGTTTAGAAAATTGCTATTGGATGTTATATGAAGATCTATGATGATCTATCATGAATCCATAGCATTAAAGTGCCTTAAAATAATTTTTTTCAAAAACTGCTTTGAGAAAAAAATTGTGTCCCACAAGGAATGTCACCGCTTTTATCCTTACTGTGTTTGTTGTTTTAGTTGTTTTAAAGTTTTAATCGATAGCCTCTATATGTTGTCTTTCATATCCAAGTGGTAGATTAGAAATTGAATGGCTATATTAGAGTTATTAATCTGGCCAAACCCCGCTGACCGGATCGACTGAAGCAAAAATCGGGCAAGCCTGTAACTTGAAAACACGCCCCGACAAAGAACTTTGTGTTCTTAGATCGCCACCGGCTGTAGCTTTTGTTGTTGTTAATTGGTAGATATTGTATCTAGTAGTGGGATATAGATCCGGGTTCATAGAAGGCTTATAACTTCTTTGATTGCTCGTAAAAATTTGGTCAAAGTAGGCGCCTCAAGCAGATTTTTTGAAAATCGGGTAAAACCTGCACTCGGGCAACGAGTCATTCTCATACTTTGACCGTGTCTTCAGTAGGTTGATTATGTTGATGATAACCCGAGTTTATATTTTAGTAATGTACCTTGACACTAGTAATATAACTTTGAGCCATCAAACGACTTAAACTAAGACCGTAACATAGCTTAAATTGAGCTTGAATATGGCAACTCGAATCGCTTTCATGCCCGTAAAATTCCTGTGTCACGTTGTCGCGATTTTAGGGCTTGAATCTTGATGGTGTTGAGTGATATCACCTTGATTGTTGTTGATTCTCAGTAGTGTTACATAAACCCTACAAGATCGTGCTTAAAGATTTCCAAAACTGCTTTGATCGAGAATGGCAAGCTACCAAACGATGACCCTTTAATCGCCGCCGCCGCCGTTGTTCTTGAGCTAAGAACACCAACAATGACGCTTTGTGTCGTTAAAGGATTTAATGACTTTAATAATTAATTTTATTTTCCTAATATTCCTAAATTAATAAAAATTAGAAATAAATTCTAAAAATTACCAAAATGATTTTAAAAATTATTTTAAATTATGAAAAATAATTTCTAATTAATTGAATATTTTTCTTTAATATTTATAATTATTTAAATATTAAAGGTATTTAATTTATTTAATTAGTGTATTAAATAAATTAGAGAAAAGTGATTTAATATTATGAAAAATCATTTTAAATAAGAAAATGTATTTAAAAATATTTTGAGTTATAAAATGTAACTTTTAATATTTTTGGAGAATTTTCATTAATAATTTAATATTAATGATATTAGATTTATTTGATTATTAAATTAAATAAATAAGATAAAATGATTTAAATGATTTAAAAATCATTTTAATTGAGAATAAAGTGTTAAAAAAATATTTTAAATTATAAAATATAATTTTCAATATTTTTGGAGAATTTTCATTAATAAATTAATATTAATGATATTTGATTTATTTAATTATGATATTAAATAAATGAATTAAAAATGATTTTATTTATTTAAAAATCATTTAACAATGAGAAAAATAGTTTAAAAATATTTTAAGTTATAATTAATGACTTTTAATATTTAGATGATAATTTCATTAATATTTATATATTAATGGTGGTGATTTAAAAATGATTTTAATTACTTTAAAAATCATTTAAGTGAATATTGTTGATTTAAAATATTTTAAGTTATTGATAATAACTTTAATATTTTGACAAGTATGTTATTAATATTTTAATATTATTAAATATTAATAATGATAAGATTATTTGAGAATTAAATCATTTAAAAATGATTCCAATGTTTGAAAAATTATTATAAATTATAATAATTGCTTGATAATTATTAAAAGCTTCCTAAAAATATTATAATTGATAATCGACTTATCTAAATTAATATTGAAGCTTAGAGACCAAGTTTAATGGACAATCAATGTGTTAATTGTCCTGATAGGGTGACCAAAACACCGAGAATGGACCAAGTCCAACTGCATCAATATAGTTAGACTTGTTATGTGTTTATATAGGTTATAAACACCGATGTGACTACGTGGTAATGTGCCTAGAGAAGTTTGACCGTGAACTACAAAGGTTATACGTGTTATGAATAATTGTGCTAATTGTAAAGACCGATATTATTGATTATAGGTCTTTCAAAGCATAAGTATAAGTATTTGTGTAGTCAGTAATCACGGAAGAGGTAAGTTCCCTAACTCAACCTCGAAAGTTATTTCATTCAATTATTACTATTGGTGGATAATTATTGCTAATTATGCCACGTCCAGGGATTTATTGTTGAAATTAAATTATTGAATTAGAATATATATATATTCGTTGAATTACTGTTGTTGGATATTCATATATGTAGAAGTTAGAATTGACAGTACAGATAATTCTTGTTTATTGTCAAATTATACTGAGAAATGTCTTAGCTAATTATTCTGCTAGACGAATATTAGTTAGAACTTGATAAGTTCGAGAAGAGAATTCAATTATTATTGAGAGATCGATGCCAATTATTTCGGCTAAGATCGAGAAGTAAATAGAATTTGAAATCACAGTATTTCGTTGTTAAATCAAAATCTTGATTCTGAGACTGAGAAGAACAACCTTTTATAAAAAGGAATATCATTAAATCGTATATTCGATCATCATGCAAGCTGACTTAAGTATTATGCATAATATAGGGTATAATAAGTCGATCACTTGTTATACTTGCAGAGGGTATGATTTAATCGTTACTATTATCTCGATACACTGGGTATATCAAAGTATAACTTTGATAGTTACTCGAGAAGAGAAGTTCAAGATCCAATGGATCGCCAAAGATAAATCGAAAAACAATCCACTTTGCAAATTCAGAGAATTAATTCTTGATTATTCAATTGAATATATCGTAGAAACCTTGAAAGCGCTTGTACCTTTTCATCATTACATTATTATGCAAAGATAAAATACGAGAAAACTTGTTATTGAATAACGATTTGTTCAATATTTCAAAGTTCCCGAACTTTGGTTTCATTCTATCAAAATAGATAGTCCGGTGATTTGAATACTTATACATTTATTGTATGTATTAACTCATGGGCAAATTTGTTGCTCACCCTTGCTAAATAAAACATTTCAAATTTAGGGACGAAGTGGCGAGGAGGTCATGCGAAGAATAAAGGCAAAGGCGTTGTAATAAACTAGTTATGATTAACATATTTATTATTTTGTATTTGTAAACCCTTTTTTGTATATCTAAAGGGTATGTTTGTAATGTTAAGGTTAGTGAACCCGGGTGATGTATTATTAAAACTCGATAAAAACTTATGTAAGATACTATCTATATATATTATGGGTAGTTAAATGTTATTTATATTGTGGATCGTGAACACCAAACTCTCGTCACATTTAAAATGATTTTTCTACTATTAAAATTATTTTTAAATTAATTTATTTAATATAATTATTAAATTGTTCTTGAGAAACCCGTAACATTTAAAGTCGGGTTTAGTGGTCTACTTTGACCAAGTTTAATTCAGTGTCTATTTGTTTCTGGGCTCACTAATGGTCAGATCTTGTAGTGTTAATGTAACACTACATGAAACAACAACTAACAAGGTCATACAACATCACAAATGAAAGTTATAAAGTTTTAAACTAGCTATCAGACGTGTTCTTGGTTTTCTGGGCTGCCCAAAATTATACGGTCATGGCCGGTCAACGCTATTGATGGCCTTACATAAACAAATATGTTGATGATATGGGTGGTCTAAACGTCGGGTTGTGTAGACAAAATAACATAGAACATGACTCGAGCACTAGGAAAGTCTAAACATCATCAAAGAACAAGATCTAAGGCCTTGAACAAGCTGTCAGAGCTGTTCTTCATTTTCTAGGTTACCCATAAATGAAGAACAGTTCAACTGGCTATATTTGGGCTTCCACTACTTGTTGTACTTGCATTGTTTTTGTGACCTAAGGGTTCCAGGTTGTAGCCAACATGTAACTGAACAAATCTATTACATCAAACCAACATAACAACAATACAATCTCTAGATATTCCCCGGTCAAACCATGTCAGAACAAATGTTCCAATTCCAAGCTTCGAAATTCCGTAAATGTAAAAATATGACCGGATGGCCTACTTTGATCATCCACTGCAATAAATCTATTTGATGTTTAGGAGATTTTAAGGCATAAACATATAGTCTAACCAACATACTACAACTTAGATGCAACAAACAATAACAGATCGTCAAACTACTGTCAGATCCGAGGCCATGAAGATCTTGTCAGAGCCTTCTGGCACGATTTGAGTTTTCCAGATTTGGAAAGTCATGCTCGGTCAACTAGGTTTGACCAACCCTAAATTTTAACCTGTTCATGATCTGGGCTAGATTCCAGTTTCAGATCAAAGATCTTATAGCATAAAACAACTACAAACTTTCAAAACACAAAAATAATTAAAAGTCACTGAGACTGACATTCATTGTCAGACAACAAAAATAAAATTTTCCAGATTTTTAAAAACTTCAAATCCGAGCCTCTAGATGTTATAGATCTAACATCTAGAAACCTAGATCATCAATATATACTACATACAACATATTTTAACAAAAAAATCATAACATTTAACATGGTCTTCAAGATCAGATTTCAAATTAGGTTTTTACCTTTCTATGAACAAGTTCTTGATTCTATGCTTGTGATCTGTTAGAGGAGATGGTGGGGCTTGTTTCTGAGACTGATATAGCAATATATTTTGGAGGTTTGGAGTTGAAAGAGTTTTAGGTTGAGTGTGATGAACCAATGAGGCAAATAATGACTTTTCTTTCTCTTAGATCTTATCTATAACTCGTATACAATGTATTTAGATGATTACATGGCTGAAAGCTGGATTTTATTAGCTCCTAGCTAGACTAGGGTTGATGACTTGCCAAGATATGGTAAAATTTGCTAGCAATTATTTCAAGAATGGGACAAAAAGGGCATTGTGGTCATTAGCCTTAAAATTTTAATGGCAAGCTTGTCAATTGTCCCAACCCTTAGGGTTTGACCCTAAGGGTTTAACCCTAAGGTTCCCAAAAATTTGATTTGTATAGGATTTCAATTTAAGGTTTAAAATGAAATATAGTTTCTAAAAATTAATAATTAGGGTTTTCCATCATTAGCGTTAAAACAAATAATACATATCATATACCACATAACACAGTGACTTAACAGATTTTAAAGTCTCATTTGACTTCGAAACTAGGGTTTATCAGTAATACTAGGGTTTTATCATGTTATAATAAAACTGCTCCCCAGATTAACCTTACACACATAACATACATATTTATAGCACTGAAATAAAAATAAAAATATTATATTACTATTCTCTTTCCTTATTCCAAATCCAGAATTAGGGTTTGGATTTCATATTTGAATTATCTTTCATATATAACATTATTAATTAAGTTATATTAATTACTTATTAGTCCTAAATAAATTCATATAATAAAATAATTATTATAATAAATTTATAATCATCTCATATATTATTTAAATAATATATAATCATATTTTATGGAAAATTAATAATAAAAACATTTCTACAACAAAATTAATTACTATAAGAATATAATTTATAATGATTAACAATTCTAAAAAAAAATTATTTATAATTATTCAGGTAATAAATATATTTTCATTTATCACCAATATACATACACATTACTTGGCACATATTCCCACCTTTAAAATAATAATAAAAAATTTTATGCAAAATTTCTCATTTGTTTATATAGAAAATATCGAGTTATTACATTAGTCTTAGGGAATGTATAAATGTTTACATGCTATCATAATGTGTCCATTTTAGGAATATTATCCTGCAAAACGGGTGTCATTTGATAGCATGTCAAGCCTTAATATGCATGTGCAAATATTCTTTGTAAAATCCCATAATTTTACGAATAAAGATTTAATTTTCTCGAAATATTTTTTTCAAAATTATGGTGTGGATTTGAGATAATGTTATAGTTGTGGGTAGTATTTAGAAATTTTGAAAAGTATGCAAGTTGTTATATAATATTCGATTGGTCGGAGAATATTCATTTTAACAGGGAATATTCGTACGACGATACAATCATTGGTGGACCCCACAACAGAATTATTATCGGATTGAGAAAACGACAAAAATATTTTTATAGAAATAACGGCGGAAGTTTTACCGTTAACTGTTGAAACATCTGGTGTTAAAAGTAAAGTAATACGCGTGGTTGCATAGTAGCACACGGTATTGATTATTGATGCCTACGTGAGAAGTCACTCAGTTTTGTTCAATTATTGCTACAGTAATTATTGCATAGTATCTCACGTTATTTGATTCAATTATTGTCGATATTTTATATATTATTAAATCAATAATTGAGATAACAAAGTTATTAATATTATTATTTGCAATATTAACGATGTCTAGAAGTTCTACCAAGGAGAGGTTTCGTCACCTAATTGCGTGCCAATAGGGAGAAATCCTTATTGGGAAGCCCCCTCTTTCCTGGGAATGACCTAGTCGATTAATATTGTGAATTATAATAAAGGTGATAAGTTTTATTTTATTATTATTATAAATGTAATAAAACAGAAAACTTTTTATAAAGTTTTGTTTTATTTGATTATAAATAGAATATATAATATTCTATTATGCATAGTGTTTTCATAGTAAAATCTTTTTATATAAAACAGAATACTTTTATAAATTTATTCGCTTTAGTAGATTATAAATAGAATATATTATATTTTATTTAAAAGATTTTGTTTTATTAGAATATTTTATTAATACTGCATAGTAAATCAATATGGACCGTCCGTTTAAAAGTAAATCAATCTGGACCGTCCATGAATTAATTATTATTCAGTCCATTCTCCTATAAATAGAAGCTCGTTCCTTCATTATTTCTTACGAATTCACTGAAACTCTAGAGAGAGAAACTATATAGAGAAAAAAGAAAAGTATTCTGCTACTTCACTACTCCTATATCCAGTTTCTTCAAAGGTAAGGGGTATTATTTATTTCATATTCATGAAGAGAATTATTTTCTTTCAATACTCATAAGGGGTATTATTTCTTTCGTATTCATGAAGAGAACTTCTGTTATTCCATTCTTTATTATTATTTTGGAATAACCTGTATACGCGGGCTACCCTATACTTGGTGAAATTCTTCTGTTATTCCATTCTTTATCATTATGTTGGATTAACCTATCTATGCGAGGTACTGCATACATGGTGAAATTCTTCTGTTATTCCATTCTTTATCATTATGTTGGAATAACCCGTCTATGCGACGTACCGCATACATGGTGAAATTCTTCTATTATTCCATTCTTTATCATTATGTTGGAATAACCTGTCTATGCGAAGTACCGCATACATGGTGAAATTCTTCTGTTATTCCATTCTTTATCATTATGTTGGAATAACCTGTCAATGCGATGTACCACATACATGGTGAAATTCTTCTGTTATTCCATTCTTTATTATTCTGTTGGAACATCATGTCTGTGCGTTTACGCATGACCTGGTTCCATTATTTATTATTCTGTTAGAATATCCTGTCTATGCATTTATGCATGACTTGGTTCCATTATTTATTATTCTGTTGGAATATCCTGTCTGTGCGGTCTATCACATGTCTGGTGATTTCTTTTGTTATTCCATTCTTTATTATACTCAGTTGGTTAAAGTTTTGACTTTTATACTCCATGAAATTAGTGGAATATCCTTGATATTTGCGCTTCTTCCAGTATCTTTTCATGGAAATATTCTTCTGAGCATTCTTGAGTTTTACCCCACAAAGAAGTATCATGTTGACAATTTAGACGTTATTGGTTCCTGGATAAATTAATTCTTGAACTTATTTTATTGAATTCTTATATCATTGTCATCATCCTCATGTTTATATTATGTTGAAAGTCATCTGTGGCCTGTAGTGCATAGATGGACTTGGTATGATTATGACCGTGGATTATTCAAAGATAATCATGACCGTAATGTTACAAATGATGTGGTAAAAGTCCTCATTGGCGTAGTAGTGCATTGATGGACAATTGTTGGCATGATCATGACCATTGATGAATACACGAATATCCTTGGCCCGTAGTGTATGAATAATTTGTGGTTGTGATACTAATGAATATCCTTGGCGTAGTAGTCAGGTGGATGATGTGGATTATATATTAAACTGAGTCCCAGCGATAAAAGTGATGAAAAACCTTTTAAATCATAGAAGTTAATAGATTTTATTTTCTACTTGACTCTTTTAATGGATTGCTTGTTCCCCTACAGTTAAACTTAATGTGTATTGTATTTTATCAGTTTAACATTGTTGAAAACTAATGAAAATTTATTCTGCACTATCTTAGTCATAATATTTCTTACTGGGCTAGTTGAGCTCACCCTTTCTTTCACTGTTCTCTTCAGGAAATGAGAACGTAGCCGGGACTAGTCGGGGAACAGAGTGACGGTCCAACTGATAGCATTAGTTGTCCTCATTATTCCATGAAATAGTGTGTTAATAAATGTATTGAGGACTTATTTTGAGTTTGAATACTGTCTAGATGACAATATTTGTATTAAAACTCACAGCTTATGTTGTATATTTAAGATTGTATTTGTATTATGTACCATGTATTTGGCGACTCAGAATAGGTGATGTATACTTGTTTTGGGGGCATCACAGTTGGTATCAAAACTTAGGGATATGATCCCTGAGTGAGATGTGAGACAAGAACTAGGAGGGGAGAGACGGGAAATTCCTTCACTAGTATTACCTACCTAAGTTATTTAGTATTTAGTTGGTCGGTTAGAGTATAGGGATAATATGTTGCATGTCAATTAACCCTTGTTTTGTGACAGTATTTGAAAATGACATCTAAGAATGTTGAGAATAGCAATGGAGCACAGGAGACTGTTGAGTCACCACAGATCAATAATCAGGATAATGTGCATCAGGAAGGCGACAATCCTCATGCAAACAACAACACTGACCAAATGATGAATGATGGAATGTTCAGAGGCTTTATGCAATTCATGCAACATCAGGTAAGAGAGACTCCTGTTCAAAATATAGGTGGAAATAATGGCAAACCTTGGTCGGTCACCGCTAAGCAGTTCAAGGAGCTGGGACCACCAGAATTTTTGGGAAAGCCAGAACCACTTAAGGCAGAGACGTGGTTAAACAAGATCACCAAGATATTTGATGTCTTGGGATGCTCCGAGGAGCAAAAGGTTCCCTTTTCCACCTTTATGTTGCGTGAAGAGGCGATTCACGGTGGGAATCAGAAAACGCACTCAACTGGCCGCACTCAAGATGTCTTGGGAGAAGTTTCAAGAATTGTTCAACGACAAGTACTTTCCTGAAAGTATTCGTCACATGAAGGAGGTGGAATTCATCAAGCTAGAGCAAAACAATATGACCGTGTCGCAGTACGAGGCTAAGTTTGCGGAGTTATCCCGATTTGCATCCCATTTGGTAGTTAATGAGGAGAGAATGACGTGAATGTTTCTGCGAGGTTTGAAACCCGAAATACGTTAATACCTCATTTCTCACAAACTTTGTTTATATTCAGATGTTGTGAATAGGGCACAGTTATTGGAGCGCGATAATGAGTCAGCACAACCAAAAGGCAATGACCAACAACACGATAATATTTGTACCGATGGAAACGACCATCGGAACAATGATAACCATCATGGTGGGAATTATCCTACCAGGAATGGTAACTACTTCGGTGGTAATCATGGCCAAGATAATAGGAGTGGAAATTTTAAGAAGAGAAGATTTAACGATGATGGAAAGACATCAGCACCAACACCTGTTGTTAAGGAAGGAGAATGACCATCGGTCATATATTTCAAATGCGGACAGGAGGGACACATCTGTCCAAACTGTACGCAGCAATCCAAAGCGTGTTTCAATTGCGAAAGAAAAGGTCACCTAGCTCGATTTTGTCGTGTAGTGAAGTCAAGTCCAGCTGGGATAATGATGCCAAAGGATGTCTCAGACAAGTCAAAGTCGGTAGTTTAAGTGAGAGCGTTTGTTGAGGAACCCAAACGAAGTTATCATGGGTAAGTTAATCATAAACATTTACGAAGTTTATACCTTATTCGATACTGGTTCTACCCATTCTTTTATCTCTCTTCCTTGCACTCAACATTTAAATTTAACTTCGAAGATATTAGACTTTGACTTATCGATTGAAACTCGGTTAGGAGAAACCTTCATTACATCCACTGTTTATAAATCTTGTTGACGTTACCTGTCGATTTTATCTCTCTGAAAATACTTTCCCTTGATGTGATTTTAGGAATCGATTGGTTAACTACTCATCATGCCAAAATTGATTATTTTCGTTAGGTTGTTAGCTTTCATATTCCTAACCAACCTGTTATACGAATTCAAGCAACCAAACCACTAAAAGTCAATCATTGTCATATCAAGCCATAAGTAAAGAGCCCCGAGCCTTTATCTGGTGACTTCCTTGTGTGGAATGAACCGAAGCCAGACTTTCTATAGGGGACGTCGCGAATAATTGTGGCAAGTTGATAGGTATCTATGTGACGTGCTATCCAAGTCTTGGACGAGGGTCACAGTTTTGAATGATATTTCTATCGTTAATAAATTTCTTGACGTATTTCTGAAGACTTCTTGGCCTACCCCAGAGCGTGAAATCAAATTTTGTATTGACTCTAGTACAAAACTCATTTCTAAATCCCTCAAGTATTTCTTCACCTAAAACAAACGTATTATGCGCTAAAGAAGTTGGCTCGAGCTGTTGAAGATTACAATTATACCATTCAATATCATCGTGGAAGAACGAACGTGGTAGCTGATGCGTTGAGTAGAAGATCGTATGTGTTTACGAGTACGATGTTGTTAACACAAAAACACATTTCGTATAACTTACAAATGATGAAGATAGAGTTAAAGACTCTAGAGACCCACGTGAAGATAACGAATATACGATTAAAATCGACTTTAATCGATAAAGTTAAAGCCGCTCAAGCTACATACTCAGAGATGATGAATGTGAAGAAGAAGGTTCAAGAGGGCGTTATTCTAGAAGCAAGAATCGATGAAGAGAGGAAATCTCAACCCTCGATTTAATTGGCCCATTTGAAATCCTCGATCGAGTAGGAACTGTGGCCTATAGACTCGTTTTACCGCCATGTATGTCACGTGTTCATAACGTTTTTTATGTATCGATGTTACGTAAATATGTGGATGACTCGAACCACATTATTGAATTAAAACTAGACGAGATAACAGAAGATTTAACGTATGAGGACATACGTGTTAAAATCTTGGATAAGAAGGATCGTATTCAACACTCAAAGGTTATACCTCAAGAGTTAGAATCTGACGAAGTGTCCTCATTTGTTCTAAGATACCGAGTACGTGCACGTAAATTTCGAGGGCTAAATTTTATAAGGAGGGGATATTGTAAAATCCCAAATTTTACGAATAAAGATTTAATTTTCTTGAATTTTTTTTTTTCAAAATTATGGTGTGGATTTGAGATAATGTTATAGTTCTGGGTAATATTTAGAAATTTTGAAAAATATCCAAGTTGTTATATAATATTTGATTGGTCGGAGAATATTCGTTTTAACATGGAATATTCGTACGACGACACAATCATTGGTGGACCCCACAACAGAATTATTGTCGGATTGAGAAAACCACAAAAATATTTTTATGGAAATAACGATGGAAGTTTTACCGTTAACTGTTGAAACACCCGATGTTAAAAGTACAGTAATACGCGTGGTTGCATAGTAGGACACGATATTGATTATTAATGCTTACGTGAGAAGTCACTCAGTTTTGTTCAATTTATGCTAAAGTAATTGTTGCATAGTATCTCACGTTATTTGATTCAATTATTGTCGATATTTTATATATTATTAAATCAATAATTGAGATAACAAAGTTATTAATATTATTATTTGCAATATTAACGATGTTTAGAAGTTCTGCCAAGGAGAGGTTTGGTCACCTAATTGCGCGTCAATAGGGAGAAATCCTTATTGGAAAGCCCCCTCTTTCCTGGGAACGACCTGGTCGATTAATATTGTGAATTATAATAAAGGTGATAAGTTTTGTTATATTATTATTATAAATGTAATAAAATAGAAAACTTTTTATAAAGTTTTATTTTTTTTGAATATAAATAGAATATATAATATTCTATTATGCACAGTGTTTGCATAGTGCATGCATAGTGTTTGCATAGTAAAATCTTTTATATAAAACAAAATACTTTTATAAAGTTATTCGCTTTATTAGATTATAAATAGAATATATTATATTTTATTTAAAAGATTTTGTTTTATTAGAATATTTTATTAATAATTGCATAGTAAATTAATATGGACCGTCTGCTTAAAAGTAAATCAATCTGGACCGTTCATGAATTAGTTACTATTCAGTCAATTCTCCTATAAATAGAAGCTCATTCCTTCATTATTTCTTACGAATTCACTGAAACTCTAGAGAGAGAAACTATAGAGAGAAAAAAGAAAAGTATTTTGCTACTTCACTACTCCTATATCCAGTTTCTTCACTACTCATATATCCAGTTTATTATTCTGTTCGAATAACCTGTATACGCGGGCTACCCTATACTTGGTGAAATTCTTCTGTTATTCCATTCTTTATCATTATATTAGAATAACCTGTCTATGCAAAGTACTGCATACATGGTGAAATTCTTCTGTTATTCCATTCTTTATCATTATGTTGGAATAACCTGTCTATGCGAAGTACTGCATATATGGTGAAATTCTTCTATTATCCCATTCTTTATCATTATGTCTGAATAACCTGTCTATGCAAAGTACCACATACATGGTGAAATCCTTCTGTTATTCCATTCTTTATTATTATGTTGCAACATCCTGTCTGTGCGTTTAAGCATGACCTGGTTCCATTATTTATTATTCATTTGAATATCCCGTCTGCTGCGTTCTGCATAACTCGGTTCCATTATTTATTATTCTGTTGGAATATCCTGTCTGTGCGTTTACGCATAACCTGGTTTTGTTATTTATTATTCTGTTGGAATAACCTGTCTGTGCGGTCTATCACATGCTTGGTGATTTCTTTTGTTATTCCATTCTTTATTATACTCAGTTGGTTAAAGTTTTGACTTTTATACTCCATGAAATTAGTGGAATATCCTTGATATTTGCGCTTCATCCAGTATCTTTTCATGGAAATATTCTTCTGAGCATTCTTGAGTTTTACCCCACAAAGCAGTATCATGTTGACAATTTGGACGTTATTGGTTCCTGGATAAATTAATTCTTGAACTTGTTTTATTGAATTCTTATATCATTGTCATCATCCTCATGTTTATATTATGTTGAAAGTCATCTGTGGCCTCAGAGTATATAGATGGACTTGGTATGATTATGACCGTGGATTATTCAAAGATAATCATGACCGTAATGTTACAAATGATGTGGTAAAAGTCCTCATTGGCCTGTAGTGCATTGATGGACAGTTGTTGGCATGATCATGACCATTGATGAATACACGAATATCCTTGGCCGTAGTGCATGGATAATTTGTGGTTGTGATACTAATGAATATCCTTGGCCGTAGTACATGGATGATGTGGATTATATATTGTCGAGTCCCAAATGATAAAAGTGAAGAAAAACCTTTTAAATCATAGAAGTTAGTAGATTTTATTTTCTACTTGACTCTTTTAATGGATTGCTTGTTCCGCTGCAGTTAAACTTGATGTGTACTGTATTTTATCAGTTTAACATTGTTGAAGACTAATGATAATTTATTCTGCATTATCTTAATCATAATATTTCTCACTGGGCTAGTTGAGCTCACCCTTTCTTTCACTGTTCTCTTCAGGAAATGAGAACGTAGCCGGGACTAGTCGGGGAACAGAGTGACGGTCCAACTGATAGCATTAGTTGTCCTCATTATTCCATGAAATAGTGTGTTAATAAATGTATTGAGGACTTATTTTGAGTTTGAATACTGTCTAGATGACAATATTTGTATTAAAACTCACAGCTTATGTTGTATATTTAAGATTGTATTTGTATTATGTACCATGTATTTGGCGACTCAGAATAGGTGATGTATACTTGTTTTGGGGGCATCACAGTTGGTATCAAAACTTAGGGATATGATCCCTGAGTGAGATGTGGGACAAGAACTAGGAGGGGAGAGACGGGAAATTCCTTCGCTAGTATTACCTACCTAAGTTATTTAGTATTTAGTTGGTCGGTTAGAGTATAGGGATAATATGTTGCATGTCAATTAACCCTTCTTTTGTGGCAGTATTTAAAAATGACATCTAAGAATGTTGAGAATAGCAATGGAGCACAGGAGACCGTTGAGTCACCACAGATCAATAATCAGGATAATGTGCATCAGGAAGGCGACAATCCTCATGCAAACAACAACACTGACCAAATGATGAATGATGGAATGTTCAGAGGCTTTATGCAATTCATGCAACATCAGGTAAGAGAGACTCCTATTCAAAATATAGGTGGAAATAATGGCAAACCTTGGTCGGTCATCGCTAAGCAGTTCAAGGAGCTGGGACCACCAGAGTTTTTGGGAAAGCTAGAACCACTTAAGGCAGAGACGTGGTTAAACCAGATCACCAAGATATTTGATGTCTTGGGATGCTCCGAGGAGCAAAAGGTTCCCGTTGCCACCTTTATGTTGCGTGAAGAGGCAGATTACTAGTGGGAATCTGTAAAACGTACCCAGCCTGACGCACTCAAGATGTCTTGGGAGAAGTTTCAAGAATTGTTCAACGACAAGTACTTTCCTGAAAGTATTCGTCACATGAAGGAGGTGGACTTCATCAAGCTAGAGCAAACCAATATGACTGTGTCGCAGTACGAGGCTAAGTTTACGGAGTTATCCTGATTTGCATCCCATTTGGTAGTTAATGAGGAGAGAATGACGTGAATGTTTCTGCGAGGTTTAAAACCCAAAATACGTTAATACCTCAATTCTCACAAACTTTGTTTATATTCAGATGTTGTGAATAGGGCACAGTTATTGGAGCGCGATAATGAGTCAACACAACCAAAAGGCAATGACCAATAACACGATAATATTCGTACCAATTGCAACGGCCATCGGAATAATGATAACCATCATGGGGGGAATTATCCTACCAAGAATGGTAATTACTTCGGTGGTAATCATGGCCAAGATAATAGGAGTGGAAATTTTAAGAAGAGAAGATTTAACGATGATGGAAAGACATCAGCACCAACACCTGTTGTTAAGGAAGGAGAACGCACCATCTCATATATTTTCAAATGCGACAGGAGGGACACATCTGTCCAAACTGTACGTAGCAATCCAAAGCGTGTTTCAATTGCGGAAGAAAAGGTCACCTAGCTCAATTTTATCGTGTAGTGAAGTCAAGTCCAGCTGGGATAATGATGCCAAAGGATGTCTCAGACAAGTCAAAGTCGGTAGTTTAAGTGAGAGCGTTTGTCGAGGAATCCGAACGAAGTTATCATGGGTAAGTTAATCATAAACACTTACGAAGTTTATACCTTATTCGATACCGGTTCTACCCATTCTTTTATCTCTCTTTTCCTTGCACTCAACATTTAAATTTAACTTCGAAGATATTAGACTTTGACTTATCGATTGAAACTCGGTTAGGAGAAACCTTCGTTACATCCACTGTTTATAAATCTTGTTGATTCAAATCGACACTTTCACGTTACCTGTCGATCTTATCTCTTTGAAAATACTTTCCCTTGATGTGATTTTAGGAATCGATTGGTTAACTACTCATCATGCCAAAATTGATTATTTTCGTTAGGTTGTTAGCTTTCATATTCCTAACCAACCTGTTATACGAATTCAAGCAACCAAACTACTAAAAGTCAATCATTGTCATATCAAGCCATAAGTAAAGAGCCCCGAGCCTTTATCTGGTGACTTCCTTGTGTGGAATGCAATCGCCGCACTTTCTATAGGGGACGTCGTGAATAATGGTGGCAAGTTGATAGGTATCTATGTGACGTATATCCAAGTCTTGGACAAGGGTCACAGTTTTGAATGATATTTCTATCGTTAATAAATTTCTTGACGATTTACAAGACTTCTACTACCCTCCCAGGCGTAAAATCAAATTTTATATTGACCACAGTACAAAACTCATTTCTAAATCCCTGAAGTATTTCTTCACCTAAAACAAACATATTATGCGCCAAAGAAGTTGGCTCGAGCTGTTGAAGATTACGATTATACCATTCAATATCATCGTGGAAGAGCGAACGTGATAGCTGATGCGTTGAGTAGAAGATCGTATGCGTTTACGAGTGCGATGTTGTTAACACAAAAACACATTTCGTATAACTTACAAATGATGAAGATAGAGTTAAAGACTCTAGAGACCCACATGAAGATAACGAATATACGATTAAAATCGACTTTAATCGATAAAGTTAAAGCCGCTCAAGCTACATACTCAGAGATGATGAATGTGAAGAAGAAGGTTCAAGAGGGCGTTATTCTAGAAGCAAGAATGGATGAAGAGAGGAAATCTCAACCCTCGATTTAATTGGCCCATTTGAAATCCTCGATCGAGTAGGAACTGTGGCCTATAGACTCGTTTTACCGCCAAGTATGTCGCGTGTTCATAACGTTTTTTATGTATCGATGTTACGTAAATATGTGGATGACTCAAACCACATTATTGAATTAAAACTAGATGAGATAGCATAAGATTTAACGTATGAGGACATACGTGTTAAAATCTTGGATAAGAAGGATCGTATTCAACACTCAAAGGTTATACCTCAAGAGTTAGAATCTGACGAAGTGTCCTCATTTGATCGGCATGCCAGGTACGTACGTAAATTTCGAGGGCTAAATTTTATAAGGAGGGGAGATTGTAAAATCCCAAATTTTACGAATAAAGATTTAATTTTCTCGAATTTTTTTTTTCAAAATTATGGTGTGGATTTGAGATAATGTTATAGTTCTGGGTAATATTTAGATATTTTGAAAAATATCCAAGTTGTTATATAATATTCGATTGGTCGGAGAATATTCATTTTAACATGGAATATTCGTACGACGGCACAATCATTGGTGGACCCCACAACAGAATTATTGTCGGATTGAGAAAATGACAAAAATATTTTTATGGAAATAACGACGGAAGTTTTACCGTTAACTGTTTGAAACACCCGATGTTAAAAAATACAAAGAATACGCTGTGGTTGCATAGTAGGACACGATATTGATTATTGATGCTTACGTGAGAAGTCACTCATTTTTGTTCAATTTTTGCTAAAGTAATTGTTGTATAGTATCTCACGTTATTTGATTCAATTATTGTCGATATTTTATATATTATTAAATCAATAATTGAGATAACAAAGTTATTAATATTATTATTTGCAATATTAACGATGTCTAGAAGTTCTGCCAAGGAGAGGTTTGGTCACCTAATTGCACGTCAATAGGGAGAAATCCTTATTGGAAAGCCCCCTCTTTCCTGGGAACGACATGGTCGATTAATATTGTTTGCATAGTGCATGCATAGTGTTTGCATAGTAAAATCTTTTTATATAAAACAAAATACTTTAATAAAGTTATTCGTTTTATTGGATTATAAATAGAATATATTATATTTTATTTAAAAGATTTTGTTTTATTAGAATATTTTATTAATACTGCATAGTAAATCAATATGGACCGTCCGTTTAAAAGTAAATCAATCTGGACCGTTCATGAATTAGTTACTATTCACCAATTCTCCTATAAATAGAAGTTCATTCCTTCATTATTTCTTACGAATTCAATTGAAACTCTAGAGAGAAAACTATAGAGAGAAAAAGAAAAGTATCTCGCTACTTCACTACTCCTATATCCAGCTTTCTTCTTTACTCATATATCCAAATTATTATTCTGCTCAATAACCTTTGTATATCGCGGCTACCCTATACTTGTTGAAATTCTTCTCATTATTCCATTCTTTATCATTATATTAGAATAACTCGCCTCATGCAAAGTAATCGCATACATGGTGAAATTCTTCATTATTCCATTCTTTATCATTATGTTGGAATAACTTTGTCATGCTGAAATCTTTATCACAGATATGGTGAAATTCTTCTGTTATTCCATTCTTTATCATTATGTTCGAATAACCTGTCTATGCAAAGTACGGCATACATGGTGAAATCCTTCTGTTATTCCATTCTTTATTATTATGTTGCAACATCCTGTCTATGCGTTTAAGCATGACCTGGTTCCATTATTTATTATTCGGTTGGAATATCCTGTCTGTGCGTTTACGCATAACCTGGTTCCATTATTTATTATTCATTGAATATCCGTCTCAATGCGTTCACGCATAACTCGTTTTCGTTATTTATTATTCTGTTGGAATAAATTGTTTGTGCGGTCTATCACATGCCTGGTGATTTCTTTTGTTATTCCATTCTTTATTAAACTCAGTTGGTGAAAGTTTTGACTTTTATACTCCATGAAATTAGTGGAATATCCTTGATATTTGCGCTTCATCCAGTATCTTTTCATGGAAATATTCTTCTCCGAGCATTCTTGAGTTTTACCCCACAAAGCAAAGATCATGTTGACAATTTGGACGTTATTGGTTCCCGGATAAATTAATTCTTGAACTTGTTTTATTGAATTCTTATATCATTGTCATCATCCTCATGTTTATATTATGTTGAAAGTCATCTCGTGGCCCCAGTAGTGCATAGATGGACTTGGTATGATTATGACCGTGGATTATTCAAAGATAATCATGGTACCGTAATGTTACAAATGATGTGGTAAAAGTCCTCATTGGCCCGTAGTGCATTGATGGACAGTTGTTGGCATGATCATGACCATTGATGAATACACGAATATCCTTGGCCCGTAGTGTATGGATAATTTGTGGTTGTGATACTAATGAATATCCTTGGCCGTAGTACATGGATGATGTGGATTATATATTAAGCTGAGTCCCAGCGATAAAAGTGAAGAAAAACCTTTTAAATCATAGAAGTTAGTAGATTTTATTTTCTACTTGACTCTTTTAATGGATTGCTTGTTCCGCTGCAGTTAAACTTGTATCAGTTTAACATTGTTGAAGACTAATGATAATTTATTCTGCATTATCTTAGTCATAATATTTCTTACTGGGCTAGTTGAGCTCACCCTTTCTTTCACTGTTCTCTTCAGGAAATGAGAACGTAGCTGGGACTAGTCGGGGAACGGAGTGACGGTCCAACTGATAGCATTAGTAGTCCTCACTATTCCATGAAATAGTGTATTAATAGATGTATTGAGGACTTATTTTGAGTTTGAATACTGTCTAGATGACAATATTTATATTAAAACTCACAGCTTATGTTGTATATTTAAGATTGTATTTGTATTATGTACCATGTATTTGGCGACTCAGAATAGGTGATGTATACTTGTTTTGGGGGCATCACAGTTGGTATCAAAACTTAGGGATATGATCCCTAGGTGAGATGTGAGACAAGAACTAGGAGGGGAGAGACGGGAAATTCCTTCGCTAGTATGACCTACCTAAGTTATTTAGTATTTAGTTGGTCGGTTAGAGTATAGGGATAATATGTTGCATGTCAATTAACCCTTGTTTTGTGGCAGTATTTGAAAATGACATCTGAGAATGTTGAGAATAGCAATGGAGCACAGGAGACCGTTGAGTCACCACAGATCAATAATCAGGATAATGTGCATCAGGAAGGTGACAATCCTCATGCAAACAACAACACTGACCAAATGATGAATGATGGAATGTTCAGAGGCTTTATGCAATTCATGCAACATCAGGTAAGAGAGACTCCTATTCAAAATATAGGTGGAAATAATGGCAAACCTTGGTCGGTCATCGCTAAGCAGTTCAAGGAGCTGGGACCACCAGAGTTTTTGGGAAAGCCAGAACCACTTAAGGTAGAGATGTGGTTAAACTAGATCACCAAGATATTTGATGTCTTGGGATGCTCCAAGGAGCAAAAGGTTTCCTTTGCCACCTTTATGTTGCGTGAAGAGGCAGATTACTGGTGGGAATCTGTAAAACGTACCCAGCCTGACGCACTCAAGATGTCTTGGGAGAATTTTCAAGAATTGTTCAACGACAAGTACTTTCCTGAAAGTATTCGTCACATGAAGGAGGTGGAATTCATCAAGCTAGAGCAAAACAATATGACCGTGTCGCAGTACGAGGCTAAGTTTGCGGAGTTATCCCGATTTGCATCCCATTTGGTAGTTAATGAGGAGAGAATGACGTGAATGTTTCTGCGAGGTTTGAAACCCAAAATACGTTAATACCTCATTTCTCATAAACTTTGTTTATATTCAGATGTTGTGAATAGGGCATAGTTATTGGAGCGCGATAATGAGTCAGCACAACCAAAAGGCAATGGCCAACAACACGATAATATTCATACCAATGGCAACGGCCATCGGAACAATGATAAACATCATGGAGGGAATTATCCTACCAGGAATGGTAACTACTTCGGTGGTAATCATGGCCAAGATAATAGGAGTGGAAATTTTAAGAAGAGAAGATTTAACGATGATGGAAAGACATCAGCACCAACACCTGTTGTTAAGGAAGGAGAACGACCATCGGTCATATGTTTCAAATGCGGACAGGAGGGACACATCTGTCCAAACTGTACGCAGCAATCCAAAGCGTGTTTCAATTACGGAAGAAAAATTCACCTAGCTCGATTTTGTCGTGTAGTGAAGTCAAGTCCAGCTGGGTTAATGATGCCAAAGGATGTCTCAGACAAGTCAAAGCTGGTAGTTTAAGTGAGAGCATTTGTCGAGGAACCCGAACGAAGTTATCATGGGTAAGTTAATCATAAACGCTTACGAAGTTTATACCTTATTCGATACCGGTTCTACCCATTCTTTTATCTCTCTTCTTTGCACTCAACGTTTAAATTTAACTTCGAAGATATTAGACTTTGACTTATCGATTGAAACTCGGTTAGGAGAAACCTTCGTTACATCCACTGTTTATAAATCTTGTTGATTCAAATCGACACTTTCACGTTACCTGTCGATCTTATCTCTTTGAAAATACTTTCCCTTGATGTGATTTTAGGAATCGATTGGTTAACTACTCATCATGCCAAAATTTATTATTTTCGTTAGGTTGTTAGCTTTCATATTCCTAACCAACCTGTTATACGAATTCAAGCAACCAAACCACTAAAAGTCAATCATTATCATATGAGGCCATAAGTAAAGAGCCCCGAGCCTTTATCTGGTGACTTCCTTGTGTGGAATGAACCGAAGCCAGACTTTCTATAGGGGACGTCGTGAATAATGGTGGCAAGTTGATAGGTATCTATGTGACGTGCTATCCAAGTCTTGGACGAGGGTCACAGTTTTGAATGATATTTCTATCGTTAATAAATTTCTTAACGTATTTCTGAAGACTTCTTGGCCTACCCCAGAGCGTGAAATCAAATTTTGTATTGACCCCAGTACAAAACACATTTATAAATCCCTGAAGTATTTCTTCACCTAAAACAAACGTATTATGCGCCAAAGAAGTTGGCTCGAGCTGTTGAAGATTACGATTATACCATTCAATATCATCGTGGAAGAGCGAACATGGTAGCTGATGCGTTGAGTAGAAGATCGTATGCGTTTACGAGTGCGATGTTGTTAACACAAAAACACATTTCGTATAACTTACAACTGATGAAGATAGAGTTAAAGACTCTAGAGACCCACGTGAAGATAATGAATATACGATTAAAATTGACTTTAATCGATAAAGTTAAAGCCGCTAAGGCTACATACTCAGAGATGATGAATGTGAAGAAGAAGGTTCAAGAGGGCGTTATTCTAGAAGCAAGAATCGATGAAGAGAGGAAATCTCAACCCTCGATTTAATTGGCCCATTTGAAATCCTCGACCGAGTAGGAACTGTGGCCTATAGACTCGTTTTACAGCCAAGTATGTCGCGTGTTCATAACGTTTTTTATGTCTCGATGTTACGTAAATATGTGGATGACTCGAACGACATTATTGAATTAAAACTAGACGAGATAGCAGAAGATTTAACGTATGAGGACATACGTGTTAAAATCTTGGATAAGAAGGATCGTATTCAACACTCAAAGGTTATACCTCAAGAGTTAGAATCTGACGAAGTGTCCTCATTTGTTCGGCATACCAGGTACGTACGTAAATTTCGAGGGCTAAATTTTATAAGGAGGGGAGATTGTAAAATCCCAAATTTTACGAATAAAGATTTAATTTTCTCGAATTTTTTTTTTCAAAATTATGGTGTGGATTTGAGATAACGTTATAGTTCTGGGTAATATTTAGATATTTTGAAAAATATCCAAGTTGTTATATAATATTCGATTGGTCGGAGAATATTCGTTTTAACATGGAATATTCGTACGACGGCACAATCATTGGTGGACCCCACAACAGAATTATTGTCGGATTGAGAAAACGACAAAAATATTTTTATGGAAATAATGACGAAAGTTTTACCGTTAATCGCTGAAACAAACACCGATGTTAAAAGTACAGTGTCTGGCATATGGTTACATAGTAGGACACGATATTGATTATTGATGCTTACGTGAGAAGTCACTCAGTTTTGTTCAATTTTTGCTAAAGTAATTGTTGCATAATATCTCACATTATTTGATTCAATTATTGTCGATATTTTATATATTATTAAATCAATAATTGAGATAACAAAGTTATTAATATTATTATTTGCAATATTAACGATGTCTAGAAGTTCTGCCAAGGAGAGGTTTGGTCACCTAATTGCGCGTCAATAGGGAGAAATCCTTATTGGAAAGCCCCCTCTTTCCTGGGAACGACCTGGTCGATTAATATTGTGAATTATAATAAAGGTGATAAGTTTTGTTATATTATTATTATAAATGTAATAAAATAGAAAACTTTTTATAAAGTTTTATTTTTTTTGAATATAAATAGAATATATAATATTCTATCATGCACAGTGTTTGCATAGTGCATGCATAGTGTTTGCATAGTAAAATCTTTTTATATAAAACAAAATACTTTTATAAAGTTATTCGTTTTATTAGATTATAAATAGAATATATTATATTTTATTTAAAAGATTTTATTTTATTAGAATATTTTATTAATACTGCATAGTAAATCAATATGGACCGTCCGTTTAAAAGTAAATCAATCTGGACCGTTCATGAATTAGTTACTATTCAGTCAATTCTCCTATAAATAGAAGCTCATTCTTCATTATTTCTTACAAATTCACTGAAACTCTAGAGAGAGAAACTATAGAGAGAAAAAAGAAAAGTATTCTGCTACTTCACTACTACTATATCCAGTTTCTTCACTACTCCTATATCCAGTTTATTATTCTGTTCGAATAACCTGTATACGCGGGATACCCTATACTTGGTGAAATTCTTCTGTTATTCCATTCTTTATCATTATGTTAGAATAACCTGTCTATGCAAAGTACTGCATACATGGTGAAATTCTTCTGTTATTCCATTCTTTATCATTATGTTGGACTAACCTGTCTATGCGAAGTACTGCATATATGGTGAAATTCTTCTGTTATTCCATTCTTTATCATTATGTTGGACTAACCTGTCAATGCAAAGTACCGCATACATGGTGAAATCCTTCTATTATTCCATTCTTTATTATTATGTTGCAACATCCTGTCTGTGCGTTTAAGCATGACCTAGTTCCATTATTTATTATTCTGTTGGAATATCCTGTCTGTGCGTTTACGCATAACCTGGTTCCATTATTTATTATTCTGTTGGAATATCCTGTCTGTGCGTTTACGCATAACATGGTTTGGTTATTTATTATTCTGTTGGAATAACCTGTCTGTGCGGTCTATCACATGCCTGGTGATTTCTTTTGTTATTCCATTCTTTATTATACTCAGTTGGTTAAAGTTTTGACTTTTATACTCCATGAAATTAGTGGAATATCCTTGATATTTGCGCTTCATCCAGTATCTTTTCATGGAAATATTCTTCTGAGCATTCTTGAGTTTTACCCCCACAAAGCAGTATCATGTTGACAATTTGGACGTTATTGGTTCCTGGATAAATTAATTCTTGAACTTGTTTTATTGAATTCTTATATCATTCTCATCATCCTCATGTTTATATTATGTTAAAAGTCATCTGTGGCCTGTAGTGCATAGATGGACTTGGTATGATTATGACCAGGGATTATTCAATATAATCATGACCGTAATGTTACAAATGATGTGGTAAAAGTCCTCATTGGCCCGTAGTGCATTGATGGACAGTTGTTGGCATGATCATGACCATTGATGAATACACGAATATCATTGGCCCGTAGTGTATGGATAATTTGTGGTTGTGATACTAATGAATATCCTTGGCCGTAGTACATGGATGATGTGGATTATATATTAAGCTGAGTCCCAGCGATAAAAGTGATGAAAAACCTTTTAAATCATAGAAGTTAGTAGATTTTATTTTCTACTTGACTCTTTTAATGGATTGCTTGTTCCGCTGCAGTTAAACTTGATGTGTACAGTATTTTATCAGTTTAACAATGTTGAAGACTAATGATAATTTATTCTGCATTATCTTAGTCATAATATTTCTTACTGGGCTAGTTGAGCTCACCCTTTCTTTCATTGTTCTCTTCAGGAAATGAGAACGTAGCCGGGACTAGTCGGGGAACGGAGTGACGGTCCAACTGATAGCATTAGTAGTCCTCACTATTCCATGAAATAGTGTGTTAATAAATGTATTGAGGACTTATTTTGAGTTTGAATACTGTCTAGATGACAATATTTGTATTAAAACTCACAGCTTATGTTGTATATTTAAAATTGTATTTGTATTATGTACCATGTATTTGGCGACTCAGAATAGGTGATGTATACTTGTTTTGGGGGCATCACAGTTGGTATCAAAACTTAGGGATATGATCCCTGGGTGAGATGTGAGACAAGAACTAGGAGGGGAGAGACGGGAAATTCCTTCGCTAGTATGACCTACCTAAGTTATTTAGTATTTAGTTGGTCGGTTAGAGTATAGGGATAATATGTTGCATGTCAATTAACCCTTGTTTTGTGGCAGTATTTGAAAATGACTTCTGAGAATGTTGAGAATAGCAATGGAGCACAGGAGACCGTTGAGTCACCACTGATCAATAATCAGGATAATGTGCATCAGGAAGGCGACAATCCTCATGCAAACAACAACACTGACCAAATGATGAATGATGGAATGTTCAGAGGCTTTATGCAATTCATGCAACATCAGGTAAGAGAGACTCCTGTTCAAAATATAGGTGGAAATAATGGCAAACCTTGGTCGGTAACCGCTAAGCAGTTCAAGGAGCTGGGACCACCAGAGTTTTTGGGAAAGCCAGAACCACTTAAGGCAGAGACGTAGTTAAACCAGATCACCAAGATATTTGATGTCTTGGGATGCTCCGAGGAGCAAAAGGTTCCCTTTGCCACCTTTATGTTGCGTGAAGAGGAAGATTACTGGTGGGAATCTGTAAAACGTACCCAGCCCGACGCACTCAAGATGTCTTGGGAGAAGTTTCAAGAATTGTTCAACGACAAGTACTTTTCTGAAAGTATTCGTCACATGAAGGAGGTGGAATTCATAAAGCTAGAGCAAAACAATATGACCGTGTCGCAGTACGAGGCTAAGTTTACGGAGTTATCCCGATTTGCATCCCATTTAGTAGTTAATGAGGAGAGAATGACGTGAATGTTTCTGCGAGGTTTGAAACCCGAAATACGTTAATACCCCATTTCTCACAAACTTTGTTTATATTCAGATGTTGTGAATAGGGCACAGTTATTGGAGCGCGATAATGAGTCAACACAACCAAAAGGCAATGACCAACAACACGATAATATTCGTACCAATTGCAACGGCCATCGGAATAATGATAACCATCATGGGGGGAATTATCCTACCAAGAATGGTAACTACTTCGGTGGTAATCATGGCCAAGATAATAGGAGTGGAAATTTTAAGAAGAGAAGATTTAACGATGATGGAAAGACATCAGCACCAACACCTGTTGTTAAGGAAGGAGAACGACCATCGGTCATATGTTTCAAATGCGGACAGGAGGGACACATCTGTCCAAACTGTACGTAGCAATCCAAAGCGTGTTTCAATTGCGGAAGAAAAGGTCACCTAGCTCAATTTTATCGTGTAGTGAAGTCAAGTCCAGCTGGGATAATGATGCCAAAGGATGTCTCAGACAAGTCAAAGTCGGTAGTTTAAGTGAGAGCGTTTGTCGAGGAATCCGAACGAAGTTATCATGGGTAAGTTAATCATAAACACTTACGAAGTTTATACCTTATTCGATACCGGTTCTACCCATTCTTTTATCTCTCTTTTCCTTGCACTCAACGTTTAAATTTAACTTCGAAGATATTAGACTTTGACTTATCGATTGAAACTCGGTTAGGAGAAACCTTCATTACATCCACTGTTTATAAATCTTGTTGATTCAAATCGACACTTTCACGTTACCTGTCGATCTTATCTCTTTGAAAATACTTTCCCTTGATGTGATTTTAGGAATCGATTGGTTAACTAATCATCATGCCAAAATTTATTATTTTCGTTAGGTTGTTAGCTTTCATATTCCTAACCAACCTGTTATACGAATTCAAGCAACCAAACCACTAAAAGTCAATCATTGTCATATCAAGCCATAAGTAAAGAGCCCCGAGCCTTTATATGGTGACTTCCTTGTGTGGAATGCACCGAAGCCAGACTTTCTATAGGGGACGTCGTGAATAATGGTGGCAAGTTGATAGGTATCTATGTGACATGCTATCCAAGTCTTGGACGAGGGTCACAGTTTTGAATGATATTTCTATCGTTAATAAATTTCTTGTCGTATTTCTGAAGACTTCTTGGCCTACCCCAGAGCGTGAAATCAAATTTTGTATTGACTCTAGTACAAAACTCATTTCTAAATCCCTCAAGTATTTCTTCACCTAAAACAAACGTATTATGCGCCAAAGAAGTTGGCTCGAGCTGTTGAAGATTACGATTATACCATTCAATATCATCGTGGAAGAGCGAACATGGTAGTTGATGCGTTGAGTAGATGATCGTATGCGTTTACGAGTGCGATGTTGTTAACACAAAAACACATTTCCTATAACTTACAAATGATGAAGATAGAGTTAAAGACTCTAGAGACCCACGTGAAGATAACGAATATACGATTAAAATCGACTTTAATCGATAAAGTTAAAGCCGCTCAAGCTACATACTTAGAGATGATGAATTTGAAGAAGAAGGTTCAAGAGGGCATTATTCTAGAAGCAAGAATCGATGAAGAGAGGAAATCTCAACCCTCGATTTAATTGGCCCATTTGAAATCCTCGATTGAGTAGGAACTGTGGCCTATAGACTCGTTTTACCGCCAAGTATGTCGCGTGTTCATAACGTTTTTTATGTATCGATGTTACGTAAATATGTGGATGACTCGAACGACATTATTGAATTAAAACTAGACGAGATAACAGAAGATTTAACGTATGAGGACATACGTGTTAAAATCTTGGATAAGAAGGATCGTATTCAACACTCAAATGTTATACCTCAAGAGTTAGAATCTGACGAAGTGTCCTCATTTGTTCGGCATACCAGGTACGTACGTAAATTTCAAGGGCTAAATTTTATAAGGAGGGGAGATTGTAAAATCCCAAATTTTTTTTTTCAAAATTATGGTGTGGATTTGAGATAATGTTATAGTTCTGGGTAATATTTAGAAATTTTGAAAAATATCCAAGCTGTTATATAATATTCGATTGGTCGGAGAATATTCGTTTTAACATGGAATATTCGTACGACGACACAATCATTGGTGGACCCCATAACAGAATTATTGTCGGATTGAGAAAACGACAAAAATATTTTTATGGAAATAACGACGGAAGTTTTACCGTTAACTGTTGAAACACCCGATGTTAAAAGTATGGTAATACGCGTGGTTGCATAGTAGGACACGATATTGATTATTGATGCTTACGTGAGAAGTCACTCAGTTTTGTTCAATTTTTGCTAAAGTAATTGTTGCATAGTATCTCACGTTATTTGATTCAATTATTGTCGATATTTTATATATTATTAAATCAATAATTGAGATAACAAAGTTATTAATATTATTATTTGCAATATTAACGATGTCTAGAAGTTACGCGAGGAGAGGTTTGATCACCTAATTGCGCGTCAATAGGGAGAAATCCTTATTGGAAAGCCCCCTCTTTCCTGGGAACGACCTGGTTGATTAATATTGTGAATTATAATAAAGGTGATAAGTTTTGTTATATTATTATTATAAATTTAATAAAATAGAAAACTTTTTATATAAAACAGAAAACTTTTTATAAAGTTTTATTTTTTTTGAATATAAATAGAATATATAATATTCTATCATGCACAGTGTTTGCATAGCGCATGCATAGTGTTTGCATAGTAAAATCTTTTTATATAAAACAAAATACTTTTATAAAGTTATTCGTTTTATTAGATTATAAATAGAATATATTATATTTTATTTAAAAGATTTTGTTTTATTAGAATATTTTATTAATACTGCATAGTAAATCAATATGGACTATCCGTTTAAAAGTAAATTAATCTGGACCGTTCATGAATTAGTTACTATTCAGTCAATTCTCCTATAAATAGAAGCTCGTTCCTTCATTATTTCTTACGAATTCACTGAAACTCTAGAGAGAGAAACTATAGAGAGAAAAAAGAAAAGTATTCTACTACTTCTCTACTCCTATATCCAGTTTCTTCACTACTCCTATATCCAGTTTATTATTCTGTTCGAATAACCTGTATACGCGGGCTACCCTATACTTGGTGAAATTCTTCTGTTAGTCCATTCTTTATCATTATGTTAGAATAACCTGTCTATGCAAAGTACTGCATACATGGTGAAATTCTTCTGTTATTCCATTCTTTATCATTATGTTGGAATAACCTGCATGCATGCAATCTTTGCGTATATATGGTGAAATTCTTCTGTTATTCCATTATTTATCATTATGTTTGAATAACCTGTCTATGCAAAGTACCGCATACATGGTGAAATCCTTCTATTATTCCATTCTTTATTATTATGTTGCAACATCCTGTCTGTGCGTTTAAGCATGACCTGGTTTCATTATTTATTATTCATTTGAATATCCTCATCTCAATGCTTACGCATAACCAGTTCCATTATTTATTATTCATTGAATATCCCATCTGCAATATGCTTACGCATAACCTGGTTTCGTTATTTATTATTCTGTTGGAATAACTTGTCTGTGCGGTCTATCACATGCCTGGTGATTTCTTTTGTTATTCCATTCTTTATTATACTAAGTTGGTTAAAGTTTTGACTTTTATACTCCATGAAATTAGTGGAATATCCTGGATATTTGCGCTTCATCCAGTATCTTTTCATGGAAATATTCTTCTGAGCATTCTTGAGTTTTACCCCACAAAGCAGTATCATGTTGACAATTTGGACGTTATTGGTTCCTGGATAAATTAATTCTTGAACTTGTTTTATTGAATTCTTATATCATTTTCATCATCCTCAAGTTTATATTTTGTTGAAAGTCATCTGTGGCCTGTAGTGCATAGATGGGCTTGGTATGATTATGACCAGGGATTATTCAGTATAATCATGACCGTAATGTTACAAATGATGTGGTAAAAGTCCTCATTGGCTCGTAGTGCATTGATGGACAGTTGTTGGAATTATCATGACCATTGATGAATACACGAATATCCTTGGCCCGTAGTGTATGGATAATTTGTGGTTGTGATACTAATGAATATCCTTGGCCGTAGTACATGGATGATGTGGATTATATATTAAGCTGAGTCCCAGCGATAAAAGTGATTAAAAACCTTTTAAATCATAGAAGTTATTAGATTTTATTTTCTACTTGACTCTTTTAATGGATTGCTTGTTCCGCTGCAATTAAACTTGATGTGTATTGTATTTTATCAGTTTAACATTTTTGAAGACTAATGATAATTTATTCTGCATTATCTTAGTCATAATATTTCTGACTGGGCTAGTTGAGCTCACCCTTTCTTTCACTGTTCTCTTCAGGAAATGAGAACGTAGCCGGGACTAGTCGAGGAATCGAGTGACGGTCCAGATGATAGCATTAGTAGTCCTCACTATTCCATGAAATAGTGTGTTAATAAATGTATTGGGGACTTATTTTGAGTTTGAATACTATCTAGATGACAATATTTGTATTAAAACTCACAGCTTATGTTGTATATTTAAGATTGTATTTGTATTCTGTACCATGTATTTGGCGACTCAGAATAGGTGATGTATACCTGTTTTAGGGGCGTCACATTCTTCATATTTTCCATTACATAAATATGAACATGGAATGAAATTACATGTAATTGTCTTTACAAGTAATTGAAAATAAAAAGCATGAAGAGACTTTTTGGCATGAAGGTTCCCAAATCATCGCAATTTACTTGACGGAAAGTTAATCCGGTCTTTCAACTGGAGCGAATATGGGTGGTTCCTTTCCTGAGCCTCATTGGAATTAGTCTTCCTACGAGTCCAGTAATCAAACACCGATAGGATAGCCTCTTGGTGGAGGAACCACACAACATACATTCACATACAATGTGTCTCACCATTTATGAAAATGATGACATGTGCGAAGCACTAATATCACAGATAGATAGATTGCAGTGCAGTAAGTAAAATGCATTCGTACACATTTATCAATAATGTAAATGTAAAAGCATATAGCATATAGCCCTCTTACTCCAGTCCCTAGCAGAGTCGCCACCTGTCGACGTCGGGATTTTTATTTGTCCCTTTTTTGTTCTTGTTCTTTGGTGTTCTCATGTTATGTGAGATTTGTTTGAAAAAAATAAGTGAAAAAGGTCTGACATGTATATGTCAACGATTTGACTGTAAGAGTCGCCAGTTAGTGTTTTTAACTGGTTACAGCAACGCAACCGAGAAAAGGTTTGCACATTAACCCAGTGATGTGACACTGCTAAACGGGTCTGTGAAACCGAGATTCATTTGGGTTCGGGGGCTTGATTATGCCGAGGGAAGGTGTAAGGCACCCCCCGACATCCATGTTACCACGGTGACCGCCACTTTTCAAGAAACTGTTATATGAATGTGTGTGTGTGTATGTGTGTGTGGGTCAATGTGCTGTTATTTGGAAGTAGTGCGAGGCCTCGTTCGCACCTATATACAAAGGGTTTTAATTTGTATGAAAATTCAGTTTTAAACATGATATAACAATGAAGTTTTGTAAAAGAGGTTTTTCAAACCCTGTGCTCAATAGTAATTGAGGCCTTTTCATACTTCCATTTTATTATTAAATGTTTGGCTTGATTTCTTTTATTTTCAAGATTCGAAGCATCTTCGAGAAAATAATATATAGCGAAGGTTAAAATTCCTCATGGGCATGAAAGCCATCTAAGGAAATTCAAACACCGTGAATAATTTACAAAGTCGCCACAAATTGAAAATGTCCATCACGGGAACTAAATCTAGATTCAGTGGACTAAATCTGTGATCACATAATTCCTAGGCTCACATGATGCCGTAATTTATATGAAAAGTAGTAAGCAATTATATACATAAAAGCTGTATATATATATATATATATATACAGACATGATCAACCACCATGAAGCACCTCTATGGGGGATCAGAAATGTAAATATACAAAAGCGGTAAATATATATATATATATTGACATGATCAACCACCACGAAGCACCTCCACGGGGGATCAAAAATGTAAATAAAGCAGTAAATGCGATCAACCACCACGAAGTAAACTCCAGGCGGGATGGAATGTAAATAAACCAGTAAAAATGATCAACCCCCACGAAGTGAACTCCAGGCGGGAAGGAATGTAAATAAAAGCGGTTAAAAGGCCAAGTAAGTAAACTCCAGTGCCCCATGTAAATGTAAATATATGTATATATATATATATATATATATATATATATATATATATATATATATAAGCAATAAACGCTCCGTATGTAAAATCCAAGCTCATCAAACAAAGTTCGATAGCATATATATATATATATATATATATATATATATATATATATATATATATATATATATATATATATATATATATATATATATATATATATATATATATATATATATACATATATGAGCTATATGTGAGCTAACAAATGTTTAAAATGAGAAAGCACTCAATATTAGGTGTGTATAGAGCAAATTTGACAAGGCTTCCTCGCCTTTCTTCTCTTGCAATTGGACACCCTAAGCTCTATATTTATAGAGCTGGGAGCTGCAGGTGTACCTGCGAGAGCCGCAGATGCACCTGCGGTTTCCCGGGGTTCCCCAGGCTCCGCGGGTCCTACCGTCTCGATGTACATACACGCGTGTAACGTGATGTCCGCTCGAACTTGTAGAACTTCAATCCGAGCATCCGATTGAGGTGTATAAGACCTATTTCAGACTGCTATTGTCGAGAGCTACGCAATGACATGGGATTAGAGGTTGTACGAAGTCAGGAAGATGGAACCATGTTTTATCTCTTCAAGCTTCAAATTCTATCAAGTATGCTGCCTTGCGTAGTAGTCACTCGGGATTGCAACTCCTTGGTTCTTGTGGGACATTGTTGTGTAGAATGTATGTTAATTGTTGTTTGTTGAGACGGTACCATGTGGGGTTGAGGTGGCAATTTGATTACTTTGCCCTTCACCAGGGGTTATCTTCGGTTTTGGCTGATAAAGCAAACATTGCTCAGGGTTATCTCTGAGATTGGACCGCTACAAGTGTTGATTGCCCTCAAGGGTTGTCTCTGAGGTGTGTCTGTCCTCCCGGGGTTATCTTCGGGTTTGTGAATTGAGTGCCTCGGTATGAGTCCCAAGGTTGAAGCTTACTGCATGGGTTGAAACGAGCATTTTCGGGGTTATCTCCGGAACTACAACTGCACTCCTCGGGGTTATCTCCAAGGTTGACATTGTCTTTCCCGGTGTTGTTTTTGGGACTGAGACTGAACATCTCGGGGTTATCTCCAAGATGAATCGGCCTTCTCCGGTGGAATTTCTGGTATTTGCACTGTTATCCTCGGGGTTATCTCAGAGATGGGGAAAGGATACTCCCGATGTATTTTTCAGGGTTGAAACTGAACTTCAAGTGGTATCCAGGATTAAGCTGAGTTGTCTTCCAGGGTTATTTCTGAAAGAAGATTCCGCACTTCCTACAATGTTAGTAACAGGTAGGAAGAAAAATTTTGTGTGTCTACAAAGTTTATATAAACAACTATTAAGTGATGCTATATGACTAATAGTTGAATATACATGATTATATAATTATATAGGAATGCGTGAAGTGTAGATAGCTATACTTAGTTAAACGGTTTATAAGTTATACTTGTAATCAGCAAGCTAGGCAAGTCTTTCAGTTCCTTTGTGTTCTGTGATCTTATATCTTAATGTTGTACGAAATGTTCTTAAGTATGCTAAAATTGTGTTATTCCTTATAAGCAATGAAAGTCAATATATGACTAAGTTGATTAGGTTATGGTACCTAATATGTATGTGATACATGATATAAGCTTATATATTGTTTAGAGTATCAAAGCTTGTATAACATGAACACTAGAATGATTATGAGATGTATGTTGAGTGTCGACGTCGGGAAATATTTCCTTTTTTTTTGGAATTCCTCTTTTAATCTTTCTTACCCTTTATGTTTTCTATGTGTTGAATTTCGATTGAAAGGGCGAGTTTAAAAAGAGTCTGACACAAAATATTGATGATTTGAAAATTTAGAGTCGCCAGTTGGTAATAGTGAAATGATTGTACCAACTCAACCGAATTAGGAATGTTTGCAAAAGGCCCAATTATTGGACTTTATTTTACAGGTCTTGGAAATCAAGATTCATAGAGTTTGGGGCTTGATTAAGCGGGGGAAAGGTGTTAAGCACCCCCCGACTTCTGTGAAAACATGGTTACCGCGTCTTTTCAATTCCCTATTTATTTGAAGTGTGTGTGTGCAGTAAATTGGGCCTAAGTGCATATTGGAAGTAGTGTTATGCCTCATTTGTACATATATACAAAGGGTTTGACTTGTATAAAAGTTAAATTTTAATATAAAGCATATAAGATGATGTTTTGAAAGCAGGTTTTCAAACCTTTATGCTCACATAGCAATTGAGGCCTTTGATACTTCCATTTTATTCCGTATTGGCTTGTTTTGATTTTAATCTTGATATACGAAACATCTTTGACTAAATAATATACATATAAGTGTCGAGCTCCTTATAGGCATGACAACCATCGAAGGATGTCCAATCACCACACATATAATTTGCAAGCTAGCTGTACAACTAAAAAGGGTCTAACATGGGAACCAAATCTAGATCCGTCAGCTGGATCTTAGATCCCGTGGGTCCTAGGCTCACATAATATCATAGGAATAGCCTACATAACGAGGATACTGAAATAAAACAGATATTTAATCTAAACAACGTAAAACAAAGGATTCATCAGTTAAATCCCTACCTGCGCGTAGCCAAGCTTCTCGTTCCCTCTAGATACAGATCTAGGGTCATGTGGTTTCTTAATATTTACAAAAAACTGGAAAGAAAACTAGATCTAAAAAAATCTTAGTCATTCTAGCTCAACGGTTCCAATTTTACAACTTTTGAATAGATTAAAAGTTAGATATGGCTAGATTTAGATAAATCTAGTCCACAAATTTACATATTATGGATTTACATTGAATGAACAACTAAAACTGATACTTAAACACAGTAAATAGTTAATATATATGATTATATTTATAATAAAGCAGTAAAAGGCCACAAATTAGCAATCCATGCACTATTAAATAGTATAATTCGAGTTTGAATCAACAGGTCGTGGATATATATATATATATATATATATATATATATATATATATATATATATATAAAAGTAAGAGAAAGCTTCAAATATGAAAAAATCTTACAGTGTGCTATAAAGAAGTCTTCAGATTGCTTTTGGAGCTTGAAAACTCAGTTTCCACGGGTTAAAATTTGATATGTCGTAGTATATATATACAAGTTTTTAGAAAGAAGAATATTGAAGTTTGAAACACTATGGGAGGGTTTAAAAGCTAAAATGTTTATGGTTAATGGGGGGTCTTATTTATAGATGAAAGTAGCCGCGGGTCTACACATGGCAATTGTAGGTCTACCTGCAGTAGCTTAGGTCTACCTGCGACTGCCCGGGTCTACCTGTTGTTGCGTGGGTGGGCCCGAGCCTCGTGGGTCCCATTATCTTAAAGTACGTGCACTTGGGGTAATACACAATCTGCTCGAACCTTCATAACTTTTAATCCAGACGTCCGATGGAGACGTGATATAGCTTTCTGGAAAGCCCTTGATGAGAGCTACACAATGACATGGGATTTGAAATTTTCTGAATCTGGGAAGATGGGTCTATGACCAGATCTTCAAGTCTTCGCAGTTCATCCATTGAACTGACTTATGCTACTTTTCACTCGGGATTGATGCTATGGTTCTGTATGACCTATTTTGTAGTGACTTAGGCTGAATTGATGTTGAGCTGGAAAAATCACTATCTTTCCCCATCTGGGTTGGTTTCGAGCTTGATGCAATTGTAGTTTTCTTTTGTTAGGGTTGTCTCCGAGATTGGACTGATGTTGACTTTTGTCAGTCCTCGGGATGGTCTCTAAGGTTGGTTTGTTATTTATTGGGGTTGTCACCGGGGTTGGACTTGATCTTCTGGGGTTGTCTATGGGGTTTAACTTTGATCTCCCAGGGTTATCTCCGGGGTTGGACTTGATCTCCTAAGGTTGTCTCTGAGGTTGGATTTGATCTCCCGGAGTTGTCTCCAGGGCTTACTTTTGATCTCCTGGGGTTTTCTCTGTGGCTTGCTTTTTATCTCCTTGGGTTGTCTCTAGGGCTTGATCGGATCTCCTGGGGGTGTCATCGGGGCTTGACTAGATCTCCTAGGGTTTTCGTCGGGGTTTCACTTGACCTCCCGGGGTAATCTCCAGTGTTGGACTTGATTTCCTAGGGTTGTCGTCGGGGTTTGGATTTGATCTCCTGGGTTGTCTCCGGGGTTTTGACTTGATCTTGACTTCCAGGGTTGTCTCCAGAAGACAAAAGACAATTCTGCCTTCTTGCATGGTTAGTAACAGAACACACAAAATTTTGAGTGTCTACAGATGCCCCTCTTTATCATGTTTATGCAATGTAATGGAATAAACATGATAAAGATTACTAGACATTTGAAATATGACAAGATATAAATGATGACATGCAATGCAACATAATATGATGTTATGTGCTTTGACTGCTTTGGCATGGAATTACCATCAACGATATTCTACCACTGACTTCTCCTGCTAATTCTGCTAGGGATGGAGTTGTCACTGATTGTCTCTAGTGAAATGTCTTGTTGTCTACTCGAACGGTAGTTCATCAAGTTTTCATCATCGGATCTTCCCCGATGCTATATTAGATTGAAGCCAATGGTTGAAATTTCCATCAGTGCTGTTGAAACTGATTCGACGTCATGTTGTAGAGATGTTTTTAAGATTCCTACTAGGGAGATTTCATCTGGCTGATACCACTGGATTTTCTAAATTCGGCGTTGGGATTTTTCACCAACGTTCTTTGTCTTCAGATACGCCTTTTGATTTTACCTCTGCCGGGAATGTTCCCCTCTTTTGACGAATGACTCACTGGGGATTCTTAATGCCTATCCCGATAATAGCCCATCTTGGTAGTAATCACTGGATTTTTCCTTCCATTACGATGGGGTTGTTGCCAATGGCCTGGCTTTCTATTAGGTTGATACTGATAGTTCTGCTGAAGGTAGAACTTTTATTGCTTACTTCCATAATATCCTTACAACACCTACTCGAATGGTAGTTTTGTGAAGGTTGACCATCACCGACTTCCCTCAGTGCCTACTTAAATAGTAGTTTACAACGGTCTAGAAATCACCGAACCTTCGTGGTGCCTCGACTGGGGATTTATATAATCAATTACATCATCGATCATCCTCGAGGAAGATAGTTCTCCATGGTTTTCATCATCGGATTGTTCCTGATACTACACTAGAGTTATCGCCAGCAGTTTGCAATATTAGATACTCTGACCTTCATTGAAGTAGTTCTCAACCACTTACTTCACCGGACCATTCCTGATGCTACGTTGGAGTTGTCGCCAACGGTTTACACTGTCAATTATTCTGACCTTCGTTGAAGTAATTTTCAACAGCTTACATCACTGGATCATTCCCGATGCTACACTAGAGTTATCGCCAATGGTTTATACTATCAATCATTCTGACTTTCGTTGAAGTATTTTTCAATGACTTACATCACCGGACCATTCCCGATGCTACATTAGAATGGTCGCCAACGGTTTAAACTTTCAATCATTCCGACCTTCATTGAAGTAGTTTTCAACGACTTACATCACCAAATCATTCCCGATGCTACACTGGAGTTGTTGCTAACGATTTACAATGCAATCATTCTGACATTTGTTGAAGTAGTTTTCAACAGCTTACATCACAGGACCATTTTTGATGCTACGTTGGAGATTTCGCCAATGGTTTACACTATCAAACGTGCCTTATATCTCTATTGGGGATATCTTTTTGACAAGTTATACCCTGGAATAAATTTGAATGTTTTGATGCATTCAAGACCCATGGTTCATGACACCAAACCTTCCCGATGTTTTGACAAGGGCTATTTTCAATAATATCTATCATTGGCTCTCTGAACCCCACATTCGGGTTAATACTAATGACTTACATGTAGATCAGAAGTTTGGTATCTGAATTTAAGGTGTCAGGCCCTTTTCACTCAATCGCGTAGTACCTTTTTCCCTGATTTGACTTTTGAGCTTCCAAGAACTCCGTTGTAATTCAAATTTGATTGAACCAAAGGGGGAGGACCCACCCTAGGTGGCCGCAGGCATACCCGCGGCTATCACGGGTTGATCTGCGGTTCCCATCGGGTATTTCTACTCCCCCAATTCCTTTCATAAGTCATTTTCAAGTTTGAACTATACTGAAAATTCGAAAATTCTTCTTCAGATCTACTGAGTTCGGGTTTCAAGTTTGTTACCATACAAACGTTCTGCACTACTCTGGTAACGTTTACATGTTTTTTTTCAAGTTTTGACCGTTAGAACATTAGATTTCATATAAAATGCTTCTAAGCACAATATAGTGAATATGCATGTTCATATGACTTGATAAAAATTATTCAACTTAGTAAATTCTCATATTTTACCATACTGAACATATTGATGTGAAACAAATTGATTTCTTAGATAGTCATTTGGCACCCCTTTTTGCTAGTTTATTCATCCCATTTGAGGACAAATGAGCACATGTTTTCAAATAAAGCACACATGGTAATTTTTCTGCCATGGTGGGCTTAATTTTGATGTTTTTCATGCATATGAGATGTTCATGATTTTGGGTTGGTATGCTACTGAATGACCACCTAGTCATGCTTATGTGCATATGGACAGTCCATTTTACAAAGGAGACTCTAGAAAAAAAATTTCACGAGTCTGACCATTTAATGAATGTTAACTCTACTTTGGATGTATGTTAACACAATGCATGTATCAAAATTTAGATTATGCATGAAGCAATTATTTGAATTTAATAAGATTTAAGTTTAGAATTTACCTCACCCTTTCTGAGGTGATTTGTAGACTTTGTTTAGATTTTGGATCCAGACCAGCCAAGTAACTCGGTCTCTAGTTTCCTAAGATTAAATGTTGAGATAGGCAAGGAGACATATAAAAGAAAGTTTTCAAAAGGATCTGAAGATAACACCAATGAATGACATTATATGAAAAGTCAACCGACATGGCTTTGCTATGTGAAACCAAGAATACCAAATGCAATATACATACAAGGATTCACATAATGCACTTCAAAGACTCATAGAGAGAAAAAGATGGAGAATGAAACTGTGCATTTCATTCCTATTTTAGTTCAAAACTTTTTTTTTAAAATGATGATTAATTGAGGTCTAACAGCAAGCCCACAAACCAACAAGCCAATTTCTCTGAAACATGAAGCCTGCCTCCTCAAGGAATCTACTCAATATCTATAAAACTATATAATACTCGACTAGCTTATATACTTCTTTTCTTCCCTAATTTATTAGTGAACTTAAGAACAGATAGCAAATATCACTGTAAGTACCAGCAAATAGCAAATATCACTGTAAGTACCAGCTGGAATATCTCTAGGTAAAGTAAGTTTTGGATAACCCATACAACCCGTAAACCTCATATCACAAACCTCTCTAAATGCATGCAAAACATAAGATACGATGCCAATTATCTATCTAATTATATCTATTACTCTTAATGTACAATCATGTTAATAAATTACTGCATAAGTTCCACCCTACTTTACAAAGATCCTCTAAACTACTCGATCTCTAGTTTCCAGTTAATAACTAACAGTAACAACCATATCATGACTAAAATAATAATATCCCAAAAAAATCAAATATGTATTTAGCTTTAAATAATTAATAAAGCTATAAATTACGAACCAGAAGATAAACTACAATTGTAGGACAATCAGAAGTGCACAAGGTATAAACCAATATAAAAACTCCACTTACCTAGAAAAATGCTAGTCTAATCAAGTTCTGAATTTCTCAAATACTCATCACAGCTAAACTGGATCCGCACTAAATCTTCCTTTTGAAAACTTATCTAAGACTCCGGTGACAGTCAAGTCAAAATTTTAGGGCTTGTTAGATGGAGGAGAGAAATAGAGGAAATCATAACAACTTAGGGTTAAATATAAATTGAAGACTGAAATTACCTATTCAAATAGTTTTAATATGCAAGAATGCTTTCAAGCCGGATGGAGAGATGGAGTGAGATGAAGAATTTTTCGGCAGACATGAGATGCAATAACAAGAGATGGAGTGAGACCATAAGAGATTTGGGTGACTAGGAATTTACCGGTTGATTGACTGACTAAGAAGCTAATGTTGATTTGGGCAAAAATTGACTGATATTGATTTGGGGAAAAATATGGGAGGGATGTGTGCGCACCCAAATCGATAAAAGCTATTATATCTACAGGCCCCCTTATGACCCTTATTAAAATCCAAAAAAAAGTCCTATACCAATGACCAAATTGTGACCCTTGGAACAATCTACATTCAAAGGAATATACCGACAGTCATACGTACCTTGACTGTCGCTATAGACATTATATTACGACGGTTCCGCCCCTACCGTTGCTAAAGCTCGTTGCCTTATCTAGATTTTCTAGTAGTGTTAATTTCTGACATAGATGAACCGATTTTGATAGTGCCCCATATATCTTCTCCACCAAAGTTTAAGGATCCGACTAGATTTGCAATCCCATGACCAATTGGTAGTCATTTTTTTGATAAAGCTATATATGACATACAAGCTAGCTTAAAATTGGTGCCATGGTGTGAAGAGAATGAGAAGAGAGATGAAAAACTAGTTGTTCTAGAAAAGCTTCAACACAAAAATTCGTTCATAGATACAACTCGGAAAATGCCTAGTTATTTGAAGGTTGTAAAAAAGAATCTACCTATAAAGAACAAGCTAGGTGAATTTGAATCAATAACCCTTACTGATGGGAAACTCTCATAAGTTACGTTATTACTAATGGATAAAGGGTTCCTCAATTTTTGAAGGGGAATTGGATAGAGAAAGTTGAAGCAGTCGGGCTGAGGACATTAAACTAAGCGCTCATTGGGAGGCAATCGAGACTTACATTTTATCTCTTTAAATTTTAGTTCATTAATTTTATTTTAGTATTTTAGTTTATTTAGCTATATATTTTATCTTAGTTTAGGGTTGTATGTTAAGTTGTAATCTCCTCGTAAATGATAACTTAGAATTGGGTTCATGGCTTGCAGGTTAGAAGCATAAAAGAGCAGAATTTTTTGTTAAAGCTGGCCTAAGCGCCTAGGCACCCAAAAAAAGCCTATTCCAAGCGCCTAGGCGCCCAACTACAAAATGCCCAGACACGTCCAAACGCTTAGGCACCAATTTCAAGATCTTTTCAAGCACTTAGGTGCTCACCAACACAATCAGATTCTGTTCCCAAGCGTCTAGGCGCTCCAACCTTCATACTTTCAAGCGCCTAGGCGCTCTACCTGTGTACTTGAAAAAAATAAAGCCCTAAGTCAAGCAATTCTAATTCAAACTCAATTCCTTTCACTCCTAATTGAAAAGAAACTCCTTCCAAGCCCTTGCATCTCAATAACACAAACTCTTGCACTCTCCCAATCAAAATCTAATTCATCTTCTCCAAACCATAATCAAGAAAAAATCAAGCTAAAGTCAACTTCTTTATCTCCTACTTGGATTCCAACTACAACAATTCAAAGCAAGGTTCAAGCTTCAAGATTTACTCTAAACCAAGTTTAGGGGAGGTTCACATAGGGGTCTAAACCACCAAGTCTCCACCCTTGTCCGTGTACCCCTCGACTGACTTAGCTCTTGAGGATGATGCTAATATAGAAGAAGTAGATGATGCTGATGAAGAGTAAAGCTTCAATCTTTTAGGGAAGTCCTCAGTGCCTAATTTCTTATGTTTTTTTATATACAATGAGGACATTGCATATGTTAAGTTTGGGGGTGCATTCTTCCAATTGCATTGCATTCATTTAGTTGCATTTATTTAGTATTTCCATTCTTTTAATATATCTTATTCATCTTGTAGTTTTTTATGTAGTTGCCACTCTAATTTCTAAAAAATATTTATTGCATTTAGTTAGTTCATATTGAATGAATCCGAACATGTTAGTTAGTGTGAGTTTGACTTAGCCAATGATGAGATTTGGATCACGTGTATATTTGAACAATATTACAACTAAGACATGGATGTTGTGTCGTATCATGATGTAAATCTTATCCTGTTTGAAACTGATGTAACCAGATAACACGTTAGGTTTACCATTTTGATCAACTTAGTTTTAAATGATCGCATAATTGTCTTTTTGGGGGAAATCTTGCTTTTAATGAAGAAAAATTGGTAAACTTGTAGTAAAGGCTAGGATGACGCAAAAACTCAAGTTTGGGGAAATATGGGAATTTTAAATATGAAAAAAAATAGCGAAAAAAATCCAGAAAAAGAAAAAATTATACGAATAAACACTTTGGCTAGTTTAGTTATGTGGCCTTTGATACTTGAGTAAGTAAGCTCTTAGGAGTGTCTCTACACCTAGTGCCCTAAAGCCATCTGGTTTGGGAGTCGTTGGTCGAAAGCTCATTAATGGGTATCACTAAAAAGCTTAAGAGAACTAGACATTGCATGGTCAAGTGTAAACACGAGAAAGAGCATAAATGCCCCCGTGAGAAAATAAAAGAAGAAATAAATTTCGTATTGACTCTGAATTTGGTGATTGTGTAGTTTTCGCTGGAACTTAACTTGTGAACAGAGTTTCTGAAATTCCAATTTGTCTTTTCCACTAAGAAGCATATTATGCAATGTATTTGAACTGTAGTTGATTTTAATGGTTGTTAAGCACACACACCCTGCATCAGTAATAACAGGCTTTGATTTATGGATTGGTATGAGTTATTGAATTGTCTTGTTTGGATGTTTTGTTTGAATTTATTGTTGATACCTCTGAGGCATATTTGTTTGATTTCATACTGACTGATTGCTGGATTTGTAGGCATATAGTTAGGATGCATTTTTATTTGCATTGCTTTGGGATAAACAATTGGTTAAGTTCGGGGGTATTTGATGAGTAGGTTTTATATATATAAATTTGATATTATTAAACTTAATTATTGTTATCTTTAAGTGTTTTTAGTATTTTTTTGTGTTTTTGTGTTTATTTCTTGCAGGTTGGAGCTGGAGGGACAAATTAGTCATTTGGGAGAAGAAAAAGATCAAAAATCATTAAAATTAGAGCTGAATGGCATTTTTATAAATATATGGTACTGGTCAAGCGCCTAGGCACTTGAAAATGACCTTGGTTGAGTGTCTAGGCGCTTATGTGCGGCTAAAAAGGGATTTGGCTACCGATGAGTTGGTTTTCGAAGCCAAAAAGGAATCTGAATGAGGGTTTTAACTAATACGAATAGGAGAAGACTTTAGAAAAGATGTATAAAGGAAATTATCAAGTCAATTACAGGGAGAACAACGATGAAAAACACAAAAGAGAATTGCAAGGGATGAATATCAAAGAGAGGGTATTGGAGTAAATTCAAAGTTTCTTCTTCTCTTCTCTAGTTTTATCTTTTGTAATTACTTGGGATGTTTGGATTATTAATCTGGATGGTGTTTTTCTTTATTATTGTCATGAACTAAACTGTCATTAAGATTGCAACGGAACTTGGTATGTAGTTTAAATTAATCTTTCAATTGAATGAAAATTTGTTTTTATTCAGTTATTTATTATATCTTTTACTTATTGATTAATTGGTTGACAAACAATTACTGATATAATCTATATAAAATTGGAAGATGGAATATAGATTTAGATATATATATATAACAACATCTGTTCATATAATCTGATTAGGGTTAATACGATTAGCATGTATGATAGGAATATACCTATGTGTCTTTTGTATCCATTGAAAGAATTTTTGTGTAAAACCCTAATTAACTTGATTCACATAAGAATATAGTGAGTTGATTAACTGGGGTGTTCCTTATAATTTTGCGTGTTAAAGATCATAATTAAGAGTATTTGTTTACGTGTCTTTGAAAGAAGTGCGTGAGCGCTATAAAATATTCTTGGATAATGATTCATATTAATTAATTGATTTTAATGAGAATTAAATTGATTTAAATGAAATACCAAGGGAAGTTGTAATCTTAACCTGTTAAATCTGTAGTTACTCTTGTGAAATTCTGATTTTAATTATTAGTTTTGTTGAGTTTAATTTTCAAATCACAAACAATATTTCATAGTTTAAAATAGGATTAATTGCATTGGAATTAGTAATCGATAAATATTTGTCCAGTTCCTCATGAGAATGATATCCTTGCTTGCTGAATATTACAAACAAACGCGTATACTTGTGTGTTAAATGCTATTAAGAAATTAGGCAACAAGCATCTATCAACACTCTTAATGACTCCATTTCTACTTCTATGGGGAGTACTGCTTCCATGCCATAGACCAATGAGTATGGGGTAGCCTCAATAGAAGTTCGCATTGACATTCTGTATGCTAGAAAAGTCAGAGGCAATAAGTCAGGTCATCTCTTGTGATTAGGGGACATCTTTTGCATGATATTTTTGATGTTCTTATTGGCTGCTTCAACAACACAATTCATGTTGGGACGATAAATGATGGAGTTAAGATGTTTGATATGGAATTTGCTGCATAACTTCTCCATTATATGGTTGTTTAGATTCTTGACATTATTCGATATGATCACCTCTAGTTGTCCATATCGATAGATGATATTATCTCTGATGAAACCAATGATTACCTCTTTAGTGACTTTGGGAAAGGAACCAGCTTCTACCCACTTTGTGAAGTAATCAATCATAGTGAAAATGAATCGATAACCATTGCTAGCTTTGTGTTTTATTGGCCCAATCACGTCTATACTCCACATTGAAAACTGCCACAACGAGCTCATACAATGCAATTAATTTGGAGGAGCATGGATGACATTTCCACGGACTTGGCATTAATGATTTAAAATAATAAAAACTAATAAACTAGAAATCAAAACGATCAACACAACTCGCTACCACAAATTTTAATCAGATAATGGAGAATTGAGCCTACAACTTCACTTTAAGCTTCACTCAGATTATCACACTTTTCTTCAATTCAATTAACTATCCCAGTTCATTAATCAAGAACACTAAAGAGTAGAATTAGCCATCTCTCAATGCACTAACACCATATTAACTTAAATCCACATTAAGACAAACACCCTAATTAACTAATTCACTATATCTCTATGTGAATTAAAATCAAAGAAGGTTTAAATTCCAAGTTCTTACACGATTACTTGCGATGTTAGGTATATCTCTATCCTAAACATACATCAAGAATTCCATCAAAACCTAGAAATTAAGAACATATGCTATTATAACTAAGTCTAGATTCATATCTCATCTCTCGAGTCCATACAAATCCACATAGAATTGGAGATCAAGCAATTTATAAGTTATGCACAAATCACAATAGATGAACTAAAAATATAGCTTTATTAAACTAAAATCAAAGTATGATAATCATTGTTCCACTCAAAGATCCATTGCAAGCTTAATAAGAAATTTAATTTATAACGAATGAATTAAACACTAAGTAGATTAAAAAGTACATCATCCAAATTACAAAAACTGAAATAAAGATTAAGAATAATATTAAACCACCCTTCTCTGCACTCAATTATGAAATCTTCGTGATCTTGCTTCTTCTGCTCCACTCCTCCATAATTCTCTACAAATTTAGGGTTTCAAGAGTTGTAATTGATGATTGTCTGTTTGAATCATTAATTACTTGGCTTACGTCTCTGTAATAGATGGTAAAAAATGTCCACACACAGTCCCAATCAAAGACAAAGTTGTTCAGTCCCCACATGTTCAATGTTAGAATCACAGTAAAGCACCTTCTTTCTGCCACGTGTACCCTCGCCCCGGCGGGGTCATTCCTTTGTAAAATGTCCATGTCGACGGGGTACTAATTCTGTTGTTTCTGATTTCCTTTCTTTTCATACTATTTTCTGCCACATTGCCACCATTGTACTAAAGCTGACACGTAATGAAACCTGCGAACAAAATGAACACAAACACGTAAAATAATACTAAAATAGACAAAATAAAAACTATTTTAGTCTGAATAGGAACCCGATTCGTAAGTATGAAACTCACTCATCAAACTCCCCCAAACTTAAACTGTGCTAGTCATCGAGCACAATAATACGAAATGCAATGCAGTTAACTACATGCCTATAAATCCAGCTATCAACAGAACAAAGTCTATTCATATGGCCTTAGAGATATCACAATAGACATGATAGTACATCATATCAAGGCATATCAATAATTTCTCAATTAATCACCAAATCTTAACCTCTTATAACTGATATAGTGCGTGTGTGCTAAACAACCATGCTAACTGATAGTAATTGAAATAAAACACATAATAAACCTCTTCAAAAGAATCATAAAGTGTAAAATCAAGAAATCCAACAATAAGCAAGATCCGACTAAAATCAAACAGTTACTAAATTTAAAGGTCAAAATGGGATACTTATTCTTTATTTTCCACATACGGGGGCTTTTCGCTCTTTTTCCCGTTTTGCACTTATAATTTTTCTCATGACTGTGCAATGTCTAGTCCTCTTAGGCTTTTCAATGCTACCCCTTAGCGAGATTTCAACCAACGACTCCCAAACTGTTAGGCTTTAGGGCGCTATGTGTAGAGACATCCCCTCGGGCGTACTTACTCAAGTAAGAAAGGCCACAGAGCTAGACTAGCCCCGATGTTTATTCATACTATTTTTTCTCTATTATTTTTTTTCTTTTTTCTTTTTTCCCCCAAACTTAGGTTCCTGTCTAATCTTAGCAGTCACTGCCTATTCATGACTTTCTTTCATTCAAACTAGCATTATCCATAAGAGTTTCATTATGTATCAATTTCAACTCAACCAGTCAACATAGTTATTTTTTAACATGCCATCCTGATTATACCAGTTTTAAACAGATAAAAATCTAATTCATGATAAGAAATCATATCAAAGCCTTAACATTTAATATTATGCTTGTCTATGAAATTCCAATCTTATCATTGTAGACACTCAAAATTTTGCATTCCTGTTACTAACCTTGCAGGAGGGAAAAATCGTCTTCCAGAGACAACCCTGGAAGTCAAGTCAGCTCAACCCCAGAGACAACACCAGGAGATCTAATTTTTAATCTCGAAGACAACCCCGAGAGATTTAGTTCCAACCTCGGAGACAACCCTGAGGGATGTCGTTCTAGTTCCGAAGATAACCCCGAAAAAGTCAGTTTCAACCTCGGGATACTCAGTTCAAACCTCAGAGACAACACCGAGGGATGCCTTTCCAGTTCCAGAGATAACCCCAAAAAAGTCAGTTTTAACCCCGGAGACAACCCTGAGATACTCAGTTCCAACTCCAGAGATAACCCCAGGAGGTTAAGCACACCTCAGAGATAAACCTGAGGACATTCAGCCTTCACAACATCCCAATCTTAGAGATAACCCTAAGCAACGACGACAACATCTGTGCAAAAGCCAGAGATAACCCCGGTGAGGGGCAAAATCGTCATTTTGCTACCTCAATACCACATTCACGTCATCTCAACACATTTCAATCCACACTAGATACCGAAGTGTCCAACAAGAACCATAACTCAAATCCCGAGTGACTATTACACAAGATAGCACACTGCATGGAATTTGAAAACTTAGAGATCTGGTCATGGACCCATCTTCCTGGCTTCGTACAACCTCTAATCTCATATCATTGTGTAGCTCTCAATAGCAGTATTCTAAAATGGTACAACACGCCTTTATCGGATCCCTGGATTGAAAGTTATGAAGGTTTGAGCGGACAGGGCATTGCACAAGTGCACGTACTTTGAGACGATGGGACCCGCAGAGCCCGGGGCAACCCGGGTAGCCGCATGTAGACCTGTGGCTCCTTGGTCTATAAATATGAGCTTTTGGCAGCTCATTTGAAAAAAAAGGAGAAAAGGAGAGAAAACTATATCCATTTTCAGTATGTAAACACATCTAGGGTGCTGTAAATTAAGTGATTATTCTTTCTAAACACTTGTAAGCTCGTGTTTTGTAACATACTGAAATTTAATCGTTGGAAACCGAGTTTTCAGGCATGTAAAGCTAAAAAAAGGAAAAAATGATAGAAAACTTTGTCCATTTCAGTCTGTAAACACTTCTAGAGTGCTCAAAATTGAGTGATTCTTCCTTCTAAACACTTGTAAGCTTGTGTTTTGCAACATACTGAAATTTAACCAGTGGAAACCGAGTTTTCAACCGTTTAAAGCTATCTGAAGTCTTCTTGGCAGCCCACTGTAAGATATTTCATATTTTTAAGATTTCTATTACTTATATATATATATATATATACACTAACGTTGAGAGTCGCGTTGTGTGGGTATGCTTGGATCGTCGATCCGTGGCTTTTTATTTTATTTCTTATATATATAAATACTATATATATATTATCGAACTCTTTTTGATTGAGCCTATATATATATATCCGGTGCGTTTACAGCTTATATATATATATATATATATAGTGCATTTACAACTTATATATATATATATATATATATATATATATTTAAAAAGTCCTCGCTCGAGTTTACTTATGGGCGCTTGATCGCTTCATATATATATATATATCTTTTTTATCTGCTTTTATAATGTAGATATTTAATCTTTTAGCCTGTGGGCTAGATTTGCCAAAATCTGACTATTTCTCACTTTAACCGGTTCCTGGTGACTAAACTGGAACCATCGAAGCTGGAATAGTTTAGATTTACTCAAATCTAGTTCCTTTTCTAGCTTTTGTATATATTGCTTTTTCATGTGAGCCTAGGAATCATGTGATCACAGATTCAGTCTCTGAATCTAGATTCGGTTCCCGTGATGGACATTTTCAGCTGCAGCCAGCTTGTAAATTATCTTCAGTGTCTGAATATCCTTAGATGGCTCTCATGCCCACAAGGAGTTCGGCACTGCTATGTAACTTATTTTTTCGAAGATGCTTCGCATCTCAAAAATAAAAGTAATCAAGTCGAACATGTAATAAAATGGAAGTATAAAAGGCCTCAATTACTATTGAGCACAAGGGTTTAAAAAACCTATTTTACAAATCATCACTTCTATATCTTGTTAAAATTGAACTTTTATACAAAAGTCAAACCCTTTATATATAGGTGCAAACGAGGCCTATCACTACTTTTAAATAATTTCACATAGACCTAACACACACACACACACATAAACATATAAAAGTTTAGTGAAAAGTGGCAGTAACTGTGTTATCACGGAAGTCGGGGGGTGCCTAACACCTTCCCATCACTTAATCAAGCCCCCAGACCCTAACGAATTCCAGGTTCCTAGACCAGTTAAACAGTGTCAAATGCACGGGTCTTTGTGCAAACCTTTTCTCGATTGAGTTGGCACAACCATTTAAAATGACAAACTGACGACTCTTACAGTCAAATCGTCGACATATACATGTTGGACCTTTTCAAACAAATCTCACCTAAAAAATGAGAACACCAAAAGACAAGAACAGAAAGGGACAAATAAAAATTCCGACGTCGCCAGGTGGCGACTCTGCTGGGGATTCTAGTAAGAGGGCTTAAGCCGTTATTCAATCTTTTCAAAAACTTTTATCTGCTTATTTGTGAATACTGAATTTACATTGAATGGGTGTATACTAATGCTTTATGTACTGCACTTAGTGCTTCGCACCATATCTGCATGTGATATTAGTGCTTCGCACATGTTATCATTTCCATACAGTGAGACGCAATGTATGTGAATGTATGTTGTGTGGTCCCTCCACCAGGAGGCTATCCCGTCGGTGTTTGAATACTAGACTCGTCAGAAGACTAGTTCCACGAGGCTCGGAAAAGGCACCATCTAGATTCGCTCCAGTTGAAAGATCAGATTAACTTCCCATCGAGTAAATTACGATGATCTGGGGACCTTCATGGCAAAAAGACGCGAGAGTAGCCTATGATAGGTCAGCCTCTGATAAACCAAACGTGGAGGGAAGTCTTTTCATACATGCCCATTTCAATTACCTATAATTTTAATTACTTCTAATTTAATTTCAATGTCAATCTCAATGTAATGGAAAATATAAAGGAGTATGTGAACATGTATTCCTTTTCATATCAAGACTTGTCATGCTATCCTGTCATCAAAATGACTGACATCCGTTTTGCAGGATAATACTCTTAAAAAATGGACACAATACATAACATGTAACACTTCTACGTTTCCCAAGACTAAACTATATAAGTCTGTTTTGTAGGGAAACGATTGGTCCCGTTACCTGTTCAAAGTCCAAAAAGGCACTAAGCCTACAGTTAGACATGGATACAAGTGCCCAGCCTAATCCTACTCATGTCTCTCATGAGGCGTTCGAAGGATTAAGAAATCAAATAACAGATTTGATTGTTCTACTCAAAGAACTACATAAATTCACTCAGGGTTCATAAATACCCATTCAAATAGAACCCTCTGCACAAGGAGGAATCTAGGGTCTAGACAGAGAAGTCCTAATACCTGAGTCTCATACTAAAAAGTCCAATAAAACCCTTGAAATCATCCATCTTAAAGAAGATCAAGACACCGGTGATATTCGAAAAAGGTTCTACAAATGGAAGAGACCATTCGGTCCATCAAAGGGATTTGAACACACAGGAGTGTCTCCTATTCAGACCATTACATCTTCCTCAGCGTTCATTATCTGGAGAAGTTCAAGACTCTCAATTTTGAGAAATATGATGGATTGGGAGATCCTTATACCTACTTAAAAGTGTTCATTAGAGAGCTTGGATCCTATGCCGAGAATGAAAAGCTAAGAATGCAGCTATTTTAGAAAAGTCTGACTGGGGAAGCTAGAGCATGATACACCTGATTGGATAACTCCAAAATTCACAACTGAGAGGAGTCAGCCCATGCTTTCCTCAGTCAATACAGCTTTCAAACTCAGATGGCTCCAGACCAGTATCAAATTACCAAAGTCAATAAATAAGTCAATGAGTCATTCAGAGAGTATGCCCAAAGGTGGAGGCGTCTGGCTACTCAAGTTATGCGATCATAGATATTCAAGAAGCTCCATTTTATGAGAGGGTCCTAGCTGGAATAAGAAATCCATTCTCAGAAATACTTAAGCACAAAGAAATGGCAGAAATGGGATTGAAGTCTAGGAAGATTCAAGACCTCACCGCTTTAAAAGCCGTAGCTGAGCATATCCAATCTGGAAGTTATGGGAACAACCCCCAGAGGGTCTATAAGGAGAAAGAAGAGGATGTTTCCTTGATACTGCAAGGGAAAACTCAAAAGGGTAATCAAAACTTTCCTATTCAAAGGAAAAACTACTCCCCTTTTCAAACACAGTCTTCAAATCCTCCCTTGCCGAAGAATAGAGAAGCCTAATGCTCAAGAGTGTTCACACCCCTAGGGGAATCACTCGAAAATAATTTCAAACTTCTGACAGCTCAGAAGAAAATCACCAATCTCCTTCCACCAGCCAATCTAAGTGGAAAAAGCTTCAATACAAGCAAAAAGTGTGCTTATCATTCTGGAGCTCCAGGCCATGACACTCAGGATTGTTAGGCCCTTAAGCATAAGATCTAGGACTTAATAGACAGTGGTGAGGTCGTGGTGACCAAGCCCGAACAACCACATGTTCAAAATAACCCCCTCCCTCAACACAAGGAAGAGGATGTTAACATGTTTAGTAGGGCAGTGGAGAGAGCTCCAAGTACCTCAAATATGTGGGTGGTTCTCCCCAAACCAGCAAGGATAATTCTGACAAATGGGATTATTTAGAGTTTCAGTTCCTGATGGAATGGGTGTTAAAGTCTCTTGACGAACAGGTCAATCAACTAGCAGAACTGGTGATACACCAACACCAAGACACCCGGCAGTTGTTCAGTCAGGAGCATGCAAGTCTCCTCTCTCTTATCACAAAGACACCACCACTTACCCAAGAAAGTGAAACCTTGGAGGAAAAGCTTGCCAGAAAAAATAGCTAAAGCCCATCGGGATTTTGCCAACAAAAGGGAATTCACCTATTTAGGCCAACCGATGGAAGAAATATTGCAGATAATGATCAATGAGGGAAAAATCACAGCACTTCTGCCTCCAGTCAACCCACTCTAAAAAAGATTTGATGCTATTGGAGTATATCAATACCACTCCCATTCTCGCAGTCACAACACTAAGGAATGCTGGGCACTCTGCCATCTTATCCAAAACATGATTGACAGTGGTGACCTGCAAAGGGCAGACGATGACGTTGTATCACTTGAGAGTGGGAACACATTTCCTCCAGGATGAAAGGAAGTCGTATCAGTTATATCCTCTGAGGGAGATTTGGCTGCCACATCATTTATAATTCATCCAATCAAACTCAAAGGAGTTGAAAACCCTTTGAAGGTGGGTGCACCAAAGCCAATCATATTGCAATTGAGGCCACAGTATCCTATCATCAGCCACAAGAAAGTCCCATGGAATTATGGAGAGACTTAAAATCAATGTCTAACACAACTGATGCGGTATCTAAGGAAAATCCGCTATATCTCCCTCAAAGATTGATAAAGCCAGTCATCAGATGTCAGGGGAAAGTGCCCAAGAAGAAAATTGAAGAATTCCTCTACCAGATGGGACACAATGAAGCTAAGGTGGTGCAAAGCTTTAAAGAAGCACCACAATAGATCTCTATTCTGGACTTGGTATTCTCTTCAAAGAATCATCGAAAAGTATTAATGAAGATATTAGAAGAAGCCAACTTGCCAAAACAGTGGATGTAGAAAAGTTTCATCATCTAGTAGATCACATCTTCAACAACAATGTGATATCCTTCACCGATGATGACATACCTCCTGAAGGGATGGGCCATTGCAAATCGTTGTATATAGCTGCGATGTCTTCCGGATATATGGTCGGAGGAGTGCTAATAGATGGGGGATCATCCCTAAACATCTGCTCCTACGCCACATTAGAAAGAATGAACATCAATCTCAACAGGATTCGAAGCAGCCATACAATCATCAAAGCCTTTGATGGATCTCGATGAAATGATGTTGGAAAGATTGAATTACCAGTGGAAATCGGTCCAAATACATTCTACATATCATTTCAAGTGCTCAAAATCACTACAGGATATAATTTACTGTTGGGAAGTGTGACGCCTCTAAATCCAGGTTCTCTAACCTAATATGCAGTGCTCACGATCTATCATCATCATAAGCATTCTATAAACTATTGCGGAATAATAAACATACATTGTTCATTATAATAGAGTTTCATAACATAATCCCAAGGTCTTTTTAACCTTAACTTAAACACACCTTTAATATTATAAAAGGTTTACATAAATAATTCCATTAGATAATATAATAATTAACATTCATTTTAAACTATTCTTGGACCTTGATGTTGTCCGATTTAATATAATGAAAAATACGCGCAAGTGTACACGATCAATCAAGTAATAAAGTGATTAGAAAGGTTGTCGAACCCATAGAGAACAATTATTAATAACTAATTTAATTAGTAAGTTTTTATCAGTTTAAATTCACGTAAATAGTCAACCCAATTGATTTGTGAAATTGTTTAGAATAAAGTAATTAAAAACTAATTAAAGTGACAAATATTGATTACCAGATGATAAAGACATAGGAATACAATTCCCCCAATTCCTTTGCAATAATCGCTTTATAATATTCCCACTTAATTTAATCCAATGAGTTGTTAACTAGGATTGCTGACCAATTTACTAATATCTTTCAATAATTAATAAAAAAGACATATTTCAGTTATATTGCTACTTTCGTGCAAGACACTTAAAATAGATTTATTAAGCATCAACTCCTACAAAGTTACACATGGCATATAAATACTTTCGTTTCATACACTATTATGTTATTCAAAAGAACCAACAATATCATGCTTTATTATATTCAGATCTTATCTTATGATTTCTTCTTTCAATTCAATCGCATATATCAGGTTAATAGCTGGCCAAATAATTATTAAATTAGGCACAAAATATAATAATCAACTCAATAAGATCAATAAATGAGAATAAATATTATTTAATTATTACATCACAAAAGGTTCAATTATACTCCTAATTAAGAATTTAGTTCCTCGTCATAATTAAAGCTAACGAATAATTATTGGAAAACATCTTAAATACAGAAATTAATTTAAGAGGAAGAAGAAAAAACTCTGTCAATGCTCTTTAATCTTGCCTCCAAAATCTGCCTTGCAAAATCTTCAAAATCAACTTAAGAAGCTCCAATTCTGTAGCCCCCAATGGTTGTCTGTCAAAAGAATGAATCAAACTAAGAAATAGTTTTCTTTTTATACTACTAACTTAACCCTATTACATAAGGAAATTATCAAACCTTTTAATACTCAACGTCATGCTTAAAGAAACAAAATCTGTAGCTAAACCGTCAGACTGGTACGCCCCTCGCTGGGTCCCTTTGTAAAGTGGCGCGACCCGCGCCATTTATGCAGTAACATCAATTCAACCCAGTGCACCACGCGCTGCATGGTAGCCTTCCATGGCGCGCCCCGCGTCGGTTGAGCAGAATGTGCAAAATCCTTGTATTTTCTTTCAATGTTGGTTCTTAAACATCTTCAACCCACTATCTTGCAAAAAAAACAAAACCCATCAAAAGTAACATAAATAAACCCAAAAACTAACAATAAATCAAGCTAAATGAGATCAAATTGTAGGTTAAAAACCTAATCATCAAATTCCCCCAAACTTGAAATATTGTTTGTCCTCAAGCAAACACAATCTATGATAATATACTAAACATAAATGAAAACCAAAATTAAGCAATGAACCCTTTTAATAAGATACACATACACCTCAGCGATAACCCCATGACTTGCATCAACTAACATATCAAATATATTCATAACCATGTACACCATCACCCTACTAACACATCATCAATCAATCTCCCTGTGTGTGTGCCTAACATCATATCAGTAGCTACAAATTCATCTATGGGATCAAACTCATGCAATCACCCTTTCCACCACTTATTGACCAAACTTGGCATCCACATAAATACCGGAGAAATCACTTTATTCACAGCGGGTGAATTTTGATGTTACATCCAACCAATTATTTATTATACCCGACTCGTGCAATGTCCACCCCCTTAGGCTTTTTAATGTTACCCCTTAATGAGCTTTCAACCAACGACTCCCAAACCGTCAGGCTTTAGGGTGCTAGGTGTAGAGACATCCCCTCGGGCATACTTACTCAAGTAACAAAGGCCACGAAGCAGAACTAAGTCAGTGTTTATTTCCATATACCATTATTGTGGTACTATTTTTCCATTTTTCGCATTTTTTTATTTCCCCCAAACTTATATAAACGCCAATGCTTTATCAACAACATAGTGCCCAAGTGAATGTTCATGATTTGCTCCACATAAATTTCCTAATTGCTATTGATAGTCAGTTAGTGTGCTTAAAATCAAGAAACAACCAATGGTATATTATGAAAATGACTATGTCCATAATTAATCAACACATGACGACTAATTAACGCACGAAACAGGGTAATCCACTATCATCATAGGTCCATATCTAAGATACCAGGGCATGAATGCTCAATCATAATGCAAAATGCTATATGCATGTAACTATTAACACAATTCCTAAATGAATGCATTTTTTTATATATGTGTGCAAGAATGAAAGATCCTAATCAAACAACGAAACAAATGAACGACAACAATGAACAAGAAACAAAACAATTATTAACTTATCAAAAATTAAAACTAATAAAGATTAATAATTAAAATCAATATTAATCAACCAAGCACGCCTTACCTTTGTCCTTCGTCTTCAATCCTTCGGGCTTAACTAAATAAATGTCATGATATAGCAATGGTAAGCAACTAATTTACTTAGCATGTTTATATACAAGGGAGATATATCATGATGGGAAAGAAGTTTCGCTTTTAATGTTCAAAACAATATAAAATTGTGAAGGAACATGAATTAATAATCAACAGTTGAATATTTGAATAATTGAATAACAGGTACTGAATGGTTTGAAATAACCATGAATATTTTCTAAGGTTCTCATCATTTAAACTAGACCTTTTAATAAGTTTTGGTAATCAAGGTGAATAACCTTTCATACCCCGTGATTTATGCATAAACACTTAATAATCTAGCATTGATATCATGCTTTAATCAAATTCGTCCTTTTCTCAGCTAAGAGTTCTTACCATATCAATTTAATAAGAACAACTTTTAAAACACATTTGATTTAACAAATTTAGACATTCTTGATCTAGCTGATACAATTAGTATAGATCTATCTAATAAATAGTTCATGAATGAAAGCACTTTAATTTAATTCACAGTTCAATAATAATAAAACATGAATTCAATTGCACAATGTGCGAATCTCAATAATCGGTATAGATGTGAATAATCAACAATAATTATTCACTAAAATGCTTCAAAAATAATAACTCGAGTTTGAGTTAGGGAACTTGCATGTTCATCGAGCTACGGCTAACTAGCTTTAATTAAAACTTTTTGAATGACCTAGCATTGACAATGTTGGTCTACTAATTATCACTGCGTATAATTGTACGTCTATATGCTTACTTATGCTATTATCTATCAAATAATTCAATCACAATGTACACATAGTATAATGTACCATCATTAATTCTATAAGATATTTAATAAGTCTTAGGTTAATGATTTAATAATTTATAAGGTCTTTCTTAAGTAATAAATACTTATTAGATCCTTAAACAATTTATTGTAATTGTTTAATTAACGAGTCATTTAAATTATCTTCATTTAATTACCATTTAATATTAGTTAAATTATAAATAGTTAATTACATTTAGTTATTATTTAATAAATAATAGCTAATTACATCTACTTATTATTTAATATTAATTAAACAATGATTAATCACATTATTAATATTATTTGTCTTTAATTATTATTTAATATTAATTAATTAATAATTAATTAAACATTTATACTAAAATAATAAATAATTGGTCTATTTTCTTCATTAGTCTTTAATTATTCATTACTATTAATAAATGAACAATTAATTAACATTGTCCTTTAGTATTAATTATTTATCCTTAATTAATTAATTCACTCCATAAGTCTTTAATTATTCTTTCTTATTAATCTAAGAATAATTAATTATCATTTGTTCTTATTTATTTATTTATCCTTGAAAAATAAATAATTAATTCACTTGAGAACTCTTTCACTAAAACTTGAATAAAATGAAATCTACAACTACGATTTTGGTCCAATCGGACTCGTTGGATTCGTATCTTCCCAAACTACAATTTTCATTCATCAAACATCAAATTTGAAAATGTTTTTGGTCCTGGAAGCCCAGAAGTGACTGTTCTTGCACAAGAGTTCATAGTTGGAGTGTTTTGGTACTAATTCCATAGCTTGCTCATTTTTTAGCATTTTAACATACTTCCAAAGAGGTTTTACTCTTAACTCATATTTCTAGCATACCAAGAAACAAAATCACAAAAACCTTTTGTAGATTTCAAATTGAAAAGCATAAATCACCCCTTTTAAATAAATTTTTCCTAACAACTTCTTTAGTTTCCTTTTTTCCCAAATTTCCAACACAAACTTACATAGATTAGAAAGTTAAACATATTATACTCAAGATTTATCATTCATATAAGACTCTAGCCTATTAGAACTTGCACTTCCATAAATCTCTTACAACATCACATAGAACATACAAGACATAAACCTTGGGTTTAATTCTTTCTTACCTTGTCTTGTGGGATGTCTTCATTTTCTTTCCAAAGTAAGTTAGGAACTTGGGATGCATGAACAAATCACTTCTCTTCCCTTCCCCAATATCCAAACCTACCTCTCTCTCTTCCTCTCTTTGTATTTTGCTAGTTGGGAGAAAATAAAAGAAGAAGAATGGTGGAGAATGAAATTGAAATGAAATGAATGTCGTGAAATGAAATGGGATGCTAATATCCGCCATGTTCTTTTTGTCCATTGGATAAAAGGTTTAGCCTTATCTCTTCCTAATCATGTCATTAAGGATGTTAATTAAATTTTCCACCAATGAGAGCATGACACACTTGTCCTTGTGTTTAAGAACTTCTATTTAAGGAACTTAATTAGCTTAATATTTTTGCCTTAAAAGGCTAAGGTGGTTTTTATTTTAATACACAAATTTGATTAACCAAAGGTCTAAAATACCCTTAATAAAGTGGGCTAAGTATGGGCTTGAATTTTATTTCTTTTGGGCTTCTACTTTAATTTTTTTGGGCTATGTAATAAACATAGTTTAACAATTTTAATATATATTACCCTAAATATTTATTTAGGGCTTCCATTTACACTATTATGGAATTTAATTACTTACACTTATCTCTTTAACTTGTAACCTAATTAGGTTTACGAAAATTAGGTTTAAAATTATGAATCACTTGAAATAATAAAATTACCCACTTAAGTTAGTATACATATTAAATACTAACCATTCCTTATTACCATAACCCGTAGGTTATTCAATCATCTCACCTAATGTATAATTAGGTTATGAAGCTTTTATTTTTAATAAAATCTATAAATGTATATATCCATAACTATAGTATATATGTTTATTTAGCCATGCACCACTTCATATATGTTATCATATATTAAATCACTATATAGCATAAAGTTTTAAATATCAATAATGTATATACATAAAATGACTTGAAAATCCTGGTTATTACATTATCCCCCCTTATAAGAATTCCGTCCCCGAGGTTACTCAAAAAGATGTGGATAATTTTCCTTCATCTTTTCCTCGAGTTCCCACGTAGCTTCTTCAGCATTTTGTTTACTCTAAAGAACTTTTACAGAATGTATATCCTTATTTCGTAATTTTTGCTCTTTTCTATCTAAGATTTCTACTGAAATTTCCTCGTACGACAAATCCTTTTCGACCTGAATTGGTTCGTACGATATCACATGCTTGTAGTCAGGCTTATATGGTCGTAACACTGACAGATGAAACACATTATGAATATGTTCCAGTTCAGGAGGTAGAGCTACCTCATACGCCACTTCGCTTATCTTCCTCAAGATCTTGAATGGTCCAATAAATCTCGGACTCAGCTTACCTTTCTTTCCAAACCATATCTTCTCTTTCCATTGAGATACTTTTAAAAATGCATAGCTTCCTACTTCAAAATATCTCTTCTAGCGATGTAAGTCTGCATACTTTTTATGGCGATCTTGAGCTACTACCTGTCGGGCGCTTATCACCTTGATGATCTCTACGGTCTGCTGCACCATTTTTTGTCCCAACAATCAACGTTCACCAATTTCATCCCAGCATAAGGGTGTTCTGTATTTCCTCCCATACAGTGCTTCGTACGGCGGCATACCAATGCTGGCGTGATAACTATTGTTGTATACGAGCTCTACTAATGGAAGATGATCCTCCCAGCTACCCTTAAAGTCCATCACACAAGCTCTGAGCATGTCTTCAATTATTTGAATCATTTTTTCACTTTGCCCATCTGTTTGTGGATGATACACGGTGTTCATCTGTAGCTGCGTCCCCATTCTTTCTTGAAAACTCTTCCAGAAGTTTGACACGAATCTCGGATCTATCCAATATAATAAATACTGGTACTACATATCTTGAGACAATTTCTTTGATATATAATTTAGCTAGCTGGTACAAACTATACCTGATCTTGATCGGAAACAGTGAGCTGACTTCGTAAGACGGTCTACAATTACCAATATGGCATCGTGCCCTTTCTGCGTTGTTGGAAGTCTCACCACAAAATCTATAATGATGTATTCCCACTTCCACTTTGGAATCTCTAAAGGCTGTAATAACCTGCTCGGTCGTTGATGCTCTTCCTTGACTCTCTGACAAGTTAGACATCTGCTGACGCATTCTGTAACTTTTCTCTTCATATTTGGCCACCAAAAATATTGACGCAAATCTTGATACATATTTGTACTTCCTGGGTGTATCGAGTACCTCGTATTATGCACTTCTTGCAAAATCTCCTCTCTTAGTTCTGGTACTGACGGTACCCAAATTCGTCTTTCGAATCTTAGCAGTTTGGTACCATCAATCTTGTGTTTCATTTCATCGCCTTCAGCTAACCGCTTCTTGATGTTGTTGCAATCTTTGTCCTTCTCTTGAGCCTCTTTGACCTTATCTAATAAAGTTGGGCTCGCTGCAATTATAAATAATTTTTTGTTGGTCTTCATTGGATACTTAACCTCTAATTCCAATCATTCGAAATCTTTCACTAACTCCTCTTGAATGGTCAATTTCAGCAACTTCTCCCTTCCTTTTCTGGTCAGGGTATCTACCACTACATTTGCTTTGCATGGATGGTATAGAATCTCACAATCATAATCTTTGATCAATTCTAGCCATCGGCGCTGCCTCATGTTTAGGTCCTTTTATGTGAAGATATACTTTAGACTTTTGTGATCAATATATATATCACACTTCTCTCCATACAAATAGTGCCTACAAATCTTCAAGGCAAAAACTACCGTTGCTAACTCCAGGTCATGAGTCGGATAACCTTTCTCATAGTCCTTCAGCTGACGTTAAGCGTACGCAATGACCTTACCGTACTGCATCAGTACACAGCCAAGACCCTTTTGTGATGCATCATTATACACTACAAATCCTCCCGTGTTGTCTGGTAAAGCCAACACAGGTGCTTGACTGAGCCTCTTCTTCAACTCCATAAAGCTCTCCTCACATTTCTCTGTCCAAACGAACTTCACCATCTTCCTTGTAACATTAGTCAACGGCGATGCTATCTTTGAAAAATCCTGGATGAATCTCCGATAGTATCGTACTAATCACAAGAAACTCCTAATTTCTGTCGGCCTCTTCGGCTGATCCAAGTTGATAACCGCTTCTACTTTTGTCGGATCCACCGAAACTCCATCCTTGTCGATAATGTGGCCCAAAAACTACACTCTCTATGACCAAAATTCACACTTAGAAAATTTTGCATACAACTTCTCTTTCTTCAGTGTCTCCAATACTATTCTTAGATGTTTAGTGTGCTCTTCTTCCATCTCCGAATACACCAGAATGTCATCGATGAACACGACAACAAACTTATCCAAATACTGCTTGAACACTCTGTTGATCAAGTCCATGAATCCTGCTAGCGCATCATCAACCAGAATAACATTACCAGAAACTCAAAGTGTCCATAACGAGTTCCGGATTTCATCTTTGGAATGTCCTCCTGTCTCACCTTCAGTTAGTGATAACCGGTCCTCAAGTCAATTTTCAAAAAGTATTTCTCCCCCTTCAATTGATCAAACAAATCGTCGATCCTGGGTAACAGGTACTTGTTTTTAATAGTGACCTTGTTCAACTCTTGGTAGTAGATAAAAAGCTTTAATGACCCATCCTTTTTCTTTACAAATAAGACTGGTGCTTCCCACGGTGATACACTCAGTCGAATGTATCCTTTATCTAGCTTTAATGACCCATCCTTTTTCTTTACGAATGTTTTTTCATTTCTACCGGAGCCATACGATACGGTGTTGTCCCTGGTGCCAAATCAATAACAAAGTCTACCTCTCTATTTGGTGGCAATCCCACAATCTCATCTGGGAAGACATCAATGAATTCCCTTACAATAGGTATCTGACCCAGTTCACCCTCGACTCTGTGAGTATCCACAACGTGAGATAAATAACCTATACAACCCTTCCTAAGAAACTTCTTGGCTTGCATCATCGTCAGACATCAAGATTGTCTCGGCGATTTATTACCATGAAATACCACCTTTGACTTATTAAGAGTCTTTAGGTGTACGCATTTTTTCTTACAATCAATGACCGCTTCGTGACTCGATAACCAATCCATCCTCAGGATTACATCAAACTCTCCCAGACGAATCAGTATCAAATCCACGTTAAGCTTAAACCCTCTCAAACTAGAACAATAACTCCTATGAATATAGTCTACAGGGATAATTTCTTTTTTTGATACTTCTACATTCATTGGGTGTTCTAATAGTTCGTGAGGTAAACTTAATCTTTGAACAAATTCATCAGATACAAAAGAACATGAAGCTCCCGAATCGAATAACACATAGGCATTTATATCAGGATTATACCTGACACCACCTCCCTAGATGCCATGACATCTTTCACTATCATATTGAAGGTCCTCGCTGTTGGCTTGTTTGGCTGGGCTGGTCCTCCACTAGTTTCCCTAGTGTTGTTGCCCCTATTTTCTCTTCTGCCATCCGTGTTTTTCTTCCTTCGACATGCCTTGATTCAATGTCCCACTTTTCTACAATTATAACAACCTTCTTTCTTCACCTTGGGACAATTAGGTGAAATATGCCCTTCTTGTTCACATGTATAACATACCATCTTTCCTTTCAGGCACTCTCCCGAGTGACCTTTTCCACAGTTCCCACATACAGACTTCTTCTGCTGCACACTCCCTTGCTGAATCTCAGAATTTCTACCCCCAATGCTCTATTGTTCGCTTCTTGTTGTTGCTGCCACCACTCACCTTCTACTCTCTTCTTATTCTTCTCCCGATTGTTCTTTGAGACCGCTTCATTCCCACCTTCAGCTATGAGAGCTTTCTCCAACAGAGTTGAGAATAACGTAATTTGTAAAATCTCTACCTTGCTATAGATATATGGCTTTAACCCATTTTTGAACTTTGTTGTTTTCCTCACCTTCATTACCACCTACTGTGGAGCGAATCTGGCTAAATCATTGCATTTTGCAATGTACTCTGACACTGAAATATTCTCCTATTTCAGCTCTAAAAACTTGATATCCATTCTCGTCTGCGTACTCTCAAGGAAATAGTTCTAAAAAACAACGTCTTGAAGGCTTCCCACATCATGATTCTAGTTCCGACTTTGCTCTGGTTGGCTTCCCACCAAAAGTTAGCCTCACCCTTCATTAAGTAGGTAAAAAAAATTGTCTTCTTCTCCTCAGCGACTACAAATAACAAAGGCCTTTTCGATCTCCTTTATCCATGTATGGGCCTCTATCGGGTCTGTTGTTCCCCTAAACTCTAGCGGTCCTACTGCCTTGAAGTCTTTAAAATAGGCTAGTTAATTTTTGTCCGATTTCCTGCGGGTTATGCTTGATTTTGCATAGCTTCTGACATCATGTTAATAAAGTCTTGCATTGAGTTTGGTTGAACTCCCTCTACATTATTAACCTACTCTTCAATTTCTTGGTTTCGTAGTACTCGTCTGGGCGACATTATCTAATTAAACAAAGTTCTAACACGTTACTCGGGTTTTATTATCATATAAGTACTTAGCATGTAGTGCAATACTATATTCTAACAATCACATGATCATCAAGTGAGAGTTTTACATTGCCAAAATTTGGAAGTCTTTCTCCCCAATTAGTGGGTTAGGTTTGTTTAAAAAATTACTGATTCAATTTACTGAATTTACATAACATGAAAAAGACAATTTACTATTTAAATTCTCAAACACATATCATAATAATGCATTTATATTCATATACCAACTTCAGTGTCTCACACGTTCATTATAGGCATATTACTATAAATGCTACTATCCCATTTTAAACATAAAAGATGGGATTTACTCAAAATGATATAGTTAGGTTTGTAATATTCATACACGCGATCAAATTGCACAAAATAAGTAGAAGCATGAAAAATCAGAGTTTAAAAAATTTTACAAACCATATACCCGGATCATCCTTTATGCATAATTATTAATTAAATAAAAAGATAAAGAACAAGAATCATACCCTTGAAGATTCGAGCTTCCTCAGGTACAAGTTCACCTTCAAATCCTTTTGCATTCAACTTGAATCCACCTGGTTTGGTTCTTTCCTTTGATCAACATTAGCCACCCTAGTGTTTGGCCTCTAGAGGTGATCCACCAAGGAAAAAGAAAGATTCAAGAAGATGGGTGTTGGGCAAAACCCTAGTTTTTCTATCTCTCATAGAAAAAGAGTGTACTCTCCAACAATTGGAATCACGTATATTGTGATATCTGATATAAGACCTCTCTTATAAAGATATCAGTTAACCCTTCTAATCTAATTAGAAAATAGGGTATTATTTAATTAATTAAGCTCCTTAATCTTATTAGGGATAATTAATTAAACGCATTTAGTTAATTTGCCTCTTAATCTTATTAGGAATAAATTAGAGTACTTTTATTAATTAATTTCCAAACTCCTTTAGGAAATAAATAATAATAGTAATAATAATAATAAGACTCCTTTTATTAATTTATATTTAATATTTCCAAAATATTAAATAATAATATTAAGCTATTTAATTTATTCTATCACCATAGATTAAATTAAATATACTTAACTTATTATTACGATTATGCCATTAACTTCTTAAATAATTATTCTTCCTTTTATGGTGTGACCCTTTAGGTTTTCCATATTAAACCGGTTGTAAATAAATAAATTAGAACAATTCTAATCTTATTTAAACAAATAAATTACAAAATTAATTTATTTAAATAAATAATTTTTATTCTACAATAGGGATAAGCCTCTCTAGCGATTAACGACTTTCTAGATAATATAGATTTTAACATTAATCATAAAAGAACCTTTGACTAAATAGTTACCGTACAATTAAATCCTTCAACCATACAATGTCCCAATTAAATATAAGACATGGAATTACTGTCAAGTCTTATTTTATTTAATTATATGTATTTCGACTCTTAAATGCACAACTCCAAATAATGCAAATTAGAAACTCCTTTCTAATTTCATTACACTTATAACCAAGGACTACTAGGTTGTCATTTATCGAATCACATAGGACATTTCTCTTCTTTTACTAGAAGTGGTAGATTCTTTATTGATCATACATTATCTCCATGTACAACTTATTATACCCAAGCATACCCTTTGATATACCCTAAGGGTCTTAAGGAATAAGTCAAAGTATAACTCATCATACACAAGATACTATGATGATTTCAAGTCCAAGGATCACTTGTACTACTATCACTACAGGAATTCCTATTGACATGCAAGTAAAACTCCATTAGGTATTCCTTAGCGAGCCACGTTCAATGAACTTATTCTCTAAGAAGCACCTATATACTTGCTTTAGTGTCTCCACACAAATGATCATGAGATCAATTATCCTCATCCAATGAGCAAGCAAGGTATGTACCAATCTATCCGGATTCACTAATCCCCAATTTAGTAATTCAACTATTGGGAACTATTTTACTTTTAAGCTTTCTAAGAATTTAGATCTCATTAGAATGATCATCATCATTATTCTAAAAGCATTACTTAAAACTATGAGTTTATCACATATTATAAAAACAACATCATGTAGATAATTAAAAGCCTTTAATAAATTAATAATTTTTATTAATAAATGAATAAGTTTGTTACAAAGTATATGCTTTATCATTAAACATGATTGGCTTGTGTGCATACTGTAAGACCCCAACTTATTATAAATAAAATTAAATTTCCTCTATTTATTATTTTGAAATAGTAAGGGTTGATTTGATTAACGTAGTTAATTATGGGTAAAATGAGCAAATATTTCAAATAAGCAAATGGTTATAAAATATTCATTATTTTCGGGGAATATTTGTTTGGTCGTGGAATATTCTTGCTATTGGGGAATATTTGTACGATGGCGCAGCCTTGTGTGGGCCCCATAACGGGAAGCGATTGGATGAAGAAAATAGTAAGTATAAGTTATTTTTAAATAACGGCGTAGTTGTTACCGTTAATACTGTTAGAATACCCGATGGTTAAAACACAATAGCACACAGTATTGCACCAATTATTGATTCTTACGTAAGAAGGCACTACTCAATAATGGTTACAGTAATTACTGTTCAATACTTTATTTAATTGATTCAATAATTTCTACGTTGATATTTTATATTATTGTTGTTTTAATAATTGCCACTACACAATATTTTCCATTATCAGATCAATAATTCATATTATTTGAGTAATATTATTAGATAGCATTATTGGAAATGTCTAGAAAGTTCTGTCTAAGGAGAGGTTTGGTCACCTAATTGCGCGCCAATAAGGAGAAATCCTTATTGGAAAGCCCCCTCTTTCTTGGGAACGGCCTGGTTGTCGATATTGTGATTCTGTAATATTATTTGTGAATAATTAATTATTGATTTATATGATAAGGAAAATATTCATTTTATGTGGATATAGATGGAGAAAATTTTTAATGTAAAAATTATTAAAAATGGTTATTTTATCTTTTTCTGATAAAATAATTCATTTAAATATATTATTATATTATAATAATATAATAATGGTGATATTTTTACAATGAATATGGGATATATGAATAAATGAGAAGGAAGAGTATTTTTGTTAATAAAAATATTTAAAACATGCTTTTCATGTTTGTGGACCCTATTTCTTGACTGAAATATGATTATAGCCTGAAAAATCGTTCGTATGTGGATTTCGGTCAATTTCTGTTTGGAATTGAAAAAACTTTCTTTTGCAAAGTTGTAGAGAATTAAATTTCCTATGGAATGGACATAAGATTTGAATTTTTCTGATAAAAGTGCTATTTATTATGAATTATTGAAGTTCCGAAGTTCTAGAATAATTGATTTTTGAAGTTTTAATTATTTTTTTAATAAAAACGTTTTTTGCAAGTGGGTGGGCCCCACATGTGATATAAACATGATGAAATTAGTTTGTCAAGTGGTGGGTGAGAATTTTTTTATAAATATATTATTTTATGAATAGGGTGTTTAGGTTAAAATTGAAAATCACATCAGAAACTAAAATCTTCTCTCTTTATATTATCGAGCGTATTCTTGTGAGTATTTTGATACTTTGAGTGTTGCTATATCTGATTGCAAGTTTTTTTCAAGATTATATATCCAAAGATTCCAAAGAAGAAGTACTATCTTTTTGGAGGTAAGGAATGTTATTTTTTTTATAAATGATATTATTTCTTTCAATATCATTATGCCGAAATATTGGTAAGATTTTTCTTGTGAAATTCTTGTCTTTTAGTGTCGGGATTACTATTCACGTATACGGTACTATTCACGTATACGACACTATTTATAGAAAAATTAAATTTTTATTTTTTGTCCAAAATATCTATTAATGATACTAGCTTTGATTGTATCCATGTTTTGATCATTCTTGAATTTTACCTCACTATGGTTATTTATGAAGTATTTTTGAACTTGGACTGTTTAAAGTACGAATCCTTATTATTTGTTCTTTTGTTTCACTGGATTCATTTTCTTTAAAATATTTTTCATCATCCTCAGTCCTAAATGATGATATTACTGAATATCATTGGCCTGTAGTGCAAAGATGGTTTATTTTCTTATGAATATCTTTGGCCCATAGTGCAAAGATGTACAGGTGTTGAGATGAACATGACCAACTGATGAATATCTTTGGCCTTTAGTGCAAAGATGAATATTTGATTCAAGATGTATATTGATTGATGTTACAGGGATAAAATATTGATGATAAACTTTTAAATTCATAGAAGAAAGTAGATTTCATTCTCTACGTAACTCTTCTAATGAATTATTATTTTCGCTGCAAATATTGATTTAAAACTTGTTGTCTATTGTATTCTATCAGATTTTTCTTTGTTGAGGACTAACGATAATTTGTTCTATGTTATCTTAGTCATAATATTTTTTACTGGGCTAGTTGAGCTCACCATTTTCGTTTTTGTTCCATTTTTCTTCTCATGAGGCGAGAATGTAGCGAGTACTAGTCAGGGTATGGAATGAAGGTTCTAGAAAGTCGTTTTAGTAGTCCTCACTATTTTGTAAAATAGTGTATCAATAATTGTAATGAGGACTTATTTGAGTGTTGATATTGTCCAGAAGATAATATTTGTTTTTAAATTCACAGTTTATGTGTTGTCGTATTTTGCACGATAATTGTATTAATAAAGTTGTAGTTGTTTCTATACCATGTATTTGGTGACTCAGAATGGGTGTTTTATACCTATTTGGGGGGCGTCACAGTTGGTATCAAAGCTTAGGGATATGATCTCTGGCGGAGATCGGGGAATAGAACTAGGAGGGGAGAGACGAGTAAATACTTCGCTAGTGTGTCCTACCTAAGCTTATTTGTTGGTTAGTCAGAATATAGGAATATAATGTGATATGTTAATTTCTTCAATTAACCCTTATTTTATGGCAGTATTTGAGAATGGCAACCGAGAATGTTAACAGTGGAGTGAATGAGACCGTGGAGACACCTTTACCCACCAATGAGGAAAACGTGCAACAGGCCGACAATGTTCCTCCTGTAAACAACACCACTGATCAGACGATGAACGATGGAATGTTTAGAAGATTTTTGCAGTTCATGAAAAATCAGATAAAGGAGACTCGTGTACAAAATACAAGTGGAAATGATAGCAACGCACGGTTTGTCACAGCCAAACAGTTCAAAGAGTTGGGACCACCAGAATTCTGGGGAAAATCGGATCCGATTAAGGCGGAGACGTGGGTCAAGCAAATTACCATGATATTCGACGTCTTGGGATGCACGGAGGAACAAAAGGTTTCATTCGCCACCTTTATATTCCGTAATGAGGTAGATTACTAGTGGGAATCTGTGAAGCGTACCCATCCAGCCGCATTCAACATGTCTTGGGAAACGTTTCAAAAATTGTTTAATGATAAGTACTTTCCTGAAAGTATTCATCATATGAAGGAGGTAGAGTTTATTAGACTGGAGCATAACAACATTACGGTGTTCTAGTACGAGGCAAAGTTCGCGGAGTTATCCAGGTTTGCACCTCATTTGGTGGAGAATGAGGAACGTATGACGCGGATGTTTCTGAGAGGTTTGAAACCCGACATACGTCAGTATCTCATTTCTCATAAATTTTCTCTATATTAAGATGTTTTCAATAAGGCTCAATTATTAGAGCGAGATAACGAGTACGTTCAACCGAGGGACCACAACCAAGGTCATACCAGTGACAGCAGTCATTGGAGCAACGATAACCAACGGGGGAAAAAATGCGGACAAGAGCGGCAACCACTCTGGTGGTAATCATGGCCATGAAAATAGAAGAAGCGAGTCAGGGGGAGATTTTAAAAAGAGGAGATTTAATAATGACAATGTGAAGACGTCAGCACCAGTAGCAACTAGTTCTAAGGGAGGAGAACGACCACCGGTCGTATACTATAAATGCGGGAAAGAGGGACATATCAGCCCAAACTACCCATAACAGTTCAAGGTATGTTATAATTGTGGAAAGGAAGGACATATCGCTCGAGATTGTACTGTAGCAAAACCAAGTTCAGTGGGGATGGTGACTCAAAAGGCTGTCCCAAAAAAGTCAAAGTCAACGGTTCCTGGAAGAGCATTTGTTGTGACTGGTCAAAATATAAGGAACCCAAACGAGGTGAACACGGGTAAGCTAATCATAAATTCTTGCGAAGTTTATACATTACTAGATATCGGTGCTACCCATTCATTTATCTCTCCTGCTTGTGCTCAACGTTTAAACTTAACTCCGGAGAAATTAGACTTTGACTTATTTGTGGAGACTCCATTAGGAGAAACTTTTATTACATCCACTGTTTATAAATCTTCTTTAATCCAAGTTGGCACCATCACATTACCCGTTGACCTTATCTCTTTAAAGATACTTGCTTTTGATGTGATTTTAGGGATTGATTGGTTAACTACTCATCATGCCAAAATTGATTATTTTCATAAGGTTATTAGTTTTTATATTCCTAACAAACCTGTTGTACGAATTCAAGCAACTAAACAACTAAAATCAATCACTATCATATCAAGTCATAAAGCTATTTGTTTATTGAAAAACGGATGTTAAGCTTTCTTAGCCCATGTTATGGATTTGAATAAAGACACGTCAGATTTGAATAATATTCCTGTTGTTAGTAAATTTTCGACGATTTCAAAGAACTTCCCGCTTTACCCCAAAACGTGAAGTTGAATTCTTTATTGATCTTGAACCTGGTATAAAGCCCATTTCTAAAACCCCATATCGAATGGCTCCTATTGAACTTCAGGAGTTAAAGGTCCAATTACAGGAGTTGTTGGACATTGGTTTCATTCGTCCTAGTACATCTCCTTGGGGTGCTCTTGTTTTATTTATAAAGAAGAAAGATGGGAGTATGCGACTTTGTATTGACTATCGAGAATTGAACCATGTCACCATCAAGAATAGGTATCCGTTACCTCGCATTAATGACATGTTTGACCAGTTGCAAGGAGCACAATTCTTTTCAAAGATCGATCTTCGTTCTGGATATCATCAGCTGAAGATTAGAGCTGAGGATATTCCAAAGACTACCTTCAGAACTCGGTACGGGCATTATGAATCCTTAGTCATGTCTTTTGGATTGACTAATGCTCCTGCGGCTTTCATGGATATGATGAACCAAGTATTCAAGGAATAATTGGATCAGTTCATTGTTGTCTTTATTGATGACATCCTCATATATTCCAAAAGTCGTGAAGATCATGAGCACCATTTGAAGCTGGTACTCCAAAGGCTTCGTGAAAACAAACTATATGCCAAGTTGAAGAAATGCGAGTTCTGTCTTGAGGAAGTAGCATTCCTTGGTCACGTGGTGTCAAAACATAGAGTATCTGTTGACCCGGTGAAGATTGAAGCAATACAAAGTTGGGAGCAACCGCAGACGGTGACCGAAGTTCATAGCTTTCTGGGCGTAGCTGGTTATTATCGAAGATTCGTGGAAGGGTTTTCTCGAATTGCTACTCCGTTAACTCAGTTAACTCGGAAGGATACAAAATTCGTATGGAGCGAGGAATGCAAAAAGAGTTTTCAAGAGCTCAAGAGGAGACTCATTTCGACACCTGTTCTGACAATACCTTTTGGTTCAGATGGATTTGTTATCTACAGCGATGCTTCGAGCAAAGGGTTAGGATGTGTTTGCATGCAACATGGGAAAGTCATAGCCTATGCATCGCGACAACTTAAAGAATATGAGAGGAATTATCCTACTCGTGATCTAGAGTTGGCAACAGTCATTTTCGCGCTAAAGATCTGGAGGCACTATCTATATGGGGAGAAAATGGAGATATATTCAGACCATAAAAGTTTTAAATATTTCTTCACCCAAAAGGAACTCAACATGCGGCAACGACGTTGGCTCAAGCTGTTGAAAGATTACGACCACACCATTCAATACCATCCTGGAAAAGCGAACGTGGTAGATGACGCGTTGAGTAGAAGATCATATGCTGGAATGAGTGCGATTTTGTCAACACAAAGGCGCATTTTGTGTGATTTACAAAAGATGAAGATAGAATTCAATACTCCGGGGACCCATGCGATGATGTCAAGTATACACATAGAACCGACTTTAATCAAAAAAGTCAAAGTTGCTCAAGCGACAGACACAGAGCTAATGCGTATTAAGAAGAAAGTACAAGAAGGTGATATTCCAGAAGCAAGAATCGATGAATAAGGAATACTTTGAGTCCACTCCAGACTTTTTGTTCCTAACGACTCTGATTTGAAATACAAGATCATGATGGAGGCACACAATACACCATTTGCAATCCATCTTGGAAGTACCAAAATGTATCGTGATCTTCGACATACATTTTGGTGGAACAATATGAAGAGAGAGATCGCGAAGTTTAGCTCGAGGTGTTTAACTTGTCAACGGGTAAAGACAGAGTGTCAAGTGCCTAAGGGTCCATTGCAACCATTTGAGATTCCAAAATAGAAGTGGGAACACATTACCATGGATTTTGTTATGGGTCTTCCCACGGTTTCTCAAGGCATAAATGATATTTGGTTTATTGTTGATAGATTAACCAAGTCTGCTCATTTCTAGCTGATACGGGAGACTTATTCCCTTGAACGTCTTGCTCGTATGTATGTAAATGAGATTGTGAGATCGCATGGCATGCCAGTATCCATAGTTTCAGATCGTGACCCAAGATTCACTTCACGATTTTGGGTTAGCTTGCAAAAAGCTATGGGCACGGATTTACGATTCAGTTTGGCATACCATCCTCAAATGGACGGACAATCAGAGAGGACTATTCAAACTCTTGAAGATCTATTAAGACTCTGTGTCCTAGACTTCAAAGGGAGTTGGGATAAGTATTTACCATTGGTGGAATTCTCCTACAACAACAATTATCAGGCAAGTATAGGTGTGGCTCCATTCGAAGCATTGTATGGACGAAAGTGTCGCTCTCCAATATGTTGGGATGAGGTGGGTGAAGCAACATTGTTGGGACCCGAGTTGGTATGTATTACTACAAAAAAGATATAAATGATTCGACAATGTATACAAACGGTACAGGATCGACAAAAGAGTTATGCAGATCTTCATCGAAAGGACGTGGAATTTAGTATTGGGGATCATGTATTGTTGCGTGTTGCTCCATGGAAGGGAGTTACAAGATTTGGGAAAAGAGGAAAGCTCAATCCACGATTTATTGGTCCATTTCAAATTCTTGACCGAGTAGGAAATGTGGCCTATAGACTCGCGTTACCTCCAAGCATATCTCATGTTCATAATGTTTTTCACATATCTATGCTTCGTAAATATGTGAAAGACCCGAACCACGTTATTGAGTTAGAACCGGACGAGATAGCCGAAGACTTAACGTATGAGGAGGTACCTGTCAAGATTTTGGATAGAAAGGAGCATTTCCTACGTACAAAGGTCATACTATAAGTCAAAGTTTTGTGGAGGAACCATGCTATTGAGGAAATGACCTGGGAATTGGAAACGGAAATGAAAGCGAGGTATCCTCACTTTTTCAAAACACCAGGTACGTACGTCAATTTCGAGGACGAAATTTTATAAGGAGGGGAGGTTGTAAGACCCCAACTTATTATAAATGAAATTGAATTTCCTCTATTTATTATTTTGAAATAGTAAGGGTTGATGTGATTAATGTGGTTAGTTATGGGTAAAATGCGCAAATATTTCAAATAAGCAAATGGTTATAAAATATTCATTATTGTCGGGGAATATTTGTTTGGTCGTGGAATATTCTTGCTGTCGGGAAATATTCGTACGACGGCGCATCCTTTTGTGGGCCCTATAACGAGAAGCGATTGGATGAAGAAAACGACAAGTATAAGTTATTTTTAAATAACGACGTAGTTGTTATCGTTAATACTGTTAGAATACCCGGTGGTTAAAACACAGTAGCACATGGTATTGCACCAATTATTGATCCTTACGTAAGAAGGCACTACTCAATAATGGTTACAGTAATTACTGTTTAATACTTTATTTTATTGATTCAATAATTGCTACGTTGATATTTTATATTATTGTTATTTTAATAATTGTCACTACACAGTATTTTCCATTATATGATCAATAATTCATATTATTTGAGTAATATTATTAGATAGCATTATTGGCAATGTCTAAAAATTTCTGTCTAAGGAGAGGTTTGGTCACCTAATTGCGCGCCAGTAAGGAGAAATCCTTATTAGAAAGCCTCCTCTTTCCTAGGAATGACCTGGTAGTCGATTTTGTGATTCTGTAATATTATTTGTGAAAAATTAATTATTGATTTATATGATAAGGAAAATATTCATTTTATGTGGATATAGATGGAGAAAAATTTTTAATGTGACAATTATTGAAAATTGTTATTTTATCTTATTCTGATAAAATAATTCATTTAAATATATTATTATATTATAATAATATAATAATGGTGATATTTTTACAATGAATGTGGGATATATGAATAAATGAGGAGGAAGAGTATTTTTGTTACTAAAAATATTTAAAATATATTTTTCATGTTTGTGGACCCCATTTATCTCTTCGAAATTTGATTATAGCACAGTAAAATCGCTCGTATGTGGATTTCAATAATTTACATTTGGAATTTGGAAAAATTTTCTTCTTAAAAGTTGTAGAGAATTAAATTTCCTATGGAATGGATATAAGATTTGAATTTTTCTGATAAAAGGGCTATTTATTATGAAGTATTGAAGTTCAAGAATAATTGATTTTTTTAAGTTTTAATTATTTTTTTTTGATAAAAATGTTTTTTGCAAGTGGGTGGGCCTCACATGTGATATAAACATGCTGAAATTAGTTTGTCAAGTGGTGGGCGAGAATTTTTTTATAAATATATTATTTTATTAAATTTTCTGCTTTGTTGTTTTAAGCATTTTCCTATAAATAGGGTGATTAGGTTAAAATTAAAAATCACACTAGAAACTGAAATCTTCTCTCTCTATATTATCGAGCGTATTCTTGTGAGTATTTTGATACTTTGAGTGTTGCTATACGGTGCAAGTTTCTTCAACACTATATTCAGTATTCTAGTTAGAAGTACTGTCTTTTTGGAGGTAAAGAATGTTATTTTTTTATAAATGATATTATTTCGTTCAATATCATTATGCCGAAATATTGGTAAGATTTTTAATGTGAAATTCTTGTCTTTTAGTGTCGGAGTTACTATTCAGGTATACGACACTATTCACGAATACAACACTATTTACAAAAAAATTAAATTTTCATTTTTTGTCCAAAATATCTATTATGGATACTAGCTTTGATTGTATCCATGTTTTGATCATTCTTGAATTTTACCTCACTATGGTTATTTATGAAGTATTTTTGAACTTGGACTGTTTAAAGTACAAATCCTTATTATTTATTCTTTTGTTTCATTGGATTCATTTCTTTAAAATATTTTTCATCATCCTCAGTCCTAAATGATGATATTACTGAATATCTTTGGCCTATAGTGCAAAGATGGTTAATTTTCTTATGAATATCTTTGGCTCGTAGTGCAAAGAAGTACATGTGTTGAGATGAACATGACCAACTGATGAATATCTTTGGCTTGTAGTGCAAAGATGAATATTTGATTCAAGATGTATATTGATTGATGTTACAGGGATAAAATATTGATGATAAACTTTTAAATCCATAGAAGAAAGTAGATTTCATTCTCTACGTAACTCTTCTAATGAATTATTATTTCCACTGCGAATATTGATTTAAAACTTGTTGTCTATTGTATTCTATCAGATTTTTCCCTGTTGAGGACTAATGATAATTTGTTCTATGTTATCTTAGTCATAATATTCTTTACTGGGCTAGTTGAGCTCACCCTTTTCCTTTTTGTTCCATTTTTCTTCTCAGGAAGCGAGAATGTAGCGAGTACTAGTCGGGGTATGGAATGAAGGTTCTAGAAAGTCATTTTATTAGTCCTCACTATTTTGTAAAATAGTGTATCAATAATTGTAATGAGGATTTATTTGAGTGTTGATATTGTCTAGAAGACAATATTTGTTTTTAAACTCATAGTTTATGTGTTGTCGTATTTTTCACGACAATTGTATTAATAAAGTTGTAGTTGTTTCTGTACCATGTATTTGGCGACTCATAATGGGTGTTGTATACCTATTTTGGGGGCGTCACACATACTACTTTCAATCTCCCACTTGCACTAAAGCCAATCGCCATGGTATCTCATACCCTTCTTCTTTAAGTGACGATTATCGTGTTGTTGAATAAGCTTTAGTTAATGGATATGTAATGTTGTTCTTGAGAGTCCACTATTTCTATAGTGATTTCCCATCTTTCAATGATTCCTATAATCAAATGAAAGCGCCACAACACATGTTTAGATCCAAGATGAGACTTAGGAACTATTCCTAGTTCTGTAATGAACTTTTCATCCAAAAAATCAACTTGCAACTTCATGTACAACTATATACTTTGTCTTTATCCCTAAACCAGCAACTCTTTGCTGTTTAGAACCTTTCAAATTCACTGCACCACTGTTCAAGGTAACACTTTACCTTAAAGTGGATTTTCTGTCGTCTTGGTCTATCTGAAAAACGTGAGTCTGTTAAGCCCTCTAGTTTTAATTTAAACCCACCATAAATTTTAATCACATCCTTAGTACCGGTTAAGTACTTTAAGATGTTTTTCACTTTCTAACATCGATCTTCTCCAGAATATGACCGATCAACATCAGGTCTCGTATATTTCATTGTGTACATGATTGTCACTCATGCGATCTCTCTTTTTAGGAGTCTATGATGACTATTAAGAGAGATACACTCCATGGCTCATGAACATGAGACATCTCTTGGAGTTTGCCATGCTAAACGACTTTAGCATCAAATGAATATGCGTTCATTGGGTTAAGTCGAGCATCCTCTTGAATCTATCTATATAGATTTGTATCCCCAGTTACGATACTCATCCAAAATCATTCATGGAGGAATGTTTTGACAACTTTATCTTTACTGATTCTAGCAGTGGCTTGTCATTCCTTATCTATAGTATATCAATATATAATACTTGGAATATCACGACGCTCCCACTGACCCTTTTGTACACACTAGGTTCATTATTGCTTTTGATAAAATCAAACTCTTTTGATTGTCTCATCAAAACAAATGTTCCGTATTTGAGAAGCTTGCGTCAATCCATTTCTCTGAGTGTCTACGACTCTTACCTCGTATCTAACTGGATCATCATCTTTTATGATGTCTACCTCATCATCATCATCTATGATGAATCCATACCTCCCAGGTATCTTTGGTACGATTCTAGATATACGATTTGGTTGTGGTACAATAGGTCTATCTACAGGTTCCTCTTATTTGACTTATAGTGTTTTATGGTTCTTGAACTCTTCAAGATCTATTATCCTCCCACTAGCCCCTTTAATGATAAACACCTTTATCTTATAAGGCAACGTGTTTCGCAATAAACACATTTTTGCAAAGTAGGATTATAGAACATATACCCTAAACTTACTTTAGGATGTCCCACAAATCTGCACTTCTCAAATCTTGTCCCAAGCTTATCTTTTTAAACCTTTTTCACATAAGTTGTAGAAGCCCTTATCTTAACATAAAATCAGGAATCCTTCCTGTCCATAACTTTTATGGAGTCTTGTGGCCGAATTTTGAGGTTACCTTTTCATAGATATGACTCCATTTCTAGGACATTATCCTAGAAGGATACTAAAATATTGATAAAATCATTATGGACAGCACCATGTCCAACAAGGTACAATTTTTCCTTTTAGATACATCAATTAATTATTGCATATCAGAAAGCGTCCATTATGAGAAAACCTTGAGATGATCTAGAAACTTATTGCACAAGTATTTATTCCTTGATCTAATCAAAGAATCATAATACTTTGCTAATTTGTTTCACTTTTGAATTCTTTGAACCTTTCAAATAATTCACACTTGTATTTCAGCAAATACACACATTCAACTCTTTGAATGATCATCTCCTTTTCTTATACTAGTTTGTTCAATTTGCAAAATTATTTTCACGTAAGTCAAGTATATAAAATCCATTAAGTAATATTCTAGTTCTATATAAAATATTATTATTATAAATATAACAATAATTGTTCTTAAATATAATACCAAAGATTGTTCAACAACAAAATGGAAATAATGTCTCTAACAAGAACTAGAATACAATAACAACTTATTGACTTAATAGATTTGTCCGTAGGCATTGCTAAACTATAAGTTTCTATGGCTAATGCAGCAACCTTTGCTTCATTTCCCACACATGGGATTACTTATCTTTGTTTAGCTTTTTACTTCTGTTTGGTCCCTTCATAAATCTATATTTATTATAACCAAAGTCGGTATCCAATATCCAAGTAGAACCTTGACTTAAAGAAAAATTTATTTCAATCATGAACAAAAACTATATTTGTAACCGAAACTTCACTAAGCTTCTTCTGGTTAGCTCTACAAGATGCTTCTCGCAGTTTCTTTTCCAGTGTCCAGGGTTATTGTAGTGGAAGCAAACTCCTTTGCTATCCGTATCAGTTTTGTTCTTATTATCCTTTATTTATACCTTTTCTATTTACCTTCTTAGAATCATTCTTCTTTTCAGAAGATCATTTGGCCCCTACCAGTAAGACATGGTCTTTCTTTGTTGGAAAGCGACTCTCAACATTTTTCAACATGTTAAGAAAATCAGCGAGGCTGATATCTAGCTTGTTCATATGAAAAATTCACAACAATTGTGAAAGGAGTCTGGGAGTGAGTGCAAGATCAAATCTTGTCTCAACTCTCCATCCATGACAAAACTTGTTGTCCTGATTGTTCAATCAAATTGATCATGTTAAGGACTTTTGTCTGTACTATAGTGTCATCGGTCATTCTAGATCAGAAGAGCTCCTTAGATATCTGATATCTATCAATCCTACTTTCCTTACCATCAACTACTTGATATGAAGGGAGTATAGTAGGAACATCCATAGTTTCATGCGATGAAGCTCGTTACTCATGGATGCGAGCATGATGCATTGAGCCAACTGTGCATCATCTTGCCACTTTCTAAGAGTAGCAATCTCTTCCTCAGAGGCATTGTTTATAACTATTGCAGGGATAGGCGTATTAAGGACATAAGATAGCTTTTCAGCCATGAGAACTATTCTCAAATTCCTTAACCAATCCAATTAATTCGGTCCGGTTAAATAGCATCTAATATGCTTCACAGTGATAGTAATTTAGACATTATAAAATTATGTAAATGAATTTGTAATTAACAATATTTTAGCATACATTCTTTTATTAATTACCAAAATAAATTAGGTCTTGTTTGAAATTGGTATCTCCCACTATTTTCATCAAACTATATTACCCTCACTTATATAGTTTGACAAAATCTAATTAAAGATTTGCTAGTGAGAATAAGGATCCCATTTCAAATGTATATAGCCTTGTGGCGACACAACAAACTATATATAAATAAATAGGTAGACAACTCTTGTCAATTACATCAACTATATATGCAACTCCTTGTATTTTGCCTCTTAGATTATTTTGATCAAGTGGTGGCTCATCCGAATCAAGATTATCCAAGTTTAAATCCAACCTAGCACTCCATATATTCAAAAAAAAAAATATTGTCCTTGTGGTGACACAACAAAACAGCATTGTTCAATTTTCTTTTGAAGTATCAAGTGTGATAAAATTAACATCTCAAAGAATTAAGATAAGCCTTGTGGTGACACAACAAACTTATAATAATTAATTGATACTCTATTATTTTTATCATGCTAGAAGGCGACGTTCGATATTCCAAATATCTTTGAACGCTTAGGACTTAATATAAAAATTTTGAGGGGTTTGTTATTAATTTTTCTCATCTTGTTTAGCGCGCATGCATATATATATATATAAAATATGTGTTATATTAATTAACATTCGAAGCATGTTTGCGTAATATATATATATATATATATATATATATATATATATATATATATATATATATACAGTATAAGCATGCACATATAGAATACTATATTCTACCCGGATTGATTATGTGACACCCCCAAATCCGGGTACTTCATTACCACAAGATTTGGTGTTCACTTAATAAAAACATTCATATCTAACTACCCAATCATAATAAAATGAGATAATAAACCTTCCCATTAAAGGATTACATTAATAAAAATCTCTCAGGTTATCTAATCTTTAAATACAAACATTCATATGCGGAAAATTAAATAACTTCATTACAATAATTCAAATAAAGTCCGACAATAAAATGTCAACATATTACAAGTCTTTAGTACTTGTTCATCTTTCCTTTCCCTTTATTGGTGCTAGGTACGTCGACCTTCTCTACTGTAGCTGTAATAGTTATATAAGCAAGAGTGAGCAAACAAGACTCACTTGAAACGATAATAAATAAAACTTTACAACCACTGCCAAATAATAGGCACAATGGAACTGAACAAAACGCTTTATCAATGATAATCAGAATCATGAAATATTTAACTGAGGGTCATAAGACCACAAACTATGTCCATAGTTATAAGTAATCTTTCAACTTAAACTTTAACAGTCATAAGACTATAGGGACTCCTCGTACTTAGGGGGATCAGCCCTTCGTACAATGTATTATGCACAAACATTTCAACGTTATGCGTAAATTATTCCCTAATAATAGGGTTGTTCATCTCAGCATTTTGAATACGAGTCCGCACCAAAGTAAGTTTGGTTTGTATAAGTTTCAAGGTAATTTGAAATTCAAAGAACATCAACTACGGAATAGTTGAATAAAAAAGGTAATAACTTTATGTTATGGAATGAATCATAACAGAATCAACATTATATACTAAGGTAATGCTTTAGGAATAATCTAAGAGCATAAACATTGAATAATTATAACATACCTTCCTTGAACAATATTAAGCCAAGGTTATTTAGAATTGAGTACTAAGCATGCATAACAAATAGCAAATTGAACGATAAAAATTGTTCAACATTAGTATATCAGTTGCATGCTAAATAAAAAGTTAAATACAAGAATAACTTGCTCAATATCAAGATAAAGTTTAGAAAACTTGCATCATCATAAACAAACTAGATACAAGAAACTTCCATAATTATAATTGAGATAGGATAAGAAAACTTGTACAATAATAACAATAGAACTAGCTCAATGAAAGTGTATAGTTAGAAAACTTGCCTTTAGTAAAGCTAAATTGTAACAACTCGAATCACAATACCCTATATATATGTCATCATGACATAATTAGTCACTACCAACACTCTATATATAAATAAGTATATACATCATGTAAGGTTTGATCTTTAATCACGTAATCAAATTACATTAGTAATAAAACTCGTTAGCTAATAATAATATGATCATTCTTAGTATAGAAATACTGAAATCATATCTTAAGAGTCCTTTTATTAAATCATAACAACTTTTTCAGACTTTGTGTAACTAAAACACACTATCTGACCATTCTCGCTAACTTCACATTCTTGCGTAGTAGTTTACACTATGGGTTGGTCTTGGCACATGCATATTGTATTGCATTTGACGAAGACAGGCACAAACCAATGCTTGGCGCTGCGGTAGCAGCATTGGCCAAGCAGATACGAGAATTGCACTCTTCGGGCAGTCTTGCTTGGTCGTTTAACTATAGTCCTCGACGACCAAATTTCTAAAATAACATGAACAAAGCCAATTTTGGCCTACAAGCTACTTTCTAACAGCGAAATTAACACATACTACATATATAAACTTCACACAAACATAATTTGAGGACACTTAACATGATTTTACCCATTTAACAACATAAACATCTAATTTTTAACATCTAATTTCACTGTTTTTGATAAAACTTCACTTTTTGACATTTTTAGTGAAAATCATCACTGTGATTTTTGTTTTTCAACCAAAATAGTTAATTCAAAATACCTTGTTTATGTTTATTCATCCTCTTTCAAAATCAATAGTCAATATATATATTAAAAAAATAATTAAACCTCAATTTTACTTTAAACTAAGCCATAATCATATATACCCATACCAATTCATTGTAATATGGTTTCATTCACAAATAAATACATAACATGAATTAACTCATCTATATACTTATAAAAACAATTTCATAACAACTAGTTATCACATAGAAACCATATAACACAAATAATTTAACCTTCACAAAGTTTTTACAGAAAATTTTGGAAGAGAATAAAACTATAACTTTAAAGAAATTTAAAGGGATAAGATGATACCTTGTTTTATAGAAGATGATAACTTTCTCTTTTGATCAACAAGCTTTCTTTTTCCCAATTCTTCTCTCAAACCTCTCTAGAATTCTCTCAAGTTTTCTCTCAAATTCTCTAGCCTTTATTCTTCTCTTCTTTTTCTTCTTCTGAGTTCTTTCTTCCTAACTCTAACTTACGTACTAACAATATAACGTATAATAATAATATAGGTATTAATTATATAATATAATTATAACTTTAACTACATCAGTTATATTTTTATTTGAAAATCAAAAGCATAAGACTTGTTTGGCTAACTACCTTAAAAATTAACTAATTAAATCTTATGCCTTGTTTAGTAAAACATATTTAAATTAAAGACTTAATATGCATTAAGCCTTATTTGGCAAAAACTGAATTAACCTTATTTAACTTATTTTAATAACTCCTTTATAGTATAGTTTATGGGCACACTTTATTTAATTAAATTTTAATATTCAATTTAATTACTTCTAATAATAATTTATTAAATTAATTCACCACATAAATCAATATGACTTAATTATAATTTTATTTATAATTATAACTTTATCTAATCAACTAACACATCATTTTAATTACAAATTCAAATTAAAATATTATTATAATAATTCATTTAATCATAATAAACTCTCTAATTTAATTATTAAATTAAATTAGAATATTATCTCATAATAATTAATTTTCTTAACTCCTTAATTATTTATTTAACAATTAATTAACCAATCAAATCAAATCAAATTAAATATTTATTCAACAATAAACGCATCCATTAAATATTTATACAACTCAATAAATATTTAAAAATTATAATTAAAATTCTGGATTGTTACAGATTATGGACTTTTATTCTAGTTTGGTTCACTAGAGCCACCAAGTAAACCAAAAGGTCAAACCCTAGGGGTGCAAGAATTAATATTTAAATATAACTATTACACATTTAAACCTGGACTCCATTACAAACGGGTCTTCAAACGATCCTTGCCCCTTGATCTCAAATTCTTCAAAATTAATTCTAACTATTCCTATTACAAAACTATTTTAAAACAAAGAGAAACCTTGATCAGCAGTCAATAGGAAGTACATAGGAGGGAGATAAAATTTATATTAAGAAAAATTAAAGAAGACAAGGTACGCAGACCCCATTTAATAAAACCCATACATTCATGCATCCAACTAAAATAAAATTCAATCACATTGGTCAATAGTCCATAATCGATCATATTTATTATCATACACATCACCATATGCATCAATAAATAACATTCATATCTTGAATAATAAACATTCAATATATATATTGCTATCATTTAATGGGCAAATTTAGTTAGCATAAAATCTAATTTTAAATCAAAATAAACTCCTTTATTTTAATTCAAATTTAAATCAAAATAAACCGCTTTTATTTTAATTTATCATATTTTGAATAAAATAAACTATTTAATTTTAATCAAAATAAACTCATTTATTTTAATTAATTATGGAATCCAATTCCAAGTCAAAATAAACACTTTTATTTTAGACAATATGAAATATTATTACATATCTAAATAAACTCTTTTATTTAAGAAAATACGGATTCTCTTTCCTATTCACAAATAAACTCTTTTATTTTGAATAATATGAAATCTTATTCCATATCTAAATAAACTCCTTTATTTAAGGAAATTAGGATTCTCTTTCCTATTCACAAATAAACTCTTTTATTTTGAATAATAGAAATCTTATTTCATATCTAAATAAACTCATTTATTTAAGGAAATATGAAATCTAATTTCAACTCTAATTAGTTATCATGGAATCTAATTCCAACTCTAATTAGTTAGCATGAAATTTAATTTTAAAATTAAAATAAAATTTTTATTTTAAGATTAAAATAAACTTAAAATAATTAAGAAATACCGATTTTTAAAAAAAAAAGAAAAACTGATTTGGCGAACATGATTGCGTTAATATTAATATATATCACGATATATATTACCGTAAACTAACAGGATCTTATATTTGTTTTGCAACATGAAAAACCATACTGAATCATATTCCTTGAAACTAACAAAAAAGCTTTACTAATATATAGAAGTTCCCTTGAAAAAGATCAATAACGGATCACTAAAAAAAAATCCAGATTACCGATAAAAAAAAGCTTTCGCGAATAAGTTTTTTTTTAAAAAAAATAAATTTTATACAGCAAATTATACCCAATTAAATATTTCTAAACACATATCAATATACATATTAAATTAAAATAATTAATAATTCGCATAAAGGTTTGACACTAATACCACTGTTAGGTTAGTAATATTCATACACTCAATCAAATTGCACAAAATAAGTGGAAGTATGAAAAATTAGAGTTTAAAAAATTTTACAAACCATATACCCGGAACATCCTTTATGCATAATTATTAATTAAACGAAAAGATAAAGAACAAGAATCATACCCTTGAAGATTCGAGCTTCCCCAGGTACAAGTTCACCGTTAAATCCTTTCGTGTTCAACGTGAATCCACCGAGTTTGGTTCTTACCTTTGATCAACGTTAGCCACCTAAGTGTTTGGCCTCTAGAGGTGATCCACCAAGGAAGAAGAAAGATTCAAGGAGATGGGTGTTTGGCAAAACCCTAATTTTTCTATCTTTTATAGAAAAAGAGTGTATTCTCCAACAATTGGAATCACGTATATTGTGATATCTGATATAAGACTCCTCTTATAAAGATATCAGTTAACCCTTCTAATCTAATTAGAAAATAGGGTATTATTTAATTAATTAAATTCCTTTAATTAATCAAGCTCCTTAATCTTATTAGGGATAATTAATTAAACTCTTTTAATTAATTTGCCTCCTAATCTTCTTAGGAATAAATGAGAGTACTTTTATTAATTAATTTCCAAACTCCTTTAGGAATCAAATACTAATAATAGTAATAATAATAATAAGACTCCTCTTATTAATTTATATTTAATATTTTCAAAATATTAAATAATAATATTAAGCTATTTAATTTATTCTATCACCATAGATTAAATTAAATATACTTAACTTATTATTACAATTATTCCATTAACTTCTTAAATAATTATTCTTCCTTTTATGGTATGACCCTTTAGGTTCTCTGTATTAAACCGGTTGTGAATAAATCAATTAGAACAATTATAATCTTATTTAAATAAATAAATTACAAAATTAATTTATTTAAATAAATAATATTTATTCTACATAGGGATAAGCCTCCCTAGCGATTAACGACTTTCCAGATAATATAGATTTCAACATTAATCATAAAAGAACCTTTGAGTAAATAGTTACTGTACAATTAAATCCTTCCAACATACAATGTCCCAATTAAATATAAGACATAGAATTACTGTCAAGTCTTATTTTATTTAATTATATGTATTTTGACTCTAAAATGCACAACTGCAAATAATGCAAATTAGAAACTCCTTTCTAATTTCATTCTGCCTTGGTCAAGGACTACTGGGTTGTCATTTATCGAATCACATATGACATTTCTCTTTTTTTACTAGAAGTGGTAGATTCTTTATTGATCATACATTATCTCCATGTACAACTTATTATACCCAAGCCTACCCTTTGATATACCCTAAGGTTGATATACCCTAAGGGTCTTAAGGCATAAGTCAAAGTATAACTCATCATACACAAGATACTATGATGATCTCAAGTCCAAGAATCACTTGTACTACTATCACTACAAGAATTTCTATTAACATGCAAGTAAAACTCCATTAGGTATTCTTTAGCGAGCCACGTTTAGTGAACTTATTCTCTAAGAAGCACCTACATACTTGCTTTATTGTCTCCACACAAATGATCATGAGATCAATCATCCTCATCCAATGAGCAAGCAACGTATGTACCAATCTATCCGGATTCACTAATCACCAATTTAGTAATCCAACGATTGAGAACTATTTTAGTTTTAAGCTTTCTAAGAATTTAGATCTCATCAGAATGTTCATCATCATTATTCTAAAAGCATTGCTTAAAACTATGGGTTTATCACATATTATAAAAAAAAAGCATTATGTAGATAATTAAAAGCCTTTAATAAATTAATAGTTTTTTTTGATAAATGAATAAGATTGTTACAAAGTATATGCTTTATCATCAAACATGATTGGCTTGTGTGCATACTACTTTCAGATACTCCCCTACATACACAAATAGGGATACCACCTACCTACCTACTACCTCACACCTGTTGAGGTTTACATTAACATAAAACCCTATTAAACAAAAGGGGTATTGATGCATCTATCTACATCTGGTCCATAGCATAAGATCACTAGTGGCCCTGCTGGGTCACCTGAACAGGCTCCTGGGGAAACAACCCCTCCATAACTCTACGCCGAACTGATCGACTCAACTCCCCTATCTCGATATATGCCCTCCTAGTCCCACTGCGCTAGCCCTCATATGATGCATCTAGAGCCAGTCCCAAGGTCTCGACCGTGACCTTCATGGCCTACAGTGGTGTCTCTAACTGTTCCACCCTCTTGGTTGACTCATAAAATACATCATCCTTGTGTATCTTATCTACAATCTCTAGATCAAACTCTCCCTGCATCGCCTGATGCTCTACACTCAGTACTCCAAACTTTGCCTTCTCCTGCTCTATGATAAGTAGGTTTTATACCTACTTATTGGTTACGAACTCACTAGAATTCTGTTTAACACAAGTATTTTTGGTATGTTTTATTTTCTTTTTTTTTTTGTTTTGCAGTGTACATAATTTGAACTTTCAAAGCATAGAATGGCATGGAAATGGAAATGGCAAGGACAAGGCATGTTAGACATATGCAAAAGTGAAGATAGCAGCTAGACTTAAGTAGATGGGCAATTAGAGGATTAATGAAGTGGTAAAGTGAAAAAGAAAAGAAGTGAAGAAGAAGAGAGTAGTAGGAAGCAGCAGCAAGTTAGAAGCAAACACCAAAGAGACAACAAGAAGAAGCAATACGGCCACACCTCTATAGTAAAGATATTTGCACTACCAGCGCTAGAGGAAGTACAAAAGTAGATCAGGCTACCACGCGGGCGCGCCCCATTATCAAAGGGACATGGCGCACTCGCGCCAAGCACACGATAGACAAGTCCTACAACGCGCCCGAAATCCTTTACATCATCGCGTGGCCGCGCAGGTTATAATTATTTTAAAATGCTGACTTTTGTATTTTAAAAAGCTGGAGCGTGTTTGTTATCTTTAGACGATTTGGTTGGTTACCAGAGACGTAATTATTGAGTTTTTATATTACTACTATTAGGTTTTTCTTTTCCAAAGAGAGTTTATATCATTTCCTTTATTACTTTGAGCTTCTCTCTCTTAAGATTGCTTTTAAATATTGGTTTTCATTCTGGTGAAGATTGTGGATTTGAATTGGCTTGAAATCAAATTTTACAACAGGGATTATCAGATTTGATTTCTCACTTCTCTTATATCTCTTGTTTATGTTTCTTATTTAAATGTTATGCTTCAATCCCATAATGGTTGTTGATTCAGAAATGAACTAACTTTCATTATGGGATTCTAATGGATTTTAATGTGTAGTCTATACGTGTATGCCTGATTGTGATGTTGTATATTTACTTTTGGATTGCCCATTATGGTTGTGTTAAATTATTAAATGCTTGATCACCATTCACACTAATTACTTGTATGGAATTAGAAAATGAAATATAAGTATAGATTAGACCATGTTGGCATATGTTCATGAGACTTATTTGTATTAGGTTTTGTGATTCGTGACCCGGATAGGCATATACTGGTTAACCATGTGTAGTCATTAAGAGAACTTGTGCTTAAATCATTATTGCTGTAAATTCACATAGACATATATTGGGTTTGGTAATTGTGATGATTACATGAATTCTATCAACTATGGGTTTTGTGTAATTTGGACATAGTACATCGAAAGATGATTATGTTTCACTTTTGTGCTCTTGACTAGCTGTCCATATTGAATAATTAGACATAACAATAGGCATTCATTTTGGATAAAACATTAAATGATATTAGAATCCCATGTCTCTCCAATTTGATTGCTTTACCTTTAGTTATTATTATTTTTGTGTTAATAATTATTTTAGAAATCAATGTATTTATTAATTGGTCGTTTGACCATACAGAAATAGTGATTAGGTTGATGCATGATAGTTTAGATTTATTCACCTTTCTCCGTGGGATCGACACTTTCTTAGTCTGTACTACTTGTTGACCCGTGTATACTTGCATGAGTTAGAGTTTGTTTTGTTAAACCGAAACGGAGGCAACAAGTTTTTGGCATCGTTTCCGGGGAAAGGCGTTTATTTGTATTAGTGTCGTCATCAACTAAAGCTAGATTTGTGTGACTTAGAAAATTCTATTCTTATCTTGTTTCTATTTTATTTTTGTTTTTGTTTCAGGTACTTGTGTACATTTTATGCACACATGATCATCAAATTTTGAGTTGATACCTGCACAAGATAACATCAACGGTAGGGCTTGGAAAGCGAGAGCATGACAAAACACACAAGTAATCACTGAAAACGCATCATCCAGTATGGCAGAAGAGCAAAGAGAGGAACACAGAGCCTTAAGGATTTATTCAATGCCTAATATTAATGAGTTACAGTCGAACATCGTGAGGCTATTTATAGTAGCTAATACTTTTGAGATAAAGTCGGGCACTATACAATTGGTGCAGAATTCAGTCCAATTTAGGGGTGCTACTACAGATGGCCCGAACGAGCACTTATTGAGCTTCATAGAGATTTGTGACACCTTTAAGTATATTGGGGGTGTCAGAAGATGGAATTAGGCTCAAGCTATTTCCATTTTCCTTAAGGGATAAGGCTAGAAGTTTGTTCCACTCATTGCCATTGGGGTCTATTACTACATGGAAGGACTTAGCGCAAAAGTTCTTAGCCAAAATTTTCCCAATGGCCCAGACAACAAAAATGAGGACTGTGATTTCCCAGTTTGAACAATAGTAGGGTGAAACACTGTATGAAGCTTGGGAACACTACAAAGAGATGCTAAGGAAATGTCCCCATCATGGAATGCCAGATTGGATGGTAAGAAACACTTTTTATAATGGATTGGGTTGGCAGTCAAGGCCGATAGTAGATGCTGCTGCGAGGGGAGCCTTATGGGCTAAATGTTATTAAGAAGCGTATAATCTCATAGAGACAATGGCAGCAAATGATTTTCAAAATCCTATGGCCAGGATGCCACAACCTAAAGTTACAGGAATGTTAGAGGTAGACGCCATTACACCATTGTCAGCTCAAATGGCAGCTATGGCGAAGAAGATTGATTCTTTGACGAAAAATAAAGTCAAGCCAGTTGCTTATGTATGGAAGATATGTGTGGGGGTCACATGAAACCGATCAGTGTGCTATCAGCTCTGAATCTGTACAATATATGAGCAACTACTAGAAGAATCAGAATCCGTTTCAGAATGCTTATAACCCCAACAACCTCAACCATCCCAATTTCAGCTGGAACAACAACCATCAACACCAATAAAATCAATAATTTCAGTCTTAACATCAATACCAGCCACAACCATCTCACCAACAATATGCACCCAAACCACCCTACCCTCCTGGATTCCAACAACAACCATAACATCATCCACCACTTACACCTCAGCCAGAGAAGAAGTTAGAAATGCAGGAGATGATACTCAAGTACATGGCAAATACAGAGGTTATGATCAAGAGCCAAGTTGTGGCTATAAAGAACATGGAAACTCAGATGGGCCAAATGGCCAGTATGTTAAATAATAGACCACAAGGGGCCTTGCCGAATACGACGGAAACAAATCCAAGAAGAGAGGGAAAGGAGCAGTGTCAGGACATTACACTTAGATTAAGGAAGCAAACTACAGGGATTTAGTCTGGCACGCCCATGCCACTTGTACAAGGAGATACCGCACGGCCGCACCATGAGGGAAATTGTTCTGATGATGGCTTGTCAAAGGTAGGTTCTAAATAGAGGGAAGTGGAGAAAAATAATGAAGAATTATCTCATATACCAGTAACTAAATAACTACCTGTACACCCTCCTGTTCCTTATCCACAAAGATTGCAGAAACAAATGGAAGATAAGCAATTTAACAAGTTTTTGGAGGTATTCAAGAAGCTGCAAGTAAATTTACCCTTCGTCGAGGCATTAGAACAAATGCCAAGTTACACAAAGTTCATGAAGAAAATCTTGTCAAGGAAGAAACGATTAGAGGACTTCGAGACTGTAGCCTTGACTGAAGAGTGTAGTACAGTGCTTCAGCGTAAGTTATCTCCGAAGCTAAAGGACCCGGGCAGTTTCACAATACCTTTTTCAATTGGAAAGATGTGTTTTAATAAATGTCTGTGTGATTTAGGGGCGATCATCAAATTGATGCCTCTATCAATGTTTAATTATTTGGGATTGCCGGCTCCAAGGCTGACGAATATAACTCTACAGCTTGTTGACAGATCCATTACTTATCCACGGGGTATTGTGGAAGATGTGTTAGTCAAAGTGGATAAATTTATCTTCCCAGTTGATTTCATCATCTTGGATTACGAAGAAGACAGAAGTATACCAATCATCCTAAGGAGACCGTTCTTAGCCACGTGATGAACTTTAATAGATGTTCAGAAACGTGAGTTGACAATGAAAGTTCATGATCAAGAAGTCACCTTCAACGTGTTCAAGGCTATGAAGTTTCCGACTGACGAAGAAGAATGTTTTAGGATTGATATGGTAGACAAGATGTTGAATGAAGAAGTTGGGAATTTGGTGGAAAATGAACCTTTGAAGAGTGCTATTTTGGGGAATTTAGAGATAGAAGATGATGAGATTACAGAATTTGTTCAGATTCTTAACACAACACCATAATTTCAAAGATTCAAGACTCCTGTCGAGCCACTTAAGCTTTCTGAGGAGATATCAGCACGACTCAAGCCATCTCTTGAGATGCCTCCAGATCTTGAACTGAAACCTCTTCCAGACCACTTAAGGTATGCATTTTTAAATGATTGTTCAAAGTTACCTGTTATTATTTCTTCTGCACTAACATCTTACCAGGAAGAAAAGCTGCTACGAGTTCTAAGAGAGGTCAAATCAGCCATTGGATGGACCATAGTAGACATGTCGACGTCGGAATTTTTGAGTGTCCCTTTTCGTTACTTGTTCTTTGGTGTTCTCATGTTAATGTGAGATTTATTTGAAAAAACAAGTGAAAAAGGCCCCATATGTATAATGTCGATTTATTTGACTTTAAGAGTCGCCATTGGTGTATTTAATCGTTGCACCAACGCAATCGAAAAAGGTTTGCACATCGACCCAATGATTTGACAATCGCTAGACGGTCTGTGAAAACGAGATTCATTTTGGGTCCGGGGGCTTGATTATGTGGAGGGAAGGTGTTAGGCACCCTCCTCCGAACCGTCAAGTTACCACTATGATCGCCACTTTTAAAAGAAATTGTTATATGAATGTGTGTGTGTGTGTGTGTGGATCAATGTGCAATTATTTGGAAGTAGTGCGAAGACTGCTCGCATTTATATATACATAGGGTTTGAATTTATAGAAAATTCAGCTTTTAAACAAGATATAGCAATAATGTTTTATAAAAGAGGTTTTTCAAACCCTGTGCTCAATAGTAATTGAGGCCTTTGATGCTTCCATTTTATTATTAAATGTTCGGCTTGTTTGCTTTTATTTTTGAGATGCGAAGCATTTTCGAGAAAATAATATACAGCAGTGTCGAGCTCCTCATGGGCATGACAGCTATCCAAGGAAATTCAGACACTGTAAAATAATGTACAAGCTGCTTACAGCTGAAAAATGTCCATCATGGGAACCAAATCTAGATTCAGTGGACTGAATCTGTGATCACATGATTCCTAGGCTCACATGATACTGTAATTTGTATGGAAAGTAGTAAGCAGTTATATATATAAAAGCTGTAAATATATATATACAGACATGATCAACCACCATGAAGCAACTCCATGGGGGATCAGAAATGTAAATATATAAAAGCGGTAAATATATATTTATGGATATGATCAACCACCACGAAGTAAACTCCAGGTGGGACGAAATGTAAATAAAGCTGTAAAAGTGATCAACTGCTACGAAGTAAACTCCAGGCAGGACGAAAATATAAACAAAGCTGTAAAAGGCCACGAAGTAAACTCCAGGCCAGACAAAAATGTAAATATATATATATATAAGCAGTATATATGCATTGTAATGTCCACTCGAACTTGTAATGTACATGCACTTATGCATTGTAATGTCCGCTCGAACTTGCACAACTTCAATTCGAGCATCCGAACAAGGTATATCTGACCTTCTTCGGACCGCTTTTGTCGAGAGTTACGCAATGACATGGATTAGAGGTTGTACTAAGTCAGGAAGAGGGGTCTATGCCCGTGGTCTTCAAGCTTCAAATTCTATCCAAAGTACTGCCACATGTAATTGTCACTTGGGATTGTTACTCCTCGGTTCTTGTGGGACATTTTTGGATTTATGTATGTATGAAGTGTTGAGACGATGTGCAGGTGTTGAAGGGGCAAGATGATGTTTGACTCTTCACCGGGGTTATCGCTGGTTTGAGTTGAAAGTAGACGATGCTCAGGGTTACATCTGAGATTGGACTACTTATTGGTATGCCACGATATCATCTTGATAAGATGGTAAGATGACCTTTTTGACTCCTCGCCGAGGTTATCGCCGGTTTGAGCGGAAAGCAGACGTTGCTCAGGGTTACATCTGAGATTGGACTGTTGCAAGTGTTTGAGTAACGTAAGGTCATCTGTGAAAAAACCTATCTGCCCGTTGTTAGCTCCGGTCTAAGGTATGAGTGCCTCGGCAGGAGGTCTGAGCTTGAAGCTGATCGCATGTGTTTGAAACAAACAATTTCGGAGTTATCGCCAGAACTGCAAAAGCATCCCTTGGGGCTATCACCAAGGATGGAGTCGCTACTCCCAGTGTTGTTTTTGGGACTGGAATTGAGTGTCGCGGTGTTATCGCCAAGACAGAACTGTCCTCTCAGGTGTTGTTGTCGGTCTTTTGATCTGCAAACCTCAGGGTTATCTTCGAGATTGGAAATGATATTCCTGGTGTATGTTCCAGGGTTTAGAAAGACATTCTCGGCCAGTGTTCGGGTTGAACGGATATTCTTCGGTTTGTGTTCCGTTGAACCGAACTTCCTAGTAGTATCCTAATTGATATAAGTCGCCTTCTGTGGTTATCTTCGAAAGACGAATCTGCCCTCCTACAATGTTAGTAACAGGCATACAGAAAATTTTGAGTGTCTACAGATGCCCCTCTTTATCATATTCATGCAATGCAAGGCATAGATAGGATAAAGAATCCTAGACACTTGAAATACAAGAAAGATAAACATGATGCTATATGCAGCAACATGATGCAAATGTATGATGCCTGATTGCCATGTAGTCCTGTTGGGATGACAATCAGTGATAGCTTGGACATTCGATCCAAGTCTCCAAGGATGTTGACGTTTGGGCTACCACCAAAGTCTTGAATCCTAGACACTGGCTTATATTCCATAGAGGTACCTCTTGTGTGTAAGAGATCTGTGGTGATAAAGCTTTGTCTGTTTGAGGATGTGTATAACATATTCCCTCATTCTGTCGGAGTTACTGCCAACAGTTTGTCGTCGTTAGGGTTGCCCGACCTTCATTAATGTGTGTATCACCGGATAGATCCCTGCTGGGTGCATTGTCAAGGTTGCTTGACCTTCATTGATGTATGTGTCAATGGTAGTATTGCATTGTAACCCCCGCCAAGGATACATGGATGAATGGCTTCGATGGGTTTACTTGCCAGCGGCTGATATGACGTCAAGGCTGCTTGACCTTCATTGATGTGTATATCAATGGTTGCATTGCGTTATAACCCTCGCCAGGGATACGTAGATGCTTGAAAGACGTGCGTTGTGACCCCCGTCAAGGATACGTGGATGTTTGAAAGATTTGCATTGTGACCCTCGCCGGGGACACATAGATGTTTGATAACTTTGGTGTAGTAACCCCCGCCGGGGAGGTTTGATATTTTGTACTTTTGCGTTGTAACCCCTGTCGGGGAATTTTAGGGTTATGACCATGCAAATGACAGCATCGGACCTTTGTGGGGCATTTTTGAGCATGATCTGTTAAAGCTGAGCTCATTGGTATAGTATACCCTGCATTCAGGAGAATACCGTTGAGACGACGGCAGTTTAACTCTGACCGACAAGAAACCAGGATTTCCAGCTATTCCGCTCAATCGCGTAGCATTTTTATTCCTGATTTGGCCTTTACAACTTGTGAGACCTCCTTTGCAACTCTAACTGGAGTGAGCCGGAGGTGTGGGACCCATATAGAAGTGTCGCAGGTACACCTGCAGGAGCCACAGGTGAGCCTGTGACCAACTGTGCCTATGTATAGGCCAATGGTTGCTTTTATAAGTCATTTTCAAGTTGTGCAGCGAAGGAAATTTGAGAGCTCTTCTTCAGATCTGCTGAGTTTGGGCAACTTTCTGCATATTCTGCCACCATACAAGCGTTTTTCACTATCCTGGTAACATATGCATGTATTTTTTTCCAATTTCTGTCTGTTGGAAAATGACTTATCAGATGAAATGCATTTAGACACGTAGTAGTGAATATGCATGCTGATATGACTTGATAAAAAATATTCAACATAGCAAATGTTAGTATTAAACCATGCTGAACATAATGATGTGAAAAAATTTTACTTTTAAAATAGTCAAATTGGCACCTTTTACTGTCATTTCTTATCCTATATGAGGATAAATGAGTAAAGGTAGAAAAGTAAAATAATCGTGGTAATTAGACTACACTTACGGATTTTCACTGTGATGTGATTAATACATGTAGGATGTATATGACTGTGTACATGTGTGCTACTGAATGGCCACCTAGTCATGCCTATGAGCATTTGGATAGTCCCATTTACAAAGGGGGCTATGGCAAAATTTTCCCAAAATGCAGGTATTGGGTAGTCATGCATTTTTAACTCTACTGTAGATGTATGTTAAAACAATGCATTTTGAAAAGGTCCAGGTAAGAAATTACCACACCCTTTTTGAGGTGATTTGGAGACTTGTTGTCCAGATATTATGGATCTGGATCAGCCGAGTAGTTCCTGCAGGACCACTTCTGGTGTACGGAGGAGAGCTTCTGAAGAGCCTCAACGCCATTCTGTTAGACAGCCTCATCGTTTGGTAGAGGCGGTGATACGTCCTATTCGGGTTGAAGTACCGAATGTCGAGGACGAGGAGGAGGATGCACCGATCGAGGTTTCTGCTCCTGCTGTACGTGTTCCCTATAGGGAATTCCCAGGTATTCAAGTGGCGAACCCAGATCTTCTGGGTGACTTGAGTAGGCATCCTTCAGTATACCTGCACGCAAACGAGGTATGGAGTTAGATCTTTAATCTTCCTTATTTCCTATTGATGAGGAATCAAGGATTCTGATGTTGATCTGCATTTGATGTAGGTTCCCAGCTTCAGACAGCCTTGAGGGAACTGGTTTAGCATCCACTCTATGTATCAGGCTTTGCATGATGACTACAGAGCGATCGTCCATGGCTGGGGATTTGGGATGTTCTTCTCAATTCTACCTTGTCGCTGTCCCTAGGGTTACCTAAGGGCATTGTCTGAGCAGTGGTTTCACCAGACTCAGTCACTCCATTTGTTGGACTGTGAGGTGATGATGACGCTGATGGATTGGCGATTTATCACATGTATGGAGTTTGGAGGGGAGTCGGTGCCTTGCACGGTGGATATCTCCCCTACTACCGTCAGATCCTTGTTGGGAGTTCCGGTTGAGGCGTTCAAGGGCAGGATTATTCGTACAGGTCCTCTGAGCATAGATGCTATGAGCGGGCTGTTGAGTGAGCCTATACCTGATGATGTAAGAGTCAGGGATCGCATTCTTCGGCGATTGTTCCCTCTGATGATCATTAGGGTCGCCATAGCGTATAATTCCTCTACTGTCATTCGGGTTGATCAAATACCGACACGCGTGGACCGTATAGGAGAGTATGATTGGGGTTCCTACACCTTTGCCTACTTCCTCAGGGGAATGCGCATGCGATCGCAGGGCTTGACCGAGGCGTGGGTAGGATTCTACCCATTTCTGTTGGTGAGTGTTTCTCTTATCTTTTCCCATGTATAGGTTAAGAGTGTTGACTGATAGTAGATGTTTGCCTTTGTGTTTGCAGTTTTGGGCCTATGAGATGCTTCCTTGTTTGCATCATGTGAGCGTGTTACGTTTAGACACCTATCCACGAGGATGGAGATGGCATCATTCCATACTGGAAGAGGTCCCTGTTGCTGAGGGTTTCACTCATTGTCGCCTACAGTTGGAGTTGTTGACAGCCGATGTCATTACATGGATTCCCTACTCTGGAGAGCATTTGGGAGTTGGTTTTGAGGATGGGTACCCGACTGGAGTAGAGTACGTCATTTCCACCCGTAGGATTCCTCTCTTCACAGATGGAGGATGGGAGCTCTATTTAGGAGAGAGTGTTATTAGGAGCACTACAGGAGAGATCCGTATGCCAATCTTGCCTCCTGCTAGGCATTATTGGCCTGTTTCGTAGTCACCTGTCATTGACATTCCATTGTTGGGGATTGACGGTTTTACATTGTCAGAGGGCCCCTGGTCTCAAGAGATGTTCCATCATTGGTGGATCCCTCGTACTATTAGAGCTCAGACCCGCGCCACACAGTTTATGGGGGATATGGTTCCAAGATCCGTGATGATGATGGATTGGCTAGCCTGTGTCAGAGATCCGACTCATGTGACATAGATTGATAGATTGACCCGACAGTTGGATCGGACACATCTTTTCATTCGGCATTTGGGAAGAGATCCTTCAGAGGTAGATACTTTTTATCCTTCCAGCTCTGGCGCTGGCCCCTCAGGTAACCCATGTGGCTTTGTTTGCAAGCAGATCCTCCTCAGATCGGCCGACATCCCTGTAGATAGAGATCCAGTGACTCAGGAGGAGTTACATCAGGTGGATAGTATCGATGATGTAGACATCAACACTCTTAACTTTTTCTGATGTATTTCTCGCTATTTCTTTTGATAGGCCTCTGTTAGCATCTGGGTAGCGTCGCCCCATTCTTGCTATATCTTTTGATAGGCCTCTGTTGGATGTTGGGTAGCTTCGCCCCATTTCCCTGTATTTTAGCTGTATAGAGATGTATTAGATGATGATATACTTAGGAATGTATGTACAGTTTTCATTCCATATATCATATTGTCATCTATTATATCATGCATGTTATTATGTTATGCATATGTATGTATGTCTAGAGATATTCAGCATTGACCCCTGGATGGTCTTATGGCATGGCCCGTACAGATGCCTTCTTCGACAGTTAGCCGTATTGATCATACCCCACCATTTTTGGTGGTATCTGGTATGCGCTCATGGTATGATAGTATATCACCATCAGACATGGTGATCATAGATGATTTGCTGCAGCATACTATGACCCTGTTGATGTTTCAGGTTCCCATAGGATTTATAGAGGGCATGCTAGAGCACTGGGTATCGGAGAGGCAGGTTTTTTGATTTGGGACCCAAGAGTTGACTCCTACTTTGGAGGAGTATGCACGGTTGACGATGCTGCCACTGGACAGACCTTGCGTTCATATGGCTATTGGAGACATGAGCAGACAGTTCATGACCCTCACCGGATTAAGACGTAGAGTGGTCCAAGAAGAGATTACATCCGGCCACGTGATATCCCAGTGTTTCCTGTTTGACAGGTTTGGCTCTGAGGATAGCTATGCACGGCATTCCAGGGATTTCACCATACTGGAGGACCATTGGCGTTCACCCAGAGTAGATGTACTGCTTCTATGCGTATTGTCATACGTCTTCATGTCGCGGTACATGGATGAGTTGGATATCAGTGTCATTATGGCAGTGAGAGCTCTCCGGGAGGGTCATACCATTGTACCAATAATCATTGCAGAGACTCTGAGGTCAGCTATATCACCGCACTTATCCCAAGCAGGAGTGTTTACTGTAGCTCTCGGCCATGTCAGATGTGTGGTTTATGTCACACTTGAGACCAATTGGCACACTTAGACGGTAGGGGTTTTGCTTCACCCATGAGATAGCCATGTCGTACTCCTTTCAGCCTGTGGAGTGTACAGATGCTGCATCGTGGTCAGCTTTCCTAGCAGGGATTAGGGATCCATTTGCCATATTGTCGTGTTCAGGGCTTAGTTCACCCTACAGCTTCATTACTCATGCTCCGGGCATGGATTATCTCCCTCTGGATGGATTGAGGGGCATGATCACTTACCACCCATTGGTCGTGATGTGTCAGTTTGACCAGTTTTAGGATTTTCATCCTTATGAGGGGGAAGTGAGTCAGCGCTTCACACCGCGCTTATCGCTGGAGGATGATCCAAAGTTATATGCCCATTGGGATCAACGAGTCAAGCAAGTTTTCTGTCACTCATCCAGTTGTTCTGCAGAGTATTCCGCATGGATGGAGACAGAGACTGCATTGGTTGCGGCAGTATCCACAGTGCAAAATGTTGATTCTGATGATGAGGAGCCTATAAAGGAGGCTGTCATTCCCATCGATGACTTAACTGCTGGGCTGCCAACATTTGTGATGGATTCTCCCACCACGAAAAGCCATCACATACTCAAGATTCTAACATCATTTGGAGCAGAGCTTACATCTAATGACCTATGATAGAGATCAGGCTAGGGTTGCGGTGTTGACAGCTCTTGATGAGAGAGATACCGCTCTGTTAGAGAGGGATAAGGCTAGATCAGCCAGGGATGCATTGATTGCGGAGCGGGATGCTACCTTATCTGCTAGGGATGTGCCCATTGCAGACAACACTTCAGTGAGATCCCAGATGACTGTCAGTCTTACCGACATGAGTGCTTACATTGATGAGCATTATGCCACCATACAGTTAGCCTCTGATCTGCTAGCTCGTGTAGATACCCTTGGGCATGAGCTTGAAGTGCTCCTTCGTCTTCAGAGAGGGATGCTATGTTAGATCTGATAGTCTGCATACACACAGATCTGTAGATAGCTTTGTATTTTCCTGCACAGACTAGCTTAGCCATTTTGTCATGTACAGCACAGATGTATATATCAAACAGTATTATGTATGGAAGGGAAATATATTTTGATTCACTTCCCTTTTAGTTATGCCTTGATACTTGCTTGATATTTGCCTGTTTCTTCAGGGCCTTGTGATGTTGATGCATTTTGAACTTATCCTTGATAGATGGACATTGAGATGTCGCAAGATCTCTCAGAATGGATCATTGATTTTTGTAAATCCCTACCATCTTTGGTGTCTTGGGACTGGTATCTGTATGAAAAAGTGTAAAGGAGGGTGATTTCTTCCTCTCAAAGATTGATCACACCACAGATGGTCGTCAGTACTTTTATTTGTGAGAAGCCTAGTTAATTCCATCTCTTATGGGTTGGTATTGCTCTTTGAGGCACGATCGCAACTCAGATGGTCACCGAATCTTGTATTTGTGAGAAGAGGTTGGGTAATTCCATCCCTTTGATCTGAAACCGATGAAATGTAGGCGAATTGAAGGTTGATCCCAGTACCGTGTGACAAGAATTTTTGTTCTGGTAGGGGTTAGACTAAACCATAAATGGCTGCCTACGTACTCCTATTGAAGAGGAGATCAAATCTGCGTAGTTCGAACCTGGCGTAAGAGGTTCAACGCTGAATGTGAAAGGCGGATAGGAGTAGAAGTTGTTTTTGTTGTTTTTGTATAGAAAGGGCAGAATTTTTTTTATTATTTTTGTTGTTGCGACCGAGCCATATAGCATATGGTTGCCTATGTACTCCTATTAAAGAGGAGATCAGGTCGACGTAGTTCGCCCCTCAAGACGAATCAGAGCTGAAGAAAAAGCATGAATCCCATGTGCAGGCTATACTGCGGGGAGAAGAAAGTTTGATCCCATAATGGGGATAAATTGCAGGTGTGTAAAAAGTTTAATCCCGTCCTCAGGAAAAACTGCAAGCGTAGGAAAGTTTAATCCCGTCTTCAGGATAAACTGCAGGCGTAGAAAAGTTTAATCCCGACTTCAGGATAAACTGCAAGTGTGAATGGTTCAATCTCGTCTTCAGGATAACCGAAATTGTGAAAGGTTAAATCTCATCTTCAGGATAACCGAAATTGTATGGAAGGTTTGAAATGAGGTAAAACCAGGCTGCTGGCTTGAAGTGTATGCTTCCCTGAGGGGAAGAAGAGTATGTAGAAAGGAAAGGGTTCAAAACCAGAATAACTGGTGATTTGATGATCAAAACTAGGATGTTTGTTTCATGGTGTCCGAGTTGATAAGCTATGGAAATTCATCGCCATCCATTTCCTGCAATCTGAGAGCACCTCCTGTCAATACTTCCTTGACAACAAATGGGCCTTCCCAGTTAGGAGCGAATTTTCCCTTAGATTGATCTTGGTTGTCAATGATCTTCTTCAAAACCAAGTCATGTTGTTTGAATTGCCGTAGTCAGACTTTTCTGTTGTAGGATCGTGCGATCCTTTGTTGATATAACTGACCATGGAAGATAGCCGCAAATCGCCTTTCGTCTATTAGAGACAATTGGTGATACTTGTCTTGTACCCATTGGTCTTCACCCAACTGAGCTTCCAGCAATACTCTGAGGGATTCCATTTCCACCTCTATGGGGAGCACTGCTTCCATCCCATAGACTAATGAGTAGGGGGTTGCCCCAGTGGAAGTTCGCATGGAAGTTCTGTAGGCTAATAAAGTCATAGGCAATAGGTCAGGCCATCTTTTGTGATTGGCGGACATTTTCTACATGATCTTTTTGATGTTTTTATTAGCCGCTTCAACAACACCATTCATCTTTGCATGGTAGATGACGGAGTTGAGGTGTTTGATGTGGAATTTTCTGCATAACTCCTCCATCATTTTGTTGTTGAGGTTCTTAGCATTGTCCGACACAATGACCTCTGGTTGTCCATATCGATAGATGACATTGTTTCTGATGAAAACAATGATAACTTCTTTAGTAACCCTGGGGAAGGATGCTGCTTCTACCCATTTGGTGAAGTAGTCGATCATCGTGAATATGAATCGATGTCCATTACTGGCTTTGGGCTCGATGGGCCCGATCACGTCCATTCCCCACATTAAGAAGGGCGATGGCGAACTCATATTGTGGAGTTCCCTTGGAGGGGCGTGGATAGCATTCCCATGAATCTGGCATTGATAGCACCTCTTGATGTGATCATCACAGTCAGCCTTGAGTGTAAGCCAATAATGCCCCGCTCTAAGGATCTTCTTGACAAGTAGGGGTTCGTTCATGTGAGGGCCACATACTCCACCATGGATCTCATCCATGAGTCTTTGAGCTTGGTCTTTATCCAGACATCTGAGGAGATCTAATCCAGTATCTCTTTTATAGAGTGCATCTCTGCTCAGGTAGATTTCATAGCAAGTCGATGAATTCGCCTCTTCTCAGTTAGGCTCACCTCAGCAGGTGTAGATCCATCTCGTAGATACTCCTTGATGTGCTGATACCAAAGATTGTGGATGGGAGGTAGCTCATTCGATACTTCTCCAACGTAATTCCCGTAGACTGGGGCTCTTTGTAGAGTAAACGTGATGTTTGACATGTTTTCCTTGTTAGTTATGTAAACCAAGGAGGCCAACGTTGCTAATGCATCTGCAAAATCATTCTTATTACGAGGAATATGTAGAAAGGAGATTTCTTCGAACTCCAAAGCCATCTGTAAAACATGTTGATGGTAAGGAAGCAAACATAATTCTTTGGTTTGATAGATTCCTGTGGATTGCTTGATTACCAATTCGGAATCCCCAAAGATAGTTAACCGCCTGATGCCCATTGAATCGGCAAGTTTTAGCCCCATGATACGACCTTCATACTCACCGTGTTGTTGTTGTGCCGACAAACTATAATTTGATGGCGACGGATACCGCTTCCCCCGCACTGTATATTATTAAAATTTATCCAAATTTCAAGAGCCTTCGTGTTAATGCCCATCAAAATACATTCTACACGCATTTTACATGTATCGTCGATGTTGCAAATTGAATTGTCATTACCCCTTCTCGGGGGAGTATGTTTCCAAGGGTTTGTAGCCCCTATAGGTGCGGCGGCTAGTTGATCTACAATTCCTTGACCTTTGACAAACTTTTGCATCACATAGACGATGTCAAATTGCTGTAGGATCAACTACCATCTGGATAGTCGACAATTCAGTATGGGCTTATTGAACACATACTTGAGAGGATCCATTCGGGATATGAGATGGGTTGTGTGACCATGAAGGTAATGTTGTAACCTCATGGAAGCCCATGCTAAAGCACAACAAGTCTTCTCATTTAGAGTGTACTTGTGTTCACTGATGCTGAATCTTTTGCCGAGGTAATAGATAGCTCGTTCTTGGCCTCTATTGTCTTTCTGCCCCAGCATGCAGCCCATGGCATTGTCATTTATGGACAGGTACACGAACAAGGGAACATCATCCCTAGGAGGTACCAAAATAGGAGCGTTAATTAGTTGCTCTTTAATGGTAAGGAAGGCTTTCTGACACTCATCGTTCCATTTCATGGAGGAGTTCTTCCTTAACAGCTTGAAGATAGGCTCACAGGTTGCTGTGAGTTGAGAAATGAATCTACTAATGAAGTTGATTCTTCCAAAAAATCCCCGTATTTCCTTCTCTGTCTGTGGAATGGGAATTTCCTTAATGACCTGGATTTTGGTAGGATCCAGTTCAATCCCCTTGTGGCTGACTAGGAAACCTAGCAACTTGTCTGACTTAACACCAAAGGCGCACTTGGCGGGATTCAACTTCAAGTTGTACTTACACAACCTATTGAAAAGTTTTGTGAGATGGTCTAAGTGGTCATCCTCCTTCTGAGATTTGACGATGATGTCATCCACGTAGATCTCTATCTCTTTGTGCATTAAATCATGGAAAAGAGCCATCATAGCTCGCCGATAGGTTGCCCTTCAAATATCGATGAGGCCGAATGACAACCGCTCAGAGTAAAAAGTTCCTCATGGCATGATGAAAGCAGTTTTCTCACGATCTTCCTCAGCGACCATAATTTGATGGTACCCCGCAAAGCAATCAGCAAAGGAGTACATGTCGTATTGAGCAATATTGTCAATAAGAATGTGGATAAAGGGCACGGGAAATCTATCTTTAATGCAAGCTTTGTTCAAATCCCGGTAATCCACGCAGACTCGCACCTTTCCTCCTAGTTTAGGTATGGGAACAATGTTGGATATCCACCCCCGGATATGTAGACACCATGATGATGCCAGCTTGAAATTGTTTCACAATTTCTTCTTTAACTTTTAAACTCCATTCAGGTTTCAATCGCCTGAGCTTTTGCCTAACTGGCTTGAATCCTTCTTTGATGGGAAGGCGATGAAGAACAATGTCCATGGAAAAACCCACCTTGTCTTCATGAGACCATGAAAACACATCCTGGAATTGGGTTAATAGTACAACCATGTCATTCCGTTGATTTGTGGTAAGGTCTGAACCAATTTGGATTAGCTTAGGGTTATCTAAGGTTCCAAGATTAAAAGAAGTGGTTTGATCAAGATTGGGTTTGGGTTTATCTGTGACCCATTCCTTAATCTCCTTAGGTGTCTCAATTCCCTCTTGGATGTCCATCAAGTCTGAGTCCAACTTTGCATCAAAGTTACAGTCCTTGTGGAGAGAAGGCACTTCATCAACAAGTATAGGCACATCTAAATTCAGAGTCCTGAAACAAAAGATGCTTTCACTTAATATATGCAACTGTTCGATCATACAAAAGTGTTAGCATGTACTTGATAAAATAACTGCTAGTACTGTAAAGGAAAGCAAGCGATTAAAGTTATCTACAGGGCAGAGGCATTTTCTCCCCATTTTACCCTCGTCGACCAATGTATGGAGTGTTGCTCCAATTGTCGAGGGCAAAGTTCTGATGGACTGCAGTGATGGAAGGATCGTCATTATCCTCCTTTTCCCGAATGATAACCATGACATCTGGGCAATCATCGTCTGGGGTGTATCTGTTTGTATGTTCATCATGAAAAATAACGCGTATGCCTGCCATCATCAAGGCAAGGTCATGTTTACGTTTCCGTTCCTTTCCTTCCGCTTCGGGATCAGGGATCAACACCTCTTTTGCTTTGATTGGTACTGGTTTCGGAAATAGCATAGCCACAACATGGGCTGGAACTTTACTGGAGACTGTATCAACTCATGAGGTAAAGGTATAGAAAATCGCCATGCGGCGGAAGCTTGAGGAACCTGCTTGTGCTTATGAGGATTCCTGTGACCGGAACTGGTAGAATAGCCTAGTCCGACTATTCTAATTTGACTGGACATTTGAATAGGGCGCTTAATACCCTACTTATCTTTACCAAGCCCTTGTCCAGGTTGATGACCTAATGACATCATTTCTTGAGTGGCCGACATAACCTCGACAGAAATCTTGGGTACGAAAAGTGGCGCTCCAATAGAATGGTATTGCATGTTACTCACTTCCAGAGTATGGAAACTGGCCGGTTCAACTTCTGAATTAAAGGATATAATTGGTAGAGTTCCTTGTCAAGGACATTCCGGCTCAGCATTGACAGTGACTAGACTGTTGTTGATAATGTATTTGAGCTGTTGATGTAGTGTGGAGGGAATGGCTCCAGCCATGTGTTTCCATGGTCTCCCCAATAGATGGTTGTATCCCAAGTCTATCTTGAGGACGTGGAAGGATACATTGAATGTATTTAGACCAATCTCAATTGGCAACTCAATCTTTCCAACAACATTTCGTCGGGATCCAACAAAAGCTCTGATAACTGTATGGCTGCTTTGGATCCGCCTGAGATTGACATTCATCTTCACCAAGGTGGCATAAGGATAGATATTTAGAGATGAGCCTCCATCTATCAAAACTCCAGCTAGCATGTACTCGGAAGATAACACTGTAATATGCAATGGCTTGCAATGACTGATCCTTTCGGGAAGTATGTCATCATCAGTGAAGGATATCACATTGTTGTTGAAAATGTGATCAACCAAACGTTAAAATTTTTCCACATCCACTGATTTTGGCAAATAGGCTTCTTCTAAAACCTTTAGTAAAATCTTCCGATGATTCTTAGAAGAGAAAACCAAGTCCAGTATTGAAATCTAGTGTGGAGCTTCATGCAAGCTTAAAACCACTTTGGCTTCATTGTGGCCTGTAGTGCGGAGGAATTTTTAAATCTTCTCCATGGGCAACTTCCCCTTTGCTTCGCAAGTAGGTTTAATAACCCGTTGAGGAAGTTACACTTGATTTTCCTTCGACACCGTAGCAGTAGTATGAGACGTGATCCTTCAAATTTTCTCCATAATTCCATGGAACTTGTGTGTGTCGACAACAATGATATCAGGCTCTCAAAGATAAAGAAATTGGCTCAAGGCTACCACTTGCAAAGGATTGTCAGCTCCTTTGAGTTGAATTGGTTGTATGGGAAATACTTTGACAGTCTCATCATCCACTTCGGATATGACTGCTACTGATCCCTTCCATTTGGTAGGACATGCATTCCCACCCTTGAGTTGCACAATGTAATCATCTGCTATTTGCTGGACACCACTATCAATAAGATTCTGAATGAGATGGCAGAGTGCCCAGCATTCTTTTGTGTGGTGATCGCGAGAATGTGAATGATATTGACACATGTCATCAGGATTGAACCGTCCTAAACGGGGATTGATTGGAGGGAGAAGGAAGGTAATTCTTCCTTCGTTGATCAACATCTGTAGTATCTCCTCCATAGATTGGACCAAATAGGTGAATTCCCTCTGATCGGCAAAATCCCGACGGGCTCTAACATTTTCTCTCTTCGCAACCTTATCCTCCATAGGTTCGCTTTCTGAAGGTGGTGAGGAGGCATTCATAACAAAAGAAGGAGATAAGCATGCTCCTGCCTGATTAATTGGCGTGTGACTTGATGCTGGTGGGTCACCAGTTCTGCCAATTACTCAATTTGTTTGCAAAGAGCTTTCATCTTTCATTCCATGGTAAAATGGAACTTTGCATAATCCCATTTTTCAACACCGTCTTTGATGGTTTGGGATAATTCACCGTTAGAATTGGAACCTTGTACAGTGCTCCAACTGATCATGTTGACCTCTTCTTCTTTGTGTTGAGGAAGAGGGTTGTCTTGCACATGAGGTTGATCTGGTTTGGTGACCACGATCTCACCATTGTCTATTAGATCTTGAATCTTGTGTTTCAAGGCCCAACAGTCCTGAGTATCATGTCCAGGTGCTCCGACATGATAAGCACACTTCCGAGTAGCATTAAAACCCCTCCCATTAGGGTTGGCTGGTGGAAGAAGATGTGTAATTTTCGTCTGAGCAGTTAGAAGAGCAAGAATATTCTCGAGCGAGTCCCCTAAGGGTGTGAATGTTCGAGGTCGCTTTACTTCTCCACTTTTAGGCAATTGAGGGTTTGAAGATTGTGCTGGAAAAGGGGAGTAGTTTCTCCTTTGCATAGGCATGCTTTGATTGCCTTTTTGTCCTTGTAGTATCAAGAAACATCCTCCTCTTTTTTTTATGGATTCCCGGGGTTGTTTCCATTAGATCCTGATCGGATGTGCTCAAGAACAACTTTAAGAGGGGCTAGGTCTTGAATTTTATCGGACTTCAATCCCATCTCAGCCATCTCTCCATGCTTAATCATTTCAGAAAATGGTTTGCCAATACCAACTAGAACTCTTTCATAGAAAGGATCTTCCTGTACATCTATGAAAGTCATGACCATTTCTGATTCTATCATGAAAGGAATAACTTGAGCAGTAAGGTGCCTCCACCTTTGAGCGTACTCTCTAAATGACTCATTAGACTGTTTCTTGACCTTGGTAATTTGTTACCGGTCAGGAGCCATCTGAGATTGAAAACTGTATTGAGTGAGGAAGACGTGAGCCACTTCTTCCCGCCTATGGATCTTTGAGTTGTCTAACTGTATACCATGAACCAAGCTTCTCAATGACTTTTCTAAAAAACAAATGCATTTCGAGCTTTTCATTTTCAAATAAGAAGACCCAAGTTCTCCAATGAATACTTTTAAATGTGTATAAGGATCCCCTAATCCGCTATATTTCTCAAAATCGTGGGTCTTGAATTTCTCCGATAATGAACACCGTGAAATATGCAAAGGTCTCAGATATGAAACACCCGCCATGTGTTCCAATCCCTTTGAGAACACGAATAGTTTCCTCCATTTGAAGGACCTTCTTCCTGATATCACCGTTGTCTGGATCTCCTTTGAGATGGGTGTGTTCAGGGTCTTTGTTAGTTGTATCCATTTGAGGTTCTAGAATTGTTTTTTCCAGACCTTGAACTCTTCCTTGTGTAGAGGATTCTGTATGTGGAGGGATCTTCATACCCTGAGTGGACTGGTGTAATTCTTTCAATAGAACGACCAAGTCTATAATTTGTTTACGCAATCCGTCAAATTCTTCTCAGGAGACAGCATTAGACTGGTCAGATGAAGACATGATTGGCTGTAAGCTCATGGCCTTTTTGGATTTTGAGCGGGTAACATGCCCAATTGTTTCCCTACAAAAGACTTATGTAGTTTAGTCTTAGGGTAATGTAAATGTTATCATAACATGTCCGTTTAGGAATTTTTATCCTTCAAATCCGGTTGTTAATTGATAACATGTCATGCATGCAAAGATATTCTTCATATTTTCCATTACATATGGATGAACATAGAATAAAATTACAAGTAAATGCTTTTACGATTAATTGAAAATAGAAAGTATGAAGAGACTTTCCTCCGCGTTTGGTTTATCAGAGGTTGACCTATCTTAGGGTTACTCTCATGGCTTTTTGGCATGAAGGTTCCCAGATCATCGCAATTTACTTGATGGGAAGTTAATCCGGTCTTTCAACTGGAGCGAATCTGGGTGGTGCCTTTCCTTAGCCTCGCTAGAATTATTCTTCCTGCAAGTACAGTAATCAAACACTGACAGGATAGCCTCCTGATGGAGGAACCACACAACATACATTCACATACAACGTGTCTTACCATTTATGCAAAATGATGACATGTACGAAGCACTAATATCACAGATAGATATTTAGCAGTGCAGTAAATAAAAATGCATTCATACACATTCATCAAAAATGTAAATGCAACATTCATACACAAGCATATAACAATTTTGAAAAGCTTGTAATAGCGGCTTAAGCCCTCTTACTGGAGTCCCCAGCAGAGTCGCCACCTGTCGACGTCGAGATTTTTAAGTGTCCCTTTTCGTTACTTGTTCTTTGGTGTTCTCATGTTAATGTGAGATTTGTTTGAAAAAACAAGTGAAAAAGGTCCGACATGTATAATGTCGACGATTTGACTTTAACTAGTTGCACTAACGCAATCGAAAAAGGTTTGCACATTGACCCTGTGATTTGACACTGCTACACGGGTCTGTGAAACCGAGATTCATTTTGGGTCCGAGGGCTTGATTATGCGGAGGGAAGGTGATAGGCACCCTTCGACATCCGTGTTACCACGGTGACCGCCACTTTTCAAAGAAATTGTTATATGAATGTGAGTGTGTGTGTGTATGGGTTAATGTGCAATTATTTAGAAGTAGTGCAGTACCTCATTTGTACCTATATACATAGGGTTTGAATTTATAGAAACATTCAGTTTTAAACAAGATATAACAATGATGTTTTATAAAAGAGGTTTTTCAAACCCTGTGCTCAATAGTAATTGAGGCCTTTGATGCTTCCATTTTATTATAAAATGTTCGGCTTGTTTGCTTTTATTTTCGAGATGTGAAGCATTCTCGAGGAAATAATATACAGCAGTGCCGAGCTCTTCATGGGCATGACAGCCATCCAAGGAAATCTAGACACTGTAAAATAATGTACAAGCTGATTATAGCTAAAAAATGCCCATCATGGGAACCGAATCTAGATTCAGTGGACTAAATCTGTGATCACATGATTCCTAGGCTCACATGATACTACAATTTGTATGGAAAGCAATAAGCAGTTATATATATAAAATCTTTAAATATATATATATATATATACAGACATGATCAACCACCACGAAGCAACTCCATGGGGAATCGGAAATGTAAATATATAAAAGCGGTAAATATATATATATATATATATATATATATATATATATATATATATATATATATATATATGGATATGATCAACCACCACAAAGTAAACTCTAGGTGGGACGAAATGTAAATAATGTTGTAAAAGCGATCAACCGCCACGAAGTAAACTCCGTGCAAGACGAAAATGTAAACAAAGCTGTAAAAGGCCACGAAGTAAACTCCAGGCCTGACAGAAATGTAAATATATATATATATATATATATATATATATGTGTGTGTGTGTGTACAAATATATATATAAAAGCAGTAAACGCACCGGATGTGAATCCAGGCTCATCGGATATGTCCAACAACAATTATATATATAAGTATATATATATATATATAAGCGAGTAAATTCTCCGAATATAAAATCGAGGCTCATCAGATATGTCTGACAACAATTATATATATAAGTATATATATATATAAATATATAAAAGCAATAAACGCTCCAGACCGAAGTTTAGGCTCAATCGAGGCATAACTCGATAATGTTAGTCCATATATGAAATATATACATATATATAAGTATATATATACAGACAGAAATGAAAACCACGGACCGAAGTCCGGGAAAATGCACACTACACGACTCTCAATGTGTATAACCGTGTGTGCTAATATGAGAAGAAGTCTTTATATAATATAAGAAGGCTTACAGTGGGCTGCCAAAGTAGACTTTTATGACTTTAAATGGGTAAACACTCAGCTCCCTCTGGATAAAAGATAGCTATATGTGAGCTAAATTTTTTTTAAAGATGAGGAAACACTCAAAAGATGTGCATGCAGAGTAAAATGGCTGACCCCAAGGCTTGTATATATAGATTTGATGGCCAGCAGGTACACTAAAAGCAAACCTGATAGCTTGTACTTCAATGGTCGTGGTGCATCCAAGCCTTGCGTGTCCCGTCATCTCGTAGTACGTGCACTCATGCACTGTAATGTTCGTTTGAACTTGCAGAACTTCAATTCGAGCATCCGAACGAGGTATATCTGACCTTCTTCAGACTTCTTGTGTCGAGAGTTACGCAATGACATGGATTAGAGGTTGTACGAAGCCAGGAAGAGGAGTTTATGCCCATGGTCTCTTCAAGCTTCAAATTCTATCCAAAGTACTGCTACACGTAATAGTCACTCGGGATTGTTCCACCTCAGTTCTTGTGGGACATTGTTGAATGTATGTATGTATGAAGTTTTAAGACGACGCGCAGGTGTTGAAGGGGCAAGATGATGTTTGACTCTTCGCCGGGGTTATCGCCGGTTTGAGTTGAAAGTAGACGTTGCTCAGGGTTACATCTGAGATTGGACTACTAGTTGGTATGCCGCGATATCATCTTGATGAGATGGTAAGATGACCTTTTTGACTCCTCACCGGGGTTATCGCCGGTTTGAGCGAAAAGCAAACGTTGCTTAGGGTTACATCTGAGATTGGACTACTGCAAGTGTTTTAATACCGCAAGGTCATCTGTGAAAAAACCTATCTGCTCGTTGTTAGCTCCGAGTCTGAGGTATGAGTGCCTCGGCAAGAGGTCTGAGCTTGAAGTTGATCGCATGTGTTTGAAACAAACAATTCCGGAGTTATCGTCGGAACTGCAAAAGCATCCCTTGGGGCTATCACCAAGGATGGACTCGCCACTCCCAGTGTTGTTTTTGGGATTGGAACTGAGCGTCGCGGTGTTATCGCTGAGACAGAACTGTCCTCTCAGGTGTTGTTGCCAGTCTTTTGATTTGCAAACCTCAGGGTTATCTCTGAGATTGGAAATGACATTCCTGGTGTGTGTTCCAAGGTTTAGAAAGACGTTCTCGGTTTGTGTTCTGGGTTGGAACGGATGTTCCCGGTTTGTGTTCTGGGTTGGAACTGAACATCCGGTAGTATCCAGAATGGATGTAAGCTGTCTTCCAGGGGTATCTTGGAAAGACGAATATGCCCTCCTGCAATGTTAGTAACAGGCATGCAGAAAATTTCGAGTGTCTACAAGACATCAAAAGGATCAACCCATCATTATGTATGAATAAGATCCTGCTGGAAGATGATAGTAAACCTTAAGTGGAACAACAACGTAGATCAAATCTGATTATGAAGGAAGTGGTTAAGAAGGAAGTTCTAAACTGACTAGATGCCGGAATAATATATCCGATATCAGACAACTCTTGGGTGAGCCCGGTAAAGTGTGTGCCAAAGAAAGGGGGAATGATTGTAGTCTCCAATGAGAATAATGAACTAATATCGACCAGGACAGTGATGGGGTGGACAGTCTGCATGGACTATCGCAAACTAAATAAGGCTACAAGGAAAGACCACTTTCCACTTCTGTTTATTTATTAGATGTTAGATAGGCTAGCAAGTCATGAATACTACTTCCTTCTGGATGGATACTCAAGTTATAATCAGATTGTGATAGCTCCAGAAGACCAGGAAAAGACAACTTTCACTTATCCATACGGAACATTCACGTTCAAAAGGATGTCTTTTGGGTTGTGCAACTCCCCGACCATATTTTAGAGGTGTATGATGGTAATTTTTTCGGATATGGTGGAGAATAATGTGGAAGTCTTCGTGGATGACTTCTCAGTGTTTAGAGATTCATTTGACCTATGTTTGGAAAATTTAGTGATGGTGTTGAGACAAATTTGGTTCTGAATTAGGAGAAGTGCCATTTTATGGTACAAGAAGGGATAATTTTGGGACACAAAGTATCTAAGAAAAGGATTAGAGGTGGATCGAGCTAAGTTAGAGACCTTTTAGAATTTGCCTCCACCTACTTCTGTTAAAGGTGTTCGTAGTTTTTTGGGGCATGCAGGCTTCTATCGTAGATTTATAAAGGACTTCTCAAAGATCATGAAGCCACTTTGCAGTTTGTCAGAGAAGGATGTGTAGTTTATGTTTGATGAAAAATGCCTAGATGCATTTGAACATTTGAAGAAAAAGTTAACTGCAACACCAGTGATCACAACATCAGATTGGGACCTTCCATTTGAATTGATGTCTGACTTAAGTGACTTTGCTGTGGGGGCTATTTTGGGCCAGCGAAGGGACTAGATCTTTTATTTCATATACTATGCGAACAAGACCCTCACTGATGCTCAGTTAAATTACACCACTACAGAGAAGGAGCTTTTAGCAGTTATGTATGCATTCGATAAGTTTCGTGCGTATTTGATTGGGACTAGGGTGATAGTGCACATAGACCATGCAGTCATCCGGTATTTAGTGGTAAAGAAAGATGTTAAACCTCGTCTAATCAGGTGGATACTTCTTTTGTAAGAATTTGATTTAGAAATCAAGCTAGGACAGGAAATGGAATGAGAATTAAGTGGCGGACCACTTATCTAGATTGGAAAATTAGGGAAAGGATGTAAATGCCAAGGTTATGATTAATGAGTCCTTCCCAGATGAGCAGTTACTTGTGGTGAAAGGTGAAGTGTCATGGTTCGCAGACTATGCAAATTATTTAGTGAGCAAGATAATCCCTTCTGACTTGACTGGGCATTAAAAGAAGAAGTTTATGCATGATGTAAAATGGTTTATGTGGGATGAACCGTACTTGTTCAAGCAGTGTTCTGATCAAATGATAAGGAGGTGTATTCCATATAGCGAGATAGAGGGTATATTGCAGGATTGCCACGCGTTATTGTATGGAGGTCACTATGGAGGTGAAAGGACATCGACTAAAGTTTTACAAGCAGGATTTTACTGGCCGACTATTTTTAAAGATGCTTATAGTTTTGTTAAGAAATGTGACAGATGTCAGAGAGTCGGGAACATATACAAGAGAAATGGAATGCCCTTAAATACAATCCTCAAGGTAGAAATTTTTGATGTTTGGGGGATAGACTTCATGGGGCCTTTCATTTCATCATGTGGGAACTTATACATTTTATTAGCAGTCGACTACGTATCCAAGTGGGTGGAAGTGGTAGCTCTTCCAACTAATGATGCCAAGGTGGTTCTAAGATATCTACAAAGGAGCATTTTTACAAGGTTTGGGACTCCGAGGGCAATCATTAGTAATGAGGGTAGCCATTTTTGTAATCATCAGTTCACAGCTCTGTTGGCCAAGTATGGGGTGAGTCATTGAATTGCTACAGCTTACCACCCCTAGAATAATGGCCAAGCAGAGTTATCGAATCGTGAGGTGAAGAGAATTCTAGACAAGATCGTGAATGCCACAAGGAAGGACTGGTCACTGAAGCTAGACGATGCAGTATGGGCTTACAGACTACTTATAAGATACCGTTGGGAATGTCACCATTTCCGCTTGTATATGAAAAGTCTTGTCACCTTCCCATGGAGCTCGAACATAAGGCATATTGGGAAATAAGGAAGCTGAATTTTGATTTAAAGGTTGCAGGAGAAAAACACCTACTCCTACTAAATGAGTTGGACGAATTTAGATTGCAAGCATACGAGAACTCTAAATTGTACAAGGAAAAGTTAAAGAGATGGCATGACCGCAAGATTAAGGAAAGGGTGTTTGAATCAGGGCAAAGTGTGTTATTGTCTAATTCCAGACTTAAACTATTCCTTGGGAAGCTCAAGTCAAGGTGGTCAGGGCCGTTTACTGTGAAGAAGGTATATCCACATGGTGCAATCGAAATTTTTGATAAGTTCCCAGACAAGCCTTTCAAAGTTAATGGACAACGGCTTAAGCATTATTATGGTGGTGAGGTTGATAGGCAGAAGGTCACCTCAATTCTTTCTACTACATAATCAAAGCATAGATAGTCAAGCTAACTGACTATAAATTAGCGCTCAATAGGAGGCACCCCATTATTTCTCTTTTATCCTCTTGTTTAATTTTTGTGATTCATGTATATTTCTTATCTTCATGTTTAATTCTTGAGAATATAAAATTTTTGACACAAGTTTTGTTAGAGCTGAATGCATATATCATTTTTGTTAGGAATATTATATAGAGTATTTTGGATATACATTTATTCATACATGTTATTTAGTACATATTTTGATGTGGGGAATTGGTATATCTTATAATTGTAAATGCTTTATATGCAGGTTAGTTAAAGAGTGTCATTGGTTACTTATTTCTTCTTCAAGTTCAGCTCAGTTCACTTCAGGGTACAGGGCAGCGCGACCGCGTAGTTTCCTAGTGCAAATATGGCACGCCCGCGCTGAGCTACTATGCATTCTGGATCACAGTGTGTTCGCACCCTTCACTCGCCTAGCATCAGCGCGCCCGCGCCACTCATGCACTTAAACTCGGCGCGGTCGCGCCCGAGTTCAGTTTCAAAATAATTGAAATATTTTAAAATGTGCCCTACTCCACTTCTTATATAAGTTACCATTCTCCAATGTGTGCCTCCCCCATCTTATTTTCAAAATCGGCGCCTCTATCTCTTCACATCTTCCAAACGGTTTATTTTCAAAATATTAACTCCTCACCCTACCAATTTCTATGCATTCAGTTCTCCTTCCCACGTTCAACCTCTTCTTCTTATCATCCATTCAGTTACATAGAAATAACTAGGGTTTGTTAGAGTTTGTCAAAGCAACAAGTTTGGGGGTGGTAGTATACAAAGCGTATTTTCTTTAGTCAAGTTCTCTCTTCAGTTAAGGTTTTCTTCATCATTTGCTATGGCACTAAAGAGAGCACGTTCCCGCAGTCCAGAGTCATCATCTTCAAGTTGCCAAAGTGAGGACATAGTAGACCTCACCAAATTCGTAAGCCTAGATGCTCAAATGGAGTATTACAGGATAGTGGCTAAAACCTTTGTGAAGGAGCGTGGATTTAATCTTGGGAAGCAAGATGGCCAACTCTGGGACATGATACGAGAACGAGGATGGGTTAGAGTAGTGTCTACCCCCATGCCTGCTCCTATGACCATTGTTCGTGAGTTCTACGCCAACGCCAAAGAGACTATGAGCAGTCTGTCTTTCATTTGGGGTGTTTAAGTGGATTATCGCCCAAAGGTGATTAAAGGAGTGTTCAATTTACCTGACCCACCGACTAGGCGTGCCAACTAGGTGGAGACTGTAAGGTTTGAGACCAACCTAAACAGGGTCATAGCTGACTTGTGCGTACCAGGTACGCAATGGAATTATAAATCGGGCAAATACTAACCTATAATTTTTCTGAGTGCAACCCTTAGCCGCTATGCCAAAGCCTGAAATTTATTTATCTGTGCAAAGCTGCTGCCTTCATCCCATTAGCATGACATCCCATCCGAGCGAGCAATAATTTTATAGGGAATAGTCACAGGAAAATACATAGATGTGGGCCACCTTCTCAATCAAAATATGCTACACTACATGAGGGGGAGTACCACGGGCAGCATCCCACATGCATCAGTTGTCGCCCATTTATGTGCACGATCGGGAGTCACGTGGGACGATGAACAGCTGCAATATCCCAGTCAAAACATTACTCATGCCACTATTTCCAAATTCGAGGACTGGGCAGGAGGCACACTACATTCGAGGGGAAAGGGCTTCATTCTGCCAGCCACATCGTCGGTGCCATCTCCACAGCCTACGTAGCCAACTAAAGCAAGAATGTCAGCCCATGCCATTGCTGAAAATGATGATCGCCGCCTTAGAAGATTGGAGAGGAATGTAGATGCCATGTATTACAATTTCTCGGCGTTTGCAAATGGATTATCGTGGTCTTTAGCTGAGGCATTTACATAGCAAGGAACAATGCTAGAATGGCCTCAGTTCGGGACAGTCATGCCTTTTCCACAGCCAGACTCACCACCCGAGGAGGGTGGCCATGCTTATAATTAGGGGAGTTTTCGTAACCCTTTACCTTCATTCATTGAGGACAATGAATATTATAAGTTTGGGGGTATTGGGTGTCAAGTGTAGTGTAGAGCATGTAGTTTAGTTGCATCATTTTATCTATGCTTAGTATAATTTTTGCATGTTATTGTGTTTAGTTTAATTTTACAGAACATTTTGGCATTTTCTTGCTTATTTTCTGTTTTATTTTATATGTTTAGTGCATAACATTGCATAATCCCAAGTATCTAGTTAGTGGAATTTTAGTTAGCCAATGATGAAGTAAAAAATTTGATGGATTCTTGAATTTAGTTGATAGCAGGAGCTTAGTTATAATTTTATACATGATTTGATTCATGCTTATTGTTTAGATGCTATCAGTTAGCACATAAGTGTTCATGTTTGCTTGTTGGTAAAAGAATAACTTGTTTGCTTGCTGAGAAGAAAATGTTGTTATTAAAGATAAAATTGTGTAGGAAGTGGACATAGACTATGAAAACACAGATACTCAAACTTTGGGAACACATGGGTATGCTTGCTATATAAAAAATTAAAAGAAAAGAAAAGAAAAAGAGAAAAATATGAAAAATTATCGTGACTAGTCTTGTTTCAGGGCCTTTGTTACTTGAGCAAGTACGCCCGAGGGGATTGTCTTTACACCTAGCGCCCTAAGGTCTTTCATGGTCTGGGAGTCATTGGTTGAAAGCTCGCTAAGGAGTAGCACTGTTAGCCTAATGGAATGAGGCATTGCACAATTATGGGAAAAAGAAAAAAAAATCAATAAACACCGCGGAAAAGTGCGAAAATCACCCTCGTGAGTAAAAATAAAGCAGAATAAACCCATTGTTAAACCTTAGTTTATTTTGATGTATTGGAGTAGTTGTTATTTCATTAGTATACATAGTTCTTGATTTAAACTTCAATTTTCATTCTTAAGCAGTATAGCATGTGTAGTCTTTGCCTCTGTCAAGCTTATTGGTGAACACATCACACACACACACACAACATTTTTATAGCAGGTTTGGATTATTTGATTGTATGGTGTTATGCCTATAGCTTGGTTTGATACTTTGTTCTTGAATCTGGATAATTCTCTGACGCACATTTGATTGGAATTCTACTATGGCTGGAAATCTTGGGACTCACTTGCATCATAGTGTAGTTTGCATAGCATGTAGTTGCATTGTTAATTTTTTTGTCCATTGCTTGAGGGCAATCAATAGTTCAAGTTTGGGGGTATTTGATAAGTAGGTTTTATACCTACTTATTAGTTACCAACTCACTAGAATTCTGCTCAACTCAAGTATTTTTGGTATATTTTATTTTCTTTTTGTGTTTGTTTTGCAGTGTACATAACTGGAACTCCTAAAGCATGGAATGGCAAGGACAAGGCATGTTAGACTTGTGCAAAAGTGAAGATAACATCTAGACTTAAGTAGGAGGGCAATTAGAGGATCAATGAAGTGGTAAAGTGAAGAAGAAAAGAAGTGAAGAAGAAGAATGTAGCAGGAAGCAACAAAGAAGTTAAAAGCAAGCACCCGATGAGACAACAAGAAGAAGAATGCAGCTAGCCAGCTCCCTATAGGCAAGATACAACGCCCCCGCACCAGAGGAAGTACATATGCAGATTAGGTTACTTCGTAGCCGCGCCCCATTATCAAAGGGACATGTTGCGCATGCGCCAAGCACACGAAAAACAAGTCCTATAGTGCTCCCGCGCCCGAAATCCTTTACATCATCGCGCGGCTGCGCCAGTCACAATTTTTTTAAAATGCTTACTTTTGTATTTTGAAAAGTTGGAGCATGTTTTTATAAGTTCATGAGACTTATTTGTATATGTTCATGAGCATGTTAATAATCGAGCCTTAATATGGCATGTTGTGGCTGCCTGGGTTTCTGAGTTACCCAAAAAACCCAGCACTACTCTGACAATGACTTTAGGAGATCAGATCTCAATCAGCCAGCTGATGGATTGGCTAACTTCAAGGACTTTAAAGCGGTAGGCCTGACGGAATTCAAGGGAACCACGGATTCGATTGAAGCCCAAACTTGGGTGAAGGAGATGGAGAAAGCATTCGTCATTGCGTGAGTGACAGAAGAGCAGAAGACAGTTTTTGTGACATACTTAATGAAGGGAGAAGCCAATTACTGGTGGAAGACGAATCAGGCGCGAGCTGGTACAACTATAGTAATTTGGACCAGATTCAAGGAATTATTCTTTGAGAATTGCTTTTAATCAAGTATGCAAGCTTGAATGAAATTTAAGTTTTTAGAGCTGAGGCAAGAGAATATGTCTGTTTCTGAATACGCTGCTAAATTCAATGAATTAGCGAGATTTTCACCTCATCAGGTGAACACAGAAGCAAGAAAGGCGAGAAATTTGAGAATAGATTGAAGCCAGGGATTTACAACAAAGTAGCTGTGTTGCAGATCAATACATTCACGGCTTTGTTGGAAAAAGCATTAATTACTGAAGAAGGGAGAAAAGCTACATCTCGATTTCATCAGAAGAATAAGAAGAAGAAGACCAATGATGGAGGAAGCAGTGGTGGTAGTAACCCAAACAAAAGGAAGTGGAGTGAGAATACCCAATCAGGTAGTAAGACTGAAGGGAATAAGAAAGGAGGAGAGCCTTGTACGACATGTGGAAAGAACCATCCAGGAGTATGTCTGAAGAAGAAGGGAGTCTGCTATAACTACGGGCAAGAGGGACACATGTCACCCAATTGTCCCAGTCCGAAGAAGATTCAAGGTTGTTATGCGTGTGGATCGACTGATCATTTGGTTAGGAACTGTCCGAAGAAGAATGCGAAAAAGGAAAGTGTCAACAAGGGACCCGGTAGCGGAACCTTGGCGATTCGAGGACCTGCACAGCCAGGAAGACCAACGGCCCGTACATTCAACATGATGGTGCAAGATGCAGTGGCTACTCAGGAGGTGACAACAGGTAACGATTTCATTTAGAAATTTAATTACGCGAGTAATTTTGGTTAGATATTGCGGTGAATTGTTTTCTTTTATAGATTCAAGTCACAGTTTAGAATTTGAAACACAAATTAATATTGTGTGGATAAAAATGAATTGATGCTATAACTTTAAAAGATTGTAGAGGATGAGAAAGCGGTGATTCCGAGGACGGAATCCTTTTAAAGAAGGGTGAATGTAATAACCTGGGATTTCGAATAATCAAAATTTTTCGAATAATTTTTTTTTATAAATATTGACTGTTAATATTGTACTGTGTATCCATGATACTAGTCTCAAGGTATGGTCAATTTGTTTATTAACTGAGAAATTAGAGTAGAGTTGTGCTTAAAATAATTATACTGATGAGTACGTGTTTGTACGGTATAGAAATTTTGATCAATGATTGATCATATAAGGTTTAAAATTTATAAACCCTAATATGAGATTAGAACCCCTAATATCAGGATTAGAAACCCTAATCAAAAGTCGGGAAACCCTAATTTCATATTCGGAATTCCTAAACCCTAAATTAGGAAACCCTAATGCTAATTGGCAAGCCTAAGGTGTTTATTAAACTTAAATATGATTAGAAAACCCTAATTATATTTTAGTATCTTAATTTCTAGTTTACAAACCCTAATTGTACTTTAGAATTTTTTTTTTCTAATTAAAACCCTAATTTGGAAATTTTAGAAACTAAAGTGTAAAACCTAAAGGTTAGAACCTTAGGGTTAAACCCTAAGGGTTTGAACAATGTTAAGTATGCCATTAAATTTAGAAGGAAAAAGACCAAAATGCCCTTTTTCATTTCTTTAATTAGTGACTTGTAGAAATTGCTAGCAACTTTAGTTGGTAACCTACTATGTTGAATTAGTAGCTCAAAATCTCCAGCAATCAGTCCAGCAACATCAGATCTTGTGCAGTATATCATCTTATATATAATTTAGAGAGAGAAAGTGCATGTATTTGGCTTATTTTGTATCCAAGCTCTCACCAACTCATTTTCTCACAAAACCTCCGAGTCTTACAAGTTCCTCAATCACATAAACAGGCCCTAGATCACCTAATATCATATTGGAGATCTAAGATCAAGGATTGGTCAAGAGAGGTATAAACCCTAAGTTTCAATTTGATCTTGCATGCTTTGTAAAAATTCGTGTTTAAGTGTTTAATCATGTGTTATATGATGTTTTTAGATGATCTATATTGATCCATCATGGATCTATAACATCAAAGTGTCTTAAAATGATGATTTTTCAAAACTGTTCTTGAGCTTGAAATGTGGTCTGACAACCGAATGTCAGTGGCCACAAATCCTTGCTCGTTTGTGATTTTTGTTGTTTTATGTTATGGATCAGTAGTTTGGTATGAGCTCTTTGTTTTGCAAGGGAAATAACAGTTGTTTAATGTCCAAATTTCGAGTTATAATCGGTCAAAGTCGGTTGACCGACCATGACCGAGTACAATCTGGGTAACCTAGAAATGGTTTACTAGTGTCTGACAAGTTTTTGTACCGCTTTGATCTGTCAGTGTTTATGTTGTTTGTTGATGTTATTGTAGTCAATGTGTAGCCTATTGTCTGGACTGTAGACCCATTCCTTAAGATCCTTTAAAACATCAACATATCGAGTTTTATAAGTGGTTAAAATAGGCCAGTCGAACACGGATCACGTTTCTGGAATTTCCAGAAACCATAAGAACAGGACGTCTGACATAGTTTGACCAAGCTGTATCTGGCAAATGTGTTGTTGTTAATCTGATCTGTTGATTTATATATGTTCCTTGTCATGTATACTATGAGTATGAACCAAGAAATCATATGAAGCATGATTAGAACACTATAATAATCGAGCCTTAATATGGCATGTTGTGACTGCCTAGGTTTCTGGGTTACCCAGAAAACCCAGCAGTACTCTGACAATGACTTTGGGAGATCAGATCTCCTTGTTGTTTTGTTTTATGTCCGATATTATTGGTTTTAATTGTAATGTTACATAAACACTATAAGATCTAAGTTTTAGATTGTACATATCATGTTGGAACAAAGATTTATGAACGGTCAAACGTGCATCCTTGAGATTGGTCTGACAGTGTTCTTGATGCCAAGAACACCTAAGACGACAGACAAGTATCGCTATAGGCTTTAACGACGATTTTTATTTATTTTATTTTCTGATTTTTTGAAAATTAATTAAAAATAGAAATAAATTCTAAAAATTAACAAAAATAGTTTTAAATTTTTTTTTAATCATTAAAAATAATTTTTGATTAATTGGGATATTTTTCATTAATATTTATAATTATTTGAATATTAACGATATTTAAGTTATTTAATTAGTATATTAAATAAATTAGAGAAAATGATTTTAATTATATAAAATCATTTTAAATAAGAATAATGTATTTAAAAATATTTTGAGTTATAAAATATAACTTTTAATATTTTTAGAGAATTTTTATTATTAATTTAATATTAATGATATTATAGTTATTTAATTATTGTATTAAATAAATAAGATAAAAATGATATTAATATTATAAAAATTATTTTAAATGAGAATAAACTCTTAGAAAATATTTTGAATTATAAAATATAATTTTCAATATTTTTGGAGAATTCTTATTAATAAATTAATATTAATGATATTGGATTTATTTAATTATAATATTAAATAAATAAATTAAAAATGATTTTATTGATTTAAAATGAGAAAAATAATTTTAAAATATTTTAAGTTATAATTAATGACTTTTAATATTTGGATGATAATTTTATTAATATTTAAATATTAATTGTGATCATTTAAAATGATTTTAATTACTTTAAAAATCATTTAAGTAGAATATTGATGATTTAAAAATATTCTAAGTTATTAATAATAACTTTAATATTTTGACAAGTATGTTATTAATATTTTATATTATTGAATATTAATGATGATAAGATATTTAATAATTAAATCATTTAAAAATGATTTAAGTGTTTAAAAATTATTATAAATTATAATAATTGCTTATAAATTGTTAAAAGCTTCCGAAAAATATTATTAACGATAATTGACTTATCTAAATTAATATTGAAGCTTAGATACCGAATTTAATTGACAATAACTATGTTAATTGTTGGATAGGGTGACCAGAACACCGAGAATGGACCGAAGTCCAACCAGATCGAAATAGTTAGACTTGTTAAGTGTTTATATAGGTTATAAACACCGATGTGACTATGTGGTAATGTGTCTAGGAGAAGATTAACTGTGAATTACAATGTTGCGTGTTATGAAATATTGTGCTAATTGTGAGACCGATATTAGTGGCTATAGGTCTTTCGAAAGCAGATAAGTTTATTGTGTAGCTATAATCAGCGAAAAAGGCAAGTTTCTTAACTCAACCTTGAGTTAATATTGTTTATTTATTATGATGGTTAATTATTGTTAATTAGACCACGTCCAAGAATTTATTATTGATTATTCGCAGTTAGTGCATGTTTAATAATTCAAATTGAATTACTGACTCAGAAAATATATATTCGTAGAATTACTGTTGTTGGATACTCATATCTGTAGAAGCTAATATTGACAGAATAGATAATTCCTGTTTATTGTCGAATTATGTTGACAAATGTCTTAGCTAATTATTCTGGCTAGACGAACATTTGTTAGGACATGATAGGTTCGAGAAGAGAAGAGAAGAGAAGAGAATTTAATTATTATTGATAGATCAATGCCAGTTGTATCGGCTAGATCAAAAAGGAAAACTTGATAGGTTTGAGAAGACAAGTGATTAGATATTAAAATCATTGAATTTCTTTGTTAAATCAAATCTTGATTCTAAGACTGAGAAAAACAACCTTTTATATAAAGGGAACATTTTTGATCGTATATTAGATCATTGTGCGTCACTTAAGTATTGTGCATAATATAGGGTACAAGGAGTTGGCCGGCTCTAAGTACTTACAGAGGTGTATGATTTAATTTTTATGGTTATCTGATACACCTGAGTATATATCAAAGTAAATCTTTGATAGATACCCGAGAAGAGAAGTTCAAGATCTAATGGATCGCTCAACATAAATATGAAAAACATTCCACTTTGTTAATGCGTAGAATTGATTCTTGATTATTCAATAGAATATCGTAGAAACTTTGAAAGCACTCTTTCATTATCGTATTATTGTTGCATAGAATGCGAGAAGACTTTTTAATAATTAAAGTTTTGCTCAGCTATTTCAAAGTTCCCCGAACTTTAGTTTTATTCTATCAAAATACATAGTATGTTGTTCTGATTATTATACATTCACTGTATATCATAACTTGCGGGGCAAATTTGTTGCTTACCCTTGCTAAATAAAATATTTTAGCTAAGAAAGAAGTTGCAGGAGGTGCTGCGAAGGATAAAGGCAAAGGCATTGTAATAAATTAGTTATGAATAGCATTATTATTATGTTATACTTGTAAACCCTTTTTTTATATCTAAAGGGTATGTTTATAATGTTAAGGTTAGAGAACCCGAGGTAATGTATTAAATATATCAGTTAATGATGTGTATGTTACTATTTATAAATTAAATGGGTAGTTAAATGTTATTTATATTGTGGATCGTAAGCACCAAACTTAGGGGTCAGGTAACCCGGATTCGGGGGTGTCACACTACTAATTAGTAATGCGTATAATTTTACGTCTATACGCTTACGTATGTTATTATCTAGCAAATAATTTAATCACAATATACACATAGATCTTTAATTATTCATTACTATTAATAAATGAACAATTAATTAACATTGTCCTTATTTAGTTTATTATTTATCCTTAAATAATTAATTCACTTCATAAGTCTTTAATTATTCTTTCTTATTAATCTAAGAATAATTAATTATCATTTGTTCTTATTTATCATTTAATTAATTAATTAATTATCCTTGAAAAATATATAATTAATTCACTTCACAAGTCTTTAATTATTCTTTCTTATTAATCTATAATTAATTAATTATCATTTGTTCTTATTTATTATTTAATATTAACTAAATAATAAATAATTATTTTATAAATTTTATGTTAATGTAAATAGGTAATTACATTATTACATAATCGTATTTTAAGTATTATTTAATCATTATTTAATATTAATCAATGGTTTAACTCTATTTATTATATAATCTTTAATTAAATAATCAATAATTACTTTATTAATATTATCTCTACTTAATTACCACCTAAAACAACTTAGATAATAATTAAATAGTTAATTACATTCAAATTATATGTAATTAGTTTAATAATCATTTAATGGCATTCAAAATTATAAATTAGTAAGTTTTAAAGGATTTTAAATGAGTTTAAACCACTAATTACTTAATAATTTTATAATAGTCCCGAACAATTGTGACTTAAATATCTTAATATTCTTCAGAATTTTAGGAAAATTTGGGTCCAAGAACCGTCACCGGAACCGACCAAAAAAGTGTCGACCCGGTCGCCGAAAAATTTGCCCTGGTTCTGTAATGGTTGAACCGACAGTAGGTTTTCTAAATTTTTGATTTTTTTTTCGAAATTTGGGGTCCTTCACTAAAACTTGAATAAAATGAAATCTACAACTCTGATTTGGGTCTAATCAGACTCGTTGGATTCTTATCTTCCCTAAATACAATTTTCATTAAACAAACATCAAATTTGGATCTATTTTGGTCCCGGAATTTAGCCCAGAAATGACTATTCTTGTACATGAGTTCATAGTTGGAGTGTTTTGGTACTAATTCCATATCTTTCTCATTTTTTAACATTTTTACATGCTTCAAAAGAGGTTTTGCTCTTAACTCATAGTTATAGCACACCAAGAAACAAAATCACAAAAAACCATTTGTAGATTTCAAAATGAAAAGCATAGATCACCAATTTTAAATAAATTTTTCCTAACAACTTCTTTAGTTTCCTTTTTCCAAATTTCCAATGCAAACTTACATAGATGAGCAAGTTAAACATATTATAGTCAAGATTTATCATTCATATAAGACTCTATCCTATTAGAACTTGCACTTTCATGAATCTCTCACAAGATCACATAAAACATACAAAAATATAAAACTAGGGTTTAATTATTTCTTACCTTGTCTTGTGGAATGTCTTCCTTCTCATTCCAAAGTAAGTTAATAACTTGGGATGCATGAACAACTCCCTTCTCTTCTCCTCCCCGATTTCCGAACCTACCTCTCTCTCTTTCTCTCTTTGTATTTTGCTAGTTGGGAGAAAATAGAAGAAGAAGAATGGTGGAGAATGAAATGGAAATGAAATGAATGTGGTGAAATGAAATGGGATGCTAATATCCCCCATGTTCTTTTTGTCCCTTGGATAAAAGGTTTAGCCTTATCTCTTCCTAATCATGCCATTAAGGATGCTAATTAGATTTTCCACCAATAAGAGCATTACACACTTGTCCTTGTGTGTACGAACTTCTATTTAAGGAACTTAATTAGCATAATTTTTTTACCTTAAAAGGCTAAGGTGGCTGATTATATATATGCCCAATAAACCCTCCTTTTTGCTTTTATTTTAATGCATAAATTTGATTAATCAAAGGTCTAAAATACCATTAATCAAGTGGGCTAAGTATGGGCTTTCATTTTATTTCTTTTGGGCTTCTCCTTTAATTTTTTTTTTTTGGCTAAATTTTGTTTGTATTAAAGGAACTAATTTACAAAGGCAAGGGGAATACCCCAGAAATATAGCTACATCATCTGTGGACATGCCCAAGATGAGGAAGCTATACAAGGAGACTATACCAGAAACCAACGAGCTAAATATAAGTAGATTACATAAATAATGACTATTAGTAGTTAGAAAGGAGAACATGTAGATATTCTATAATCCTGGCTTGGTGATAGCAGAAGTCCATCCCAATTCATTCCCAAACAACATTATCCCTTTAAAGAAGAAATAGTATCTGCTGGTCCCTAAGAGCCAAAAAATCGAGAATCCCAGCAAAAGCTTAAGCCCGAAGCATAAAAACCAGCTAAGAGAAATTAAAGTTGAAGCTATAAGTGCCCAGCCGAATCTCAAGAGCGGCAGCAACAGCTCAAATTAGCCCTCATAACCCAGCAGACTAGGGAGTTAACCACCAATTACAGTAGTGATTACAAGTAGTGGCCTTGATGAAGGATTTAGAAGAAGAGAGTCTTGATTTAATCAAATTTATAGTGTCCTTTATAAGGGACTGAGGTGGAATAGTGGTACCCTTGTGTATCATTGTGTTCCTTGCCTCCCATACTTTGTAAAAGTAGATGGCAACAATAAAACTCAATATGTTCTTGGTTAGATTAGTGCCTTGGTAGTTTTTGAGGTAGCCAATAAGAGCGTCCCATGTTATTGGGATAGAAGTCCAATTACCTAAGTCTAACACACTCTTTAGGATAACCGAAGAGTAGGTACATTCAAAGAATAAGTGCTCAAAAGTTTTAGGGTGTTGGTTGCACAAAAGACAATTCCATGTTCGGCCCTTGTAATGTTTGGTTCGGTCATTTGTAGAAAGTTTCCTTAGGAGCCCGAGCCACAAAAGAAAAGAGTATCTAGGTACATGAAGTTTATGCCAAAGGATAGAGCTCTAAGGCACCAATGGAGACCTAGCCCGAATTGATTCCCAAATTTGGTTGGCCTTAACTGTTGGAATAACATGCACATCCCACAGAATTTGATCATACTGCCAAGATGGAAAGGGAATTTAAAGAATTTACTGTCAAAAAATTATAACTTCATGATGATTGTTAGCTGGGAGATTCCATAATGAGTACGAGATGATGTGGCTAACCTTGGCAGAAGAAGGAATACCTAAATTGGACAGTAACGTGGTAGAAGGATTGATGGAAGCTCCATTCCACCATGGATCATACCAAAGAGAGTTCTGATTTCCATTGCCAATAATATACTTCAGATGTTGAAGAGCACAGGGATAAAATTCTAGTATTTGTTTCCAAGTCCAAGAGCAGTCATTGCCTACCTTAAGCTGCCATATAGACTTGTCTTGCAATAGTGTGACTTGAATCCATTGTGCCCAAAGAGACATAGTAGCATGATTGATAATATAGAGGAAGTGTTGCATCAGTAAGGCAACGTTCCAATCAAAGATGTTTTTATGCCTAATCCCCCTTCACGAGTGGGTAATGTGATTTAAGACCAAGCCACTTTAGCTTAAAACTTACATAGGGTTGGCCCTTTCCACAAAAATATGCCTAGGAGAGAATGAATCTCTCGAAGAACAGCCTTTGGGAGCATAAAATGCTTGCACCAGTAGGTTTGAAATTAACAAAGAATAGACTTTATCAACTGAAGTCAACCGGAATAGGCAAGGACCTTGGAAGTCCAGGAGGAAATATGTGATGTAATCCTTTGTACAAGAGGAACACATTCGGCATAAGATAACTTTTGAGATAGTAATGGGACCCCAAGGAATTTGGTAGGTAAGGAGCCCAGCGGAAATCCCAGCAGTGCTAGTGTAAAATCCCAAATTTTACGAATAAAGATTTAATTTTCTTGAAATATTTTTTTTAATATTATGGTGTGAAATTGAGATAATGTTATAGTTGTGGGTAGTATTTATAAATTTTGCAAAGGATGCAAGTTGTTATATAATATTCGATTGGTCAAGAAATATTTGTTTTAACAGGGAATATTCGTACGACGATACAATCATTGGTGGACCCCACAACGAAATTATTGTCGGATTGAGAAAATGACAAAAATATTTTTATGAAAATAACGGCAGAAGTTTTACCGTTAATACTGTTAAACTACTCGGTAGTAAAAGTATAGTAATATGCGTGGTTGAATAGTAGCACACAGTATTGATTATTGATGTTTACATGAAAAGTCACTCAGTTTTATTCAATTATTGCTTTAGTAATTGTTGCATAGTATCTCACGTTAATTGATTCAATCATTGTCGATATTTTATATATTATTAAATCAATAATTGAGATGACAGAGTTATTAATATTATTATTTGCAATATTAACGATGTCTAGAAGTTCTGCCAAGGAGAGGTTTGGTCACCTAATCATGCGTGCCAATAGGAGAAATCCTTATTGAAAGCCCCTCTTTCTTGGGAACGACACAGTCGATTAATAGTGTGAATTATAATAATGATGATAAAGTTTTGTTTTATTAGAATTATTGATGTAATAAAATAGAAAAACTTTTTATATAAAATAGAATATTTTTATAAAGTTATTCGTTTTATTAGACTATAAATAGAATATATTATATTCTATTATGCATAGTGTTTTGCATAGTAAAATCTTTTTATATAAAATGTAATACTTTTATAAAGTTATTTGTTTTATTAGACAATAATTAGAATATATTATATTTTATTATATATAGTGTTTGCATAGTAAAATCTTTTTATATAAAACAGAATACTTTTATAAAGTTATTCATTTTATTAGATTATAAATAGAATATATTATATTTTATTTAAAAGATTTTTTTTATTAGTAAACCAATGAACCGTCTGCTTAAAAGTAAATCAATCTGGACCGTTCAGGAATTAGTTACTATTCAGTCCATTCTCCTATAAATAGAAGCACTTTTCTTCATTATTTCTTACGAATTCACTAAAACTCTAGAGAGAGAAACTATAGAGAGAAAGAAGAAAAGTATTCTGCTACTTCACTACTCCTATATCAAGTTTGTTCCAAGGTAAGGGGTATTATTCTTTCGTATTCATGAAGAGAACCTCTGTTATTCCATTCTTTATTATTCTGTTGGAATAACCTGTTATGCAAAGTACCGCATACATGGTGAAATTATTCTGTTATTCCATTCTTTATTATTATGTTGGAATAACCTTTGCTTATGCTAAGTAATTGCATACATGGTGAAATTCTTCTATTATTTCGCTTCATTATTATTACGCGGAATATCCTCGTCTGCATGCATTTTCACCGAACTCCGGTTCCATTATTTATTATTTTGTCGGAATATCCTCATGCATGCGTTTCTTACGCCGGACCGGTTCCATTATTTATTATTTTGTTGGAATAACTCATGCATGCGGTTATCGCATGCATGGTGATTTTTGTTGTTATTTCATTCTTTATTATTCGTGAATATCCTCATGCATGCGCGTTCTGGCCTTGGACCGGTTCCATTATTTATTATTCTCGCTGAATATCCTCGTCTCATGCGCTTCTGCCTTCCGACCGGGTTCCATTATTTATTATTCGTTGGAATAACCTGTGCTGCATTTGGCCTATCGCATGCATGGTGATTTCGTTGTTATTCCATTCTTTATTATTCTCATTGGAATATCCTCGCATGCGGTTGTGTTCTTACGACGACCGGTTCTATTATTTATTATTCTGCTGGGAATAACCTATTTGTGCGCCTATCACACATATGGTGAATCCTTCTTTATTCCATTCTTTATTATTCTCATTGAATAACATGTCTATGTGGATTACCACATGCATGGTGAATGATCCTTTGTATTCATTCCTTATTAAATTGTGGAAATGATCTGTATACGTGGATTACCGTATGGCGGGTGAAAATCTATTTGCAGTTTCATATATTCTATTATACTTAGTTGGTTAAAGTTTTGGCTTCTATACTCCATGAAATTAGTAGAATATCCTGGATATTTACGCTTCATCCAGTATCTTTTCATGGAAATATTCTTCTGAGCATTCTTGAATTTTTTTCACAAAGCAGTATCATGTTGATAATTTGGACATTATTGAGTTCAGGATAAATTAACTTATAAATCTTTAAAATTTATTCTTGAACTTGTTTTGTTGAATTATTATGTCATTGTCATGATGAGTTATGATGGTTATTATGTGAACACAGGAAAGTTTCTTAGAAATCACAAAGGGTTAAAAATCAGATTTTGGTGAAAATGGAATATGAAATTCAATTGACCATATCTCCTATTATATTTCGAACTTTTGAGTGTGGTCAAGTCCTAGAGTTAGATCTATGAGTTTTCTAACTTATCCAAGTGGAATCACTGAAAATGTGTTGTAGATTTTCGTGTTGACTGATTTTAGCAAAGGAGTCAAAAACTGGAAAATACCAAAAAAGGCTACTGCCTAGAAGTTTAAAAGGGTTGTTTCGGACACTTAATTTGTGAGAAAATTCCGGCCTTTTGGAACATGGAAATATATGGTATAAAGTATGTCCTGTCAAAAAATGAGCTCATTCCAACTTAAAATGAGCAAGTTATGACTATTTCAATATTTAGGTTTTTCCGACAAAAAATGCTATAACCGGAGTTTTATAACTCCAATGACCATGAAATTTAAACTGGAAGCTCACGTTAACATGTGTAAGATCCTGCCAAGATTTGGGAGTTTCTGGAGTTAAACTTGAAGTAGCTAATTTCTTAAGGAATTAATTAGAAATTGATTTTTGAAAAATAGTATATGAATTTTAAAAATTCTAAGAAAAATATATGTTCATTATGGGACTATATTCTGCTAAATCCCAGAAAAGAAATATTTTTGGGACCGATTTGGTATTTTTTATGAAAATGGTTTAGTTACGAACATATGAGTTAAATATGTTATGTGAAGTAACAAAGTTGGAATATAGGATTTTATGGCTTGAAAATCCTATATAGGGTATATGCAGATTTTTGATAAAGGATTTGATCATTGGTGATGAAATCTTATGAGTATGGCATTTTTGAATGATTAAATGCATTTTTTGGTAAAGTAAAAACAATTGAAATAAGTTATTTATAAGTTTAAGAAGTGATTAAAATATTGTTAAAATATTAATAATATTAGATTATAAGTTTATTAAGTGATTGATAATATTTGGATAAATTTAAAGTCTTTAGTATTTATCCTTGTTTTAATTTGATTAATGTTTATATCATTGTCATCATTCTCGTGTTTATATTGTGATAAAAGTCATCTTTGGCTTACGTGCATAGATGGACTTGGTGTTATTATGACCAGGGATTATTCGGTATAGTCATGGCTGTAATGTGATGAATGATGTGGTAAAAATCCTCAGTGGCCTGTAATGCATTGATGAACAGTTTTTGGTATGATTATGACCAGCGATTATTCGGTATAGTCATGACCATTGATGATTTAATGAATATCCTTGGCCCGTAGTGCAGGGATGATTCGATGATGTGGTTTATTTATTAAGCTGAGTCTCAGCGATAAAAATTGATGAAAACTTTTTAAATCATAGATGATAGTAGATTTTATTCTCTACTTGACTCTTCTAATGGATTGCTTGTTCCGCTGCAGTTAAACTTGATGTCTATTGTATTTTATCAGTTTAACATTGTTGAAGACTAATGATAATTTATTCTGCATTATCTTGGTCATAATATTTCTTACTAGGCTAGTTGAGCTCACCCCTTTCTTTCATTATTCTCTTCAGGAAATGAGAATGTAGCCGGGACTAGTCGGGGAACGGAGTGACGGTCCAGATGATAGTATTAGTAGTCCTCACTATTCTGTTACATAGTGTGACAATAAATGTAATGAGGACTCCTTTGAGTGTGGATATTGTCTAGATGACAACATTCTTATTAAAACTCTCAGTTTATGTTTTGTCGTATTTTACACGATAGTTGTATTATTAAGTTGTATTTGAATTTTGTACCATGTATCTGGCGACTCAAGATGGGTGATGTATACCTATTTTGGGGGCGTCACAGCTAGTATACTACTCATGGTGGAAGGATCAGTGTTAGAGAGGTGGCATTGACTCTTATACAAATTAGGGATCAGTCCTGAGTAAAGTGAGAATGATAGTATGCAGGAGTTAATAATATTGACCGAAGGTAGGCTTGCATGGAAGAAGATGAGGATATCATCTGCAAACAGTAAGTGGGTAATATGGCAAGCTTTGGCCTTCCAATGGAAGTCAAACTCATGAGCAGAGGTTCCTTGTTTGAGTTTTAAGGAGAGCATTTCCATCACAAGAACAAAGAGGAACGGGGAGAGGGGATCTCCTTGACGAAGCCCAGGAGTACTACAAAAAAATCTTGCAAGTGTCCCATTCAACTTAATGGAGAACATAGCAGAGGTAATACATGCCTTAATCCAACTGATGAAGATAGGCAGGAATTGATAAGCTTTAAGGACATCCAGAAGAAACTCTCACCAAACCGTGTCAAAGGCTTTCCTTAAGTTTATCTTAGGGCATAGCGGGAAGGACCAGATTTCCTGGTGTAACCTTGGAAGAGATTTGTGCCAAGAGTATATTATCACTTATGCTCCTGCCTTTTACAAAAGCCGATTGTGCTTGATCAATAAGCAGAGGCAGAACCACTTTTAGCCTATTTGTAAGGATTTTGGCTATACATTTGTAGGTAGTATTGCAACAAGAGATAGGACGGAAATCAGCCATGGCAGTTGGATTAGAACATTTGGGAATCAAGGCCAACGCTGTGGAATTTATCCCTTTGGTTAGCTGGCTAGAGGTGAAAAAATATTGTACCGCCTTTGTGAAAGCATTCCCAACAATAGACCAACAACTAATAAAGAAATTCACGTTGAAACCATCCGGTCCAGGGCTCTTGTTGCGATTCATGGAGTTAAGCACCTTGAAGACCTCAGAATCAGATATAGGAGTACTTAGAAGAGAGGCTTGAGTTGGGTCAATCAACTTGGTTGGAAGGATGCCAAAGTTGGTAAACCCTTCATAATTAGAGGCAGAATCTGAAAATAAGTTAGAGAAGTATCCCACAGCAACTGACTCAATCTGGTCCTTGTCACGCACCATAATTCCATCAACATTTAGAACCGATAGAATTTTATTAGAATTCCATCTTTGCTTCATCATATTAGCAAAATATTCTAAATTTCAATCTCCTAAAGCCAACCAAGTAGCTCTAGATTTCTATTTCATTAAGACTTCCCCCCTATCTATAGCTTGCCAAAGCTGCTTTGAGCAATTCACCTCCCTAGCCAAAAGGTTCAGGTCATAAGGATTGTCATGGAGAAGGGACTGAACCGAGTGGAGGTCATCCCTTGCTGTTTGAACCAAGGTGGCCAAGTTACCCACTATTATGTTGAGAGAAATTAGGGCCTTCTTGGTGCATTTCAATTTCTTATAGAAGACATAGAAGGGGTTCCCATTAAAGTGGGTATCCCAAGCCAATTGGATAGCTTCCTGAAAGCCATCAATAAGGGACATGTGGTTGAAATATTAAAAGTGCCTCCATTGTTTAGTGAACTTAATACCAGTGTTGAGTAATACCAAGGAGTGATCAGATAGTCCACGATGAGCAAATGTAACTTGTGATAGATCAAACCTTGAGAACCATCCAAAATTCCCCATGGCTCTATCAAGTTTGTTGTGGACTGGTTGAGAATGTTGATTGTTCCACTAAGTAAACACAGGTCCAGTTGTACGAATATCATCCACACCAATGGAAGTGGTGCAATCTTTGAAATCTTTTTTCCCAACATCCCAGTTATCATCTGGCTGATTTGTCTCCTGCAGATCCCTTATGACATTAAAATCTCCCATTAAACACCAACTCTTAGTAGGGGATAGAGTGACCAGATCATTCCATAGAATCCTCCGTCCAGTATAAGTATTAAGCCCATACACAAAAGAAACCAAGAAGTTAGAACTATTAAAGTCTAAAGATTGAACTTTACAATGGATCATTTGGGAGGAAACAAAAAGGATATCCAATTTGCAAAGGAGAGGATTCCATCCTACCGAAATTCTACCTTTACTATGGAAGTAATAATTGAAAGCCCATTCCCAGTTAATACACAGATTTTTGGAAATTTTTGGAGCCTTAGAAGGCTTAACTCTAGTCTCAATTAAGCCAAGAATGGAAATATTATAATCTGCTATAATTTTCTTAACATAAGCCTTTTTAGGCTTTTTATTTAATCCTCTAATATTATAGGAGGCTAACATAGTTAAACTGATGGTGGTGGGGTGTTACCAGCTTTACCCTTGCCATTTCTCTTCTTAGCAGCCTTAGGATTTTCCATACCTGAAATTTGTTTGTTCTTGAGGTCTTTCCCTTCCTTTTCATCTATCACCTTGAGTTTATTAACAAGAAGAGGGTTCATAGTAACAGGAGAATCAGTGTCCGAGTCAATTAAGTGATCTGCTTGAGCCATTGGTGCAAAAGTGTTGGAGATGATCATAACTTTGCTAGAAATAGGAGTAACAGATCTAGATTTTGCTCCCCTACCAACTGTTACCCAATCATTCTTAGGAGACCCACCAGTAGCTTGCAAAGCAGACCCAGACTGTGATTTTCAGCAGAACCAGTTCCAATAGTCGCTTGCATAATATTTGTCACCATTGCATGACCATCCACTATTACTTGCATGTTATCATTTGTACCAGCCCTTGTATCTTTAGGAATCCACTTGTAGTTGGCTTTGGGACACTTGAGAGGAGAGTGTCCAAACACAAGGCATTTGGGGAATGAGGGGGGTTTGCTCTGGTATTCATCCTCAACATATTCAAATGAGTACTTCGAAGAGTAATCTTGCTTTGTGGCTACACGAATAGAAGGAGGAAAGGAAAAAAAAGCCTTGATTTCAATGCAAACTCTAGCCAAGTTCAGGAACTCATTTTAGTTATCATCTCATCCGTAAAGAGTGGTTTACCAATAGCTCTAGGACTGTAACTAATGCCTTCATCAGACCAATAGGAAAGAGGAATATTGCTAAGTTTTACCCAAATTGGAACTGAAGTGCACTCGATTTTTACAAACACGACCCCCTCTTTCCATTTCTGTAGGACCATGACTTTAGAAGTAAAGTGCAATTGACCTGATGCCAAAACATTGTCACAGTCCGAAGCTGAATTAAATTTAAAAATATAGTAATCTTTGTTGTGCAGGAAGACATGGGAAAGCCCAAGATGACTCCAAAGTCTCCTAGCTAAGGGCTCGAGTACTTTGTAGGGAAGAGATGAATGAAAGAAAATACCCCACTAGACTAGCTGCCCAGATCTGGTTGCCTCTTAGGAGCATGTCGTCAGGAGGTATAACAGACAATTCCCCATCATCAGAAGTAGGAGGGTGGTACGTAAGTTGCCTAGTAGCCCTGACAGTGGTTTTACCTACCACATCACACCAAGTTTTGGAGGCTACTTTCTCACCTTGGGCAGGTATTTCCCCTTCCTCGAGGGAAGAAGCGGGAGCTTTTACATTTGAAGGCATAGCTGACACTAGGAGACCAGAATTGACAGGACAGGAGGATGTGGGAGACCGTGCCTATTCCACCAGCCTTGAGCTTCCACCAGCCTCAGTTGCCAGAGGATTCAATGGTGCAACGCCACCCAGCCTAGCATCTTCACCAACACACTTGACCTATTGAAGAGTAGCGCCCAGAGAAGAACCAGAAGGTTCCTTGGAGGTACGATGGTTAGGATTAATCTCAGAAATCATGTGTGCATTTTGGAAGTTAACCCTCTTACCCTCCGACAAGAATTCCTGAACATCATTTGAAGTAACCCCATGAGCAGTTAGAAAAGACATTAAATGCATGTTTTTCTTCATTTCAAACACTGCTTCCTCCTTATCTTTTTGAGAGAAATGTTAGGCAGCTGAGAAAATTTCTCTAGCATTTGCTCCCATCACCTGACCGATATCTAGTTCAGATTGCAAAGCATTAGATGTAGAGTCATTTGAGCTTATGATGGGACCCGTATTACCCAGAAAAGGATCTGACTCCCCCATATCCTCGACACCAACCAAAGTAAGTAGAGAGACCGGAGAGCTCGGTCAAGAAACACCAAACTCAGCAAAGAGGTCATTTGAAGGACTACTAACTGAGTTCCCTGCTAAGAGATGGTTATGACTAACCATAATGGAAACAAAGGTAAAGAAGAGAAAGAGAGGGGAGAGGAGAGGCGACCAAAGCGAGAAAGAGTGAAACAAGGAAGGAGAAGTAGGACGGAAGGGTGGAAGGGATCAAACAATAACTAGTGAGTAAGGAAGAAGAACTAAACCAGAGACTAAAAATTTAGAGAGATGGCAGAGAACAAAAACTAGAGAGAGAAACATTATATATATATAATTGTTTTGGGCTATGTAATAAACATAATTAAAGGCTTCTCCTTTAATTATTTTGGGCTATGTAATAAACATAGTTTAACAATTTTAATATATATTACCCTAATTATTTATTTAGGATTTCCATTTCCACTCTTATAGAATTTAATTACTTACACATATCTCTTTAACTTGTAACCTAATTAGGTTTACTAAAATTAGGTTTAAATTTATTAATCACTTGAAATAATAAAATTACCCATTTAAGTTAGTATACATATTAAATACTAGCCATTCCATATTACAATAACCCGTTGGTTATTCAATCATCTCACCTAATGTATAATTAGGTTATGAAGCTTTCATTTTTAATGTAATCTATAAATGTATATATCCATAACTATAGTATATATGTTTATTTAGTCATGCACCACTTCTCATATGTTATCACATATTAAATCACTATATAGCACAAAGTTTTAAATATCAATAATGTATATACATAAAGAGACTTGAAAATCCTGGTTATTACAGGAAGACCTTGGATCCACATAGCAGGACTCATCCCATCCACTCTTCATTAACAACTTAAGTATATCATCAACAGTAATCTGGTCATTGTCAAAGCTGAACCAGAATATCCTGTCCAAAGTGATATACCTCTCATAAGTTTCAATGAAGAAGTTGAGCATGTCATCTTCCAAGCCCTTGAGGTGAGCAACACTCACTATCAACCCATTAGGGCTCAACTCTTAAACCTAAAGTTTCCATCAAAGTAATGTCGGCCATCAAGAGATGATATCCTTGGGTTTCCAACCAGGAAAAGGGTTAGGAAAGAATCAACAAGGAATCAAATGTCCAATTCCAGTTCCCAACTAGACAGGGAAAGCCAGACTAGGTTACTCCTCTAGGTCCAGTCACAGGGACCCGCATAAGCATACACCGATTCATTCATTTACAAGGCTACTGCCTAAACTTACAAATGCAGATTTTGTACGGCCTCCAAGGAAAATTCTAGTCTCCATGGTAGGTACGCTGTTTCCTAAGCCGATACCGGTTAATGGGAAAGAAGTCCTGATTCCAGACCCAGACATGGAGGAAAGGAATCAAAGGCTCAAATAAGACATAAGGAGACGACTATCAAAGATGTATTTTCTAGCACATACCAATGGTATGAACAAGGATATCTTAGATGATGACTACTCAGATGTCATGGTCATCATTCAAGAGGAGGAGGACGATAACCGACCATTCATCATAGCTGTCCACCAGAACTTGACCCTTGGCAATTGGAGCAGCACTCCTTGCATTTACTAACAAGGGTAAAAAGGGCAGAAAACCCCTCTACCCTGTAGATAGCAATAACTTCTTACTTTTGTTGCATAGTATTAGCAGTTGCTTTTGTCATGCCATGCTAACACTTTGTATGATTAAACAGTTTCATATATTAAGTGAAAACATTTTGTTTCAGGACTCTAAAGTTAGATATATCTAAACTTGCTGATGGAGTGCCAATTCTTCACAAGGACTGCAACTTTGATGTAAATTAGAACTCTGACTTAATGGAGATTGAATAAGAGGACTACGTGGTGCCTCAGGAGATCAAAGAATGGGTCAAAGATAAACCCAAGCCAAATCTTGATCAAACCACCTCCTACAACCTTGTAACCTCAGAAAACCCCAAACAAATCCAGATTGGTACGAACCTTACCCCAAGCCAGAGGAATGACATAGTTATTTTATTGACCCAATTCAAGGATGTGTTTGCGTGGTCTCATGAAAACATGATTGGTCTGTCGATTGAAATCGTCATTCATCGCTTACCCATTAAAGAGGGATTCAAGCTAGTCAAACAAAAACTCAGGCGATTAAAATCAGAGTGGAGTTTAGAAGTCAAGGAAGAAATTGTGAAACAATTTCAAGCCGACATCATCATTGTATGACTCCAAATTTTATGAATAAAGATTAATTTTTTTCTCGAAATATATTTTTTGAATATTATGGTGTGGATTTGATATAATGTTATAGTTGTGGGTAATATTTATAATTTTTGCAAAGTATGCAAGTTGTTATAAAATATTTGATTGGTCGGAGAATATTCTTTTTGTCGGGGAATATCCGTACGACGACATAATTATTGGTGGCCCCACAACGAAATTATTGTTGGAATGAGAAAACGACAGAATTATCTTTTTATAAAAATAACGGCAAAAGTTTTACCGTTAACTGTTGAAATATCCGGTGTTAAAAGTACAGTAATACACGTGGTTACATAGTAGCAGACGGTATTGATCATTGATGCTTATATGAGAAGTCACTCAATTTTATTCAATTATTGCTACAGTAATTACTGCATAGTATCTCACGTTATTTAATTCAATTATTGTCAATATTTATATATTAGTAAATCAATAATTGAGACGATACAGTTATTCATATTTTTATTTGTATTATTGACGATGTCCAAAAAGTTCTGTCGAGGAAAGGGGTTTGGTCACCTAATTGCGCGCCAATAGGGAGAAATCCTTTTCGGAAAGCCCCCTCTTTCTTAGAAATGATCTGGTTGTTAAATATTGTGAATATTAATAGTGATGAGTAAATGTTGTTAAAAATATTGAGGGGATTTTATGAAGTATTTGTTGTATATATTGTCATATTATTTGGACCCCCATTTACCCATTTTTCAAAATAATCGGGAGAAATTTATTCTTTATAATAAAGGTGGGGGCCACATGTGGGGCCCATATGTGGAAGAAATGATTTTTGAAATGGGGGTGGGGAGAGTATACGTAAGGGGAGGGAATATATATATAATTGGTGTGTATGTATGTGATAGTGATATATATGAAAGGTGTGTGTGTGTGTGTGTATGTGTGATAGTGAAAGGTGTAAAGTGTGTGTGTGTGATAGTGAAATGTGTAAGATGTGTGTGTGTGTGTGTGTGTGTGTGTGATAGTTAAAGGGTAAGGTGTGGGTGTGGGTGATAGTGAAAGGGTAAGGTGTGTGTGTGTGTGTGTATGTAGGAAGAAAAATGAAAATGGGGTGGGGGGAAGGTTTACGTGAATTAGAGGGAGTATATATATAATATATATGTGATTTAAGTGTGCATGTGTGTGTGTGTTATTTAGTCTGTGTGTGTGAATTAATGTGATGGGAGGGGGATACCTTTGTCGTAAGGAAAATGTTATAATTATAATTATATATATATATTATAAGTTTTGTTTTATTTGATTATAAATAGAATATATTATATTTATTTAAAGTTTTGTTTTATTAGAATATTTTATTGCGTAGTATTGCATAGTAAATCAAAATTTTCAAACGATTCGATTAAATCTAATTCGAATTACTTCGTGAATTAGCTTACGCTAAATCTTTGATTAAAATTTTCAAATAGTATCCTTTCCATTCTCCTATAAATGAGATGCTTAGTTAGAATTGAAAATCACACCAGAATCAGAGAATTCTTCTTCTATAATATTGAGTGTATTTCTTTAGCGTTTTAAGAAGCTTTGAGCATAGAAAATAGTGAATGTTTTCTTCATGAATATTGTCGCTCTACCAGTCAAAATACTCATCTTTTTAAGGTAAGGGGTATTATTTATTTCATATTCTGAAGAGATATTATTTTTCGTATTCGTATGAATATTATTTTCGTTCAATATTCGTAAGGAATATCATTTTCGTTCAATATTCGTAAGGGATGTTATTTTTGTTCAATATTCGTATGAAATAATATTTTCTTTCATACTCTGTAGTATGTAAGTAATATTATTTCGTTTCAGATTTCGAATTCTACACTCGTTTTGTTAAAGTTTTGGCTTCTATACTCCATGAAATTAGTAGAATATCCTTGATATTTGCACTTCATCCAGTATCTTTTCATGAAAATATTATTCTAAGCATTCTTGATAAGTTTGAACTTTTTCATGCTGGAGTACTATTCACGGGGTTACTATTCTCAAAATACTATTCATGGGGTACTATTCACTCAGGTACTATTCACCCGGGGTACTATTTATGACAAAAAAATGATTTCTTTTTGATCCAAATCATTTTTGATACAATATCATTCTTAAATTTTACTCCACAAAGCAGTATGATATTGGCAATTTGATCATTATTGAATTCTGAATAAATTAAATATAAATCTTTAAAAACTTATCTTTTGCTTTCTTTTAATTGAAATCTTATATCATTGTCATCATCCTCATGCTTATATTATGATGAAATTCATCTGTGCCTGTAGTGCATAGATGGACTTGGTATGATTATGACCACGTATTATTCGGTATAATCAAGACCGTAATGTTATATATAATGGGGTAAAAGTCCTCATTGGCCCGTAGTGCATTGTTGGAAAGTTTTTGGTATGATCATGAGCATGGGTTCTCTTCGGCCACGGGTACAAAGATGAATTGTTTTATAGTGTTATCATGACCGTTGATGAAAACACGAATATCCTTGGCACGTAGTGCATGGATAATTCGTGGTCGTGAAACTAATGAATGTCCTTGGCCTGTAGTGCATGGATAATTTAGTGATGTGGATTATTTATTAAAGTTGAGTCTCAGGGATAAAATTGTTGATAAACTTTTAAATCATAGAAGATAGTTGATATCATGCTCTACTTGACTCTTCTAATGGGTTGCTTATTCTGCTGCAGTTGTTAATCTAAAACTTGTTTTCTATTATATTATATCAGTTGTTATACTGTTGAAGGTTAAGGATAATTTATTCTACATTATCTTAGTCATAATATTTCTTACTGGGCTAGTTGAGCTCACCCTTTTCTTTCATTGTTCTCTGGAGGAAATTAGAATATAGCTGGGACTATTCGGGGAATGGATTGACGGTCCAGATGGTTGTTTTAGTAGTCCTCACTATTATGTGAAATAGTGTGATAATAATTGTAATTAGATTGAATTTGAGTGTGGATATTGTCTAGAACAGAATTGTCCGTGTTAAAACTCTTAGCTATGTTTTGTCGTATTTTACACGACAGTTGTATAATTAAGTTTGTATTTGGATTATGTACCATGTATTTAGCGACTCAAGATGGGTGATGTATACCTATTTTTGGGGCGTCACAATTGGTATCAAAGCATAGGGATATAATCCCTGGCTAAGATTTGAGACTAGAACTAGGAGGGGAGAGACGGGTATTTCCTTCGCTAGTATGACCTACCTAAGTTTATTTGCTATTAAATTGGTCGGTCAAAATATAGGGATAATATGTGGCATGTAAATTAACCCTTGTTTTGTGGCAGTATTTGAAAATGGCATCTAAAAATGTTGAGATAAGCAATAAAGCACATGAGACCGTTGAGTCACCAACGATCAATACCCAGTATAATGTGCATCAGGAAGGTAATAATCCTCCTATAAACAACACCGACCAAATGACGAACGATGGTACATTTAGGAGCTTTTTAGAAATCATGATACACCAAATGAGAGAGACTCCTATTCATGATGCAGGTGGAGTCAATGGTAACTCATGGATGGTCACTACTAAATAGTTCAAGGAGCTGGGACCACCGAAGTTTTTGGAAAAGCCAGAACTACTTAAGGCAGAGACATGGATAAAGCAGATCACCGAGATATTTGATGGCTTGGAATGTTTAGAGGAACAAAAGGGTCCCTTTGCCACCTTTATGTTGCGTGAAGAGGCAGATTACTAGTGGGAATCTGTAAAAACGTACCCAGCCTGCCACACACAAAATTTCTTAGGAGAATTTCTAAGAATATGACCGTATCGCAGTATGAGGCTAGGTTTGCCGAGTTATCCCGATTTACATCCCATTTGGTAAATAATGAGGAGAGAATGACGCGAATGTTTCTGCGAGGTTTGAAACCCAAAATACGTCAATACCTTATTTCTCACAAACTTTGCTTGTATTCAGATGTTATAAATATGGCTCAGTTTTTGGAACGCGATAATGAGACAACCCAACCAAGAAAGAGCAGCCGACAAATTGATAATACCAATGGTAGCAGTCATCAAAGCGGTGACAACAAACGTGGAGGGAATCAATATACAAAAAATGGTAACCACTTAAGTGGTAATCATGGCCAAGATGTTAGAAGTGGAAATTTTAAGAAGAGAAGGTTCAATAATGATGGAGAGACAGCTTCACCAGCACCCGTTTCCAAGGAAGAAGAACGACCACCAGTCGTATGTTTCAAATGCAGACAGGAGGGACACATCTGTCCAAACTGTACGCAGCAACCCAAAGCATGCTTCAATTATGGAAGAGAAGGTCACCTAGCTCGATTTTGTCGTGTAGTGAAATTAAGTCCATCTGGGATAGTGACGTCAAAGGATGTCCCAGACAAGTCAAAGCTGGTAGTTTAAGTGAGAGCATTTGTCGAGGAACCCAAATGAAGTTATCACGGGTAAGTTAATCATAAACTCTTGCGAAGTCTATATCTTGTTAGACACTGGTTCTACCCACTCTTTTATTTCACCTAGTTGTGTTCAACGTTTGAACTCGACTTTTGAGAAATTAGACTTTGAGTTGTCTGTTGAAACTTCGTTAGGAGAAACCTTCGTTACCTCCACTGTTTATAAATCTTGTTTAATTCAAATCGACACTTTCACGTTACCAGTCGATCTTATCTCTTTGAAAATACTTGCATTTGATGTGATTTTAGGAATCGACTAGTTAACTACTCATCATGCTAAAATTGATTATTTTTGTAAGGTTGTTAGTTTTCATATTTCTAACAAACCTGTTATGGGAATTCAAGCAACCAAACTACTAAAGTCAATCACTGTCATATCAAGCCATAAGTAAAGAGCCCCGAGCCTTTCGCTGGTAACTTTCTTGTGTGGGATGCACCGAAGCCAAACTTTCTGTAGGGGACGCCGTGAATAAACGGTGGTAAGTTGATAGGTATCAATGTAATGTGTTATCCAAGTCTTGGATAAGAGTCACAATTTTGAATGATATGTCTATCGTTAATAAATTTCCTGACGTATTCCCTGAAGACTTCTTAGCCTACCCCAGAGCGTGAAATTAAATTTTTTATTGACCCTAGTACAAAACCCATTTCTAAAACCCTAAAATATTTCTTCACTTAGAACGAACGTAACATGCGCCAAAGTCGTTGGTTAAAACTGTTGAAAGATTACGACAATACCATTCAATACCATCTTAGAAAAGCGAACCTGGTAACTGATGCATTGAGTACAAGATCGTATACGTTTACGAGTGTGATATTGTTAACACAAAAGACCCATTTATTATGACTTACAAATGATGAAGATATAGTTAAAGACTCTATGGAACCACGTGAAGATAGCGAATATACGAGTAGAACCAACTTTAATCAATAAATTTAAAGCTGCTCAAGCTACAGACTCAGAGCCGATGAATGTGAAGAAGAAGGTTCAAGAAGGCGTTATTCTAGAAGCAAGAATCAACGAAGAGAGGAAATCTCAACCCTCGATTTAATTTTCCCATTTGAAATCCTCGATTGAGTGGGAACTGTGGCCTATAGACTCTCTTTACCGCCAAGTATGTCACGTGCTCATAACATTTTCCACGTATCGATGTTATGTAAATATGTGGATGACTCGAACCACATTATTAAATTAGAACTAGACGAGATAGCAGAAGATTTAACGTATAAATAGGTACCAGTTAAAATCTTAGATAAGAAGAAACATATTCTACGCTCAAAGGTTATACCTCAAGAGTTAGAATCTAGACAAGGTATCCTTACCTCTTCGGCATATCAGGTACGCACGTAAATTTCGAGGGCAAAATTTCATAAGGAGGGGAGATTATAAGACCCCAAAATTTATGAATAAAGATTAATTTTTCTCAAAATATATTTTTTGAATATTATGGTGTGGATTTGATATAATGTTATAGTTGTGAGTAATATTTATAGATTCTGCAAAGTATGCAAGTTGTTATAAAATATTCGATTGGTCGGAGAATATTCTTTTCGTCTGGGAATATCCGTACGACGGCACAATCATTGGTGGACCCCACAACAGAATTACTGTCGGAATGAGAAAACGACAGAAAAATCTTTTTATAAAAATAATGGCAAAATTTTTACTGTTAACAATTAAAATACCCAGTGTTAAAAGTACAGTAATACGCGTGGTTGCATAGTAGCACACGGTATTGATTATTGATGCTTACGTGAGAAGTCACACAGTTTTATTCAATTATTACTACAGTAATTGTTGTTCATCATATCCGCCTTGGGCGGAAAAAAGTTTCCCAGATTCGGGATGTTCATGCTTAGTCGGGAATCCGAACCAAAACAATTTGGTTGGATATCAATAGGGTTCTATCATTTTCAACGATATTTTTAAATCTATGTCTAGTCGAGTCAAATAGCTTAGACGACTTTTAATTACGGTATACATACTGGAAATCAACAAGTATGTATCAACATGTACAATAATTATCCAAGTGAGGACACTTGTATAACCATACTTAGAATTTAACGAACATAATACATATATCTGAATCTTACAGTAATATTGTATTGATAATTAATGAACGAATAAAGTTTGAGAACTTGTATGAATACTATGATTAATAATAATATTAAAGTTTAAAAGCTTATATAACCAAAATACAATTCAATAACTTACTTACACAGGTTTATTGCATAAGTAGATATAAAGAATAAAGGTACTTGCACAATGTAAAGGATAGTTCAGATACTTGCCTACACGTGTCCATTGCATAAAGTAAATGCAAGGGGTAAAGATACTTGCACAATGTAAAGGATAGTTCAGATACTTTCTTACATATGTCCATTGCATAAAGTAAATGTAAGGGGTAAAGATACTTGCACAATAAGAGTAGGGTTCGGAGACTTGCACAAGTAAAAGAGTAAGAATTAAGAAACTTTCCTTAAGCGTAGATTATCCACGTTAATAAATCAACTCTCTCGAATCCTATTTATAGCGTATTATAAGTACAAGATGCTCATTAGCTAACACATTCTTTAATTAAGCTCGACATGATTCAAGTATGCACATATGGTACAAAATCAGCTTATATGTTTATCACAGAATCAATTATCTAGTTATTTCATAAGCAAATTAAGAATGCTCAAGGTTAAGTTCTTTTTACCCATGGACTTTCTTTTTACAAGATAAACACCATGATATTACTTAATCCACACATATATACATGTATCAATAGGTTTTAATCCACTTCTAGAAATATAGGCATCATATAAGTTAACTGTCCAAAATCAGATTGCACGATCTCAAATTCCAGATCAAGGCAATTATGCTATATGGCTAAACCTAGACCCAGGCGTGAGTCTTGAGCCCCTCCGCCAAGCCAAGACTCAGTTGTTTCCTTGTGGTTTCTGTTCGGCATGAGTACAACATTCATACATAATATATTGTGTCATATTAGAGGTCTTTTTCATGTTCCTCAAGTCAATCTATGTTTCTTCTTTTAAAAAAATAATTCTGAGTTAAACATTTCAACAAGTTGAGGCCATTCGAGGTCATGAAACAACAAAGTCTAATATGCTTGCCTTCTAAACATACAAGGTAGTCATATAACTCATATTAGGCATGCTTGTGAGTATTCATAACACATGTGAAATTAGCATCGCTTTGGTTGAAAATATTCTTCGTTTATGCTTTACTTGAATTATGATACACAAGTATGGTATATATAAGTTTATGTTACATGAGTGAGTCTAAGAGTATAATCAAACATGATCACAATTATCAGATTCTAACCCTTAAGGTAGTATGTTAACATTCTCGTTCAAAGTTCGTATTTTCATTAGTAACCTTACTAGTAGGTTCTATATGTTCAATACATATGGATCATGTATAGGGATATTATAGACATAACATGACATCTTAACCCTTTAGAATCTAGATATTCATGTGATGCAACTATATTTTGAAAATATGTTCAAGTTTGCTTTTGAAACTATTTTAAACTTGAATAATGCAATTTAACACACACAAGACAACTTTAAGGCTCTAATCATATGTAGTCAAGTCATGTTATCATGCTCGCAAGGTCAGAAAATAATGCATGTAGTATGCATGTTAGCTCACTATACTAGGTTAATTACTTCTTTAATACAAATCCTAAATAAGGTGGTCATGAGCAAAGAACTATGAATTATATAAACACAAGTTAACGGGTTATACATGCATTTCTAAATCATACCAACATACTTGCGAGTTAGTACATAACCATGGCATACATATATCTCAAGTTCTTTTCTAAAGTCTTAATTTTCATCTAAACTATATGCTTTTAATCTTCATGTACGTTATCCTAGTAAAACATGCTCGCATTAGGTTAATATACTTATATATACACATTACACATGCTTGCATGCTTGTTTAAGTCATAATAATTGATCACACTTTGTAGAATTTTTAACGTAAGATGTAAATCGAATAGAGATCTACAGAAATTTACTACACACATTATTATAGGCATGCGATTCTAAGCCATGTCCGTTCGAGTCGAGAACGACTTGCTTTTTAGCGAAATTTAGCCCAAACACAGAAATTATACACAAACTTGATTCTAAACATTCATATATCAGTTTAAACATGCTTATATGGTTATATAACAACTATGTTCTCATTACCCAATCCTTATTATCATCTAACTGCACCTAATTTAGAATTTGAAAATTCAAGAATGGAAATTTAACAAAAACTGAAAATGAAGAACAAGAAGAATCTTTTAAGTTGCAATTTGCTTGTTAATTCACACTCCTTCTACTGATATATATACAATCACTCACTCTATCTATGCTTTCAATCCCACACCTTAGCAATTCTCAGCAATGGCAATTGGGAAAGGAGATGTGTTGCATTTATATAGAAACAAAAACACAGACAATGCATATATACACCAAATTAAACCAATGAGAATGTTAGATTACATGAAGGTTAAGAGAGAGTTAGTAAATGGTAGTTGAAGATAATCATCATAGCCAGTCCCCCCATAATCATGAGCTAGAAAAGCTTGGAAGAAAGAAGAGAAAATAGGCCTTAGCCTTTATGGGATTCACGTGAAGGATAAGTAAAGAACAATTGGGACACAAATTTTGGGACAACCCAAATACTCAGCAATCTTGTAATACTTATACAATTTCCTACCCTTATGTTATATAGTATACACATCAACCATACATTAGTTATAATTTAATGTCACAATATGATTTACATAATTAATATTTCAAGGTAGTAGATGTAATATGGAAATGTAACATACATATAATACATGTACATTTTATCACACCGGTATACTTTATTAAAATAATAGTTTACAATATGATCATGGTATATTATTCTAATATATACCCACATACATATTGTCACATACACCTTTCATGATGTATTCATATCATATAGTTTCAATAAATTTTAATATATGGTTACTATATATAGTATAGTCACATAAGTGTCATACTACAATATATAATGCAGTTGTAATCCATATATAATATATTTAATTATTGCACACTTGCACATAACAGTCAATGTAATCTTATGATATTAATAACTCACTTATTTGTTTGATGTCAATTAGATAAATTATTTATCGATTAATTAACAATAGTAGTAATTAATCCTTTCCTCATTGATTAATTTCCATAACAATTAATATAAATTAATCATTCACTTAATAATTCCTTCATTGATTAATATCAATATAATGTACTTTTATCATATGGGTTATTAATGTTACACATATAACAAAAGTGTTCCATTTAATTTCTAAAGTACAAAATTAATATCTTCAACTGATCATTGGCCTTGTTTGTGCATTTGTTGTAATCTTAGGGGCGCTTGCATTGCGTTGTACTCGATTTGTCATGTCAAGACTGGTTTAACTTCAAGCCAGTGTCAACCTCCATCGCCATACTCATTTTTTTCACGACATGAATTAATGTCCACATGAGTGATATTGCAAATCTAAGAGTGTATTCATTACTTATCATAATAATCCTAATAATTATATCATATATACAATAATCATATATTCACGAAAAATAAATAATAACTATTTTTATTACACAATTAATTTATTATAAGAATATAATCTATAATGATCAATAATTCTTAAAAAGAAATTATTTACAATTATTCATATAATAAATAAATTTTATTTATCACATATGTATATATATTTTACTTTACACATATGCCCACCTTTATATATATAAAAAAATTTATATCCAAAATTTCTTATTTAATTATATTAAAAATATTGGGTTATTACATTCACCCTCCCTTATAAGGATTCTGTCCCCGGAATCACCGCTTTAGAACTTATAGACACTAGGGCAAATAACATACACAATCACTTCAAGTAGATCCCGATCAGATTCGATCGAACTGATCTTTAACTATTCAACATAAAACTTGTCTCTCTGATTATATAGAAATTTGATTTCTAACAGAACTCAAATTCCTCCTTTAAAATTTCATTATAACATAATTTACTATATTTAAGAAAAATCATATATACGAAAATAAAATTTATACGAATAATACCTGGAGTTCCATCCCCGGCTGCTACGGTATCCTGAACGATTATGTTGAAGACTATTGTGGTTGATTTTGTTGAAGTTGGTCCTGGTATCGCCAGTCTTCCGCTGCCTTTCCCCGTATTCACGCTTGCTACATCCATTCTCTTTTTTGGACAGTCTTTTACCTTATGTTCCGTTGATTCACACAGAAAACACCCACTGCTCATCCTAGGATTGGGGTAGTTAGGAGAGATATGTCCCTCCTGTCCACACTTATAGCACACAAACTTACCACTAAGACACTCAACAGAATGATTCTTCCCATAATTCTTACACAGCACCGCCTACTTCTTCACACCTTCTTGTTTGACTTGGACATTCCCAAAGTTGTTACACTTTATTTTGTCACCCCTACTTCCACTATTAGTTTCCACCTTCACAGCTCCCTCGACTTTGCCCTTGCTCCTTTTCTCCTTATTGTAGAGGTTCATGGCCTCACTTCCCTCCTTGGCTATAATAGCCTTTTCCAAGAGTGCTGCAAATGTAGAGATCTGCAACACCGCCACCTTGTTGTAGAGCTAGGGTTTTAATCCCAGCTCAAACCTCCTTGCCTTCCTAGCCTCCGTATCAACTTGATGCGGAGCAAACCTAGCTAATTCATTAAACTTTGCGGTATACTCCGTAACTGTAAAGTTCTCCTGCTTCAATTCTAAAAACTTCACCTCCATCCTAGCCTGCATACTGGACGAGAAATAGTTCTCAAAGAACATCATCATAAACCTAGTCCATGCTATCATTTCTTCTCCTACCCTAGCTTGATTTGCCTCCCACCAGAAATTCGCCTCTCCTTTCATCATATAGGTGGCAAAAGCTATCTTTTGCCCCTCAGCTACCCTAGCGACTACAAACGTTTTTTCCATTTTTGTAACCCAAGTTTGGGCTTCTATCGGGTCAGTGGTACCTCTAAATTCTGGCGGTCCTACAGCCTTAAAATCCTTGATGTTCGCAAATTGATTGTTTGGTTAATTTCCCACGGTCGGCATTCCATTCTGCAGGGCTTGAGCCACCATGTTCGTAAAATTCTGCATTTGATCTGGTTGTTGTCCTTCAGCATTATTGACGGATTCTTCTGCCCTTTGGTTTCAAGTTTGACGTCTTGGCGGCATTGTCTGGTTAAATTATACTTTATTAACTTATATTCTAAACCTTATCGTATAAGTTTAGTATTTCAAACTTATTCCATTAATCAAACATATATTCATATTCATTCAACTATTTCATAGTACATAGCATAACATATACTGCTTTAAACATCCGATATCCCTTTGTGACCACAAAAGTCGGGAATCGCTACCACAATTTACACAAAATGTGAAAATATTATATTACACAAACATACTTATCATAGAATACACGTATTCAAATAGTACTTATACTACTTATTCATTATGCCTTCTCCTGATCCTGGATAACCTTTCGCTCAATGACCTTCTAATCCACAAACAAAACATGCTCCTTGGTTTGGATTGGGATAATGAGAAGAGAAATGTCCCTTATGTCCGCAATTGTAACATATCTTTCTCCCTTTCCCGCATACGCCTTCATGTTTCTTGCTACAGTTTGTACACTTTTCTATTTTGTTAGCGTTCTCTTGTTTATTTTCAGAACTTCTTAAGTCGCGATCGTTCATCTTTCTTTTCCCCTTCTTACCCAAAACTACACACGATATGTTGATTTTGGCTCCCATTTGATCAATTTGGGTTTTAAGCTTATCTTGTTCATCCATTATTTCGATTAATGCCTTTCGCAATTGACTATTTAGTACCTTTTCTATTTCCCACAACTTTTCTATAGAAGAAACCTTGTTCCTTAGATTCTACACTTCAGTTGATGCTTGATCAGCTCCAACTTCGGTGTCCGAATCACTATCTGTTAGTTTCATCATTTCTGGGTCCGGTACTATATTTTCCAAAATGATCACCTCATCAAGGCTATCTTCAACGTGAGCCTCTATTTCAGCTATTGGCTTTGATATTGCCTTGGTTATGGAGATTGGCTCCTTCTTTACTATCCGAGGGTGTCCTAATCCTTTTCGTCCTAACATCTACACACATAAATTATCCTGATTAGCATATATACACACAACAAATAATAATTTTTTTATAAGTTATCTTTTATTTGATTTGACGATGAATTTATTCAACTCATCTCCCTTTAGAATCTATATGAGTTATTTGTATTTTCAATGTTTCCCCTCTATCCTAAGGCTATAGCCTTAGGTCTATCCCACCTATGGTTTCTTACACTAAAGCTCTGATACCAACCTATGACGCCCCCAAATTCAGGTACTTGAAACCCAAATTCAGTGCTTCACGATACCATTTCTTTTAGCAGAATAATAATAATATTGTCATAAATATCAAACTTAATTTACATATCAGAGTTGTCTAAATCCTAGGTACGCGACCTTTAAAACATTTCATTACATGATACATAATAAATATCATCATCTTATTTAATTCTAGCTATTACATAAAATAATACAAACTTATTCTATCAGCTTTCCTTTCCTTTTGTTCTTGGCAGAGCCCTCTGGTTGATCATACTTAACTGAAAACATTTGCATAAAGCAAGAATGAGCATTTGAGTGTCCAACAAGTAATAGAAAACAATAAACATTAGCTGAAAGGATTAAATGTTTTCTTTGAATGTCACTTCTACAACGAAGCAATAGTTGTGAAGTAAACTGAAGCAATTCTAATCAATATAACAATTCTATTTCAAAATTTTGAAACTACGCACTGACTATAAATAGAGAGCAGTCGACAGACTATGAACTTTGTTTTCAATTTTCGAAAAGGTTTAACAGAACTTCATCTGTAAACCGTCATAACTTACAGGCACGAGGGTGATCAGCCCGTTATGCCCTGTATTGATCAATACTACATACCAGAATGATATTCTCATTCATCATATCTGCCTTGGGATCATAAAAGTTTCCCCGATTCGGGATGTTCATACTTAGTCGGGAATCTAAACCAAAATAATTTGGTTGGATATCAATAGGGTTCTATCATTTTCAACGATATTTTTTAATCTATGTCTAGCCGAGTAAAATAGCTTAGACGACTTTTAATTAAGATATACATACTGGAAATTAATAAGTATGTATCAACATGTACAATAAATATCCAAGTGAGGACACTTGTATAACCATACTTAGAATTTAACAAACAGAATATATATATATATATATATATATATATATATATCTGAATGTTACAGTAATACTGTACTAATAAACAATGAACGAATAAAGTTTGAGAACTTGTATGAATACTATGATTAATAACAATATTAAAGTTTAAAAGCTTATATAACCGGAATACAATTCAATAACACAAGTTTATTGCATAAGTAGATATAAAGAGTAAAATAAGAGTAGGGTTCGGATACTTGCATAAGTAAAAGAGTAAGAATTAAGAAACTTGCCTTAAGCTTAGATTATCCACGTTAATAAATCAACACTCTCGAATCATATTTATAGCGTATTATAAGTACAAGATGCTCATTAGCTAACACATTCATTAATCAAGCTCGACATGATTCAAGTATGCACATATGGTACAAAATCATCTTATATGTTTATCACGAAATCAATTATCTAGTTATTTCATAAGCAAATTAAGAATGCTCAAGGTTAAGTCCTTTTTACCCATGGACTTTCCTTTTACAAGACAAACACCATGATATTACTTAATCCTCACATATATACATGTATCAGTAGATTTTAATCCACTTCTAGCAATTTAGGCATCATATAAGTTAACTGTCCAAAATCAGATTGCATGATCTCAGATTCCAATCAAGCGTTGTAATTACTTATGGCTAAGCTTAGGGCCCAAGTGCAGAATAGATCCTTTTTAATGCCAAGACTCAGCTATTGCCTTGTGGTTTCTCTTCAACATGAGTACAACATTCATACATAATATATTTTGTCACGTTAAAGGTCTTTTTCATGCTCCTCAAGTTAATCTAGGTTTCTTCTTTAAAAAAATAATTCTAAGTTAAACATTTCAACAAGTTAAGGCCATTCGAGGTCATGAAACCACAAATTCTAATATGCTTGCCTTCTAAACATACAAGGTAGTCATATAACTCATTTTAGGAATGCTTGTGAGTATTCATAACACATATGTGAAATTAGCATCGCTGTGGTTGAAAATATGCTTTGTTTAAGCTTTACTTAAATTATGATACACAAGTATGGTATATATATGTTTATGTTACATGAGTGAGTCTAAGAGTATCCTCAAACAGGATAACAATTATCAGATTCTAACCCTCAAGGTAGTATGTTAACATTCTCGTTCAAAGTGCATTTTTCATTAGTAAACCTTACTAGTAAGTTCTACATGTTCAATACATATGGATCATGTATAGGGATATTATAGATATAACATGCATCTTAACCCTTTAGAATCTAGATATTCATGTGATGCAACTATATTTTGAAAATATGTTCAAGTTTGCTTTCGAAACTATTTTAAACTTGAACAATGCAATTTAACACATAAAAGACAACTTTAAGGCTCTAATCGTATGTAGTCAAGTCATGTTATCATGCTCGCAAGGTCAGAATATAAAGCATGTAGTATGCATATTAGCTCACTATACTAAGTTAAAAACTTGTTTAATACAAATCCTAAATAAGGTGGTCATGAGCAAAGAACTATGAATCATATAAACACAAGTTAACGGGTTATACATGCATTTCTAAATCATACCAACATGATTGCGAGTTAGTACATAACCATGGCATACATATATCTCAAGTTCGTTTCTAAAGTCCTAATTTTCATCTAAACTATATGCTTTTGATCTTCATGTACGCTATCCTAGTAAAACATGTTCGCATTAGGTTAATATACTTATATATACACATTACACATGCTTGTATGCTAGTTTAAGTCATAATAATTGATCACACTTTGCAGAATTTTTAACAAAAGACAGAAACTGAAAATAGAGACCGGCAGCCTTAATACCTTGCTAGACTCTCAATGTTATTATTAGTAGCAATGCTATTATGTCCTGGTTCGAGTCGAGAAGCGATGCTCTTGACGTAAATTTAGCCCAAACACAGAAATTATACACAAACTTGATTCTAAACATTCATATATCAGTTTAAACATGCTTATATGGTTATATAAAAACTAAGTACTCATTACCCAATCCTTATTATCATTTAACTGCACCTAATTTAGAATTTGAAAATTCAAGAATGGAAATTTAACAAAAACTAAAAATGAAGAACAAGAAGAATTTTATACCTTGCAATTTGCTTGCTAATTCACACTCCTTCTACTGATATATATATATATATATATATATATATATATATATATATATATATACAATCACTCACTCTATCTATGCTTTCAATCCCACACCTTAGCAATTCTTAACAATGGCAATTGGAAAAGGAGATGGGTTGCATTTATAGAGAAACAAAAACACAGACAATGCATATATACACCAAATTAAACCAATGAGAATTTTAGATTACATGATGGTTAAGAGAGTTGGTAAATGGTAGTTGAAGATCATCATCATAGCCACTCCCCCCATAATCATGTGCTAGAAAAGCTTGGTAGAAAGAAGAGAAAATAGGCCTTAGCCTTTATGGGATTCACGTGAAGGAGAAATGAAGAGCAATTGGGACACAAATTTTGGGACAACCCAAATACTCAGCAATCTTGTAATACTTATACAATTTCCTACTCTTATGGTATATAGTATACACATATCAACCATACATTAGTTATAATTTAATGTCACAATATGATTTACATAATTAATATTTCAAGGTAGTAGATGTAATATGGAAATGTAATATACATATAATACATGTACATTTTATCACACCAATATACTATATTAAAATAATAGTTTACAATATGATCATGGTATATTATTCTAATATATACCCACATACATATTGTCACATATACCTTTCATGATGTATGTATTCATATCATATAGTTTCAATAAATCTTAATATATGGTTACTATATATAGTATAGTCACATAAGTGTCATACTACACTATATAATTTAGTTGTAATCCATATATAATATATTTAATTATTGCACACTTTCACATAACAAATCGATGTAATATTATGATATTAATATCACTTATTTGTTTGATGTCAATTAGATAAATTATTTATTGATTAATTAACAATAGTATTAATTAATCCTTTTCTCATTGATTAATTTCCATAACAATTAATATAAATTAATCATTCACTTAATAATTCCTTCGTTGATTAATATCAACATAAGCGTTTTTTATCCATGGGGGTATTAATGTTACACATATAACAAATGTGTTCCATTTAATTTCTAAAGTAGAAAATTAATATCTTCAATTTGATCATTTGGCAATGGTTGTGCGATTTATACTCTTCGGGAGGGCGCTTAATCTGCGTCAGTACCACAACGATGTCAAGACTGGTTTAGCTTTAAGCTAGTGTCAACCTCCATCGTCATACTCGTTTTTTTCACGACATGAATTAATGTCCACATGAGTGATATTGAAAATCTAAGAGTGTATTCATTACTTATCATAATAATCATAATAATCATATCATATATACAATAATCATATATTCACGAAAAATAAATAATAACTATTTTTAGTATAAAATTAATTTATTATAAGAATATAATCTATAATGATTAATAATTCTTAAAAAGAAATTATTTACAATTATTCATGTTATAAATAAATTTTATTTATCACATATGTATATATATTTTACTTTACACATATGCCCACCTTTATATATATATATATATATATATATATATATATATATATATATATATATATATAAAAATTATATCCAAAATTTCTTATTTAATTATATTGAAAATATTGGGTTATTACAGAAATGATCTCGATTGTTAAATATTACGAATAATAATAGTGATGAATAAATGTTGTTAAAAATATTGAGGGGATTTTATGAAGTATTTATTGTAAATATTGGCGTATTATTTAGACCCCTATTTATCCATTTTTTAAAATAATCGGTAGAAATTTATTCTTTATAATAAAGGTGGGGGGCACATGTGGGGCCCACGTGTTGAAGAAATAATTTTGGAAAGGGGGGGGATAGTATACGTAAGGGGAGGGAATATATATATATATATATATATATATATATATATATATATATATATACATAATATGTGATTTAATTGTGTGTGTTATTTAGTGTGTGTGTGTGTGTGTGAATTAATGTGGTGGGAGGGGGATACCTTTGCCGTAAGGCAAAAGTTATAATAATAATTATATATATATATATATATATATTATAAGTTTTATTTTATTTGATTATAAATAGAATATATTATATTTTTTTTAAAGTTTTCGTTTTATTAGAATATTTTATTACATAGTGCTGCATAGTAAATCAAAATTTTCAAACGATTCAGCCGAACGAATTCACCCGTGAATTCATTTTGTGCGTTTGTGATTAAAATTTTCAAATAGTATCATTTTCATTCTCCTATAAATAGGATGCTTAGTATGAATTGAAAATCACCCCAGAATCAAAGAATTCTTCTTCTATAATATTGAGCGTATTTCTTTAGCGTTTTAAGAAGTTTTGAGCGTAGAAATTAGTAAAATTTTTCTTCAAGAATATGTCTGCCCTACTAGTCGAAATACTCTTCTTTTTAAGATAAGGGGTATTATTTATTTCATATTCTGAAGAGATATTATTTTTCGTATTCGTATGAATATTATTTTCGTTCAATATTCGTAAGGAATATCATTTTCATTCAATATTCGTTGTCTTCGTTTAATATTCGTAAGGAATATTATTTTTGTTCAATATTCGTAAGGAATGTTATTTTTGTTCAATATTCGTATGAAATAATATTTTATTTCATACTCCATAGTATGTAAGTAATATTATTTCGTTTCAGATTTTGAATTCTACACTCGTTTTGTTAAAGTTTTGGCTTCTATACTCCATGAAATTAGTAGAATATACTTGATATTTGCGCTTCACGTAACGATCGAGAAATTTGTAATTTAATTTAAATATTTATGGAATTAAATAAAAAATATTTTAAATAATTTATTTATTGAGGAAAATAAATAATTGATGAATTGTGGCAAATTAATTTAGCAACTAAATTGATTAATGTTATAACAGTAGTAGTTTCGCGCTCTGTAAAAATCGAATGCATGTGTATGGGCATATGGCACTGCACACAACACGATTATCGCGTGGAGTCTTGACGACCCAGTTGTAATACTCATGGCGGCCACGCGAGTGGCCTGTAACAAACAGTGAAGTCTGCTTAATTGCAGGTCATGCATAATGGACTCGGGTTAGTTTAACATGCATGTTAAGGATATTAAAACATAAAGTGGACTACAATAACATATTGTAAGGTGTTATAATACAAAGTGTAAAAGAGTTTTAGGTGATTGTTAACTGAGTTATACAATGAAACCAAATGTGATGTTTTCAAAAGTTAGAAATGAACGAGTAAGTTATGTTAGCTCGTAATGTGATGTCAGATTCGTTAAGTATGTTAACCTAACATGATTAAATGCTAAGTTATGGTTATGACCTAAATGATGGGTTAAACCCATAAAGCTAATATTCATACAATTAATTATTGTTGTGATTTCAATGATATGTGTAGGGTAATTGGAGATTATTTTACGTTTGTATAGATTACAAACAAGGAAAGTTTCTAAACCTTATCTCTTTACAATTGAGCAAGCTTTCTAACTTCATTCTTTTCATATTGAATGCAAGTTTCTATTCCAATATTAGTATTATTGTTCAAGTTCTTAAAATTGAGCAAGCCTAATCTATCTTGAATATGTTTTTACAAGCTCTTATAACCTAAGTCGTTATATCGAGCGAGTTTTACTTTCCAAATTATTATTCAAAGCAAATATTGTTCTAATACATCGATTCAAATGAGATTGTTCTAACTCTTTTTGTTATAGCATTTTGCATGTATATCATGTTTATTCAATTATATATATTATTGATATCCGATCTTTGACTTTGATAGCCTTGTACAGTTACACATTCTTGTGTTAAACCTTTATTAATGGAAGTTGAATAGTGTTCTAAAATTCTAGAAACATTGATAAGCTAGTTTCAAACTAAACTTTCTTTAGTGCGGAAATTCTAAATTCAAATTGAGATGAACAACCCTAATATAGGGGATTTTTTTACGTGTAACGTTTAGATGTTTGTGCACAATACATGGTACAAAGGGCTGATCCCCCTAAGTACGCTAAGAAGGGTCTTTACAGTCTAATGACTATTAAGGTTAAGGTAATAATACCTATATACCGGAGACATAGTTCGTGGTCTTAAGACCCTTAGACATTGATTTCGAACTTATGTTTTATTCTTAATTCACAGAACAAGTTCCTTATTGCTAGCATTCGTTGTTCATTCTCATGTTGTTATTATTACTACTTCTTATATCAGTGAGCAATAGTTTGCTCACTCTTGCAATTAACACTACAGCTAAAGTTGAGAAAGTCGATGAGCCGTCTACTAGCAAAGGAAAGGGTAAGATGCCCAAATGTTGAAGACATATGAGAATTTTATTTTAATGAATTATGTTAAAGACTTGTTTTAATATATGATGTATTCCGCAAACTGATGTAATAATTTTAAGGTTACATTACCTGGGATTTATTTTGAGATGATGATGTAACCCTTTAATAGGGAAGATTATTGTTTAAGTTATTTAAATTATGTCTTTATCCTTTATTGATGGGTAGTCAGATGTAATAGTTTTGATAAGTGAGCACCAAATCCTATGGGAATGAAGTACTTGGATTTGGGGGTATCACAGGTTGGTATCAAAGCTTTAGGTTATGAACCTTAGGTGGGGAAACCTTAGGAAGTAACCTTTAAAGAAACAGAAAATATAGAGGTGTTCAACTCTTATCGAGTTTTAAGGAATGGATTAAGGTATTTGTGATGCCCCCAAAATAGGTACACATCACCCATCTTGGGTTGTCAGATACAAGGTACTGAATACAAATACAAACTAATTATACAATAGTCGTGTAAAATACGACAAAACTTAAATTGAGAGTTTTAATAAGAATATTGTCATCTAGACAATATCCACACTCCAAGGAGTCCTCAATACATTTATTGTCACACTATTTAACAGAATAGTGAGGACTACTAATACTATCATCTGGACCGTCACTACGTTCCCTGACTAGTCCCGACTATGTTCTCATTTCCTGAAGAGAACAGTGAAAGAAAGGGGTGAGCTCAACTAGCCCAATCAGAAATATTATGACTAAGATAATGCAGAATAAATTATCATTAGTCTTCAACAATGTTAATCTGATAAAATACAATAGACATCAAGTTTAACTGCAGCGGAATAAGTAATCCATTAGAAGAGTCAAGTAGAGCATGATATCTACTATCTTCTATGATTTAAAATGTTTTCATCAATTTTTATCGCTGAGACTCAGCTTAATAATTAACCCACGTCATTGAGTCATCCCTGCTTTACGGGCCAAGGATATTCATTAAATTATCAATGGTCATGACTATACCGAATAATCCCTGGTCATAAGCATACCAAAAACTGTCCGTCAATACACTACAGGCCACTAAGGACTTTTACCACATCATTTATAACAATATAGGTCATGATTATACCGAATAATCCCTGGTTATAATCATACCAAGTCCATCTATGCACGTAAGCCAAAGACGACTTTCATCACAATATAAGCATGAGGATGATGACAATGACATTATAATTCAAATATCATAGAATATAGAAAATATCAAGGATATTCCACTAATTTTATGGAGTGTAGAAGCCAAAATTTTAACCAAATGAGTATCATAGAATATATGAAATTGCAATGGATTTTCACCCGTCATGCGGTAATCCACGTAGACAGATCATTTCCACAATTTAATATGAAATGAATACGAAGGGTCATTCACCATGCATGTGGTAATCCATATAGACATGTTATTCCAACAAAATAATAATGAATGGAATAACAGAAGAATTCACCATGCATGCGATAGACCGCACAGACAGGTTATTCCAACAAAATAATAAATAATGGAACCAGGTCATGCGTAAACGCATAGACATGATATTCCAACAGAATAATAAATAATGGAACCAGGTCATACGTAAATGCACAGATAGGATATTCCAATAGAATAATAGAGAATGTAATAACAAAAGACTTCACTAGGCATGCGATAGACCGCACACACATGTTAATCCAACAGAATAATAAATAATGGAACCAGGTCATGCGTAATACACACAGACAGGATATTCCAACAGAATAATAAAGAATGGAATAATAGAAGAATTTCAACATGTATGCGGATTAGCATATACGAGTTATTCAATGAGAATAATAAGGAATGGAATAATGTAAGAAATTTTACCATGTATGCGGTACTTCTCATATATCAAAGTTATTCCAATGAATAATAAAGAATGGAATAACAGAAGTTCTCTTCATGAATACGAAAGAAATAATACGCCTTACCTTATAAAGAAGAGTACTCTGACGGGTAGGGTGGGGATATATTTAAATAAAACTTGTACTACGCTCAAAGCTTCTCAAAACTCTAAAGAAATACGCTCAAGATTATAGAAGAGAATTCTCTGAATTTCTGGTGTGATTTCAATTCTAACTAAGCATCCTATTTATAGGAAAATAGAAAAGATACTATGCAATAAAAATAATATAATATATATATATATATATATATATATTTAAAATCTAATAAAACAATTAAATTTATAAAAGTATTATGTTTTATATAAAAAGATTTTACTATACAAATACTATGTAGGTACTATGCATAATAAAATATATTATATTCTAATTATTGTCTAATAAAACAAATAACTTTATAAAAGTATTACATTTTATATAAAAAGATTTTACTATATGCAAAACACTATGCATAATAAAATATATTATATTCTAATTATTGCCTAATAAAACAAATAACTTTATAAAGGTATTTTGTTTTATATAAAAAGCTTTTCCATTTTATTACATTAATAATACTAATAAAAAAAATTATACATACATATATATATATATATAAACTTCCATGACTTCATAAAAAGACACCTCAATATATTTAACAACATTTATCATCATTATTATAATTCACAATATTAATCGACCAGGTCGTTCCTAGGAAAGAGGGGGCTTTCCAATAAGGATTTCACCCTATTGGCGCACAATTAGGTGACCAAACCTCTCCTTGGCAGAACTTCTGGATATCGTTAATATTGTAAATAATAATATTAATAAATTTATTATCTCAATTATTGATTTAATAATATATAAAATATCGACAATAATTGAATCAAATAACGTGAGATACTATGCAACAATTACTGTAGCAATAATTGAACAAAACTGAGTGACTTCTCATGTAAGCATCAATAATCAATATCGTGTGCTACTATGCAACCACGCGTATTACTGTACTTTTAACACCGGGTGTTTCAACAGTTAATGGTAAAACTTCCGCCGTTATTTTCATAAAGATATTTTTATCGTTTTTTCAATCTGACAATAATTCTGTTGTGGGGTCCACCAATGATTGTGCCGTCGTACGAATATTTCCTGTTAAAACGAATATTTTCCGACCAATTGCATATTATATAACAACTTGCATACTTTTCAAAATTTCTAAATATTACCCACAACTATAACATTATATCAAATTTACTCCATAATATTCAAAAATGATATTTATTGAAAATTCATCTTTATTCATAAAAGTTGGGGTCTTACAACCTCCTCTTCTTATGAAATTTTTCCCTCAAAATTAGGGTACATACCTGGTATGTCAAAGAGGTAAGGATATCTTGATTTTATTTCAGATTCTAACTCCCAATGTCATTTCCTCAACATCGTGGTTTCTCCACAAAACCTTGACTTGAGGTATAACCTTGGAGCGTAGAATATGTTCCTTTTTATCCAAGATTTGAATAGGAATCTCTTCGTACATTAAATCTTCCGTTGTTTCATCCGGTTCTAACTCAATAATGTGGTTCGGGTCTTTCACATATTTACATAACATGGATATATGAAAAACGTTATGAACACGAGACATACTTGGCGATAAAGCGAGTCTATAGGCCACAGTTCCTACTCGGTCGAGGATTAAAAATGGGCCAATGAATCGAGGATTGAGCTTTCCTCTCTTTCCAAATCTCGTAACTCCTTTCCATGGAGCAACACGTAACAACACATGATCTCCAATATCGAATTCCACATCCTTTCGATGAAGATCATCATAACTCTTTTGTAGATCTTGTGAGGTTTGTATACGTTGTCAGATCGTTTGAATCTTTTTTGTAGTCATACGTACTAACTCCGGTCCCAACATCGTTGCTTCACACACCTCACCCCAGCATACTGGAGAACGACACTTTCTTTCTTACCACGCTTCGAATGGAGCCATGCCAATACTTGCTTGATAGTTGTTGTAGGAAAACTCCACCAATGGTAAGAACTTGCCCCAACTTCCCTTGAAGTCAAGGACACAGAGTCTTAATAAATCTTCAAGAGTTTGAATAGTCCTCTCTGATTGTCCATCCGTCTGAGGATGATATGCCGAACTAAATCGTAAATCCGTGCCCATAGCTTTTTGCACACTAACCCAAAATCTTGAAGTGAATCTTGGGTCTCGATCAGAAACTATGGATACTGGCATACCATGCAGTCTTACAATCTCGTTTATGTACATACGAACAAGTCATTCAAGTGTATAAGTTTCACGTATTGGTAAGAAGTGAGCAGACTTGGTCAATCTATCAACAATGACCCAAATTGCATCTATGCCTTGAGAAACCTTGGGAAGACCAGTAACGAAATCCATGGTAATGTGCTCCCACTTCCATTCTGGAATTTCAAGTGGTTGCAATGGACCTTTTAGCACATGATGCTCTTCCTTGACTCGTTGACAAGTTAGACACCTTGAGATAAACAGCGCTATCCCTCTCTTCATATTGCTCCACCAAAATGTATGACGAAGATCACTATACATTTTGGTACTCCCAGGATGGATTACAAACGGTGTGTTGTGTGCCTCCATCATGATTTTATACTTTAAACCAGGGTTGTTAGGAACATAAAGTCTGGAGTTGACTCAAAGTATTCCTTCTTCACCGATTATTGCTTTCGGCATAGCACCTTCTTGCATTTTCTTCCTTATATGCATCAGCTCCATGTTTGTAGCTTGAGCAACTTTAACTTTATCACTTAAAGTCGGTTCTACTCATATATTCGCCATCATCACATGAGTCCCTGGATTCTTTAACTCTATCTCCATCCTTTGCAAGTCATACAAAATGGGCCTTTGCATTGACAATATTGCACTCGTACCCGCATATGATCTTCTACTCAATGCGTCAGCTACTACGTTTGTTTTTCCAGGGTGGTATTGGATGGTATGATCATAATCTGTCAACAGTTCAAGCCAACGTCATTGTTGCATGTTGAGTTCCTTTTGAGTGAAGAAGTATTTGAGGCTTTTATGATCCATAAAGATCTCCACTTTCTCCCCATACAAGTAATGCCTCCAAATTTTAAGTGTGAAGACAACAACTACAAACTCTAGATCATGAGTAAGAGAATTCCTCCCATATTCTTTGAGTTACCGAGAGGCATAGGCTATGACTTTCCCATGTTGCATGAGAACACATCATAACCCTTTTCCCGAAGCATCACTGTAGATGACAAATCTCTCCGAGCCAGATGGTATTGTCAGAATAGGTGCTGAAATGAGTCTTCTCTTGAGTTCTTGAAAACTCTTCTCACATTCTTTGCTCCAACCAAACTTTGTATCTTTCCGAGTCAGCTGAGTTAATGGAGTAGCGATTCAAGAAAATCCTTCCACGAGTCTCCGATAATAACCAGCTAAACCGAGAAAGCTACGTACTTTCGCCACTGATTTAGGTTGCTCCCAGCTTTGAATTACTTCAATCTTTGCTGGGTCAACAGATATTCCATGACTTGATATTACGTGCCCAAGGAATGCTACTTCCTCAAGCCAGAACTAGTATTTTTTCAACTTGGCATAAAGCTTTTTTTCACGAAGCTTTTGGAGTATCAGCCTCAAGTGTTGCTCATGATCTTCACGGCTTTTGGAATATATGAGAATATCATCAATAAAGACGACCACAAAGTGATCCAAATATTCCTTGAATACTCGGTTCATCATATCCATGAAGGAAGCAGGAGCATTAGTCAATCCAAAAGACATGACTATGAATTCATAATGCCCGTACTGAGTTCTGAAAGCCGTCTTTGGAATGTCATCGGTTCTAATCTTCAATTGGTGATATCCGGAACGAAGACAATTCTTTGAAAAAAATTTGGCGCCTTGCAACTGGTCAAACAGGTCATTAATACGAGGCAATGGATATCTATTTTTGATAGTGACATGGTTCAACTCCCGATAATCAATACAAAGTCGCATACTCCCATCTTTCTTCTTCACGAATAGAACAGGAGCACCCTAAGGAGACGTACTAGGACGAATGAAACCGATGTCTAAAAATTCTTGTAGTTGGGTCTTTAACTCCTGAAGTTCAATAGGAGCCATTCGATGTGACAACCGAGATTTTGTAATTTAATTTAAATATTTATTGGATTGAATAAATATTTTTCAATGAATTAATTATTAGATTAATTAATTAATTGATGAAGTTGTGATAGATTAATTTAATTATATGTGTTATATTTATTAAATTAATGTGAAGAATTTTATTATTCAAGTATGTGATTATGTGAGCTTATTGTATTAAAAGAAATATTTAATAAGCTTAATGTTATTTTTTTAATTAATTTAATTATTAATTAGAGATGTAATAATTTGATATTATTATTAAATGAGAAATTTAATTATGTGACTATGTGCATTATTGAGAAATTATTATTTTTTATTAAATTAGATATTGGTTTTATTTATAAAGAGGGTGACATTATTTAAACTATATAATAAAGCTCTATTAAATTAAATGGTTTTTGAATTATTTTCTTGCTAGCTAAACATGGCATAAGGGAGGTTATGGGCAGTTAACCCATGACTGGGTAACTGACCACCAATACGTCAGTTCCTTTTTTAATTATCATACGCCTTCTTCTTTTCTATTATTCTTCTAAGTTTGATAAAAACATCACAGAGAGAGAGTTTGAGAAAATTGTTGAAAGAGATTGATTGGTGTTTGAGAATTATTGAGGAAGGCTTTAATTCATCTTCTATTATTTTATCTACGCTTGGGTAATCTCTTCAACCCAATTATTATTTTACGTCCTTTAAGTTTCATGAATATGGCTTAAGTCTTCTGTGAATCTCTGTAAATTGGAAAGTTGATATAAGAATATATGTAATGATTCGAGTAGTATAACATGTTTTAATATATATTATATGGGTTTCCATATCTTCAGTTTCATGAAATTATATAGTAAAAGATTTCAGAGTATGTTATATGGCCATATGGCTATTGTACGTATTTTTAAATATGTTAACCATAAATTTTTCTACAAAATTCACAATGGTATATGATTATGCACGCTAAAGCGAACAAAACAAAGTTTGAATGGTTGGATTTGGTTGTATAACGAATCTGTGGTGTTGAATTTTAGGAAATCGTGTTCAAAACTTCAAGAACATCAAGAACAGTCCAATTTGCATGCTTTAATTATGTAATTATATGTTTTTATGGATTAAAATCACTCTATATATGTTGGGTAATGATTATGTACGAATTATAACATGTGGGTATGTTTAATTTGGTGGAATTAGTGTTAAAGATGTGATGAATTCGCTGAACTTTGTGTTCTTCGCGAACTGAGAATCAAAATCTGGAGTTTCGCGCCGCGGTGCCAACTCCAGAACAGAAACCTCACGCCATAGCGCCATGTCTTCAAATTGCAGTACCAATACCCAATACAAAGTGGCCAAGCAAATACCACTTAGCGAAATAACCGTAAATGAGTTTTAAAAATGTTTAAGTGTGGCAATGTGCTATTAACTTAATCTAATGAGTATAAAAACTTGTTAGACATATAATGAGGTGTTAAAATGAATTATTAACATGTCCATAACACAATTACGTGTGGATTGAATGATCGAATGCATAATTAGTTTATTTTTCATGAAGTCTTAAATTTACACTAAGTGTAATAATTGACTAAGTATAGTCATGAATTCGAGTTAAACAAAGAGTAAAGTTATGATGTTTTGTACGTTATTATTGACTGGTATTGTGAACGTAATTGGTATGTAGGATTTAATTCAAAGAACGAGTTTGTTTAAGTGTAATCTACGCACAAGGCAAGTTTCTAAACCTTATCTTGTTACATTGAGCAAGTTTTCTAACTCTACATTTACGTTGAGCAAGTTTCTTACCCTAAACTTTCGTTGAGCAAGTTTCCTAACCCTACTTGTTATCATTATATAAGTTGATTAATTCATCTTTCGATATTGAGCAAGTTCTCATTATTATTGATCAAGCTTGTCTTTTATATTAAAGTTTATTAATCTTCAAGCATGATGTTGTTATACAATAATTATTCTATTGTATACCTTTTGAGATGTTATTCAAGTTAAATATTCGTTTATTGTTAAACCTTGTTAGACTAGCGAACCCTTATTGATTCGACTAGTCCATAGTTGATGAGCGTTCTAAATTTCAGAATCCCTTAATGAATTATCCAAACCAAACTTCCTTTGGTGCAGACTCGAATGTCAAACTGAGATGAACAACCCTATCTAGGGGATTATTTACGCTTTAGCATTGAGATATTGTGCACAGTATGGTACTAAGGGCTGATCCCCCTAAGTACGAGAAGAAGAGTCCATAGTCTTATGTGTTAAAGGTTTCAAGTAAAAATACTTGACAACCTAGGACATAGTTCAAGGTCTTATGACCCTCAGAATTTCTTTTGATTCTTGTTATCCATTCTTGATTCAAAAGTTGAGCTTTATATCAGAAGTTATTATTTCTCTCGCATGTTATTATTCATTGTTATATTGTTATACTTATGGGCAATCCTGCTCACTCTTGCGAATAATAACATTGCAGTTAAGAACGAAAGAGCAGACGAACCTTCCACTAGTAAGGGCAAGGGCAAGCTTAGCAAGTAATGAAGACTGATTATTTACGTGGTTATGTAATGATGTTTAGAATTGATGTTATTTAAGACTTATTTGTTTATGTTTTCGCACAGATGATTTAAGGTTAGAGTAACCTGGGATTTATTTATTATGCAATTGATGTAACCCCATAAGGGGAGAGATTTATTATTTATTTCTATCTATTGCATGGTTTCCATTTATTTATGGGTAGATAGATAGATGATGTTTGTACAGTGAATACCAAATCCTGTGGAAATAGAAGTACCGGATTTGGGGGTTTCACAGGTTGGTATCAAAACTGTAGGTTATGAACCTTAGGTGGGGGACAACCTTAGGTAGTAGCCTTGTAGGATATTGAGAACATAGTGATGGTAAACTCTTATCGAGTTCTAAGAAATGAATTTCTGAATTCATTGAAGATAATAAAAGACTTTATGTTCTTATGTGTTAATCTATGTGTTCGCTAGCACGGATTAGTAACTAAAACTTAAAAATTTCATTGTCAGGATGTCGGATGTTGGAGGATCTAGTCAAGCTGGGGAGGAGGAACCCCGAGTACCTATAGAGGAGGAGCCCCGAGACATTTATGTCGTCAGGGAACGGCTTGTACAGAGAGAGCCATCTCTGTTGATCACTGTTACTGGTCAGGAGCATGAACCGGAGACTGATCCAGAGGAGGATCCTGACGAAGAGGAGGAAGAAGAGGAGTTCCCATCGAACTCCATTGATGCAGAGATGTATGATGCACTCTATGATCGTAACGTAGAGTTACAGAATACTATTCAGGATCTGACTGAGTAGGCGGTTAGTTAGCAGATTACTATTGAGTAGAGGGATAGAGAGATTGTGACTCTTCACACACGTTTAGGAAATGTGGAGTGGGATCTGGTTCACGAGAAGGGTCAGACCGAGGATAAGTCCGCAGAAATAGAGAAGTTTAAGAAGGATCTGAAGGAGAGCTCAGAGAGGCTTGCCATAGCAGAGGAGGGCTGGGTACGAGAGTCACGTCGTCTTGGATCGTCTGCGAAGATGATCGCCAAGCGAAGAAGGCCAAACTTGAGGAGACGTACTCTACACTACAAAATGCAATGGATGAGGTCCAAGATCGAGTTAGGAAGTATCCAATCTAATTTGAGGATCTACCATCATATATGCTAGATCGCAGAACGAAGTCTCGCATCATGGAAGAGGAACGTAGCAAGGCTATCCAAATACTTTATGAGATAAAGATAGTATTAGTTTAAATATGTGAAAACTATTTGATAGTTAATGATGTAAATTCCGATGTGATTATAAATAAAGGAATATTGTGATGTTTGAAATATCTCGGGATAGTTGATGTAAATAGAAATGATGTTATCTTATGATGTAAAGACTTTTGCATTAAATGAAATGTCAAAGTTTATTTGAAATAATGTGTTAAGTGAGTTATGATTAAATGTTTAGTTAAGTCTTAAATGTTTTAGAGATTGAGTAAAGATCTACTAAACATATATTCTTCACAAAAATATGCCGCCTAGAAGACAAAATCGTCAGCAAGCCCAGGAAGGGTCAACAAACAATAACAACGACGCCAATGCTAACTCCGTTCAGCAATTGGTAAACCTTTTAGCTGGAGCACTTAATAATCAACCCCAAGATCCACCAAATACTTCGTTTAAGGACTTCAAGGCGGTGGGACCGCCAGAGTTTAAGGGTTCCATAAACCCAATTGAAGCTCAGACGTGGGTAATGGAGATGGAAAAGGTGTTCGATGTTGCTAGGGTAAGGGAAGATTAGAAGACTGCTTATGCAACGTTTATGCTGAAGTCTGAAGCCAACTATTGGTGGCAGGCAAACAAAGTGAGAGGAGGTGAATGTGTAATATCCTGGGAAAGATTCAAAGAGATGTTATTTGAGATGTATTTTCCGACTAGTTCGCAAAATCAAATGGAGGTTCAGTTTCTAGAGTTAAAACAAGAGAATATGTCAGTAGCTGATTATGCGACAAGGTTTAACGAGTTGGCTAGGTTCGCCACATACCAAGTGCACACTGATGAAAGGAAGGCAAGACGATTTGAGCAGGGACTGAAGCCCTGGTTGTATAGAAAAGTGTCAATGTTCCAATTGAACACTTTTGCAGGAGTGTTAGAGAAGGCCATACTTGCTGAGGGTGGAAGTGATGCAGTAACAAAGTATAATCAGGAGCAGAAAAAGAAGAAGAGTGAGAAGGAATGTAATAAAAAGATTGGTGGGAGTAGCACTGGGGGTAATCACAATCAGAAGAGGAAGTGGTCTGAAAATTTGTCGGCCGGAAGTCAACAGGGAGGGCAGAAGAAGAAGATTGAACCGTGCCCAACCTGCGAAAAAACGCATTTGGGAGTTTGTCTGAAGGGGAAGCGAGTGTGCTACAATTGTGGTCAGGAAGGCCACATAGCACCAAACTGTCCGAACCTAAAGAAGGGTGCATGCTTCACATGTGGATCAAAGGACCATCTTGCAAGAGATTGTCCTAAGAAGGAATCAGGAGGGACGAGTTCAGGAGGAAACAGCGGAAATACTGATGGAAGCACTTTGACAATCGCAGCACCAACCGACCAACAGCCAGAACATTCAACATGACAGTGCAGGACGCGGTACAGTCTCGCGATATGGTGTCAGGTATCATTCCGATCAATAAAGTTAATGCTTATGTGTTATTTGATTCGGGTGCTACTTGATCATTTATATCCGATGACTTCGCTAAGAACTTAGAATTCCTTAAGGACGAGTTAGAATACCCCATGAACATAGAAATTGCGAATAGAGAAATTATCCATGTTAAGTATGTGCACAAGAACTGTAGAGTAGATATTAAGGGTAATATCATGAACGTAGATCTTATCCCTATTCGACTTGGAGAATTTGATGTTATTTTGGGTATGGATTGGTTATCCAATTATGGGGCGGTAATTGACTTCCAGAAGAAGCGTATTAACCTTATGACTCCGTTAAAGGTTGTGTTTTATGGTAGTAAGTCGCCTAGATAAGCGAGTTGTCTGACGATGATGCAGGCCAGGAGATTGTTAAGACAAGGCTGTGTAGGATATCTAGCTTACATAGTCGATAGTCGTAAAGAGAATCCGAAAATTGATGAGATTCCAGTAGTGAGAGATTTCGCAGACGTATTTCCGGATGATTTACCGAGACTTCCTCCAGATAGAGCAGTTGAATTCGTTATCAATTTGGCTCCAGGAACGGCCCCAATATCGAAGGCACCGTACCGAATGGCACTTGTAGAGATGTAAGAACTGATGGTCCAACTACAAGAATTACTGGACAAAAAGTATATTCAACCAAGCGTATCACCTTAGGGAGCGCCGGTTTTATTTGTGAAAAAGAAGGATGGGACGATGCGGCTCTGTATCGACTATAGAGAACTGAATAAGGTCACGATTAAGAACAGGTATCCATTACCGCGAATCGACGACTTGTTCGATCAGTTAAAGGGAGCAAAATATTTTTCAAAGATAGATTTGAGAAGTGGTTATCATCAACTGAAGGTGAGACCAGAGGATGTACCAAAAATAGCGTTTAGAACATGATACAGTCACTACAAATTTCTGGTAATGTCATTTGGTCTAACGAATGCTCCTGCAACATTTATGGGCTTAATGAATGGAGTGTTCAAGCCGTTTTTAGACAAATTCGTAGTAGTATTTATAGATGACATTTTGTTATATTCAAAAACCAAGGAAGAACACGAAGAGCATTTGAGGTTGACATTAGAGACATTGAGAAGAGAGAAGTTGTATGCTAAGTTTTCGAAATGTGAATTCTGGATTGAAAGAGTACAATTTCTTAGACATGTGATTGATAGAGACGGAATTTCAGTGGATCCCTCCAAAATCGAAGCTCTGATTAACTGGGATCAGCCGAAGACGCCGTCAGAAGTAAGATGTTTTCTTGGATTAGCGGGTTATTACAGAAGATTTATTCAGGATTTTTCCAAGATTGTAACTCCACTGACGAATTTGACTAGGAAATCGGTGAAATTTGTTTGGATGGAGAAGTGTGAGGAAAGCTTTCAAGAATTAAAGAAGAGGTTAAGTTCAGCACCTTTGTTATCTCTTCTAGATGACACGAGAAATTTTGTGGTATATAGTGATGCATCACATAAAAGACTTGGCTATTTGCTTATGCAAAATGGCAGAGTCATTGCGTACGCGTCATGACAACTGAAAGATTATGAGAAGGGGTATCCGACCCATGACTTGGAGTTAGCTGCAGTGGTTTTTGCTTTGAAAATCTGGAGGCACTATCTCTATGGGGAGAAGTGTGAAATATATACAAACCATAAGAGTCTGAAATATATTTTTACACAAAAAGACTTGAATATGCGCCAAAGAAGGTGGTTGGAGTTAATTAAGGACTATGATTGTGAGATTCTATACCATCCGGGTAAGGCAAATGTGGTGGCCGACGCCCTAAGTAGAAAAGGTTGGGAGAAATTGATAATGTTGACCGCTCAGGAGGAGCTAATTTTAGCAATGGAAAAGCTAGAATTGGAAGTGAAGTATCCTATGGAAATTGACGAGAAGCTATTCCAGATGTAAACTGGTACAACCTTACTGGATAAAGTTAAGGAGGCTCAACTTCAGGACGAAGAATGTGAGAAAGTGAAGAAGAAGATATCTGAAGGGACTGAACTGAGATTCAAAATAGACAGTGAGGGGCTACTAAGATTTGAGAGCATAATTTGGGTACCGCCAGTACCAGAGATTAAGGAAGAAATATTGAGCGAGGCTCAAAACTCAAGATATTCGATTCACCCTGGTATCACCAAGATGTACCAAGATCTTCGACAACACTTTTGGTGGCCAAATTTAAAACGAGAGGTTGCAGAAATGGGTTTTGTACCGGGTTCAAGGTCGATACAAAATTCAATTTCACGCTCTGGGGGTAGGCCAGGAAGTTATTTCGGGAATACATTAGGAAATTCATTAACAATAGAAATATCATTCAAAACTGACGTATTTTTGTTTAGATCCGTGACATGAGCTAAGAAAGCTTGACATCTATTTTTCAATAAATGAATAGCTTTATGGCTTGAGATGACCGTGATGGATTTGAATGGTTTGGTTGCTTGAATTCACATAATAGGTTGGTTAGGAATATGAAAGATAACAACCTTACGAAAATAATTAATTTTTGCATGATGAGTAGTTAAACAATCAATCCCTAGAATCACATCAATTGCAAGTATTTTCAAAGAAATAAGATCGACAGGTAACTTACGGTTACCAATTTGAATCAAACAAGACTTATAAACCGTGGATGTAATGAAGGTTTCTCCCAACGGAGTTTCAATAAATAAATCAAAGTCTAATTTCTCCGGAGTCAAATTTAAACGTTGAGCGCAAGTAGGAGAAATAAAGGAATGGGTAGAACTGGTATCAAATAAAGTATAAACTTCGCTAGAATTTAGGATTAGCTTACCTGTGATCACCTCGTTCGGATTCCTCGCTTTTTGGGAGGTTATGACAAACGCTCTCCCTTGAACTACCGGTTTTTTCTTGTCTGGGACACCCTTGGATGTCTCCATCCCAGCTGGACTTGACTTTGGTGCACGACAAAATCGGGCTAGGTGATCTTCTTTTCCATAATTGTAACATGCTTTGGAATGCATTGTGCAGTTTGGACTTATGTGTCCTTCCCCTCTACATTTGTAACATACGACCGGTGGTCGTTCTCCTTCCTTAACAGCGGGTGCTGGTGCTGACATCTTTCCATCTTTGCTGAACCTTCTCTTCTTGAACTTTCCACTCCTATTGTCTTGGCCATTATTACCATCGAAGTGGTTATCATTTCTGGCATGTTGATTCCCTCCACGTTTGTTGTCACCGCTTCGATAACTGCTACCACTGGTATTATCGACATGTCGACTGCTCTCTCTTGGCTGGGTTGACTCATTATCACGCTCCAATAACTGAGCCCTATTCATAACATCTAAATAAAAACACAGTTTATGAGAGATAATGTATTGACGTATCTCTGGTTTCAAACCTCTTAGAAACATCCGCGTCATTCTCTCCACATTATCAACCAAGTGGGATGCAAACCGAGACAACTCGGCATACTTAGCTTCGTACTGCGCCACGGTCATATTATTTTGCTCAAGCTTGATGAACTCCACCTCCTTCATGTGACGAATACTTTCAGGAAAGTACTTGTCGTTGAACAATTCTTGGAACTTCTCCCAAGACATCTTCAGTGCGGCAGGTTGAGTACTCTTTACATATTCCCACTAGTAATCTGCCTTTGCACGCAACATGTAGTTGGCAAAGGGAACCTTTTGTTCCTCGGAGCATCCCAAGACATCAAATATCTTGTTGATCTGCTTTATCCACGTCTCCACCTTAAGTGGTTTTGGCTCTCCAAAAAACTCCGGTGGTCCCAGCTCCTTGAACTGCTTAGCGGTGACCATCCGAGAGTTGTCAGTGTTTCCACCTGCATTTTGGACAGGAACCGCTCTCGCCCGATGTTGCATGAATTTCATAAAGCCTCTGAACATCCCATCGTTCACCGTTTCATCGGTGTTACTGTTTTCATAAGGATTATTGCCTTCCTGTTGCACATTACCCTAGGCATTTATCGTTGGTGACTCAACGGTCTCATGTGCTTCATTTCTTATCTCAACATTTTTGGATGCCATTTTCAAATACTGCCACAAAACAAGGGTTAATTAACATATCACATATTATCTCTATACTCTGACCGACCAATTAAATACCAAATAAACTTAGGTAGGTCATACTAGCGAAGGAATTCCCCGTCTCTCCCCTCCTAGTTCTTGTCTCACATCTCAGCTAGGGATCATATCCCTAAGCTTTGATACCAACTGTGATGCCCCCAAAATAGGTACACATCACCCATCTTGGGTCGTCAGATACAAGGTACTGAATACAAATACAAACTAATTATACAACAGTCGTGTAAAATACGACAAAACATAAATTGAGAGTTTTAATAAGAATATTGTTATCTACACAATATTCACACTCAAAGGAGTCTTCAATACATTTATTGTCATACTATTTAATAGAATAGTGAGGACTACTAATACTATCATCTGAACCGTCACTCCGTTCCCCGACTAGTCCCGACTACGTTCTCTTTTCCTGAAGAGAACAGTGAAAGAAAGGGGTGAGCTCAACTAGCCCAGTAAGAAATATTATGAATAAGATAATGCAGAATAAATTATCATTAGTCTTCAACAATGTTAAATTGATAAAATACAATAGACATCAAGTTTAACTGCAGCGGAATAAGCAATCCATTAGAAGAGTCAAGTAGAGCATGATATCTACTACCTTCTATGATTTAAAATGTTTTCATCAATTTTATTGCCGAGACTCAGCTTAATAATTAAACCACATCATCGAGTCATCCCTGCTTTACGGGCCAAGGATATTCATTAAATTATCAATGGTCATGACTATACCAAATAATCCTTGGTCATAATCATACCAAAAACTATCCGTCAATACACTACAGGCCACTGACGACTTTTACCACATCATTTATAACATTATAGGTCATGATTATACCGAATAATCCCTGGTCATAATCATACGAAGTCCATCTATGCACGTAAGCCAAAGATGACTTTCATCACAATATAAGCATGAGGATGATGACAATGACATAATAATTCAATAAAACAAGTTCAAGATTAAATTTTAAAGATTTATAAGTTAATTTATCCTGAACTCAATAATGTCCAAATTGTCAACATGATACTGCTTTGTGGAGTAAAATTCAAGAATGCTTAGAAGAATATTTCCATGAAAAGATACTAGATGAAGAGTAAATATCAAGGATATTCCACTAATTTCATGGAGTATAGAAGCCAAAATTTTAACCAAATGAGTATCATAGAATATATGAAACTGCAATGGATTTTCACCCGCCATGCGGTAATCCACGTAGACAGATCAAATTTCCCCAATTTAATAAGAAATGAATACGAAGGGTCATTCACCATACATGTGGTAATCCACATAGACATGTTATTCCAACAGAATAATAAAGAATGGAATAACAGAAGAATTCACCATGCATGCGATAGACCGCATAGATAGGTTATTCCAACAGAATAATAAATAATGGAACTAGGTCATGCGTAAACGCCAAGACATGATATTCCAACAGAATAATAAATAATGGAACCAGGTCATGCGTAAACGCACAGACAAGATATTCCAACAGAATAATAGAGAATGGAATAACAAAAGACTTCACCAATCATACGATAGACCGCACAGACAGGTTATTCCAACAGAATAATAAATAATGGAACCAGGTCATGCGTAATACGCACAGACAGGATATTCCAACAGAAGAATAAATAATAGAATAACAGAAGAATTTCACCATGTATTCGGTACTTCGCATATACAGGTTATTCCAACAGAATAATAAGGAATTGAATAATAGAAGAATTTTACCATTTATGTGGTACTTCGCATATACAGGTTATTCTAATAGAATAATAAAGAATGGAATAACAGAAGTTCTCTTCATGAATACAAAAGAAATAATACCCCTTACCTTTTAAAGAAGAGTACTCCGACGGGTAGGGCGGGAATATACTTGAAGAAAACTTGCACTACGCTCAAAGCATCTTAAAACCCTAAAGAAATACGCTCGAGATTATAGAAGAGAATTCTCTGAATTTCTAGTGTGATTCAATTCTAACTAAGCATCCTATTTATAGGAAAATAGAAAGGATACTATGCAATAAAATATAATATATATATATATATATATTTATATATATATTTTATTTAAAATCTAATAAAACAATTAACTTTATAAAAGTATTTTGTTTTATATAAAAAGATTTTACTATGCAAATACTATGCAAACACTATGTATAATAAAATATATTATATTCTAATTATTGTCTAATAAAATAAATAACTTTATAAAAGTATTCTCATTTATATAAAAAGCTTTTCTGTTTTATTACATTAATAATACTAATAAAACATAATATATATATATATATATATATAAACTTCCATGACTTCATAAAAAGACACCTCAATATATTTAACAACATTTATCATAATTATTATAATTCACAATATTAATCGACCAGGTCGTTCGCAAGAAGGAGCGGGCTTTCCATTAAGGATTTCTCCCTATTGGCGCGTAATTAGGTGACCAAACCTCTTCTTGGCAGAACTTCTAGACATCGTTAATATTACAAATAATAATATTAATAACTTTGTTATCTCAATTATTGATTTAATAATATATAAAATATCGACAATAATTGAATCAAATAACGTGAGATACTATGCAACAATTCTTTGTAGCAATAATTGAACAAAACCGAGGTGACTTCTCACATAAGCATCAATAATCAATACCGGTGCTACTATGCAACCACGCCAGATTCTTGTACTTTAACACCGGTGTTTCAACAGCTTAATGGTAAAACTTCCGCCGTTATTTTCATAAAAATATTTTTATCATTTTTTCAATCCGACAATAATTCCGTTGTGGGGTCCACCAATGATTGTGCCGTCGTACGAATATTTCCTGTTAAAACGAATATTTTCCGACCAATTGCATATTATATAACAACTTGCATACTTTTCAAAATTTCTAAATATTACCCACAACTATAACATTATATCAAATTTACTCCACAATATTCAAAAATGATATTTATTGAAAATTCATCTTTATTCATAAAAGTTGGGGTCTTACAGTATCCATTGAAGTTAAATAATAAAAGACATTATGTGCTATGTGTTAATAACTTATGTGCTTGCGAATATTGAAAAATGTTAAGCAAAAATTAAAATATTTTGTTGTCAGGATGTCTAACGAAGGAGGATCCAGTCCAGCTAGGGAAGCGATACCTCATATACCTATAGATGATAAGTCCCGAGATATTCAGGTAGTGCGGGAGCAGTTGATCCAGGAGGATGTGCCTGTGACCGATCCCGAGGAGGATAGTTTTGAGGAGGTAGAGGAGGAGGATGAGGAAGAGGATCCTGAGGATTTTCCACCAAACTCCATATCAGTTGAGATGTATGACGCTCTGTACGACCGTAATGTAGAATTACAGGACGAGGTTGAGGAGCTGAATGAGTTGGTTGGGATGCATCATGCTTTGATAGAGTAGAAGGATGCGGGGATTCAGGAACTTGATTCGAAACTTGGAAACACGGAGTGGGATCTGGTTCATACAAAGGGTCAGCATGAAGACCTATTGGCAGTACACGAGAAGATTAAGATTGACATGGAGAAATTAAAAGATTATTTCAAGGATGAATCAGCTAAGCGTGTAAGAGCAGATGATGCATGGATGAAGGCGACTCAACGTGCAGACTGTGCTGAGGCTAAGGTCCAAGTGAAGAAAACCAAGATGAAGGAGATGGATTATGCTTTTAATTCGGTGATTGATAGGGCCTAGGATCGAGTCTATTATTACCCACCTCAGTTTGAGAATTTATCATGGTTCGTGATGGATCGTAGAACATCGTATCGTATTATGGAGGAAGAGCATTGGGAAGCCTTGCGACGTCTTAATATGCCTAGATAGAATAAGATAGATAATAATATGTGGTCAATTATGTGAATAAATAAATTGTGAATCCCTTATCTTGAGATAAATAAAGGGATAGTATGAGTATGTAATCTTGGAACTTGTTTAGTTCAGGAAAGTGAATATTGATAGCGATTATGCAATCTTTATCATGTTTTAAAATGTTATAAATGAATAAAATATTAAAGTTTATTTAAAATGTTATGTGTTAAAGCTTTGATCTTGGAATGTTTAAGTTAAACTTCAAATACCCAAGAAGTTGAGTAATGAAATAATAAGCGTATATCTTAACAGAAGATGCCTCCTAGAAGAAGACAACCACGTCAGCAAGCACCTCCAGAGGGGTCTACTAATAATAACAACGAGACCAACGCTAATCCGGTTCAGCAGTTGGTAGCTCTGTTGATGGGTGCACTTGCGAATCAATCGCAAGCTCAAGTCACGACTTTCAAGGAATTCAAAGCAGTTGGACCGCTAGAGTTTCAAGGGTCTTTGAATCCAGTGGAAGCCCAAACCCGGATCATGGAAATGGAGAAGGTGTTCGATGTAGCTAGAGTTAACGAGGATCAGAAGACTGCGTTCGCAATGTTCATGCTGAAGTCTGAAGCTAGCTACTAGTGGCAAGCAAATAAGGTTCGCGGAGGACAAGGAATGATAGCATGGGATAGATTTAAGGAAATGTTTTTCGAAATGTACTTTCCAGCGAGTTCTCGGAATCAGTTAGAAGTGCAATTTCTGGAGTTGAAGCAAGGAACTATGACGGTGCTAGAATATGCTGCAAAATTTAACGAGTTTGCAAGGTTTGATACATATCAAATCAATACCAACGAGCACAAAACAAGAAGATTTGAACAAGGATTGAAGCCATGGCTTTATAGATGGGTTTCAATGTTCCCGTTGAATATATTTGCGGCTGTACTGGAGAAGGCAATTATCACGGAACGTGGAAGTGATGCTTTGACCAAGTACAACCAAGAACAGAAGAAGAGGAAGAATGACAATGAGAATAAGGCTAGTGGAAGTAACATTGGAAGTAATAATTAGAAGAGGAAATGGAGTGAGAATTTGACTGCGGGAGGACAACAGGGAAATCAACAGAAGAAAAAGTTTGCGGCTTGCACAACTTGCGGGAAGAACCATACTGGGGTATGCTTGAAGGGAAAGAGAGTGTGTTTCAACTGTGGTGAGGAGGGACACATTGCACCGAACTATTTTAGTCCGAAGAAATGAGCATGTTTTACCTACGGTTCGAAGGATCATATAGCTTATGATTTCCTTAAGAAGCCAGCGGGAAGTTCCAGTGGTGGAAAAGGAAACAACAACTGTGGTGGTGCATTGACTATCACTGGATCAGCACTGTCAAGCCGACCTACTGTGAGGACTTTCAATATGACCAAGCAGGATCCTGTACAGTCTAAGGATATGGTGTCATGTATCATTCCGATTAATGGTATTATTGCTTATGTACTATTTGATTCGGGTGTTACTTGTTCATTTATATCCGATGAATTTGCTCAGAACTTAGATTTGCCTCAGGAAGAATTAGAATTTCCCTTAAGCATAGAGATTGCGAATATGGAAGTGATTCCTATTAGATTCATATATAGGAATTGTAGGGTGGTTATAAAAGGTCATGAGATGATGGTAGATTTGATACCAATTAGACTTGGTGAATTTGATGTTATACTGGGAATGGATCGGTTATTCATGCAATTTGTCTGACGGTGCTGCAAGCCAAGAAGTTGTTGAGACAAGGATGTGTAGGATACTTAGCCTACATCGTCGATACACAGAAGAAGAGTGCGAAGCTGGAAGAGATATCGATCATAAGAGATTTTGCAGACGTATTTCCAGATGATTTGACGGGTCTTCTATCGGATCGACAAATCGAGTTCGTGATTGACCTACTACCAGGAACGGCCCCGATATCTAAGGCACTATACAGAATGGCCCTTTTAGAGATGAAGGAGTTGATGGTGCAATTACAAGAATTGCTCGATAAGAAGTATATTCAGCCGAGTGTTTCGCCATGGGGAGCATCGGTCTTGTTTGTGAAGAAGAAAGACGGTTCGATGCGGCTCTGCATTGATTACAGAGAATTGAATAAGGTCATGATTAAAAATAAGTATCCATTATCTAGAATCGATGACCTGTTCGATCAGATGAAGGGAGCGAGATATTTCTCTAAGATATATTTGAGAAGTGGATATCATCAGTTGAAGGTGAGGCCGGAGGATGTACCAAAAATAGCGTTTAGGACTCGGTATGGTCATTACGAGTTTCTGGTTATGTCTTTTAGTTTAACCAACGCACCTGCAACATTCATAGATTTGATGAACATGGTGTTTTAACCATTCTTAGACAAATTTGTGGTGGTGTTTATTGATGATATATTGGTATATTCCAAAAACAAGGAGGAGCATGTAGAACATTTGAGATTGACGTTGGAGACGTTGAGAACAGAGAAGTTGTATGCTAAGTTCTCAAAATGTGAATTTTGGTTGGAACGTGTACAGTTTCTTGGACACGTTATTGATAAGGACAAAATTTCGGTAGATCTATCAAAGGTTGATGCTGTAATAAACTGGGATCAGTCGAAGACATCGTCAGAAGTAAGGAGTTTCTTAGGATTGGCGGGTTATTATAGGCATTTTATTCAAGACTTTTCTAAGATCGCAACTCCGTTGACGAATTTAACTAGAAAAGCGGTTAAGTTTTTTTGGACAGAGAAGTGTGAGGAGAGTTTTCGAGAATTGAAAAAGAGGTTGAGTTCAACACATGTGTTGTCGTTGCCTGATGATAAATGAAATTTTGTGGTGTATAGTGACGCATCGCATAAGGGACTAGGTTGTGTGCTTATGCAGAACAGAAGAGTTATTGCGTATGCATCACGTCAATTGAAATATTACGAGAAAGGGTATCCGACTCATGATTTAGAGTTAGAAGCAGTGGTGTTTGCCCTGAAAATTTGGAGACATTATCTTTATGGAGAGGGGTGTGAGATATATACCGACCATAAAAGTCTGAAATATATCTTTACACAAAAAGATTTGAACATGCGACAAAGAAGGTGGTTAGAACTAATCAAAGATTATAATTGTGAGATTTTATATCATCCTGGAAAGGCGAATGCTGTTGCTGATGCCTTAAGTAGGATGGGACGGTAGAAGTTAATGTTGTTAACTGATCAAGAGAAGTTAGTGTCGGAATGGCTAAGATGAGTTGGAAATTAAATATCTGATAGAATCTGATGAAAAGTTGTTCCAGATGGGAAATAATTTAACGTTAGTAGATGTGGTGAAGAATGCACAACTTCAGGATAAGGACTGCAAAAAGATAAAACAGAAAATATCTGAAGGTGAAGAAAACAAATTCAAAATCGATTCAGAAGGGTTACATCAATTCGAAGGGAGAATTTGGGTTCCACCAGTACCGAAGGTTAAAGAAGAAATTCTGGGTGATGCTCACAAATCAAGATATACGATTCACCCTAGAAGTACAAAGATGTACCAAGATCTTAGACATCATTTTTGGTGGTCGAATATGAAGAGGGATGTGGCTGAGTGTGTGGCGAAATGCTTAACATGTCAGAAAGTCAAAGCTGAACATCAAAGGCCAAGCGGATTGTTACAACCATTGGAGATACCAGAATGGAAATGGGAGCATATCACAATGGATTTTGTGGTAGGTCTTCCAATGACCCAACAAGGTTACGATGCCATTTGGTTGATTGTTGATCGACTGACAAAGTCGACACACTTTTTGCCAATCAAGATTCGATTTACCCTATATCGGTTAGCAAAACTGTACGTGAAGGAAATTGTTTTATATCTAATTTCTAGAAACGATTGCAATAGTGCTTGGGGACACAGCTGAGAATGTGCACAACGTACCATCCTCAGACCGACGAATAAAGTGGGAATACCATTCAAACACTATAGGATATGCTCAGAGCATGTATCATGGATTTCAAGGGAAATTGGGCCATCTGCCATTGGTGGAATTTTCCTATAATAATAGTTATCACGCGAGTATTGTCATGCCGCCTTACGAAGCGTTATACGGCAGAAAATGCAGAACTTCATTATGTTGGGACGAGGTAGTTGAACGTCAGCTATTGGGTCCAGAATCGGTACAACAGACTATCGAGATCATCAAAGTAATTCGAGCAAGATTGAACGCAACACAAGATAGACAGAAGAAATATACTGATCATCATCGACAAAATAGAGAATTCGGTGTCGGTAGTTATGTTTTCTTGAAAGTGTCTCCCTGGAAGGGAAAAATTCGATTTGGCAAGAAGGGGAAATTGAGCCCTAGATTTATAGGACCTTTTGAAGTGCTTCGTCGACTTGGTGAAGTGGCATACGAGATAGCATTACCTCCGAAGTTGGAACATATTCATAATATTTTTCATATCTCGATATTGAGGTCATATAAGCCTGATTATAAGCATGTTATAGAATATGAGCCCTTAAAGTTTGAGAAAGTCCTATGAAGAAGTCCTTGTTCAAATTGTTGACAGAAAAGAACAAGTACTGAGGAATAAAGTGATACCTTCTATTAAGGTAATCTGGAGGAACCACAATGCTGAAGAAGCTACGTGGGAACTTGAAAGCGTTATGATGAAGAATTATCCTCAGTTGTTTGCTTGATTTTGTATAGCGATTCTAGGGATAGAATCTTGTTAAGGAGGGAAGAATGTAACGAATAAATTTTTCGAGTTGTGATTCTGGGGGCAGAATCCTTTTAAGGAGGGAAGGATATAACGATCGAGAAATTTGTAATTTAATTTAAATATTTATGGAATTAAATAAATATTTTAAATAATTTATTTATTGAGGAAAATAAATAATTGATGAATTGTGGTGAATTAATTTAGTAACTAAATTGATTAATGTTATTTAAATTGAGTATTGATAATTTTATTTAAAGAATTTAATTTAAGGAAATAATTAAATTAAATCAAATGCTTAATATTTAAGAAAATAATTAAGCTAAATAAATTTTTTAATTTAATGGAAATAAATAAATTAAATAAAGTGATGCGTCTAGTTTATTAATTAAATTAGATATAAAATTAATTATTATTTATAATGGTAACTATAAGAGAAATTATTTGAAGTACCGTTATAAGTTATTTAAATCAATTAAACTAAGTTATTTAAATTATCTAAAGTGTGATAATTGGAAACTATATAATATAATAATATAATAATAATTTAATTTGAGGCAGTTTTTGGTTAGCCTCTTCTTCTTCCTCAGAAGCCTTTGGAAATATAAAACCGATACCTCATGGGTGTCTCCTCTCCAGGCCAGACCGTGTATCGTGCAATCATTCTAGAGTGTAATAGCTGGAGAGGCTACTGTACAGGCTCATCCCCTGACCATCGAATGCCTGCCTACCTGCAAAACCCACAAATGAGGGAGGGGTGTGGTAGTCCGCCAGAGAATGGCCCTCGAAGGCATCGTCGTATAGAAAAACCTGAACTCTCACCCCTTTGTCGCTTCGATGGTGTCTTAGGTGCCAATTCAGTCAATTTTAGTAACAATTTCCCCCAAACGTTGCTTTGGAAATAATTTAAGCACTTGGTGTGCAACATCACCATAATACCCAAACTTGAATAATTAAACCTAACTTTGATGAATAACTGAGAATAACAACTTACCCACTGATTTTCTGTTTAATTGAATGTTATATTTGCAGTAGGTAATGTTGAATGACATTTTCCCCTTTGCTTTTCTTCTACAGAATCGAATAATGGAAAGCCCTGGGTTTTTAGATAGGGAAATTCGAAATTTGGTGTGTAATGGGTGTGAGATTGATGGAGTTAGGGTTTGGATTATTTAGAGTGTAAGTGGTGGACAGATTTAAAGGATAATGGAAGTGATTGAAGGAGTAGTGGGTAAATGGGAATATGAGGATCGGTTATTGGAGAAAGAAGTGGAGAAGTTATGTGAAATCCTATTCTGCAGGCTTTAAAAAAAAATTAACTTCCTGTACCCCCGCTGGGGCAGGGGGTATTTGATATATATAGGTGCACCGAGGCTGGCATGGACAGAGACCCCCCCCCCCACCGGGGCGATGGTATCTTCTGTATTAGACTTTGATTTTTCAATTTCGTCTCCTCGTACGCATGTCCAATTGCATCCTAATTACCTAAAATCCATTAGAACACTAAATATGAGCCAACATCATGAAGATTGAGCAAGTATGAATGAATTTACTAAAAAATAGAAACTAACTAACTAAAAATTATACCCGAATGGTCTATGCACTACTAGAATTATGAACTAAGATATGACATGATTGACTTAACACAAAAATAATGTAAATTGAAAGAAAATTTGGTTGCCCTCCAATGAGCACTTGTTTTTGAGTCTTTCAACCTTACTATTCCCTGTGTTATCCTGGATCAGTTGGGATATCTGTGACATGTTGTTTGTTTATAGCACATAACCAACATCATTGTATTGCCTACCCATTCAATTGCATATTTGAGAGTGAAGTTGACTTACTATCCTCAAGCAGTGTTTTTAGACCACCATCCTCTCTACAATCCTTGAGTTTGACACGTGTAGATTCCTCAAGCAAATCACTCTCTTCTTTATTAGTTGGGATTGGGATTTCCTTAAACACTTTCACCTACACTACCTGATAAAACACTTTCATAATTAATTCTCCGTTAGGCACATTAATCAGTGTTCATCCAGTCGCAAGGAATGGTCATCCCAAGATGATAGGGATGTTTTTATCTTCTTAAAAGTCTAACACCACAAAGTCAGCTTGAAAGATCAAGGTGTCCACTTTAACCAACACGTCTTCTACTATCCCTAATGGATATGTTAATGATCTATCTGTGAGCTATAGACTGATATTTGTCAGCTTTGCTTCTTTTAACCCCAGCTTTTTGTATATGGATAGTGGCATGAGGTTTATACTTTCACCTAGATCACATAGGGCTCTTCCCACATCCTGATTACCAATCGCACACAGAATTATAAAGCTCCCCAGATCTTTCAATTTGGGAGGGAGCTTCTTTTATTGAATTGGACTACATTCTTCAGTCAATGCCACTGTTTCGAATTCCTTGAGCTTGCGTTTCTTCGAAAGTATCTCTTTCATGAATTTGAAATAACATGGCATCTGCTCAAGTGCTTCGGCGAATGGAATATTGATGTGAAATTGCTTGAATATATCCATAAATCTTGAGAATTGATCCTTTAACTTTGGACTTTCTAACTGTTGAGGAATATAAGCTATAAAGAAGAAGAATTGCACTACATTCTTCAGTCAATGCCACTATTTTGAATTCCTTGAGCTTGTGTTTCTTAGAAAGTATCTCTTTTATGAATTTGACAAAACATGACATCTACTCAAGTGCTTCAGCGAAAGGAATATTGATGTGAAATTGCTTTAATATGTCCATAAATCTTGAGAACTGATCCTTTAACTTTGGTGTAATTATCTTCTATTTATCTTCCTTTGGATTTTCCAGAACTTTTTCCTCAGTTTTCGTTGTCGAATCATTCTCTTCATTTTCACGACCCTCTTTTTTACTTGTTTTCCCATCACAGTCGAAAACCAAGGCTTAACCACTCCTTAATGTGATCACATTACATTGGTCATGATGTCCTGTTGGATTCTTTTCTATATTGATCGACAAAGTCCCTTGAGGCTTGTTGTTCAGTGCCAATGTAAGTTGTCCCATCCAATTTTCTAAATTCTTGATCACCGCTGCTTACGTTTTCATTATTGCCTCGTTTCTAGCTATGTACTTCAATAATACGTCTTCCAAATACGTCTTTTTCTCTTGATGTGGAGTTGTTTATTGATTCTAATTTCGAAATCTAGTGGGATAAGATGGTCGTGGAGCCTGCTAATTTTGGTTGTTGCCCCATGAAAAGTTAGGATGGTTCTTATTCCATGGATTGTAGGCATTTAGATATTGATTCTGAGGAACCCTATTATAGCTGCCTACAAATTGAATTGCTACAGGGTTAATGGCACATTGCTCGGTAGGATGTTCCCCATCACACAACTCATAAGCATATGCAACTTGCTGAGTCTGAGCACCTGTAAGAGCATCCATCTTCTTTGACAATGCTAAAATCTGTGCCGCTAACGCGGTTACCCGATCTACTTCTAACACCCGAGCTACCTTAGGGTGTGTCATTCTCGTTGTGGGCCACTGGTAGTTATTAGCCGCCATAGTCTCTATCATATGATTTGCCTCCTTATAACTCTTAGTCATAAATGCTCCACTCGAAGCTGCATTAATACTAGTCCTGAGATTACCACTCAACCCATTGTAGAATGTGTTCATCTGCAGCCATTTGGGTAGTTCATGATGTGGGCACTTCCTAAGTAATTATTTGTACCTCTCCGAAGATTCGTAAAAAGATTCCTCATGCAGATGCTCAAACATAGTAATCTCATTCCTCATCTTTGCAGTCTTTGTCGGTGGGAAAAACTTGGCCAAGAACTTTTGAGCAAGGTTGTCTTATGTAGTAATCGACCCTGGCGATAGAGAGTGTAACCAACTTTTTGACTTGTCCCATAGTGTGAACGGAAACAAGCGAAGTTTAACTGCATTATCTGACACCCCATTGTATTTGAAAGTGTCACAGATTTCCAAGAAGCTGACTAAGTGCTCATTTGGATCGTCGTTGGCTAATCCCCCAAACTGCATTGAGTTCTGTATCATTTGTATGGTCCCAGGCTTGATCTCAAAATTATTCACAGCAATCGTAGGCTTGGTGATACTCGACTGATGCTCAGTAACCCAAATTTGAACAATGTAATCCAAGGTTTGTGAAAAACTGATAAAAGTAGCTTACCACACTGATTTATGGATTGCGTATTGGACTTGAAATGGTAAGTATCCAATTTATGAACTTCCTTTTCTGCCTTGCTTGCAAATTCAAAAATGGATGAAACCCTAAGTTTTGGTGAAAAAATTCAGAATATTTGATGGCTATGTAGTGTGGGATGGAGAATTTGAGGTTTAATTTATAGAAGGTAAGATTAGTGTATGAATTTGATATGAGAATGGGGGTTATGGGTGTTAAGTTTGGGGGAGTTTGATGAGTGGGTAGAGAGATGGCTGGGATTCGGTTCTATGCAATAAAAGTGGAGAAAACCATATTCTGCAGGCATTTTAAAAAAACTGGAAACCAGTACCCCCCTCGGGGAGGGGTCATTTTGGCCTAGGAAGCACGTCGAGGCAGGCATATACAGAGAACCCCCCCTACACGGGGGCAGGTGTGTCAGGCAGTGAAAAGGCCCGCCGGGGCGGGGGTCTCTCTTTTGCAGAACTTGTAATATGCAGCTATTTTGCCCCGCGTGCATGCTCAACTTCATCCTTATTACCTGAAATGCAATAAAACCAACATTTTAAGTTAACTATATGGCGTTTGAGCATAAATGTTGAAAATTATTACAATTACTAACTAATTAACTGCGATATACGAAATTGAACTACGAACCACTAAAATTCTTAACTAAACTATGAATTAAGCAAAATAAAACTAAAATAATGTAAATGAGAAGAAAATAGGGTTGCTTCCCAATGAGCGCTTGTTTTTTAGTCTTTTATCCTGACTACTCCCTGTGTCATGGCGCATCGGCAAGGGTGATCGTAGTGGCTTGATTATCGATATTGCCACCCCAATAGTGCCTTAAACGTTGCCCATTGACTTTGAATGTTTTAAGCGAATTCCTGCTATAGAGTTCAACGGCGCCATGTGGGTAGACTGTCTTGATAGTGAATGGCCCCGACCATCGTGACTTGAGATTCCTGGGAAAAAACCTCAGTCGAGAGTTATACAATAAGACATATTGGCCCGGTTCAATCTTTCTCTGCAAAATATTCTTATCGTGCCATTTCTTGGCCTTTTCCTTATATAGATTAGAGTTTTCATATACTTGCAAGGGAAACTCGTCCAGCTCATTAAGTTAGAGCAATCTTTTATCGCTTACAACTATTTGATCAAAATTCAACTTTTGAATGGCCCAATATGCATTATATTGATGTTTCACTGATAGGTGACACACTTTCCCATAAACCAATTGATACAGAGACATCCCAATTGGTGTCTTGTATGCTATCTGATAGGCTCATAAAGTGTCATCTAACTTTAGAGACCAGTCTTTTCTGTTCGAATTTACCACTTTCTCTAAAATTCGTTTCACCTCTCGATTTGAAACCTCAGCTTGGCCACTTGTTGGTGGATGATAAGTTGTTGCAACTCTGTGATTAACCCCATACTTTGCCAAAAGAGTTGTAAAGATCTTATTTTAGAAATGACTTCCTTCATCACTTATACTTGCTCTCGACGTGCCAAATCTTGTGAAGATATTTTTTTGTAGAAACTTCAAAACCACTTTGGCATCATTCGTAGGGAGTACCACAACTTCAAACCATTTTGATACGTAGTCTATAACTAACAAGATGTATAGATTGTTGTAGGAAGGTGGAAAAGGTCCCATGAAGTCCATTCCACATACATCAAAAATCTCACCGTCCAAGATTGTGTTGAGCGGCATCTCATTCCTTTTTGAAATATTGCCCACCTTTTGACATCAATCACAGTTTTTTACGAACTGGTGGGCATTTTTAAACACAGTCGGCAATTAGAATCCTGCCTAAAGAGACTTTGTCGATGTCCACTCACTTCCGTAGTGTCCCCCGTATGCAGATGCATGGAATGCGTGTAAAATGTTATTAACTTCATTGTAAGGCACACATCTATGAATCATCTTATCCGCACACTATCTAAAGAGATAAGGCTCATCCCACATGTACCACTTGACATCATATAGGAACTTCTTTTCTGTTGGTGTGTCAAATTAGAGGGAAGGATCTTACTCACCAAATAATTGTTCATCCGGAAATGACTCGTTGATCACACACTTATCTACTCTATCGTTGTCTAGATTTTCCAGCCTCGAAAGATGATCAACGACTTGATTTTTTGTCCCCTTCCTATCCTTGATTTCCAAATCAAACTCTTAAAGGAGTAGAATCCATCTAATAAGCCTAGGCTTTGCATCTTTCTTTGAAATCAGATAATGAATCCTATCAAATATTCACGAAATTTATAAAAAGCGTACACGACCGCAAGTAACTCCTTCTCGGTGGTTGTATAGTTCAATTGACCATCCGTGAATGTTTTACTTGCATAATATATGGCATGGAATATCTTCTCTCGACGTTGTCCCAAAAAAACCCCTACCACGTAATCACTAGCATCACACATCAACACAAACGACATTGTTCAATTTGGTGCTACGATCATGAGAGTTGTTGTCAACTTCTTCTTCAACTATTCAAATGATGTCATACACTCTTCATCAAACCTGAACAGTGCATTTTTCTCTAATAGACTGCATAGTGGTTTTGTAATCTTAGAGAAATCCTTGATAAATCGACGGTAGAATTTGACATGCCCGAGAAAACTTCGAATTCCCTTAACTGAGGTCGAAGGTGGAAGATTTTCAATAGTTTCCAGCTAGCTTTGCTCGATCAACTTCTAGCCCTTTCGAAGAGACTTTATGCCCAAGAATTATTCCCTCTTCGACCATAAAATGACACTTTTCCCAGTTTAGCACAAGATTGGTTTCCACACAACGTTTCAAAACCATAACCAGATTCTCAAGACAACTATCAAAAGTATTCTCATACACTAAAAAGTCTTCCATGAAAATTTCAACATTATGCTCCACCATATCTAAAAATATGGCCATCATTCACCTCTGAAAGGTCGTCGGTGCATTACACAACCTGAATGACATCCTCCTGAAAGCAAAGGTGCCATATGGGCACGTGAAATTAGTCTACTCTTGATCTTCGGGAGCAATGACGATCTAGTTATACCCCGAATATCTGTCCAATAGGCAATAATACTCATGTCCAGCTAAATGGTCCAACATCTAATCAATGAAGGGTAGATGAAAGTGGTCCTTTCGAGTTACCTTATTAAACTTCCTGTAATCCATGCATACCCTCCAACCTGTCATTGTCCTTATCTGTATCAATTAATTGTCGTCATTCATCACATCTGTCATTACTTCATTCTTCAGAACACACTAAATTGGGCTTACCAATGAGCTGTCTGAAATAGGATATTTCAAAATTTCTTTCTTCATAACATCTTTCATAATTGGATTGAGCCTTCTCTGTTGTTCCACTATCGGCTTTGCATCATCTTCTAAGAGTATCTTGTGCATACAAAATGAAGAGCTTATTTCCTTGATGTTGGCAATTGTCCATCCTATTGTAGACTTGTACTCTCGAAGTATCCTCAGCAACTTACTTTCTTACAAATCGTTAAGTGCAGATGCAATAATAATAGGCAAAGTATTAGAAGTACCCAAAAAATGTATACCTGATGTGGTTAGGAACAGGTTTTAGCTCAAGAGTAAGTAGTTCCTTAAGTGAAGGTTTCATTCGTACCGATGCTTTCTCTTATGTATGTATTAGCTCGAATGACACCTTAAATCTGCTCACTCTAGGAAAAGCATCCAACATATGTAAATAATCCATAAATTATGGATCATCCAAGTCATCGTCCCCCATTAAATTGTTTTCCAACGGATCCCTGTCTAAACCTGTAATCAAGTTTTCATTAATCATCTTCTCAATCACATCTATTCTAAAACACTCTTCCTTATCTGTAGGGAATCTCATGGCTTTGAACATATTGAATTTAACTTATTGGCCTTGTACTCTCATCATTAACTCTCCTTTCTGAACATCAATGAGAGTCCTCCCAGTAGCCAAAAATGGCCTCCTTAAGATGATCGGGATATTCTTGTCCTCTTCATAATCCAAAATAATGAAATCTACTGGAAATATGAACTTATCCACCTTAACTAGAATATCTTCAACAATCCCTCTTGGATAAGTCACCGATCTATTCGCCAACTGTAGTGAGATGTTAGTAGGTTTTGGTTTCAGTAAACCCAACTGAGTATACACTGATAATGGCATGAGGTTTACACCGCACCCAAACCATGCAAACATTTTTTGAAGGCCATGTTCCCAATTGTGAAAGGAATGGAAAAACTCCCCAGATCCTTCAACTTCGGGGGCAACTTTCTCTGTAATACTGCGCTACATTCCTCCGTCAATGCCACAGTCTCATAGTTATCCAACTTCTTCTTCCTTGACAGAATACCCTTCATAAACTTTGCATAGCTTGGCATCTATTCTAGAGCTTCTGCGAATGGAATGTTAATATGCAATTTCTTGAAGATTTCCAAAAACTTTGACAACAGCTTATCCAATTTCTGCTTTTGCACTCTCTACTGATATGGTGGTGGAGGATAGACAACTAGCTCAACATCTGCCTAATTCTTGTCCACTTGCTTATCTTCACCCTGCTTTTCTTCCACCAACTTGTCTTCACTTTCTTTCACATCTTTCCTTGGTAAATTTTCTGCACTTTGTCCCTTAAGATGTTTTCCACTTCTTAATGTAATTGCTTGACACTGTTCATGATTTCCCCTCAGATTCTTTTCTGTGTCACTTGGTAAAGTTCCTTGAGGACTGTTATCCAATGCCAATACAAGCTGTCCCATCTTATATCTAAATTCTTGATTACTGCCGCTTGTGTTTTCATAGCTGCCTCATTACCCGATATGTATTTCAGCAACAACTCTTCCAAATCTAACTTTTTATCTTGATGTCGAACTAACTGTTGATGCTGACTTTGGAAACCAGAGGAATAGGATTGTCGTGGAGCATGTTGATTTTGGTTGTTATTCCACGAAAAGTTTGGATAGTTCTTTGGCCCCGAATTTTAGGTATTCTTATATAGATTCTAAGGAATTCTGTTGTAACTACCTACAAACTATACCGCAACTGGATTGATGGCACACTACTCTGTTGAATGTTCCCCAGCACACAACTCACAAACAAACGCTACCTGTTGAACCTGTACACCCATGAGGGCATCCATCTTCTTTGATAACGTTGAAATTTGAGCTGCTAACGTTGTCACTCCATCTACTTCTAACACCTCAGCTGCCTTAGGCTGTGTCATTCTTACTCTGGGCCACTGGTAGTTGTTAGCCGCCATTGTCTCAATCAGATCATATGCCTCTTCAAATCTTTTCGTCATAAAAGCTCCCATGGACGCTGCATCAATACTAGTACGAAGATTACCATTCAACCCATTATAAAAAGTATTCATCTGCAGCCACTTCTGTAGTCCATGATGTGGACACTACCTTAGTAGTTCCTTTTACCTTTCCCAAGCTTCGTACAGAGACTCCCCTTGATGTTGCTCAAACATCGTAATCTCATTCCTCATCTTTTGCAGTCTTTTCCAGTGGGAAAAATTTAGCCAAAAATTTTTGAGCAAGGAAATCCCAAGTAGTAATTGACCCTGGCGGTAGGGAATGTAACCAGCTCTTTGCTTTGTCCCGCAGTGTGAATGGGAACAACCTTAGCCTCACTGCATCATCCGATACCCCATTGTATTTGAAGGTATCACAAATCTCTAGAAAGCTGACTAGGTTCTCATTCGTATCATCATTAGTTAATCCCCCAAACTGTACTGAATTCTGTATTATCTGAATTGTCCCAGGCTTGATCTCAAAATTGTTCGCTGTAATCGCAGGCTTGTTGATGCTTGACTGAATTTCAGTGACTCTGGGAGTAACATAATCCTTCAGTGCTTTCTGATCCTCTGCAGCCATACTGTCTTGTTTATTAAAATTCTTTCTAGTTTCCTTAATCCACTTACTAAGTCTCTGAAACCTTCTTTCAATGTCATCCTCGTAAGGAAGCAAATCTGGTTTCTTTGATCGAGTTTATATGCACTAAGAAAGAGAACCTGAAACAAGAAATAATAAAAATAAAAGAAAATTGTCTAACTAAAACTGAACTAATTAAACTGATATTGAAAGTAATAAAATAAAAAATTGTCCTCGGTAACGATGCCAAAAACTTATTGGGTGTAAATCTAATTATGCACTGGACGCAAATATACGTGATCAACAAGTAATATAATTATAAGTCAAGTATCGTTCCCACAGATAATCAAATTAATAAACTAATCAAATTATCAGTTTTGTATTATCTCAATTTTGTTAAACTAATCAAATTAATGATTTAAAATAATAAAAACTAATAAACTAGAAATCAAAACAATCAACACAACTCATTACTGCAAATTTTAATCAGATAATTAAGAATTAAGCCTATAACTTCACTTTAAGCTTCACTCAGATTATCACACTTCTTTCAATTCAATTAACTATCCCATTTCATTTATCAAGAACACTAAAGTAGAATTAACCATCTCTCAATGCACTAACACCATATTAACTTAAATCCACAATTAATAGAATTAAGCCAAACACCCTAATTAACTAATTCACTATATCTCTATGTGAATTAAAATTAAAGAAGGTTTTAATTCCAAGTTCTTACACGATTACATGCAATATTAGGTATATCTCTATCCTAAACATATATAAAAAATTCCATCAAAACATAAAAATCAAGAACACATGCTATTATGACTAAGTCTAGATTCATATCTCATCTCCTTAGTCCATACAAATCCACATAAAATTGGTGATCAAGCAATTCATAAGTTATGCACAAATCACAATAGATGAACTAAAAATATAGCTTTATTAAACTGAAATCAAAGTATGATAATCATTGTTCCACCCAAAGATCTATTGCAAGCTTAATAATAAATTTAGTTCATAACGAATGAATTAAACACTAAGTAGATTAAAAAGTACATCATCCAAATTACAGAAACTGAAATAAAGATTAAGAATAGTATTAAACCACCCTTCTTTGCACTCAGTTCTGAAATCTTCATGATCTTGCTTTTTCTGCTCCACTCCTCCATAATTCTCTCCAAATTTAGGGTTTCAAGAGTTGTAATTGATGATTGTATGATTGAATCATTAATTACTTGGCTTATGTCTCTGTAATAGCTAGTAGAAAATGTCCGCGTACAGTCCCAATCAAACACAAAGTTGTCCAGTCCCCGCCTCCTTAGTGTTAGAATCATAGCTAAACAGATTCTTTCTGTTTATGCACCTCGGCGGGTATTTAAGCCTTGAGAACCCCTGCCTCGGTGGGGTGCTAACTTTCTTCCCCGCGTACCCCCGCCCCGGTGGGGTCATTCCTTTGTAAAATGCTCACCCCGACGGGGTACTAATTCTGCAGTTTTTGATTTCTTTTCAAGCTATTTTCTGCCACATTGCCACAATTATACTAAAGTTGGCATGTAATGAAACCTGCAAACAAAACGAGCACAAACACGTAAAACAATACTAAAATAGATGGAATAAACACTGTTTTAGTCTAAATAGGAACCTGATTCGTAGGTATGAAACCCAATGATTAATCATCACAGTCGGCTTTGAGAGAAATCCAATAATGCCATGTTCTTAATATCTTCTTGGCAAGTAAAGGACCACTCATGTGTGGACCACATACTCCACCATTGACTTCATCCATAAGTCTTTGTGCTTGATCTTTATCTAGGTATCTTAGAAGGCCTATTGCAGCATCTTTTTTATAAATTGCGTCTCCGCTCAAATAGAATTTTATGGCCATTTTATGGATCCGCTTTCTTTCACTATGACTTGCCCCATCGGGCATAGATCCATCTTGAAGATATTCATTGATATCCTAATACCAAGGATGTTTGATGGGAGGTAGTTCATCTTATATTTCTCCAATGTAATTTCGATAGGTTGGTACCTTTTAGGTTGCAAATTTAATATATGGGATGCCTCTCCTTTCAGATATGTTGATCAAGCAAGCCAGGGTAGCTAGTGCATCTTCAAAATCATTCCTGTTTCAAGGGATATGGATGAAGGCTATTTCTTCGAACTCCCGAGCCATCTTGATAACTTGCCGATGGTAACGAAGCAAATGCAATTCTTTGGTTCCCCAGTGGTTTGCTTGATGACCAGCTCGTAATCCCCAAAGACTAACAACTGTTTGACATCCATGGATTGGGCCAGTTCCAATCTCATTATACAGCTTTCATATCCAGCGGTGTTGTTATTGGTCGGAAAACTGATCACTAAACACACACAAGTATACACGGTCTAACAAGTAATACAATGATAAGGAAAGTGTCGAACCCACGAGGAACTATCACTAATATTTACCAAGTACCGACTTTGTATCGCTAAAGTCTTATTCGAACAGTAATAAATGAAAGTGTGATTAATCTAAGCATAACTAATTATCAAAGCAATTAAATGGATAACGAATGGTAACCGAAGGAATTACAAGTTAAGGTTACAACTTCACCCCACTCAGGCATTATGTCAAACACCTGGCGTGCTATGTTTCATCAAACTACCTACCCTTATCTCTCTTGTCTTAATGGTCACAATAATTTGTCGACCGAGAACGTACAAGTGCTCATGCACCTCTGTCGAGGTATGCACAAACATATCCTTTCCAGATCCACAGATAGGGAATAGTACAGAAAAGAATGTCCAAGCTAGATACAATCCTACATATGTCTATGCGAATTGATCATAACAAGGATTTAAGCATAAGTTCTCAAATAGGTCGCATATGACGCACATATATATGTCTATTCTACGTACAACTTATGCAGTCAAAACCCACAATTATATGCCAATATATTTAGGTGTAAATCTACAATCCTTCTGTCGATATCATGTAAATTACCAAAATCATCACTAATATCTTAGCGAGAATCATTAAGCATAAATACATTAAACCAAATCATATGGTGCCAACCAAAGAGATAAGACAGTCGATTTAAATAACAAAGGGTTCCATTATAACCTTAGAGCAAATACTCAGTTCATAGCTATTGAACAAAATATAAGTAGCAATAAAGATAACATTTATGGATTACAAAATCAGAAGGAATAAATGGATAATAATAAACTGTGTTAAAGCCCATCAGTCTCCAAGCATTCCGCTCAAATCAAGCTTTCCAATCCGTGTAGCTCACTGCTCGTGTCGCTCCAAGGAAAACCAAAACTTCTCCCTAATCTATATTTACAAATATTAACTTAGAGCTAGAAAGAGAAAATATAGAAGAAAAACTAAACTAAGATATTCTCTGATATGATATATCAGATATTGGATCTATGAGAGATATCTATGCAGAGGCTTGCCCTTCCTTTTATATCTCTGTCTCTTTCCTTTGCTAGGTCAAACCAAGGACTTCTCTGCCTGGGCATCGGAGGTGGCGCCGCGACGCAGACAAATAACCTGTGGTTGGCGCTGCAGCGCCACATTAGTATGAAAGACACGGAGATCGCGCTGCAGCACGAGTCAAAGACGCATCAGTGGCTCTACGGTACGCATCTTGTCGACGCCAAAGCTAGACCAGGTTGGCGTTGCGCGTTGAAAGCATAAGGCTTAGCTTTGACGCCACGGTGCGGCCTATAAAATGACCGTTTTTCCCCTAAAAGTAAAGAAAAGACATAATAAGCCCTATATTGCATTAGTTAAGCGCAAAAACACTATAATCAAATAAAAATATATAAAATTTACGAATTTAGGTAATTATTTAAGTCATAAAGTATCCCACTCATCAAATACCCCCAAACTTAAGTCTTTTGTGATAACCCGAGAATTTGGATAATTTAGTAAAATCTTAAATGATTGATTTAAGGTCAAATAATAGACCTAGACAGAAAATAAGTGTATGCATTTGATGTTATTAGGATGGAATTTTGAGGATTTCAAAATTTCGTGAAGGCTTATAGGTGAATTATTCAGGATTAAGTGTTTATGTGATTAAGTTCCGTGTATATGGTTAATGATGTGTTCAGAATGTGATTAAGGGTCAAGGGTTGACCAGATAAATTATATCTGTAACAAACCCTAAAGATATATTAAGAACAACAACGTTCAGTTAGAAAACCCTAACGTTTGATAAGAAACCCTAAAAATCGGTTTTGGAAACCCTAATTTCAGTTCCGGGAATCCGAAACCCTAATTCGGTGCATGAAACCCTATATCGGGAACTTAATGGCATAAGTGTAAATAACTATAAGATTAATTAGGGTTAATCTTAACAAATTGATTACAAAACCCTAATTCCAAATCAAACCCCTAATACTTGATCCGAAAACCCTAGTTTCAGATTCTGATAAATTGAAGCCCTAATCTGGGAAATTAATGGAGAATTATAATGCTCTACTGATATAATTATAATATTAATTAGGGTAACGCTTAATTAATTAGCAAACCCTAATTTCAAATTATCGAACTTAAACTTTTCCGTCAGAAACCCTAATGATGGATTTGAAACCCTAATTTATAATTAGGAAAAATGAAAGTGTTAATTTAATACTTTTAATGTTAATTAGGATATATTAATCCTAATTTTAAGGTTAAGTAATTAGAAAACCCTAATCTAATTACGAGATTTAATTTCTAATTTAGAAAATTAATTTTTCTATTAGAAACCCTAATTTGTGGGTTGAAAACCCTAATGACCATTTTGAACCCTAGTTGTACAGTGATGGATTTAATTGCTATAATTGCAATGTTAATTAGGAATATAAATCCTAATTGTCAAGTTATTAGAAACCCTAATCTAATTGGGAAATCTAATTTCTAAAAATTGAAATATTATTTTTATATTTAAAACCATAATTTTTGGGTTATAAATTATAATGTACAAATTTGACCCTAAGTGCTTAATTAGCAATTTGAATTAGGATAAAATTGTCCTAATTAGCAAATAATGATTCATGATTAGTAAACTATGATATAATTAGGAAGCCCTAATTTTAATTAGAAATCAAAATTTTCTATTTCAAAATTTAATTAGAAAATTTTTGAAATCCCAAATAACTAAATATTTGAGGTTAAAACCTAAACCCTAGATTGCTCAAACCCTAAACCCTGAAGGGTTAAACCCTAAACTCTAAATGCTCCAAACCCTAAACCCTAAAGATTGTAGCCAAATGACAAGATTGCCCTTTTGTATTTTTTTATAAGATAACTTGTAAAATTGCTTGTAACTTTAGTAGGTGATCTAACCCATGGACTTTGTGACTTCTAAAAAACTCAGCAATCAGCCACAAATGGACAGCTAGCATCAGATCTAACAACTAAGGTCATTATATAAGAGATTTAGAGAGAGAAAGTGCACAAAAACTTAGCCAATTTCTAAGTTGCTCTCACCAGCTCCCTCTCTCACCAAATCCACGAAATTCCAATGATATTTCAGTCTCAATTCAAGCCCCACGTGTATCAGAAACAGATCCAAGAGTCAGAATTGAGAATTAAAGCATAAAAGGTATAAAATTCTAATTTTTAGAAATCCTTCGATTCTTGGTTAAATGTTGTAATTGATTGGTTAAACATGTGTAATAGGGTGTCAAATGATGATCTGGGTTGTCAAAACACAAACCCATAACATTAAAGAGCTCGAATCTTACATTTTTGAAAAATCTGGAAAAATTTTAAAGTTGAGGTCTGACAACGAATGTTAGAGCCTCTATATCTTTTTCTGATTAAGTGTTTAGTGTGTTTTATGTTATATATGTGTTCTATGACATGTCTATTGTGCTCTGAATCAAGAAAAACGACCAGATCATAAATGGACTAAGAGGTATGAACGGTCAAAGACCGTTGACCGAACACAATTTCTGTTTCTGGGCAACCCAGAAAAATTTGCAGATTTCCAGAAATCTGACAATGATTTTCTAAGCCTTAGATCTTTCTACTGTTAATGATACTTACCATGTTAGTGTTAGATCTAGATAGTATGACATGTGATCTACACAACAAAGCCCTTATAACTACCAGATCAGGATCAGGATTGCAAATATTGTTGGTCAAACAGTTATTGACCGATCGGTATAGAAGAATAATCTAGGTAACCCGAATCTTCATGAACCATTATTTTGTCGAACTTTGACCATCCTTAATCGCTTAGTGTTAGGTTATTAGTTGGGTTTGATGCATTATAATCGCATTCTACGACATATGGAATATATGGTGGAACCTTAATATCACACATACCAAGCTCAGAATGCAAACTATAATGACCTAAAACTAGTACCCTCGACTGTTCTTCATTTTCTGGAAAACCCAGAAAATGAAGAACAGTGTTGTCAGATATTTTGGAGGCCCAGATCTTCCACGTGTGATGTAGTATAACATAGTTGATGACTGATATGTGTAGTATTACATATATACTACATGATTGATGCTATCTTAACGCTGAAAAAACCTTATAATCACTGATCAAAGTATGGTCAAAGTGGCTAACTTGTCAACTGACATGAAGATCTGGAAATGCTGAAGAACACCAAGAACGCCTATAGCGACGGTTCTGTCGCTATAGGGCCCCTTTAGTGACAGTTTATTTTCTATTTTCCGAAAAATGATTAAAAAAATTAGAAAAAAAATTATTTTAAATTATTAAAAATACTAAATAAATTATGAAAAATTATTTTAAAGCTTGAAAAATAGTTTTTAATTATTTTGGATATATTTCAAAAATATTTAATATTTTTGGGAATATAAAGGTATTTATTTATTTAATTATAATATTAAATAAATTATGAAAAATAGTTTTTAATTCATGAAAAATCATGAAAAATAATATTATGGTAAAAGAAAATATTTTAAGTTATTTTTGATGACTTTTAATATTTTATGATAAATTTCATTAATATTTTAATATTAATGGTAATTAATTTATTTAATAAATATATTAAATAAATTAAGGAAAAATAAATTAATGTTTTAAAAATCATTTAAAATGATTTAAGTATTATAAAAATATTTTAAGTTATAAAATATAACTTTTGATATTTTGGCATGAAAATATTAATATTTTAATATTAATATTAATTATCGGATAATGGATTTAAGTGTTTAAAAATCAAATAATTATGATTTTAAGATATTAAAATATTTTGATATATTATAATTATATTATAATATTATGTAAGGATTATCATTAATATTTTATATTAAATAAATATTAATGATTAAGGAATTATGTGGTATTTAATTCATTTAAATACGATATTAATGATTGGAAAATCATGATAAATGGTAATAATTATCCGAAAATTATTACGAGCCTAGGAAAAATGTTTTGACTGCTAAGAAAATTATCTGTGATAATTGTTAAGGGTTAGGCAGAGTTTAACTGAACTTAAACTCGAGTATTGTCCGACTAGATCGTCGGGATGATAGAATTGTGTCGGGTTTTAAGTCGATTTGAAATAGTTTGACCTAATCTTTAAGTCTTATGTCTTTGTATAGACTTATAGGGTTATGTGTTATGTGTTTAGGTTATTCTTTGTATTTAAATATAACAATATTATAATCGTGATGATATTATTCTAATATTGGAGATCTATATTATTAATATTAGGTCTTGGATAAAAGCGATATAAATTGTGTTGCGGTAATCAACCAGCTCGAGCAAGTTTGTTCTTACTTAACTCTAATAAGAGTGTTTTATTCAAGCTTATGGTTAAATCATTCTTTGATTGCCATGAAAATTGTACTCTGTACATCTTGCATGTATAAGTCGGTATGAAAATTGATCACCTTCATTACCAGTTGGTTCGAAAATATTTGTTCATGTTTAAAACTTGTTCGATCAAAAATTTGTTCGTGCTAGTTCTCAATTATATTGATGAATTATAGCAAGCCCATTATTCATCCTCTTCAATCATGATATATCCTTATATTGTTGTATTTAAACTTCTTTGGGCAACTTTCATGCTCACCCTTGCTATATCATGATAAAACATTGCGAGATAAGACGAAAGCGTTCGGATACTGAGAAACGATTAAAGCCAAGTTCACTTGGGTTATAAAGTCTTGACTAGTTTGTAATAGCGTATTGTGATAAATATTGTTATGTAATAAATAGTTTATGAAATGTGTATAAGTTAAGGTTACTCGACCTTGGGGAATAGTGTGTAATGTAATGTATAAACAATTTATGTTTATATCTTCCGCAAACAGTAATAGAATGATTAGCAAACCGAATCCGCGACGATTTGGGGCTGGGATTCGGGGGACGCTACATCTTTGCTTGTCCTCGAGCAAACTGTTTACACAAAAAAATAACAGTAGTAAATTAACACGCGATATGAATATAAAACTATATGCTAGCATCGTGGCTACAAATATCAACCATTGGTTACTCCCAGAGAACAGGGAAAACACAAACATGATTAAGGGTTCATTCTATTTCAAGCATAAGACTGTATTCGATCCATTCTATGTGTGTGTGTGGAGACTAACTGTCCTAACTAATCATAGCTCAAATAAGTTCGCACAGTCGATTGTTAAAACTAATATGCAAACTCCGTAACTTAAACATTCAACAAGCATTAAGAATAAGACATAAGTGCAGGAAAAGATCAAAAGACTTTAGTATGAAGATAGTAAAATCTGACTCGGACAGTCTTAAATTACATTAGGCTAATCAGAACTACCCATTAATGAGCTTTTGATCAGTGACTCCCAAGCCAGACGACTTTAGGGCACTAGGTGTAGAACACCCCTAAGAATCTAGTAACTCGAGCAGCAAAGGCCACGTAATCAACATAAGCTAAATTAGACTTTTCGAGAATCGAAGATTATTAGGCGAGTGCATTTATTGCTCCATCTCAATATCGGTCCTGCGTTTATGGGCGAGTGCATTTTACGCTCCATCTTGACCCACCACAAGACTTTCGATATTCAATCTTCTTATCATTTTATTCTTTTTTTATATCTAAACATGCACGAATCCAAGATCCCAAACTGTATAAACGTCTAAGTCTTTTGTTACCTTGTAAAAATGAAGGTTTATAAGAGTGAACAAACTCTCAAAGTAATAAACACGCGAACTCAAATTCAAAAAAAATAACTAGTTAACACAGTTGGTCGGTGTTTGCTAGAAGGATAGATCAATAACAGTCTCAACTTATCAACTAACAAACCCCTAGTACATACATGCTTGACATGACTCTAAGAGAGACATACTCAATTGGAGCTTATTATAGCCACAATCAAAAATCAATAATGTATAACACCCTTGCTTAATAACAGCTCAAAATAGGGTAAAAAGGCCATTAACATGGCACAAGCATATCAATCTGTATAAGCCCCAAAAAGATGGCTGTAAACCACAAACCATCCTGATAATAATCAAGTCATTAATAAATAATAACCAAAAGAAGTTCATGACATCCATAATAATAAAAATCCAAAATATCATCCCACAGTTCAAAAATGATTGCATCACAATACTAAAAATAAACCAAAGCAAAGTACTAAATATTTAACTTAACATGGCATTCGACTGAAATAAACAGATAATAACCCTAACATCCCCAAAATTAAAGTGAGCAATGCCCTCATTGCTAAACATATAACAATTGATACAAGAGGGCTTCAATGAAGATCACTCACTCAGCATCAACATCGTCCTCATCAGCTTCAGCGAGCGGTGATGGTGCAGGGTTTAGTGGGAAGACAGGTGGCTCTAGGAACTGGTATGGCGTGAACTCAGCTTTCTCGTCACAGTAGTCGGTGTAAATGCTCTGCATGGTGTTCACCAGCTCATCCTGGTCATGGATAGCGATGTCTTGCCTCTGCGCCACTGCTGCAATATGCCATTGCTGCCTCCGAGCCTCGGCGTTGTGCTTTTGATGCAGCAGGGTGAGGGATGCTATGATGTCGACCAAGAATCCCTCTGCCCGGTTAAAATTTGGCGTCGGAGGTCATGAGGGCTCGGCCTCTGCTATAGGAGGTGGCACGGTATGTGGCCCGTATCCTTCGCCTCTAACATGAGACTCTGCCCCATCCCACTCATAGTAGCATTTGATGGTCAGATGATCAATGACTGTCATGGGTGGCAAGGCTATCTCCTCGAGCCCCCACTGAATACCTTCTTGTTTGCACAAACAGGTGATCAGTGATAGATGTGGAAGTTTTGCAGCGACGTTTCTCTTGATTGCCTTCAGAATGGAGTTGTGAATAAGCATTCCAATATCCACATTCAGACCCGTGATAATGGCGAATAGCAGAATCGCCCTATCCTTCATCATGTCGCTTAGATGCCGGGTCGGGATCATGTTGGCACATATGAAGTTGAACCATGCCTTCCTGTAGCAAATGAGTTCTGATGCCGGGAAACTAGTTTTTTCACCCGTGTAGTCATTTTTCTTCCACATAGTCCCGGGCTTGCAGAGCCACCTAATGATATCCTCTAGATCATATTTGCGGAGTCCTGACTCCAGATAGTCTCTGCCCTCATATTTGGGTGTGGCGAACAAGGCATTGATGGCCTGACTACTAAACGCCACTAACTTCCCCCAAACTTGGACAACAGCAGGGCCTTCAAGATTGGCATTGGCGTAAAACTCCTGAACCACTGATACGATAGCTGACCCAGGTGGTTCAGTGAAGTGGATCCAATTGTGCTCAAGTATCACGGTGGTTAGCTCACCATCTTTCTTGTCCGGCCTGAACCCCCACTCGGGAATCAGATTTTGTGCGCCAAATGAGCTTTTATACCTTTTATAGGCCTTCTCATTGATAAACTTGGTGTTGTCCCAAGCCGTTGGTGGTGTTATGGACGACTATCATCCCATACTAAAGCGTTGCCTCTTTTATGCCATGTCAAAAATCTCAGTTGGTTTGACACAAAAATAGTCCCTAAGCAGTACCAAAATTCTATAGAAACTACCCTTCAAGCAAACACAGAAAATCCCTAATGCAATTCAAGTGAATTTAAGCCAAAACAGTCCAACTTTTCTTTTGGGAAAATTATCAAACACGTGGTGTGCGCTCTGAGAACCAAAAATTGATAGCCCTTTCTTTGTGAATACTCTAACCAGATTTCTAGCAGTGGAAATCACCCCAAAAACACAACAAGAAAAATACCAAGAACCAACCCATAATTCGATCACAAACTAAGTGAATGACTGAAATCCAATTGAAATACCTCGAAGGGGAAAAACCCTTGTTGCTGCTGATTTTTTTTTTGGATTATCGCCTGGTTCGAGGTTGGTCTGATTATGTGAATAATGTGTGAATCTGTTATGCTTTGTAGAGGGTGGGGGGTTCTGTAGAGAAAAAGGATGGTTGGTTGCTCGTGCTGCCAAATTGTGCCGAGAGAATTGGGAAATAGTGGCCTGAATGCAGGCTAAAAATTAGTTTGAAAACCCAAAACATGATGTCGGCGCCGCCGCGCAAGATTGCCTTTTTTAATTGGCGCTGCGACGCGAATTAGTAGTATGTTAGGCTCATTAGTGGCGCCACGGCGCAACCTACCCTTTGTTGGTTGGTGCGGCAGCACGAGCCGTGGCGCGAAGTCCAGTATATATATTGGCTCTACGGCGCGAGCCTTGTATCTGAGAATTCCTGCACAGAAGCCATGTATTAGCCACTAGATACTAAACACCATGCTAAACAACATACTAATCAACATACTAAATAACATGCCGCCTGCATCCTCTAATACAAAAACATGCACAACATGCACCTCAGATACGGCTTGGTAGTACAATAACTAGCAGCAATGTTAACAAACTAAAGCAAAAAGACTGAATGTAAAGTAGGCATAAGTAAGAAAAATAGAAAAAATTGGATACTTAGATGGGGGTGCCTCCCCACCAAGCGCTTGTTTTAAAGTCATCGACTTGACATTATGTAACGCTTGAGAAAATCGGATTTATATGAGAATTAAATTTTTATTTGATTATGTGAATTAAATGAATTTAATTGATTATTTATGTGAGTAAGCTATGTGAAGGTCGTTCTATGACCTAGAATGTGCGAATGTGGTTAGTATTCTGGCTATGTGCTAGAATTAATTATTTTGAATTTCTAAGACGGAAATAAAAGTTTTCCGAGAAATTTTCGTAAAAACACTATTTATCCGTTTCTGCTCGGGAATTAAGTTTGAAATTCCGTTAAATGAGTAATGATAGAATATAAAGACGTGATAGAATATCAAATAATATTTCATTTATGGCAAACAATGTTTTCTCCTGCGGACTTAAAACCTAAGGGTTGAGAAGAATGATTTTCGAGAACGAAATGAGCTTCGTGTAATGAATTACGATAATGATTATGCGTACGCTATACGATTATGATACTATTTAGTATATGAGTATTATACGATGATTTAATACGACGTTTAATACAAATATTGTACGAGTATTATACGAAGAAAATACGTGAATTATACGTATGGAATAAGATTGGTGTAATGGACTTAGAGTTAAGACTTAGTATAATCCAATTGGGTTTGGATTATATCAAACCCAATTAATTAAGTAATCAAGCCCAATGAATTATGTGTTTAAGCCCAAGTCTAAGTCCAATGTTAGAATTAATTAAGCCCGATCCAAGAAATCAAACCGTGGGTCGAACCAGTGGGTCATCGAATGGGTAAAACCCATAGGGCAACCCATGGGGATGAGCCATGGGCATGTGGGCCGACCACTTGATGGCCAAGTAAAGGGAACTACTTGATCACCAAGTATTTTACTTGGTGATGAAGTAGTGAATAGTAATGAGGTGGGGAGAAGGACCATTTTGACCTCTGTTTGAGTTTTCTATAAATAGAAGGCATAAGTGGTCATTCGGTGGTTTCCAAGATATCATCCAACTTATATTGAGAGAGAGAAAGAGATAAACTTAATCAATCATCTCACTTTGAAGTTTTCATTAGAGTTTTTAACAAGAACACCAAGATCGTAAAGGTAATATTCCTTAATAATAGTTTTCCATCCCTTTTGATTTCTTTGTTATAAAGAATCATAAAATGGTGGAGCATGTCTCTTATGGAGGAATAAAGATAGCTTGTAACATATAAAACCATTATAAGCCATGCGTAAATGAAAAATCGTAAGGGTTTACGTAAGTTAAAATCGTAGAAAAATCATTTGATCAATTTGATTGTTGATGAACAATTGAACACCATAACTCTTAATATATGTGTATCTTGCTTGGTTAGGATATAGATATGAAATCAATGGAGTGTTCCATTTGATTTGTCATATAGAACACTAGTAACGAAGTTACGGAGAATTTTACAGAATTAGACGTTAAACGTCAAAAACGTAGAAATTCTGGATTAGTAGTCGAAAGTTGTCGTGGGACTTAAAAACATTGGTTTTCCATGTCGACACATGAGATAGGGTATTTAAGAGTCGTGGGATCAAGAATCGTCGAATTCTGAGTTAAAATGAAGAAAACGAGTATTGAACGCTCGAAAGCGTTTAACGAACGCTCGAAAATGAACTTAGAAGTGAATTTAGAGTTAATAGATTCGGAATTGTAAAATTCTTATATGAGCACGTAGAGTATGTAATTTATGAGTTGTAGGCTTTTGAATGGACCAAATCGGACTTATAACAAAGAAGTTATGAAGCTGGGAAGTTCACTAAAATTTTTGTCTATGAATGGACCAAATCGGACTTATAACAAGGCTTAATGTTCTGCACCGCAGCGCCGGAATAGGGTAATGACCTACTGAAGAGTGGCACTACAGCACCCTTCATATAAAGGAGTTTAATGCCTACTATTTGAATCGAGGACTTAGCTATCTGCAGATCAAGCGTCGCAATGTAAGTGTTATATATATAAGGATCGCGCCACAAAGACCTTGTTGTATTCAAAAGTTGACCAAGTTAGTTTTATAATTATAATTGATTGGTAATGAATAAGTAGAATGTAGACATACTTAATATACAAGTAAACGCTCATTCTTAAATCACTTATTAAGTGATAATGTCAGGAAATTAAGAACGATTTAGTGAGAACTAAACTAAGAACATGGTGTGTAAGGAAGTAAACCGTGAACGGTAATCAACATTGGTACTTTGCTAGTGATGATAGAGTCCGATTAATAACATAAGATCATTAACAAGCTGGCATGAAGGGTAGTAAGTCGAATTGAATTTATTAATTAAATAAAGTCAACTATGACATAGAAGAGAAAGAAGTTGGTAGAAATAATGTGATCAATTGTTTGGTAGCTAATTACAGTGTGCTATGTGAATATATCATGTAGATTTTGTAAAGGCTGAGAACAGTCGATTAAATTCATTGAAGATGCTTGAAGGCAAGTTTTCTTAACGCTTGTCTAACATTTGTGTTAGTCGAGTTTTCTGTGATTCATTCTACTGAGTTGGATGAATGATTTTAGAAAAAGGGTCAATGCCAGTTTTAACTCGGCTAGACTATTTGTAAGATATAGATTGATTTGTATACATATCTCTCTATATAGAAATGATAATGCTATCCTATGCCAAGTATTTGGTACGGATTCAAAGGTAATGTTTGTCTATCAACAAACAAAAGTATTTTTCATTGATTATTCAATGGGCACACGAGTTTGCAAAAACTTAAACGTAAATACGTTTAACGGATGAATGTTGATCAACATAGAGTACTATAGGCTGATCACCTAGAAGTGCTCGTAAGTAATGCCGGATGTACAACCTTAGTGCTGTGATGTCCTTTTCAAGTATGAAAACAGAAAGATATTGTTCATGGTCTTTTGACCGGCTCAGAATTCCTAAACTATTATATACTTTGGAAATTGATGTTATGAATTGTTAAATATTAATGTTTTATAATACTTCATGACTAATTGTTCAGTTATGGAGGATTGTCATATAATTCACGAATGTGGTATTGATATTATTCTTTGTTAAACTTGCAGAGCTTGTTATGCTCACTTCTTGCGTAAATTATATGATTGCAGTTAAAGCCGAGCATATTGAGAATGCTAAGAGAAATAAGGGCAAGGCTAAGATGGATAGTTAACCATCTTGTAATAGATTAGTATGATTGTATGTATTATACTTAAGAACAACGAATGATGTAATCGGTTTATGAACCTGGGAAAGGATTTCACTTTGATTGTAATAAGAAGATAGTAATTACATTCATTATGTTGTGTTTTCAATTGAATGATTATATGGTTATGAGTACCGTGTATCACCATATGTCGGGTTAGAAGATACTCAAATTTGAGGGTGTCACAGGTTGGTATCAAAGCATTATGTTATAAAACTTAAGGGGGGAAGAACCTTAGGCTAATAACCTCGTAAGGAAGGTAAAGTTTGAAGAAAGGAATTCGAGTCAAATGAATTAATAAGGTATTGAGAAAACTCAGTACCGAAAGATTTAAAAGATGAAAATTAATCCTAAATAAATTAAATATGATTTGTGCTTATACTATTGTGTATTATGTACTAATCAACATGTTATGTGTTTTGTAGATGTCAAACGATAACTTGAAGTATAGGTACATTCACGTGGTTAGTGAAGAGTCAGTGAACCAAGTGGAGATAGTGGTTCGGGAAGACTCTGATCCAGAAGAATACATTTCTGAGGAGGAGTACTCTGAGGAAACAATTGGAATAACTTCATATCTGAATATGATGATAGATGTGGAAGAGGAGATGGAGGTAACATCGATTAATACGGTGGTACATACTACGGATTCAACACCTCCGGATGTAATGAGATCATTGTACCTTGCTGTGTTGCATAGGAATGTGCATCTGCGCCTTTGTGGTGCGCGTATACGTAACGAGGAGATTACTAGCCTATGAGGCGAAGGAATCTGCAGAGGCGGATTTTAAGTCAGAGCACGACGAAAAAGTGCTAATGACGGATAAAGCGAGGGGTTATAAGGAAGAGGTCGTAGAGCTTCGAAAGAAACTTGTTGAAAAAGACCAGAAGATTGCTAGGAAGTCGTACATCCATGAATGTGCTCACAAGGATTTCAAGCTGAAAATTGCTTATTATTATATTGAGTCAGGGCAGACTCGACATACGATTAGTCGAGATATTGTTTCGATTTTAGCAAATCAGAAACATGAATGCCATACGACATTGTTAGTAGATCATTAGATCTTTTTGGTATATGTGTAGTGACGTAAAGCTCTCTTTTGTATAATTAAAGGGTAGTCTTTTTGTAAATCCCAATTTTTGTAGAAGTCAATCGCGGGATAGTAATGTATTATCTTTTTGGCTATGTAAGCAAAATATAAATAGTTTTGACTATGAAAGCATATTAATATAATGAAGTTTTTATTTAATGTGCTTGTTGTGTTATGAGTTGTTGTTTGGGGAATGATAACTAAGTAATTAAATAGATAATAATGAAACTTTTTTATTTAACCATAATTATGCCGCCAAGAAGGAGACAACGTAACCAAGAGGTCGAGTCTCATATTGAAAATCAAGGGGGTCCTAATAACCCTATGCAAGAGTTCGTTAATTTATTAACGGCAGCATTTAACGAAGTTGGGGGAGGAATTCCCGTAGCACCTAGGGTAGCAAGAACAACTACCTTTAAGGAATTAAAGAGTGTGGGTCCTCTGGAGTTCCGAGGAACGACGGACCCATTAGAGGCGCAGACATGGGTAAAAGAGATAGAGAAGGTGATTGTTATCACAAACGTGGGTGAGGCGCAAAAGACTTCTTTTGCAACTTACATGATGAAGGGGGAGGCTAACTACTGGTGGGAAGTTCACCAGGGTGGGGCTAGGACGGAGGCAGTTACTTGAGAACAGTTCAAGAAGGTATTCTTTGAGAACTACTTCCCTACTAGCATGCAAGGTAGAATGGAGATTAAGTTCTTGGAACTTAAACAATGGGATATGACGGTTCCCCAGTACGCCGCTAAATTCAATGAATTGGCGAGATTCGCGCCACATCAGGTGGACACGGAAGAGAGAAAGGCTCATAGGTTTGAGCAGGGCTTGAAACCCTGGCTCTACAGTAGAATTTTAGTGTTTCAGAGTGCTTCCTACGGGACCATTCTGGAAAAGGCCATAATAGCTGAAGTTGGTGGTAAGGCATTATCTCAGTACCACAAGGAAATGAAGAATAAGAATAAAGTAGAGGGAGGAAATAAGGCAGAAGTTGCCAGCGGTAGTGGAAATATACCTAAGAGGAAGAGCTTTAACCCTGGGAATACTGGGGTGAACAAGGAGATCCTAAACATAGGATGGAGGCATGCAAGACATGCGGAAAGACTCATCTTGGAGTCTGTTTAAAGGGGAAATCAGTTTGTTACAACTGTGGGAAGGAGGGACATTTATCACCCAACTATCCTGACCCTAAGAAAAATCATGGGTGTTTTGTGTGTAGATCATTGGACCACATGGCAAAAAACTTCCCGAAGAAAGGTTTTGAGGGAAATAAGGGTTCTGGTAGTGGTAAGTTAGCCATTCTTGGACCAACACCATCAGTGGGTAAACCCTCAGCCCGTACGTTTAATATGACTATCCAAGATGCGGTTGCATCATCAGATGTAGTAGCAGGTATCATTCCAGTCAATGAAATAAATGCTTATGTGTTATTTGACTCAGGTGCTACTTGTTCTTTTATAGCATGTGAATTTGCTAAGCGATTAGGTTTAATCCCTGCAAAGTTAGCAATACCTTTAGATGTTACGGTAGAAAATGAAGAAATAATCCCCATTGAACATATCCATAAGGATTGTTGCGTAGATATTAGAGGTAATAAGTTATCGGTAGATTTGGTACCGATAAGGTTAAAAGAATTTGATGTAATTCTTGGTATGAATTGGTTGATTAACCATAAGGCTATAATAGATTGTCATAGGAAAAGTGTGAACCTTCAGCTTTCTAAGAAAACCAAGGTAGTGTTCTTCGGTAGTAAATCACCGAGACGCTCTTGTTGTCTATCGATGACACAAGCTAGAAAGATGTTAAGAAAGAGGTGTGTAGGTTATCTGTGCCATGTTGTGGATACCCAAATAGTGGGAACATCCTTGGACCAAATACCTATAGTTCAAGAGTTCGCGAATGTATTTCTGGAGGAATTACCGGGCATTCCACAGAATAGGGAGGTTGAGTTTGTTATTAATTTGTTATCGGGTATGGCACCAGTTTCAATGGCACCATATCGGATGACGCCAGTTGAGATGAAGGAGTTAATGGTTCAATTACAAGAACTATTAGACAGGAAGTACATTCAACCAAGTGTGTTTCCTTGGGGAGCACCAGTATTATTTGTAAAGAAAAAGGATGGGTCGTTAAGACTTTGTATCGACTATCAAGAGTTGAACAAGTTAACGATTAAGAATAAATACCCGTTGCCTAGGATCGATGATCTATTTGATCAGTTGAAAGGGGAAAAGTATTTTTCTAAAAAATATTTGCGCACTGGGTATCATCAGTTAAAAGTAAGGAAGGAGGATGTACCTAAGACGACATTCAGAACTTTTTATGGTCATTACGAGTTTCTGGTAATGTTGTTTGGGTTAACTAATGCGCCAGCCGCATTTATGGATATGATGAACAGAGTGTTCAAACAGTATTTGGACAAGTTCACCGTAGTGTTAATTGATGATATTCTAGTCTACTCTAAGACGTCAGAAGATCATGCTAAACATTTAACGATAGTGTTGGAAAAACTACAGAAGGAAAAGTTGTATGTGAAATTCACAAAGTGTGAATTTTTGCTTGAACGAGTACAGTTTCTAGGAAATGTTATTGATAAAGATGGTATTTATGTGGATCCAGCAAAGGTAGAAGCAGTTAATGAGTGGGAGAAACCGAAAACGCCAACTGATGTTCAGAGTTTTATGGGGTTAGCGGGATACTATAGAAGGTTCATTCGGGACTTTTCTAAAATAGCTACTCCGCTGACGAATTTGACGAGGAAGTCGGTGAAATATGTGTGGACTAAAAAATGTGAGAACAATTTTCAGGAATTAAAGAAGAGGTTAAGTGAGGCACCTGTATAATCTTTTCCTGATGATACAGGGAATTTAGTAGTATATATCGATGCTTTGCATAAAGGACTAGGTTGCGTGCTCATGCAGCATGGAAAGGTCATTGCATATGTGTCACATCAATTAAAGGATTATGAGAAGGCTTATCCTACTCATGATCTGGAATTAGCAGCTTTAGTTTTTGCCTTGAAGATATGGAGGCATTATCTATACGGTGAGAAGTGTGAGATATACACGGACCACAAAAGTCTAAAATATATCTTCACACAGAAGGAGTTGAATATGAGGCAGAGAAGGTGGTTGGAACTAATAAAAGATTACGATTGTGATATCTTATATCATTCGGGGAAAGAAAATGTAGTAGCTGATGCGCTAACTAGGAAGGGTAGAGAGAAACTGTCATGTTAACGACTCAGAATGAGTTATTAACAGGGATGGCGAGAATGGAATTAGAGGTTAAATTATCGGGTAAAGCAGAGGAGACGTTATTTTCGATGGAGACTCAACCGACCATAGTGGAACGTGTTAAGGAAGTGCAGTTGACCAACGAGGAATGCGAGCATATGAAGAAGAGGATAGAAGATGAAGAAAAGACTAATTATAACCTTGATAAGGAGGGATTACTTCATTTTGAAGGAAGAATTTGGGTTCCAAATAATTCCAAATTAAATGAGGAGATAATGAGTGAGGCCCATAGTTCGAGGTACTCGATACATCCCGGTAGTATGAAGATGTATCAAGACCTTCATCAGAACTTTTGATGAGCGAACATGAAAAGGGAGATAACAGAATATGTTAGTAGGTGCTTAACTTGTCAAAAGGTTAAGGCTGAACACCAATGACCGAGCAGGTTGTTGCAATCATTAGAAATTCCAGAGTGGAAATGGGAGCATATCACAATGGACTTTGTGGTGGGACTTCCAACAACAAGGAAAAAATACGATGCTATTTGGGTGATAGTGGATCGATTGACAAAACCGGCTCATTTTTTACCAATAGGAGTTAGGTATAACCTAGACCAATTAACTAAGCTTTATGTCAAGGAAATTATTTCAAGATACGGAGTACCTGTTTCAATTGTGTCAGATCGTGATCCACGATTCACATCGAACTTTTGGAGGAGTTTGCAAGAGCAAATGGGAACACAGTTGAGATTGAGTATGGCGTATCATCCTCAGACGGATGGACAAAGTGAACGGACAATTCAAACACTTGAAGATATTTTAAGATCTTGCATTATGGATTTCAAAGGGAGTTGGGATGACCATCTACCGTTGGTGGAATTTGCGTACAACAATATGTTTCACGCTAGTATTGGCATGCAGCCTTATGAAGCGTTGTATAGGAGGAAGTGTAGAACTCCACTATGTTGGGATGAAGTGGTTGAACGTCGGATGTTGGGACCTGAGTTGGTACAACAAACGGCAGACATGGTCAAGCTAATACGTACTCAATTGGTAGCGGCTCAAGATAGGAAAAAGAAGTATGTTGATCCTCACAGAGAAAAGCGAGAATTCGATGTAGGGTCTTATGTCTTTCTGAAAGTATCGCCTTGGAAAGGAAAGATACGTTTTGGGAAAAAAGGGAAGTTAAGTGCAAGGTTTATAGGACCTTTTGAGCTTTTAAGAAGGGTAGGTGAAGTGGCTTATGAAGTAGCTTTACCTCCAGAAATGGAACGCATTCACAATGTGTTTCATGTGTCTGTGTTGCGTCCTTATAAGCCAGACTATAAATACGTAATAGAGTATGAATCTATCCAAATAGAGAAAGCTTTATCGTATGAAGAACTTCTAATTCAAATTGTTTGATAAGAAGGAACAAGTTTTGAGAAATAAGATAATACCTTCAGCGAAGGTAATTTGGAGAAACCACAATGCTGAAGAAGCAACGTGGGAACTCAAAAGTAAAATGAAGGAAAATTTTCCTCATTTGTTTATGTAATTATAAGCGAGATTCTGGGGACAGAATCCTTATAAGGGGGGGAAAATGTAACGCCCGAGAAAATTGGATTTATATGAGAATTAAATTTTTATTTGATTATGTGAATTAAATGAATTTAATTGATTATTTATGTGAGTAAGCTATGTGAAGGTCATTCTATGACCTAGAATGTGAGAATGTGGTTAGTATTTTGGCTATGTGCTAGAATTAATTGTTTTAAATTTCTAAGACGGAAATAAATATTTTTCGAGAAATTTCTGTAAAAACACTATTCATCTATTTCTGCTCAGGAATTAAGTTTGAAATTCCGAGAAACGCGTAATGATAGAATATAAAGACGTGATGGAATATCTAACAATATTTCATTTATGGCAAACGATGTTTTTGCCTGCGGACTTAAATCCTAAGGGTTAAGAAGAATGATTTCCGAGAACGAAATGAGCTTCGTGTAATGAATTACGATAATGATTATGCATACGTTATAAGAGTATGATACTATTTAGTATACGAGTATTATCAGAAGATTTAATACGACATATAATACGAATATTGTACTAGTACTATACGAAGAGAATACGTGAATTATACGTATGGAATAAGATTGGTGTAATGGACTTAGAGTTAAGACTTGGTATAATCCAATTGGGTTTGGATTATATCAAACCCAAGTAATTAAGTAATCAAGCCTAATGAATTATGTGTTTAAGCCCAAGTCTAAGCCCAATGTTAGAATTAATTAAGTCTGATCTAAGAAATCAAACTGTGGGTCGAACCGGTGGGTCACCGGATGGGTAAAACCCATGGGGCAACCCATGGGGATGACCCATGGGCATGTGGGCTGGCCACTTGATGGCCAAGTAAAGGGAACTACTTGATCACCAAGTATTTTACTTTGTGATGAAGTAGTGAATAGTAAGGAGGTGGGGAGAAGGACCATTTTTCCCTCCATTTGAGTTTCCTATGAAGGACCATTTTTCCCTCCATTTGAGTTTCCTATAAATAGAAGGCATAAGTGGTCATTTGGTGGTTTCCAAGAGATCATCCAACTTATATTCAGAGAGAGAAAGATCTAGACTTAATCAGTCATCTCACTTTAAAGCTTTTCATTAGAGTTTTTAACAAGAACACCAAGATCGTAAAGGTAATATTCCTTAATAATAGTTTTCCATCCCTTTTGATTTCTTTGTTATAAAGAATCATAAATTAGTGGAGCATGTCTCTTATGGAGGAATAAGGATGGCTTGTAATATATAAAACCATTATAAGTCATGTGTAAATGAAAAATCGTAAGGGTTTATGTAAGTTAAAACCATAGGAAATGTGAGGTCCCCGAATCCAGATACTTGAAACCCGAACTCGGTACATCACGATACCATTTCTATGAGCGGAATAATACTAATAATAATAATAACAATAATATAAAACTTAACTTAAGTTTACATATACATCAGAGTCTTTCTCCCAAGTACGTAACCTTTAAACATTCATTACATGTCATAATATATAAATATATATATCATAGTCTTCATAGTCTTATAAAACTATTACAAATACTGCCGCAATTCTTATTTGGTTAGTTTTCCTTTTCCTTTGTCTTGGCCTGAACTTTCTGGTCCTTCACACTTAGTGAAAACATTTAAATTATGCAGGATGAGCATTTGAGTGCCCAAAGAAGTATATATATATATATATAAAATTTGAAAGAATTTAAATGTTTTTTTTAATAATATTCTTCTACAACTAGTCAGTAGTTGTGAAGTAATCTGTACCAATAATAATAACATAACAACCCTTATTAAAATTTTTGAAACTACGTATTGACTGTATATGGGGTTTCTGTGACATACCATGAACATTGTTTTTCATTTTCGAAAAGGTTTAAACAGAAGTTCATCTCATGGCAAATCATGACTTACGGGCACGGAGGGTGATCGGCCCTGTTGTACCCTGTATTGATCAATACTACATTTACATGAACGATGTTATCGTTCGCTCTGTCCGCCTTGGGCGCATAAAATTTTCCCATTTTCGGGATGTTCATATCTGTCGGGTTTTCATAACAAAGGTCTTATATAATTCAACATATATGTATATCAAAGGGGTATCAACATGCGATGAAAAATAATGATTGTCCAAGTGGGGACACTTGTATAATCATTTATAGAAATTAACGAACAGAATATATTTATCCGAATTATCATATACTAGCATGTTGATAATCAATGGGCATATATAATATAAAGCAAACAATGCATAATAATAACAATAATTACGAACTTCTCATACATCCCATTGCATAAAGAAAATGCAAAGTTAGGATACTTGCCTGATGCGCTGCTTACTATTCTCAACTTAGTTTTATCTTTTATGAAATCACCTATCATTAATCAGATCATTTTACTGATTAGTATAACATAACGTAATACATAACACTGCCTATTGCAGTCAGCACATAACCTAATCACCTTATCACACATGTTTAACAATCGTTGACTCATAATCAAACATCAACACCTTCCTAATCACATTGTCATACAACCTTAACAACCATTGAATCACAAATAAACATTTATCTAGCCAATTATCTAAGTCCAGATCAATTTCTGAAACATGTCGGTCTACCGACAACTTTTTCGGGTAATTATCGAGTCTAAGACTCTTTCTCAAAGTTCAACATTCGTAAATATCAGTCGTATAATGACTTATAATAATTTTTAAATAACTATTATCATTTATCATAATTTTTGAAATATCAGAATCATTATTAAATGATTTAAGTATTACATAATTCTATTATCATTAACATTTAATCAATATTAAATTATTAATGAAACCATCGCCAAAATATTAAAGTTATGTATAATAACTCAAAGTATTAATTATTACCCTTAAATGATTTTTAAAACATTTAAAATCATTATTAAATAATTTAATATTTAAATATTAATGAACTATTTATCCAAATATTAAAAGTAAATAATTATAACTTAAAATATTTTTAAATCATTAATATCCTTTTAAATGATTTTTAAATAAATAAAACCATTTTTAAACTATTTATTTAATATCATTATTAAATAAATTTAATATCATTTATAATAATTTAATAATCATTAATATTAAATTATTAAAGAAATTATCCTTTAAATATTAAAAGTTATATTTTATAACTTAAAATATCTTTAAACACTTTATTTTTATTTAAAATGATTATTAAAATAATAAAATCAAATTTAAACTAAATCATTTAATATAATTATTAAATAACTTTATTATCATTAATCATAATTAATTAATGAAATTTACCTTTAAATATTAAAAGTTATATTTTATAACTTAAAATATTTTAAATACCTTCTTATTATTTAAAATGATTTTTAATATAATAAAATCATTTTTAATTCATTTATTTAATTCATTTAATAAATAACTTAATTATCATTAACATTTATTTATTAATGAAAATTATCAAATAATATTAAAAGTTATTAAAATAACTTAAAATATTTTCTTATATCATAAAATAATTTTAAATAATTTTTCATGAATTAAAATCATTTTTAAATAATTTATTTAATATTATAATTAAATAAATTAATTACTTTTAATATTCCAAAAATATTAAATATTTATGAAATATATTTAAAATAATCAAAAACTAATTTTCAGAATTTAAAATAATTTTTTATAATTTATTTTGTATTTTTAATAATTAAAAACTAATTTTCTATAATTATTAATTAATTTCCGAAAAATAAATTATTTTCTGTCGCTAAAGACCACCTATAACGACAGAACCGTCGCTATAGGTGTTCTTCATGTTCTTCATGAAAACCCAGATCTTCATCACCAGTTACCGAGTGCACTACTTTGACCATGATTAAATCTCAGTGTATTGTGTTTCTCGGAATTACAAAAACTAGATTTTGTAGACAAAGTTCAAGACTACAAGATACAACAAGCAACATGGACAAATCACATAACATCAAACAGATATAATCGCCCAAACTTACTGTCAGAGGTTGTTCTTCATTTCTGGGTTTCCCAGAATTGAAGAACAGACCGACTGACCATCATTGATCGCCAGCAACTTGCAATATATTAACTGTTTTTGAGACCTAAGAGCTTTAATGTGTAGACAACATGTAGGGCTACATATTCATTACATAAACTAAACAAAACATCAACAAATCGATCGATTTACGTGGGTTAACCAGCGCGAGAATCTGTGTTCATGGGTTTTACGGGTTTTCCGAAAAAAGCGAGAACATGAAACTCTCTCTACTTTGACCACCACCACCATTTCAAAGATATATGAAATGTTTTAACGATATAAAAGCATGATTCCATAGTTAATATACTAGACTACAATCTAGCTTCAACAAATCAAACAAAACAACAACTACTGAAGCAAGATCAAAGCCACAAATCTATTGTCGGACTCGAAAACCGTTTACGGGTTACCCGAACTCAGTAGAATCAAGTTCTATTCACTCACTTTGACCTCAAATAACTTTTGATTTATAACGAGATATGACCTTGATTCTTGTACCGGATGAAAGATCACATACTAGACTACAAAATCCAATACTTAAACAACAAAAATCATAATCGAGTAAGAATTTGTGGCCACCGACATTCGTTGTCGGACCACGATTATCAAAATTTCCAGTTTTCTAAAATCAATGATTTGAGCATTTTGAAGTTATGGATCTATGTAATACCAACCCGGATCATCACTAGAGACTAAATACAACATATTCTAACAACAAAAACTAACATCTAACAAAAAATTTTGAATGAAAATTAAAGCTTGAGTTTCATACCTTTAATGTCCAAGATCGATTCTGCTAGTGATTTGTTGTTGGATTTCGTCAGGGCTTCAATAAGGGACTATAAAGCTTGATATTTTTAGGAGGTTTGGGGCTTAAGAGAATTGTAGAGTGTTTGTGCAAATTTTAGTAAACAACCCACTTTCTCTCTCCTTGATCTATATATATAATGTGTTGGATACATGAATGAGTGATATATAATGGTGATTCTTTGTCATCTTAGAGTCAAGGTAGTGGTTGATTTGGTGAACAACTTCACCAAGTTGTCAAAACCTACAAGCTAGCCTCTTTAATGCTAAAAAGGGCAAAATGGTCATTTCCTTAAATTTCTAGAAAAGTGCCTTAGGGTTTAGGGTTTAGACATTTTAGTGTTTAGGGTTTGAGCCAATTTGGGTAAACAAAAATCTAGGATTTCTAATTTAGGGTTTGCACACAAAAATTAAATAAATAAAATTAAATAACTTTTAGTTTCTAAAATTTTGCAAAATAAATTTGTTAATTAATTAAGTTTGTAATTACATGAACATTAGGGTTTATTACCCTTAATCATAACGAACTTTGCTAATAAAGCAATTAGGGTTTAAAACATCGATCATTACGGTTTCTAGAAATACAATTAGGGTTTCTAGAAATTAAATTAGGGTTCTAGGTTTTAGGGTTTTGATTTACTAATTACGTTTATTTTAATTAGCAATTAAAGTCTATCACACGTGTTATTAATCACTGTAACACAATTCTTGACAGATCAAACCTCCGGTTTATGTTTTCCGGATTAGGGTTTCTAATATTGGAAATTAGGATTTTCTAAATATTAGAGTTTCCAGAATTTTAATTAGGGTTTACCTAATTAATACATTTAATACACGTCATAATTAATATTACATACTTATAAAACAATCTCATACTCTAATTTTGATCTCAAATTAGGGTTTAACATTATTATCGTGGTTTTGGGTCAAAATATACCGTAATTGACAACCATTATCAATACTGACATATCTCGTACATATTCATAGCCTTTGAAAAATCAAAATATAAGTAATATTATATTATTATTCTCATACCTTGACAATAATCCAAAATTAGGGTTTGGATTCCATATCGATTATTCTTTCATATTTAACCTTAATAATTAAGGTAAAATAATTAACTTAATAATCTGTACAAAAATTCATATAATAAAATAATTATTATATTTATTCTAAAATCACTTCATATATTATTTAAATAATATACGATTATATATTCATGGAAAATAATTAATAAAAACATTACTATCTTAAAATTAATTGTTATAAGAATATACTTTACAATAATCAATAATTCTAAAATAAATTTACTTGTAAATATTCATGTAATAAATATATTTTTATTTACCACATAAATACATATACATATAATCTTGTACAAATCCTCATCCTTAAAATAAAAAAATAAAAAAATAAAAAAATAAAAAAATTTATACGCAAAATTTAAGATTTATTTATATAGAAAATATCGGGTTGTCACAGGAAATATCATTTGATGAATTTGATTTTTGATGAACAATTGAACACCATCACTCTTAATATATGTGCATCTTGCTTGGTTAGGATGTAGATATGAAATCAATGGAGTGTTCCATTTGATTTGGCATATAGAACAATAGTAACGAAGTTATGGCGAATTTTATAGAATTAGACGTTAAACGTCGAAAATGTAGAAATTTTGGATTAGTAGTCGAAAGTTGATGTGTGACGTGAAAACATTGGTTTTCAATGTCAACACGTGAGATAGGGTATTGAAGAGTCGTGGGCTCAAGAATCGTCAAATTTTGACTTAAAACAAAGAAAACGAGTATTGAACGCTCGAAAGCGTTTAACGAACGCTCAAAAATGAACTTAGAAGTGAATTTTGAGTTAACAGATTCGAAATTGTAAAATTCTGATATGAGCGTGTATAGTATGAAATTTATGAGTTGTAGGCTTTTGAACGGACCAAATCAGACTTATAACAAAGAAGTTATGAAGCCGGGAAGTTCACTAAAATTTTTGTCTATAAAAATTTTACAGTCTTTGAGGTCTGCAGCCATGGCTGAGACAAGGCTTAATGTTCTCACACAAACACAACGAATGAGGTAATGAACTTCTTGAAGAGTGGTACCGCACAGACCACTCATATAAAGGAGTTTCACAGGCCGTAGGGCGGGCACCGGACTTAGTTATCTAGACTCTGGCAAGCAATACCAAGTGTTATATATAAGAACGGCGCCGCAGCGTCGGTTATATGCAAAAGTTAACCAAGTTAGTTTTATAATTCTAATAGATTGGTAATGAATAAGTAGAATGTAGACATACTTAATATACAAGTAAACGCTCATTCTTAAATCACTTATTAAGTGATAATGTCAGGAAACTAAGAACAATTTAGTGAGAACTAAACTAAGAACGTGGTGTGTAAGGAAGTAAACCGTGAATAGTAAGCAACATTGGTACTTTGCCAATGACGATAGAGTCCGGTTAATAACATAAGATTGTTAACAAGCCGGGATGAAGGGTAGTAAGTCAAATTGACTTTATTAATGACATAAAGTCAACTATGACATAGAAGAGAAAGAAGTTTGTAGAAACAATGTGATTAATAGTTTGGTAGCTAATTACAGTGTGCTATGTGAATATATCATGTAGATTCTGTAAAGGATGAGACCATTCGATTAAATTATTTGAAGACCCTTGAAGGCAAGTTTTCTTATCTCTTGTCTAACCTTCGTGTTAGTCAGGTTTTCTGTGATTCATTGTACTGAGTTGCATGAATGATTTTAAAGAAAGGGTCAATGCCAATTTTAACTCGGCTAGACTATTTGCAAGATATAGATTGATTTGTATATATATCTTTCTATATAGAAATGATAACGCTATCCTATGCCAAGTATTTGGTACATATTCAAAGGTAAGGTCTGTCTATAAACAAACAAAAGTATTTTTCATCGATTATTCGATGGGCAAGTGAGTTTGTCAAAACTTAAACGTAAATACGTTTAACGGATGAATGTTGATTAACATAGAGTACTATAGGCTGATCACCTAGAAGTGCTCGTAAGTAATGCCGGATGTACAGCCTTAGTGCTGTGATGTCCTTTTCAAGTATGAAAACAGAAAGATATTGTTCATGGTCTTTTGACCGGCTCAGAATTCCTAAACTATTATATACTTTGGAAATTGATGTTATGAATTGTTAAATATTAATGTTTTATAATACTTCATGACTAATTGTTCAGTTATGGAGGATTGTCATATAATTCACGAATGTGGTATTGATATTATTCTTTGTTAAACTTGCAGAGCTTGTTATGCTCACTTCTTGCGTAAATTATATGATTGCAGTTAAAGCCGAGCATATTGAGAATGCTAAGATAAATAAGGGCAAGGCTAAGATGGATAGTTAACCATCTTGTAATAGATTAGTATGATTGTATATATTATACTTAAGAACAACGAATGATGTAATCGGTTTATGAACCTGGGAAAGGATTTCACTTTGATTGTAATAAGAAAATAGTAATTACATTCATTATGTTGTGTTTTCAATGGAATGATTGTATAGTTATGAGTACTGTGTAGCACCATATGTCGGGTTAGCAGATACCTAAATTTGGGGGGGTCACACTATACCGATGCCGCTCAATCTGGCTCATAGGCGAAAATGACCATCTCATGCCGCCTATTTATTAATTCCTTTAAATTTTTGGCCGACATGGATGATTGGCCATTCTCCTTTCCTTTGTCCATCCAATCATCCTTCGGCTCAAAGAATCTTTTGCCACTGGAATTATCCACTAATTCACATATTTAATTAAATTAAAAGCGTTCTTCATGCTCTAGTGGGCCCTCCAAGGTTTCCATAGTCGGGAGCGTGGTTTTTGATTGTAGATCAGTATTGACTATATAACCACTGTTTATCCTTTTGTCTCTAACTTCAGACTCCACCGGTTGGCTAGTTTGCACTATGACGTCTCCCTCAACAACTATGCGAGACTCATCACATTTTCCTTGTGTATCCACCATGCAATGGTCTATTGCTTCATCGTCGAGATCAATTATGATCGGTAGATTGCATTGCGGTGGATTTGTGATGGCATTGACGAGTTTCCCCAATTAATTTTCAAGGCGTTGCAATGCGGCTTCTTGGCTTGCCATCCGAACCTCATTTCTCTCATTAAAGTTGGTGAGAAGCTCCCCAAGCATGTTTTCTTCTTCTCGTGTTGAGGACTCAGACAAGTTCTCATTGGGTCGAGACGTAACCTCATATTGCGACAGAGATTGGTTGTCAAACTTATTTGGATAGGAGTAATTCAAATCTTGATATTGCTCTTGACTGTAGTCCCAAGAGTTTGGATAATCCTGACAGTTTGGATGATAGGAGATCGGTTCAATGTCAGCTCATTCCTGATAGTAGGCATTCTGAGTGGACTGACACTCAAGATTGTCAGAATACCTCAAGACATTTGCAATTTGAAATTGCACTTGCTCGAGTCCTTCTTCCGAGCTTGGTTGTGTCGTCCTCTCACAAGGCCATTGATAACAATGATAGTCCATTACCTGTAAACTTAAAAACAAAAAGGAAGATCAAACAAATAAAAGAAATATATATACATTCAAATTAAGACTAAATTGATTTAAATCAATATTGGCCAATATTAGAATAATAGTTCCCTGGCAACGGCGCCAAAAACTTGTTGGTCGGAAAACCGATCACTAAACACGCGCAAGTATACGCGGTCTAACAAGTAATACAATGATAAGGAAAGTGTTGAACCCACGAGGAACTATCACTAATATTTACTAAGTACCGACTTTGTATCGCTAAAGTCTTATTCGAACAACAATAAATTAAAGTGTGATTAATCTAAGCATAACTAATTATCAAAGCAAGTAAATGGATAACGAATGGTAATCGAAGGAATTACAAGCTAAGGTTACAACTTCACCCCACTCAGGCATTTTGTCGAACACTTGGCGTGCTATGTTTCATCAAACCACCTACCCTTCTCTCTGGTCTTAATGGTCATGATAATTTGTCGACCGAGAACACACAAGTGTTCATGCACCTCTGTCGAGGTATGCACAAACATATCCTTTCCAGATCCACCTGATAGGGAATAGAACAGAAAAGAATGTCCAAGCTAGATACAATCCTACATATTTCTATGCGAATTGATCATAACAAGGATTTAAGCATAAGTTCTCAAATAGGGCACACATGGCGCACATATATATGTCTATTCTACGCACAACTTATGTAACAATCCAGAATTTCAAATTGTAATATTATATATTTATTGAATTATATAAATATTTATTTGATGTGTTTATTGTTGAAATTGATGAGATGAATATTTTATTGACGTGGTTGTTATTAGTAAATATTTATGAATTAAATTTATTAGATAATATTATAAACTAAATTTATTTATAGTTTAAAGAGTTGTAATATAACATGAGATGTTATATTGTTGTTTTAAATTTATAATTTAAAGTGGTATGTTAGATTATTAAATAAAATTATAAAGAAGTTATAATTTTATGATATTTATATAAGTGGGAAAATTTGTTTAGTATGTTGTAATTGGTTATTTAACTAATGTTGAATATGGAGGTATAAATATGAGATTTTAAACTATAGTGTAAGTGGTTTATTAAAATAAAATTAAAGTAATTTTTAATTGATTTAACCAAACAAGGCTTAAAATATTAAGTCTTTATTTTAAAGAGTTTTTGCCAAACAAAGCCTTATGGCTTTTGGATTTTGGATTTTTGAATTCTTAGATAATATAAATAAAATAAATAAAAATATAAATAATATATATTATATTTTATAACTGATAACTTAATATTGTATTTATTCCAACGCCGATTTTAGACGTTGGGTGCGTGCCTTTTATTTCTACGTAAAAGGATTTTACCTAAGCCTAAGAAGAAAACAGAAAGGTTCTATAGAGAATTTGAGAGAGAACATAGAGAGTTTGAGAGGAAGATTTCTGAGAATTCCAAAGAAATTTGTTGTGTTTTAGCAAGAATTACCGAGCAATTGAAAGTATTTTCCATAACCTTGATATTATATATATATATGTATGTTTTGCGGCATAATATATATATATATATATATATATATATATCTGTGTGTGTGTGTGTGTATGCTAGTTCATTAAGAAACAAAGATAACGTAGTTTGAACGAAGTGAGTTGGTATAAAACTGAGATTACAGTGATGATTTCTATAAAGGATGTCAAAAAAATGATTTTTTATATGAAAATATGAAATTTAAAGAATTAAATTAGTTAAAATAGTTGTTAAATTGTTCTAAGTAGTTGAATATGTGAGGAAACATGTTTGTGATAGTTTTATATCAATTGTACATGTTAATTTCACTGTCTTGTGGGTGAAATTGATGTTAGTTGGGCTAAAAACCAAGAATCGCTCATTTGTTTCTACTTTTGTTTCAGGAACCGCCACAAGAATGCAGCGCTTAACGCTAAGGTCAAAACAGCAGCAGAACAAGGCCAGCCCCCTAGGCTTGTGTATGGCGCAATTGCTACCATACCTCGCCATGAGACGGTGACCTCTGCTATAGTGCGCTTACAGGATAGAAACATACCTTGGTCTAATGATGTGTTAATGTAACAAACATGTAACAACAAGGTTAAATCAGAATCGTGTCATGTCATTGATAATTTCAACTTTGTAAAAATGGTTAGTAAGTTACGAACGCGTTATGTTATGATTTAAAGTACAAAATGAATAATGAATGGGTGATATGAAGCTAACACTTGTGATTTTGAGATGAACATTATAAAATATGGAATGTGGTTAATATAAAACCAATGAGTCTTAGGAAGACTTAAACACTTGATCGAATTTCAAGTTCAATTAAGGAGAAATGTAGTATTGATTAATAACAGTTGAAAATGTGATTTGGATGCTAAAAGTCTTATGTATATGTTAGTGAATTTTCAGATTCGTGTTATGTGGTTTATTAATATGGTTAGACCTTAAACTAAATATTATAACTTAACTAAGATGAGAAATGAATCTATGAGGTTAATGTGTATGTGGCTAATTGATGTGATGATCCTAATGGTATGTGTAGGATATTGGAGTACGTGAGTTGTAATTGTATATCTTACGTGAGTTGTAATTGTATAGCTTACGCAAGAAGCAAGTTCCCTAACCTTTGCTACTTTATTATTCAGCAAGGTTACTTTACACTATTATGTTATACTTATGCAAGTTCTCTATCTCTAATCTCTTGTTGAGCAATTTATTGTTATGCAAGTTCTTTAACCCTTATTTACTGTTGAGTAAGTTAATTAATCTTTATTTCTTTATTCCAAACAAGATTACCTTGGTTATTCAAAGTCTGTACTTTTGTTGTAAGAAATGTGTTTATTCAGCTACTAATAACTGTTGTTTGATCTTCGTTCTCCAATGCCATCGTACTATCTTACATTATTATACCGAACTCTAAGTTGCCTAGCGATTCTTTACCAATTCAACTAATCCTTAGTTGATGGATGCTCTAAACTATAAATTACCCTTGAAGTCAACCCAAACCAAACTTCCTTTGGTTTGCTTATGTACTCACACAATTTTGAAAGCGTGTTGTCGATGATAACATTTGTTCAACTTAGAAATTGTTAATACTCTAGCTCTTATTGATTCATCGATATACCTTGTTCATGAAGATATTATAATCAAACTCTTGAATAGTTATTGGTTTGATTCAACCAGTACTTGGTTGATGAGCATTCTAAAGATCTAGAATTCCTTTGAAGTTAATTCCCAACCAAACTTCCTTGGGTTCGGAACCTGATAATCTAAGCTGAGATGAACAACCCTATATCGGGGGATTATTTTAGAGCTATGCAATAGCGTTAAAATGTTTGCACAATATATAGTACAAAGGGATGATCACCTATAGTACGGGATGATGGTCCATATAGTCGTTTAAACTGTTAAAGGTTACAGCAGAAACACCTATTAACCTAGGACATAGATGATGATTATAGTCTTTTAGACTGTTAAAGATTAAAGTAGAAATACTTGAAAACCTAGAGTATAGTTCGTGGTCTTGTGACCCTCACTGTATTCTTTGATGTTGATATCTATTGTTAACTTAAACGTTGATTATTCCTTTAAACTCATGGCTATTGAATTAAAGTTTATTGTTCCCGTAAGAAAATTTTACCATTGAAAGCTCAGTTATTTGTCATTCATTAAACATTATTTTATATTATCCTCCTTGTGGACAATTGTTTTCTCACTCTTGCACAAAACAATGCAGATGAAGTTAAGAAGTTTTAAGAGCTTTCTACAAGCAAGGACAAGGACAAAGTGCTTGATTAGACGTCAACATTTAGTTTATCTTTTATTTATGAAGCTTATGTAATAGATTTAATTATAATAATGTTTTAATTTTTCGCTGATGATTGTAATAAAGGTTAGATGACATAGGATTTATTTTAGATTATGTAACCCTTTAATGGGAGATTGATTGTTTAAACTTTTGAGTTTAATTATATCCTTTGTCTATGGGTAGTTAGTTATGATTTAATTGGACAGTGAACAATAAATTTGTGGGATTGAGGTGCCCGGATTTGGGGGTGTCACAAGTTGGTATCAGAGCCTTAGGTTATGTACCTTAGGTGGGGGAAACCTTAGTCTATAACCTTCTAGGAGATCGAAAATATAGAGGTGATAAACTTTCATCGAGTTCTAAGGAATGAATTGAGGGTAATTCATTGAAGATAAAATGATAAAAGACTTTTTGTGCTTATGTGTTAATGACTTATGTGCTCGCGAGTACTTAGGAGTAGCAATTATTATACATATCAAGTTGTGGAGTTATTAAAACTTTGTTGTCAGAATGGTTGATGAAGGAAGATAGTGATTAAGAGCCCTGATAAGTTATATAGTCTGAGTATGGGTTGTATTGGGAAAGTCATACCCATTTATTTTTGTTGTAGACCTTGGGTATAGGCTTGAGGTTAAACGAGATGATATAACATTGAGTTATAAAAGAAGGTCGAGAAATTAGAAGGTCTAGCCGTAAAGCACCAAGTCGCGTTAGCGCAAGAAGATGTTGTGACTCAAGACCTTACTGCACAACTTACAGATGTAGAGTGGATATCAGCTCAGTCAGAATATTGAAGAGGATAGTTATTAGCTGGGACTGAGATTGCGCAGGAATAACTGGGGAAAGAAGTCAGCAAAGCGTGCGAGAGCTGAAGACGCATGGGTGAAGGCTTCTAAACGTATAGATCGTGTTGAAGACAAGTTGAAGAAGGCCAAGTGAGTGATGGAACTTATAATTTAGTATTCTATTCTCTATATAGGTTAAGATTTATCTCTGGTATGTGATGGATCGTCAATGATTCGTATCATGGAGCAAGAGCGCAATGTAGTTGTACAATGTGGAATGTTCTTGTAGATTGCAAGAAAAACATTAAAAGTATATATATAAATCAAGATAAAAAAAATTTAATATGATGTATATCTTGACTTTTGAAATAAGTAGTGGAATATGATGAGGTAATCCTGGAATTTAATTATTACAGGATAAATCATATAAATAGCAGCGAGGCTATTTTGTTATGTGTTGTATAATAAATGAATAAAGTATTATCATTTATTAAGATAAATCATGTGTTGTTTAAAAGCGGTTGAGATAAGTTTGAAAATTTTAATGTGTGAATGAACAATGATCTAACGGTACAAGTTTTTAAAAGTAAGATGCCGCCTAGAAGAAGACAACAACGTCATCAGAGCCCCAAGGAATATGCATATAATAGGGAAACTCACGCAAATCCAGTGCCACAATTGGTGAATTTTCTGGTGGGAGCACTGGCAAATCAACTGAATTTATGGCTGTATAATCAAATCTCAATGTTCCAACCAAATTCGTTCGCAACAGGGCTGGAAAGAATGATTGACGTAGACGGAGAAGGTAATACGCTGGCATATAATAGAGAGCAGAGGGGAAAGAAGAGTAAAGATGATAAGGTGGGAGATAGTCATATCGGTAACGCTCGGAAAAGAAAGCGGGACAATAATATTAATGCTGAAAATTAACAAGGGAAGGAAAAGAAGAAGGTGAAGGCGTGTAGCAACTAGGGAAAGAAACATGTAGGTGTTTGTTTGAAGGGAAAAGGGTGTGCTATAATTGTGGTTTGAAGGGCCACATTGCACCAAAATGTTCAAGACCGAGGAAGGGAGCCTGCTTCACGTGTGGTTTGAAGGAGCACTTGGCTCAAGGTTGCCCAAAGAAAGTAGTAGGAAAAGCAAGTGGAAGAAAAGGGGGCAGTGGCAAACTGGTTATTGTAGAATCAGCTCCGCCGACTCGACCAACCGAACAATCGTCCAACATAACAATACAGGGCGCAATGCAAGTATGGTTCCGATCAGTTATTTATATGACTGCGTGTTATTTAATTCAAGTGCCACTTGTTAATGTATATCTGATAAATTTTCTTAGAAACTAAATTCGCTCCGGGAAGGGTTAGACTATTCCCTAAATATAGAAAGTGTGAATAAGGATTCCTTTTAAGTTGATGTGTAGAATTTCCGTATTGGTATTAAAGGCCACGGGATGTCAATGTATTTATTTCGAATTTAATTTATGAAACTCTAAGATTGTGAAACCATGTGGTGATAAGTCATTGTCAAAGAAAGTGCTTAAAACTTAAGACTCTGAGAAAGTCAAAGGTAGTATTTTATTCTTTTAGTTGCAAGACGTCTGTACGGTAGACTTATATATCCATGTTCTAAAACAAGAAGTTATTAAGAAAATTATATGTGGCATGTGGAAAGATCAAGATAGTCACTTCATTAATTAAATTGACGAAGATATCAGTGGAATTTATATGGGCCAAAAATTATGAAGTGAATTTTCAAAAAAAAAATTGAAGAAGAAATTAGTATGACACCTATGTTGTCTCTACCATATAATACAGGAAATTTTGTGTTGTAGAGCGATGCATTGTATTATATACTTGGTTGTGTGTTTAGGCAGAACGATAGGGTAATTTTATACGTATCGCGTCAGTAAAAAAAAAAGAGAGTCAGAGAAGAAGTTTTCAGATGGAGAAGCATACAATTTTGCTGGACATAGTAAAGGAAGAGTAGCTCCAAGATGAAGGTGTCAAATTCATAATCGATACTGAAGGATAGTTGAAAGTAGAAGGAAGAAACTAGGTTTTGCTAATACAGGAGTTGAAAGTGAAGTTTTACATAAAATTTATATATTGAATCAAGCACGAAATTATATATTGCATTTGATAATACTATTGGTGGCAAGATATGGTGATAGATTTTTGGTATGTCAAAGTTAGCATATTACTTATCGATTAGTGTGAGAAGTTATATATTAACGAAATTGTTTTAAGGCACGGTGTTTCAGTATCAATTGTGTCAAACCGAGATTCACGATTTACATCGAATTTTTGAAAGGGTTTCTAAGAACGTGTGGAACACAATTAGAAATAGGTATGTCATATCGGTTGCAAATGTATATGACATCGGAAGGTGTGCTAAGCGCACGAGATGTTTTCGATAATGTCATACGAGGAATCCGCATTGAGCAAGTTAAGGACAAGTTAAGAATAAATTAAAAGTAAGATATGTTAGGTGGGATTTCAATTGAGGACTCATATGGTAACTAAGTTGTACAAACCATTATATAGGAAGAGGTTTTGTGCATATGCCTGGTTTATCACATTGATAATCATTGGAATATCGGTATCGCGCTATCAATGTATGTGTGGTGGAAAGGTGATTCTTTTCTCATGTATATATTTGATGGATAGAGGTTGTTAAGATTAGGTTAGATGATATTAAGGTTATGTTCGGTTCTTAAAACTAAAGCATATGGTAAGTTCATGACTCATAATCATATAGTATGTTTTGAACCCCTCAGCGAATGGACGCCTATGGTCTGACTAGGATAAGTTCCTAAACTCATATGATTATGGCAAGTTCCTGAATTTCCAAGGTGTGGTAAGTTTGATGAACTATATTAGGTATAAAAACGGTTATAGTATAGGAAGCATTGATGAAGTTGAGAAGATGGTTTTGAGGTAGCCTTACCTCTACAGTTAGAGTGCATTCGCAATGTTTTTTTTTATGTTTCGGTGATATGATCGAACCATTATGGTTGTCCTACTAGGAAATTTCTATACAGATTGTTGACAGAAAAGAACAAATGCTCAAGGGTAAGGTGATACCTTTTGTGAAGGTGATATAGAGGAACCACAATGTCAAAGTTACTATGTGGGAACTCAAAGCTGAAATGATGAAGAATTACTCTGAGTTATTTGTTTAGTCTGTGTCTTCGATTCTAGGGATAGAATCTTTGTAAGGAGGGAATAATGCGATGTTTGATTATTTGAGTTGTGATTCTGGGAACAGAATCCTTGTAAGGAGGGAAAGATGTAACAATCCAAAATTTTAAATTGTAATATTAAATATTTATTGAATTATATAAATATTTATTTGATGTGTTTATTGTTGAAATTGATGAGATGAATATTTTATTGATGTGGTTGTTATTAGTAAATATTTATGAATTAAATTTATTAGATAATATTATAAACTAAATTAATTTATAATTTAAAGAGTTGTAATATAACATGAGATGTCAATTGTTATTTTAATTTTATAATTTAAAGTGGTATGTTAGATTATTAAATAAAATTATAATGAAGTTATAATTTTAGGATATTAATTTAAGTGGAAAAATTTGTTTAGTATGTTGTAATTGGTTATTTAACTAATGTTGAATATGTAGGTATAAATATGAGATTTTAAACTATAGTGTAAGTGGTTTATTAAAATAAAATTAAAGTAATTTTTAATTGACTTAACCAAACAAGGCTTAAAATATTAAGTCTTTATTTTAAAGAGTTTTTGCCAAACAAAGCCTTATGGCTTTTGGATTTTGGATTTTTGAATTCTTAGATAATATAAATAAAATAAATAAAAATATAAATAATATATATTATATTTTATAACTGATAACTTAATATTGTATGTATTCCAACGTCGATTTTAGAGGTTGGGTGCGTGCCTTTTATTTCTACGTAAAAGGATTTTACCTAAGCCTAAGAAGAAAACAGAAAGGTTCTATAGAGAATTTGAGAGAGAACATAGAGAGTTTGAGAGGAAGATTTCTGAGAATTCCAAAGAAATTCGTTGTGTTTTAGCAAGAATTACCGAGCAATTGAAGGTATTTTCCATAACATTGATATTATATATATATGTGAGACCCCAAAATTTATGAATAAATATTTAAATTTCTCAAAATATTTTTTTCAATATTATGGCGTGGAATTGATATAATGTTATAGTTGTGGGTAATATTTACAAATTTTGCAAAGTAAGCAAGTGGTTATATAATATTCGATTGGTTAGAGAATATTCTTTTTGTCGAGGAATATCCGTACGACGACACAATCATTGGTGGACCCCACAATGGAAGTATTGTCGTAGTTAGAAAACGAAAGAATTATCTTTTTATAAAAATAACGGCGAAAGTTTTACCATTAAAACTGTTGAACTACCTGGTAGTAAAAGTACAGTAATACGCGTGGTTGCATAGTAGCACACGATATTTATTATTGATGCTTACTTGAGAAGTCACTCAGTTTTGTTCAATTATTGCTATAGTAATTGTTGCATAGTATCTCACATTATTTGATTCAATTATTGTCGATATATTATATATTATTAAATCAATAATTGAGATGACAAAGTTATTAATATTATTATTTGCAATATTAACGATGTCTAGAAGTTCTGCCAAGGAGAATTTTGGTCACCTAATTGCGTGCCAATAGGGAGAAATCCTTATTAGAAAGTCCCCTATTTCCTGGGAACGACCTGGTCGATTAATATTGTGAATTATAATAATGATGATAAATGTTGTTAAATAAATTGAGGTGTCTTTTTATGAAGTCACGAAAGTTTATATATATATATATATATATATTATATATATAAATTTTGTTTTATTAGTATTATTAATGTAATAAAATAGAAAATATTTTTGTATAAAGCAGAATACTTTTATAAAGTTATTTGTTTTATTAGACAATAATTAGAATATATTATATTTTATTATGCATAGTGTTTTGCATAGTGCACCGCATAGTGTTTGCATAGTAACAATCTTTTTATATAAAATGTAATACTTTTATAAAGTTATTTATTTTATTAGACAATAATTAGAATATATTATATTTTATAATGCATAGTGTTTGCATAGTGGCTGCGTAGTGTTTTGCATAGTAAAATCTTTTTTAAATAAAACAAAATACTTTTATAAAGTTATTTGTTTTATTAGACTATAAATAGAATATATTATATTTTATTTAAAAGATTTTGTTTTATTAGAATATTTTATTAATAATTTGCATAGTAAATCAATATGGACCGTCTGCTTTAAAAGTAAATCAATCTGAACCATTCATGAATTAGTTACTATTCACCATTCTCCTATAAATAGAAGCTCATTCCTTCATTATTTCTTACAAATTCAACTGAAACTCTAGAGATAAACTATAGAGAGAGAAGAAAAGTATTTTGCTACTTCAAGATTCTCTATATACGCTTTCTTCTAAGGTAAGTGGTATTATTTCTTTCATATTCATAAAGAGAACTTCATTATTCCATTCTTTATTATTACATTAGAATAACTTTTATACTGTGGCTACCCTATACTTGGTGAAATTCTTCTGTTATTCCATTCTTTATCATTATGTTGGAATAACATGTCTATGCGAAGTACCGCATATATTGTGAAATTCTTCTATCATTCCATTTTTTATTATTCTATTGGAACATCCTGTCCGTGTGTTTACGCAGGACCTGGTTCCGTTATTTATTATTCTGTTGGAATAACCTGTATATACGCGGGCTACCCTATATTTGGTGAAATTTTTCTGTTATTCCATTCTTTATTATTATGTTGGATTAACCTGTATATACGAAGTATCGCATACATGGTGAAATTCTTCTATTCTTCCATTCTTTATTATTCTATTGAAATATCTTGTATGTGCGTATTACGCATGAACTGGTTCCATTATTTATTATTCTATTGGAATAACCTGTCTGTGCGGTCTATCGCATGCCTGGTGAAGTCTTTTGTTATTTCATTCTTTATTATTCTGTTAGAATATCCTTTCGGTGCGAATTTCGCCTGACCTGGTTCCGTTATTTATTATTCTATTGGAATAACCTGTCTGTGCGGTCTATCGCATGCTTGGTGATTTCTTTTGTTATTTCATTCTTTATTATACTCAGTTGGTTAAAGTTTTGACTTCTATACTCCATGAAATTAGTGGAATATCATTGATATTTGCACTTCATCCAGTATCTTTTCATGGAAATATTCTTCTGAGCATTCTTGAATTTTACTCTATAAAGAAGTATCATGTTGACAATTTGGACGTTATTAGTTCCTGGATAAATTAATTCTTGAACTTGTTTTATTGAATTCTTATATCATTGTCATCATCCTCATGTTTATTTTATGTTGAAAGTCATCTGTGGCCTGTAGTGCATAGATGGACTTGGTATGATTATGACCAGGGATTAATCGGTATAATCATGACCGTAATGTTACAAATGATGTGGTAAAAGTCCTCTTTGGCCCTTAGTGCATTGATGGACAGTTGTTGGTATGATCATGACCATTGATGAATACACGAATATCCTTGGCCTGTAGTGCATGGATAATTTATGGTTGTGATACTAATGAATATCCTTAGCCGTAGTGCAGGGATGATGTAGATTATTTATTAAGCTAAGTCTCAACAATAAAAGTGATGAAAAAACCTTTTTAAATCATAAAAGATAGTAGGTTTTATTCTCTACTTGACCCTTTTAATGGATTGCTTGTTCCGCTGTAGTTAAACTTGATGTTTGTTATATTTTATCAGTTTAAAATTGTTGAAGACTAATGATAATTTATTCTACATTATCTTAGTCATAATATTTTTTACTAGGCTAGTTGAGCTCACCCTTTCTTTCACTGTTCTCTTCAGGAAATGAGAACGTAGCCGGGACTAGTCGGGGAACGGAGTGATGGTCCAGATGATAGCATTAGTAGTCCTCACTATTCTGTTAAATAGTGTGTTAATAATTGTATTGAGGACTTATTTTGAGTTTGAATACTGTCTAGAAGACAATATTTGTATTAAAACTCACAACTTATGTTGTATATTTAAGATTGTATTTGTATTCTGTACCATGTATTTGGCGACTCAGAATAGATGATGTATACCTATTTTGGGGGCGTCACGGTTGGTATCAAAGCTTAGGATATGATCCTGGTGAGATGTGAGACAAGAACTAGGAGGGAGAGATTTGAATTCCTTCGCTAGTATGACCTACCTAATTTTATTTGGTATTTAATTGGTCGGTCAGAGTATAGGGATAATATGTGATATGTTAATTAACCCTTGTTTTGTGGCAGTGTTTGAAAATGACAGCTAAAAATGTTAACAATGGAGTGAATGAGACCGTTTAGATACCTTTAATCACTAACCAGGTTAATGTGATGTCAAACGAAGAAGAAATTAGAGATATCTACGTGGTCAGTGAAGAACTAATAGTTGCACTCGAGCTAGTTGTAGAGGTAGCAGCTGAGAGTGAGGAAGAAGAGGAACCCGAGGAGAATTTATTAGAAGAATTTTATTATCAAAATTTAGAATTACAAAATCGTATTCATGAGTTAGAAGAGCAGACTGAAGAACAACAGGCGGTCGTGGAGCAAAGAGATGTAACAATTCAAAATTGTGTTACCCGATGTGCGATGCTTGAACAGAAGAACTCTTTGGCAGAGTATAAGATATTAGAGCTAGAATCTGAGAATACTATGATCAAAGTTCTGATGAAATAAGAAACAACTGAACGAAGGAGAATAGATGATGCATGGTTAAAAGCCGCACGACGCATTGATATTGTAGAAAAAGACGTCCAATCCAATAAGGCCAAAATAGATGAAATGGATTTTGCTTTTTGGACAACAATTGGGAGAATCCAACATCGAATTCGGAATTACCCTGTGCAGAGCGGTCAACCCCAATTCGATATGGATCGAAGAGTAATGATTTGAATCATGGATCAGGAATGTGACGAAGCAATTAAGGGTGGAATGTACTCTATTACAAAGTTAAGTCCAACTGGGATGGTGACGCCAAAGGATGTCCCAGATAAGTCAAATTCGGTAGTTTAAGTGAGAGCATTTATCGAGGAACTTGAACGAAGTTATCACGGGTAAGTTAATCATAAACTCTTGTGACGTCTATACCTTATTCGATACTAGGTCTACCCACTCTTGTATTTCACCTAGTTGTGTTCAACGTTTGAACTTGGCTCTTGAGAAATTAGACTTTGACTTATCTGTTGAAACTTTGTTAGGTGAAACCTTCGTTACATCCACTGTTAATAAATCTTGTTTAATTCTAATCAACACTTTCATGTTACCTGACGATCTTATCACTTTGAAAATACTTGCCCTTGATGTGATTTTAGGAATCGATTGGTTAACTACTCATCATGCCAAAATTGATTATTTTCGTAGGGTTGTTAGCTTTCATATTCCTAACCAACCTGTTATGCGAATTCAAGCAACCAAACCACTAAAGTCAATCACTGTCATATCAAGCCATAAGTAAAGAGCCCTGAGCCTTTCGTTAGTGACTTCCTTGTGTGGAATGCACCAAAGCCAGACTTTCTGTAGGCGACGCCGTGAATGACGATGGCATGTTGATAGGAATCAATGTGACGTGCTATCCAAGTCTTGGATGATGGTCACAGTTTTGAATGATATTTCTATCGTTAATAAATTTCCTAACGTATTCTTGAAGACTTCTTAGCCTACCCCTAGAGCGTGAAATCGAATTTTGTATTGACCCTAGTACAACACCCATTTCTTCAACCCTTAAATATTTCTTCAACCAAAACGAACGAATAATGCGCCAAAGAGCGAACATGGTAGCTGACGCGTTGAGTAGAAGATCATATGCGTTTATGAGTGCGATATTGTTAACACAAAAACCCATTTCGTATAACTTACAAATGATGAAGATAGAGTTAAAGATTCTAAGGACCCACATGGTGATATCAAATATACGAGTAGAATCGACTTTAATCGATAAAGTTAAAGTCGTGCAAGCTACATACTCAGAGCTGATGAATGTGAAGAAGAAGGTTCAAGAGGGCGTTATTCTAGAAGCAAAAATCGATTAAGAGAGGAAATCTCAACCCTCGATTTTATTGGCCCATTTGAAATCCTTGATTGAGTAGGAACTGTGGCCTATAGACTCGTTTTACCGCCAAGTATGTCGCGTGTTCATAACGTTTTTCACGTATCGATGTTACGTAAATATGTGGATGACCCGAACCACATTATTAAATTAGAACCAGACGAGATAGTAGAAGATTTAACGTATGAGGAGATACGTGTTACAATCTTGGATAAGAAGGATCGTATTTAACACTCAAAGGTTATACCTCAAGAGTTAGAATCTGTAAAGGAATAAAATATTATTAAATGATTAATAATATTAGTAAATAAATAAAATATTAATACGATTGGTAAATGACTAAAAGTATTATTAATTGATTAATGATACTAAAGCATAAGTAAGATATTATTAAAGTAATAATATTAATGCATGATTAAAATATAATTAAGAGAATTAATAATATTAGTAAAGTATTAAAATATTATTAAGTTATTAATAATATTAGTAAGCGGATAAAAGTGTTATTAGTGAACTAGTAATACTAAGAGGGGAATTAAATATTATCAAGATTAATAATATTAAGTGATTTAAAGGTAGTTGTTATTTGAAAATTATTGCAAGTCTATAAAAAAATTAAGTGTTTAGGCATAGTTTAATTGAACTTAAACTCGATGTTTGTCCGACTTGACCGTCGGGATGTTAGAATTTTGTCGGGTTCAACTCAGACTTAAATAGTCTAACTTGATGCTAAGTCTTATGTGTATTGTAGACTGATAAGATTATGTGCTATGTGTTTAGGTTATTCTATGTGTATATATATATAATAGTATTATATTGTGATGATATTATTTTAATATTGGATATCTATATTACTAATATTAGGTCTTCGGATAAAGCGTTATAAATTGCATAGCAGTAATCAACGATTCAGGCAAGTGTTACTTAACTCTACTAAGAGTTGTTTCATTCAGATATGCTTATGGTTAATCATTGCTGATTGCCATGGATAATTGTACTCTGTACATATTGCATGTATAAGTCAGGTATGAAAGGCTGATCATCTTCATTACTAGTTGGTCCAGATATATTTGTTCATGTTCAATACTTGTTCAGTCAAAAGTTTGTTCGTGCTAGTTCTCAATTATATTGATGAATTATAGCCAGCTTATTATCAAGACTCTTTCAATCATGATATATCCTTAAATTGTATTTAAACTTGTCAAGCAACTTTCATGCTCACCCTTGCTATATCATGATAAACATTGCGAGATAAAAGCGAATGCGTTCGGATACTGAGAAAAGGTTAATGCCAAGTTCAGCTTGGGATAAAATGTGCGGCTAGTTTGTAATAGTATAGTTGGATAATAATGTTATGTGTTAGATAGTTTATGATTTGCGTATAAGTTAAGGTTACTCGATTTTGGGGAATAGTGTATAAAGTGTATTGTATAAACAATTTATGTTTATATCTTCCGCAATAGTTATAGAATGATTGAACACAATCCGAGGTGATTTGGGACCCGAATTTGGGGCTATCACAGTTGTTGAACATACACATCATTGTCCATACTAGGGCATGAATAGAGATATCCCAGATGATGATTGTCCAGATATCATGGTCATCATTCGGGAGAAGGAGGACGATGACAACCCTTTCATCCATGTTGTCCACCAGGACTTCACCCTTGACAATTGGAGCAACACTCCTTGCATTTGTCGACAAGGGTAAAAAGGGCAGAAACTCCCTCTGCCTGTAGATAACTATAACTGCTTACTTTTCTATACATTATTAGCAGTTGTTTTGTCATTACGTGATAATACTTTGTATGATTGAACAATTTCATATATTAAGTGAAAGAATATTTTGTTTCAGGACTCTGAATTTAGATGTACCTATACTTGCTGATGAGGTGCCTTTTCTCCACAAGGACTATAACTTTGATGAAAAGTTGGACTCAAACTTGATGGAAATAGAAGAGGACACTGAGATACCTCAGGAGATCAAAGAATGGGTCGAAGACAAACCCAAGCCAAATCTTGATCAAACAACCTCATTCAATCTTGGAACCTTAGAAAGTCCTAGATTAATCCAGATTGGTACAGACCTCACTCCAAACCAAAGGAATGATATCGTCATCCATCGCATTCCCATTAAAGAGGGATTTAAACCTGTAAGGCAAAAGCTCAGGCAATTAAAACTTGAGTGGAGTTTAGAGGTGAAAGAAGAAATTGTAAAACAATTTCAAGAAAGCCTCATCATTGTGTCTACCTACCCAAAATGGCTATCCAACATAGTCCCCGTACCTAAGCCGGGAGGAAAGGTGCGAGTTTGCGTGGATTACCAGGAGCTAAATAAAGCTTTCCTTAAAGATAGCTTTCCCGTGCCATTTATCCACATTCTCATTGACAACACTGCTCAATACGACATGTACTCCTTTGCTGATTATTTTGCGGGGTACCATAAAATCATGGTTGCTGAAGAGGATAGTGAGAAAACTGCATTCATCATGCCTTGGGGAACCTTTTGCTATAGACGGTTGTCATTCGGCCTTATCAATGTCGGAGCTATATATCGCAAGCTATGATGGCTCTTTTTCACGATTTAATGCATAAAGAGATAGAGATCTACGTGGATGACATCATTGTCAAATCCCAAAGGGAGGAAGACCACCTAGACCATCTCAAAAAGTTCTTCAACAGGTTGCGTAAGTACAACTTGAAGTTGAATCCAGCCAAGTGCGCCTTTGGCCTTAAATCAGGTAAGTTGTTAGGATTCCTAGTCAGCCACAAAGGGATTGAGTTGGATCCCACCAAAATCTAGGCCATAACGGAAATACCCATTCCTCAGACAGAGAAGGAAATACGGGGATTTTTGGGAAGGATCAACTTCATCAGCCGATTCATCGCCCAACTCACAGCAACCTGTGAGCCTATCTTCAAGCTGTTAAGGAAGAACTCCTCCATGAAATGGAATGGAGAGTGTAAAAAAGCCTTCCTTATAATCAAAGAGCAGCTGGTCAAAACTCCTATTTTGGTACCTCCTAGGGTTGGTGTTCCTCTATTCATGTACCTATCCATTAATGACTATGCCATGGTCTGCATGCTAGGACAAAAGGATGATAGAGGCCAAGAGCAAGCTATCAACTACCTCAGCAAAAGATTTAGCAGCAGTGAACACAAGTACTTTCTAATTGAGAAGATTTGTTGTGCTTTAGCATGGGCTTCCATGAGGTTACATCATTACCTCTATGGTCACACAACCCATCTCATATCCCGCGTGGATCCTCTCAAGTACGTGTTCAGCAAACCCATGTTGAATTATTGACTGTCCTGATGGCAGTTGATCCTACAATAATTTAACATCATCTACGTGACGTAAAAGTCTATCAAAAGTCAATGAATTACGGATCAACTGGTCGCCGCACCTTCAGGGGATTTCAAACCCTTAGAAACATACTTCCCCGATGAACGGGTAATGACAGTGCAATAACACCATCAGTACGATGCATACTATACGTGAAAAATGTATTTTGATGGAGTTGTAAACATGGAAGGTTTTGGGGTTGGAGCAGTTCTAGTATTCGGTACGGGGGAGCAGTATCCCGTCGTCTTTAAATTGCAGTTTTTTAGCACTAACAACACAACTGAGTATGAAGGTTGTATCATGGGGCTAAAACTTGCCCAATCAATGGGTATTAGACGGTTAACTATCTTTGGAGATTCTGAATTGGTAATCAGACAAACCACGGGAATCTATCACACCAAAGAGCTACATTTACTTCCTTACCATCAGCAAGTTCTACAGATGGCTTCGGAGTTTGAAGAAATATCCTTCCTCCATATTCCTCAGAATAAGAATGATTTTGTGGATGCGCTAGCAACTTTGGCTTCCTTGATCAACATACCTGACAAGGAAAACTTGCCAAGCATTACATTTGCCCTACAAAAGGCTCCAGCCTATGTGAATTATATTGGAGAAGTATCAGATGAGCTACCTCTCATCTAACACCCTTGGTATCAGCATATCATGGAGTACTTGTGAGATGGATCTATACACGCTGAGACAAGCCTGACTGAAAGAAGACGGGTCCATGGACTAGCTATGAAATTCTACCTGAGTGGAGATGCACTCTACAAAAGAGTTGCAGGACTAGGTCTCCTTAGATGTCTGGACAAAGACCAAGGTCAGAGGCTCATGGATGAAATCCATGGTGGAGTATGTGGCCCACACATGAGCAGCCCTCTACTTGTCAAAAAGATCCTAAAAACAGGGCATTATTGGCTCTCGCTTAAGGCTGACTGTGATGATCACGTCAAGAGATGTTACCAATGCCAAATTCATGGGAATTCTATCCACGCCCCTCCAAAGGAGCTCCACTGTTTGAGTTCACCATGGCCCTTCTCAATGTGGGGAATGGACGTGATCGGAACCATCGAGCCCAAAGCAAGTAATGGGCATCGATTTATCTTTACCATGATCGACTACTTCACCAAGTGGGTAAAAGCAGCCTCCTTCCCCAGGGTTACCAAAGAATTTATCATTGGTTTCATAAAAAACAATGTTATTTGTCGATATGGACAACTGGAGGTGATTGTGTCAGAGAATGCTAGGAACCTCAACAACAAAATGATGGAGGAGTTATGCAGTAAATTCCACATCAAACATCTCAACTCCGTTATCTACCATCCAAAGATGAATGGTGTTGTTGAAGCGGCTAATAAAAACATCAAGAAGATCATGCAAAAGATGTCCGCCAACCACAAAGAATGGCCTGACTTGTTGCCTCTGACTTTATTAGCCTATAGAACATCAATGCACACTTCCACTGGGGAAACCCCCTACTCATTAGCCTATGGGATGGAAGCAGTGCTCCCCATAGAGGTGGAAATGGAATACTTTAAAGTGTTGATGTTGGGTTAAATCTAGTTACGCACAACACGCAAGTATACGTGGTCAACAAGTAATACAATGAAAGTAGAGTATCGTTCCCACGAGGAATTATTAATACAAATTACCAAGTACTAACTCTTAACCAAACTAATTTTATTTAAAAAATTAATTTAATGTTATAAATTAAATTATTTAATTACACTAATTCTAATTACCAATAATTACAAATCATATTATGGAGATTTAAGATCACAACTTTACTTATCGCTTCACTTAAATTAATACACTTCTTATTAATTAAGCTCACTATTCTGAATTATTAATCAAGAACACACACGTAAATATGATCATCTCTCAATGCATCATACTCAAATCAACTTAAATTCACAGATGATAGAATTAAGAATAACACCCTAATTAACTAATTCACTATATCTCTATGTGAATTACAATTAAAGAGGATTTAGAGCACAAGTTCTTATTCAGATTACATGCAATGTATAGGTATATCTCTATCCTAGACATAAATTATGTATTCCAACACCATGCAAAAAACACAATCACAGGCTATTATGATCATATCTAAATATATACTTCATCTCTCGAATTCATATAGATTATCACATTAGCTAGGCAATTAAGTAATAAACACAAATCATAATAGACAATCCAAGAATAATCACAGTAATTAATAGAGAAGCATACTAAAAATAAACTATGCAATAAGATCCATTGTAATCCTAAACAAAAGATTTAGTTCATGATTAATGAATTAAAACTAAGAATCCACAACTGAATAATCTTTAAAAGATAAGAATAGGAGTAGAGTGAAGAATAAATTTTTAGTCAACAAATCTCCATCTTCCTCAGGCTTCTACTCTTGATCTTCAATGGTCTCCAAGTTGCTTCAATCCTCAAAACTAATAAGAACTAGGGTTTTGATCCTAATCTACTCTAATCTAATCTAATGAAATTCCCTTCTCTTTTAATCCTTGTGATTCTCCTCCTTTTATATGCCTCTTTATATGTCTTTAAGTCCTCCTAAAAGTTATTGAATCAATCAGCTCGAACCAATCCTTCTTGAACTCAAATTCTGACAACAACTATTTTTTCTGGGCATACCCCCGCCCCGGCTGGCTAGGCTTCTATTTTTGGCTTAGTACCCCCACCCTGGTGGGGGTTTTGTATGCGGAAAACCCACCCCGACGGGGATCCTTTTTTCTGTTGCAATGTCCTCTGGTAAAACGACCATAACGTTTGATTCGGGAGGAGTTAAGAGGCCTGCGACCCATCAAATCGAAGCTCTCGACGAGATCTACAACTTTCATTCTTTGAGAATTGAGAAATAATGGACGGATAAAGGTTGAAATTTGTTTTGAAGTGACTGTTATGCAAATGGCCATCCAAAACAGTGAAGTTCAACGTCCGTTGGTACAAATGTCATAACTCTTGCATCCGAACTCTGATTGGAATGATTCATGATGTTCCAGAAAGCTAAGAAGAAGCTCTACAACATAATCCAAGTTCCAAGCCAAAAACATGAAATTAACATAAAAGCCCAAACGATGTCCGGATTGCTTTTCCTTGCGTTTTCATACCATTAGTCGCTCACACAGCTCCCAAGCCTATAATCTTTGCCAAATTTTGCCATAATTCCACCTTTTAAGTCCAATTGCCATGCCACCACACTTAAACACAAAACAACACTAAACTAGTAAAAACAAAACATAAAAATAAAGAATTAACATAGTTTAAGCTCGAATTAGAGGTCAATTCGTAGGTATAATACCCACTCATCAAACTCCCCCAAACTTAAACACGTGCTAGTCTTCTAGCACGAATCAAAATAAAAAATGCTATTCAATGCAATGTAATGAAACTAGTCTATATGCCTACGAATCCAGCAGTAATGACAGAAACAAGTCTATTCAACCGACCTTAGCAAAATCAAATAAACATGACAATACTTCATATCAAAACCAATCAACAATTTCCTAGTCAATCATCAAATCTTACACTATTTTTACTTGTATAATGCGTGTGTGCTCAACATCTATGCTAACTGATATAATGCTAAATACAACACATAATAGATCTCTTTAAAGGCATCATACAATGCAAACTCACAAAATTCATGAACAAGCTAAATCCAACTAAATTCAAACATCCACCAAGTTCAAGAGTCCAATCCGGGATACTTATGCTTTACTTTTCATTATGGAGGCTTTTTGTTCTTTTCACGTCTTATTGTTTTTTTTTAACCATGACTATGCAATGTCCAATTCCCATAGGCTAACAGTGCTACCCCTTAGCGAGCTTTCGACCAACGACTCCCAGACCATAAAGACCTTAGGGCGCTAGGTGTAAAGACACTCCCTCCGGCTTACTTACTCAAGTAACGAAGGCCCCAAAACAAGACTAGTCATGGTATTTTTTTCATTTTGTTTCTCTATTTTTTATGAAGCTTATATATCCCAAAATTTCCCCCAAACATAAGTTTTTGTCCAAATTTAGCCATCTCCGCCTGTTCAGGTCTTTCATTCATCCAAACAAGTATTATCTTTAAGAAGTCTATTATATATCAATTTAGACTAAATCAATCCACATAATTGTTTTTATTGTGCTATCCTTATTATATCAGTTTCAAACAAAAAAAAGATTCAATTCATAACAAGAAATCACATCAAAGCTCTAATAATCAGTACTATACTTGTCTACTCAATTCCAGTCTCATCATTGGCCAAAATAGACTATAACTATCTAACAGCTAGAATTATGCAAGATTATCTAAATGCAACATAAACAAAATAAACTAACTAATATTTTTGCGATTTTTTAATTTTTCACTTTTTTTTAAACTAACAAGAAACAAGAAACTAAATACATCCAAAACTATTATAATAAACTACTATGCAAATGCAAACTACATGACATGAATACCAATATATATGATATAAACTAAACATGAAAACTAACTAAAGTAACATATGCAAACTAACATACATATGGCATAACTAAATGCTAAAACATGAAACAAAACATGCAATAAAGAACTAAACTAAACTCCCCCAAACTTAGCAATTACAATGTCCTCATTATAAGAATATATCAGTAAGTATAAGAGGACTTCCCTATAATCAGCTAAGCGTGAGGTGATGGTGGTGAAGGCGACGACGGTGGTCATGGCATAAACACTCAGCGCTATTCCACATGCTCTGTTTTGAAAAGATTTCCTCGATTTATGTGCAATTACTTCCTTTAATAATCTTTTGGCTATCCATTGAAACTCTAATACATGCAATGAAGAGAGACAACATGGATTAGAATAACATTTTTAGATTATAAGAGCACTTAATAAGAAAATATAACAACTTGATTCCTATATACTAAATAAACTAGTAAATCATATAAATATAAAAATTCATGGGTTGCCTCCTAGTCAGCGCTTGATTTATAGTCTTTCAGCCTGACTTTGTCTGGTCAGCACTATCCAATTCCTACTCGATAGTTGAGGAACCCTCCATCCATCAGAAATAATGTAACTTTTGGCAAGTTCCCCAGTGTGATAACCATTGCATGAAAGTCACCTAGCATGCTTTGTTTAGATAAGATGACATTCAAGAACTTCCAACATCTAGGTGTTTTCTCCATTGTATCTATGAATAGATTCTGGCATTGAGGCGGTTCCAACACAACTGGTTCTTCATCTTTCTCATCCCACTCATCGACCATGGCTTCAAAGTTGTACTCACTCTTACACGACCAGGAGCTTTGCCGATGACATGACTACCAATCAGACAAGGATTTGTAAATCTGACCGGATCCTTGAACTTTGGTGGAGAAGGCACTTGAGGCACAAATAACATTAGCTCATCATCGTTGATTCTCACAGTTAGTTCTTCACCGACCTTGTTTTCATTATTCTCACGTGTCTCCTCTTTTTCAACATCTTGTGGCTCATCCAGTTGTATAGTTAGTTCGGGCACTTCATCAATCTAGAAATCCTTGTCATAACACCAATTATTTTGAGGATAGTTGTTAAAGGCTTTGAACATTTGATCCATCTGGTTTTGCAGATTTTGAATTGATATCCCCGGCAACGGCGCCAAAAACTTATTGGGTAAAATCTAGTTACATACAACACACAAGTATACGTGGTCAACAAGTAATACAGTGAAAGTCGAGTATCGTTCCCACGAGGAATTATTAATACAAATCACCAAAATACTAACTCTTACCCAAACTAATTTTATTTAAACAATCCATTTAATATTATAAAGTAAATTATTTAATTAAACTAATTCTAATTACCACTAATTAAAAATCAGATTATGGAGATTTAAGATCACAACTTCACTTATTGCTTTATTAAAATTAATACACTTCTTATCAATTAAACTCACTATTCTGAATTGTTAATCAAGAACACATAAGTAAATATGACCATCTCTCAATGCATCATACTCAAATCAACTTAAATCCACAAATGATAGAATTAAGAAGAACACCCTAATTAACTAATTCACTATATCTCTATGTGAATTACAATTAAAGAGGATTTAAAGCACAAGTTCTTTATCAAATTACATGTGATGTATAGGTATATCTCTTGATTAATACTCCTCTCATCATTTGATGCTACGAACTTGGATAACAATTCTTCCAACCTTGAATTATCTATCTCAGTTTTGGAATCCATGTATTTAGGACCATGAGTTGAAGTGGTGATGAGTTGTTACATCTAGTGCTGAAAATTGTGGCTCGACATGGCATGACTCGTCATCCTCTCCTCTTGGTTTGCTATGAGCTTTATTAGGAATTCCTCCAAATTTGACATTTCTTCTTATGGCAATGGAGATGGACATAAGAATTCCGGTATGTGTGTTGAATTTGGAGCATAGTATTGGTCTTCATAATTTTAGCTCCATGACGAATTCGGGTGATACCCCCAAGCTTGATGATAATTGGCATATGCATACTGGTTGAGGTAGTTACCACCATACTGTACCGGTCCAAGACTAATGGTGCATTGATTACTCGGGTGATTGCCAGCATAATAATTGCAAGTAACTACTATCCTTCGATTACGTTGGGCTGCAACAACATGCAACCTCCTCGAAAGTGTCTAAAGTTGTGATGATAATACAGGAAATGCATTGAATTCATCAATCCTTGTGTCCCTTGTTGAGTCATACTCGAATATGTCCTTTGATAATTGCATCCAGCTATGGTACCTGAAACGAGAGAAAATAAGAAGATAATAAAATAAAATAAAAATAATTAAATTAAGACTAATTTGATTGAAGCTAATATTGGCAAAAAATATTAAACTAATTCCCCGGCAACGGTGCCAAAAACTTGTTGGGTAAAATCTAGTTACGCACAACACGCAAGTATACGTGGTCCACAAGTAATACAGTGAAAGTAGAGTATCATTTCCACGAGCAATTATTACTAAGTACTAACTTTTAACCAAACTAATTTTATTGAAACAATCAATTTAATGTTATAAATTAAATTATTTAATTACACTAATTCTAATTACCACTAATTATAAAGTAGATTATGGAGATTTAAGATCACAACTTCACTTATCGCTTCACTTAAATTAATACACTTCTTATTAATTAAGCTCACTATTCTAAATTTTTAATCAAAAACACATAAGTAAATATGATCATTTCTCAATGCATCATACTCAAATCAACTTAAATCCACAAATGATAGAATTAAGAAGAACACCCTAATTAACTAATTCATTATATCTCTATATGAATTACAATTAGAGAGGATTTAAAGCACAAGTTCTTATTCATGTTACATGCAATGTATAGGTATATCTCTATCCTAGACATAAAATATGTATTCGAACACCATGCAAAAAACACAATCACAAGCTATTATGATCAGATCTAAATCTATACTTCATCTCTCGAATTCATATATATTATCACGGTAATTGTTGGCTAGGCAATTAAGCAATAAACACAAATCATAATAGACAATCCAAGAATAATCACAATAATTAATAGAGAAGCATACTAAAAATAAACTATGCAATAAGCTCCATTGTAATCTTAAACAAAAGATTTAGTTCATGATTAATGAATTAAAACTAATAATCTACAATTGAATAATCAATAAAAGATAAGAATAAGAGTAGAGTGAAGAATAAATCTATAGTCAGCAAATCTCCATCTTCCTCAGGCTCCTGCTCTTGATCTTTAATGGTCTCCAAGTTGCTTCAATCCCCAAAACTAATAAGAACTAGGGTTTTGATCCTAATCTACTCTAATCTAATCTAATGGAATTCCTTTCTCTTTTAATCCTTGTGATTCTTCTCCTTTTATATGCCTCTTTATATGTCTTTAAGTCCTCCTAAAAGTCCTTGAATCAATAACTCAAACCAATCCTTCTTGAACTCAAATTCTGACAAAAACTACTTTTTCTGCGCGTACCCCTGACCCAGCTGGCATTTTTGCACTGATAGGCCCGCTCTGGCTGGCTAGGCTTCTATTTTTGGCTCAGTACCATCGCCCCGACAGGGGTTTTGTATGTGGAAAGCCCACCCCAGCGGGGGTCCTTTTTTCTACTGCAGTATCCTCTGGTAAAACGACTATAACTTTTGATTCAGGAGGCATTACGAGGCCTACCACCTATCAAATCGAAGCTCTGGACGAGCTCTACAACTACAATGCTTTGAGAATTGAGAAATAATAGACGAATGAAGGTTGAAATTGGCTTTGAAGCGACCGCTATGCAAATGGCCATCCAAAATAGTGAAGGATCCTGGATCTTATATTTCAAGGCCCAACAATCCTGAGTATCATGTCCTGGTGCTCCAATATGATAGGCACACTTTCGATTAGCCTTAAAACCCTTCCCATTCGAGTTAGCTGGTGGAAAAAGATGAGTAATTTTTTTCTGAGTTGTCAGAAGATTGAGAATGTTCTCGAGTAAGTCCCCTAAGGGTGTGAACACTCGATTGCGTCGAACTTCTCCACTCTTTCGCAATGGAGGGTTTGAAGATTGTGCTGGAAAGGGGGAGTAATTTCTCCACTGAATAGGCATGTTATGAATGCCTTTCTGACCTCGTAGTATCAAGGAAACATCCTCCTCTTTATTCTTATGGCCCTCCGGGGGTTGTTTCCATAACTTCCAGACTAGATGTACTCAACAACAGCTTTCAGAGCGGTAAGGTCTTGAATCTTTTCTAACTTCAATCCCATCTCATCCATTTCTCCATGTTTAATCATTTCAGAAAATGGCTTGCCATTGCCAGCTAAAACTCTCTTATAGAAATGCGCTTCTTGTATGTCTATGAAGGTCATCACCATTTCAGACTCAGTCATAAAGGGAATAACTTGAGCAGCCAGGCGCCTCCACCTTTGACCATATTCTCTAAAAGGCTCATTGGCTTGTTTCTTGACCTTGGTAATTTGGTACCAGTCTAGAGCCATCTAAGACTGAAAACTGTACTGACTGAGGAAGGCATGAGCTAGATTCTCCCAGCTGTATATCTTAGAGTTGTCTAATCTGGTATACCATGACCTAGCTTCTCTAGTTAGACTTTTTTTGAACAGCTACATTCTGAGCTTCTCATCCTCAGTATAAGATCTGAGTTCTCCAATGAATACCTTCAAATGTGAGTAAGGATCTCCCAACCCATCATATTTTTCAAAGTCAAGAGTTTTGAACTTCTCTGGATAATACACACCAGGGAATATACAAAGGTCAGCATATGAAACACTCCTGTGTGCTCCAATCACTTTGATAGAATAAATGGTCTCTTCCATTTGAAGAACTTTCTTCCTGATATCACCGATGTCTGGATCTTCTTTGAGATGGGCAATTTTAGGGGTTTTGTTGGTTTTATCCAACTGAAGCTCAGGTACTAGAACTTTCTTCCTGATATCACCGGTGTTTGGATCTTCTAAAAGACTCATTGGTTTATTTCTTGACCTTGGGTTCTTCCCTATATATAGGATTCTGTATGTATTGGTATTCGTGGACCCTGAGTAGAATGATGTAGTTCTTTAAGCAGAACAACCAAATCTGTAATTTGTTTGCGTAATCCGTTAAACTCCTCACGAGAGACAGGAGTAGGATTAGATTGGTCAGATAAAGACATAATTGGTCGTAGGCTCGTTTTGAGGCCTCGAATTTTATTAAATGAAAGTATTTAATTTTTTTATAATTATTATTTTATTTAGTAAATGGTTAAATTGATAAAAAGTTAAAGTTAAGGTTGATATTTGAAAATTTTGCAAGTAAGCAAGTTGGTATAAAATATTCGTTGTGTCGGGGAATATTCGTTTAGTCGAGGAATGTTCTTTCGTCGGGGAATATTCGTTCGACGATACCATCATTGGAGTAATCCACAACGTAATAACAGTCGGAGTTAGAAAACGACAGAAATAACTTTTTGTAAAAATAACGGCAAAAGTCTTACCGTTAAACTGTTGAAATACTCGGTGGTAAAAATACAATAATACGCGTGGTTGCATAGTAACACACGGTATTGATTATTGATGGTTACGTAAGAAGCCACTCAGTTTACTCAATTATTGCTACAGTAATTGTTGCATAGTTTCTCACGTTATTTGATTCAATTATTGTCACAGTATCATCTGCATAATATTTTATATTATTAAATCAATAATTGAGAAAATAAAGTTATTCATATTATTATTTGCAATATTGACAATGTCTAAAAAGTTATGTCGAGGAGATGTTTGGTCACTTAATTGCGCACCAATAGGGAGAAATCCTTATCGGAAAGCCCCCTCTTTCCTAGGATTGATCTGGTTGTTAAATATTGTAAGTTATAATATTAATGATGAATAATTGTTGAAGTATTAAGAATGTGTTTATTGAAGATAAGTGAATTACAAAAGTTAGAGGGGAATAATACAAACTTAGAAAACTTTAGGGGTACTAAAGTGTAATAAGGTAAATCAATCTAGACCGTCGATGGTGGTTTTAATAGTATATCAATCTGGACCATCAATGGTGGTTATAATAGTAAATTAATCTAGACCATCGATGGTGATTTTAAATAAATCAATCTGGACCATCGATGGTGGTTTTAATACTAAATCAATCTAGACTGTCGATGGTGGTTTTAAAAGTAATCAATCTGGACCGTCGGTGGTTGTTTTAATAGTAAATCAATCTGGACCGTCGGTGGTGATTTTAAAAGTAAATCAATCTGGACCGTCGGTGGTGGTTTTAAAAGTAAATCAATCTGGACCATCGATTGTGGTTTTAATAGTAATCAATATGGACCGTCCGTTTTAATAGTAAATTAATCTGGACCATTCATGAATTAGTTACTATTTACTCATTTCTCCTATAAATAGAAGCACAATTCTTCTTTTATTCTCACTAATTCACTGAGATTCACAAGAGAAACCATAGAGAGAGAAACTATAGCAAGAAGAAGAGTATTCTGCTACTTCACTATTGCAGTATCCAATCTTCTACTAAGGTAAGGGATGTTATTTTCATTTGGTAATGGGTATTATTTCTTTCGTATTCATAAGGAATACTATTTTTCGTAATCATCCTTTAATATGTCAGAATAACCTGTCTACGCGGATTACGTACCGTATAATAGGTGAAAATCCATTTGCAGTTTCGTATGTTATTTCTTTTCATATTCTTAAATCTAAACTTACTATGGTAAGTATTGCTTCTATAATCCTTGAAATTAGTGGAATATTCTTTAGTTTGGCGCTTCATCCAGTATCGTTTCATTGGAATATTGATCTGAACTTTCTTATTAAATATCAATATTTTCACCCGGGGTACTATTCACGGGTTACTATTCACCCGGTTAATATTCACTATAATATTATTCACTCGGGTATTCGGGGCACTTTTCATGCCGGGGTACTATTTACGAGTTATTATTCACAGATTACTATTCACCCAGTTACTATTCACTATAATATTATTCACTCGAGTATTTGGGGCACTTTTCATGCCAGGGTACTATTCACGAAGTACTATTCCTGAAGTATTATTCACAGGGTACTATTCACCAAAAAATTTATTTCTTTTATGTCCAAATTATTTTTGATACATGGATATTATTCTTGAATTTGACTCTACAAAGCACTATCATGTTGACAATTTGGACATTATTAAACTCTGGATAAATTTAAAGTCTTTATTAATTAACCTTGATTTCGTTTGATTGAATCCTTATATCATTGTCATCATCCTCATGCTTATATGGTGATGAAAGTTATCTTTAGCTCGTAGTGCATAGATAGACTGTTGATTGGTATGATTATGACCAGGAATAATTAATCATGACCTGTAATGTTACAAATGATAAAAGTCCTCATTGGCCCGTAGTGCATTGATGGACAGTTGTTGGCACGATTATGACCATGGATTATTCGGTATAATCATGTACATTGGTGAAAACACGAATATCCTTGGCCCATAGTGCATGGATAATTCGTGGTCGTGATACTAATGAATATCCTTAGCCGTAGTATAAGGATGATTCGATGATGTGGATTATTTATTAAGCTGAGTCTCAACGATAAAATATTGATAATAAACTTTTAATTCATCGAAGATAGTAGATATCATGCTCTACTTGACTCTTCTAAAAATACAGTTGCATGTCTTTGGCCTGTAGTGCAAAGATGAACTGTTAATAAACATCGTTGGCCCGTACTGCAAAGATGAATTTATTAGTATGATTATGAACATGAACTGTGATTTGGTATAACCATGATCTTCGATGTTTCAGGTAAAGTCATGTGATGAAAATTATCTTCGTCCTAGGTGCGAAGTGGAATTTAGAATCACAATTATGATTATAAGTTATTCACATAATCGTGGACATGATTTGTTGATTGATATTACAGTGATAAAATATGGTTGGTGGACTTTTAACATGGAGAAGATAATAGACTTTATAGTCTATTTGACTCTTCTAATAGATTGCTCGTTCCGCTGCAACTATGGTTGAAAAGTTTTATCATCTACCATATGTTCTAAATCTCTCATTTATTAATGATGAAGGCTATTGATAATTTAATTATCTTTAGTCATGATATTCTTTATTGGGCTAGTTGTGCTCACTCTTTTGCTTCACAATTCCTTTCAGGTAATAAGAGTGTATCTGGGTCGAGCGGGGGTAACAGGGGAATAGAACGATGGTCTATAGCTGTTGAGGTTTCTCCTAAAATAGTATGGAAATAATTTTATTGAGAATTATAGATAAATGTGTCGTATTTTATACATCATTTTAACCGTTGATTTTGATGAACCGAATAGGGTGAGGTGAACCCAACTTTAGAAGGGCGTTTTGCAACTATCATACAAGATGTCTAATGACAGACGATCTCATGTAATCATAAGACAGGGTTGTGCACATGTACTTGCTGATTATATCAATGAGCACTACCTATATAATCTAGGAGTTTGGTTGAAATATAATTCTCACTTGCAAACAATGGATATAATTATATGTCAAGAGAAGACTCACCATTGGAAAGAACATGATAGTAATCTTCTCGTTTTTCTTTGGGGTCTATTAGGTCAACCAAGGATAATTCTCGAGTCATATGATATCTATCATAACTTAGATGCATGGCCTCCTATGTACGAAGGTTTCGTTGAGCATTTTCCAAAGATTTTAATTTCTAAAACAATTATTGATTGTACTTTTATGTAAAGTACCATTGTAAGTTGTTGTGGTCGAGGCACCATGAGAGTTACATATATTTGTATTAAAACTTACAGCTTATGTGTTGTTATACTTTGCACGACAGTTCAACAATTGTATAAATAAAGTTTGTATTTAATTTCTGTAATGTGATATCTGGAGACTCTAAATGGGTCGTGTGGACCTATTTTGGGGGCGTCATAAATGGTATCAGAGCTTAGGGATATGGTCTCTAGCAGAGATCCAGGATTAGAACTAGGAGGGCAGAGACGAATAATATCCTTCTCCAGTGTGTGTCCTACCTAAGCTTAATTTTTTTACCTAAGTTGACAAATTGCGATATGTCAATTAAACTTTGTTTTGAAGATGTATTCTAGAATGATATCTGAAATACAGGAGATGAGCAATGGAAAAATCATGATACAGAGGAAATAATCGGGAATGTATAATCCGAAAAGAAAGCAAGGTATTCTCATCTCTTCGAACTACCAGATACGTAAATTTCGAGGGCAAAATTATATAAGGAGGGGAGATTGTGAGACTTTCAATTTTATGAAATGAAAGTATTTTATTTTCTTAGAATTATTATTTTATTTAGTAAATGGTTAAATTGATAAAAGGTTAAAGTTAAGGGTGATATTTGAAAATTTTGCAAGTAAGCAAGTTGATATAAAATATTCGTTGTGTCGGGGATTATTCTTTTGGTCGAGGAATGTTCTTTCGTCGGGGAATATTCGTTCGATGACACCATCATTGGTGGACTCCATAACGGAATAATAGTCGGAGTTAGAAAATGACAGAAATAACTTTTTATAAAAATAACGGCAAAAGTCTTACCGTTAAACTGTTGAAATACTCGGTGGTTGCATAGTAGCACATGGTATTGATTATTGATGCTTACATAAGAAGCCACTCAGTTTACTCAATTATTGCTACAGTAATTGTTGCATAGTTTCTCACGTTATTTGATTCAATTATTATCACAGTATCATCTGCATAATATTTTATATTATTAAATCAATAATTGAGACAACAAAGTTATTCATATTATTATTTACAATATTGACAATGTCTAGAAAGTTCTGTCGAGGAGAGGTTTGGTCACCTAATTGCGCGCCAATAGGGAGAAATCCTTATCGGAAAGCCCCCTCTTTCCTAGGAATGGTTTGGTTGTTAAATATTGTAAGTTATAATATTAATGATTAATAATTATTGAAGTATTAAGAATGTGTTTATTGAAGATAAGTGAATTACAAAATTTACAGGGGAATAATGCAAACTTGGAAAACTTTAGGTGTACTAAAGTGTAATAAGGTAAATCAATCTGGATAGTCGATGGTGGTTTTAATAATAAATCAATCTAGACCATTGATGGTGGTTTTAATAGTTAATTAATCTAGACCGTCGATGGTGGTTTTAAGTAAATCAATCTGGACCATCGATATAGTGGTTTTTAAAGTAATCAATCTGGACCGTCGGTTGTGGTTTTAATAGAAAATCAATCTGGACCGTCGGTGGTGGTTTTAAAAGTAAATCAATCTGGACCATCGGTGGTGGTTTTAAAAGTAAATTAATCTGGACCATCGGTGGTGGTTTTAAAAGTAAATCAATCTGGACCGTCGGTGGTGGTTTTAAAAGTAAATTAATCTAGACCGTCGGTTGTGGTTTTAATAGTAATCAATATGGATCGTCCATTCTAACAGCAAATTAGTCTAGACCGTTCGTGAATTAGTTACTATTTAGTCATTTCTCCTATAAATAGAAGCTTAATTCTTCTTTTATTCTCACTAATTCACTGAGAATTCACAAGAGAAACTATAGAGAGCAAGAAGAAGAGTATTCTGCTACTTCACTATTGCAGTTTCCAGTCTTCTACTAAGGTAAGGGATGTTATTTTCATTTGGTAAAGGACGTTATTTCTTATTCGTAAGGGATATTATTTGTTGTATTCGTAAGGGATGTTATTTTCATTTGGTAAGGGGTATTATTTATTTCGTATTCATAAGGAATACTATTTTTCGTATTCATCCTTTAATATGTCGGAATAACTTTTGTCTCGCGGATTACGTCATCGTATGATGAGTGAAAATCCATTCTTGATTTAATTATGTTATTTCTTTTCATATTCTTAAATCTAAACTTACTATGGTAAGTATTGCTTCTATAATCATTGAAATTAGTGGAATATTCTTGAGTTTTGCGCTTCATCCAATATCATTTCATTGGAATATTGATCTGAATTTTCTTATTAAATATCAATATTTTCACCCGGGGTACTATTCATGGGTTACTATTCACCCTGTTACTATTCACTATAATATTATTCACTCGGGTATTCGGGGCACTTTTCATGCTGGGGTACTATTCATGGGGTACTATTCATAATGTATTATTCACAGGGTACTATTCACCGAAAAATTTATTTCTTTTCTGTCCAAAGTATTTTTGATACATAGATATTATTCTTGAATTTTACTCCACAAAGCAGTATCATGTTGACAATATGGACATTATTTAACTCTGGATAAATTTATAGTCTTTAATAATTATCCTTGATTTTGTTTGAATGAATCCTTATATCATTGTTATCATCCTCATGCTTATATGGTAATGAAAGTCAACTTTAGCCCGTAGTGCATAGATGGACTGTTGATTGGTATGATTATGACCAGGAATAATTCGGTATAATCATGACCTGTAATGTTACAAATGATAAAAGTCCTTATTGGCCCATAGTGCATTGATGGACAGTTGTTGGCATGATTATGACCAGGGATTATTTGGTATAATCATGATCATTGGTGAAAACACGAATATCCTTGGCCCATAGTGCATGGATAATTCGTGGTCGTAATACTAATGATTATCCTTAGCCGTAGTGTAAGGATGATTCGATGATGTGGATTATTTATTAAGCTGGGTCTCATCGATAAAATATTGATAATAAACTTTTAATTCATCGAAGATAGTGCAAAGATAAACTGTTAATAAATATCGTTGGCCCGTAGTGCAACGATGAATTTATTAGTATGATTATGAACATGAACTATGATTTGGTATAACCATGATCTTCGATGTTTCAGGTAAAGATAGGTGTTGAAAATTATCTTCGTCCTGGATGCGAAGAGGAATTAAGAATCATAATTATGATTATGATTTATTCACATAATTGTGGACAAGATCTGTTGATTGATATTACAGGGATAAAATATTGTTGGTGGACTTTTAACACGAAGAAGATAATAGACTTTATGGTCTATTTGAATCTTCTAATGGATTTCTCGTTTCGCTGCAACTATGGTTGAAAAGTTTTATCATTTACCATATATTCGAAATCTCTGATTTATTACTGATGAAGGCTATTGATAATTTAATTATCTTTAGTTATGATATTCTTTACTGGGTTAGTTGTGCTCACCCTTTTGCTTCACAATTCCTTTCAGGTAATAAGAGTTTAGCTGGGTCGAGCGGGGGTAACAGGGGAATAAAACGATGGTCTATATCTGTTGAGGTTTCCCCTAAAATAGTATGGAAATAATTTTATTGAGAATTATAGATAAATGTGTCGTATTTTATACGTCATTTTAACCATTGATTTTGGTGAACCGAATAGGGTGAGGTGAACCCAACTTTGGAAGGGAGTTTTGCCACTGTGACGCCCCCAAAATAGGTATACAACACCCATTCTGAGTCACCAAAATACATGGTATAGAAAGCAAACTACAACTTTGACAATACAGATGTCGTGTAGAATACGACAATACAACTGTGAGTTTGAATACAAATATTATCTTCTAGACAATATACACACCCAAATAAGTCCTCATTAATTATTCATACACTATTTTACAGAAATAGTGAGGACAGCTAAAACATCTTCCTAGAACCATCACTCCATACCCCAACTCGATCCTGCTATGTTCTCACCTCCTGGGAAGAAAAATGGAACAAAAAAGGAAAAGGGTGAGCTCAAATAGCCTAGTAATGAATATTATGACTAAGATAATATACAACAAAATATCGTTAGTCTTCAACAGGGAAAAATCTAACAGAATACAATAGACAAAAAGTTTTAGATCAACAAATGCGGTGAAATTGACAATCCATTAGAAGAGTCACGTAGAAAAGAATTCTACTTGTCTTCTAAGGTTTAAAAGTCCATCATCAATAATTTATCCTCAGTAATAACAATCAATATACATCTTTAATCATCTTTGCACTACTGAGCCAAAGATATTCATTTATATCACCAGATTGGTCATGTTCATCTCAACACACGTTAATCTTTTGCACTCTGAGCCAAAGATATTCATCGATTAATCGTTCATCTTTGCCTACAGCCAAAGATATTCATTTATATCACCATTTAGGGATGAGGATGATGAAAAACATTTTTAAAGAAAAAGCGAATCCAAAGAAACAAAATGACAAGGATTAAGGATTAAGGATTCGTACTTTGTTTTACCCATGTCCAAAAATACTTGAAAATAATCATATTGGTGTAAAATTCAAGAATGATCAAATCATGGATACAATCAAAGCTAGTATCCGTAATAGATATTTTGGACAAAAAAAAAATTTTTTATTTTTCGGTGAATAGTGTCATATTAAGTGAATAGTGTCGATATCGTGAATAGTCCGTGATCATCGTGAATAGTAACCCCAACACAACAAGTTCCAAATTTGATAAAAAGTTCACCAATACTTGACATAATGATATTGAAGAAAAATATCATTTAAGAAGAAAATAATACCCTTACCTCAAAATAATTGTACTTCGAATCAATTTCGGTATAGTCTTGTGAAAACCGCATAGTATATAGCAACACTCAAAGTATACTCACAAGAATACGCTTGATAATTTAGAGAGAAAGAGAAACTTAGTTTTTACGGTGTGATTTTCAATTCTAACTTAGCCCTCTATTTATAGGAAAATATTAGAACGCCAAAGGAGACTAAATTAATAAATTATTATTATTAAAATTAAATTTCTATGCATGCTAGCCATCAAAGACCAAAGATGCCACTCTTGAAAATAAATTTCAAAGACCCACATGTTGTCAAACAAGAGTGGGTCCCACCCATTATTTAATAAAAATTATTTTATCTTCCGAAACTTCAATAATTAAGTGAAAATAGCTCATTTATCGAGAAAAATTGAAACTCATGATTGTCCATGGGAAATTCCATTCTCTACAACTTTGCGTAAGAAAATATTTCCAAATTCCAAATGAAATTGGCCAAGAAATCCATAAGCAGACGATTTTACGATACTATAATCAATTTTCTATCAATAATTGTCCACGCAACACACAAAACATGTGTTAAACATTTAATGCCACAAAATACTCTACCTCCTCATATACTCATATATCCCACATTCATTATAAAAATATCACCGTTAATATATTATTAAAATAATATATTTAAATAAATTATTTTATCGAGAAAAAGATAAAATATTAATTTTCAAGAATTGTCACATTAAAATTTTCTCCATCTATATCCACATAAAATAAATATTTTCTTTATCATAATAATCAATAATTAATTATTCAAAAATAATATTACGAGAATCACAAGATCGACAACCGTGCCGCTTCCTGGAAAGAGGGGCTTTCGAATAAGGATTTCTCCTTCTTGGCGGCAATTATTAGGTGACCAAACCTCTCCTTAGACAGAACTTTCTAGACATTGCCAATAATGTTATCTGATAATATTATTCAAATAATATGAATTATTGATTTGATAATGGAAAATACTGTGTAATGACAACAACAATACAAAATATCAACGCAGCAATTATTGAATCAATAAAATATAATATTGAACAGTAACTACTGTAACAATTATTGAGTAGTGCCTTCTTACGTAAGGATCAATAATTCAATAATACTGTGCAATACCGTGTGCTACTGTGCAACCACGCGTATTACTGTATTTTAACCACCAGGTAACCCAACAGTGTTAACGGTAACAATTTACGTCGTTATTTATAAAACTCAATCTTTGTCGTTTTCCTTCATCCAACCGTTTTCCGTTATGGGGCCCACCAATGATCAAGGCTTGTGTAAATGCGGAGATTCCCGACAAAAAGAATATTCCACGACCAAACGAATATTCCCCGACAATAATGAATATTTTATAACCACTTGCTTATTTTATAAACTTTGCACATTTCACCCATAACCAAAGAATTATATCAAATTAACCCTTATTAATTTAGAATAATGAATAAAGGAAAATTCAATTTTATTTATAATAAGTTGGGGTCTTACAACCTCCCCTCCTTATGAAATTTAGTCCTCGAAATTGGCGTGCGTACTGGTATATCAAAAGGTGAGGTACCTCGCTTTCGACTCGATTCCAACTCCCATGTCATTTCCTCAATTGCATGGTTTCTCCATAAAACCTTAACTTGTGGTATAACCTTCGTGCGTAAGACATGCTCTTTCCTATCCAAAATCTCAACAGGTATCTCCTCGTAGGTTAAATCTTCAGCTATCTCGTCTGGTTCTAATGCAATAATGTGGTTCGGGTCTTTCATATATTTACGAAGCATAGATATGTGGAATACATTGTGAACACGAGACATACTTGGAGGTAACGCGAGTCTATAGGCTACGTTTCCTATTCGGTCAAGAATCTCAAATGGACTAACAAACCTTGGATTGAGCTTTCCTCTTTTCCTAAATCTTGTAACTCCTTTCCATGGAGCAATACGTAACAATACATGATCTCCAATATTAAACTCCACGTCCTTTCTATGAAGATCAGCATAACTCTTTTGTCGATCTTGTGAAGTTTGAATCGTTGTCGAATCATTTGGATCTTTTACGTAGTCATGCGTACTAATTACGGTCCCAATAATGTTGCTTCTCCCACCTCGTCCCGAAGATCTTTGAGAACGACATTTTAAATCCATACTACGCCTCAAATGGAGCCATGCCTATACTTGCTTGATAAGCTGTTATTGTAGGAGAATTCCACGATTGGTAGGTACTTATCCCAACTTCCTTTGAAATCTAGGACACAGAGTCTTAATAGATCTTCAAGGGTTTGAATAGTCCTCTCTGATTGTCCGTCCGTTTGAGGATGGTATGTTTAACTGAATCGTAAATCCGTGCCCATAGCTTTCTGCAATTTAACCCAAAATCTTGAAGTGAATCTCGGGTCACGATCCGAAACTATGGATCTTGGCATGCCATGCAATCGTCATAATCTCATTCACGTACATATGAGCAAGACGTTCAAGGGATAAGTCTCGGCGTGTCGGTAAGAAATGGGCGGACTTGGTTAATCTATCAACAATAACCCAAATTGCATCTACGCCTTGAGAAACTTTGGGAAGACACAGAACAAAATCCATAGTAATGTGTTCCCTATTTCCATTAGGAATCTCAAGTAGTTGCAATGGACCTTTTGGCACTTGATGCTCCGCCTTTACACGTTGACAAAGTTAAACATCTTGAGATAAACTCATAATCTCTCTCTTCATATTGTTCCACCAAAATGTATGTCGAATATCATGATACATTTGGTACTCCCGAGATGGATTACAAACGGGTGTTGTGTGTCTCCATCATGATTTTATGCTTGGTCGAGAATCGTTAGGAACGCAAAGTCTAGAATTGACTCAAGTATTCCTTCCTCATCAATTCTTGCTTAAAATATCTCCTTCTTGCACTTTCTTCTTCATACGCATCGCCCCCGGTCCGTAGCTTTCTTGCAAACTTTAACTTTATCGATTAAAGTCGGTTCTACTTGTATATTCGCCATCATTATGTGGGTCCTGAGTCTTTAATTCTACCTCCATCCCGCAAGTCATACAAAATGGGCCTTTGCGTTGACAATATCGCACTTTCGTGCTTGCATATGATCTTCTACTTAATCGTCGACTACTACGTTCGCTTTTCGGGATGATATTGAATAGTGTGATCGTAATCTTTTAACGACTCCGACCAACGTCGTTGCCGCATGTTGAGTTCTTTTTGGGTGAAGAAATATTTGAGGCTTTTATGGTCCGTATAAATCTCCACTTTCTCTCCATACAAGTAGTGTCTCCATATCTTCAACGCATATCGATCGGGCTTGCTAACTCTAGATCATGAGTAGGATAATTCCTCTCATATTCTTTGAGTTGTCGTGAGGCATAGGCTATGACTTTCCCATGTTACATGAGAACACATCCTAACCCCTTGCGGAAGCATCGGCAGAGATAACAAATCCATCCGAACCGATGGTATTGTCGAGCAGTGCCAAAATGAGTCTCCTCTTGAGCTCTTGGAAGCTCTTCTCGCATTCCTCGCTCCATAAGAATTTTGCATCCTTCCGAGTCAGCTGAGTTAATGGAGTAGCGATTCGAGAAAATCCTTCCACGAATCTCCGATAATAACCAAATTAAGCCCGTAGAAAATGCGTGCTTGATCACCGACTTGGTTGCTCCCAACTTTTATTGCTTCAATCTTGGCCGGGTCAATGAGATACTCCTTGTTTTGACACCACGTGCCCCAAGGAATGCTACTTCCTCAAGCCGAACTCGCATTTCTTGACTTGGCATAAAGCTTGTGTTCACGAAGTCTTTGTAGTACCGACTTCAAATGGTGCTCATGATCTTCACGGCTTTTGGAATAGATGAGGATGTCATCAATAAAGACAACAACGAATCGATCCAAATATTCCTTAAATACACGGTTCATCATATCCATGAAAGCGGCGGGGAGCATTGGTCAATCAAAAGACATGACTAAGAATTCATAATGCCCGTACCGAGTCCTGAAGGCAGTCTTTGGAATATCCTTAGTTTTAATCTTCAGCTGATGATATCTAGAACGAAGATCGATCTTTGAAAAGAATTGCGCTCCTTATGGCTCGGTGAACGGTCATCAATGCGAGGTAGCGGATACCTATTCTTGATGGTGACATGGTTTAATTCTCGGTAGTCAATACAAAAGTCGCATACTCCCGCTCTTTCTTCTTTACTGAATAAAACAGGAGCACCCCAAGGAGACGTCTTAGGGGCGAATGAAACCGATGTCTAATAATTCTCAGAGTTGGACTTTTAACTCCGAAGTTCAATATGAGCCATTCGATATGGGGTTTTAGAAATGGGCTTTGTACGGTTCAAGGTCAATAAAGAATTCAACATCACGTTACGGGGTAGACCGAGAAGCTCTTCAGAAAATACATCGAGGAATTCTCTAACCACGTAAATATTATTCAAATCGACTTTGTCTTTATTCAAATCCATAACATGGGCTAAGAAAGCTTGACATCCGTTTTCAATAAGCGAATAGCTTTGTGGCTTGATATGACGATGGCTGATTTTAGTGGTTTAGTGGTTTGAATTAGTATATGACGAGTTGGTTAGGAATATGAAAACTAACAACCTTACGAAAACAATCAATTTTGGCATGATGAGTGGTTAACCAATCAATTCCTAAAATCACATCAAAAGCAAGTATCTTTAAAGAGATAAGATCAATAGGTAATGTGATAGTGCCAACTTGGATCATGCAAGATTTATAAACTGTAGATAACGAAGGTTTCACCCAACGGAGTTTCAACAGATAAATCAAAATCTAATTTCTCCGGAGTCAAGTTTAAACGTTGAGCACAAGCAGGAGAGATAAAAGAATGGGTAGAACCGGTATCTAGTAAGGTATAAACTTCGCAAGAATTCAAGATTAGCTTACCCGTGATCACCTCGTTTGGGTTCCTCACATTTTGTCCAGTCACGACAAACGCTCTTCCAAGAACCGCTGATTTTGACTTATCCGGGACAGCCCTTGGAATCACCACTCCTGCTGAACTTGGTTTTGCGATAGTACAATCTCGAGCGATGTGGCCTTCCTTTCCACAGTTGTAATATACCTTGGATTGTTGTGGACGGTTTGAATGATATGTCCCTCCTTCCGCATTTGTAACATCTAATCGGCGGTCGTTCTCCTCCCCTAGCATTTGTTGTTGGTCTTTGGTCTTTGCCATTGATATCTTTCCGTCATTGTTGAATCTTCTCTTTACGAAATTTCCACTTGAGTCACCTCTCCTATTATCATGTCCACGATTACCACACGAGTGGTTACCGCCTTTGTCCGTATTCTTTCCTCCTCATTGGTTATCATCGTTCTGATGACTACCCTGATTGTGGTCCCTCGGTTGAGTATACTCACTATCTCGCTCTAATAACTGAGCCCTGTTGACAACATCTGAATACAAAGAAAATTTATGAGAGATAAGGTATTGACGAATCTCTGGTTTTAGACCTCTCAGAAACATACGCTGTCATTCGTTCCTCATTCTCCACTAAATGAGGTGCAAACTTGGATAATTCTGCGAACCTTGCCTCGTCTTTGAGACACCGCCATGTTGTTACGCTTAAGTCTAATAAACTCTACCTCCTTCATATGACGAATACTTTCTGGAAAGTACTTGTCATTGAACAGTTTCTGAAATCTTTCCCAAGACATATTAAGTGCATCTGGCTGGGTACGCTTCACAGATTCCCACCAGTAATCTGCTTCACCACGAAACATAAAGGTGGCGAATGGAACCTTTTGTTCCTCCATGCACCCCAAGACATCGAATATCTTGGTAATTTGCTTGACCCACGTTTCTGCCTTGATCGGATCCGGCTTTCCATGGAAATCTGGTGGTCCCAACTCTTTGAATTGTTTGGCCGTGACAAACCGCGTGTTACTATCATTTTCTCCCGTATTTTGTACACGAGTCTCCCTCGTCTGATTTTGCATGAACTGCAAAAAGCTTCTAAACATCCTGTCGTTCATCATTTGCTCAGTGGCGTTGTTCACAGGAGGAACATTGCCAGCCTGTTGCACGTTCTCCTCGTTGGTAGTCTGCTGCGTCTCCACGGTCTCATAAACTCCATTGTTAACGTTCTCGTGACCATTCTTAAATCTGCCATAAAACTAGGGTTAATTAAACAAATTAACATATCACATAATATCCTATATTATGACCGAGCCAACAAATAAGCTTAGGTAGGACACCTTTAGCGAAGGATTTACTCGTCTCTCCCTCCTAGTTCTATTCCCCGATCTCCGCTTGAGAGATCATATCCCTAAGCTCGATACCAAGCCGTGGCGCGCCCCCAAAATAGGTATACAACACTCATTACGAGTCGCCAAAATACATGGTATAGAAAGCAAACTACAACTTTCACAATATCTGAGATGTCGTGTAGAATACGACAATACAATTTATGAGTTTGAATACAAATATTGTCTTCTAGGCAATATACACACCCAAATAAGTCCTCATTAATTATTCATACACTATTTTACGAAATAGTGAGGGCAACTAAAACATCTTCCTAGAACCATCACTCCATACCCCAACTCGATCCTGCTATGTTCTCACCTCCTCACAGGAAGAAAAATGGAACAAAAAAGGAAAGGGTGAGCTCAACTAGCCCATAAAGAATATTATGACTAAGATAATATACAACAAATTATCGTTAGTCTTCAACAGGAAAAATCTAACGAATACAATAGACAACAAGTTTTAGATCAACAAATGCGGTAAAATAAACAATCCATTAGAAGAGTCACGTAGAGAAAGAATTCTACTTGTCTTCTAAGGTTTAAAAGTCCATCATCAATAATTTATCCTGTAATAACAATCAATATACATCTTTAATCATCTTTTGCACTACTGAGCCAAAGATATTCATTTATATCACCAGTTGGTCATGTTCATCTCAACACTTGTTCATCTTTGCACCACTGAGGCCAAAGATATTCATCGATTAATCGTTCATCTTTTGCACTTCTGGGCAAAGATATTCATTTATATCACCATTTAGATTTGAGGATGATGAAAAACATTTTTAAAGAAACGAATCCAAAGGAAACAAAATGACAAGGATTAAGGATTAAGGATTCGTACTTTGTTTTACCCATGTCCAAAAATACTTGAAAATAATCATATTGGTGTAAAATTCAAGAATGATCAAAACATGGATACAATCAAAGCTAGTATCCGAATAGATATTTTGGACAAAAAGAAAATTTTTATTTTTCTATGAATAGTGTCGTGATTCGTGAATAGTGTCATATCGTGAATAATTATGTATATACATGAATAGTAACCCCGACACAACAAGTTCCAAATTTGATAAAAAGTTCACCAATACTTCGGCATAATGATATTGAAGAAAAAATATCATTTAAGAAGAAAATAATACTCCTTACCTCAAAATAATCGTACTTCTGACCGAATTTCGGTATAGTATACTCACAAGAATACGCTCGATAATTTAGAGAGAGAAAGAGAGAAAACTTAGTTTACGGTGTGATTTTCAATTCTAACTTAGCCTCTATTTATAGGAAAATATTAGAACATGAAAGGAGACTAAATTAATAAATTATTATTATTAAAATTAAATTTCTATGCATGCTAGCCATCAAAGACCAAAGATGCCACTCTTGAAAATAAATTTCCAAGAAATTTACATGTTGTCAAACAAGAGTGGGTCCCACCCATTATTTAACAAAAATTATTTTATCTTACGAAACTTCAATAATTAAGTGAAAATAGCTCGTTTATCAGAAAAATTGAAACTTCGCGATTGTCCATGGGAAATTCCATTCTCTACAACTTTGCGAAGAAAATATTTCCAAATTCCAAACAGAAATTGACCGAAATCCATAAACGGACGATTTTACAGTCTATAATCAATTTTCGGTCAATAATTGTGTCCACCGACACACAAAACATGTGTTAAACATTTAATGCCACAAAATACTCTACCTCCTCATATACTCATATATCCCACATTCATTATAAAAATATCACCGTTAATATATTATTAAAATAATATATTTAAATAAATTATTTTATCAGAAAAAGATAAAATATTAATTTTCAAGAATTGTCACATTAAAAATTTTCTCCATCTATATCCACATAAAATAAATATTTTCTTTATAATAATAATCAATAATTAATTATTCAAAATAATATTACGAATCACGATCTCGACAACCGGTAGTTCCTGAGAAAGAGGGGGCTTTCGAATAAGGATTTCTCCTTCTTGACGCCAATGATTAGGTGACCAAACCTCTCCTTGAATGTAACTTTCTAGACATTGCCAATAATGTTATCGATAATATTATTCAAATAATATGAATTATTGATTTGATAATGGAAAATCTTGTGTAATGACAACAACAATACAAAATATCAACGCAAAGAATTATTGAATCAATAAAATATAATATTGAGCGAGAACTCATCGTAACAATTATTGAGTAGTGCCTTCTTACGTAAGGATCAATAATTCAATAATACTGCAATACCGGTGCTACTTGTGCAACCACGCCATTCATCAGTATTTTAACCACCGTAACCCAACAAAGTTAATTGGTAACAATTTACGTCGTTATTTATAAAACTCAATCTTTGTCGTTTTCTTTCATCCAACCGCTTTTCCGTTATGGGGCCCACTAATGATTTGCGGCCAATGCGCGCAGAGATTCCCGACAAAAAGAATATTCCACGACCAAACGAATATTCCCTGACAATAATGAATATTTTATAACCACTTGCTTATTTTATAAACTTTGCACATTTCACCCATAACCAAAGAATTATATCAAATTAACCTTTATTAATTTAGAATAATGAATAAAGAAAAATTCAATTTTATTTATAATAAGTTGGGGTCTTACAGCCACTATCATACAAGATGTCTAATGACCGACGATCTCGTGTTATTATATCTATGAGCACTACCTATATAATCTTGGAGTTTGGTTGAAATATAATTCTCACTTGGAGACAATGAATATAATTATATGTCAAGGGAAGACTCACCATTGGAAAGAACATGATAGTAATCTTCTCGTTTTTCTTTGGGGTCTATTGGGTCAACCAAGGATAATTCTCGAGTCATATGATATCTATCATAACTTATATGCATGGCCTCCCATGTACGAAGGTTTCATTGAACATTTTCCAAAGATTTTAATTTCTAAAACAATTATTGACTGTACTTTTATGTAAAATACCATTGTAAGGTGATGTGGTCGAGGCACCATGAGAGTTACATATATTTGTATTAAAACTCATATCTTATGTGTTGTCGTATTTCTGCATTTACGCTTAGAGGTGGCAAACAAAGGGTCGGTAGGGCGGTGGTCGAAGCTAGTGTCGGCAAAATGGCCTGAGTTTTGGCGTAATTTTGTTAATGTGAGGCCAGACACATGAGCTTCCTCCTCTTTTTTTTTGCAAAATCTTATTACACCAAAAATAGTAATAATAATAAATATTAAAAATAATAAAATAATTTATAATAAACAATAATTCTAATTACCTAATATGTGCCTGTATTATATATATGCCTTTACAAATAAATTTATAAAGTCCAATAGCATGAACTTGTAGAACAATTTAAAATCTTGAATTTCATACTGAAGCAATGGGGCTTGATAATTTTATTGTAACTAGGGGTTAGATTATATTCTTATTTGTTCTTGAAAAATGCAGGACCACAATTGCTATCAAATTTCAGTAATGCAATTGATGAGATGCTATAAATTAATTATAAAATATGTTTTGATGGGATTATGCCCATTATATGCGTCAGCCACGTACGTACATACTAGTAAAAGATGCATTATTTTTTCTTCATTACAACCTGTATGTACCTTAGCTCAAAAATGGTAGTTGACTTCTAAGTTTGTGATATCATCCGGTTGTTGTTGTATCTTAGGAATGATTACTTTAATACATTAGATTAGCTAGTTTCTGGATTGGTTCATATTGTCGTGATGATCATTCAATTAATTTCCTAAGCGACGTATGCGTGTCTCTTGTTCATTGATATGACTTTTTTTTTTTGGACTACAAACGGGCATTCCAAAGTAGTAACATAATTCAGTTCGTTTGAATTATTATTTATTTACTTACAAGTCTTGTGTTTAAGTCTCATAACCCACAAATAGTAACTTTTTATTAAAAAACATAAAAAATAAGTCGTGGGCCACGGGCCGGGCCGGGTCTTCACGGGACGGGCCAAAACGGGCGGTCCAAAAAGGCCCGGATTTTAGTGGGCTAAAAAATGCATTAAAGTTTAAATTGACCCGGCCCGGCCAGTGGGCTGGGCCATGTTTGCCAGGTCTAACGACAGTTCAACAGTTGTATAAATAAAGTTTGTATTTAATTTTTGTAATGTGATATCTAGCGACTTGAAATGGGTCGTGTGGACCTATTTTGGGGGCGTCGCAAATGGTATCTCAGCTTAGGGATATGGTCTTTGGCATAGGTCCATGATTAGAACTAGGAGGGGAGAGACGAATAATATCCTTCGCTAGTGTGTGTTCTACCTAAGCCTAATTTTCTTACCTAAGTTGACAAATTGCGATATGTCAATTAACCTTTATTTTGAAGATGTATTCTAAAATGATATTTGAAATACAGGAGATGAGAAATTGGAAAATCATGATACAGAGGAAATAACCGAGAATGTACAATCCAAAAAGAAAGCAAGGTATTCTCATCTCTTCGAACTACCAGGTACGTAAATTTTGAGGGCGAAATTTCATAAGGAGGGGAGATTGTGAGACTCCGAATTTTATGAAATGAAAGTATTTAATTTTCTTATAATTATTGTTTTATTTAGTAAATGTTAAATTAATAAAAGGTTAAAGTTAAGAGATGTTTGAAAATTTTGCAAGTAAACAAGTTTATATAAAATATTCGTTGTGTCGGGGAATATTCGTTTGGTCGAGGAATGTTCTTTTATCGGGGAATATTCGTTCGATGACACCATCATTGGTGGATTCCACAACGGAATAACAGTTGGAGTTAGAAAATGACAGAAATAACTTTTTGTAAAAATAACAGCAAAAGTCTTATCGTTAAACTGTTGAAATACTCGGTGGTAAAAATACAGTAATACGCGTGGTTGCATAGTAGCACACGGTATTGATTATTGATGCTTACTTAAGAAGCCAATCAGTTTACTCAATTATTGCTACAATAATTGTTGCATAGTTTCTCACGTTATTTGATTTAATTATTTTCACAGTATCATTTGCATAATATTTTATATTATTAAATCAATAATTGAGACAACAATTGGTCACCTAATTGCGCGCTAATAGGGAGAAATCTTTATCGAAAAAGCCCCTTTTTTCTTGGGAATGATTTGGTTGTTAAATATTGTAGGTTATAATATTAATTGTGAATAATTGTTGAAGTATTAAGAATGTGTTTATTGAAGATAAGTGAATTACAAAAGTTAGAGGGGAACAATGCAAACTTGGAAAACTTTAGGGGTACTAAAGTGTAATATGGTAAATCAATCTGGACCGTCGATGGTGGTTTTAATAGTAAATCAACCTTGACCATTTATGGTGGTTTTAATAGTAAATCAATCTGGACCGTCGATGGTGGTTTTAAGTAAATCAATCTGGACCATCGATGGTGGTTTTAATAGTAAATCAATCTGGACCGTCGATGGTGGTTTTCAAAGTAATCAATCTGGACCGTCGGTGGTGGTTTTAATAGTAAATCAATCTGGAACATCGATGGTGGTTTTAAAAGTAATCAATTTGGACCGTCGGTGGTGGTTTTAATAGAAAATCAATCTGGACCGTCGGTGGTGGTTTTAATAGAAAATCAATCAGAACCGTCGGTGTTGGTTTTAAAACTAAATCAATCTGGACCGTCGGTGATGGTTTTAAAAGTAAATTAATCTGAACAGTCGCTTGTGGTTTTAATAGTAATCAATATGGACCGTCCGTTCTAATAGTAAATTAATCGATAAAGTTAAAGTTGCTCAAGCCACAGACCTAGAGCTGATGCGTATGAAGAAGAAAGTACAAGAAGGTGCTATTCCAAAAGCAAGAATCAATGAAGAAGGAATACTTAGAGTCCACTCCAGACTGTGTGTTCCTAACGATTATGATTTAAAGTACAAGATCATGATGGAGGCACACAATACACCATTTGCGATCCATCCTGGAAGTACCAAAATGTATCGTGATCTTCGACATACATTTTGGTGGAACAATATGAAGAGAGAGATTGCAAAGTTTATCTCGAGTTGTTTAACTTGTCAACGTGTAAAGGCGGAGCATCAAGTACCTAAGGCTCCGTTGTAACCACTTGAGATTCCGAAATGGAAGTGGGAACACATTACCATGGATTTCGTTACGGGTCTTCCCACGGTTTCTCAAGGTATAAATGCTATTTGGGTTATTGTTGATAGATTAACCAAGTCTGCTCATTTCTTGCCGATGCAATATGGACCATTAATGAATTAGTTACTATTTAGTCATTTCTCCTATAAATAGAAGCATAATTCTTCTTTTATTCTCACCAATTCACTGAGATTCACAAGAGAAACTATAGAGAGAGAAACTATAAAGAGCAAGAAGAAGAGTATTATGCTACTTAACTATTGTAGTTTCCAGTCTTCTACTAAGGTAAGGGATGTTGTTTTCGTTTCGTAAGGGACGTTGTTTCTTATTCGTAAGGGATATTATTTGTTGTATTCATAAGGGTTGTTATTTTTGTTTAATAAGGGGTATTATTTCTTTCGTATTCATAAGGAACACTATTTTTCGTATTCATCCTTTAATATGTCGGAATAACCTGTCTACGCGGATTACATACCGTATGACAGGTGAAAATCCATTTGCAGTTTTGTATGTTATTTCTTTTCATATTTTTAAATCTAAACTTACTATGGTAAGTATTTCTTCTTTAATCCTTGAAATTAGTGGAATATTCTTGAGTATTGCGCTTCATCCAGTATCGTTTCATTGGAATATTGATCTGAACTTTTATATTAAATATAAATATTTTCACCCGGGTTACTATTCACCCAGTTACTATTCACTATAATATTATTCACTCGGGTATTCAGGGCACTTTTCATGTCGGGGTACTATTCACGAGTTACTATTCATGGGTTACTATTCACTATAATATTATTCACTCGGGTATTTGGGGCACTTTTCATGCTGGGGTACTATTCACGGGGTACTATTCCCGAAGTACTATTCACAGTATACTATTCACCGAAAAATTTATTTCTTTTCTGTCCAAATTATATTTGATACATGGATATTATTCTTGAATTTTACTCCACAAAGTTAATGTTGACAATTTGGACATTATTAAACTCTGGATAAAGTTAAAGTCTTTAATAATTATCCTTGATTTTGTTTGATTGAATCCTTATATCATTGTCATCATCCTCATGCTTATATGGTGATGAAAGGCATCTTTAGCTCGTAGTGCATAAATGGACTGTTGATTGGTATGATTATGACCAGGAATAATTCGGTATAATCATGACCTGCAATGTTACAAATGATAAAAGTCCTCATTGGCCCGTAGTGCATTGATGGACAGTTGTTGGCATCATTATGACCAGGGATTATTCGGTATAATCATGACCATTGGTGAAAACACGAATATCCTTGGCCCATAGTGCATGGATAATTCGTGGTCGTGATACTAATGAATATCCTTAGCCGTAGTGTAAGGATGATTCGATGATGTGGATTATTTATTAAGGTGAGTCTCATCGATAAAATATTGATAATAAACTTTTAATTCATAGAAGATAGTAGATATCATGCTCTACTTGACTCTTCTAAAAATACAGTTGCATGTCTTTGGGCTGTAGTGCAAAGATGAACTGTTAATGAATATCTTTGGCCCGTAGTGCAACGATGAATTTATTAGTATGATTATGAACATGAACTATGATTTGGTATAACCATGATCTTCAATGTTTCAGGTAATGACAGGTGATGAAAATTATCTTCGTCCTGGGTGTGAAGAGGAATTTAGAATCACAATTATGATTATGAGTTATTTACATAATCTTGGACAAGATCTGTTGATTGATATTATAGGGATAAAATATGGTTCGTGGACTTTTAACATGGAAAAGATAATAGACTTTATGGTCTATTTGACTCTTCTAATGGGTTGCTCGTTCCGCTGCAACTATGGTTGAAAAGTTTTATCATCTACCATATGTTCTAAATCTTTGATTTATTAATGATGAAGGCTATTGATAATTTAATTATCTTTAGTCATGATATTCTTTACTGGGCTAGTTGTACTCACCCTTTTGCTTCACAATTTCTTTCAGGTAATACAAGTGTAGCTGGGTCTAGCGGGGGTAATAGGGGAATAGAACGATGGTCTATAGCTGTTGAGGTTTCCCCTAAAACAGTATGGAAATAATTTTATTAAGAATTATAGATAAATGTGTCATATTTTATACGTCATTTTAACCGTTGATTTTGGTGAACCGAATAGGGTGAGGTGAACCCAACTTTGGAAGGGAGTTTTGCCACTATCATACAATATGTCTAATGATAGACGATCTCGTGTTATCATAAGACAGGGTTGTGCACATGCACTTGCTGATTATATCTATGAGCACTACCTATATAATCTTGGAGTTTCGTTGAAATATAATTCTCACTTGGAGACAATGGATATAATTATATGTCAAGGGAAGACTCACCATTGGAAAGAACATGATAGTAATCTTCTCGTTTTTCTTTGGGGTCTATTGGGTCAACTAAGGATAATTCTCGAGTCATATGATATCTATCATAACTTATATGCATGGCCTCCCATGTACGAAGGTTTCATTGAGCATTTTCCAAAGATATTAATTTCTAAAACAGTTATTAACTGTACTTTTTTGTAAAGTACCATTGTAAGGTGTTGTGGTCGAGGCACCATGAGAGTTACATATATTTGTATTAAAACTCGCATCTTATGCGTTGTCGTACTCTGCACGACAGTTCAACAGTTGTATAAATAAAGTTTGTATTTGATTTCTGTAATGTGATATCTAGCGACTCTGAATGGGTCATGTGGACCTATTTTGGGGGCATCACACTCGTTGCCTTTTTGGACTTTGAACGGCTAACATGCCCAATTGTTTCCCTATAAAAACTGATGTAGTTTAGTCTTTAGGGAATGTATAAATGTTTACATGCTATCATGATATGTCCATTTTAGGAGTATTATCCTGCAAAATGAATGTCAGCTCTTTGTAATAAAGGATAACATGTTAGGTTTTAAATATGCATGTACACATATTTCTTCATATTTCCCATTACATGTAGATTGATATGAAATGAAATTATAATTAATTAAATTTACAAGTAATTTAAATAGGAAAGTATGAAGAGACTTCCCTCCGCGTTTGGTTTATCAAAGGCTGACCTATCTTAGGTTACTCTCGTGGCTTTTTGGCAATAAGCTTCCCAGATCATCGCAGTTTACTTGACGGGAAATTAATCCGATCTTTCAACTGGAGCGAATCTGGGTGGTGCCTTTCCCGAGCCTCGTTGGAATTAGTCTCCCTACGAGTCTAGTAATCAAACACCGACAGGATAGCCTCCTGATGGAGGGACCACACAACATATATTCACAAACAACGTGTCTCACTGTATGAAAATGATGACATTTGCGAAGCACATTAAATATCATATGCAGATATAGTGCAAAGCACTAAGTGCAGTAAGTAAATGCATTCGTACACATCCATTCAAATACAAATGCAACATCCACACACAATCATATAACAATTTTGAAAAGCTTGTAGTAGCGACTTAAGCTCTCTTACTGGTAATTCCCCAGCAGAGTCTCCACCTGTCGACGTCGGGATTTTTATTTATCCCTTTTCTGTTCTTGTCTTTTGGTGTTCTCATGTTAGGTGAGATTTGTTTGAAAAAACAAGTTGTGAAAAGGTCCGACATGTATATGTTGACGATTGGACTGGAAAAGTCGCCAGTTGGTATTTTTAAATGGTTGCACCAACTCAACCGAGAAAAGGTTTTGCACATTGACCACGTGATGTAACACCGTTTAACTGGTCTGTGAAACCGAGATTCGTTAGGGTCCGGGAGCTTGATTATGCAGAGGGAAGGTGTTAGGCACCCCCGAACATCCGTGTTACCACGGTGACTACCACTTTTTAATTAAACTGTTATATGAATATGTGTATGTGTGTGGGTCAATGTGCAATTATCTGGTATATACAAAGGGTTTGAATTTATATAAAAGTTCAGTTTTAACAAGATATAGCAGTGATATTTTGTAAAAGAGGTTTTTCAAACCCTTATGCTCAATAGTAATTGAGGCCTTTGATACTTCAATTTTATTATATGTTCGGCTTGATTGCTTTTATTTTTAAGATTCGAAGCATCTTCGAGAAAATAATGTACAAAGCAGTGTTGAATTCCTTGTGGGTATGAGAACCAACTAAAGAAATTCAAACACCGTGAATAATTTACAAGCTGATTATAGCTGAAAATGTCCATCACAGGAACTGAATCTAGATTTAGGAGACTGAACCTGTGATCACATGATTCCTAGGCTCACATGATGCCATAGTTTATATGAAAGCTATAAGTAGTTATATATATAAATACTGTAAATATATATATATATATATATATATATATACAAATGATCGACCACCACGAAGTAAACTTCATGGGGGATTGGAAATGTAAATATATAAAAGCGGTAAATATATATATAGAGACGATCAACCATCACGGAGCATCTCCATGGGGGATCGAAAATGTAAATAAAGCAGTAAAAGCGATCAACCACCATGAAGTAAACTCCAGGCGGGACTAAATGTAAAGAAAGCAGTAAAAGGCCACGAAGTAAACTTCAGGCCTGACAAGAATGTATATATATATATATATATAAAAGAGGTAAACACACAGGATATATATCGATACATGCTCTGTTTATCATGTCGAAAATATACATATGTATATAAAAGCAATAAACGCACATGATATAAAATCCAAGCTCATCGAACAAAGTTTGGCTTTGATAGTAATTGAGGCCTTTAATACTTCTATTTTATTATATGTTCGGCTTGATTGCTTTTATTTTCAAGATGTGAAGCATCTTCGAGAAAATAATGTACAAAGCAGTGATGAATTCCTTGTGGGTATGAGAACCAACTAAGGAAATTCAAACACCGTGAATAATTTACAAGCTGAATACTGCTGAAAATGTCCATCACGGGAACCGAATCTAGATTTAGGAGACTGAATCTGTGATCACATGATTCCTAGGCTCACAAAATGCCGCAGTTTATATGAAAGCTGTAAGCAGTTATATATATAAAAACTTAGAATAAATATATATATATATATATATATATATATATATATATATATATATACACACGCACACACACACACACAGAGAGAAACGATCGACCACCATGAATTAAACTTCATGGGGGATTGGATATGTAAATATATAAAAGCGGTAAATATATATATAGAGACGATCAACCATCGCGAAGCATCTCCATGGTGGATCAAAAATGTAAATAAAGCAGTAAAAACGATCAACCACCACGAAGTAAACTCTAGGCGGGACTAAATAAAGAAAGCAGTAAAAGGCCATGAAGTAAACTCCGTGCTGACAAATATATATATATATATATATATATATATATATATATATATATATAAAAAGCGGTAAACGCATACTATATATATATCGATCCGTGGCTCGGTTTATCATGTCGAAATATACATATGTATATAAAAGAAATAAACACACCGAATATAAAATCCAGGCTCATCGAACAAAGTTCGACAATAGTTTATATATAAGTATATATATATAAAAACAAGAAATGCTCCGGATATTAAATCCAGGCTCAATCGAGGCATAACTCAATAATGTTAGTCCATATATATATATATATATATATATATATATATATATATATATAGAAAGAAATAAAAAGCCACGAATCAAAATCCTAGAGCATACACACGCAACACGACTCTCAACTTGAAGAACTGTGTGTGCACAGTAGTGGAGAAAGGCTTTAAAAAGTGTAAGAAGACATATAGTGGACTGGCAAAGAAGACTTCAATAGCTTTAAATGGATGAACACTCGGTTCCCATCGGTAAAATAAGAAAAAATATAAGCTCACAAGTTTTAAAATGAGAAAGCACTCTGTTTATAGTGTATATAGAGCAAATTGGACAATGTTTCCTTACCTTTTCTCTCTTCCAAATGGCCACCCCAAGCCCTCTATTTATAGAGGAGGGAGCCGCATGGGCACCTACGGCTGTCGGGGTACCCCGGGCTCCGCGGGTCCCACAGTCTTGAAGTATGTGCATGCATGCAACGTGATGTCCGCTTGAACTTTCAGAACATCAATTCGGGCATCCGATACAGGTGTATAAGACCTTTTTTAGAGTGTTGTTGTTGAGAGCTATACAATGACATATGATTAGAGGTTGTATGAAGTCAGGAAGATAGGACCATGCCTTAGGTCTTCAAGTCTTTAAATTCTATCCAATGTGTTGTCTTGTGTAGTAGGCACTCGGGATTGGATCCATTGGTTCTTGTAGGACATTTCTATGTGTAATTCATGTTGAACTGTTGTTGAGATGGTGCAGATGTAGGATTGAGATTGCAAAATGATGATTTTCCCCTCACTGGGGTTATCTCCAGTTTGGGCTGATTTAGCAGTTGTTGCTCAGGGTTATCTCTGTGATTGGGCTGCTGCAAGTGTTGAATGTCCTCAGGGTTGTCTTTGAGGTGTGCCTGACCTCCCAGGGTTGTCTCCGGGGTTGGGACTGAGTGCCTCGGGGTTATGTCCGAGGTTGAAGCTGAATGCAAAGGTTGAAATGAGCTTTTTCGGGGTTATCTCTGAAACTGCAACTGCACTCCTCGGGGTTATCTCTGAGGTTAAAACAGAAACTACCGGTGTTGTTTTCGGGATTGGAACTAAGTATCACGGGGTTGTCTCTGAGATGGAACTTCCTTCTCTGGTGTTATTTCTGAAACTAGAACTGCATCCCTCGGGGTTATCTCCGAGGTTGAGGCTGAATCTCCCGGTGTTGTTTCTGGGATTGTAATTGAGTATCTCGGGGTTATCTCTGAGATTGAGCTAAGCTATCCTCCAGGGTTATCTCTGAAAGATGATTCTGCCCTCATGCAAATGTTAGTAACAGGAATGCAAAATGTCGAGTGTCTATAAGTTGTTAAAATTGTGAGTTATAATATTAATGATGAATGTTATTAAAAATATGATTTGAAAAGCCAAGTGGATTGATTTATAAATTTGTCTTATTATATGGACCCCCATTTACCCATTTTTCAAAACTGTCGGTAGAAGTTATCTCAGTTTTTTTATATATATATATATATATATTAAAATAAGTTTTATTTTTTTTTATGAAAAATAGAATATATTATATTTTATTATGCATAGTGTTTGCATAGTATTTGCATAGTAAAATCAAAAATTCGTCGGAAATCCGTGATTTTGACATTGTGTAGTTCGTGATTTTTCCTTTATTGTGCTTCCAAATAGTATCCTGTCATTCTCCTATAAATAGGATGCTCATTTTAGAAATGAAAAATCACACTAGAATTAAGGAATTCTTGTTCTATAATATTGAGCGTATTTCTTTAAAGTTTAAGGAAGCTTTGAGTGTAGAAAATAGTATAAGTTTTCTTTAAGAATATCTCCGTTATACCAGTCGGAATTACTCTTCTTTTAAGGTAAAGGGTATTATTTATTTCATATTCACTTAGGATATTATTTTTCGTATACGTAAGGAATTTTATTTTCATTCAATATTCGTAAGGAATATTATTTTCGTTCAATATTCATAAGGAATAATATCTTCGTTCAATATTCGTAGGAATATTATTTTTGTTCAACAGTTGTAAGGGATATTATTTTTGTTCAATATTCGGAAGAAATAATATTTTATTCCATACTCTTTAGTATGTAAGTAATATTATTTCATTTTAGATTCCGAATTCTATACTTATTTTGGTAAGTATTGCTTCTATACTCCTTCAAATTAGTAGAATATCCTTGAAATTTGCGCTTCATCGAGTATCGTTTCACAAGAATGTTTTTCTAAACATTCTTGTTAAATTTTAAGCTTTTCATGCCAGAGTACTATTCGTGGGTACTATTCATATATACGTCACTATTCATACACACGACACTATTCATATGTATGACACTATTCATACGTAAGGTACTATTCATACGTACAACACTTTTTATGAAGTACTATTCATAGGGTGCTATTCACGAAGTACTATTCACCCAAAAAATTGATTTCTTTTTTGTCCAAATTATTTTTGATACATAGATATTATTCTTGAATTTTACTCCACAAAGCAGTTATCATGTTGTCAATTTGGACATTTTTAAACTCTGGATAAATTTAAAGTCTTTAATATTTATCCTTGATTTCGTTTGATTGATGCTTATATCATTGTCATCATCCTAATGCTTATATTATGATGAAAGTCATCTTTGGCCCGTAGTGCATAGATGGACTGTTGATTGGTATGATTATAACTATGTATCGATATAATCATGACCTATAATATTACAAATGATGCGGTAAAAGTCCTCATTAGCCCGTAGTGCATTGATGGACAGTTGTTAGTATGATCATGACCATGGGTTCTCTTCGGCCAAGGGTGCAAAGATGAACTGTTGTTTGGCATTACCATGACCATTATTGATAATAACGAATATCCTTGGCCCATAGTGCATGGATGATTCGTGGATGTGATAATAATGAATATCCTTGGCCCGTAGTGCATGGATAATTCAGTGATGTGGATTATTTATTCAGCTGAGTTTCAGCGATAAAATTGATGATAAAATTTTAAATCATAGAAGAGAGTAGATATCATGCTCTACTTGACTCTTCTAATGGATTGTTATTTCCGTTGCAGTTGTTGATCTAAAACTTGTAGTCTATTGTATTCTATCAGTTGTTATACTGTTGAAGGCTAACGATAATTTATTCTCCATTATCTTAGTCATAATATTTCTTTACTGGGCTAGTTCAGCTCACCCTTTGCTTTCATTGTTCTCTTCAGGAAATGAGAATATAGCTGGGACTAGTCAGGGAATGGAGTGATGGCCGAGATGGTTGCTTTAGTAGTCCTCATTATTCTATGAAATAGTGTGATAATAATTGTAATGAGGACTTCATTTGAGTTTGGATATTGTCTAGAAGACAATATTCATGTTAAAACTCTCAGCTTATGTTACACGATAGTTGCATAATTAAGTTTGTTTTTGTATTATGTACCATGTATTTGGCGACTCAGAATGGGCGATGTATACATATGTTCGGGGCGTCACAAATGATCATGCTCATTTAGTATACATTTCTATGAACTATTTATTAAACCTAACAACAAGAATATTAATTCCAATTTGAACAACTATCACATGATATATATTAACCCTAAAAGCAAACCCATAAATTTAAGTCAAAATTAGAAAGAACTTACCTTGAATTAAAGGAGTAAGGAGGAGCTGGGGGTGATGGCTGGTTATGGTGGCACTGGCGTGGTGGAGCTGGTGGTTGTAGAGGGGGAGCTAGGGGTTGGGGGGTACCAGTGGCATATAGGGGAGGGGAGGGTGGGGGGCATGTGTGTGGGGAGGGGTGGGGGACCCAGGAGGGGGAGGTGGGAGGGGGGGGGGCGGATGGATGAGAGAAAGAGAGAGAAAAAATATATTGAAAAATGAAAGGAGGCGCTGGAGAAGAAGACCCAATTTAGGTTTTAATCGTTATTTCTGACGGAATGTTCGTCGAAATTATTTCCCTTGGAATTATCTTAAATTCGACGAAACATTCCTATGAAAATAACATTGGTCCGTCGAAAATAGTGTTCGCCCTGACGGAAAAGCTGGCACCACAGTGGGAACACTAATGTCGATAGAATTCTGTCGAAAATATATTAGTTACGAGGGATTTATATTTGATGGATTATTCCGTTAGAAATATATTATTTTTGACTGAATCCATTCCATCGAGGATAATTCCGTCGGACATAGCTGGTTTTCTTGTAGTGGTTGATTGAATCATTGACCTAATGGCTCCTAGGCTCACATGACATCATTTCACAGCTTGCATAATTAATATATATTGAAATCAAAAGCATATTTACTTTTAGATGTCGCAAAACAAAGGATTCATCAGTTAAATCATTGCATGCACGTAGCCAAGCTTCCTATTTCTTCTAGATAAAGATATAGGGTCATGTGGTTACTTAATATTTACAAAACTAGAAAGTAAACTAGATCTATCTAGATCTTAGCCATTCTAGCTCTACAGTTCAGATTTTATAACTTTTGAGCCGGTTATAAGCTAGATCTAGTATAGATATAATAAATACACTTCAAATATTGACTATTTACACAAAAATAAACGGTCAAAAAGTTAAATTAACATAATATTAACTATTTATATGAGGGTTTACAAGTGAGATTTATAGATTTAGAAGCAAGGATTGAGATATTTAACACTACAGGGTTTGGATTTCTCTCTCCCAGGCCCTTCTCTCTCTTCCAAAACTTGTTAAATGAGCTGATGAGGGCCTATATTTATAGGTTTGGGATTCTGTAGGTAGACCTCCAACTTTTGCAACTACACCTATAAAAATGCCTAGTGGGCCCTGTCACCTCGAAGTACGTACTCCTAGATTCGCGCACGGACTGCTTGAAACCTTCATAACTTATAATTCAAAAATTATATGGAGATGTGCCATATCATTCCGAAAAGCTCTTTTTGAGAGCTACGCAGTGACATAGGGTTTTCCTTTTTCTGAATCCGAGAAGATGTGTCCATGACCAAAAATGGCATCTTTTGGTCTTCGCAGGAAGTCCGTTAAACTGTTTTTGCATAGTTTGTGCTCGAAAATGCTGCAATAGCTTTTTTGGACCCTATCTATAGTTGTAGTGTGGTTTTTGACCTTATTTTGTCAACACAATCTTTTTTCCCTTCCCTAGTTGTCTCCAGGGTTGATGGGGCTTTTAGCTGTCTCTCGGGTTGTCTCCAGGGTTAGATTGCAGTCGATTCTCTTTTTCCTCAGGGTTATCTCTAAGGTTGATTTGATATCCCTCGGGGATATTTTTGGGGTTTGATTTGATGTAGTTTCTATGGGGCTGTCTGTAGAATGACCATATGTGATCCTTTGGGGTTGTCTTCGAAGTGGGAAAATACATTTTTTCCCTCATGCATAGTTAGTAACAAGAAAACAAAATTTTGAGTGTCTACAGATGCCCCTCTTTATCATGTTTATGCAATACAATGGAATGAAAACGATAAATATTACTAGACACTTGAAACATGACATGACATAATGATACAATGCAAATTAAATGGAATGATGTAATGCAAATGAAATAATATGATGCAATGCAAATGCAATGATGTAATACCTACGTCGGGGCTGTCTCCAACGATGGACTTTCCATCGTTGTTCTTTGATCTTCTGTTTACGCGTGTTGACTCGTGTTTTGATTTTCATCGATTGTTCTTAGATGCTTGTTTGATGAAGATATGCTGAGATGTTTTCTACATCTCTGTTGGGGATGATGTCCTTAAATCATTGAACCTTCCCGACGTTTTGATGAATGGATTTTATACCTATGAATTGGCTTCTAATATGGAGTTAAACAGTGTTGATCTTGTCTATTTCTATACATTTTTACTTGTTTTTATGTTGTTCTATGTTTAGGTTGCATTACGTGGATTTTGTGGCATAATGGTGGCATTGTGGCAAGAAAGTGGCATGAAAAGGGCAAAAACAAAGAATCATTGCTTTGTAATTTTTCTATATAAATAAATCATAAATTTTGCGTATAATTTTTTTTTATTTATTAAAAAAATAAATATGAATGATATGTGCCAAGGTAATGTGTAATTATAATTATATGTTTGATAAATAAAATTTAAGTATTACATTATTAATTGTAAATAATTTTATTTTAGAAATATTGGTTATTATAAATGATATTTTTATAGTAATTAATTCTATATTAGAAATGTTTTATTAATTATTTTTCCATGAAATTATATGTTTATATTATTCAAATAATATATGAAATGATTTTAGAATAATTATAATAATTATTTCATTATATAAATTTGTTCGGGATATTAAGTTAATTATTTTAACTTAATGATAACGAATAAATCGAATCTGGAATCAAACCCTAATTTTGGGTTTTGATCGAGGAATGATAATAATATTATAATATTTTGATTTTTCGATCTTTATAATAATGTCTTTAAAAAAATTATCTTTGTTGATGGTTGGTCGATTATGGTATATTGACCAAACCTAACGATTAATTGATTTAACTCTGTTTATCAATTAAAATGGGAAACTTCTGTTTATTAAATATTTGGGTTATATGATATATGTTATGTGTTACTTGAGGATATGCTAATTAGAAAACCCTAATTATTAAATTAAAACCCTAATTATATCTGAATTTTAATAAACCCTAATCCAAAAAACTGGGCCAGGAGGTTTGATTTGTCGAAAATTGTATTCTTATGATTAAAGGTCATGTATAATATGTTTTATATCACTTAATAAATAAACCTAATTAGTGATTTAAAAACATAATGATTAAAACTCTAATTTTGTCATGAAACCCTAATTGCTATAATTAGTAACCCTAATTTGAAATTAGAGTTTGAGATTGTTGGTGGTATCGATAATGTGATCAATTAACAAATATTGTGGTTATAATTATTAAATTTAGAAACCCTAAATTGTTAAACCCTAATTACTAAACTAAAACCCTAATTTAGTAATTAAAAACCACAAATAGTAATTTGGTAACCCTAATTACCAAAAGAATAAACCTAATTGCTAAATTAGCAAAATCGATGATAATTATATGATCTAAACCCTAATGTTCTTGTATAAAGTAATTAGAAAATTAATCTAATTAACAAACCTAAATTGTCAAATTTTAGAAACAAAAATTTAGTTATTTTATATTATTATTTTTGTAATAAACCATAATTATTAAATCCTAAATTTGGAATCCTAGACTTTTGCTAAAATTGGCTCAAACCCTAAACCTAAACCAAACCCCAACCCTAAGGGTTTGGCAATTACCAAAATGCCATTAATTTATCATGCCAAATGACCATTTTGCCCTAAAGTGTATTATTTGGCTAAATTAGTAGGTTTTGACAATAGGTTGGAGTTGGTAACCAACTATGTTGACAAATGGTGACATCTGATCTCGACAACCCATTACAAATCTCGGCATACATGCATCCAACACATTATATATATAGTATTGGAGAGAAAATCTCATTTGCCCACTTATTTTTGCAATAACACTCCACTTATCTCTCTCGACTTAAAACCTACGAAATTCTCTCCTAAAATCGATTGAGAAACAAGCCCCACGATCGGCCATACCAAATCGACAACACAAAAATCGAATTTGGACATCAAAGGTATAAAACCTTAGCTTGGATCATCCAAAATTTTTGTTGTTAGATGTTAGAATTTATTGTTAAAACATGTTGTTTATAAGTTATTATGACGATGCAGGTTGGTTTTAGATAGATCCATATCATCAAAATCTTGATTTGAGTTTTTGAAAAATCTGGAAAATTTTTGTTGTCTCTTGACAAGCAAATGTCGAGCCTCTTTAATCTTTGTATGTTAAGCTTTTTTTTGTTGATTAAAGCTTGAATCTTGTAGCTGTTATGTTCCCTGTAATCTGGAACTTTTAGCTAGCTCGGATCGTGCTCGAAATGAAAGTTATGGGTGGTCGAAACCTCATTGTGAGCCATGACTTTCAATTCTGAAAAACCAGATCATGCCCGAAAGGCTCACGTGAAGCTCTTATTGGCCTTAGATCATTTGTGTTATGATTTTATGTAATGATCTATGTATCTATGATATAGTCTGCATTGTTTGGACTACAATATTATTGCACTATATTACTAATATATAGATCGGTTGGATCTCGATGGTAATCCGAACTAAATGGGGCGTTAATGAAATGCATTTTACGGGTAACCCGAAAAGCAGCGTGATCGTGACGTCGACAAGGTTTAATGGGTCTAGATCTGTCGATTGTGTTGTTATTTAGTTAATGTTTTGGGATAAATATATTCTCTTACATGTTGGCTACACACTTCACGCATTATATCACAAAAATATCTCGCGATCTGCAAGTTGTGGAAGCCCAAGTAGCCATCGAGGCTGTTCTTCATTTACGAAACCCGAAATGAAGAACATGTCTGAACGACCACTTTGAGGCTTTATATCTTCGGATTGTGATGTTATTTGATCATATTTCTTGTGGAATGGTGTAGTGTTGCATGTATACTACATAATCTGTACTGTACAAAAGCATACCCTCGAACATCGTGATCCGATGCATGTTGCTTGGTCAAAGTAGGCAAGTTGGGCCCCGGTTATGAATGTTCTTGAAGACTCAAGAACACCTATAGCGACGAAGAAGTGTCGCTATAGCCCTTAGCGACGATTTTATTTATAATTTAGAAAATTAATAAAAAAATTGATAAAAGGGTTTTAATTATTAAAATACAAAATAAATTATTAAAAATTATTTTAAATTACGAAAATTATATTTTAATTATTTTAAATATATTTCATAAATATTTAATATTTTTGGAATATTAAAAGTATTTAATTTATTTAATTATAATATTAAATAAATTATTTAAAAATGATTTAAATACATGAAAAATCATTAAAAATTATATTATGATATATGAAAATATTTTAAGTTATCTACAATGACTTTTAATATTTTATGATAATTTTCATTAATAAATTAATATTAATGATAGTTAAGTTATTTAGTAAATAAATTAAATAAATAAATTAAAAATGATTTTATTATATTAAAATCATTTTAAATAATAATAAGGTATTTAAGAATATTTTAAGTTATAAAATATAACTTTTAATATTTAATGGTTAATTTCATTAATTAATGATTAATAATGATATTAAAAATTATTTAATTATATTAAATAAATTAGTTTAAAAATAATTTTATTATTTTAAAAATCATTTTAAATGAAAATAAAGTGTTTAAAAATATTTTAAGTTATAAAAAATAACTTTTAATATTTAAAAGAATAATTTCATTAATAATTTAATATTAATGATATTTATTTAATGATTAATGATATTAAATTTATTTAATAATTATATTAAATAAATAGTTAGAAAATGATTTTATTAATTTAAAAAAAAATTTATTTAAAAGGGATAAAAATGAATTAAAAGTATTTTAAGTTATAATTAATGACTTTTAATATTTAGATAAATAGTTCATTAATATTTAAATATTAATGGTAATTATTTAATAATGATTTTAAATGTTTTAAAAATCATTTAAAAGGTAATATAAATGTTTTAAAATAGTTTAAGTTATTTTAAATAACTTAATATTTTAGCAATAGTTTCATTAATAGTTTATTATTAATTAAATATTAATGATAATAGAATTGTTTATTATTTAAATCATTTAATAATGATTACGATATTTTAAAATTATGATAAATGGTAATAATTGTTTAAAAATTATTACAAGGCCATGAAAAATAGTCGTGGCGGTGTTTAAGTTATCGAAATGGATATTGTATAAGCTGTATAGAGTCATAGACTCGATAATTATCGATAAAGTTGTCGGTGGAAATAAGCATATTTAGAGAAATTGATCTGGATTTAAATAGATTGACTTGATAAGTGAATTATTTGTGATTGATGGTGTTAAAATTATGTGATAATGTGATTAGGAATGTCTTTGTTATGATAAGCGGTATTATATGATATATTATTCTAATCGGAACGATGATCTATTTAATGATAGGACTTGATAGAAAAGATATATCTAAGTTGTGTAAGCGTGAAGACAAATGCAAGTATCTAAACCTTTGCATTTACTTTATCTTTGGGGACATCGTAAGATAATATCTAAACTATTCATTTCAATTGTTCAAATATTTCAACCTTTGTATATACTTATGCAATGATTACGTATAAGTAAGCTATTAAACAATAATTGTTGTACAATTTCCTTTATTACATTAATAGTGATCAAGTTATTTATTACATTAGTTAATTTCTATAACATGGTTAAGCAAGTGTCCTCACTTGGATAATCATTATATTTTATCACATGTTGATACATACTTATAGTTGCCTAGTATGTATACCTTGAAATAAAGGTAAATCTAAGCTATTTGATCCAAACTAGACATATATTTAAAGTTGTTGTTGAACAAGATAAAACTTATCCAATAGAATTGTTTTGGTATGGATTCAAGATCATTATGAACATCCCAATCATGGGAAATATTTATGCGCTTCTGGCGGACAAAGGATGAAACGATAATATCGTTCTAGCAATATAGTATTGATCAATCTGAGGGGCATAGCAGTTTGATCACCCCGTGCTAAGTAAGTAATGACAGTTTCTGAGATGAAGTTACCTTAAACCTTTTCAAAAATATAAAACAATGTTCACGATCATCAAATGATCATCATTTATAGTTTGTACGTAGTTTCAAAAATTTAAAATTTAAAATAACATGTTATTGATTATTGGTCCGATTTACTTCACAACTATTGATCCGTTGTAGAAGTTTAGTTCAAAAAAAATATTTAATCTTTTCAAACCAACCGATATTGTTGATATTACTTCTTTGGGCACTCAAATGCTCATTCTTGCTTAATTTAAATGTTTTTCACTAAGTGTGAACAAATGAAGGATCTTGCCGAAACAAGGGGAAAGGAAAGTTCTTTGAATGAATGTTTAAGCTATTCTATGTAATAGTCTAACTTTATGATAAGGATGATAAGTACTACTATTATTATCATGTAACGAATGTTTAAAGGTTTACGTGCTTGGGAACTAAACTACGATAATATGTAAATAAAATTTGAAAATCTATATTATTGTTAATATTATTAGTATTATTCCGCTCATAGAAATGGTATAAATGTGAAATCTGGGAGTTAGGGTTTCAAGTATCCGGATCCGGGGACTTTACTGAGAATATGTATCGAGCTATAGGGTTAGAAACCTTAGGTGGGATAGACTTTAGGCTATAACCTTAGAACATAGGGAAATGTTGAAAATATAAATAACTCATATAGAGTTTAAAAGTAGATGAATCAGATAAATTCATCGTCAAACAAACTAAAAGATAACTTATATAAAACCCTTATGTGTTATGTGTATATAATTTATGCTAATCAGGATAATTTATATGTGTAGATGTCAGGTGAAAAAGGATTAGGATACCCTTGGATCATAAAGAAGAAGCCGATATCAAAGCCAATAGCTGAAATAGAGGCTCAAAGTGAAAGCAACCTCGATGAGGTGGTTATAATGGAGAATATCGTGCGGATCCGGAAATGGTGGAACTAACCGACAGTGATTCAGACACTGAAGTTGGAGCTGATCAAGCATCAACCGAAGTGCAGAATCTGCGGGACCAGGTTTCCTCTTTGGAACAGTTGTGGGAAATAGAAAAATTATTAAATAGTCAACTGTAGAAAGCATTAATTGAAACCATGGAAGAACAAGATAAGCTTAAAATCCAAATTGACCAACTAGGAGCTAAAAGCAACAAGTCATATGCGACTCCAAACCAAAAGGAAAAAGAAAAATAAATGATCGTGATCACGATAACAACGAAAGGAACTTTAAACACATAGAAAAGTGTACAAATTGTGACAAGAAGCATGAAGGCGTGTGTAGGAAAGGGAAAATGTTTGCTACAATTGCGGTCATGGGGGGGACATTTTCTCTTGATGTCCCAATCAAAGCGGTGTATACATTTTATTTGTGGAATAGAAGGTCATCGAGCAAAGGGATGTCCACAATCAAGAAAAAGGCGTAGTGAATAGGTAGTATAGGTTACATGGTGTAGGTTTGTTTAATATTATATGTGTGCTTAGTATGTTTGTGTAATATAATATTCTCCCTTTTATGTTAATCAAAGTTGTAAATCCAGACTCTTGTGGTCACAAAGGGATAGTATTGTGGGCTATATTATGTAAATTACTTTGAATTAATGAAAATGAACTCATGTTTGGGTAATGAAACAAGTTTAATATATTAAACTTATATGATAAGGTTTAGAATGTAAGTTAAATTATGTTTTATTTAACGAGATAATGCCGCCTCGACGACAAACTCAAAATCAAAGAAGCGGAAGAATGCATCGACAACGTTGAAGGACAACCACAACGGATCGATGCGTGATTACATAAACATGGTAGCTCGAAGCCATGCAACAGCGAGGAGCGACGGTATTTGGGAACCAACGGGACAATCGCTTAGCAAACTTCAAGGACTTTAAAATTTATAGGACCTCCGAATTTAGAGTACAATTGACCTGTAGAAGCCCAAACTTGGGTTAAAGAAATAGAAAAGGCATTTGTAATAGCTAGGGTGGTGAGGGGGGCAAAAGACCTCTTTTGCCACCTACATGATGAAGGGAGAGGCAAATTTTTTGGTGGGGCGAATCGAGGCGAGAAATTTGGGAAAGGTGTAGTTGCTTGGGAAAGGTTTAAAACAACATTTTTTTGAAAACTACTTTTCATCTAGCATGCGAGGCTAGGATGGAAGTAAAATTTCTTGAATTAAAACAAGAGAATATGACTATTGCGGAATATGCATAAAATTTAATGAATTAGCTAGGTTAGCCCCTCATCAAGTCGTCTGGAGGCTAGAAAAGCGTGAAGGTTTGGTGGGATTAAAACCACAGCTCTACAACAAGGTGGCGATGTTGCAAATCCCTACATTTGCGGCACTCATGGAGAAAGCACTTATCATTTGAGGAGGAAGTGAGGCCATGAGCCTTTACAACAAAGAAAGGAGGAACAAGGGAAAAGTTGAGGGAGGCTGGGAAGGTGGAAGCAAATCTGGGAATAGGAGGGATAAGAGGAAGGTGAACAACTTTGGAAGGTGCGGGTAAAACAAGAAGGTGTAAATAAGAAATGTTGGTGCATGTGGGAATTGTGGGAAAAAATCATTTGGGGAATGTCTAAAGGAAAAATTCGCATGTTTCAAGTGTGGGCGGGAGGGCCATATCTCTCCCAACCGCCCCAATTCTAAGACAATTGGTGGGTGTTTTACATGCGGATCAAAGGATCATAGGGTGAAAGATGTCCAGAAAGGAAAGCGGAGGTAGCAAGTGTGAACATGGGGAAAAGCGGTGGAACTTTGGCAATCACAGGACCAACTTCATCTAGCAATGAAAATCTCTGCAAGGGTCTTCAACATGACAGGATCAAGACACACGGTGGCGGTGGCGGTGGGACTCAGTACTTTTCATTATAACTTTTATTTTCATATATATGATTTTTCTAGTTATAGTAAATAATTTTATAATAAAATTTGAAGGAAGAATTTGAGTTCTTTTAGAAATCAAATTTTCATATAATCGAAAAACAAAGCTTTAAATAAAAGTTAAAGATCGATCGATTAAAGTGATAAAAATCTACTTACAATGATTGTGAATGACATGTACCTAGTAGGTATAGGTTTTAAAGTGGTGATTAGGGGCGGAATCATTATAAAGGAGGTGAATGTGACAACTTAGATATTTTCTATATAAATAAATCATAAATTTTAGTATAATTTTTTTTTTTTTTATTAAAAATAAATATGAATGATATGTGCCAAGGTAATGTGTAATTATAATTATATGTTTGATAAATAAAATTTAAGTATTACATTATTAATTGTAAATAATTTTATTTTAGAAATATTGGTTATTATAAATGATATTTTTATAGTAATTAATTCTATATTAGAAATGTTTTATTAATTATTTTTCCATGAAATTATATGTTTATATTATTCAAATAATATATGAAATGATTTTAGAATAATTATAATAATTATTTCATTATATAAATTTATTCGGGATATTAAGTTAATTATTTTAACTTAATGATAACGAGATAAATCGAATCTGGAATCCAAACCCTAATTTTGGGTTTTGATCGAGGAATGATAATAATATTATAATATTTTGATTTTTCGATTGCTATAATAATGTCTTTGTAAAAATTGTCTTTATTGATGGTTGGTCGATTATGGTATATTGACCAAACCACAACGATTAATTGATTTAACTCTGTTTATCAATTAAAATGGGAAACTTCTGATTTATTAAATATTTGGGTTATATGATATATGTTATGTGTTACTTGAGGATATGCTAATTAGGAAACCTAATTATTAAATTAAAACCCTAATTATATCGAATTTTTAATAAACCTAATCCTAGGAAACCTAAATAGGAGGTTTGATTTGTCAAAATTGTATTCTTTGTGATTAAAGGTCATGTATAATATGTTTTATATCACTTAATAAATAAACCTAATTAGTGATTTAAAAACATAATGATTAAAACCCTAATTTTATGTCATGAAACCCTAATTGCTATAAATTAGTAACCCTAATTTGAAATTAGAGTTTGAGATTGTTGGTGGGTATCGATAATGTGATCAATTAACAAATATTGTGGTTATAATTATTAAATTTAGAAACCTAAATTGTTAAACCCTAATTACTAAACTAAAACCCTAATTTAGTAATTAAAAACCACAATAGTAATTTGGTAACCCTAATTACCAAAAGAATAAACCCTAATTGCTAAATTAGCAAAATCAATGATAATTATATGATCTAAACCCTAATATTCTTTGTATAAAGTAATTAGAAAATTAATCTAATTAACAAACCTAAATTGTCAAATTTTAGAAACAAAAATTTAGTTATTTTATATTATTATTTTTGTAATAAACCATAATTATTAAATCCTAAATTTGGAATCCTAGACTTTTTGCTAAAATTGGCTCAAACCCTAAACCCTAAACCAAACCCTAACCCTAAGGGTTTGGCAATTACCCAAAATGCCATTAATTTATCATGCCAAATGACCATTTTGCCCCTAAGTGTATTATTTGGCTAAATTAGTAGGTTTTGACAATAGGTTGGAGTTGGTAACCAACTATGTTGACAAATGGTGACATACAATCTCAGCAACCAGCTACAAATCTCAGCATACATGCATCCAACACATTATATATATAGTATTGGAGAGAGAAAATCTCATTTGCCCACTTATTTTTGCAATAACACTCCACTTATCTCTCTCGACTTAAAACCTCACGAAATTCTCTCCTAAAATCGATTGAGAAACAAGCCCCACGATCGGCCGTACCAAATCGGCAACACAAAATCGAATTTGGACATCAAAGGTATAAAACCTTAGCTTGGATCATCCAAAATTTTGTTGTTAGATGTTAGAATTTATTGTTAAAACATGTTGTTTATAAGTTATTATGACGATGCAGGTTGGTTTTAGATAGATCCATATCATCAAAATCTTGATTTGAGTTTTGAAAAATCTGAAAAATTTTTTATTGTCTCTTGACAAGCAAATGTCGAGCCTCTTTAATCTTTGTATGTTAACTGTTTTTGTTGATTAAAGCTTGAATCTTGTAGCTTTGTTATGTTCCTGTAATCTGGAACTTTTAGCTAGCTTCGGATCGTGCTTTCGAGAATGAAAGTTATGGGTGGTCAAACCTCATTGGCCAAACCATGACTTTCAATTCTGAAAAACCAGATCATGCCCGAGAAGGCTCGACAAGCTCTTACGTGGCCTTAGATCGGATCGTGTTATGATTTTATGTAATGATCTATGTATCTATGATATAGTACATTGTTTGGACTACAATATTATTGCACTATATTACTAATATATAGATCGGGTGGATCTCGATGGTATCGAAACTAAGTGGGACGTTAATGAAATGCATTTTACGGGTAACCCGAAAAGCGTGATCGTACGTCGTCGACAAGGTTTAATGGGTCTAATCTGTCGATTGTGTTGTTATTTAGTTAATGTTTTGGGATAAATATATTCTCTTACATGTTGGCTACACACTTCACGCATTATATCACAAAAATATCTCGCGATCTGCAAGTTGTGGAAGCCCAAAGTAGCCATCAGGAACTGTTCTTCATTTCTGGGAAACCCAGAAATGAAGAACATGTCTGACAGCCACTTTGAGGCTTTATATCTTCGGATTGTGATGTTATTTGATCATATTTCTTGTGGAATGGTGTAGTGTTGCATGTATACTACATAATCTGTACAAAAGCATACCCTCAAACATCATGATCCTATTACATGTGCTTGGTAAAGTAAGTAAGTTGGGAATCGAGTTATGAATGTTCTTGAAGACTGGGAACACCTATAGCGAATGAATGTTCTTGAAGACTCAAGAACACCTATATACGAGAGAAGTGTGTCATATAGCCCTTTAGCAACAGTTTTATTTATAATTTAGAAAATTAATAAAAAATTGATAAAAAGGGTTTTAATTATTAAAAATACAAAATAAATTATTAAAAATTATTTTAAATTAAAAAAATTATATTTTAATTATTTTAAATATATTTCATAAATATTTAATATTTTGGAATATTAAAAGTATTTAATTTATTTAATTATAATATTAAATAAATTATTTAAAAATGATTTAAATACATGAAAAATCATTAAAAATTATATTATGATATATGAAAATATTTTAAGTTATCTACAATGACTTTTAATATTTTATGATAATTTTCATTAATAAATTAATATTAATGATAGTTAAGTTATTTAGTAAATAAATTAAATAAATAAATTAAAAATGATTTTATTATATTAAAAATCATTTTAAATAATAATAAAGGTATTTAAGAATATTTTAAGTTATAAAATATAACTTTTAATATTTAATGGTTAATTTCATTAATTAATGATTAATAATGATATTAAAAATTATTTAATTATATTAAATAAATTAGTTTAAAAATGATTTTATTATTTTAAAAATCATTTTAAAAGAAAATAAAGTGTTTAAAAATATTTTAAGTTATAAAAAATAACTTTTAATATTTAAAGAATAATTTCATTAATAATTTAATATTAATGATATTTATTTAATGATTAATGATATTAAATTTATTTAATAATTATATTAAATAAATAGTTAGAAAATGATTTTATTAATTTAAAAAAAAAATTATTTAAAAGGGATAAAAATGAATTAAAAGTATTTTAAGTTATAATTAATGACTTTTAATATTTAGATAAATAGTTCATTAATATTTAAATATTAATGGTAATTATTTAATAATGATTTTAAATGTTTTAAAAATCATTTAAAGGTAATATAAATGTTTTAAAATAGTTTAAGTTATTTTAAATAACTTAATATTTTGGCAATGGTTTCATTAATAGTTTATTATTAATTAAATATTAATGATAATAGAATTGTTTATTATTTAAATCATTTAATAATGATTACGATATTTTAAAATTATGATAAATGGTAATAATTGTTTAAAAATTATTACAAGACCATGAAAAATAGTCTTGCGGCGGTGTTTAAGTTATCGAAATGGATATTGTATAAGCTGTATAGAGTCATAGACTAAATAATTATCGATAAAGTTGTCGGTGAAATAAGCGTATTTAAAATTGATCTGGATTTAAATAGATTGACTTGATAAGTGAATTATTTGTGATTGATGGTGTTAAAATTATGTGACAATGTGATTAGGAATGTCTTTGTTGCAATAAGCGGTATTATATGATATATTATTCTAATCGACAATGATCTATTTAATGATAGGACTTGATAGAAAAGATATATCTAAGTTGTGTAAGCGATGAAGACAGGCAAGTATCTAAACCTTTGCATTTACTTTATCTTTGAAGGACATCGTGAATAATATCTAAACTATTCATTTCAATTGTTCAAATATTTCAACCTTTGTATATACTTATGCAATGATTACGTATAAGTAAGCTATTAAACAATAATTGTTGTACAATTTCCTTTATTACATTAATAGTGATCAAGTTATTTATTACATTAGTTTAATTTCTATAACATGGTTAGGCAAGTGTCCTCACTTGGATAATCATTATATTTTATCACATGTTGATACATACTTATAGTTGCCTAGTATGTATACCTTGAAATAAAAGGTCGTCTAAGCTATTTGATCCATTAGACATATATTTAAAGTTGTTGTTGAACAAGATAAAACTTATCCAATAGAATTGTTTTGGTATGGATTCAAGATCATTATGAACATCCCAATCATGGGAAATATTTATGCTTATTCTGGCGGACAAAGGATGAAACGATAATATCGTTCTAGCAATTTAGTATTGATCAATCTGAGGCATAGCGGTGATCACCCCAGTGCGTAAGTAAGTAATGACGGTTTCTGAGATGAAGTTACGCTTAAACGTTTTTCAAAATATAAAACAATGTTCACGATCATCGAATGATCATCATTTATAGATGCATACGTAGTTTCAAAATTTAAAATTTAAAATAACATGTTATTGATTATTGGTCCGATTTACTTCACAACTATTGATCCGTTGTAGAAGTTTAGTTCGAAAGAAAATATTTAATCTTTTAATTAAGCGATATTGTTGATATTACTTCTTTGGGCACTCAAATGCTCATTCTTGCTTAATTTAAATGTTTTTCGACTAAGTGTGAACAAATGAAGGATCTGCCAAGAACAAGGGAAAGGGAAAGTTCTTTGAATGAATGTTTAAGCTATTCTATGTAATAGTCTAACTTTATGATAAGGATGATAAGTACTACTATTATTATCATATAACGAATGTTTAAAGGTTTACGTACTTGGGAACTAAACTACGATAATATGTAAATAAAATTTGAAAATCTATATTATTGTTAATATTATTAGTATTATTATTCTCATAGAAATGGTATCGTGAAATCTGAGGTTCGGGTTTCAAGTATCCGGATCAGGGGACTTTACAATGCTAGAATGACCCTCACGTAGGCGAAATGACCTTATGAAGAACAAAACCCGTAAAAAAGTATGTGCAATATCTTGAACTCTGTACCACCCATAAAATTGGCCTTTACAAGTATGAAACCCCCGTAGGGGCGAGGATACGGGGAGAGAGAAAGAATTCTGATTTTGATAGAACTCTGTAGATGCGTTGATGGTAGAACTTTGGCATTAATTGGGACTGTCTTTGGGCGTCATTTTATCAGTTATTATGTGACTTTTGAGAGAGAGATAAAACATAACATAGACATCAATCACAACAATCAATTAATCATTCTTGGAGTCCTAATTTTTGAAGAACATTGGAGGAGCAGAGCAAGGAGTTAAGATCACAAAAAGTTCTTCTTGGAGTGAGGATAAGGGTGGTGTATTACTATTCTTAGTCTTTCAATTCAAATTTCTGTAATTGGGATGATGAATTTCATTATCTTTTTAGTTTTTAATTTATCTATTATGAACTAAATTCTTAATTAGGCTTGCAATGGATCTTTAGTGTTGAACAATGATTGTCATGCTTTAAATTCAGTTTAATGTTATTATCAATTCAGTTTATTTATTATGATTTGTACTTTAATTTATGAATTGCTTGATCACTAATTTTGTGTGGATTTGTATGGATTCGAGAGATGATGTATACCTAATTACAATAGCATGTGTTCTTGAATTCTGCGTTTGATGGATTTCTTGATGAATGTTTAGGATAGAGATATACCTAACATTGCATGTAATCGAATAAAGAACTTGGACTTTAAACCTTATTTGATTTTAATTAACATAGAGATATAGTGAATTAGTTAATTAGGGTGTTTGACTTAATTCTATCAATTATGGATTTAAGTTAATACGGGGTTAGTGCATTGAGAGATGGCTAAGTCTACATTAGTATTCTTGATTAATGAACTGAGATAGTAAATTAAATTGAAAAGAAGTGTGATAATCAGACTGAAACTTAAAGTGAAATTGTAAGCCTAATTTTCCATTATCTAATTGAAATTTGCGATAACAATTTGAGTTGATTTTGTTTTGATTTTGATTTTATTTGTAACGCCCCGGAAAATTGAACCTTTTGTAAATACTCTTAATAATGAATAAAATAATATTATTTATTATCATTATATATTCGTAAGATGAATATCGTTATATAACCTAGAAACCCCGAAACGTCGTAGTATTTTAATTACGTGGGAGAATTAAAGTGTTTGAATTTCTAAGATGAAAATAAAAGTTTGTCGTGAAATTTTTCGAAAAACACTATTCATCGATTTCTGCTTGGGAATTATTTTTGAACTTCCGAGAAATACGTAACGTTATAATATCAATGTGATATGGATTATGCAATAATAATCTAAGTATAGAAAACGTAATATTTCGCATGCGGACTTAATTTGGGAACGTTAGGTTTATTAAGCATTAAGGAAAGAAAGTTGTACTCATATGATGCGTATGCATTATACGAGGTAATGAACATAAGTATAATACAACGTATTATACTATTAAGAATGGAGAAGAAATAACGTATATTACGAATAAATATACGAGCTAGCATACGAGAATTATACGAGATGTATAGTATGTAAGTTGTTAATTAAAGGTAATGGACTTGTAGGATTATTAGCTTAATGATTGAAGTCCAATAGAATGTGATACTCAAGCCCAAGTGTTTGATAAATCATAAGTCCAATCTATTTGTAGCATAAGCCCATTAAGGAATTAGCTAGATAAATTAGTAAGCCCAATGATAAGCCATGATCCATGGAGTAATCCAAGTGTAAGTGGGTAGACTTGATGGGCAAACAATTTGTGTGTTAAAAAAGTCTTGTGATGGCCAAGAAATAGAAGTGGCTAGCAAGTAACTTAGTTGTAAAGTTATGAATAGTAAGGAAGTGAAAGTGAGGAAGTTAATTAAGGAGGTGGGATAGCCTAAATGACTATTATGCCCTCACTTTGGATAGCCTATAAATAGGAGAGTTGGTTGATCATTTTTCCTTGTTTAACTTTCATCCAAAATAAAGTAACTTATTGGTTAGAGAGAATAAGCACTTTTAAAGCCAAATCAACCTTTTGCTAGATTTCAAAGAAGAAAACTTTAGTCATCAAAGGTAAAGGATCTTATGATCTATTAGTCTATCTCTACCATAATAATATTGATAAGAGAAGTATGATTGTATGCTAAGAACCAATAAGAAGTCATTAATGAATGAACTTAAGCTGAATAAGTTGAATAAGAAACTTGAACTCTAATAAGTTGATAGAATCATGAAGAACTTGTCATATGATGTTAGTATGTTCAATATAGTATGAGAACATTGATTGATGGACTTAAGTTCATAGTAAGTCATAAGCATGAGAAATAGTAGTTAATAAGTTAAATAAGTCATTGACTTATGAGAATAAGTAAAAAACCTACTTTGATGATAAGTTGGTGTGATAAGTAACTTGAAATGTTCATGTGTTGGTTAAAATCCATTTAGAATCATTAGGAATGAAGTTTTGCCGGAATTCACACGATTGGACGATAATCGTCAAATTCGTGAAATTCTCGGAATGGAAGTCGTATTTAGTGTTTGAAGTCGGAAACATTGGTTTTCGATGGAGACAAGCCATATTTGGCATTATAGAGTTGCGGACTCAAAAATGACCGAATTCTGACTTAGAACGAAGAAACGAGCGTTGAACGTTCACGAACGTTTATCGTTTTCGTTAAAAATAGACTAATAGGTGAAATTTTAGTAAACCAAGTCAAATAGATAAAATTCTTGCATGAACGCATAGAGTAAGCAATTTGTGAACCGTAGGATTTTGAATTAGCCAATTCGGACTTATAACGAAGAAGTTATGAGTCCGGGAGTTTCGTAAAATTTTCAAAATTTGCAAACTATCTGAGGCATAGAGTTGGCTCCGCGACGCCAACCCAAGACCAAAAGGTGGTAGCTGCGTGCCGACGACGATGTTATTACTTACTACGCGAGTCATCACGCATGGCGCGATGATAGAGTAAAGTGTGGCGCCGCAATGCCATGTCCGGATGCCAGGTACTGCTAACTCGCGCCGCAGTGCGAGATGAAGAGCAATGGGTGGCGCCGCAGTGCCAACACTAGAAATTTGGTAATAAAGAATGATTACTTGTATAACATGAATAGTAAACCAGTAACAGTTAATTGAGGATCTTAATAAGGTATTATAAGGTACTTGTAAACCTTATGAATGATGATTAAGAGTTAATAATCTATTAAAAGTGAACGTAATGTGAATGACATAATGAAAAGCCGGAAACCATAATAACAGATCTAAGTCAAAATTTAGATTGAGATGAAGGGTAAGATATAATAATATACTTACTTGATTATATAAGACCTAATGTGGTATGTTATATGATCATGTATTGTAGAAAATTAGAGACTTAAAGTGTACGTGTGATAATCGATGGCGAATATTTGAAGGCAAGTACTCTAACCCTTGTTCAGTTCAGTTTGGACAAGCTGTGTAATTCATGTATTCTTTCTCATGAAGTTTTTAACGATGAAGTCTAAAGCCAATTCTTTCGGCTAGACTTATATTATGATTCTGTTAAGCATCATTAATGTTTACCGAGTTATATTGGTATGGTTTTCAATCGAAGACCAAGTATGCTAAAATGTTTTTGTCGTTTAACGATCATCACGTGAGGTTGCCAGAACTTAAACGTATACACGTTTAATGAATGTAGTGTTAATCAACATAGAGTACTATGGGCTGATCACCCAGAAGTGTTCGTAAGCTATGCCGGACTTACGGACTTAGTGTCGAGTTGTCCTTTTCAAAAGAAATTATGAACTGCTCATAGTCTTGAGCCTTAGTTGATATTCTACTGAATATTGTTGTTGGAAAACGTTTTGAATGAGAAGAAGTGCTATTTTGAATTATCGATAGTACTTCACTATTGTTCGATTCTTCAAGATATATGAGTTCTATGTTTCAAGCATGTTGTTTATTAGAATTGTAGTACTTTCTGAGCTAGTCATGCTCACTCTTGCTTGAACCATATGAACACAGCCAAGATCGAGTGGACCGAAGGCTCAGGCAAGGACATGGGCAAGGCGAAGACAAGCCCTTAGATTACTTATGTAATAGAATCGTTGAATGTCTGTAATATATTGAATATTATGACAAGAACAAACGAATTGGTTATAAAGAACCTGGGGAATGTAATATTATTTTGAATATATAGCAGATATATTAGTTCTTTTGAGACTTTTCAATTGAATGAATATATGAATGGTAGTACCGTGTAGAACCATCTGTCGGGTTGGAAGATACCCGGATTTGGGGGCGTCACATGTTGGTATCAAAGCATTAGGTTATAAAACTTAAGGGGGGATTAAAAAAAAACCTTAAGTCATAACCTTAAGAGAAGTCAAAGAAATACAAGAGGAAAATAACCTTATAAAAATGCATTATGATTATGTTATGTGTTTTTTTATTCTACTGACGTGTACTAATCAACTTAATTGTTTTTTGTAGATGTCAGGAGTAAACGGAATGTTTGTAGATGGTCAGGCCATTAGTGAAGAATCGGTGAACCAAATAGAGGTTTTACCGAATCCTATAGCAGCAAATCCGGAGGTGGTAGTTATTGAGTCTGGAGACTCAGATGATGCTGACTATATGTCAGTATTCGATGGGACGATAGAAGAGGATGTAGAGATAGTGTCCTTTAATCTGGTACCTATAGCAACGGAGATAGCTCCTGGAGGGTCAATGATGTCTCTATTTATGTTAGTGTTGGATAGAAATATCCATTACTGTCAGGGGGTCAAGGAGCTGAAAGCAGAGCTCCAAATGGTTATAGAGGACAAGACTGATGTCGAGTCCTTGTGGGAGCAAGAACATGACGAGAGGATTTTGGCTAAGGACAAAGTCCACGAGTTAAAGCACGAGGTCATTGAGCTCAAGGAGGAGCTAAAGACCAAGGTGCAGAAGATAGGGAGGATGTCCTATATCTATAGGAGTTCTCACACAGATTTCTAGTAGCAGGTAGCTGGTTATCCTGTAGAGGAGGGGCAAACACGACATACTATTACCCGTGATATTATTGCCGGTTTGCCAAGGCAGATTTCGATAATGCCTTGAGGCAGATGTAGACTAGTAGTAGCTAGAGTAATATGTAAATATTTTGTAACTAGTAGTGACGTAAAGCCCTTATTGTATAGTATAGGGTAGTCTTTTATAAATCCCAATTTTTGGAAAGCAATAGCGGGAAAGTAATGTAATCAGCTTAGGCTGTGTAATGTAACCGATGTAGTATTATACTACAAAGAATGAATATAAGTTTTTTTTATGGGGAATCAATGAGTAATGGATGTTAAAGTTTTGATAATTAGTAAATAATAACTAATAAGGGAAAGGAATAATAACGAAATGTGTTTATTGTATCAGCAAAATGCCGCCGAGAAGAGTGCAACATAACCAAGGAGCGAACATGAATCAACCGGAGGGAGGTCCGGTTAACCCGATGCAGGAGTTTGTTAATTTATTAACAGCTACCTTTAATAGAACAAGGGCTAATATCCCCGTAAATCCAGGAGTAGCATGAGCTACTACCTTTAAGGATTTCAAGAGCGTTGGTCCACCGGAGTTCAAAGGAACTACGGACCTTATTGAAGCCCAAACATGGGTTAAGGAGATAGAGAAGGCATTTGTGATAGCAAATGTCGATGAGGCCCAAAAGGTTGCCTATGCGACCAATATGATGAAGGGAGAGGCCAACTTTTGGTGGGAAGCCAATCAGGCTAGGGCCGAGATAGTGAATCTGACGTGGGAGAGGTTCAAGGAGATATTATTTAAGAACTATTTTCCCATGAGCATGCAAGGGAGGATGGAGATGCGTTTTCTGGAGTTGAAACAAGGGGACATGACGGTTCCCCAATACGCCGCCAAGTTTAATGAACTGGCAAGGTTCGCTCCACATCAAGTGGATACTGACGTGAGAAAGGCGCGACGGTTCGAGCAAGGCTTGAAACCCTGGCTCTATACCCGTATATCGGTGTTCCAAAGTACTTCTTTTGGAACCATTTTAGAGAAGGCGATAATCGCCGAAGGTGGTAGTGAGGCGTTGAGTCAATACCACAAGGACAAGAAGAGCAAGGTTAAAGTAGACGGGAGAGTAAAGATCGAGGGAGCCAGTGGTAGTGGCAAGGGTCAGAAGAGGAAGGTACTTAGCTCTGGGAATACCGAAGTGAAGCAAGGAGACTCGAAGAGAAGAATGGAGGCCTGCAAGACCTGTGGGAAGACTCACTTAGGAGTCTATCTCAAGGGGAAGGCCGTCTGTTACAACTGTGGACAGGAGGGGCACATTGTGCCTAACTGTCCGAGTCTGAAGAAGAATCATGGATGCTTTGTGTGTGGGTCAACCGACGACATGGCAAAGAACTGCCCGAAAAAGGGGACGAATGCGAATGGGGGCGCTAATAGCGGTACGTTAGCTATTAGTGGACCAGCGCAGCCGGGTAGGCCGATGGGTCATACCTTTAACATGACAGTCCAAGATGCAGTTGCATTAGGGGATGTTGTCACAGGTATTATTCTGATCAACGACATAAATGCTTACGTGTTGTTTGATTCGGGTGCTACTTGTTCATTTATAGCGTGCAATTTTGCTAGACGATTATGATTACTTCCCGAAAAGTTGCCTATACCTTTAAATATTAAGGTAGCAAACGAAGAATCGGTAGATTTGTTACTGATAAAGTTAGGAGAATTTGACGTAATTCTCGGAATGGATTGTTAGTGAACCATGGGGCAATTATAGATTGTCAAAAGAAATGTATGAACATTAAGACGTTAGAACAACCTCAGATAGTATTTTACGGGAATAGATCGCCGGGACGTTCGTGTTGTCTAACCATGACACAAACTAGGAAATTACTGAGAAAGGGATGTGTAGGTTACATGTGCCATGTTGTTGATACCCAGAGAGTGGTAGCAACCATGGAACAAATACCTGTAGTGAGAGATTTTGCCGATGTATTTCCGAGTGAATTATCGGGTCTTCCACCGGATAAGGAGACAGAGTTTGTGATAGACATTGTGCCAGGAGCGGCACCAGTTTCTAGGGCATCGTATCGTATGGCGCCAGCGGAGATGAAGGAGTTGATGGTGCAGTTGCAAGAACTGTTGGACCGGAAGTACATTCAACGGAGTGTTTCGCCGTGGGGAGCACCGGTACTTCTTGTCAAGAAGAAGGATGGATCGTTAAGACTGTGAATCGACTACCGAGAGTTGAACAAGTTAACGATAAAGAATAAATACCCATTTCCCAGGATCGATGATCTCTTTGATCAGTAGAAAGGGGCTAAGTATTTTTCTAAAATAGATTTAAGAACGGTGTATCACCAGTTAAAGGTTAGGAAGGAGGATGTACCAAAGACAGCATTCAGGACTCGTTATGGACATTACGAGTTCTTGGTGAGGTCATTTGGGTTGACAAATGCACCAGCTGCATTTATGGATATGATGAACAGAGTGTTCAAACAATATTTGGACAAGTTCGTAGTGGTGTTTATAGATGATATTCTAGTCTATTCTAAGATGCCAGAAGATCATGCTGAACACCTAAGATTAGTGTTGGAGACACTTAGGAAGGAGAAGTTGTAAGCGAAGTTCACTAAGTGTGAATTTTAGTTAGAGAAGGTGCAGTTTTTAGGTCATGTCATTGACCATGAGGGGATTTCAGTAGATCCAGCAAAGGTGGAAGCCGTGATGAATTGGGAACAACCAAAAATGCCGACTGAGGTGCGGAGTTTCCTAGGGTTAGCGGGTTACTATCGGAGATTCATCCAGGATTTTTCAAAGATAGCTACTCCGTTGACTAACTTGATGAGGAAGACGGTAAAATACGCTTGGACTGACAAATGTGAGGACAATTTTCAAGAACTGAAGAAGAGGCTGAGTGAAGCGCCTGTTTTGTCATTACTCGATGACACAAGAAATTTTGTAGTTTATAGTGATGCTTCGCATAGAGGACTTGGTTGCATGCTCATGCAACATGGCAAGGTCATTGTGTATGCATCTAGGCAGTTGAATGATTATGAGAAAGTTTTCCCTACTCATGATCTGGAACTGGCTGCAGTAGTTTTTGCTCTAAACATACGGAGACATTATCTTTATGGAGAAAAATGTGAGATATACACGGACCATAAAAGTCTAAAATATATCTTCACACAGAAGGAGTTGAATATGAGGCAAAGGAGATGGCTGGAGTTGATAAAGGATTACATTTGTGAAATCTCAGATCATCAAGGAAAAAGCAAGGTAGTTCTTGGCGCTTTAAGTTGGAAGGGTCGGGAAAAGTTGTCTTTTTTAACAGCTCAAACTGAGTTAATAACAGAGATAGCTAGGATGGAGTTGGAAGTGAAGCTGCCAAGTGAAGCAGGACAAATTCTGTTTGCAACGGAGATGCAATCTTCCACGTAGAAAGAGTTACGGGGTACAACTCAAAACTGATGAGTGTGACCAGATGAAGGAGCGACTGGCCAATGAAAAAGATATTAAGTACAGTCTTGATAATGAGGGATTATTAAGATTTGAAGGAAGAATTTGGGTTTTGAATGAGACGGAATTAAAGTAGCAGGTTCTACAAGAGGCTCATAGTTCGAGATTTTTGATTCATCCTGGTAGCACTAAGATGTATCAAGATCTTCGATAGAGTTTCTGGTAGCCGAACATGAAGAGAGAAATAGCAGAGTACGTGAGTAGGTGCTTGACTTGTCAGAGAATTAAGGCCGAACATCAACGACCAAGTGGCTTGCTACAGTCATTAGAAATTTCGGAGTGGAAATGGGAGAATATCACGATGGATTTTATGGTGGCACTTCCGACTACTTAGAAGGGGTATGATGCGATTTGGGTAATAGTGGACCGGTAGATAAAAGTCGGCTCAGTTTTTGCCAATTAGGGTCAAGTATAACTTAGACCAATTAGCTAGACTTTATATTAAGGAAATAATTTCCAGACATGGAGCACCAGTATCGATTATGTCAGATCGTGACCCACATTTCCCGTCGAACTTTTGGAGGAGTCTACAAGAGAAGTTAGGAACACAGTTGAATTTGAGTACAACGTATCATCCATAAACGGATGGATAGAGCGAGAGAACAATTCAAACGTTAGAAGATATGCTAAGATCTTGCATCATGGATTTCAAGGGTAGTTGGGATGATCATCTACCATTAGTGGAGTTTGCGTATAACAATAGTTATCATGCAAGCATAGGTATGCCGCCTTACGAAGCTTTGTATGGGACGAAATGCAATACACCACTGTATTGGGATGAGGTAGGAGAACACCGAATGTTGGGACCAGGATTGGTGCAACAGACAGCAGACATTGTCAAGAAAATACAAATGCGTCTTCTAGCAGCTCAAGACCGACATAAGAAGTTTACGGATTCGCATAGAGAGAATAGAGAATTTGAAGTAGGTTCGTACGTATTTCTAAAAATATATCCCTGGAAAGGAAAGATACATTTTGGAAAGAAGGAAAAGTTAAGTCCGAGGTTTATATGACCTTTTGAGGTATTAAAACGGGTGGGCGAGGTAGCTTATATGATAGCATTACCTCAAGACCTAGAACGAATACATAACGTGTTTCACGTGTCGGTATTGCGTCCTTATAAGCCGGATTATAAGCACGTAATAGAGTATGAGCCTATTCATATCGAGAAGGACTTAACGTACGAGGAAACGCCGATTCAAATTGTCGATAGAAAAGAACAAGTTCTGCGGAATAAAGTCATACCTTCCGTGAAGGTGATATGGAAGAACCACGATGCAAAAGAAACAACGTGGGAGTTAGAAGAAATGATGAAAAATAATTACCCTCATTTGTTTGTGTAATTTTTTTTATAGCGAGATCCTGGGGACATAATCCTTATAAGGGGGAGAGAATGTAACGGCCCGGAAAATCGAACCTTTTGTAAATACTCTTAATAATGAATAAAATAATATTATTTATTATTATTATGTATTCGTAAGATGAATGTCGTTATATAACCTAAAAACCCCGAAACATCGTAGTATTTTAATTACGTGGGAGAATTAAAGTGTTTGAATTTCTAAGACGAAAATAAAAGTTTTCTGAGAAATTTTCCAAAAAACACTATTCATCAATTTCTGCTTGGGAATTATTTTTGAACTTCCGAGAAATACGTAACGTTATAATATCAATGTGATATGGATTATGTAATAATAATCTAAGTATGGAAAACGTAATATTTCGCATGCGGACTTAATTTGGGAACGTTAGTTTTATTAAGTGTTAAGGAAAGAAAGTTGTAATCGTATAGTATGTAAGTTGTTAATTAAAGGTAATGGACTTGTAGGATTATTAGCTTAATGATAGAAGTCCAATAGAATGTGATACTCAAGCCCAAATGTTTGATAAATCATAAGTCCAATCTATTTGTAGCATAAGCCCATGAAGGAATTAGCTAGATAAATTAGTAAGCCCAATGATAAGCCATGATCCATAGAGCAATCCAAGTGTAAGTGGGTAGACTTGATGGGAAAACAATTTGTGTGTTGAGCAAGTATTGTGGTGGGAAAGAAATAGAAGTGGCTAGCAAGTAACTTAGTTGTAAAGTTATGAATAGTAAGGAAGTGAAAGTGAGGAGGTTAATTAAGGAGGTGGGATGGCCTAAATGTCTATTATGCCCTCACTTTGGATATCCTATAAATAGGAGAGTTGGTTGATCATTTTTCATTGTTCAACTTTCATCCAAAACAAAGTAACTTATTGGTTAGAGAGAATAAGCACTTTTAAAGCCAAATCAACCTTTTGCTAGATTTCAAAGAAGAAGACTTTAGTCATCAAAGGTAAATGATCTTATGATCTATTAGTCTATCTCTACCATAATAATATTGATAAGAGAAGTATGATTGTATGCTAAGAACCTATAAGAAGTCATTGATGAATGAACTTAAACCGAATAAGTTAAATAAGCAACTTGAACACTAATAAGTTGATAGAATCATGAAGAACTTGTCATATGTTGGTCATATGATGTTAGTGTGTTCAATATAGTATGAGAACATTGATTGATGGACTTAAGTTCATAGTAAGTCATAAGCATGAGATATAGTAATTAATAAGTTAAATAAGTCATTGACTTATGAGAATAAGTAAAAAACCTACTTTGATGATAAGTTTGTGTGATAAGTAACTTGAAATGTTCATGTGTTGGTTAAAATCCATTTAGAATCATTAGGAATGAAGTTTTGCCCGAATTCACACGATTGGACGATAATCGTCGAATTCGTGAAATTCTCGGAATGGAAGTCGTATTTTGTGTTTGAAGTCGAAAACGTTGGTTTTCGATGGAGACAAGTCATATTTGGCATTATAAAGTTGCGGACTCAAAAATGACCGAATTCTGACTTAGAACGAAGAAATGAGCGTTGAATGTTCACGAACGTTTATTATTTTCGTTAAAAATGGACTAATAGGTGAAATTTAGCAAATGAAGTCAAATAGATAAAATTCTTGCATGAACGCATAGAGTACGTAATTTGTGAACCGTAGGCTTTTGAACGAGCCAATTCGGACTTATAACGAAGAAGTTATGAGTTCGGGAGTTTCGTAAAATTTTCAAATTTTGCAAACTATCTCGAGAGCCTGAGAGTTGCTGCCATGGCTGAACCCAAGACTAAAAGGTTAGCTGCATATTTCCAAGACCAAGATGTTGTTGCCTCTCTGCGAGAGACAGACACAGCATAAGAATCGATAGAGTAAAGTGTGGCACCGCAGGGCCATGTCCGGATGCCAGGTACTACAAACTCGCATCGCAGCGCGAGATGAAGAGCAATGGGTGGCACCGCAGTGTCAACCCCAGGAATTTGTCAGTAAAGAATGATTACTTGTATAACATGAATAGTAAACCAGTAGCAGTTAATTTTGGATTCTAATAAGGTATTATAAGGTACTTGTAAACCTTGTGAATGATGATTAAGAGTTAATAATCTATTAAAAGTGAACGTAATGTGAATGACATAATGAAAAGCCGGAAACCATAATAACAGATCTAAGTCAGAATTTAGATTGAGATGAAGGGTAAGATATAATAATATACTTATTTGATTATATAAGACCTAATGTGGTATGTTATATGATCATGTATTGTAGAAACTTAAAGACTTAAAGTGTACGTGTGATAATTAGTAAGCAGACGCTAAAGGCAAGTATTCTAACCCTTGTTCCAGTTCAGTCTGGACAAGCTGTGTAATTCATGTATTCTTTCGCATAAAGTTTTTAACGATGAAGTCTAAAGCCAATTCTTTCAGCTAGACTTATATTATGATTCTGTTAAGCATGATTAACGTTTACCGAGTTATATTGGTATGGTTTTCAATCGAAGACCAAGTATGCTAAAATGTTTTTGTCGTTTAACGACAGGCACGTGAGGTTGCCACAACTTAAACGTATACACGTTTAATGAATGTAGTATTGATCAACATAGAGTACTATGGACTGATCACCCAGAAGTGCTCGTAAGCTATGTCAGACTTACGGACATAGTGCCGGGTTGTCCTTTTCAAAAGAAATTATGAACTGCTCATAGTCTTGAGCCTTAGTTGATATTCTACTGAATATTATTGTTGGAAAATGTTTTGAATGAAAAGACGTGCTATTTTGAATTATCGATAATACTTCGTAACTATTGTTCAGTTACTGAAGATATATGAGTTCTATGTTTCAAGCATGTTGTTTATTAGAACTGTAGTACTTGTTGAGCTAGTCATGCTCACTCTTGCTTAAACCATATGAACACAGCCATGATCGAGTAGACAGAAGTCTCAGGCAAGGACAAGGGCAAGGTGAAGACGAAGTCTTAGATTACTTATGTAATAGAATAGTTGAATGTCTGTAATATATTGAATATTATGACAAGAACAAACGAATGGGTTATAAAGAACCTGGGGAATGTAATATTATTTTGAATATATATTAGTTCTTTTAAGACTTTTCAATTGAATGAATATATGAATGGTAGTACCGTGTAGCACCATCTGTCCGGTTGGAAGATACCTGGATTTGGGGGCGTCACATTATTAGTTTTCTAATTAATTACAATTCTTTAATCGAGTTAGTTTAATGAAATTGAATTAGTATAAAATTGGTAATTGTTAGCTTAAATTTCATACTTGTCTCTGTGGGAACGATACTTTTCTTATCATTATATTACTTGTTGACCACGTGCACTTGCGTGTTGAGCGTATCTAGAATTTACCCAACAAGTTTTTTGGCATCGCTGCCGGGGAATAGTTTTGATTTTAATATTTTTCAATATCAGTTTAATTAGTTCAGTTTAAGTTAAACAATTTTCTTTTTATTTTTGCTTTTTCTTATTTTAGGTTCTCTAAATTAGTGTATGCAAACTAGGTCTAAGAAGCCAGACTTTTTTCCGTTCGAAGATGACATCAAACGACGGTTTCAGAGAGTCAGTCAGTGGATAAGGGAAAATAGGGAGAACTTTGATAAACAGGAAGAAACAATGGCTTTAGAAGATCAAAAAGCACTAAAGGATTATGCTACTCCCAGGGTGACTAGGATACAGTCGAGCATTACCATGCCTGCGATTGCTACAAATAACTTTGAGATCAAGTCAGAGACCATACAAAGTATACAGGATTCGATCCAGTTTGGGGGATTAGTCAACGACGATTCGAATGAGAACTTAGTCAGCTTTCTGGAAATTTGTGACACCTTCAGATATAACAGGGTGTCAGATGATGTAGTTAGACTTCACTTGTTTCCGTTCACACTGCGGGACAAGGCAAAAAGTTGGTTACACTCACTACCGCCAAGGTTGATTACAACATGGGATGACCTTGCTCAAAAAATTTTGACAAAATTTTCCCACCGGCAAAGACTGCGAAGATGAGGAATGAGATTACTATGTTTGAGTAGCAGCATGGGGAGTCATTGTACAAAGCTTGGGAGAGGTACAAGGAATTACTTAGGAAGTGACCACATCATGGACTACCCAAATGGCTGCAGATGAACACGTTTTACAATGGGTTGAGTGGTAATCTCCGGACTAGTATTGATGCAGCTTCTGGTGGAGCTTTCATGGCTAAGAGTTATGAGGAAGCATACGATCTGATAGAGACGATGGCGGCTAACAACTACTAGTGGCCCATAGCGAGAATGTTACAGCCTAAAGTAGTTGAGGTGCTAGATGTTGAACGGAGTAACAACATTAGCGACACAAATTTCAACTTTATCAAAGAAGATGGATGATCATACAGGTGCACAAACTTAGTAGGTTGCTTATGTGACAATCCGAATTTTTGAAAATTATTAAAATAAGAATTTAATAAATAAAATTCTTATTATGATATGAGAGAGTATTTTACATATAAAAGTAATATGTTATAATATGTTACGATTGTGAGATCGTAAATAATTAAAATATTTATCAAGTAAAATAAGTATTTTAGTTGAAATATTTATGGATTAAAATAAATATTCAATGGAAATTATTATGGAATAATTTATTTAACTATGATGATATTAAATAAATTGATGATAAATAATTTTATAATTTGTGCAAATTTATTACGTTAATGTGTTGGTGATTTTCTAATTTAATTAGGTAATTAAATTAGAGGATTAATGATTGTTAAATAAAGTTATAATTATATTGGTTAAATAGAAGCTATAATTTTATTAGTAAGGTTTAATTGGATTTATTAATGAATTGAGATTAATTCAATTCAAATAGTTAATGGGTGTGACAAGGGTATCATATGATAAGAAGGATTGTTAAAAAAAATTAAAAAGGATATTGTGGGTGCTAGCCAAACATGGCTTAGTGACCCTTTGTTATTGTAACTGATGAAGCCATAATGTATACGTATTATGTTTATATCAGTTATATGAAGGTTACATGTTTTGTTCCTAAAGCCTAAGAAAAAAAGAAAACAGAGTGTTGGAGAAGAGAGTTAGAGAACTTTGAGAGAAATTGAGAGTTTTGTGAAATTGAAGAAGAGGAATTGGAGAATGAAAGAAGGAAGAAACAAGAAAATTATTCAAGCTTTATAGAAAATCAAAGGTAATAATCTAGCCTAAACCTCTAGTTTTTAGATTCTTGAGTTTTATTGATATCATGGAAGTATGAATTGATGATGAAATCAATTAGGGTTATGTCAAATGTTGAATAATCTGATATTTTCATTCATATGTGAAATTTGAGTAACACAAATTCAAGTTTAGAATAATCAAATTCATGAAAATAGGTTGAATGATGAAGAATTTGAGTTTTGTTATTTATATGTATTTTGGGTCTGTTTTGAGACTAAAATTGGTTAAGAGATTATGTTATAATTGTAAAATTGGTAATGGATTGTGTTAATATGATAACAAACGAAACCAATGAAAGTTGAATGAATCGAAATAGTTGAGAAACGAATTCGTAGTGAATGAATTCGCTAAATTGTAAAAACATGAAAATTAGTATGAACATGAATTGTAAATTCATATTTGGGTTAGTTATTGTTTATGTTAATTGTTGGGTATTTGGTATATTGTAGTTTTATTAGTTACAAACCCATAGAATCGAAAATGAACTAATTTGGATGAGTATAACTCATGTTGTGATGATTGGAAGGAGTTTTTGTCTTTGAAATCACGAGGAGCAGCGCCGAGGGGTCGTTTCTACGACACAGAACACAATTGCGCTCCCCAAGGTTATTTAGGGTGCAAATGTCTTTTACATCGATGTCTGGTGCCTTTGTTGTGACCTCTCTTGTAGTAAATTAGGCATAACGTTTTCATACGGACGGATAGACCTACAAATTTTGTTCTTTACGTTTTTCAATTTGAGGTCGTTAGGAAGGGTCAAAATAGTCATCGTTGTGACTGTTACGTATTCGGAGGCGATCGTAGGGCGTCGAACGAGCACATACGCAAGTATAGTGGTCCCAACGATGAAATATATTATTCTAAGTGATGTAACATGAAAATGCATGATATTATACATGACATATAAGATTTCCTTTCTCATATTAGAAAGCATTAGCATGACTTAGTATGTGTTTTGAAAAGAAACTTAAAGATTTTGAAAACAAACCTTGTGAAAACTTATGTTCTATAAGTTCTAAACTTAGTGGTTTATAAACATGATTGAGTTCAAATATAAATGAGCATGATATGGTGTTTGTAATATGTTTGTTCATGATTAAACTTGTCAGACTTTGTGATTAGAGAAATTTGAAGAAAAGCTTAGTATAATAAGCTAATAGAGAATGCTATAAGATATGGTTTCTGAACTTGAAAGGATGTTCACATGACTTATTTATTTATGATAAGAGTTTTAAAAGTTGTCTTATATGTGCTATACTACATCATTCATGATAAAATGATTTTAAACACAAACTCCATTATCTTTTGTAAACTAAGTATTAAAACATGAAGTGTTTATATTTTGACGTAGAGAGAAACATGTATAAATATGACATATGATTCGAAGTTGCCTTGCATGATTAGGTTGTCATGACATGAATTTGAAGAAAAGAAACTTAGAAGTTTTGAAAACATTATTCATGAGCATTGTGTTGTCTAAACTTCTGAACTTGTAGGATGACATACTAGTAACTTTTGGGTCTTTAAACATGGCCTATATGTGCAAACATGACAGGACTTTTATGCCTCTAGGCATGATGGGTACGTGCACACTATTAGATAGACATACTATGAACTATACATGTCTTAAAGTAAGATTTCAAGTCATAAACCATGCTAGACATATTATTACATGTAAGCATGTATATTGAAAGTTGTTTAACCTCGTTGGTGGTCATATAGTTAGGCCCCTGTTGTATGAACTTACTTAGCCGTGAAATAAATGGCAATAAAGCTATAAAGTGTAAAACAACTTAAGGTAAATATGAGAGACACCAAACAGGGGCTAAGACATCATAACATGTGGGTAAGATATGTGTTAACAGTTATGCATGCTAAGAACAAAGATGAAACTAGAAAATACTCAACTTTGGTCTGTCCAGGGGATGGCGCAGCTGTGCCTATAACGCCACAAAAAATCGAACCTTTTGTGAATACTTTTATAATGAACAAAATAATATTATTTGTTATTATTATGTGTTGGTAAGATGAATGTCATTCTATAATATAGAAATATCAGAAAGTCATAGTATTTTAACTACGTGAATGAATTAAAGTGTTTGAATTTCCAAGATGAAAATAAAAGATTTCCGAGAATTTTTTTGAAAAACACTATTCATCGATTTTTGCTTGGGAATTATTTTTAAACTTCCGAGAAATCCGTAACGTTATAATATCAAGGTGAGATGGATTATGTAATAATAATCTAAGTATGGAAAATGCAATATTTCGCATGCGGACTTAATTAGAGAACGTTAGGAATATTGAGCGTTAAGAAGAGATTATATTGATCGTATGATACTTAAGTATTGTACGAGGTATTGAATACAAGTATAATATAAAGTATTATATGAGTATGTATGGAGAATAGAATAACATATATTACGAAATAATATATGAGCTAGAATACAAGGATTATACGTATAATATATGTAATAAGGCTTTTAGCCAATTATGTGGGACTTGTAAGATTATTAGCATATTGGTAGAATCCAATAAGAATTAAGGTGCAAGCCCAAGTGATTATTAATGCAAGCCCAAAGTTACGTTAAGTTAAGTTAATTAGACTTAAGCCCAATGTAATGATCCAATGGGTAAAATGTTAATTAGACTTGTCATATGTTTGCCATATGAAGTTAGTATGTTTGATAAGATGTGAAAATATTGATTAAAGGACTTAAATCTATAATAAGTCATAAGAAATGAAGAACTTGTAGTTTATAAGTTATTAAGTCATGAACTTCTGAAGAATAAGACAAAACCTAACTTGAAAATAAGTCGATGTAATAAGTAGTTTAAAATGTTCATATGATGGTTACAATCCATTTAGAACGTTGATCAAATCGTTAGTAATGAAGTTTCGCCGGAATTCACACGATTGGACGATGATCGTTGAATTCGTGAAATTCTTGGAATAGAAGTCAAATTTTGTGTTTGAACTCAGAAATATTGGTTTTCGATGGAGACAAGTCATATTTGGCATTATAGAGTTGCGGACTCAAAAATGACCGGATTCGGACTTCAAACGAAGAAATTGAACGTTCACGATCGTTAATCGTTTTTGTTAAAAATGAACTAATAGGTAAATTTTTAGCAAACGATGTCAAATAGATAAAATTCTTGCATGAACGCGTAGAGTATGTAATTTGTGAACCGTGTACTTTTGAACGAGCCAATTCGGACTTATAACGAAGAAGTTATGCGTCCGGGAATTTCGCAAAGTTAAAAGTCTGTAAAATTTTTACAGTGCACGTTTGGGCGCCGTAGCGCCAACCCAAAATATATTGGTGGCGCTTCTGATATATATATAGTCTGCGTACCCTCTCTCAAGTTTCAAGCCACAGCATGACATGTAGCACATAGACTCGCGTTCTGCAATACAGTTCGATCTTTAACCATCATGATGGCCATTGCATGTGACATAGAAAGGAAGGAAGGTATGGCTTGCAAATTTCTTATGGGTTTCTAAAGTTTATAAGTATGAAATGAATGATAACTCTTTAGTAATGAACTAAGGAACTAAATGAAGTGTTGTAAGTTATTGTTAAACCTTAATTCTGTTGTCTAAAGGTTGAAGATAAGTAATCAAACATGAACGTAATGTGAATGTAAGAATGACATAACGAATTGCCGGAACCAATAATAACAAATATAAGTCATAATTAGATTGAGAAGAAGGGTAAGATTTATTAGGAACCATGTATGTTCATTCATGACCTAATGTGTTATGTGATGTTATCATCTACTGTAGAGACTTAAAAACTTAAACGAGAACGTGGTATAACTGTAGCAGACGCTAAAGGCAAGTATTCTGACCCTTGTTCCAGTTCAATCTGGACAAGCTTTATAATTCATGTATCCTTACGCATGAAGTCTTTTATGATGAAGTCAAAGCCAATTCTTTCGGCTAGACTTATATTATGTTTCTATCAAGCATGGTCAATGTTTACCAAGCTATATTGGTGTGGTTTTCAAACGAAGATTGAGTATGCTAAAAATGTTTTGTTGTCAAACGACATGCACGTGAGGTTGCCACAACTTAAACGTACATACGTTTAATGAATGTAGTGTTTATCAACATAAAGTACTATAAGCTGATCACCTAGACGTGCTCGTAAGAAATGTTGGACTTGTGGACTTAGTGTCGGGATGTCCTTTTCAAAAGAACTTATGAAATGCTCAAGGTCTTGGACCAGAATTGATGTTTTACTGAATATTGTTAATGTAAAACATTTTGAAGGAAAAGAAGTGCTATTTTGAATTATCGATAGTACTTCGTAACTATTGTTCAGTTATTGAAGATATACGATTCCTATGTTTCAAGCACGTTGTTTATTAGAATTGTTGTACTTGCTGAGCTAGTCATGCTCATTCTTGCTTGAACCATATGAAAACAGCTAAGATCGAATGGACCAAAGGCTCCGGCAAGGATAAAGGCAAGGCGAAGACGAACCCGTAGAATACTTATGTAATAGTATAGGGTGAATGATTGTAATATATTTGATATTATGACAAGAACAATGTAATGGTTATAAAGAACCTAGGGGAATGTTAATATTATTTGGAATATATAGAAGACATATTCGTTCCTTTGAGACTTTTCAATTGAATGTATGTGTGAATGTAGTACTGTGTAGCACCATCTGTCGGGTTGGAAGATACCAAGATTTTGGGGCGTCACAGGTTGGCATCAGAGCATTAGGTTATAAAACTTAAGGAGGGAATTAAAAACCTTAAGTCATAACCTTAAGAGAAGTCAAAGAAGTAAAAGAAGAAAATAACCTTAAAAAAATGCATTATGTTTATGTTATGTGTTTTTATTATTATACTGACGTGTACTAATCAACTTAATTGTTTTGTGTAGATGTCAGGAGTAAATGGAATGTAGTTAGATGTGTAAGAAGTTAGTGAAGAGTCGGTTAACCAAATAGAGGTTATACCGAACCCCATAGCGGCAGAGCCTGAGATAATTGTTATTGAGTCTAGAGACTCAGAGGATCCTGACCTCATGCCAGTATTCGATGGTATGATAGAAGAGGAGGTGTTGGTAGTGTCCTCCCACCCGGTAGCTATAGCAGCAGAGATGCCTCCTAGGGAGTCAATGATGTCATTGTTTATGTCAGTATTGGATAGAAATATCCATTACTGTCAGGAGGTTAAGGAGCTGAAGGCAGAGATCCAGGTTGTTATAGAAGATAAGACAGACGTGGAGTCCATGTGGGAACAGGAGCACGATGAGAGGATTTTGACCAAGGACAAAGTCCATGAGCTGAAACATTAGGTTTTTGAGCTCAAGGAGGAGCTAAAGACCAAACAACAGAAGATATGGAAAATGTCCTATATTCATAGGAGTTCTCATATAGATTTCCAGCAGCAGGTAGCTGGTTATCCTGTAGAGGCAGGGCAGACGTGGCATACTATTAGCCGTGATATTATTACCGGTCTTGCTAAGGCAGATGTAATCTAGTAGTAGCTAGAGTAGTTTAGGTATGTAAATATTTTGTATTTAGTAGTGACGTAAAATCGTCTTTTGTATAGGAAAGGGTAGTTTTTTTGTAAATCCCAATTTTTGGAAAGCAATAGCGGGAAAGTAATGTAATCAGCTTAGGCTGTGTAATGTAACTGATGTAGTATTATACTACAATGACTGAATGAATATAAGCCTTTTTATTGAACATAATGAGCAATGGATGTTGAAGTTATTGTTTAAAATCGAATAATAATTAATAAAGAAAGGAATAATAACGAAATGGGTTGTTTATTGTATCAGCAAAATGCCGCCGAGAAGAGTACAACGTAATCAAGGAGCTAATGTAAATCAACCGGAGGGAGGTACGGTTAATCCTATGCAGGAGTTTGTTAATCTCTTAACAACCACATTTAATAGAACTAGGGCTAATATCCCCGTAAATTCAGGAGTGGCATGAGTTACTACCTTTAAGGATTTTAAGAGTGTGGGTCCGCTGGAGTTGAAAGGAACTACGGACCCTATCGAAGCCCAAATGTGGGTGAAAGAAATAGAGAAGGCATTTGTGATAGCAAATGTCGACGAGGTCCAGAAGGTTGACTTTGCAACTTATATGATGAAGGGAGAGGCTAACTTTTGGTGGGAAGCCAATCAGGCTAGGGCTGGGATCGAGAATCTAACGTGGGTGACGTTCAAGGAGATATTCTTCGAGAACTACTTTCCCACGAGCATGCAAGGAAGGATGGAGATGCGGTTTCTCGAGTTGAAACAAGGGGACATGACGGTTCCACAATTTGCCACCAAGTTTAATGAACTGGCAAGGTTCGTCTACACCAAGTGGACACCGAGGTTAGGATGGCGCGACTGTTCGAGCAGGGCTTAAAACCCTGGCTCTATAAATGTATTTCTGTGTTCCAGAGTACTTCATTTAGAATCATTTTAGAGAAGGCGATAATCGCCGAAGGTGGTAGCGAGGCGTTAAGCCAATACCACAAGGATAAGAAAAATAAAGGGAAAGTGGATTGGGGGGGTGAAGGTCGAAGGAGCCAGCGGTAGTTGCGAGGGACAGAAGAGGAAAATGTTCACCTTTTGGAATACCGGAGTGAATCAAGGAGACCCAAGGAGGAGGATGGAGGCCTGCAAGACCTGTGGGAAGACTCATTTAGGAGTCTGTCTCAAGGGGAAGGGCACATTTCGCCTAACTGTCCAAGTCCGAAAAATAACCATGGATGCTTTGTGTGTGGGTCAACTGACCACATGGCAAAGAACTGCCTGAAGAAGGGGACAGATGGGAACTGGGGCACTAATGGCGGTAAGTTAGCTATTAGTGGTCCAGCACAGCCGGGTAGGCCGATGGGCCGTACCTTTAACATGATAGTCTAAGATGCGGTTACATCAGGGGACGTCGTCTCAGGTATTATTTCGATCAACGATATCAATGCTTACGTGCTGTTTGATTCGGATGCTACTTGTTCGTTTATAACATGTGATTTTGCTAGACGATTAGGATTACTTTCCGAAAAGTTGCCTATACCTTTAAATATTAAGTTAGCAAACGAAGAAATAATTCTTGTTGAAGATGTTCATAGGAGTTGTTGCGTAGATATACGGGGTTGTAAATTATCCGTATATTTGATACCGATAAAGTTAGGAGAATTAGATGTAATTCTCGGAATGGATTGGTTAATTAAACATGGGGCAATTATAGATTGTCAGAAGAAATGTGTGAACCGTAGAATGTTAACACAACCACGGGTAGTATTTTACGGGAATAGATCGCCGTAACTTTCGTGTTGTCTAACCATGATACAAACTAGGAAATTATTGAAGAAGGGATGTCTATTACAAACTCTGTCCCACCGGATAGTGAGACAGAGTTTGTAATAGACATTGTGCCAGGAGCGACACCAGTTTTCGGGGCACCGTATCGTATGGCGCCAGTGGAGATGAAGGAGTTAATGGTGCAGTTACAAGAACTATTGGACAGGAAGTATATTCAACCGAGTATTTTTCTAAAATAGATTTAAGAACGGGGTATCATCAGTTGAAGGTTAGGAAGGAGGATGTAACAAAGACAGCATTCAGGACTGGTTATGATCATTACGAGTTCTTGGTGAGGTCGTTTGGGTTGACAAATGCACCAGCTGCATTTATGGATATGATGAACAGAGTGTTCAAACAATATTTGGACAAGTTCATAGTGGTGTTTATAGATGATATTCTAGTCTATTCTAAGATGCCAGAAGATCATGCTGAACACCTAAGATTAGTGTTGGAGACACTTAGGAAGGAGAAGTTGTAAGCGAAGTTCACTAAGTGTGAATTTTAGTTAGAGAAGGTGCAGTTTTTAGGTCATGTCATTGACCATGAGGGGATTTCAGTAGATCCAGCAAAGGTGGAAGCCGTGATGAATTGGGAACAACCAAAAATACCGACTGAGGTGCGGAGTTTCCTAGGGTTAGCGGGTTACTATCGGAGATTCATCTAGGATTTTTCAAAGATAGCTACTCCATTGACTAACTTGACGAGGAAGACGGTGAAATACGCTTGGACTGACAAATGTGAGGACAGTTTTCAAGAACTGAAGAAGAGGCTGAGTGAAGCGCCTGTTTTGTCATTACTCGATGACACAAGAAATTTTGTAGTTTATAGTGATGCTTCGCATAGAGGACTTGGTTGCGTGCTCATGCAACATGGCAAGGTCATTGCGTATGCATCTAGGCAGTTGAATGATTATGAGAATGTTTTCCCTACTCATGATTTGGAACTGGCCGCAGTAGTTTTTGCTCTAAAGATACGGAGACATTATCTTTATGGAGAAAAATGTGAGATATACATGAACCACAAGAGTCTAAAATATATCTTCACACAGAAGGAGTTGAATATAAGGCAGAGGAGATGGCTGGAGTTGGTAAAGGATTACGACTATGAAATCCTGTATCACCCTGGAAAAGCCAATGTAGTTGCCGACGTCTTAAGTAGGAAGGGTCGAGAAAAGTTGTCTTTGTTAACGGCTCAAACTGAGTTAATAACAGAGATGACTAGGATGGAATTGGAAGTGAAGTTGCCGAGTGAAGCAGAACAAATACTATTTGCGACGAAGATGCAATCTACCATCGAAGAGAGAGTTCAGGAGGTTCAACTCAAAACAGATGAGTGTGACCGGATAAAGGAGCAGCTAACCAATGAAAAAGATACTAAGTACAGTCTTGATAATGAGGGATTATTAAGATTTGAAGGAAGAATTTGGGTTTCGAATGTGACAGAATTAAAGGAGCAGGTGTTACAAGAGGCTCATAGTTCGAGGTTTTTGATTCATCCTGGTAGTACTAAGAAGTATCAAGACCTTCAACAGAGTTTTTGGTGGCCGAACATGAAGATAGAGATAGCAGAGTATGTGAGTAGGTGCTTGACTTGCCAGAAAGTTAAGGCCGAACATCAACGACCAAGTGGCTTGTTACAGTAATTGGAGATTCCAGAGTGGAAGTGGGAGAATATCACGATGGATTTTGTGGTGGGACTTCCAACTACAATGAAAGGGTATGATGCAATTTGGGTAATAGTGGATCGATTGACGAAGTCGGTTCACTTTTTGCCAATTAGGGTCAAGTATAACTTAGACCAATTAGCTAGACTTTATATTAAGGAAATAATTTCCAGACATGGAACACCAGTATTGATTGTGTCAGATCGTGATCCACGATTCACATCGAACTTTTGGAGAAGTGTACAGGAGCAGTTGGGAACACAGTTGAAGCTGAGTATGGCGTATCATCCACAAACTGATGGATAGAGCGAGAGAACAATTCAGACGTTAGAAGATATGTTGAGATCTTGCGTCATGGATTTTAAGGGTAGTTGGGATGATAACCTGCCATTGGTCGAGTTTACGTATAACAATAGTTATCATGCAAGTATAGGTATGCCGCCTTACGAAGCTTTGTATGGGAGGAAATGAAAGAACACCATTGTATTGGGATGAAGTAGGAGAATGCCGAATGCTAGGACCAGAATTGGTGCAGCAAAAAGCGGACATTGTCAAGATGATACAAATGCGTCTCTTAGCAACTCAAGACAGACAGAAGAAATTTACAGATTCGCATCGAGAAAATAAAGAATTTGAAGTAGGTTCTTACGTAATTCTAAAGGTATCTCCCTGGAAAGGAATGATACGCTTTCGAAAGAAGGAAAGTTAAGTTTGAGGTTTATAGGACCTTTTGAAGTATTAAAACGGGTGGGTGAGGTAGCTTATATGATAGCATTACCTCCAGACTTAGAACGAATAATCATGTGTTTCACGTATCCGTGTTACATCCTTATAAGCCGGATTATAAACATGTGATAGAATATGAGCCTATCCATATCGAGAAAGACTTAAAGTACGAAGAAACGCCGATTCAAATTGTTGATAAAAAAGAACAAGTTCTTTAGAACAAAGTCATACCTTCCATGAAGGTGATATGGAAGAACCACGATGCAGAAGAAGCAACGTGGGAATTAGAAGAAAAGATGAAAACGAATTACCCTCATCTATTTGTGTAAAAAAAAAATTATAACGAGATTCTGGGGATAGAATCCTTATAAGGGGGAGAGAGTGTAACGCCCCAGAAAATTGAACCTTTTGTAAATACTTTTATAATAAATAAAATAATATTATTTGTTATTATTATGTGTTAGTAAGATGAATGTTGTTCTATAACCTAGAAATGTCAGAAAGTCGTAGTATTTTAACTACGTGAATGAATTAAAATGTTTGAATTTCTGAGATGAAAATAAAAGCTTTCTAATACTATTCATCGACTTCCGCTCGAGAATTATTTTTGAACTTCCGAGAAATCTGTAACGTTATAATATTAAGGTGAGATGGATTATGTAATAATAATTAGAGAACTTAATATTTCGCATGCGGACTTAATTAGAGAACGTTAGGAATATTGAGCGTTAAGAAGAGATTATATTAATCGTATGATACTTAAGTATTGTACGAGGTATTGAATACAAGTATAATACGAAGTATTATACGAGTATGTATGGAGAGTAGAATAACGTATATTATGAAATAATATACGAGCTTGAATACAAGGATTATACATATAGTATATATAATAAGGCTTTTAGACAATTAAGTGGGACTTGTAGGATTATTAGAATATTGGTAGAATCCAATAAGAATTAAGTTGCAAGCCTAAATGATTATTAATGCAAACCCAAAGTTAGGTTAAGTTAAGTTAATTAGACTTAAGCCCAATATAATGATCTAATGGGTAAAGCATGATCCATGGAGCTAACCATTTTTGATATGGGTTAAACTTGGTGACCAAGAACTTTAAGTGGTGACTAAGAACTTTAAGTGGTGGGCAAGAAAGTGGTGTGGTTGGCAAGTTTACCTAAGAGTTAAGTAGTTAATAGTAAAGAGGTTAATCTAAGGAGGTGGATGTCCTAATGACTCTTATGCCCTAACTTAGAGACTTCTATAAATAGCAAGTTAGATTTTATTATTTTGCTTGTTCATTTTCCTCCAAACTTCAGACAAGTTAAGTAACTTAAGTGTTAGAGAGATTAAGCCAATAATAAGTCAAACTTTCTTTGTTATATTTCCAAGAAGGAGAAATCTAGTCATCAAAGGTAAATGATCTTATGATCTTATATTTTCCATCTCTATCATTGTAAGCTGATAAGAGAAGTGTAACATAATAAGCATGTATGCTAATAACATGTAAGAATTAAATAAGCAATGGACTTAAGCCGAATAAGTTATGAATTCGTAACTTGAACCTAAATAAGTTATGAACCTGTCATATGTTTGCTATATGAAGTTAGTATATTTAATAAGATGTGAAAATGTTGATTAAAGGACTTAAATCTATAATAAGTCATAAGGAATGAAGAACTTGTAGTTTATAAGTTATTAAGTCATGAACTTATGAAGAATAAGTCAAAACCTAACTTGAAAATAAGTTAATGTAATAAGTAGTTTAAAATGTTCATATGATAGTTAGAATCCATTTAGAACGTTGATCAAATCGTTAGTAATGAAGTTTCACCGGAAGTCAAATTTTGTGTTTGAACTCATAAATATTGGTTTTCGATGGAGGCAAGTCATATTTGGCATTATAGAGTTGCGGACTCGAAAATGACCGGATTCCGACTTAGAATGAAGAAACGAGCGTTGAACGTTCACGAATGTTTACTATTTTTGTTAAAAATGAACTAATAGGTGAATTTTTAGGAAACAAAGTCAAACAGATAAAATTCTTGCATGACCGCGTAGAGTATGTAATTTGTGAATTGTAGGCTTTTGAATGAGCCAATTCGGACTTATAACGAAGAAGTTATGCGTTCGGGAATTTCACAAAGTTAAAAGTCTGTAAAAATTTTCTGGTGCACAGAGTTGGTGTCGCGGCGCCAACCCAAGGTATATTGGTGGCGCTGCAGTGCCATATATAGTGCACGTACCTATTGAAGTTTCACGCCACAGCACGACATGTAGCACATAGACTACGCGCCATGATCTTAGAGTCCGGTCTTTAACCACTACTGAAAGTAAGCGTCATTGTATGACATAGAGAAGAAGCAATTAGTGGCATTGCTGCCCCCCTAGGGTTTAAATCGAAAGAAGAAATTTATAAGTATGAAATGAATGATAACTCTTTAGTAATGAACTAAGGAACTTAATGAAGCGTTGTAAGGTATTGTTAAACCTTAATTATGTTGTCTAAAGGTTAAAGATAAGTAATCAAACATGAACGTAATGTGAATGTAAGAATGAAATAACGAAAAGCCAGAACCAATAATAACAAATCTAAGTCATAATTAGATTGAGAAGAAGGGTAAGATTCATTAGGAACCATGTATATTCATTCATGACCTAATGTGTTCTATGATGTTATCATCTATTGTAGAGACTTAAAGACTTAAACGAGAACGTGTTATAACTGTAGCAGACGCTAAAGGAAAGTATTCTAACCCTTGTTCCAATTTAATCTGGACAAGCTTTGTAATTCATGTATCCTTACGCATGAAGTCTTGTATGATGAAGTCAAAGCCAATTCTTTCGGCTAGACTTATATTATGTTTCTATCAAGCATGGTCAATGTTTACAAAGTTATATTGGTGTGGTTTTCAAACGAAGACTGAGTATGCTAAAAATGTTTTGTTGTCAAACGACATGCACATGAGGTTGCCACAACTTAAACGTACATACGTTTAATGAATATAGTGTTGATCAACATAGAGTACTATAGGTTGATCACCTAGACGTGTTCGTAAGAAATGTCAGACTTACGGACTTAGTGTAGGGATGTCATTTTCAAAAGAACTTATGAAATGCTCAATGTCTTGGACCGAAATTGATGTTTTACTGAATATTGTTGTTGTAAAACGTTTTGAAGGAAAAGAAATGCTATTTTGAATTATCGATAGTACTTCGTAACTATTGTTCAGTTATTAAAGATATACGATTCCTATGTTTCAAGCATGTTGTTTATTAGAATTGTTGTACTTGCTGAGCTAGTCATGCTCACTCTTGCTTGAACCGTATGAACACAACTAAGATTGAACGGACCGAAGGCTCCAGTAAGGATAAAGGCAAGGCGAAGACGAACCCGTAGAATACTTATGTAATAGTATAGGGTGAATGATTGCAATATATTTGATATTATGACAAAAACAATGTAATGGTTATAAAGAACCTGGGGGAATGTTAATATTATTTTGAATATATAAAAGACATATTCGTTCTTTTGAGACTTTTCAATTGAATGTATGTGTGAATGGTAGTACCGTGTAGCACCATCTGTCAGGTTGGAAGATACCCGGATTTGGGGGCGTCACAATGCCCATACCAAGCCTAATTCTAGCGCAGATGCGCCTCAGGGCAATGATGCCTGATTATTTTAACTTTGATCTGAACCTTAAAGCATATGTGTAATGAATGTGTAAAGCTATAATACTTGACATAGATGATGTTTAAGCATGAGATCATGTAATGGTTATATAAAACAAAGAGTTATTAAATTTTATTAAAGTTTGTAAAATGTAAGAACGATGTGGATCGCTTATCTATGAACTTTAAATATGTGTTGAACACATAGCGAGTCAAGTGTGTGAATGATATATATGAATGTTGATGTCAAGTATGAGTTGTTAAGGTATACCTATACATACCTAGATATTCTAAGAGTATGATGAGAAATTAAAAGGTAGGTTTTACAAACCTAGTTAGGAAACAATGTAATGTTATTATTATATTAAGAATGTATGAAAGATATGACTAATGGATGTGAATCCATGATTATATAACTGTGTAGGAATACACGAAGTGCAGATAAGCGTTAAATAGTTAAGTAGTAGTTCATAAACTATGAATCAAGCTATGATGAAAAGCTAAAATGAACAACCCTTTTATAGGGGAGTACGCGGAAGCGTTTAGATGTTTGTGCATAATACATGGTACGAAGTGCTGATCACCCTAAGTACAGGGAGTTCCTACAGTATTACTGTTACGGTTAAATTTAAAAGATTACTTGTAACCATGGACATAGTTCGTGGTCTTGTGACCCTCGGTTACATCTCTAAAAAACTTTGAAGAACGACCCTATTATGGGGGAATTATTTTTACGCAATGCATTTAGATGTTTGTGCACAATACATCATACGAAGGGCTTAACACCCTAAGTACGGGAGTCCCTATAGACTAATGACTGTTAAGGTTTAAGTTGAAAGAGTACTTATAACCGTGGACGTAGTTCAAGGTCTTATGACCCCTCAAGATGATTTGGAATCTTTTAAATTCCTGAGTTATTCATACTGCTTTTGTGACAACCCGAGAAATTAGATAATTTATTAAAATCTTAAATGATGGATTTAAGGTCAAATAATAGACCTAGACAGAAAATAAGTGTATGCATTTGATATTTTTAGGAAGGAATTTTGAGGATTTCAAAATTTTGTGAAGGATTGTGGTGAATTATTCAAGATTAAGGGTACATTTGAATATGTTCTGCGATTATGATATTATATGTATACAGTATGTGGTTAAGGGTTAAGGGTTGACCAGATAAATTTTATCAGTGTCGAACCCTAATATTATTAAGAACGACAACGTTCAGTTAGAAAACTCCAACGTCTGATAAGAAACCCTAGAAACCGGATCTGAAACCCTAATTTCAGTTCCGGAAATCCGAAACCCTAATTGGTAATTAGGTAATTTTAATTTTTAATTAGGAAATATTAATCCTAATTTGTTTAAGTCCTAATGTGATTAGGAAATTATAATATAATTAGGAAACTCTAATTATAAATTAAAAATGATAATTTTCATTTTTGAAAACCCTAATCTAGAAATCCTAGAAATGTGATTTTTGTAAAGCTTAGGTTTTAACCCTAAGGGTTAAATCCTAAGGGTTTGATCAAATGACAAATTTAGAATTAAAATGGAAAGCTAAATGACTATAATGCCCTTTAGTATTTTTTATGAAGTTCGTGTGTAGGTTTTGACTCTAGGTGAGTTGTTCACCAAACCTAGCTATAGCATGTGACTTATATCACATTATATCAACCATTTAGCCTATCCAAGTTCATTGCATCAAAGAGATATTAAAGATTAAGTAAGAGAAAGCTCACTTTAGTTTTCAAAATAGCCAAGTCCCTTCTCTCTCTATATTTTCGGATCTTAGATTGAGAAAGTGTGTGAAACAAAGCCAAGATCATGTAATAACAAGCCAAGATCAGATCATCAAGGATCAGTTCTTGAATCAAAGCCAAAATGGTATAAAAACCCTAAATTTTGAAATCCTTAGATCTGATGTTTAATGTTGCGATTTGTTATTTAGAAATGTGTAATACGGTGTTATTTAGTGATCTGGGTTGTTAAATCCCAGATCCATAACATTAGAGTGCACGAATTAGCATTTTTTTGAAATTTGGAAAAAAAATTGGAAACTGGCCTGACAGTCGAATGTCAGAGGCCTTATATCTTTATGTGTTAGATGTTTTGTGTGTTTTATGTTTTGGATATGTTCTATGCCATGTAGGCTTTTATTTGGAACTTGAATCAAGGTTGAATCATGTCTAGATTTCCTGTTAGAAGCAGTCAAACTACGTTGACCAATCATTTAAAATGGGTTTCAGGCAACCCGAAACCCGATCTCTGTCTGCGTTGATTTTGTAAGGCTTTGATCTTGCTGCTGTTATATGTTTTGGCCAAGTTATTGTGTTGTTGTTGTAGGCTGACATGAATACTACATGTTAAAGGCATAAGATCACTCAGATCCGTAACCAAATTTTATAAATTTCTGGTCAAACGTAGTTGACCGAATTGCTTGAAGAATAATATGGAAAACCCAAATTTGTTCAAGAACATGTACCTGATAGGTACTTTGACCGGCCATGATTTCTTTTATATGTTGTTGTTACATTAGATTGGTGATATATTTTTGTACCCTAGTATGACTACTACACGATTGAACCTTAATATTATACAAACTGAGTTCAGAAAGCTAAGATTCAAAGCTTCAAAATAGGTGCCTTGACTGTTCTTCATTTTATGGGTAACCCAGAAAATGAAGAACATGTCTGACAAGGACTTTGATGGTCAATAACTTGTTGTTATGATGCAGGACGACCATGAAACTTGATTGCAGTTCTAGAATTACATAAACACTATAATTACATAAACACTATAATCTGGAAACTTTAACAAGCCCAGAAATAAAACTAGAACATAGATTTGTAACTGGTCAAACCTCATGCCTTGATGACTGACATGAATTTTTGGAAACAACCAAGAACACCTATAGCGATGGTTCTGTCGTTATAGGGCCCATTTAGTGACACTTATTTTCGAAAAATAATTTATTTTAATAACTAAATTGAAATAAATAGTTTTTAATTATTAAAAATACATAATAAATTATGAAAATTTATTTTAAAGCCTAAAAAATAGTCTTTAATTATTTTGAGTATATTTCAAAAATATTTAATAGTTTTGGAATATAAAAGGTATTTATTTATTTAATTATAATATTAAATAAATTATTTGAAAATAGTTATAATTCATGAAAAATTATATTATGGTATTAGAAAATTTTTTTTAAGTTATTTTGATGACTTTTAATATTTTGTGATGAATTTCATTAATAATTTATTATTAATGGTAATTAATTTTTTTAATAAATATATTAAATAAATTATGAAAAAATGGAATTAATGTTTTAAAAATCATATAAGAATGATTTAAGTGTTATAAAAATATTTGAAGTTATAAAATATAACTTTTGATATTTAGTCATGAAAATATTAATATTTTAATATTAATAGCAATTATCGGATAATGGATTTAGTGTTTAAAAATCATATAAATATGATTTTAAAGTATTAAAAATACTTTATGACATTATAAATATATTATAATATTATGTTATGATTTTTATTAATATTTAATATTAAATAAATATTAATGATTAAGGAATTATGTGGTATTTATATTATATAAATATGATATAAGTGATTGAAAAATTATGATAAATAGTAATAATTATCTGAAAATTATTACAAACCTATGAATAATGTTTTAACTGATAAGAAAATTATCTAAGATATTGTTAAGTGTTTAGGCAGAGTTTAATTGAACTTAAACTCGATATTTGTCCGACTAGACCGTCAGGATGATAGAATTGTGTTGGATTCAACTCAGACTTAAATAGTCTGACTTGATGTTAAGTTTTATGTCCTGTGTAGACTGATAGGGTTATGTGTTATATGTTTAGTTTATTCTATGTGTGTGTGTGTGTATATATATATATATATAATAGTATTATATTGTGATGATATTATTCTAATATTGGAGATTTATATTACTAATATTAGGTCTTGGGATAAAGCGATATAAAATTTCGTAGCGGTAATCAACGGTTTAGGCAAGTTTTACTTAACTCTACTAAGAATTGTTTTATTCAGATATGCTTATGGTTAATCATTGCTGATTGCCATTTGGAATTGTACTCTGTACATATTGCATGTATAAGTAAGGTATGAAAGGCTGATCACCTTCATTATCATTTGGTCCAAATATATTTGTTCATGTTTAATACTTGTTAATCAAAAGTTTGTTCGTGCTAATTCACAACTATATTGTGGAATTATAGCCAGCTTATTATTCAGACTCTTTCAATCATGATATATCCTTAAATAATATTTAAACGTACTGGGCAACTTTGGTCCAAATATATCTGAACGCATTTGCCTCATAAAATAATATAAAACTTTTAATAGAAAAGTTTAATAATTGTAGAAAATCTTTGTGGAAAGAAAGTGGTTATAGAATTCAATAACTGAATAAGCGTAAAATCTATTTTGATAGATTGAATAAATAAAGATTAATAAATAAAATTTCGAGGACGAAATTCGTAGGAAGAAAGGGTGAATGTAATGTCCCAAGAGTTTGAGAATCTAGTATATGGCAATGATCCTTAGAGAAATATAATGAACGTATCAAAGAATATGTGATACTCAAATATAATTGAGTCTAAGTAAAGGTTATGAAATAAAACGTATAAGAATTTATTATGAATAATGGTGGAAGTAGGAAATATAAAACCTATATTAAGGTAATGTTTTTTAGTTATCGAACGATAATTTTTTTTAAAGAGATTTGATGAAAACCTTAATAAGGTAGGGTTTCGATGATTCCGATGACTGAATCCTTATAAGGTGGGAAGGATGTGACAACCCAAATTTTCAAAAATTATTAAAATAAGAATTTAATAAATAAGATTCTTATTATGATATGAGAGAGTAATGTATGTTGCATATAAATGTAATATGTTAATTTGTTACGATTGTGAGATCGTAAATAATTAAAATATTTATCAAGTAAAATAAGTATTTTAGTTGAAATATTTATGGATTAAAATAAATATTCAATGGAAATTATTATGGAATAATTTATTTAACTATGATGATATTAAATAAATTGATGATAAATAATTTTATAATTTGTGCAAATTTATTACGTTAATGTGTTGGTGATTTTCTAATTTAATTAGGTAATTAAATTAGAGGATTAATGATTGTTAAATAAAGTTATAATTATATTGGTTAAATAGAAGCTATAATTTTATTAGTAAGGTTTAATTGGATTTATTAATGAATTGAGATTAATTCAATTCAAATAGTTAATGGGTGTGACAAGGGTATCATATGATAAGAAGGATTGTTAAAAAAAATTAAAAAGGATATTGTGGGTGCTAGCCAAACATGGCTTAGTGACCCTTTGTTATTGTAACTGATGAAGCCATAATGTATACGCATTATGTTTATATCAGTTATATGAAGGTTACATGTTTTGTTCCTAAAGCCTAAGAAAAAAAAGAAAACAGAGTGTTGGAGAAGAGAGTTAGAGAGCTTTGAGAGAAATTGAGAGTTCTGTGAAATTGAAGAAGAGGAATTGGAGAATCAAAGAAGGAAGGAATAAGAAAATTATTCAAGCTTTATAGCAAATCAAAGGTAATAATCTAGCCTAAACCTCTAGTTTTTAGATTCTTGAGTTTTGTTGATATCATGGAAGTATGAATTGATGAAGAAATCAATTAGGGTTATGTCAAGTGTTGAAAAATCTGATATTTTCATTCATATGTGAAATTTGAGTAACACAAATTAAAGTTTAGAATAATCAAAATTCATGAATATAGGTTGAATGATGAAGAATTTGAGTTTTTTTTTTTGCTAAATTTTGTTTTGTATTAAAGGAACCAAATTACAAAGCCAAGGGGCATACCCCAGAAATATAGCTACATCATCTATGGACATGCCTAAGATGAGGAAGCTATACAAGGAAACTATACCAGAAACCAACTAGCTAATTATAAGTCGATTACAAAAATATTGACTATTTGTAGTTAGAAAGGAAAACATGTAGATAATCTAATCTTGATGTTTGCAGAAAAGTCCATCCCCATTCATACCCAGTGGCAACACTATCCCTTTAAAGGCCAAAAAATAGTAACATCTGGTCCCTAAGAGCCAAAAAACCGAGAATCCCAGCCAAAAGCATAAGCCAAAAGAACCAGCTAACAGAAGTACGAGGTTCGGAACATCAAACCTCAACTGCCTAAGCAACAAAAACCATTGCCCAGCAGCAACTTAAGGCCAGAAGCCCATCCCATCAAAAGAAACAGCAACAAATGAAACAGATGATGATGACCAGCAGCGGGTATACTTAACAGTAGCAGGCATACTTGATAAAACAGGACACACCAGCTAATCCCGCCCCAAACAGTCAAACCAGAGTTGAAACTACAGAAATCACTTGCAAGATGCCCAACAAAAACTTAGGAGCGGTAGGAGCTCAGCCACAACAGTCAAAAACAGAAATCCATATCGAACAGCCCATGATTAGAGATAAAACCCATCAGCATTAGCAAAATAATGAACAGAGAACCAGCTCAAAAATAGCCCTACATGAACAGCGGCAAATTGCAGCATTGCAATACTTCAAAACAATATCGAAATGGTTGAGAAACGAATTTGTAGTGAAAGAATTCACTAAATTGTCAAAACATGAAAATTAGTATGAACATGAGTTTTAAATTCATAATTGGGTTAGTTAATGTTTATGTTAATTGTTGGGTATTTGGTATGTTGTAGTTTTATGAGTTACAAACCCATAGAATCAAAAATGAACTAATTTGAATGAGTATAACTCATGTTATGATGTTGGAAGGAGTTTTGGTCTATGAAATTGCGAGGAGCAGAGCCTGAGGGGCTGTTATGTGACCTGGGTGTAGCTCCGCTGCGCCCAAGGTTATTTAGGGCGCAGCTGTGCCAGACATCAGTGTCTGGTGCACTGTTGTGACCTGCTATAGTAAATTAGGCATAACATTTTTATACGAACTCCGATTGAGGTGATTCAAGATGATACGGAACGGGGACGAATAGACCTACAACTATTGTGCTTTAGGTGTTTAAATTTGAGGTCATTATGAAGGGTCAAAATAGTCATCTTTGTGATTGTTACGTATTCAGAGGCGATCGAAGGGTGTTGAATGAGCACATACGCAAGTATAGTGCTCTTAACGATGGAATATGTTATTCTAAGTCATGTAACATGAAAAATGCATGATATTATATATGACATATAAGATTTCCTTGCTCATAATAGAAAGCATTAACATGACTTAGTATGTGTTTTGAAAAGAAACTTAAAGATTTTGAAAACAAACCTAGTGGAAACTTATGTTCTATAATTTTTGAACTTAGTGGTTTATAAACATGATTGATTTCAAATATAAATGAGCATGATATTGTGTTTGTAGTGTCTTTGTTCATGATTAAACCTGTCAGACTTTTTGATTAGAGAAATTTCAAGAAAAGCTTAGTATAATAAACTAATGGAGAATGCTATAAGATATAGTTTCTGAACTTGAAAAGATGTTCATGTGACATGATAAAATGATTTCAAAGACAAACTCCATTATCTTTTGTAAACTAAGTATTAAAACATGAAGTTGTTATATTTTGATGTAGAGAGAAATATGTATAAATATGACATATGTTTCAAAGTTGCCTTGCATGATTAGGTTGTCATGATATGGATTTAAAGAAAAGAAACTTAGACGTTTTGAAAACATTATTTATGAGCATTATGTTGTCTAAACTTCTGAACTTGTAGGATGACATACTAGTAACTTTTGCGCCTTTAAACATGGCCTATATGTGCAAACGTGATAGGACTTTTATGCCTCTAGGCATGATGGGTACGTGCACACTACTAGATAGACATACTATGAACTATACATGTCTTAAAGTAAGATTTCAAGTCATAAACCATGCTAGTTATATGATTACATATAAGTATGTATAATGAAAGTTGTTTAACCTTGTTGGTGGTCATATAGTTAGGCCCTTGTTGTATGAACTTACCTAGCCGTGAAATAAATGACAATAAAGCTATAAAGTGTAAAATAACTTAAGGTAAATAAAAGAGGCACCAAACTTGGTCTAAGACCTCATAACATGTGGGTAAGATACGTGTTAACAGTTATGCATGCTAAGAACTAAGATGAAACCAGAAAATACTCAACTTCTATCATGCCAGGGGATGGTGCAACTGCGCCCATCCTGTGCTAATTCTAGCCATAGCATTCTTGCCAGAGCGATGATGCTGATTATTTTAACTTTGATCTGAACCTTAAAGCATATGTGTAATGAATGTCTAAAGCTATAATACTTGACATAGATGATGTTTAAACATGAGATCATGTAATGGTTATATAAAATACAAAGTTGTTAAATTTTATTAAAGTTTGTAAAATGTAAGAACGATGTAGATCGCGTATATATGAACTTTAAATATGTGTCGAACACATAGCGAGTCAAGTGTGTGAATGATATATATGAATGTTGATGTCAAGTATGAGTGGTTAAGGTATACCTATACATACCTAGCTATTCTAAGAGTATTATGAGAAATTAAAAAGTAGGTTTTACAAACATAGTTAGGAAATAATGTAACGTTACTATTATATTAAGAATGTATGAAATATATGACTAATGGATGTGAATCCATGATTATATAACTGTGTAGGAATACACGAAGTGCAGATAAGCGTTAAGCAGTTAAGTCATAGTTCATAAACTATGAATCAAACAAGTCTTTCAGTTCCTATTTGCTATGTGAACTTGATGATGAAATGTTTTAAATCTTTATTGCAAATAGCATGATGTGTTATATATATGTTGAAAGCATGAAACGTTAAAGTAAATTTATGACTACGTTAATTGAGTAATGAATGTTGATTGAGTGAGGAACTCAATCTTTATACTTGTTATATGAACTGCAGCATGTATGTTATGTTAGTCCAATGTTTATGAGATGTATGATAAGCATGCTATTATATGTTACGTGATGCATTAAAACTGTTAGATTTTGCTGGGCTATCGAGCTCAACCTTGAAAATAACCACTTTTGCAGGTTAAAGATTCAAGGTAAAGTTATGTGCTACTTGAAAGACATGAATCATATGTTATACTTCAAGATTTATACACTTTGGCTGAGTTATTATTATTTTAACCATGTTTAAGGTTCTGAATAATGTATTTATGTTGAATTGTAATATCATTTTGCGATGTAAACTCTTGTAGTATTAAAATGATTATGAGATGTTTAAATGTAAAGGTTGAAAGTTTTGGGAACGAGAATAGTTTGTAATAGAAAATTTTATTTATTCCGCAAATTTCAATGGTTGTATTATCGTTTAATAATGTAAAATTAGAGGTTGAATGCATTGTTAACGACCGAAGTCGAGAATTAAATTATTTAAATTTTGGGGTCGTTACAGCTTATGTTTGTGAATTGTATGCATGGGAATATCCTACAGAACAGTGTGCCATTAACCCAAAGAAGATGCAGTTTGTGGAGGACGGCTATAATAGAATTCAAGTAGAAATCGATGCGAATGCCTATAATCCAGGGAATATGAATCATCCTATTTTTTCATGGAGCAATAACCAAAATTAGCACGCTCCACGACCATCTTATCCCCCTGGGTTTCAAAATTAGCATCAACAGCCGGCTCCACAGCATAAGAAAAAGTCAGATTTGGAAGAGCTGTTATTGAAGTACATATCCAGTAATGAGGCAGCAATGAAAACGCAGGCGGCGACGATTAAGAATTTAGAAAATAAGATGGGACAACTTGCATTGGCACTTAATAACAGGCCTTAAGGGACTCTACCTTGTGACACTGAAAAAAATCCGAGGGGAAATCATGAACAATGTTAAGCAATTACTCTTAGAAGTGGAAAACATCTTGAGGGACAAAATACAGAAAATTTACCTAAGAAAGATGTGAAAGAAGGTGAAGATAAAGTAGTGGAGGAAAAACAGGGTGAAGACAAGCATGTGGACAAGAGTAAGACAGATGTTGAGCCAGTTGTTTATCCTCCACCACCATTCCAGTAAAGAGTTCGGAAATAAAAATTAGATAAGCAGTTCTCGAAGTTTTTGGAAGTTTTCAAGAAACTTCATATCAACATTCCTTTCGCAGAAGCCCTAGAGAAAATGCCAACTTGCACTAAATTCATGAAGGGTATTCTGTCGAGGAAGAAGAAATTAGAGGACTACAAGACTATAGCATTAACAGAGGAAAGCAGTGCAGTTTTACAGAGAAAGTTACCTCTAAAGTTGAAAGATCTGGCGAGTGTGAACCTCATGGCTTTGTCAGTATATACTCAAATTGACTGATTATTTCTTTTAAAAAAAATATCCTGCTGAATTTATAACTTAGATAAAATACATGGTGTTAAAGAATTATCTTAAGATAATGTAAATAATCAAATTTTAATTATTAAGATAATTAAATAGCTTATGCGAGTAATTAAAGTAAAGTAAGTAATAAAATGAACACCAAGATTTTTTATGTGGTTAAGCTATTACCCTCTATAATAATAGCCTAGTCCACGTCCAATGCCAACTAGTATTGGAGACTCACTTTATTTATTTCTTTATAAATAAACACTGATTACAAAACAGATTCTTACAATAATTAATAAAAAATAATTTCTCTTGAGCGCTCTTGCTCCTTATGCACCTATGCACTCTTCAAGCACCTTAGCTTCCTTGAACCTGTTTGTAGACCTTTTTCTAATCCACTAGGATTAACACCTTTAGACTACACTTAGTCTAGACAAAAAATTTAAATACAAATATAGAGGTCTATGATCAATGCAAGAATAATCAATTTAACAATTTAAAGGCTCAACTAAATGCAATAATCAATTAGCCAAGAAAGATAATCAATTAAATCTTACCAATTACCAGCTAAAAGAATATCAGAACTATAATTGCTCAACTGATCAATAGTTGCACCAATAAAAATAAGTTGCTCGGTAATATCAATAATTAGTGAAAATAGTATTTCGTAAGTTGTATCTTATTCCATACGAGAAATCCGAATTATATATCCCATAAAGTTACCATTAATAACAAAGATTACTTCTGTTTCCATTATACCACAAAAACTGGCTTATTAATATATTACAGATAATGGAACAACCTCCAACAGTAAGGAATGAAACAACCCACAACAGTAGAGAATGGATATTTATACAGTTAACAACTCAATCCTATACTGTTGGGATAAATATAAAGACCCTTTAAAAGATAACCCACTTAGATAACAAATTTGACTTTATCTCTCTTATCTCATAAAGTGGCGTGTAACACAAAAAGTGGAGTGTTAAAAGACTTTTCCAATTAATCAAGGTCTTATAGTTCCAAGGATATCCATAATAACTTTTACTTGAAAACTGCACACAATCATCATATCATAACTGGTGTGTAGCTACTTTTTAGCTTCTAGGCATGCACACTTAATACATATATCCACGTATATGCAGTCAATTGAATTCAGAATATAACCCAAGGATATCAAATACCAATTTATAATAGCTTGCATACGAAACATATATCAAGTAAAAAAAATATAAAGACATACACACGTAACATATATCAAGTAACGTTTTATAAAATAATGCTTAAAAAATCTTTGTACTTGATAACATATATTTAATCTAATCTCAAGTATTTATTTTAATATTAGAAAAACCTTTTTCAAAACTTTTCATTTAAGACATATAAGATTAAATGAAAAATCAATTGTTATGCAATTGACCTTACACTTGGTTTTCCTAGTAAAGAAAAACTTCTTCAATCACTTGAAAATCCCACCAATGTTCTTTATCACCATATACCTAAAATGCCATCAAACAATTTAGTATATGAACAATTCATCATCAAAACTCAAGGATGGAATATGACTAAGTCAACATTTTCCCTTCTTTTTGATGATGACAACCAAAAAATTTATTCCCATTAGCTCCCCCTAAAACCATGCATACAATATAATTAGCTCCCCCTAAATCATGCAATTCTATATAATCATTTCAGGAAACTCAACAAAATATTAATCTAACTGAAATCCAATTTTCAGTTTATCCTGAAATTTTAAACAACCTGCTACCTGCATTCATGTTAGTTCAACATACACCAAATATTAACTGCTAACATATTAGATATCATTCAAAATAATAAGTCTATGAAGCAACAAACCAAAAACCAACATAATAATAAGTCTTTTCAGTCTACCAAAACCCAAAAATAATAAAATAAAGTTTAAACTTCTCCCCTTTTGTCATCAAACAAAAAAGGAAATAATGCCATCAGTCAAGATCTACCACTGCTGCGCGCTGAGTATCCCTCTTTGTGAAATAAGGGTGATGATTGGCCATGGTGAATCTTTTTATCAAGGGAAAGATCAGCAACAAATTGTGGAGGACGGGGAATGAAAGTCGCATGTGGCATTGGCACATCAAGAAAATCACCCATATATTCGGCTAGCCAATTACAATGAATCCATTCCATAACAGAAGAGTTCCTACGCTGCATATGTAACTTCGAGCCTACGTCATTGAAACGTAGAGCCATGAACTCAGCCAACTCACCAACCTGATTGCTAACAAATTTGATCTCCTAACTCAATTGACAAGCATTCTAGTTGAGTGTCCGTTGCATGACCTCTACTAAAGTAGTGGTTTATAATTTAAACCTTGCTTGTAAGTCAATAAACTCATCCTCAATGTTTTGATAAAGTTTGTTAATCTCAGGCGCACCCAAAGGCAGTTTGCCTTTCTCCAACATAGACATACGATTGTTGAGACCAGACATCTTAAGTTGCATTTTTTCTTGATTAACAATAATGACTTTCAACATGTCAACAATCTTAGAAGGAGACTGAGTAGGTTGCAAAACAGGGGAAGATGGAATTGATATGGGAGGGATAGGATTATTAGAAGTGAGACGAATAAACTGACCATAAGTTAAAGCAATACGAGACAGTTTTAGAGTACCAACACTAATGGAATCAGATAAAGCAACAAAAATTTCATTTTCAAAGGAAATTTTAAAATGATTAGAAAGCGTGGTGAGACTGGCACTATAAGGCAGACACATTTTTGTTTTTTCCAAACAACTCATCATTTGATGTAGCAACATTTGAGATAGATTAAAAGACACACTTGTCAAAATCATACTAGCTATTAAAAAATCCTGATAGGTAAAATCTGCACCTCCACCCAAGCGAGGCAAAAGATTATACCTAACCAGATGATGAAGTACACATGCAAGAGGAGAAACATCTACCGTTTTTGGAGTAAAAACATCATTAATCAGAGAACACAACACTAGAAGGAATATATGCATTCTATCGCTAGTTCGCCTCAAATTCCAATCACCAGTGTACAACACAAACCTCGTTATCATACAATCTTGACTAAACCAAAATTGGAAATAATATGAGGATGAACAAGGACCTTCGACTTTCTCGACTTGTTCATTCTGAATCAACAAAACTTCGATCTAAACCCAAATTATATATATATATATATATATATATATATATATAATTACGAATAAAACTTACAGGGCTGTTGTTTGGAAAAACTATCATCTGACCATTCGTGAATGGAATGTAGAGAATGCTACCAAAATCCATGACAGTGAAATATAGTGATTTTCCTTTAACAAAAGTTGTGTAAAAATCCCCACGACACTCCAGATTAGTATAAAACTGTTGAACTAGTCTAGGATATGCAACCGAGGGAGGAAAAATCATGGAAGAAATACCACATGATTTAAACAAATTTTTTAGAGGAGACGTCTGATAGCAGATTTGATCAATGGATTTTTCATAAACAAATTATTTTGGGAAAACAATAGTCTTAAACCGTACCTCATAAGCATTGCTACGAAAGAAATTTTTAGGAAGATCAGATGTGAGGATAGGGTTTACCGAATCCGATGGTGGTGTAAACTCAGGCTTACACGATGGGATCATTGACTTCCGTCGTCGAGAGGGTCCTGGTGATTTCAGCAAGGATGGATTGAAGTATGATTCATCAGAAGATGAAGAGTCCAAAGACTACGTTTCCACAGACACAACCTTCTTCATTTTTCTTTGTTTGCGCGAAGGTCCGGCAGACGATTGAGGAGGTACCGGCATCTGATCGTCGTCAAAATCGATCATCGAACGATTGTGTGTTCGGGTTCTCATGGTGTTTGACATTTGACGATGAGAATAGAGAAGATGAAAGTATAAAGTGAGTTTGAGATGTGAGAATGAAGAGGGTTTCAGAATAAAATAAGAGGAACGGATGCATGTATGTACACCCCTACACACTTACGTTTCCCAAGAAACCCCAGCCGTCCTGTCTTTTCTATTTTCAAAAACTTGTTATGATAGATACTTAGAATATCACGTCCATGAATTAAGGAATTAAGGGGCATCCGAAAAATCATACTATCAATTATCCTAAATTTTAACAGTTAATAAGATAAGCATGCAGAATAGGATAAAATAAAGATAATGCAGATCAAAAAAATCAAAGAGAGGTATGCAATACACATTCTAAGTTCTCTTCGCAACATACAAAATCTTTCTTCATTTAACGATTTAGTAAAAATATCTGCGATTTGATTTTCAGTAGGAATAAAAATTAATTTAATTAAGCCTTTTGACACACTATCTCTTAAAAAATGATGTCTTACTTCTATGTTTTTTGTACGTGAGTGTAACACAGGATTTTTAGAAATATTTATAGCACTAGAATTATCACAATATATGGGCACACATTCATATAATATATCAAAATCACATAGGGTTTTCCTCATCCATAAAATCTGAGAATAACAACTTTCTGCAGCTAGGTATTCACCCTAAGTAGTTGACAGAACCACTGAGGTTTGCTTTTTAATATGCCATGATACGAGACTTTGTCCCAAGAAAGTACACGCACCACTCGTACTTTTTCTATCAAAATGACACCCTGCATAGTCAGCATCTCAATAACCTATTAGTTCAAAGTGATTGCAAATTGGATAAAATAACCCTAAGTTAATAGTCCCACTTAAATATTTCAAAATTCTTTTAACAACATTTAAGTGTGATTCTTTGGGTTTAGCCTGAAATCTTGCACACAAACAAACACTATACATTATATCGGGTCTAGAAGCAGTTACGTATAATAAACATCCAATCATACCTCGATATTTTGTTATATCAACATCAATACCTTTGTCATCAGTGGTAAGCTTTATTGATGTGCTCATTGGTGTACCTTTTGAGTTATATCCTTTAAAGCCAAATCTCTTAAGTAATTCTTTTGTGTATTTGGTTTGATGGATATAAATTCCTTCCTTCGTTTGCTTGATTTGAAGTCCCAAAAAGTAATTAAGCTCTCCCATTAAGCTCATGTCAAATTCTTTATGCATACAATTGGAAAACCACTCACACAGAAGATCATTAGTATCACCAAATATTATATCATCTACATATATTTTAACAATAATGATATCTATATTTTTATGCTTAATAAATAATGTAGAATCTATTTTACCTCTAATAAAACCATTTGAAAGTAAATATTTACTCAACCTTTCGTACTAATCCCTTGGAGCTTGCTTTAACCCATAGAGAGCTTTCTTTAACTTGTAAACATGGTTTGGATACTTCTCATGTTTAAATCCAGGAGGTTGCTTTACATAAACCTCTTCATTGATGTATTCGTTGAGGAAGGCACTATTTACGTCCATTTAATAAAGCTTAAACATTTTGTAGCATGCAAAAGCCAACAAAATTCGAATTAATTCCAGCCTTGCTACTGGTGCATAGGTTTTTTCATAGTCGAACACTTCTTGTTGGTTGTATCCTTGAGCTACTAATGTGACGCCCCCAAATTCGGGTTACCTGACTCCCGAGATTGGTGTTCACGATCCACAATATAAATAGCATTTAACTACCCATAATCTATATAGATAGTATCTTACATAAGTTTTTATCAGAGTTTTATAATACATCACCCAGGTTTTCTAACCTTAACTTCACAAACGTACCCTTTAGATATACAAAAAGGGTTTACAAATACAACATCATAAATATGTTAATCATAACTAGTTTATTACAACGCTTTACCTTTATTCTTCGCAAAGACTCTCCACCCACTTACTTCCCCTAATTTGAATGTTTTATTTAGCAAGGGTGAGCAACAAATTTGCCCATGAAGTTAATACATACAATAAATGTATAAGTATTCAAATCACCGGACTATCTATTTTGATAGAATGAAACCAAAGTTCGGGAACTTTGAAATAGTGAACAAATGGTTATTCAATAACAAGTCTTCTCGTATTCTATATCGCATAATAATGTAATGATGAAAGGGTACAACGCTTTCAAGGTTCTACGATATATTCAATTGAATAATCAAGAATTAATTCTATGAATTTGCAAAGTGGATTGTTTTTCCAGATTTATACTGAGTGATCACACAAGATCTTTGAACTTCTCTTCTCGAGTAACTATCAAAGTTATACTTTGATATACCCAGTGTATCGATAACCGTAAAAAGATTAAATCATACCCTCTCGCAAGTATATAACAAGTGATCGACTTTTATTATACCCTATATTATGCATAATATTTAAGTCAAGTCACAGCAATGATCGAATATACAATTTAATGATATTCCCTTTTTATAAAAGGTTGTTCTTCTCAGTCTCAGAATCAAGATTTTGATTTAACAACGAAATACTGTGATTTCAAATTCTATTTACTTCTCGATCTTAGCCGAAATAATTGGCATCGATCTATCAATAATAATTGAATTCTCTTCTCGAACTTATCAAGTTCTAACTAATATTCGTCTAGCCAAAATAATTCGCTAAGACATTTCTCAGTATAATTTGACAATAAACAGGAATTTTCTGTATTGTCAATTCTAACTTCTACAGCTATGAATGTCCAACAACAGTTATTCTACAAATATATATTTCTAAATCAATAATTCAATTTGAATTATTAAGCATGCACTAACTGCGAATAATCAACAATAAATTCCCTGGATGTGGTGTAATTAGCAATAATTAACCACTATAATAATTGAATGAATTTAACTCAAGGTTGAGTTAGGAAACTTGCCTCTTCCGCTGATTACAGCTACACAAAATACTTATCTGCTTTCGAAAGACCTATAACCAATAATATCGGTCTTACAATTAGCACAATTATTCATAACACGTAACACTGTAGTTCACAGTCAAACTTCTCCTAGGCACATTACCACATAGCCACATCAGTGTTTATAACCTATATAAATACATAACAAGTCTAACTATATCAGTCTGGTTGGACTTCGGTCCATCCTCGGTGATCTGGTCACCCTATCCGACAATTAACACATTGATTGTCCATTAAACTTGGTCTCTAAGCTTCAATATTAATTTAGATAAGTCAATTATCAATAATAATATTTTTCAGAAGCTTTTACTACTAATCAAACAATTATTATAATTTATAATAATTTTTCAAACACTTAAATCATTTTTAAATGATTTAACTATCAAATAATCTTATCATTATTAATATTTAATAATATTAAAATATTAATAACATACTTGTCAAAATATTAAAGTTATTATCAATAACTTAAAATATTTTTAAATCAACAATATTCCACTTAAATGATTTTTAAAGTAATTAAAATCATTTTTAAATCACCACCATTAATATATAAATATTAATGAAATCATCATCTAAATACTAAAAGTCATTAATTATAACTTAAAATATTTTTAAATTATTTTTCTCACTTGTAAATGATTTTTAAATAAATAAAACCATTTTAATTCATTTATTTAATATCATAATTAAATAAATCAAATATCATTAATATTAATTTATTAATGAAAATTCTCCAAAAATATTAAAAATTATATTTTATAATTTAAAATATTTTCTAACACTTTATTCTCAATTAAAATGATTTTAAATCATTTAAATCATTTTATCTTATTTATTTAATTTAATAATCAAATAAATCTAATATCATTAATATTAAATTATTAATGAAAATTCTCCAAAAATATTAAAAGTTACATTTTATAACTCAAAATATTTTTAAATATATTTTTCTTATTTAAAATGATTTTTCATATTATTAAATCATTTTTCTCTAATTTATTTAATACACTAATTAAATAAATTAAATATCTTTAATATTTAAATAATTATAAATATTAAAGAAAAATATTCCAATTAGTCATAAATTATTTTTCATAATTTAAAATAATTTTTAAAACCATTTTGGTAATTTTTAGAATTTATTTCTATTTTTTTTATTAATTTAGGAAAAATTAGAAAATAATTTAATTAATCCGTCATTAAAAGCCTATAATGCGACACAAAGCGTCATTGTTGGTGTTCTTGAGCTCAAGAACAACGACAATAAACTTATCCACCAATCACCTTTTACCACCTTTTAATCTCAAAGATATTCATGATCTCTAAAACTAAGACATTTCTTATGTAGTTCATATGTAATACTACAAGTATAAACCAACAACTTGTTCAAACAATAACAATACAAAGAAGATCTAGAGCTTGAAAGAAGTCGCTGGACCCATTCGGTTTTTCGTACCTTAGATAGCTTCGAGTTGCTACTTTCAAGCTTAATTTAATCTACGCTCGTTCATAGTTCATGTAGTTTGATGGCTCAAACTTGTATTTCTAGCGTCAAGGTACATTACTAAAGCGAAACACACCTTATAACCAACCGAATCATCAAGAAACACATGGTCAAAGATGGTCGAAAAAATGTTCAAATATTTTCCGGAATTTCCGAAAATCAAAAACAAAACTAGGATGGTTTGGTTTGACCATCTTTCACGATTGATCTGAAGAAGTTATAAGAGTTCTATTGCCCCAGATCTGTAGTACACATAACCAGCTACAAGATGTACTAATACAAAACATCAAACACTAAACATACTGACAGATCCGGTCATTACAAAAGCTTGTCAGACATTGATTTCAACGTTCTGGTCGCCCCGAATTAATTCCGGCCACGGCCAATCAATCTGGTCTTTGACCATTTATAACTCCCGATCCAGACATCATTTAGCAGTAATACCAACTACAGATTAAAGACCTCCTACCAGGCTACAACTTAAAGCTTTTAAATAACAAAAACAACAAACGAGTAACGATCTGTGGCGCCTGACATTAGGTTGTCAGACCACAGATTTTGTTCTTGACAGTTTTTTGAAAAACACCATTTTAAAGCCATTTGATGTTATGGATCCGTGTTATATCAACATAGATCAACTAAAAACATCTTCTAGCAATATCTTAAACACATAAACACAAAAATTTCTCAAGCAACAAAGATCAAAAATAAAAACTTGGTTATACCTTTAGCTTTGAATCTTGATCTAATCCTCCCAATATGTTTATGATTGATCTAAGAGGTGTTTATAGGACTGATCTAGTTGTGATTTTCGGAGCTTTAAGTGAGAGAGAGTTGGTGAGAGCAAATTGTCCAAATGAGAATTTTTATGAACTTTCTCTCTCTTTAACACTTATATATTATACTAAGTTGCTAGATCTCGATCATTTGACGATTTTTGGTCATTTGATTTGTTTGAATTTCTAGAGTCACCAAGTCAAATGGTTAGGTGAACAACTAAAGATTTTACCAATTTTGCAAGTTAGCTCATTTAAAATGTAAAAAGGGTATTTTTGACATTTGATAAATATATTTAATGGCATTCTTGTCCAATACACAAACCCTTAGGGTTTAGGGTTTGACAATAAGGTTTAGGTTTGAACCCTTTAGGTCTAAAAATTCTAATTCCCATAATTTGCAAATTTAGGGTTTAATTAGAAAAATAAATTTTCTAAAATAAAATTAGGGTTTCTAAAATAGAAATTTAAATTACAAAAATATAATTAGTGATTTCTAATCATATTTATGTTTAACAAACACTTTAGGCATGCTAATAAAATTTAGGGTTGCCTAATTAGGGTTCTGATTCCTGCTTTTAAATTAGGGTTTCCCGAAGCGTCTGATTAGGGTTTTTTTAACTGCATAATTTATTTTCTAAATTTGATTAGGGTTTTAAATCCCTTATTAAGGTTTATTAATATTAAACCTTATCCATCAACCATTGATCAACATTTCTATACAAATTCAAACACATAATCAACAATACAATTATTTTAATTGTATTTTCTACCGAATCCCTATCCGAAAATTAGGGTTAGGGTTTTCTAAAGTTGTTAAGCACAACTCTTCTCTAATTTCTCAGTCAAAACATATATTGACTAATTCTCGAGATTCGTCTCACTAATTCTCAGTACACTATTAATAGTCAATGTCAATAAAAAAAAATTTATTCGTAAAATTTTAATTATTCGAAATCTCGGGTTATCACAACTAACCTTGCTTTATTACGAGTGATTGTACCATGTTCATCAAGCTTGTTCTTGAATACCCATTTAGTACCAAAGATGGAAACATCTTTTGGAGGAGGCATAAGTTCCCACACTTGGCATCCTTTATATTCTTTGGCTCAACCTCTGACAAAAATGCAGAGAATGCACAATGATTTTGTAAACCTCATCGTGTGGTTATACCTTTGTTGATATCTCCAATGATATTTTCCAAAGGATGATTCTTGATATATCTAGTTGTTCTTGGCTTTTGAATATCATGTATAACTTCCTCTTGATCATGAGACTCATCTTCAGTATCTTGCGAATTTTCAGGTTCACGCTCATTTTGGTTATCAATTTCAGTTTCCTGAAACTGTTCATTCGAGCTCCTGTTTTGTTCTTTTCGGTTTGCTGAGTTCCTGACTATCTCCAAATTTCCTGCATCATCTTCACTTTCTTTTGGAAGATCATTGTTAGTCTCATTGAAAGTGACATGAACGGACTCTTCTACACATAATTTTCTAATATTGAAAATACGATAAGCCTTACTATTTTAAGAATAACCAAGGAATATTCCCTCATACGACTTAGCATTAAATTTTCCCAAATTATCACTTATATTTAAGATAAAATATTTTGAAATAGCTTATGTTTGGAATTTTATTATTTAAAAGCTCATAAGGTGTTTTCAAAATAATAGGACGAATGAGTAATCTATTTAAAACATAACATGATGTGCTTACTACTTCGGCCCAAAATTTCTTTGGAAGCTTACTTTCTTATAGTAGAGTTCTTGCCGTCTCTTGTAAAGTCCTATTCTTCCTTTCCACCACTCTGTTTTGTTGAAGAGTCAATTCATGGCTAATACCTCTTTGATCACAAAAGGTTATGAAATCTTTTTGAAATTCAGTACCATGATCACTTCTAATTCTAATGAGTTTGTAGCTATACTTTGTTTCAAGATTCGTTATTAATTTTTCAAACTCTTTAAATGCTTCATCCTTAGTTCTCAAATATAATACTCGTGTGTATCTAGAAAAATCATCAACTATTGCAAAAGCATAAAACTTACCATTTATACTAGCATGTCTTCTGGTCCAAATAAATCAAGATGAAGTAATTGCAAGGGAGATGAGGTTGATACCATATTCTTTGCCGTAAAAGAGGTTCTTACTTGTTTTCCAAGTTGACAAGGAATGTATATTCATTTCTTTTCAAACCTGATTTTTGGCAGTCCTTATACAAGACTCCTTGTTGATAGCTTCTTGATTAGGTCCATATGAACATGTCCTATCCTCTTATGCATAGATAAGCTTCATCTTGTACTAAAGTAAGACATAGTTCTTCATCTTGTTGCTTAAAATCAAGAGTCTATATATTTCCTTATCTTTATGCAACTAGAGTAATATTGTTAGAACTATGAAATATTGTGCATTTATCTTTTTCAAAATTAACTTGATGGCCATTATCCATTAATTGACCGATACTAATTAAATTGAATTCAAGACCATTAACAAGGTGAACATTATTTATACTTACCTTGCCATTACCAATTTTACCTTTTCCAATTATTTCACAAGTTCTATTGTCTCTAAACGTAACCATACCATTTTTCTTCTTGATTTTTAGCTCCACGAATTTTAATTTGTCTCCAGTCATATGACGAGAGCATCCACTATCAAGAATCTATTTTTGAGATGGAACCCTTGCCTTGAGATATACCTGTCAATAAAAGATAATTCATCCTTTTGTTACTCAGATCTTTTTGGGTCCTTAAAAGTTAGTTGCACGTAAATCATCCATTTTAACCCATACCTTTTTAATCTTATTTTTCTTAAAAGAGTTTATATCCAAATGACCTTTAATACCACAATTTCTACATGTTGTGAAAAGAGAGCAATAATTTAAACTAAAACATGATTTTAATTTTAACATTTTCATATTACTCTTTTTAAGCATAGAATTATAAGCAATTCCTTGTCTTTCAAAACTAGGTCTTTGTTTACCAATATGACATTTAAATTTTCTTCACCTTGAACAAATTTAGCAAGATATGATTTTAGTGAATCTATTTCTTTTTGAAGTTCATTATTAGTAAAGGTTTTAACATGAGATTTATCACTAAATGCATCAATACACACATCTCTCATTTTTAGCTCATTAGTCAATTTTTGGATTTCATTATTCAAAAACCTTATTAAAAAGTATTTTGTTATAATTATCTAAATAATCAATCTTAGTAATCAAAACCTTTTCTTCTTTATATGTAGATTCCTTTTCAATTTATTTCTTTTCATCTATTAGTGAATCTACTTCACTCATTAATGTATTAACTAAACCTTTCAAGCATGCATTCTTTTCTTTTAACTTCATATTTTCTTGTTCTGATGAGTTTAGTTCATTAAGAGATACCTGATTAGATTCACCTTTAATTCACACAAAGCATACTTGTGTTATCCCATCTTTAGCATCGATCTCCACTTCAGATTCCTCATCACTCCAAGTAACAAGGGCTTTGTTCTTCTTGTTGTCTTTGTAGTTTGTCTTCCCTTTGTTCTTTATTTGAAAACAATATTTCTTGAAGTGACCAAGACGTCCACATTCGAAACACGTGTCTTCAGTTTGCTTTCCTTTGATTTTATTCGAATTGAAAGTGTTTCTTCTCTTGTACTTCGTTTGTAGTAGCCCCTTGAGTCTTCTTGACATCATGGCTATTTCTTTATCTGAGTCATCACTAAAGTTCTCCTCATTATCTGCAGTAAGAGCTATGACCTTTCTTCGAGGAGTTTCTTCCTCATCATCATATCTCTTTAACTGATGTTCATATTCCTTAAGTTCACCAAAAAGAGTTAGTGTATACATAGAAGAAATAGTAGAGGAATCTTAAAGAGTAGTAATTTTAGAAGCAAACCTCTTGGGTATAGCCCAAATTAACTTACGGTTGATCTCACTTTGAGGAATAGTCTTGTCTAACAATTTCAAGGAGTTTATAACGACTAGAAATTTTCCTTGAGCTAGCTTAATGGTTTCATCTTTTTCGAGCTTGAACATTTCCTAATCGTGCATTAGTATGCTTAGCTTGACTTCTTGTACTTTGGATGTTCCTTCATGACTTACCACTAGAGTATCCCAAATTTCTTTAGCTGTGTTGCATGAGGAAACTTTGTCAATCTCGGATTGTACCATACCGTTGAGAAGTGTGTTCATTGCCCTTGAATCATATGAGACCATGTAGGTTTCGGTTGAATCAATTTCTAACAGAGTCTTTGGTGTCCCATCATCTCTTCGTGGAATAACTGGTCTGTTCTCCATAACCCACCATTTCCAATGATTTCTTTTAAGATAGATCCTCATTCAGAATTTCCAAAAGTTGTAATTTTCTGTTCCAAATAGCAAATGAGGTCTATTGGTTGATTGTCCTTGATTGTTGTTCCCGAACTGTGCCATGTCAAAATCTTTCCCTACAAGTCACCTTTAAGATTAAGATGAGTTGAGCCAAGCTCTGATACCAAATGAAATTTAGCTAGGCACACTTAGAAAGGGGGGGGGGGGGGTTGAGTAAGTGTGGGAGCAATCTATGACCAATTTTTAAACTTTAAATCAAACTATTAAATTCAGGCTACTTTATTGATGAATTCAGCTTGCTGAATTAATATGGCCTACTGAATTGACTGATTTTTTTTTATGAAAATATCCTGCTGAATTTATAACTTAGATAAAATACTTGGTGTTAAATAATTATCTTAAGATAATGTAAATATTCAAATTTTAATTATTAAGATAATAAAATAACTTATGTGAGTAATTAAAGTAAAGCAAGTAATAAAATCAAAACCAAGATTTTTTACGTCGTTCAACTATTACCCTCTATAATAATAGCCTAGTCCACGTCCAATACCAACTAGTATTGGAGACTCACTTTATTTATTTCTTTATAAATAAACACTGATTACAAAATAGATTCTTATAATAATTAATAACAATTAATTTCTCTTGAGCACTCTTGCTCCTTGTGCACCTATGCACTCTTCAAGCACCTTTGCTTCCTTAAACCTGTTTGTAAACTTTTTTCTAATCCGCTAGGATTAACACCTTTAGACTACACTTAATCTAAACAGAAAATTTAAATACAAATATAGAGGTCTATGATTAATGTAAGAATAATCAATTTAACAATTTAAAGGCTCAACTAAATGCAATGATCAATTAGCAAAGAAAGATAATCAATTTAATCTTACTAATTACCATCTAAAAGAATATCAGAAGTATAATTGCTCAGCAGATCAATAGTTGCACCAATCAAAACAAGTTGCTCGGTAATATCAGCAAATAGTGAAAATAGTACTTCGTAAGTTGTATCTTATTCCATATAAGAAATCTGAATTATATAGCCTATAAAGTTACCGTTAATAACAAAGATTACTTCTGTTTACATTATACCACAAAAACTGGCTTGTTAATATATTACAGATAATGGAACAACCTCCAACGGTAAAGAATGAAACAACCCACAACGGTAGATAATGAATATTTATCCAGTTAACAACTCAATCCTACACTATTGGGATAAATATGAAGACCCTTTAAAGATAACCCACTTAGATAACAAATTTGACTTTATCTCTCTTATCTCATAAAGTGGCGTGTAACACAAAAAGTGGTGTGTAACATCAAAAGACTTGTCCAATTAATCAAGGTCTTATACTTCCAAGGATATCCGTAATCACTTTTACTTGGAAACCGCACACACTCATCATATCATAACAGATGTGTAGCTACTTTATAGCTTCTAGGCATGAAAACTTAATACATATATCCACGTGTATGCAGACAACTGAATTCAGAATATAACCCAAGGATATCAAATACCAATTTAAAATAGCTTGCATACGAAACATATATCAAGTAAAAAAAATATAAAGACATACACACGTAACATATATCAAGTAATGTTTTATAAAATAATGCTTAAAAAATCTCTGTACTTGATAACATATATTTAATCTAATCTTAAGTATTTATTTTAATATTAAAAATCTTTTTTCAAAACTTTTCATTTAAGACATATAAGATGAAATGCCATTGATATGTCCTAGAGCCTTTAAATGAAAAATCAATTATTATGCAATTGACCTTACACTTGGTTTTCCTAGTCAAGAAAAACTTTTTCAATCACATGAAAATCCCACCAGTGTTCTTTATCATCATATAACTGAAATGTCATGAAACAATTCATCATGAAAACTCAATGATGGAATATAACTAAGTCAACACTTCAGTTAGAGGATAGATCAGTAACTTATCTAAGAGGGATTGCGGAAGACATTTTATTTAAGGTGGATAAGTTCATATTTCCAGCAAATTTTATAATTTAGGATTATGAAGAGGAGAAAAATATCCCAATCATCTTAGGGAAGCCATTTTTGGCTACTGGTAGAACTCTCATCGTTGTTCAGAAAGGGGAATTAATAATGAGGGTACAAGATCAAGATGTTTAATTCAATGTGTTTAAAGCCATGAGGTTCCCTACAGATGAGGAAGAGTGTTTGTGATTGAATGTGATCGACAAAATGGTAAATGAAGACTAGTTAAAGCTTTAGTTAGGGATCCGTTGGAAAATACTCTACTAGGAGATGAGGACTTGGATGATCTAGAATTCGTAGACTACTTGCATATGCTAGATTCTTTGCCTAGAGTTAGCAGGTTCAAGGTACCATTCGAGCCACTACACACAGAAGAAAAATCTTCGGCATGAATAAACCTTCATTGGACAAGCCACCCACTTTTGAGCTTAAACATCTCCCTAAACACCCTAGGTATGCTTATTTGGGTAATTCTAATACTTTACGTGTTATTATTGCATCTGCGCTTAACGAATTACGGGAAAGTATGTTGCTCAGGGTGCTTAGAGGGTACAAGTCTATAATAGGATGGACGATCGCTGATATCAAGGGAATAAGCCCTTCATTTTGCATGCACAAGATACTCCTAGAAGAGGAATCAAAGCCAACAGTGGAACAATAGAGAAGATTAAATGTAATCATGAATGAGGTGGTAAAGAAGGAAATTTTGAAGTGGTTGGAAATAGGAATAATTTACCCAATTTTAGACAATACATAGGTAAGTCCAATTCAGTGTGTCTCGAAAAAAAGGTGGAATGGCAGTTGTAAAAAATAACAATAATGAACTGATTCCAACAAGGACACCGACCGGATGGAGGGTTTATATGGACTATATAAAGCTTAATAAGGTAACCCAGAAGGACTACTTTCCTCTACCCTTTATCGATCAGATGTTGGAACGGTTGGTTGGGCATGAGTACTATTACTTATTGGATGGATATTCGGGGTACACCAGATAGTCATAGCTCCTAAGGATCAAGAAAAGACAACCTACACGTGCCCATACAACACATTTGCTTTCAAGAGGATGTCCTTTGGGTTGTGTAACGCACCAGCGACTTTCTAAAGATGTAAGATGGCCATCTTTTTAGACATAGTGGAGAGGAATGTCAAAGTTTTAATGGATGACTTCTCATTCTACGGGAACACCTTTGATATGTGCCTTAAAAATATGGTCATGGTTCTAAAACGATGTGTTGAAACTAACTTGGTGTTAAATTGGGAGAAGTGCCACTATATAGTTAAAAAAAGAATTATTCTGGGGCACAAAGTCTCTACAAAGGGTTTAGAAGTTGATAGAGCAAAGCTGGACACAATCGAGAATTTTCCACCGCCAACTACAGTTAAGGGAATCTGTAATTTTCTGGGACACGCTGGATTGTCTTAAAGGTTCATTAAGGATTTCTCTAAGATTAGAAAAGCACTATGCAGTCTCTTAGAGAAAGATGCAGTTTTTAGTTTTGATGAAGAGTGCATGTCAGCGTTTGAGTAGTTGAAAAAGAAATTGACTACATCTCCCTTGATCGTAGAACCGGATCAGACAATGCCTTTTAAGTTAATGTGTGATGCTAGCGACTACGTGATAGGGGCTATTTTGGGTCAACATCGAGAGAAGATATTCCATGCCATATATTATGCGAGTAAAACCCTCGCGAATGCTCAATTGAATTACACAACCACTGAGAAGGAATTGCTTACAGTCGTATATGCCTTTGACAAATTCAGAGGTTATTTGATAGGAACAAAGGTGTTTATATATACGGATGACTCAGTGATTCGTTATCTGATATCAAAGAAGGATACAAAGTCTAGGCTTATCAGATGGATTTTACTCCTTCAGGAATTTGATTTGGAAATAAAAGTTAGGAAGGGGACAAAAAATTAAATTGTGGATCATCTTTCGAGACTGGAAAATCTGGATAAGGGTGGGGCAGATAAATGTTTGATTAACGAGTCATTTCTGGATGAGCAACTATTTGGAGTAAACTCTGAATTTCTATGGTATGCAGATTTTTCCAATTACTTAGTGAGCAAGATCCTTCCCCCGTATTTGGCACGTTAGAAGAAATAGAAGTTCCTAAATGATGTCAAGTGGTACATGTGGGATGAGCCCTATCTATTCAGATAGTGTACAAATAAAATGATCTGTAGATGTCTGCTTTACAACAAACTAAAGAATATCTTGCACGAATGTCATGCATCTGCATATGGGGGACACTATGGGAGTGAGTGGACAACGGCTAAGGTTTTACAAGTAGGATTCTACTGGCCTACTGTGTTCAAGGATGCCCACCAGTTCGTGAAAAATTGTGATAGATGCCAAAGGGTGGGCAATATTTCAAAAAGGAATGAGATGCCGCTCAATATGATCATGAAAGTCGAGGTTTTTGATGTATGTGGGATGGACTATATGGGACCTTTTCCACCTTCATGCAATAACTTGTACATTCTAATAGCTATGGATTACATATTGAAGTTGGTTGAAGCTGCAACACTCCCTACCAATGATGCCAAGGTGGTTCTAAAATTTCTTCAGAAAAACAACTTTACGAGGTTTGGAACGCCGAGGGCAATCATAAGTGACGAGGGTAGTCATTTCTGCAATAGGTCCTTTATAGCTCTCTTGGAAAAGTACGGGGTCAATCACAGGGTTATAACAGCGTATCATCCTCAAACGAGTGGCCAAGCTAAGGTTTCCAATAGGGAGGTGAAGCGAATTTTAGAGAAGGTGGTAAATTCAAGCAGAAAGGACTGGTCTCTAAAGTTAGACGACACATTATGGGCTTATAGGATAGCATACAAGACACCAATTGGGATGTCTCAGTATCAAATGGTTTATGGGAAGGCGTGTCACCTACTAGTGGAACTTTAACACAAGGCATATTGGGCCATTCAAAAACTCACCTTTGATCAAACAACTGCAGGTGAGAAGAGATTACTCCAATTGAATGAACTCGATGAATTTCAACTACAAGCTTATAAGAACTCAAAACTGTACAAAGAAAAGGTTAAGAAGTGGCACGATCAGAAGATTATGCAGAGAAAGTTTAAACTGGGATAATCTGTGTTATTGTTCAACTCACGATTGAGGTTATTCCTCGGAAAGCTCAAATCTCGATGGTTTGGGCCATTTACGATCAAGACTATTTTTCCCATATGGCGCCGTTGAACTGTACATCAGGAATCCACTCGAGACATTTAAAGTCAACAGACAGCGTTTAAAGCATTATTGGGGTGGCAACATCGACAACAAAGCCATCACAATCACTCTTTCCGATGCCCCATAAACATGGAGTAGTCAGGCTGAAAGACTCAAAAACAAGCGCTCATTGGGAGGCAACCCAATTTTCTTTACATTTACAGAATTTTTGTGCTATGTTATTCCTTTTTTAGCTTAGTTCATAATTTTAGTTTCGTTTAGTTCAATTTTGTGCAATTCAAAGTTAGTTAGTTATTGATTTTTAGTTATGTTCATTATTTGAGCTCAAACTCCATTCTTTTATCTCATGTTTGTGATTCTAATGGATTTCGGGTACTTAGGATGCTATTGGACAAGTTTACGGGGGAAAAAATTGAAAATTCAAATTTGTACATAAAAGGGACCCCCGCCCCGGCGGGGAGTTTTACAGCCTGACACGCCTAAGTCTGCAGAATCTTTTTACTTTACTTCTCCACTTCTTCTCTCCATAGACCAAACCTATAACTCCTTACAGCCACAAAATCACCCATTACCTCCACCTTCTCCATCAAATTTGAGCATATCTTCCATTCGATATAAACCCTACCTTTATTCACATTCACCCCCACACCATTCTCCATCAATTCCACCGAATTTCACTCACCCAAAACCTAGGGTTTGCCACCATTTGGTTATGCAGAAGAAAAGCAAAGGGAAAGTTCAAATTTGGACATTCAATCTTGGAAATATCATCATTCAATTGGACAATCAGTGTGGGTAAGTTAGTTTTTCATCAGTTTTCACAGTTATTGGATTTCAGTCATCACACTACTATAACAACATCAATTGGGGAACACCCACTGCACCAACATCGTCAACAGTAGGAAACTCAGTGGGTAAGTTATTTGTATCAAGTTCTTCGCAAAGTTGGGCTCAATTGTTCAAGTTTGGGTATTGTGGTGGTGTTTCACACCAAGTGTTTGAAATTTGCCAAGGAAGAAGTTTGGGGGATATTGTGACTGAATTTTGACCAATGGCTCCTAAAACTCCATCAAAACGCTAAAGGGGTGAGGGTTCTGGTTCTTCACCACCGGTCTAACCTTTTGTCAAGTGAAAATTTATCAGTACAAACGTTGCATACAAGTATGATTACTTTGTGCCCAAAGCACTAACACCTGAGCGTGGCTTGGCATCGGATTCATTTGATGGGCAAATGCATAGACAAATATATGAGCAAGGCTGGGAAGTGCTCATTGATGATCTAGACCCGATGATAGTGAACGTGATGAAAGAATTCTACGCTAATGCTAAGTACAGGGCGCTATACATGGTATTCATGAGGGGTAAATAGGTTCCCTTCAGTGCAGAGGAAATTAATGAGTACTACAGTCTACGGGCTCCTGTCGTATTCCAGTATGCTTAGCTCAATGATAGAAATCCCAACTATGACCAGATTTTGATAGAGATATCTAAATCAGGCACAATTTGGGTTAAAGGAAAGATATGGTACACATTTCTATTTGCGAAGATATTTGCATCAACATATACCAGTGAGGTGATAAGGGAAAAAGTGCTACTATTATATGTCATCGTGAAGGACTTCAACATTAATATTGGATCCATCATCAGCTTCTCCATCCGACGTTGTCTACGAAGGCCATTCTCAGGTGGACTGCCACACCCATCTCTTATATATGGGTTGTTTAGGCAGTCTGGTGTGTGACGGTCAGGTGACAAACTTGTATAGTAGCCCTTTCAGCTATTAGACCATAGGATGATAACTCGATATTCAGTATGGGCTGGAGGGGAGTCACATCCACAAGGTATCAGATTCGTATTTCCAGACGCTCCTGAGGAGGAGGAGGCTGAAGACACCTCGGAGGATGAGGAGCTCCGAGATGATGAGGTCACGAGAGAGGAGGAGACTATGGGGAGTAGCAGGTCAGACAAGTTCATGTTCAGTAATCAATTCCGCAGTCTCTAGCGACATATTGATGAGCGAGACAAAGCAGCTGATAGAAAGATTACTCGACTGGCGGCCAGGCAGGACCACATGTTAAACTCTATGAACAGTTCCTTTGCCTCCGTGAATGCGGCATTACAAAATCTAAATCCTGTCGCGGCTGATCAGTTTTAGTTCTAGAAGCCAAAGCCTATGCCACAGTACCCTCCATCCAATTCAGATATAGAGGAGAGTAGAGTTTATGTTCCACGGCCACCATCACCACCATTTCCTCCTGCTTAGCTTATTACAGGGAAGTCCCCTTTCACTTTTCTGCTTTATTTTTACAATGAGGATATTGTATTTCTAAGTTTATGGGATTTTAGTTATATGTTTAGTATTTTATGTTTGCATATGTTAGTTAGTTTATTTTAGTTTGTTTGTTTTCATGTTTAGTTTATATCATGCATGTAGTTGCATAGTAGTGTAGTATGTTAATAGTTTAAGGTAATTAGTTTCTTGTTCTATTTTTATTATAAAAAATAATAATATAAAATATTGAAAAATCTATAAAAAAAGTTTAGTTTAGTTTACTGTTTTTATTGCATTTAGTTCATTTTTTGCATGATTCTAACTGTTAGATAGTTTAAGTCTATTTTGGCCAATTATGAAACTGGAATTGAGTAGAAAAGTACGGTATTGACTATTAAGACTCTGATGTGATTTCTTGTCTTGGTTGAGATGTTTATTCTATTTGAAACTGATATAACCAGGTTAGCACCTTATAAACAACTTTGTTGACTGATTGAGTTTAAATTGACACATAATGGAATACTTAAGGATTATGATAGTCTGAATGAAAGAAAGACATGAATAGGTAGAGATAGCTAAGATTAGACAAGAACCTATATTTGGGGGAAAATTTGGGATATATAAGCTATAAATTCTTTAAAAAAGGTATGAATAAACACTACGGTCATTGTTACTTGAGTAAGTACACCCGAAGGGATGTCTCTACACCTAGCGCCCTAAAGCCTTAATGGTTTGGAAGTCGTTGGTTGAAAGCTCGCTAAGGGGTAGCATTGAAAAGCATAAGAGAACTAGACATTGCACAGCCATGAGGAAAATAAAAAGTGAAAAATGGGAAAAAAGAGAAAAAAGCCCCCGTGAATAAAAAAATAAAGCATAACTATTCCATTTTAACCCTTGAAATTAGTGACTATTTGACTTTAGTCGGATCTAGCTTGTTTTTTGAATTTCTTGAGTTGACACTATATGATGCCTTTAAAGAAACCTATTATATGTTGTATTTAACTTTATATCGGTTAGCATTATTGTTGAGCACACGCGCACTTTATCAGTGATAATAGTCTAAGATTTGATGATTGACTGAGAAGTTATTAATTTTCATTAATATGATATATTGTCATGATTACTTGATTTTTCTGAGGCCGTTTGATTATACTATATTATGTCTTACGACTGGATTTATAGGCATATAGTTAGTTATATTGTATTGCATTCTATGTTGTGCTCGAGGTCTAGCACGGTTTAAGTTTGGGGGAGTTTGATGAGTGGGTTTTATAACTATGAATCAGCTTCTGATATGGACTTAAACAATGTTGATCCTGTCTATTTCTATACAGTTTTACTTATTTTTGTGTTGTTTTATGTTTATGTTGCATTACGTGGCATAATGGTGGCATTGTGGCAAGAAAGTGGCATAAAAGGGAAAAAACCAGCAACTACAGAATGACCCCCCATTGGGGCGGGCCTTATGAAGAAAAAAATTGTGATGCCCCCAAATTCACATCACTCACATCTCGAATTTGGTTTTCCACATGCTACAAATCTAATGACTAAATAACATCTCATGCAACGGAAATAACAGAATAGATTACATTTATTTAATATAATCATTCACGTCCCAAGGTTCGTAACTTAAATCATCTCTTACATACCTTAAACATAAGTAAACATAGCTTAGACATAACTAATACATAACACAATATGTCTTAACATAATCATAAAACTTCTAAATAAATATGAAGCTACTCCGTAGCTTTTCCTTTGCACTTATCAGTGCTCGAGGGTCCGCCTTGCTCTACCTTAACTGAAATGTTTTTAGGAAAAACAAGAATGAGCAACAAGTTTGCTCTGCAATAAGGGTGCTCAATATAGTTTTAAATTTCTCAAGGGTATAACAATAATGATAGTTCAAGGATAGCAAGAAGAATCAATAGATCTCAATAATAGTCGCTAAGGACAGAAAATATAAATAAGATTCAATACTTAATCATTTTGAGATTTCAAATCAATGAATACTGAGTAGTCACTAAGGACTATGAACTTCTACTAGAATTAACAGTAATATACTGATAATCCAACAAAAATGAGTACAATAGGTGATCAGCCTAAAGTACCCTACGTTATGCATATCGTTTAATCGTACTCAAGTGCGCACATCGATCTCCCGACAAAGATAGTTTCACCTTCGAAGAAGGTTGTTCATCTCAGGCAATACATGATTCTGCATAAATCAATTGGTTTGGATCACTTTCAAATTATGATTTAGGTCTAGCCGAATCAATGGCATAGACCACTCTTTAAATGTATATAAGAACAATTTTAAGTTTAATACTTGAAATCAAAGTTCAAAGAAAATAAACAACTCAATTCTAACTATGAAACATTATGTCATAAGATAAGAATCATACTTTCAATTGTTTACTTGTACAACAAATAATACTACAAGCTCAACTAATGCTCAATAAAGAGTAAGTTTTAGGTACTTGCACAAATTTAAAGTTTTGTAAGATAGAAAACTTGTGTAATTGTAGATTCCTTGCATAACGTAAATGCATAGGTTAGGATACTTGCCTCAAGCATAGTTTATCAACCTTTAGCTTATCGATACTTTATGAACCCTATTATAACATAATTACGTATATAGGATATTAATTAGTTATGTACACCCGATACATAAACTCGATATATAAGTTTATCATACACCTCGATTCTAACTTAACAGTATAATCCTATATGTAAGTCATTACGTACTTTACATACACATAACACAAAATTAGTTTGTAAGACACTATGAATCAAATAACATGGCTCCTAATCATTACTTGACAATCATAGTTTGCAATCATAGGTGACTCAACATTTGAAAGTTTGTAAATACTTATCAAACCTATGATTCTATTGCGAGTATGCTCATTGAATTCTGGACATACCACAAAGCATGTATTATAGATTAAGATAATAATACAAGCATGCATCAAGTTTAAGTTATAAGTAAACATGCTCTATCCATTCTGCATATTGGCGCGGCCGCGCTTGGTTTGCACTAGGGAGTGACGCGGCCGCGCTGCTCCTAGTTCAGACCAAGATATGGTTGTTCCTGCAGAATCCCAGCTTAACTCGACTTGCACATATATGAAGAATCATGCAAAACACACATATTAGGATGTTGATAACTATTGTTCGACCCTACATCTTATCTTTAACATAGGTCGTTATCCAATCTCATTTAATCAAGGCTTTAAGTGTTCAATTAACAAAGTCTCTTACGTTTAGCCATTATACATATGTTATGCAGTCAAAATGTCTTAACTATATATGCTTACGTTAGTTTAGTCATGTATTTCAAGTTATGAAGTTCTACATCATTTAGACTCGTCCTAATCCATGTTCAACTATTTTACAATGCATATGACTAGCTAGGCATTCATGTTAATCATGTATATAGATATAACACACCCTAATCATGATGGTCAATTTTCAGAATACTTGTAACGTAGTTATTGACAAAACTAGTTCTCAAACTCTTAAGGTTTCTTTTGAAAATCTCATATTAACCAACCAAGCATGCAAAACTACTTCACTTATTAGACATCATACTTTTATATATACATGACTAGACCTCATAAGCATGCTCACAAGTTCCTAACTTAAAGTGTATATAGTTTATTAATTTTGTATTTGAAACTTTAAGTTTCCATTAGTAGATCATCAAAACTTATTCAAGCATACAAGGTAAGTCCACATTTTATATATCATGCTTTAATAACTGTAATGACCCGGAAATTCGGATCGTCAAGAATTTAAGTTTAAAGAATTAGTTATTAATAAAATAAATTTTTATTAATAATATTTTGTGCTATGTGTTTATTAATCGTTCTAGAACCTAGGATGATTATTAATCGAGAGGATTCTGGCTACAAGTTAGACTGAACGAGTAAGAATTTTCAAGACAAAAATTTAATTTTTCCGGGAACAAAAATATTCTCGAGGAAAAAGACAAAATATGCACTATTCACCCGACGAAACCTAAGTGTTAGGGTTTGAATAACCTAAGCCTTTACAAGAGTTCTGTATGTCGAAATGACATTCCATCGAAAGATTTGACGATAATATGTCGTGAAAAGTTAAGTAAGTTAATAAAAGTCTTTTCTCAAAAAACGTGCAGAAATCGGGCGAAATAAAAATGATGAAAAGTATTGTTATGTACTTTTCACTCGTTTAACTACGTTAGGGGAAAACGTGAAGGAAAACGCTTGGCACCAAAAAGTGTTTTTTAGTTTTTCAAAAATCCGAAGAATACGTAAAAGTTAATCGGTAAAGGAAAGACAAAATATCCAAAAATATATGGATTCCGAGAATTTAAGTTTTGAAAACTGTCGGACAAAACCCGAAAGATGGAACCACAAAACTTACAGGCTAAGTTTTATGAATAGTAAGGAGGTTAAGTAAGGAGGTTAATTAAGGAGGTGGAAATAGTAAACTTAATGGCTAAGTAAACTTAAGGGCTAAGTAAACTTAAGGAGTAAGTAAACTTAGTGCTTAAGTCATGAATATTAAGGAGATTTGGGGGGGGGGGAAATAACTAAAATACCCCTAGCCTTGATTTTTCTATAAATAGGAAGCTTATTTCATTATTTTGGGATTTTGAAAATCCTACACTTTGAGAGAGAGAGAGAGTTCGGATGGGAGAAAGAAGAGGAAAAGGAAGCGGAAAAGCTTGCTCGGGAGCAACCTTTGTCCGACAAAGAAAGATTAAAGATGAGAGGCAATCCAAAAACTGAACTTTTAATGAATTTTTCTATGTTAAAATATAGTTTAATGAGAATATGAAGTAAAATATGTAAGAATGATTTCATATGGTTGATATCATGAGAAAATGAAGAAATATGAATTTAAAGTTTAGTTTATAAATTTCTTAGGAAGTATACGATTCATAATGAATTAGAATGATTCGAGTGGATTATATGAATGAGTAGGTGAAATAAGTAAGGAATGGTGTTCTATAACATTAAATTCCAAGAAAAAGTGAAATCGTAATCCAAAATATCGATTAAAAATGCTGAACGAATGAAGAACACAAAGAACACGCGAAGAACACGAAGAACGTTGTTGATGGACAAATTTAAAACCATCGTAGGATAATTGTTATTGATGGACAAGTTTAAAACCATCGTCTATAAGTTAAATGCTTATTGCTTGGTTAGGAACGGTAGAAACATTCATGAAGAACAGATTAAAACTGAGCTATAACGAAGTTATGGCTAAAATTTTGTAAAAGACGAACGAGAATTAAAAAGTTAGTAAATGAACCCGAACGTGTAGGGTTTCATAATAATGTAAGAGAACGTATGAAACGTGAGTCGTGGACTCAAGAACGAATAAATTTCGAGTTCGGATGAACAAACAAAGAGCGTTCAAAACATAAAATGAATGAAGGGTGAAGATTAAGCCAATTGAATGGCACATTAACGGATTCAAAATTAAGTTTTGTCCAAGGGGGATTGAAGTACATAAGATAAGGAAAAGAATGGCTTTAGAACGACCTTGTTCCGAGTTATAACGAATAGGTTATGAAAGCGGGAAGTAAGCGTCTCAAATTAGATTTAACACTTATAGAAATTTTCTAGGGTTAGGGCTTGGCCCCATGGTGCCAGCCATGGGTTGTAAGGTGGAACTGCAGTGCTAGATCAGGAAGCCAGGTACTGTAAAATCACACCACGACGCGAGAGATAAAGAAGAGAGTGGCGCCGCAGCCCCAGTGTAGGGAAAAAGTTGGAGAAGAGCTTTTAACTGCTCAACTCTTGGGGGAAACGTAAGGAAAGATAAAGAACATAATGTTTAACTAATGAAACCCTTAATCAAGGGTTTTAAACCTTTAATAAAGGTTGAACGAAAAGATTAAATGAGAGTAAAAGATAAAGAATGTAAACGCGGGTTACAAAATTGAAATCTGAGGACCGTAGTCGCGATAAGCGAACGTGAGGGATTATTATGATGGTGATTCCTTAGACGTTGATTAACGAGGGTAATGAATAACATTTTGATATTATGTTGTGGTAATGAGAGATAAGTGTAAAGCGTATAGACGCTGTGAATGCAACACAGTTGCGATGAACGATCGGTCTTAGCATACAATGACTAGTATAGCTTCGACATTAAGAAAGAATAATGAACATGGGGTTCATGGGATGGATAACGATTGAAAAAGATTAAAACCTTGAGTAAAGGTTGAATGAGAGATTAAGAGACGAACAACGTTAATGTTGAATACATAAACGATCCTCGTGAATTGTATTCGTGTTGGACAAATGTTCTAAGTATACCTTGGTTGTATGACATAGACGTTGACGAAGGTAGTAAGTAAGATATGAATTATCGAGAAAGCCGTAACGAACGGTAATAAGATTAATGAAAGCCGAATGTGAGTCAGGTAAGAAGGAATCATGATGTATGTCATTTAGTTATCAGAAAGATATAAGAAATAAGAAGTTAACTTAAGGAATATTATAGTTTAATGATTCAGATAAGTTAAGATAAGTTTAGGTTGTGGTACAATTGTAACCTTTGATGGTTGACATATGGGAGCTGGGCTAAACAATTCCTTCCGTGAGAGAAGAAGGTATATCTGAAGCTCGCAACCGATCTAACTCATTTGTTATGGGCAAAGTAGATGATCTGAACTTGTTTGTTGGTTGTTTGTGGGAAACCACTCAGAGTACCATATACACTACTAGCAGAGTAGCGATGTGTGCTGAGTCCTAGAGAAGTTATAAGAAGAAGATAAGAATGTAAATCATCAAAGATGATGAACGTATGAGTAAGACATCTTCATATGTCATGCCGCTGTAGAACGGTAGTGAAAGTGGTCACGTAAACTTAGGTTGCAAGAACGCGAACCCTAAGAACTAAAGTTAAGCAAACCAATGCATAAGTCAAATATACATGACTAATTAGTGTATGTGTTGTTTTTCTTATGTGTTACATAGGAATTGAAATGTGCAGTTTAGCGTAAGCTGTAGCTGGGCGTAAGGCAAGTTTCCTAACTTCATTCATATTTTAAATGAATGCTATTTTCATAAACTTCTCAGATGTTGAACTTGAGAAGTTTTGTCTATGTACGAATGTGTGATATTTGTACAAGGTGGTAGAACGTATGAGGCCTTGTGCCACAATGTGAACACTTTGGTGTTTCTATGAGATGAACTGTTATGTGATTGAACTGATTCAATACGAGTATGTTCTATTTATACATGATCCGTTATTGTTAAGTCTATGCTAATGATTCTAGCCAGACATGATGTGTATGAAAAAAGGTAGAATAATGAAGGTATTTTAAAGTGAATGTGAATACTGTTTTCAAATGATAGGAATCAAAATTATTCCTATTATTCAAGCTGCTTCATAACCTTAGTTCGATTATTGAAGTTCTGAAGAAATGTTTGAATTCTTAAAGTTGTTTGTTCAACTGCTATGACTTACTGGGCAATTGAATGCTCACACTTGATTTAAATGAAAAACATTTTTTAGCGTACGATGTTAGAAGAACTTAAGGATCCCGTAAAGATCAAGCTAATCGGTATCCAGACAAAGTGCCATTCAGTATGTGAATTAGCGTGAAGAATAAGTGAAGACTTGTAATATAAAATAAGTTAAATGAACTTTAGATTAGTTTAATTAATTGTTATGTATCCTTAGTGGTGGATGAAAGTCACTCGTGTAAGATGTAAAGAATAATGTAAATATCATTATTTGTAATGAAAAAGGTTATAAGGTTTTTAGAACCTGGGATTTGAGAATGTATGTTGTTATATTTCAGTATATAATGATGTATATTGGAGGAATGATGTAGTCTTGACGTATGGAATCCAGGTGTAAAGATAGACCAGATTTCGGGGCATTACAATAACCCCATAATAGATTACATAAACATGTTTCGAAGTTAAAAACTTAGTGTATACATAGTTCATTTACACATAGCTAGTATAGTCATTTACTTGAAATTTCCTTTTAAATCATGCTTGAATCGTCTATACTACCTCTAACAATATAAACTAACATATTAGTCACATGATAAGGCATAACAAAGCATAATATGTTGGTACCTAAGGTCAGAATATACATTACACAATGTCCACCAAATTTAGTTTTCCAAATCTTTAAGTTTTCTTTGAATACATACTAAACCAAGCTAAAATAACTTACTATGTCAAAAACAACATATATCCATATGTTAGGGTCATTTACATACATAATCTAATTTACATAACATGCTCAGAATAACACAAGACCAACAAGATCAGTATCTAAGACAGGCAGCCCATTCGGCCGCGCGATGTAATACTATAGAAGTGGCGCGGCCTCGCCACTTCATCGAGAGGCAAAAAAAATGGCTCTGCTTCTGAAGAGCCTCAACATTCACATTGTTAAACCTGTGACCAGACCAACTACAAAGCTCCTAAACATGTAACACAATACACTGAAAACAATGCAATATTATACCTCTTACAGCTTGAAATGAACTCCCTCAATACACTTATTATACTCCCTCAATCCTCAGCAACACTCACTCTCTAATTATACTTAATATACAAATTTTAGCAAATGAGAATGAGGGGATGTGGCCTGCCATTTATAGAGAAATGACTGTCAAGTGCATAGTTTTGCTCCATGGTTTGAATGAATGGGAGATAGAAGAGAACAATAGATATGCAGAAGTTGGCCAACCACCATCTTCGTAGCCATCATCACCATGGATTATAGCCGCTGTAGTTCACGTAACTAAGATTATAGGCTACTGTTTGGTTACTGTTTGGGTCCCTTAAAATGGGACACGGGTTTTAAAACCCATCAACTTAGTTATATAATGCTTAGTTTGGTTTCTTGGATTCCCAAAAATGTAATTTTAATGTGTTAATGCTATTGAATAATGAAAAGTTAGGGATTCTATACATACACATACCATATAATCGATGTACATTAGTTTAGTCCGATTAGTATTTATAACATGTATGGACACAATTTAATTGGTCACTAATAATTCAATGCCTCCTTAAAACTTTATTATTCCAATCATACGTACTAATTGAAGTAATTATTAATTTTCAAATCAATGATTTAATATACATAAAGTACATCTTTAATGTTCTAACACATACACATTGTCATATAATCATTATTTATGTAACTTATAATTCATTCAGTTTTTACTATATATATTATATAGTCGCATCCCAATGTTACACTATACTTTATATTATATAGATGTAGTTACTATATAATATGTGATTACCTATCATCACACTTAGTAATTTATTGAACAAACATTAATCTTATAATATTAATCAATTATTTATTCATTGATACACTCTTACTCGTAATAAAAATTAATTAACGATATATTATTAATTAATCATTCACTTATTAATTTAATTAAGCCACCATAATTCTCACTATCGTGCCACACAAGGCATTATTTGAATTTATCATAAACTCCATATTTTTCTAAATTCTTATAAAATCAATTTGAATTAATTGAGTTACTCACCTCACAACACATCAATGTTTATATTCAAATGAATATTTACATTCTTATTAATATCATTATTAATATTATACATAAAATTCATGGTTCCTACATCCTCCCCCCTTGTAAAAATTTCATCCTTGGAATTGGTACAAGGTTACACAAATAGATGTGGATAGTCCCTCGCCATCCTATCTTCTAATTCCCACGTGGCCTCCTCGGCGTCGTGGTTTCACCAAAGTACTTTTATAGAAGATATAATTTTATTTCTTAATGTCTGCTCTTTCCTATCTAATATCTGGACAGGAATTTCTTCATACGCCAAATTCTTCTCCACTTGAATGGGCTCGTAGGAAATCACGTGTTTGTAGTCAGGCTTGTATGGACGTAACATAGAGATGTGAAACACATTTTGGATGTGCTCCAACTCAAGTGGTAATGTAACTTTGTATGCCACTTCGTCCACTCACTTCAATATCTCAAATGGTCCTATAAACCTCGATCTCAATTTTCCCTTCTTACCAAATCGTATTTTTCCCTTCTAGGGAGATACTTTCAAGAAAATGTTACTTCCAACTTCAAGTCGCAGTCTTGACGATGAAAATCTGCATATTTCTTCTGGCGATCTTGTGCAGCTACAAATCTAGCTCTTATCATTGTCACCACGTCTGCGGTTTGTTGCACTAACTCGGGTCCCATCATTCATCGTTATCTAACTTCGTCCCAACAGAATGGCATTCAACATTTTCTCCTGTAAAGAGCTTCGTACGGTGGGATGTCAATACTCGCATGGTAACTATTGTTATATGCAAATTCTACTAGGGAAAGGTGATCATCCCAATTTCCCTTGAAGTCCACCACATTAGTCCCAAGCATGTCTTCTAGCATTTGTATCGTTTGCTCACTTTGTCCATCTGTCTGCGGATGATAAGTAATACTCAATCTCAACTATGTTCGCATCCTCTCTTCAAGCTTTTCCATAATTTGGACGTAAAGTGCGGATCTCGATCAGAGACAATTGACATCGGCACTCCATGTCATGAAATAATTTCCTTTATGTACAGACTCGTTAACTGATTCAAATTATATCGGATTTTGATCTGTAGAAAATGAGTCGTCTTTGTTAGTCGATCTACGATAACCCAAATGGCATCAAAACTTTTCTACATGACTGTAAGTCCCACCATGAAGTCCATTGTAATGTGCTCGCACTTTCACTTTGGTATTTCCAATGGTTGAAGTAGACCACTCGACCTTTGGTGCTCTGCTTTGACCCGTTAGCAAGTAAGAACTTTACTGACACACTCCACGACTTCTCGTTTCAGATTGGGCCAACAAAAATGTTGCCTCAAATATCGGTACATCTTTGTGCTTCCTGGATGAACAGAATATGTCGTACTGTGTGCCTCGTGCAAAATTTCTTCCCTCAACTCGGTTTGTTGGCACCCACACTCTTCCTTCGAATCTCAAAATACCGTCTTTATCCATCTTTTAATATATCTTCTTTATTTTCTGTAATCCTCTTCCTAATTTTCTCGCACTCTTTATCCTTCTCTTGTGATTCCTTTACTCTGTCCAACAAGGTTGGACGAGCTTCCACTACAAACACTTTTTCTTCAGACCTTCCCGGTCCCTTTACCTCTATTTCCAATTTCTCCATTTCCCTTATTAACTCCTCTTGAGTTGTTAGTTGAATCAACTTTTGCCTTCCTTTCTTACTTAACACGTCGGCTACTACGTTTGCCTTTCTTGGGTAATAAAGAATATCGCAATCATAATACTTGATTAATTCTAACCACCTTCTCTGATGCATGTTCAACTCCTTCTGTGTGAAGATATATTTCAGACTCTTGTGGTCCATGTATATCTCACATTTCTCTCCGTACAAAAATGTCTCCAAATCTTTAACGCAAAAACTACTGCCGCTAACTCTAGGTCGTGAGTAGGATATCGTTTTTCGTAATCCTTCAATTATCGTGATGTGTACGCAATGACCTTGCCATGCTGCATTAGCACACATCTAATTCCTCTGTGCGACGCATCACTATACAACACAAATCCTCACGTATCATCTAGTAATTATAATACAGGCGCTTCACTTAGTCTCTTCTTCAGCTCTTGAAAACATTCTTCACACTTGTTCGCCACACGAACTTCATTGTCTTCTTCGTTAGATTGGTCAACGGGGTTGTTATCTTAAAAAAATCTTGGATAAATATTTGATAGTACCCAGCTAACCCTAAGAAACTTCTTACTTCAGTTGGCGTCTTTTGCTACTCCCAATTACTCACTACTTCTACCTTTGCAGGGTGTACTGAAATTCCATCCTTATCCACCACGTGTCCTAAGAATTGAACCTTTTTCATCCCAAATTCACACTTGGAAAACTATGCATACAACTTCTCCTTCCTTAGCGCCTCCAAAACTATCTTCAGAGGTTCGGCGTGTTCTTCTTCCATTTTTTAGTAGATCAAGATATCGTCGATGAAAACTACTACGAGTTTATCTAATAATGTTTTAAAGACTCGGTTCATCAAGTCCATAAATGTTATCGGAGCATTTATCAACCCGAATGACATCACCAGAAATTCAAAATGTCCGTAACGAGATCAAAACGTCGTCTTTGATATGTCATCCTCTCGTACCTTCAACTGGTGATAGCCTGTCCGTAGATCTATCTTCGAGAAACACTTTGCTACCTTCAGTTAATCAAAAAGGTTGTCTATCCTTGGTAACGAATATCTATTCTTAATTGTTACTATGTCCAATTCTCAATAATTGATACAAAGCCTCATCAATCCGTCCTTCTTTTTAATAAACAACACTGGTGCTCCCCAAGGAGACACGCTCGGCCGAATGTAACCCTTATCTAGTAACTCTTGCAATTGTATCATCAATTCCTTCATTTCTAGTAGCAGCATTCGATATTGGGCTTTCAAAATTGGTGCAGTTATCGGTGCTAAGTCTATTACGAATTCAATTTCTCTGTCTGGCGGAAGACTAGGCAGATCGTTTGAAAATACGTCTTGGAATTCTCTCACTACGAATTTATCCTTAATTTTTACTCCTTTTTTAGTAGCAACAATGTAAGATAAGTAACCTACACATCCCTTCCTCAACAATTTCTTGGCCTGCATCATCGTAAGATAACACAATTGCTTAAGCGATGAGCTACCATAAAACACTACCTTAGACTTATTCGGAGTCTAAAGGTTTACACTTTTATTCTGACAATCAATTATCACAGCATGGTTATACAACCAATCCATCCCAAATATTACGTCAAACTCTCCCAATCTTATCGGAATCAAGTCTACGCTAAGTTCATGATGTAATGACCGTGAATTTTAAACTCCTTATTTAATTAAATAGGTGATTTAATTTTTAATGAGTTGGTTTTCTGAGTCTATTTAAACCTTATGTGGTTATGAATTGATTAAAGGGAGTCACTAATAGTTATTTAAATTGGTGGACTAACCCTAAGGTTTTATAGGATTATTAATAATTAAATATTCAATTTATTTGAATATAGTGGCAGGATGTGAACATATTGATTCATTTTAATTATGGGTATATCACCATTATAGAAGTTAAATTATCTCATATAAGACTTATGTGGTGATAGAAATTTGAACTGGCTTGAAGCTAACCTATTTTGGCACTATCAAGGACCGGCGCAGCTGCGCCCTCCCAACAGTACGAAATGGCGCAGCTGCGCTAGTGTCCAATCTAAGAAAAATTAGTTTTGCTATAAAAAATAAAATGGAACACTTTGTTGTATGTGTGACATTAATAAATCATATGGATAAAGGTACATTATGTTGATATGAAGTATCAAGTAGTGCAATAAAATCACAAGTGATTTTAATACAAAAATAATTAAATATCTGTGTATTCTAGGAATTGGGATAGAAATTATATGTGTACACCGGATAGATAATATTAAATAATATGATAAGGTGTTTATGTGTGTAAAAAAATGTAACTATGGAACTACCCGGTCAATAATACCTAACTGTGTTGTTTTATTGCATGTATTTAATATACATGGATTATATGATGCGAGTATCTAAATTAAATCTTAAGTTCCTAATATGGTAACAATTGTACATTAAGTTTACATGTTTGGAATTATAGTAACCAAACTAAGCTTGTTGATGAGATTTTTCTCTTGTCCCGAAATGAGTGTCACAAGGTACACGAACAGTAGTATGAAGCTAAAACACGTAACTTCCATTTGGCTAAGCTTAGGTAATGATTTCAAAGCCAATGGCTGATGGGTGGGTTGTTCAACCACTCTTTAGTAACCATTGTTTTTCTCCATTACACCATGAACTCAACCTTAGTGCAATGTGATTATCCAAGTCAAGTTTCCATTATAAGTAGAAGCTTTAGTTTCAGTTTTGTTGTTTGTTAAGTCTGATATTGGAGGTTTTAAGTTGCTAAGGAATTTTGAAAGCATATTCAGTGTATAAGGAATCTAATCCAAGCTTAAGGAGGTATAAACTTTACTTTTGTTCTTAGTTGGGTTTTGTTAATTTCTTGGAATTCCTTGGAATTCTTTATTAATCAAAGTGAATTAGCATGCTATAATGTGTTTAGGAAGTAGGCTTACATGTCTAAACTCTCAAGTGATGGATTGGAACATGTTTGAATAAAGTGAAATCAAAGTTGTTTGATGCTCTTCAGAACAGAGAAGGTTAATGCCTGCGAGTACAGCATGGCCTTAATCATACCTATTTGTACTAGGGTGCAGTGCGGTAGCGATTCTGTAGTACCTCAAATCCAGTTCTGGTTTTACATTATGCTAGGCATTTTCGATTTGGTATTATAACTTATATATGTACCTGAACAGAAGTATAAAATGATATGTAAAGCTTTCGTATGTGGTATGAAGTAATTAACTTGGATTAGTAAGGAAGTTATAGCAAAACTTAAAGTTTTCAAAACTAACTTTGTGGAAAACTTGTGTTCACGAGTTCTGAACTTATGAGACCATATACATGACTTATGTGGAACCTAAATGAGCATGATATGTGATTCATAGATGTTGTATCCATGACTAACTTGATAAGCTTTGTGCTAGAACTTAGTTTGAAAAGAAAAGCTTAGTACAATAAGGCTAATGAACATGAACGCTAAGATATTTAGATTATGATCTTGAAAGAAGGTGAACATGACTTAACTCCTTATGATAATAGTTTTGAAGTTGTCTTATATGTGCTATCTTTCATCATTTGTGCTAAAATGATTTTAAAGATAACCCTGAACGTGTTTTCAAACTTACGTTGCATATTATATGAGTACTTAGATACCAAGGGGTTGAGGTGTCATGTTATGGCTATAATAACCATAGAGATGATACATAAGTAGTTCGCATGATGGTTACATGATTTTTATATTTTAATGACATATAAAGTATAAGTTAAAACTTGTGGTAATGAACTCAAGAATGATCATGTGTTGTGTGTGAAACGCTAGCATGTACATATGTTCAAATATATGTGTAATTGGTGTGTTAGAGTTGGACTGAAGTCAGGAGAGCAAAGCTCAAACCTTATGCGGCGAGGGGACGGTAAGCACTCACGCCATCCCAAAGCTTAAACCCAAGCAATTGCGCCCATCTTGCGCCTCTTATCACGATTCTATTTTTGGTTTGAAGTTTCAAGGCATGCTTATATGATTACTTTACCTTGTAATATGTGACCATTATGCCATATAATATGTTAAGAAGCATGTTGTGTGATGACTTGATTCTTTTAAGTGTAGACTCGTACTAGTTTACACATACTAATTGAAAAGATTGACTTGTTAAAATTAGGTCATTTCAACGCAAGTAATTAAAGCTAGAATTAATTGTAGCTGAGCAAACATGCAAGTTCCTTGAACCCTACTTTTATTGAGCAAGTTTCCTAAACTTACTCCAATTATTATTGGGCAGGTTCCCTAATCTCACTCAAATTCATATTAAGCAAGTTTCTTAATTCTTACTCTATTACTTGAGCAAGTATCCGAACACTATTTTATTGTGTTGCAAGTTTCCTAACTTACACAACTTTGTTTTTGTGAAAGTTTCCTATCCTTCTCGTATTGTATTGAGCAGGTTATTGTTGAATTGAAAGTTATTCATTTAAGCCTGAATCTTATTTCCAAGCATGCTATTAAGTGGTTTAATTACCTTACAATTATTCTGCATTGATATTATTGATATTCACACTTAGTGCACTTGAGTTCGTACAATCTTGGACTTTTGCATCATTTAAAGTTCAATAATTTTTGAACTGTGTTAGATAGAGTCTGAACCTTTGTTCGATCAGACAAGAGTATGAAGTTTTATAAAAGATATCCAAACCAATTGATGTTAAGGATTCTTAGACTGAAAGAACACCCCTTTTATGATAGGGGAGTACCCCAGGTATCTAATATAAGATACAAAGAGCAGATTTAAATGTTATGCATATACATAGTGTACGTGAGGCTGATCCCCTCAAGTACTTATTCTGTAGCCAGTAACCAAAGGGTCAATTAGCTATTGATTCCATTGGAGTGTTATAGTTCAAAGTCTATTTGACTAGCAGTTATTCTAAAAGCAATCATTTTCTTTGCTTCCAATATTCATATTGTTGAATCCTTCAGATATTCATATCGTTGAATTCATTGACAGATATTTTCCAATCATCATGATATATCCATATTGTTGTAATTAAACTTGTTGGGCAAACTTTTTGCTCATCCTTGCTATATCATGAATTATATTGTAGCTAAGCTTGAGACCTCAAGGAAGGACAAGGGTAAAGAAAAGATGTAGAATTGTGGCAAGGAGCAGACTTTACCTTACGCTTAGTTTAAATTAATGTTATGTAATATGAACCCTAATGTATATTTTAGGGTATGTTTGTAAGATGATATTAAGGTTATCGTATCTTGGGACTAGTAACACCTTTTGAATGAACAACGTGCGTTTATATTTTTTCGTATTTTGGTTATTATATGTTATTTAGAGGTGGATGTTTGTATTCTATCGTGATGACTGAACCGGGGTCAGAGGACCAGGTTTCGGGGGTGTCATAGGTTGGTATCAAAGTTGTAGGTTATAAACGTTAGTAATGCGAAACCTAGGTTATAACCTTATTAGAAAACTCAAGTAGAGTATGTAAGTGATGGGTTGAGGAAATCCATCGAGTTTTATTGTGATAATGAAGTTGTTTATTTAAATTAAAAATGATTGATAGACGTCTTAAACTTCTTAATGCTAACGTGGATAACATGTCACATAAAGCCTAATAGTTTCTTCCTTTCCTCAGATCATGCCACCTAGGAGACTATCGCGGAATCAGAGGGAGGAAGGATCCGTTAACAATGTTGGAGGGGCAATGTTGATCCAATGCAGAACTTATTTAACCTGTTAACTGAGGCAATGCAAAATAGACCCACGCCAGCAGCAGGGCAGCTAGGACAACACTTGGCTAGCTTTAAGGACTTTAAATTGCTAGGACCACCGGAGTTCCGAGGAACCCTGGACTCAATTGAAGCCAAGACATGGATAGAAGAGATGGAGAAGGTGTTTAAGGTCGTACGTGTGGCCAAAGCACAGAAGACGAGTTTTGCCACTTTTATGATGAAAAACGAAGCTAACTATTGGTGGAAAGCCAATAAGGGGCGTGCAGAAGAGGGAGTTATTCCTTGGGACAGATTTAAGGTGCTATTCGTTGAGAATTATTACTTAGAGAATACGCAACAGGATATGGAAGTTATGTTTCTGGAACTGAAGCAAGGTAGTATGTCTGTCGCAGAGTACGTGGCGAATTTTAACGAGTTAGCCCGATTCGCTCCACATCAGGCTGACACAGAAGCTAGGAAGGCAAGGAGGTTCGATCTAGTACTGAAACCATGGGTACAGAAGGCAGTGGCTGTATTAAAGATTAATAATTACTCTGATCTATTGGAAAGGGCTATCATTGCCAAAGGAGGCAGTGAAGCTATCGCTCGATTTAAACAAGAGAAGAAGACCAGTTAGGAAGGACAGAAAGGGGGAAGCAGCGGAGGCAGCAACCCCAATAAGCGTAAATGGACAGAGAGCCAATCCTCTGGTGGTAATAAGTCTGGGGGGGAGGCCAAGGAAAGTATAAAGTGAAACAACTGTGGGAGGAGTCACTCGGGGGAGTTCATGAAGGGAAAAAGTGTTTGTTATCGTTGGGGCAATAGGGGCACATGGCTCCTCAGTGTTCGAATAAGCAGAAGGGAGGATGTTTCTCATGTGGAGCCACAGACCATCAAATTAAGGACTGTCTGAAGAGAAAGGGCGATGCAGCTAGCGACAACTGCAACAACAACAATAATGGACTGAACATTGGAGGGTCAGCCAGTTAAGCCAACAGACCAACGGCACAAACATTCAACATGACCGTACAGGATGCGGTGGAGTCTAAAGACGTGGTGTTAGGTATCATTCCGATCAATGATATAGATGCATACGTGTTATTTAATTCGGGTGCTACCTGCTCTTTCGTTTCTGAAGAATTAGTTAAATAGTTAGACTTACCCCGTGAGAGATTAGGACACCCTATGAATGTAGAAGTAGCAAACAAGGAAATTATCCCCGTAGAATACATTCATAGGAATTGTTATACCGAATTACGAGGATTTAAGCTCAAAGTGGATTTAATACCGATTCATTTGGGGGAATTCGATGTAATCCTTAGAATGGATTGGTTATCGGTTCACGGAGCAGTTATAGACTGTAAGAGGAAGTGTGTATACCTTAAGACTCTGAATAAGTCAAATGTGGTATTTTATGGTAGTAAATCGCCGAGACAATCTCATTGTCTGACGATTGTGCAAGCGCAGAGATTGCTTAGGAAGGGTTGTATAGGTTATTTGGCTCACGTGGTTGATACTCGATGAGTCGAGGGTGAACTGAGTCAGATACCTATTGTAAGGGATTTCGTTGATGTCTTCCCATACGAGATTCTGGGATTTCCACCAGATAGAGAGATTGAGTTTGTTATCAATTTGGCACCAGGGATAACACCGGTATACAAAGCGTCGTATCGTATGGCACCGGTAGAGATGAAAGAACTGATGACTCAATTACAAGAGTTGTTAGATAAGGGATACATTTGACCGAGCGTATCACCGTGGGGAGAACCAGTCTTATTCGTAAAGAAGAAAGATGGGTCGCTAAGACTTTGTATCGATTACCGAGAATTGAACAAGGTCACCATTAAGAAAAAATACCCTTTGCCCAAGATAGATGATTTGTTTGATCAGTTGAAGGGGGAAAAGTACTTTTCAAAGATTGACTTGAGGACTGGTTATCACCAACTGAAGGTGAAGCCGGAGGATATTCCAAATACGGCATTCAGAAATCGATATGGACACTTTGAGTTTCTGGTAATGTCATTTGGTTTGACGAACGCGCCAGCAACATTTTTGGATTTGATGAACAGAGTGTTCAAATAGTATTTGGATAAGTTTGTTGTCGTATTCATTGATGACATTCTAGTATATTCAAAAAACAGAGGAAGAACACGCTGAATATCTTTGGATAGTGTTGGAGACATTAAGGATGGAGAAGTTGTATTTACAAACTTTCAAATGTTGAGTCACCTATGATTGCAAACTATGATCATCAAGTAATGATTAGGAACCATGTTATTTGATTCTTAGTGTCTTATAAACTGATTTTGTGTTATGTGTATGTAAAGTATGTAATGACTTACGTATAGGATTATAATGTTAAGTTAGAATCGTAGGTGTTTAATAAACTTACATATCAAGTTTATGTATCGGATGTACATAACTAATGAATATCCTATATACGTAATTATGTTATACTAGGGTTCGCAAAGTATCGATAAGCTAAAGGTTGATAAACTATGCTTGAGGTAAGTATCCTAACCTATGCATTTACTTTATGCAAGGAATCTATCTTACAAAACTTTGAATTTGTGCAATTATCTAAACCTTACTCTTTATTGAGCATTACTTGAACTTGTACTATTATTGGTTGTACAAGTAAACAATTGAAATTATGATTCTTATCTTATGACACAATGCTTCATAGATAGAATAGAGTTGTTTATATTCTTCTAACTTTGATTTCAAGCATTGAACTTATAATTGTTCTTATATACATTTAAAGAGCGTTTTATGCCATTGATTCGGCTAGACCTAAATCATAATTTGAAAGCGATCCAAACCAATTGATTGGTGAAGAATCTTGTATTGACTGAGATGAACATCCTTCATCGAAGGGGAAACTATCTTTGTCAGGAGACCGCGCACTTGAGTATGACTAAACGATATGCATAATGTAGGATACTTTAGGCTGATTGCCTGTTGTACTCATTTTTGTTAGATTATTAGTATATTACTGTTAATTCTAGTAGAAGTTCATAGTCCTTAGTGACTACTCAATATTCACTGATTTGAAATCTCGAAATAATTAAGTATTGAATCTTATTGATATTTTATATCCTTACCGACTATTGTTGAGATCCATTGATTCTTCATGCTATCCTTGAACAATCATTATTGTTGTACCCTTGAAAATTTTAAAACTATATTGAGCACCCTTATTTCTAAATTATTTGCTGAGCAAACTTGTTGCTCATTCTTGCTTTCCCTAAAAACCTTTCAGTTAAGGCAGAGCAAGGCAGACCCTTGAACACTGATAAGGGTAAAGGAAAAGCTACGGAGTAGCTTCATATTTATTTAGAAGTTTTATGATTATGTTAAGACGCATTGTGTTATGTATTAGTTATGTCTAAGCTATGTTTACTTATGTTTAAGGTATGTAAGAGATGATTAAGTTACGAACCTTGGGACGGGAATGATTATATTAAATAAATGTAATCTATTATGTTATTTTTGTTGCATGAGATGTTATTTAGTCATTAGATTTGTAGCACGTGGTAAACCAAATTCGAGACGTGAGTGGTCTGAAATTGGGGGTGTCACAGTTTGGTATCAAAGCTATAGTAATAACATTAGGAGCAAGAGTCCTTAGATTATAACTTAGAAGAACTTAGAAGATGAGAAGGGATGAAACTCATGTAGAGTTTTCCTAGAGATAGACTTAGTGTGTTATGGAATATAATTTCATTGTATACAATGAACTTATGTTTTACTGAACGTTCTAATGGAGTTGTTATTTTTTTTTGTTTTATGTTGGGAGTTGTAGGATGGCAGACTTGGGAGGACACAGTAGAGTGATAGAGGAGTAGCCGCGTGACATACACATGGTGTATGAGGCACCATTGATAGCTGAGCCCATTTTGGCAGTGGCTCCTATCGATGATGATGATGAGGAGGAGGAGATGGATCTCGATCCCGTAGAGTCTGATCTAGAAGAGGAGCTTATGAAGGATGAGCCCATAGAGGACTCTGATGAGGCTACATTCGAAGACCGGATGTTGGGAGAGTGCAAGGAGCGGATCTTAGAATTAGACTACAGAGTCAAGGAGCTGGAGGTTGAGGCCCAAGAGAGGGAGTTCGAGTTCCAAAAACTGAGGGACGAGGACAACCAGAGGAAGTTAGTGATGCAAGATTTGGAGGTGGAGATTGCCCACCGCAAGGAGGGAAGGATCAAGATGGGGACTCTGTTTCACCGGTCGGTGTCTCGAAATATAGAGTTGGCAGGAAAGCTGAAAGAGATGGAGCAGAGAGAGTTGAGCGAGAGGATGGAAAAGGAGGCTCTCCATACTCAGTTAGAGATAGAGGTAATGGATAGGATCCCCTTCGAGGAGAAGTGGGAAGAAGCCAATGATAGAGCTAATGATTTAGAAGATGAGGTGAGATGCAATAGGAGGAAGATGAACAAGATGGATTATGCTTTACGCACGGCCATGGAAAGATTGATTGATGGGGTATATCATTATCCAACGGGGCAAGGACAGACCCGACATACCACAAGCCGAGATTTGGTGGCGCATATAACACAGAAGGAATACAAGAGCGCTATAGAGCGCAGGATTATAGATTGAGGCCTATGTGTTAGTAGCTTAGTAGTAGTAGTTGGTAGTCATTTATGATCTGTTGTTGTAATCCCAATCTTTTGTATGAGATATGGGATAGCTATGTGAACCCCAAAATTATGAAAAATGTTAGAGGGGTAGTATGTTAGTATTTTTCCCTATCTTTTGTGATATTAGGGGATATGTGTTGACATTTATAGAAGTATGCTAGGAATGATCATGTTGATGTAATGATTTGGCATATAAATATAAATGATCTTATTTTAGAAACGTGTTATAAAATCTTATTCGTTTTTCATTTGAGAAATGTTTGAGTAATAAAACAAGATAATAAAAATAAAAATTTTATGATGCAGAAAATGCCGCCCAGACGTAGACCGGCGACTCCGGAAGAGTCAGTCAATAATGAGAGAGAACAAGTAGACCCTACTCAAAGACTAGTAGATTTATTATGTGATGCTCTTAGGGGAAGGAACAATGAACCCGATCGCTTTAATACCAAAGAAGCTCTAGTCACACACTATAAGGACTTTAGGAGTGTAAGACCTCCAGAATTCGTAGGTACTACCGATCCGATCATGGCTCAGACATGGATCAAAGATATGGAGAAGGATTTCACCATCGCTCGTGTGGGTGAAGACCAGAAGATGGTGTTTGCCACTTACATGATGAGAGGCGAAGTGAACTACTGGTGGGAGACGAATCAGCGAAGAGCCGAAGAAGGGATAATAGCATGGGAGAGATTCAAGACTTTTTTTTTGAGAATTATTTCCTGAAAACCATGAAGAATAGGATGGACGTGAAGTTCTTAGAACTTAAGCAAGGAGATATGACACTGGCGCAATACGCGACTAATTTCAATGAGCTAGCCCGATTTGCAGAACACCAAGTAGGAGATGAAGAGAGGAATGCTAGACATTTTGAGCAGGGGCTGAAACCTTAGTTGTTCAACAAGGTGTTAGTTCTTCAGATCGATTCTTTTGCGATATTATTGGAGAAGGCCATTATTTGCAGAGGGCGGTAGTGAAGCTTTGAGTTTATATAATAAGGAAAAGAAGGGTAAGAACATGGGATGGGATAGCCATGGAGGAAGCAACAACGGGGGAAGTAATTTAGGAAAAAGGAAGTGGGAGAATAACAATAACAACAACAACAACCACCACAAAAATCACAATAATCAAGTGGGGAAGTTTCATGGAGAGTTTAAGAAGAGGGCAGAGGGATGCCCGAAGTGTGGGAAGAATCACCAGGGCGAGTGCTGGAAAAGGCGTAGTACTTGTTACAACTGTGGCCAAGAAGGGCATATTTCACCTAACTGTCTAAAGCCCAAGAAGATCAAGGGTTGTTTCATTTGTGGCTTAGCGGACCACATGATTAAAGATTGCCCAAAGAAAGGGAGCGGAGGAGGAAGCAGCCAGCAAGGGGGAAGTAACAAACTGATGATAGGCAGATCGATGCCATCTAACCGTACAACTGCTAAAATGTTTAACATGACTGTCTAGGACGCAATAGCTGCGAGGGACGTGATGTCAGGTATTATCCCAAACAATATTATAAATGCATATTTATTACTTGATTCAGGTGCCACCTATTCTTTTGTATCTGAGGAATTTGTTAGTCAACTTAATTTACCCCGAGAACGATTAGGAAATCCTTTGAACATAGAAGTTGCGAATAAGGAAGTAATTCCCGTAGAATACGTTTATCAAATGTATCGCGTAAACATTAGAGATCATGTGTGACACCCCCAAAACTGGGTCCTCTGACCCCGGTTCAGTCATCACGATAGAATACAAACATCCACCTCTAAACAACATACGATAACTAAAATGCGGAAAAATATAAACATACGTCGTTCATTCAAAAGGTGTTACTAGTCCCAAGATACGATAACCTTAATATCATCTTACAAACATACCCTAAAATATACATTAGGGTTCATATTACATAACATTAATTTAAATTAAGCGTAAGGTAAAGTCTGCTCCATGCCACTATTCTACATCTTTCCTTTACCCTTGTCCTTCCCTGAGGTCTCAGGCTTAGCTGCAATATAATTCATGATATAGCAAGGATGAGCAACAAGTTTGCCCAACAAGTTTAATTACAACAATAAGGATATATCATGATGAATAGAAAATATCTGTCAATGAATTCAACGATATGAATATATGAAGGATTTAACAATATGAATATTAGAAGCAAAGAAAATGATTGCTTTTAGAATAAATTTTAGTCAAATAGACTTTGAACTATAACACTCCAATGGAATCAATAGCTAATTGACCCTTTAGTTACTAGCTATAGAATAAGTACTTGAGGGGATCAGCCTCACGTACACTATGTATATGCATAACATTTAAATCATCTTTGTATCTTACATTAGATACCGGGGTACTCCTATCATAAAAGGGTGTTCTTTCGGTCTAAGAATCCTTACCATCAATTGGTTTGGATAGCTTTTATAAAACTTCATACTCTTGTCTCGTATCAAACAAAGGTTCGGACTCTATCTAACACAGTTTAAGAATTATTGAACTTTAAATGATGTACAAGTCCAAGACTGTACGAACTCAAGTGCACTAAGTGCGAATATCAATAATATCGATGCAGAATAATTGTAAGGTAATTAAACCACTTACTAGCATGCTTGGAAATAAGATTCAAGCTTAAATGAATAACTTTCAATTCAACAATAACCTGCTCAATACAATATGAAAAGGATAGGAAACTTTCACAAAAACAAAGTTGTGTAAGTTTGGAAACATGCAACATAATAAAATAGTGTTCGGATACTTGCTCAAGTAAAAGAGTAAGAATTAAGAAACTTGCTCAATATGAATTTGAGTGAGATTAGGGAACTTTCTGAAAAATAATTGGAGTAAGTTTAGGGAACTTGCTCAATAAAAGTAGGGTTCAAGGAACTTGCATGTTTGCTCAGCTACAATTAATTCTAGCTTTAATTACTTTCGTTAAAACGACCTAATGTGAACAAGTCGATCTTTTCAATTAGCATGTGTAAACTAGTATGAGTCTACACTTAAAAGAATCAAGTCATCACATATCATGATTCTCAACATATTATATGGCATAATGGTCATATATTACAAGGTAAAGTAATCATATAAGCATGCCTTGAAACTTCAAACCAAAAATAGAATCTTGGTAAGATCATAGGATGGGCAAGAATTGCAATTTAGTCTAGGATTAGGGATTTGCCTTGCAATTGCTACTGTCCCACCGAAGCTAGGTTTGAGCTTTGCTCTCCTGACTTCAGTCTAACTCTAACACACCAATTACACATATATTTTAACATACATACATGCTAGCGTTTCACACACAACACATGATCATTCTTGAGTTCATTACCACAAGTTTAACTTACAATTTATATGTCATTAAAACCTAAAAATCATGTAACCATCATGATCAATACATATGTATCATGTCTAGGGATATTATAGCCTTAACATGACACCTCAACCCTTTGGTATCTAAGTACTCATATAATATGCAACGTATGTTTGAAAACACGTTCAAGGTTATCTTTTAAATTATTTCAGCATGAGTGATGAAAGATAGCACATATAAGACAACTTCAAAACTCTTATCATAAGGAGTTAAGTCATGTTAACCTTCTTTCAAGATCAGAATCTAAATATCTTAGCGTTCATGTTCATTAGCTTTATTGTACTAAGCTTTTCTTTTTAAACTAAGTTCTAGCACAAAGCTTATCAAGTTGGTCATTCATACAACAGCTATGAATCACATATCATGCTCATTTAGGTTCCACATAAGTCATGTATATGGTCTTATAAGTTCAGAACTCGTGAACACAAGTTTTCCACAAGGTTAGTTTTGAAACCTTTTAGTTTTGCTACAATTTCCTTACTAATCCAAGTTGATTACTTCATACCGCATACGAAAGCTTTACATATCATGTTATACTTCTGTTCAGTTACATATATAAGTTATAATACCAAATTAGAAATGCCTAGCATAACAGAAACCAAAAACTGGATCTAAGGTACGGCGCAGCTTCGTCATGCCTGCACCAAAGGCAGTAACCTTCTCTATTCTGCAGAGCATCAAACAACTTTGATTTCACTTAATTCAAACATGTTCCAATCCATCACTTGAGAGTTCAGACATGTAAGCTTACTTCCTAAACACATTATAGCGTGCTAATTCGCTTTGATTAATAAAGAATTCCAAGGAATTCCAAGAAATTAACAAAACCTAACAAAGAATAAAAGTAAAGTTTATACCTCTTTAAGCTTGGATTGGATTCCTTACACACTGAGTATGCTTTCAAAATTCCTTATCAACTTAGAACCTCCAATATCAGACTTAACAAATAACAAAACTGAAACTAAAGCTTCTACTTATAATGGAAATCATTACCTAAGCTTAACCAAATGGAAGTTACGTGTTTTAGCTTCATACTACTGTTCATGTACCTTGTGACACTCATTTTGGCAAAAGAGAAAAATCTCAACAACAAGCCTGGTTTGGTTACTATAATTCCCAACATATAAACTTAATGTACAATTGTTACCATATGAGGAACTTAAGGTGTGACACCCCCAAATCTAGGTACTTCATTCCCACAAGATTTGGTGCTCACTATTCATACATTCATACTATCTACCCAAATAAAATAATATTTAAACCATAAATCCTCCCTTTAAATAGGGTTACATTATTAAATTCAAAAACATCTCAGGTTGTCTAACCTTAAACATCATTCAAGTGCGGAAATAAATTATTACATCACATCATTATATAAAAGTCTATCATTATAAAAATAAAATAAAATTACAAGTCTTCATCACTTGTACATTTTTCCCTTTCCTTTGCTAGTTCAAGGCTCATCTACCTTCTCAACTCTAGCTGCAATAAGTGTATAAATATGCAAGAGTGAGCAAAACAATTGCTCACTAGATATAGCAATGAATCAACAAGAATGAAATAACTGCCAATGAATAGGCTCATCAATACTGAATAGTATTCTAATAATAATAACCAAAAACTGGAATCCAAAATATGGAATATAAATATCTGAGGGTCATAAGACCATGAACTATGTCCATAGTTGCGAGTAATCATTCAACTCCAACTTTAACAGTCATAAGACTATAAGGACTCCTCGTACTTAGGGGGATCAGCCCTTCATACAATGTATTGCGCATAAATATTTCAACGCTAAACATAAATTTCCCCTAATAATAAGGTTGTTCATCTTAGTATTTAGAGTAAAAGTCCGCACCAAAGAAAGTTTGGTTTGGATAAGCTTTCAAGGGCAATTTGAAGTTTAACGATCATCAACTAGAGGACTAGTTTAATCAATAGTGTTTGATAACTCAACAGTTGATCAATAGTAACATAATATGGAACAATGAATAAGTGTAAGCGAACTAACTATATTTGGAACTCATGCTTAGAAACAACTACAATGCATAAGTATTGAATGACAATAAACCATGTTTAAACAATATTAAGCTTGAACTATGAATTATATGAATATACATTAAGTAATAGCAAGCTGAAAAATAAAGCTTGCTCAATATGAGAATAGCTTGTGTCAAGTAAATGAAATAAGATAATTCAACATTAGAATTAGAGTTCAAGAAAATTTCATTCATAATACACGAATGACAATAACAAAACTTGTCTAGCAATAAACAAGTTAGAATACGTCCATAAATCTTGGAATTCAAATCTTGTTCGAATGAAATCAAAGTATAGCTAGCTTGCTCAAATAATGATCAGTAATACAAGAGTTCGCGTAAATTAAAGTTTAAAGTAAGAAACTCGCTTAATGTAAAAAGATAAGGTTCGTAAACTTTCCTAGAGCGTAAGCCATAAAATTAAACTCATGTTCACCTACACATAGATTTAGAACCACAATACCTAATAGATATGCTAACATACCATAACATGTATATTTCTAGCTAATCTTATCATTTTAGCACAAGTCTTATGCTACTATTCAAATATCAAAAAATTCAAGTGTTAACCTCATAGCGTTCATTGTATAACTAATTTATAACATAACACGTTCATACTTAATATTCATTTGAAACTTTGAATTTGATAACCACCTCACACGACTCTATTTTAGCCTTGTTACCACCTCACTTTGAATTTATCTTTTTAGCACATCATTAGCTCAATGCATGTCGCTATTCCATATCTCGCGATAATCGCAGTAAGTGACTATCACAAACCGTAGTATAGGCGCATTGCATTCATACAAAACTTCGGACCGAAGCAGAATCAGAATCAGGCCAAGAACAAGGCTGCTTTTTTTGCCTTGGCACCGCAAGCAATTTCTTGCCAAATACTACAGGCAGAGGCAGAGAGACGGTGATGAACAAGATGTCAGACTTTTAGCCCAACGAACACAAATTTCACCCACTAAATAGTAACTCCAACATTTACAATTGATACAAAACTATTGTAAACATGTTTGTTAACATTTATAACCAATTAGAACACTTTAACATCAACTATACTAGTTTAATTTCTCAAATATCATGTTTTTATATAAAAACTCAATTTTTGATATCTCTTGCAAAAATCATCACTGTAATCTCTATCCTTGGCCAAATCACTTTATTCAAATTACGTTATGTTCAATTCTTAATGAACTGACACATGCAAAACTCAATTCATAGTTTAGCACACTAATTAACCATCAAAATGGATACTTATAAAAGCCATATGCGAAATACATATACTATCAAAATTTTCCTACTGTTAACCAGAATTAGCATAAAAATTCTTGCTTAAACATAAACTTTAATCATCATAAACATATACAATTGCTATTACCAACTATATAAATCCACAATTCAACAATTGATTTTACAGAACATGAGAAAATTCTTGTCGTCCAACACATATACATATATATTATCAAAGTTATGAACATACCTTCAAATTAGCTTGCACAACCTTGCAATTGCAGACAATTTTCTAAGGTTTCACTCTCAAACTCTCTCAATTCTCTCTGTAATTCTCTTAGTCTTAGCAACTAGAATGAAAACACTGATAACTATAATGCGTAAACTCCACTGATAGACAAGCGTAGGAAATAAAACAGATAATCTTAATATGCCCACTTAATAAAATAACAGTTACAACATAAACTTATATATTATAAATATATTATATTTAATATTTTAATTTATTTTATTTTATTTTATTTATAATAATTAAAATTCAAAAATCAAAAATAATCCAAAAGCCATAAGGCTTTGTTTGGCAAAACCTTTTAAAATTTAAAGAATTAATATATTTAAGCTTTGTTTGTCAAAAACTAAATTAAACTCCTTTACTTTTATTTTAATAAATAATTTAGTTTATAATTTATAATTACATCTTAGTTATTTGGATTTCCAAATCCAACATTAATCAATAAATTAGTTAAACACTATATTTTAAATAAATCTCCCACTATATCAAATACCACAAAATTATAATTTCATTATAATTTTATTTGATAATTTAATATACCATTTTAAATTATTAATCACAATATAACACCTCATGTTACATTACAAATCTCTAAAATATAAATTAATTTAATTTAGAATATTATCTAATAAATTTAAATTCATAAATATTTACTAACAACCATCACATAAATAAAATATTTATTTCATCAATTTCAACAATAAACACATCAAATAAATATTTTATATTTAATAAATATTTAAAATTATAATTTGAAATTTCGGATTGTTACATCCTTCCCTCCTTACAAGGATTCTGTCCCCAGAATCACAACTCAAACAATCAAATCGTCACATTTTCCCCTCCTTACAAAGATTCTGTCCCCAGAATCGACGACACAGACTAAACAAATAACCCAGGGTAATTCTTCATCATATCTGCTTCGAGTTCCCATGTAGCCTCTTCGACATTGTGGTTCCTCCATATCACCTTCACAGAAGGTATCACTTTATTCCTGAGCACTTGTTCTTTCCTATCAACTATCTGGATAGGAATCTCTTCATAAGACAAATCTTTACTGAACTGCAATGGTTCATACTCGATCACATGCTTGTAATCGGGTTTATATGGTCGCAACACCGACACATGAAAATATTGTGCACATGCTCTAATTCTAGAGGTAAAACTACCTCATAAGCCACTTCTCCCACCTTTCGTAGAATCTTGAAAGGTCCAATAAACCTTGGGCTGAGCTTTCCTTTCTTGCCAAAATGAATTTTCCCCTTCCAAGGAGAGACTTTGAGGAACACAAAATTTCCTGCTTCAAATTTACGACTCTGCCTGTGTTGATCATCATACTTTTTCATCACGATCCCGAAAGCAGCCTACCGATCTTTGCTCGATGAGTTTTATAACTTCAATGTGATCTGTTGTACCGAGCTTACGGTCCTAGCAGTTGATGTTCACCAACTTCATCCCAGCATAGTGGAGTTCTGCACTTCCTGCCATATAACACCTCGTATGGCAGCATACCAATGCTTGCGTGGTAACTATTGTTGTATGAAAATTCCACCAACGGTAGATGATCATCCCAATTTCCTTTGAAATCCATTATGCACGCTCTAAGCATATCTTCTAGCGTCTGGATTGTTCGTTCGCTTTGCCCATCCGTTTACGGATGATATGATGTGCTCATCTTCAGTTGCGTTCCCATGCATTCATGTAGTCTCTTCCAAAAATTTGATGTAAACGTTGGATCTCTGTCTGATACAATTGACATTGGAATTCCATGTCTTGAGACGATCTCTTTAGCGTATAGCTTCGCCAGCTGATCAAGATTAAATCTAATCTTTATTGGCAAAAAGTGTGCAGATTTTGTCAATCTATCCACTATCACCAATATCGCATCGTATCCTTTCTGAGTCGTTGGAAGACCTACTACAAAATCCATTGTAATATGCTCCCATTTCCATTCCGGTATCTCCAACAGTTGAAGTAATATGCTTGGTATTTGATGCTCGACCTTCACTTTCTGACATGTCAACCACTTTACAACGCATTCTGCAACGTCTCTTTTCATGTTCGGCCACAAAAAATTTTACCGCAAATCTTGAATCATTTTCGTACTTCCCGGAAGAATCGAATATATTAAGTTATGCGCTTCCGTCAAGATTTCTTCTTTAACATCTTGTACTGCTAGAACCCAAATTCGCCCCTCGAATCTTAGCATTCCTTCAGTATCAACGTTGTACTTCACTTCTTTACCTTCGACCACACTTTCCTTTATTTTTCTGCATTCTTCATCTTATAGCTAAGCGTTCTTCACTTTGTCCACCATAGTTGGACTAACTTCCATTTGGTATAATTTTTCATCGGATTCTTCTGGAAATTTGATTTCCAACTCTAGTCTTGCCATCGCTGAAATGAGCTCCTTCTTATCAGTTAACAACATCAATTTTTCTCTGCCTTTCCTACTCAAGGCATCTGCAACCACGTTTGTTTTGCCTGGGTGATAAAAGATCTCGCAATCATAATCTTTTATCAGTTTCATCCATCTCCTTTGACGCATGTTCAGGTCCTTTTGAGTGAAAATATACTTTAGACTTTTATGGTCTGCGTATATCTCACATTTTTCTCCATAGAGATAATGTCTCCATAATCTTCAGTGCAAAAATAACCGCCCGCCAACTCTAAATCATGAGTCGATACCCTTTCTCATAGTTTTTTAGTTGCCTTGATGCATACGCAATAACCTTGTCATTCTGCATAAGGATACATCCTAAACCCTTGTGTGACGCATCACTATACACCACAAAATTTCCTGTATTATCTGGTAACGATAACACATGTGCCAAACTTAACTTCTTTTTCAGTTCTTGAAAACTTTCTTCACACTTTTCTGTCCAAACAAATTTTACAGACTTTCTCGTCAAATTTGTCAACGGAGTAGCAATCTTGGAAAAATCTTGGATAAACCGTCTATAATAGCCTGCTAATCCCAAGAAACTTCTCACTTCTGACGGAGTTCTTGGTTGTTCCCAATTTATCACAGCTTCGACTTTTGATGGATCCACTGAAATCCCATCCTTATCGATTACATGCCCAAGGAATTGTACATGTTCTAACAAAAATTCACATTTAGAGAATTTCGCGTACACCTTTTCTTTTCTTAGCGTCTCCAACGTTAGACGTAAGTGTTCTGCGTGTTCTTTTTGAGATTTGGAGTACACCAGAATATCATCGATGAACACCACCACAAACTTGTCCAAAAATGGTTTAAACACCATGTTCATCAAATCCATGAATGCTGCAGGGGCGTTTGTCAAACCAAAAGACATCACTAAAAATTCATAATGTCCATACCGAGTTCGGAATGCCATTTTTGGTACATCCTCCTTCCTCACTTTCAATTGGTGATACCCACTTCTCAAATCTATTTTCGAGAAATATCTAGCATGCACCCTTCAATTGATCAAACAAGTCATCTATTCTTGGCAATGGATATTTATTTTTAATAGTGACTTTGTTTAATTCTCTATAATCATTGAAAAGACGCATTAACCCTTCCTTCTTGTTCACGAATAACACTGGTGCTCCCCACGATGACACACTCGGCTGAATATACTTTTTATCCAACAACTCTTGTAGTTGCACCATTAGCTCTTTCATCTCTACCAAAGCCATTCTGTACGGGGCCTTCGATATTGGAGCGATTCCTGGCGCTGAGTCAATCACGAATTCAATCTCTCGGTCAGGCGGAAGTCCTGGCAAATCCTCCGAAAACACATCTACGAATTCCCTAACCACTGGTATTTCCTCCAGTTTTACACCCTTCTCCTTTTGAGTATCGACTATGTAGGCTAAATACCCTACACAGCCCTGACTCAATAACTTCTTGGCCTACATCATCGTCAGACATTTCATTTATCTAGGTGATTTGCTACCATGAAAAACTACCTTTGCCGGAGTCATAAGGTTTACACACTTCTTTTGGCAATCAATTATCGCTCCATAATTGAATAAGCAATCCATTCCCAATATCACGTCAAACTCTCCAAGTTTTATCGGGATAAAATCTACTATCATAACATTCCCCTTTAATGTTCAACTTACAATTCTTGTATACGAACCTAACAGGAATCACTTCCCTATTCGCAATTTCTATGTTTAAAGGGAAATTCAGCTCTTCACTAGGTATTTCTAACCTCTTAGCAAATTCATCAGATATAAAGGAGGAAGCAGCACCCAAATCAAATAATACATATGCATTTATATCATTAATTGGGATAATACCTGACACGACATCATTTGATTGCACCGCGTCCTGCACCGTCATGTTGAAGGTTCTGGTTGTGGGCTTATTTGTTGATGTTGGCCCAGCAATAGTCAACGCACCTCCACTAGCATTTCCCTTGCTTCCATTTGCCTCGCCAGATCTCTTCCTAGGGCATTCACGAGCAAAATGATCCTTGGACCCGCACGTGAAGCAAACGTTCTTCTTAGATTGAGTGAAATTTGGGGCGATGTGACCCTCCTGGCCACAGTTAAAGCATACTCCTTTCCCCATCAAGCACACACCCTTGTGAAACTTCCCACATGTAGCACATGCTTCAAACTTCTTCTTTTGCTGGTTTCCTTGCTGATTTCCAGCTCCCACATTCGCATTCCACTTCCTCTTTATATTGTTGTTGTCATTCCCATTGTTACCACTACCACTCTTAACTTCACCTTAAATCTTTTTCTTCTTCTGCTCTTGGTTGTGTTTTGTTACAGCTTCGCCTCCACTCTCAGCGAGAATTACTTTCTCTATTTTCGCTACAAATGTCTTCAGCTGGAACAGGGAGACTCTACTGTACATCCAGGGCTTCAGTCCATGTTCAAACCTTTTCGCCTTGCGTTCGTCTGTGCTGACTTGATATGGCGCAAACCTCGCCAACTCGTTGATTCTTGCGGTATATTCAGACACCAACATCGTTCCCTGCTTCAATTCCAAAAACTGCACTTCTAGCTGACTCTTTGAAATTTCTGGAAAATAGGTCTCAAAGAATATTTCCTTGAACCTCTCCCAAGTCATTGCCACCAATAACTCGCCTCTGCTTTCAACATGAATGTTGCAAAAGCAGTCTTCTCATTCTCCTCTACCCTAGCAACGTCGAACACTTTCTCTATTTCCATGATCCAAGTTTATGATTCAAACGGATTCATGGACCCACGGAATTCTGGTGGTCCAACCGCCTTGAAGTCCTTAAACGTTGTACCTTGATTCTGAGGTTGATTCTGCAAAGCACCCGTCAGTAACGTCACTAGCTGCTGAACTGGGTTATCTTCCACATTGTTATTGTTGGTTCCTTCAATGGTTCTCTGTCGGGGTGGTTGATGTCTTGGAGGTATTTTCTTTTAAAATACACCCACTAGTCTATTACTCAACTTCTTTAAGTATTTTCTACTTAATTTGCACACCATATAAGATTATCACGTAACACATAACACTTTGAATAAAATAATAACTTTTATTCATTCATAATCTTTTATAAACATCAAAACAATAGCATCACTGCTATTTACATTACTTTTCCTGAACTACCAAAAGTTGTAGGATTACTTCATCATCATCACATCCCATTGATTATATCATACCCGGGATTTACATTTCATTTTTTTGTTAATCACATATCAATTACATTCCCTATAATGTCCTACTAAGATACTGCATAGCCTTACGACGCTCTTCCTCCATAATTCAAGTCATTGTTCAGCGATCTAAAATGTATAATGGCAGTGTCTCAAACAGAATTTGATAACACATGACCCGATCCTGAGCTCGATTGATCACGGTATTGAATACATTATTCATCTCCTCCATCTTCATCCTCTTTACTTGTGCGTCCCTCTCTTCCATCCTGGCTCATTGATAAGCTTCCTCATACGCGTCTTCGGCTCTTGCCCTCTTGATAGATTCCTCTTTCATCTCATTCTCCAGTTCCGCAATCTTCTCTATCAGTTGCTTGTTTTCCCCTTCCGTGCGGATCAGCTTCTCTTCAACATTGTTCAACCGTTCTTCTCGATCCTGGATCTCGTCGTCCTTCTGTGCCATCGAGGTCTGTTGTTCAGCTACTATCTCTTGTAAATCCTCGACGGTATCTTGAAGTTCCACATTGCGGTCATACACCTCGTCGTACATACGGGCAGCTATCGAATTAAATGGAATCTCTTCCTCCTCGTCCTCCTCATCCCCGAATTGTGGCAGCTCAATGGGGTCCTCCTCATCCATCTCTATCTCATCCTCCCCATCAGGTACTCTCTTCTCAACTACTGTGACCGACGGAACTGTTTCCCATAGCAGTAGTTGTTCCAAAATCACCTGAATATCTCGAGGCTCCTCCTCTCTAGCCTGACTAGATCCTCCTATATTAGCCATCTTGTCAACCAAATTTAAATTTTTAATTACTAATCATTACTACTCGACACTCACGAGCACATAAGTTATAATCACATAAGCACATAAGTATTTTATTACTTATTCCTTAACAACTCAATAAGAGTTTATCATCACTATCTTTTCAAAGGTTACTTCCTAAGGCTTTTCCCCACCTAAGGTTCATAACCTAAAGCTTTGATACCAACCTGTGACACCCCTAAATTTATGTACTTCATTCCCACAAGATTTGGTGCTCACTTTTCATACATTCATACAATCTACCCAAATAAAATAATATTTAAACCATAAATCCTCCCTTTAAATAGGGTTACATTATTAAATCCAAAAAATCCCAGGTTGTCTAACCTTAAACATCATTCAAGTGCGGAAATAAATTATTACATCACATCATTATATAAAAGTCTATCATTATAACAATAAAATAAAATTGCTTCATCACTTGTACATTTTTCCCTTTCCTTTGCTAGTTGAAGGCTCATCTACCTTCTCAACTTTAGCTGCAATGAGTGTATAAATATGCAAGAGTGAGCAATACAATTGCTCACTAGATATAGCAATGAATCAACAAGAATGAAATAACTACCAATGAATAGGCTCATCAATACTGAATAGTATTCTAATAATAATAACCAAAAAATGGAATCCAAAATATGGAATATAAATATCCGAGGGTCATAAGACCATGAACTATGTCCACAGTTGCGAGTAATCTTTCAACTCCAACTTTAACAGTCATAAGACTATAAGGACTCCTTGTACTTAGGGGGATCAGCCCTTAGTATAATGTGTTGTGCACAAACATTTCAACGCTAAGCGTAAATTTCCCTAATAATAGGGTTGTTCATCTCAAGATTTTAGAGTACAAGTCCGCCTAAAGAAAGTTTGGTTTGGATAAGCTTTCAAGGGTAATTTGAAGTTTAACGATCATCAACTAGAGGACTAGTTTAATCAATAGTGTTTGATAACTCAACAGTTGATCAATAGGAACATAATATGGAACAATGAATAAGTGTAAGATAATCCTTGCTTGAACAATATTAAGCTAGAACTATGAATTATATGAATATACTTTAAGTAATAGCAAGCTAAAAAATAAAGCTTGCTCAATATCAGAATAGCTTGTGTCAAGTAAATGAAATAAGATAATTCAACATTAGAATTAGAGTTCAAGAAAATTTCATTCATAATACACGAATGACAATAACAAAACTTGTCTAACAATAAACAAGTTAGAATACGTCCATAAATCTTGGAATTCAAATCTTGTTCGAATGAAATTAAAGTATAGCTAGCTTGCTCAAATAATGATCAGGAATACATGAGTTCGCGTAAATGAAAGTTTAAAGTAAGAAACTCGCTTAATGTAAAAATATAAGGTTTGGAAAACTTGCCTCGAGCGTAAGCTATAAAATTATACTCACATTCACCTACACATAGGTTTAGAACCACAATACCTATTAGATATGCTAACATACCATAACATGTACGTTTCTAGCTAATCTTATCATTTTAGCACAAGTCTTATGCTACTATTCAAATATCAGAAAATTCAAGTGTTAACCTCACAATGTTCATTGTATAACTAATTTATAACATAACACGTTCATAATTAATATTCATTTGAAACTTTAAATTTGATAACCACCTCACGCGACTCTGTTTTAGCCTTGTTACTACATATTTATCTTACTAGCACATCATTAGCTCAATGCATGTCGTTATTCCATATCTACAGTAATAAGCAGTGAATGAATCATAATAAACTAGGGTATGGTATTAAATTACAAAGGCCATACAAAGGTTCAGGGCCAATAAGAATGCGCCATTTTTTTTTTTTTGGCATTTGTCAAGAAAGGCAATAATACAAGATGACAGGCAGGACAATGAATGAACAAAGATGCAGAAATTTTAGCCCAACGAACACAAATTTCACCCACTAAACAGTAATACCAACATGTACAATTGATACAAAACTATTGTAAACATGTTTGTTAACATTTACAACCAATTAAAACACTTTAACATCAACTATACTAGTTCAATTTCTCAAATATCATGTTTTTATATAAAAACTCAATTTTTGATATTTCTTGCAAAAATCATCACTGTAATCTCTATCCTTGGCCAACTCACTTTATTAAAATTACGTTATGTTCGATTCCTAATGAACTGACACATGCAAAACTCAATTCATAGTTTAGCACACTAATTAAGCAACAAAATGGATACTTACAAAAGCCGTATGCGAAATACATATACTATTAGAAATTTCCTACTGTTAACCAGAATTAGCATACAAATTCTTGCTTAAACATAAACTCTAGCCATCATAAAAATATACAATTGCTATTACCAACTATATAAATCCACAATTCAACAACTGATTTTACAGAACATGAGAAAATTCTTGCCGTCCAACACATATACATATATATTATCAAAGTTATGAACATACCTTCAAATTAGCTTGCACAACCTTACAATTGCAGACAATTTTCTCAGGTTTCACTCTCAAACTCTCTCAATTCTCTGTGTAATTCTCTTAGTCTTCGTAACTAGAATGAAAACACTGATAGCTATAATGCATAAACTCCACTGATAGACAAACGTAGGAAATAAAACTGATAATCTTAATACGCGCACTTAATAAAATAACAGTTACAACATAAATGTATATATTATAAATATATTATATTTATTATTTTATTTTATTTTATTTTATTTATAATAATTTAAATTCAAAAATCAAAAATAATCCAAAAGCCATAAGGCTTTGTTTGGCAAAATCTTTTAAAATTTAAAGAATTAATATATTTAAGCTTTGTTTGGCAAAAACTAAATTAAACTCCTTTACTTTTATTTAATAAACAATTTAGTTTATAATTTATAATTACATCTTATTTATTTGGATTCCCAAATCCAACATTAATCAATAAATTAGTTAAACACTATATTTTAAATAAATCTCCCACTTTATCAAATACCACAAAATTATAATTTCATTATAATTTTATTTGATAATTTAATTTACAATTTTAAATTATTAATCACAATATAACACCTCATGATACATTACAAATCTCTAAATTATAAATTAATTTAATTTAGAATATTATCTAATAAATTTAAATTCATAAATATTTACTAACAACCATCACATCAATAAAATATTTATTTCATCAATTTCAACAATAAAAACATCAAATAAATATTTATATTTAATAAATATTAAAAATTACAATTTAAAATTCCGGATTGTTACAAGGTTTAATTTAGGTACTCACATCATATAATCCATGTACATTAAATACACGCAATAAAATAACACAGTTAGGTATTATTGACCGGGTAGTTCCATAGTTACATTTTTCTACGCACATAAACACCTTATCATATTACTTAATATTATCTATCCGGTGTACACACATAATTTCTATCACATAATTTAATTATTTTTGTATTAAAATTACTTGTGATTTTATTGCACTACTTGATACTTCATATCAACATAATGTACCTTTATCCATATGATTTATTAATGTCACACATACAACAAAGTGTTCCATTTCATTTTCTACAGCAGAACTAATTTTTCTCAGATTGGACACTAAGCAATGAATTGCGTCATTTTGTATTGTTGGGGAGGCGCAATGCCTTGGGTCCTTAACCAGATGCCAAAATGGGTTAGCTTCAAGCCCGTTCAAATTTCTATCACCACATAAGTCTTATATGAGATAATTTAACTTCTACAATGGTGATATACCCATAATTGAAATGAATCAATATGTTCACATCCTTCCACTATATTCAAATAAATTGAATATTTAATTATTAATAATCCTATAAAACCTTAGGGTTAGTCCACCAATTTAAATAACTATTAGTGACTCCTTTTAATCAATTCATAACCACATAAGGTTTAAATAGACTCAGAAAACCAACTCATTAAAAATTAAATCACCTAGTTAATTAAATAAGGAGTTTAAAATTCACGGTCATTACATCCCTCCCCCCTTATAAAAATTTCGTCCTCGGAATTTCAAAAATAAGGTTACTCAAATAAAAACGGATAATTCGCTCTTATTTTCTCTTCTAGCTCCCACGTAGCTTATTCTACTGCGTGGTTCCTCCAGAGAATCCTAACGGAATGGATAATCTTATTCCTCAACTTTGGTTCCTTCTTATCTAGTATCTGGACAGGAACTTCCTCGTATGATAAGTCTTTCTTGACTTGAATTGGTTCATATGAGATAACATGTTTGTAGTCCGGTTTATATGGCCGTAATACTGACACATGAAACACGTTATGAATGTGCTCAAGTTCAGGAATTAATGCTACCTCGTACACCACTTCACCGACTTGCCTCAGAATATTGAACGGTCCTATGAACCTAGGGCTCAACTTGCCCTTCTTCCCCAAATGAATCTTCCCTTTCCAAGGAGATACTTTCAAAAAAGTATAGCTTCCTAATTCAAAATCTCTCTTCTTGCGATGTAGGTCCGCATACTTCTTCTAGCGATCTTGAGTTGCTACTAGCCGAGCTCTTATCACCCTGATGATCTCCACCGTCTATTATACCAACTCTGGTCCCAATAGAAGATGTTCTCCAACTTCGTCCCAGCATAAGGGCATTCTACATTTCCTCCCATACATTGCTTCGTACGGCGGCATTCCAATACTGGCGTGAGAACAATTGTTATACGCGAACTCTACTCATGGAAGGTGATCCTCCCAACTACCCTTGAAGTCCATCACACAAGCTCGGAGCATGTCTTCAAGTGTTTGAATTGTTCTCTCGCTCTGTCCACCGGTTTGCGGATGATACGCGGTACTCATTTGTAGTTGTGTCCCCATTCTTTCTTGAAGACTCTTCCAGAAGTTTGACGTGAATCGCGGATCTCTATCTGATATAATAGATACTAGCACCCCATGCCTCGAGATAATTTCCTTAACATATAGTTTGGCTAACTGGTCCAAACTATACTTAATCTTAATCAGCAAAAAGTAAGCTGATTTAGTATGACGATCTACAATCACCCATATGGTGTCATGTCCTTACTGCGTTGTCGGAAGTCCCACCACAAAGTCCATTGTGATCTGCTCCCATTTCCATTCTGGAATTTCTAATGGTTGGAATTGTGACGCCCCCAAAATAGGTCCACACGACTCATTCTGAGTCGCTAGATATTACACTATAAAAATCTTTTACAAACTTCATTTATACAACTGTTGAACTGTCGTGTAGAATACGACCACAATTAAACTATGAGTTTTAATACAAATGTATATAACTCTCATGGTGCCTCGACCACAACCTAACAATGGTACTTTACATAAAAGTACAATCAATAACTGTTTTAGAAATTAAAATCTTTGGAAAATACTTAAGGAAACCTTCGTACATGGGAGGTCATGTGTCTAGGTTATGATAGATATCATATGTCCACAGAATTATCCTTGGTTGACCCGATAGTCCACAAAATAAAAAAAGAAGATTGTTATCATCTTCTTTCCAATGGTGAGTCTGCTCTTGACTTATAATTATCTCCATTGTCTCCAATTGAGAATCATATTTCAAACAAACTCTAAGATTATATAGGTAGTACTCGTAGATATACTCAGCAAGTGGATGTGCACAACCCTGTCTTATGATAACACGAGGTTGTATGTCATTAGACATCTTGTATGATAGTGGCAAAACACCCTTCTAAAGTTGGGTTCACCTCACCCTATTCGGCTCACCAAAATTAAATATCAAATGACGTATACAATACAACACACTTATCTAAAGTTCTTGATAAAATTATTTCCATACAATTTAGGGAGAACCTCAACAACTATAGACCACCATTCTATTCTCCTGTTACCCCCGCTCGACCCAGCTACACTCTTATTACCTGAAAGGAATTGTGAAGCAAAAGGGTGAGCACAACTAGCCCAGTAAAGAATATCATGACTAAAGATAATTTACATCATCAATAGCCTTCATCAAGAATAAATCGTAGATTTAGAACATATGATAGATGATAAAACTTTTCAACCATAGTTGCAAAGTGAATCGAGAAATCCATTAGAAGAGTCAAATAGACCATCGGATCTATTATCTTCTCCATGTTAAAAGTCCACCAACAATGTTTTATCCATGTAACATCAATCAATAATTCATGTCCACAATCATATGAATAACTCATAATCATAATTGTGATTCCAACTTCCTCTTCGCACCTAGGACGAAGATAATTTTCATCACCTATCTTCACCTGAAACATTAAAAATCATGGTTATACCAAATCCAAATTCCTGTTCATAATCATACTAATAAATTCATCTTTGCACTATGGCCAAAGATATTCATTAACAATTCATCTTTGCACTACATGCCAAAGACATACAACTGTATTTTATAAGAGTCAAGTAGAGCATGATATCTACTATCTTTTACGAATTAAAAGTGTATAACCAATATTTTATTGCTGAGACTCAGCTTAATAAATAATTCACATCATCGAATCATCCCTGCACTACAGCAAAGGATATTCATGTACTCATCAATGGTTATGATTATACCGAATAATCCCTTATTATAATCATACCAATAACTGTCCATCAATACACTACGGGCCAATGAGGACTTTTTACCACATCATCTATAACATTACGTGTCATGATTATATCGAATGATCTCTGGTCATAATCATACCAATAAATAGTTCATCTATGCATATAAGTCAAAGATAGTCATCAATCAATAGTTCATCTTTGCACGTAAGCCAAAGATATACAACTGTAAAACCAATAATCAATAGTCCATCCTTGCACGTAAGCCAAAGATATACAACTGTAAAACCAATAATCAACAGTCCATATTTGCATGTAAGCCAAAGATATACAATTGTAAAATCAATAATCAACATTCCATCATTGTACGTAAGCCAAAGATGACTTTCATCACAATATAAACATGAGGACGATGACAATGATATAGGCATTAATCAAATGAAAACAAGGATAAATATTAAAGACTTTAAATTTATCCAAATATTATCAATCACTTAATAAACTCATAATCTAATATTATTAATATTATAACAATATTTTAATTACTTCTTAAACTTATAAACAATTTATTTCATTTGTTTACACTTTACCAAAAAATGCATTTAATCATTCAAAAATGTCATACTCATAAGATTTCATCACCAATGATCAAATCCCTCATCAAAAATCTGTATATACCCTATATAGGATTCCCAAGCCATAAAATCTTATTTTCCAATTTTGTTACTTCACATAACATATTTAATTCATTTACTCATAACTAGTTCATTTTCATGAAAAATACCAAATCAGTTCCAAAAATATTTCTTTTTTGAGATTTAGCAGAATATAGTCCCATATCGAACATATATTTTTCTCGGAATTTTTAAAATTCATTTACTATTTTTCATATGGCCAAAACTGCCGAATATTTAGACATTTATCATAAATTGTACTTTTGTCCAAAAATTTCGAAATTTACAGGGTATACACCTGTTATATACATGTACTCCCAATAAAATTCATAACTCCTAATCTATACATCTAAAAATCGATATTTTTGGACACAATCTAGAAAACTTAACAAACTATCATTTTATTTTTTTCCATAATTTTTGAGGGTTAGAAAAATTAGGAAAATGCAAATGGATTTTCGCCCGCCATGCGGTAATCCACGTAGACAGATCATTTTCACAATTTAATAAGGAATGAATACAAAGGATCATTCACCATGCATGCGGTAATCCACATGAGACAAGTTATTCCAATGAAATAATAAAGAATGGAATAACGTATTTAATTCAAAGATGCATACAATAGACCGCACATACATGTTATTCCCAATAGAATAATAAAGAATGGAACCAGTCATGCAGTGTCCGATGCATGGGATATTCTAATGAATAATAAAGAATGGAACCAAAATAGTCATGCGTAATCCGCATGCATGTGATATTCCAACATAATAATAAAGAATGGAATAACAATGTAATTCACCGTGCATGTGATAGACCGCAAGCATGCATGTGATATTCCAACGTAATAATAAAGAATGGAACTCAGTCATGCGTAATCCGCATGACGTGATATTCCAACGTAATAACAAAGAATGGAACCAGGGTCATTCGTAATCCGCATGCAGATGTGATATTCCAACAACATAATAAAGAATGGAATATAACAAAATTCACCAGTGCATGCGATAGACCACACGATGTGTTATTCCAATGTAATAATAGAATGGAATAATGTAAGAATTTCATCATGTATGCGGTACTTGCATGATGCATTATTCCAACATAATAATAAAGAATGGAATAACAACCCTTACGAGTATTGAAAGAAAATAACTCTCTTCAAGAATACGAAAGAATAATACCCCTTACTATAATAATAATATCCCTTACCTCGGAAGAAGACTGGATACTAGAATAGTGAGGTAGCAGACTTCTCTTCTTCTTTCTCTCTATAATTCTCTCTATAGCTTTAGTGAATTGGTGAGAAATGAAGGTAGAATGAGTTTCTATTTATAGAAAAATATAGTTTCAATAATTGCACGTTTTGGGGCTCGAAATATATTACAGTATATTACCTTCAACTTTTCTTTTATTTTTAATTTAGTCCTGCAAGTATTATCAAACTTGCACCACCTCCCCTAATAGTAAATAATGTGAATTAATAGTACAATCATGTGACTCAATAGTTATAATCATGTAAAAATACGAATTACAGTATAGTACCTCCATCTATACCTCCATTTTTAACTTAGTCATGCAAGTATTAACAATCTTGCACCACCTCCCCTAATAGTACATGAATGTGAATCAATAGTACACACATGTGAACAAATAGTTATAATCATGTGAATTAATAGCAATTAATTGCTCATTTATTCGATTAATTACCCGATTGGTCAATATAACCTCTAGACATCAATTATTATCGAAATAAATGTGAATTTCCACTAACACTAACAATCCCAACACAATGGAAATATTTTTCTCAAAAATTTCATTTTTGAAATTTCAAAGTTTGACTTTTTCCAAAAAATCAATCGTTGACTTTTTTCAAAAAAAGTCAACCCCACAAATTTTGTGTTTATAGTCTATTTCTACTAATTTCATCGTTCCGGACTTAAATATCACGTCCGCGTCTCCAAATTCATCTCTGAACTCAAATTCAATTTTTAATAACATTCATCATTAATATTATAACTCACAATATTTACCAATCAGGTCGTTTCAAGGAAAGAGGGGGCTTTCCAATAAGGATTTCTCCTTATTGGCGCGCAATTAGGTGACAAAACCTCTCTTTGACCAAACTTCAAGACATTGTCAATATTGCAAATAATAATATGAATAACTTTGTCATCTCAATTATTAATTTAATAATATAACATATTATGTAGATGATACTATAACAGTAATTGAATCAATAATATGAGAGATATGATGCAACAATTACTGTAGCAATAATTGAGTATAACTGAGTGACTTCTCATTTAAGCATCAATAATCAATACCGTATGTTACTATGCAACCACGCCAGACATTCTTCGTACTTTTACCAATTTAGAAGTTCAATGCTTTAATTTGGTAACACTTTCATTTAGTTATTTTTATAAGAAGATAATTATGTCGTTTTCTTACTACGACAATACTTCCGTTGTGGAGTCCACCAATGATTGGCCATCCTACGGATATTCCACGATAAAAAAAATATTTTATAACAACTTGCATACTTTGAAAAAATTTCACATATCACCCTTAACTTTAACCTTTTATCAATTTAACCATTTACTAAATAGAATAATTATAAGAAAATTGAATACTTTCATTTCATAAAATTCGGGGTCTCACAATCTCCCCTCCTTATGAAATTTCGCCCTCAAAATTTACGTACCTGGTAGTTCAAAGAGATGAGAATACCTTACTTTCTTTTCGGATTGCACCTTCCCGGTTATATCCTCTGTATCATGATTTTTCCATTGCTCATCTCCTGTATTTCAGATATCATTCTATAATATATCTTCAAAACAAAGGTTAATTGACATATCATAATTTGTCAACTTATCAAGTAAATAATTTCAGCTTAAGTAAGTCACACACTAGCGAAGTATATAACTCGTCTCTCCCCTCCTAGTTCTAGACTCTTATCTCCACTAGCGAACATATCCCTAAGTTGTGATACCATTTGTGACGCCCCCAAAATAGGTCCACACGACTCATTCTGAGTCGCTAGATATTACACTATAAAAATCTTTTACAAACTTCATTTATACAACTGTGAACTGTCGTGTAGAATACGACCACAATTAAACTATGAGTTTTAATATAAATGTATGTAACTCTCATGGTGCCTCGACCACAACCTTACAATGGTACTTTACATAAAAGTACAATCAATAACTATTTCAGAAATTAAGATCTTTGGAAAATACTCAAGGAAACCTTCGTACATGGGAGGTCATGCGTCTAGGTTATGATAGATATCATATGTCCACAGAATTATCATTGGTTGACCCGATATTCCACAAAATAAAAAAAGAAGATTGCCATCATCTTCTTTCCAATGGTGAGTCTGCTCTTGACTTATAATTATCTCCATTGTCTCCAATTGAGAATCATATTTCAAACAAACTCTAAGATTATATAGGTAGTACTTGTAGATATACTCAGCAAGTGGATGTGCACAACCCTATCTTATGATAACACGAGGTTGTATGTCATTAGACATCTTGTATGATAGTGGAAAAACACCCTTCTAAAGTTGGGTTCACCTCACCCTATTCGGCTCACCAAAATTAAATATCAAATGACGTATACAATACAACACACTTATCTAAAGTTCTTGATAAAATTATTTCCATACAATTTAGGGAGAACCTCAACAACTATAGACCACCATTCTATTCTCCTGTTACCCCGCAGCTAATTCCAACTACACTCTTATTACAGAAAGGAATTGTGAAGCAAAAAGGGTGAGCACAACTAGCCCAAAGAAAGAATATCATGACTAAAGATAATTTACATCATCAATAGCCTTCATCAGTAATAAATCAGAGATTTAGAACATATGATAGATGATAAAACTTTTCAGCCATAGTTGCAGCAGAACGAGAAATCCATTAGAAGAGTCAAATAGACCATCAGATCTATTATCTTCTCCATGTTAAAAGTCCACCAACAATGTTTTATCCATGTAACATCAATCAATAATTCATGTCCACAATCATATGAATAACTCATAATCATAATTGTGATTCCAACTTCCTCTTCGCACCTAGGACGAAGATAATTTTCATCACCTATCTTCACCTGAAACATTAAAAATCATGGTTATACCAAATCCAAATTCCTGTTCATAATCATACTAATAAATTCATCTTTTTTTACTACCAAAGATATTCATTAACAATTCATCTTTGCACTACATGCCAAAGACATACAACTATATTTTATAAGAGTCAAGTAGAGCATGATATCTACTATCTTTTACGAATTAAAAGTGTATAACCAATATTTTATTGCTGAGACTCAGCTTAATAAATAATTCACATCATCGAATCATCCCTGCACTACAGCAAAGGATATTCATGTACTCATCAATAGTTATGATTATACCGAATAATCCCTTATTATAATCATACCAATAACTGTCCATCAATACACTACGGGCCAATGAGGACTTTTTACCACATCATCTATAACATTATGTGTCATGATTATATCGAATGATCTCTGGTCATAATCATACCAATAAATAGTTCATCTATACATATAAGCCAAAGATACTCATCAATCAATAGTTCATCTTTGCACGTAAGCCAAAGATATACAACTGTAAAACCAATAATCAACAGTCCATCCTTCTACTTAAGCCAATGATATACAACTCAGAAAACCCAATAATCCATGTACCATCTTTGCACGTAAGGCAAAGATATACAATTGTAAAATCAATAATCAACAGTCCATCTTTGCACGTAAGCCAAAGATGACTTTCATCACAATATAAGCATGAGGATGATGACAATGTTAGCATTAATCAAACGAAAATAAGGATAAATATTAAAGACTTTAAATTTATCCAAATATTATCAATCACTTAATAAACTCATAATCTAATATTATTAATATTATAACAATATTTTAATCACTTCTTAAACTTATAAACAATTTATTTCAATTGTTTACACTTTACCAAATAATGCATTTAATCATTCAAAAATGCCATGCTCATAAGATTTCATCACCAATGATCAAATCCCTCATCAAAAATCTGTATATACCTTATATAGGATTCCCAAGCCATAAAATCCTATTTTTCAATTCTGTTACTTCACATAACATATTTATTTCATTTACTCATAACTAGTTCATTTTCATAAAAAATACCAAATCAATTCCAAAAATATTTTTTTTTTGGGATTTAGCAGAATATAGTCCCATATTGAACATATATTTTTCTCGGAATTTTTAAAATTCATTTACTATTTTTCATATGGCCAAAACTGCTGAATATTTAGACATTTATCATAAATTGTACTTTTGTCCAAAAATTATGAAATTTACAAGGTATACATCTATTATATGCATGTACTCCAAATAAAAATTTTACCAATTTTGGAGTTAACCACAAGTAGTTATAAGGGTTTACTTTTAAAATAGTCTTTTCCCATAAAATTCATAACTCCTAATCTATACATCCAAAAGTTGCAATTTTTGGACACAATCTAGAAAACTCAACAAAACATCATTTCAAATTTTTCCAGAATTTTTGAGGGTCAAAAAAATTACGAAACTGCAAATGGATTTTCGTCCGCCATGTGGTAATCCACGTAGACAGATCATTTCCACAATTTAATAAGGAATGAATACAAGAGATCATTCACCATGCATGCGGTAATCCACATAGACAAGTTATTCTAACAAAATAATAAAGAATGGAATAATAGAAGAATTCACCATGCATGCGATAGACCGCACAAACAGGTTATTCCCAACAGAATAATAAACAATGGAACCAGGTCATGCGTAATCCGCACAGACATGATATTCCAGTAAAATAATAAAGAATGGAACCAAGTCATGCATAATCCGCACAGACAGGATATTTCAACATAATAATAAAGAATACAATAACAACATAATTCACCAGGCATGCGATAGACTGCACAGACAAGTTATTCCAACAAAATAATAAAGAATGGAACTAGGTCATGCGTAATCACTTGATGCATGTGATATTCTAACAGAATAATAAAGAATGGAACCGAGTCATGCGTAATCAAGATGCATGTGAGGATATTCCAACAGAATAATAAAGAATGGAATAACAACAGAATTCACTGTGCATGCGATAGATCAGCTGCATGCATGTTATTCCAACATAATAATAGAGAATGGAATAACAGAAGAATTTCACCATGTATGCGGTACTTTGCATAAACAGGTTATTCCAACATAATAATAGAGAATGGAATAACAACCCTTACGAGTATTGAAAGAAAATAACTCTCTACATGAATACGAAAGAATAATACCCCTTACTATAATAATAATATCCTTTATATTGGAGGAAGACTGGATACTAGAATAGTGAGGTAGAAGACTTCTCTTCTTCTTTCTCTCTATAATTTCTCTCTATAATAATTACTCTATAGCTTTAGTGAATTGGTGAGAAATGAAAGAAGAATGAGCTTATAGTTATAAGAAAATATAGTTTTGATAATTGCACGTTTTGGGGCTCGAAATATATTACAGTATAATACCTTTAACTTTTCTTTCATTTTTAATTTAGTCCTGCAAGTATTATCAAACTTGCACTGCCTTCCCTAATAGTAAATAATGTGAATTAATAGTACAATCATGTGACTCAATAGTTATAATCATGTAAAAATACGAATTACAGTGTAGTACGTCCATCTATACCTCTATTTTTAACTTAGTCATGCAAGTATTATCAATCTTGCACCACCTCCCCTAATAGTACATGAATGTGAATAAATAGTACACACATATGAACAAGTAGTTATAATCATGTGAATTAATAGCAATTAATTGCTCATTTATTCGATTAACTACCCGATTGGTCAATATAACCTCTAGACATCAATTATTATCGAAATAAATGTTGATTTTCACTAACACTAACAATCCCAACACAATGGAAATATTTTTCTCAAAAATTTTATTTTTGAAATTTCAAAGTTTGACTTTTTCCAAAAAGTCAACTGTTGACTTTTTCCAAAAAGTCAACCCCGACAAATTTTGTGTTTATAGTCCATATCTACTAATTTCATCATTCCGGACTCAAATATCATGTCTGAGTCACCAAATTAATCTCCAAACTCAAATTCAATTTTTAATAACATTCATCATTAATATTATAACTCACAATATTTAACAACCAGGTCGTTCCAAGGAAAGAGGGGGCTTTTCGATAAGGATTTCTCCTTATTGGCGCACAATTAGGTGACAAAACCTCTCCTTGACAGAACTTCAAGACATTGTCAATATTAAAAATAATAAAATGAATACATTTGTCGTCTTAATTATTGATTTAATAATATAACATATTATGCAGATGATATTGTGATAATAATTGAATCAATAATATGAGAGATATGGTGCCGCAATTACTGTAGCAATAATTGAGTATAGCTGAGTGACTTCTCACGTAAACATCAATAATCAATACCGTGTGTTACTATGCAACCACGCGTATTACTGTACTTTTACTATCGAGTAGTTCAACAGTTTTAATGGTAACACTTTCGCTGTTATTTTTATAAAAAGATAATTATGTTATTTTCTTACTACGACAATAATTCCATTGTGGAGTCCACCAATAATTGTGCCGTCCTACGGATATTCCCTGAAAAAAAGAATATTTTATAACAACTTGCATACTTTGAAAAATTTTCACATATCACCCTTAACTTTAACCTTTTATCAATTTAACCATTTATTAAATAGAATAATTATAAGAAAATTGAATACTTTCATTTCATAAATTTTGGGGTCTCACAGTAATAACCCGCTTGGTCGTTGATGCTCTGCCTTGACTCTCTAACAAGTTAGACATGTACTTACGCATTCCGTAACCTCTCTCTTCATGTTTGGCCTCCAAAATTGGTGACACAAATTTTGGTACATATTCGTGCTTCCTAGGTGTATCGAGAATCTAGTACTATGTGCTTCTTGCAAAATCTCTTCTCTCAATTCTGGTACTAGCATTACCCAAATTCGTCCTTCAAATTTTAGTAGTCCAGTGCTATCAATCTTTAATTTCAACTCATCACCTTCAGTCAATCGCCTTTTGATGTTATTGTAATCTGCATCCTTTTCTTGTGCCTCTTTAACCTTATCCAATAAAGTCGGACTCGCTGTCACTGTAAATACTTGTTCGTTGGTCTCCATCGGATACTTAATCTCCAAGTCTAGTCGTTCGAAATCTTTCACAAATTCTTCTTGAATGGTCAACTTTAATAACTTCTATCTTCCTTTTCTGCTTAAGGCATCTGCGACTACATTTTCTTTGCCTGGATGGTACAGAATGTGAGAGCCCCAAATCCGGGTCCCAAATCACCACGGATCTGGTACAATCATTCTATAACTATTGTGGAAGATATAAACATAAATTGTTTATACAATAAACTTTACACACTATTCCCCAAGGTCGAGTAACCTTAACATATACAGAATTCATTATCCTATCTGACATACAAAGATATTATCATACTATGCTGTTACAAATTAAGTTGTACACATAAACTAACACTGTAATTGTCTTTAACCTTTCCTTGTATCCGCCGTATTTGCCTTAATCTGCAATGTTTACCATGATATAACAAGGGTGAGCATGAAGGTTGCCCAACAAGTTTAAATTTATTTAAGGATATATTATGATTGAAAGAGTTTAAATAATAAACTGGTTATAATTCTTCAATATAGTTGAGAACTAGCACGAACAAACTTTTGACTGAACACGTATTAAACATGAACAAATATATCTGGACTGAATGGTAATGAAGGTGATCAGCCTTTAATACCCGACTTATACATACAATATGTACAAAGTACAATTCTACAATGGCAATCATCAATGATTAACCATAAGAATATCAGAATCAAACAACTCTAAGTAGAGTTAAGAAAAACTTTCCTGTTTCATTGATTATCGTTACGCATTTTAATAAGCTTTGACTAAAGACCTAATATATACATAATATCGATATACAAATTAGAATAATATAATCACAAATTTAAAATAAGCTAAACACATTAACACATAACCCTATTAGTCTATACATCACATAAGACTTAGTATCAAGTCAAATTATTTCAGTCTGACTTGAAACTAACAAAATTCTAACTCCCGACAGTCTAGTTAGACAAATCTTGAGTCTAAAATCACTAAGACTCGGTCTAAACTAGTTCATAGATATCTTAGATAATTCATTATCAATCAAAATAATTTTCATAGGCTTGTAATAATTTTTAGATAATTATTACCATTTATCAAAAATTTTCAATCATTTATGTCGTATTTATATAATATAAATACCACATTATTCCTTTATCATTAATATTTATTTAATTAATATTAAATATTAATGAAATTATAACATAATATTATAATATATTTATAACATATTAAAGTATTTTTAATACTTTAAAATCATATTTATATGATTTTAAAATGCTTAAATTCATTATCCCATAATTGATATTAATATTAAAATATTAATATTTTCATGACAAAATATCAAAAGTTATATTTTATAACTTAAAATATTTTTAAAACACTTAAATCATTTTTATATGATTTTTAAAACATTAATTCTAATTTTCCATAATTTATTTAATATATTCATTAAATAAATTAATCACAATTTATTAATGAAATTCATCACAAAATATCAAAAGTTATTAAAAATAACTTAAAATATTTTCTAACACCAAAAATAATTTTTCATGATTTTTCAAGTATTAAAATCATTTTTAACTAATTTATTTAATATTATAATTAAATAAATTAAATACCATTTATATTTCAAAATATTAAATATTTATAAAATATACTCAAAATAATTAAAAACTATTTTGAGGGCTTTAAAATAATTTTTCATAATTTATTATGTATTTTGAATAATTAAAAAGTATTTATTTCAATTTATTTAATAAAAATAATTATTTTTCTAAGAAACTGTCGTTAAAGGGCCCTATAGGCGACGAATCCGTCGCTAATTGTGTTCTTCAGCTGCTCTTGGCCAAACCCAGAATTCTTGTCAGTGTTAAAGGTACCTAGTTTGACCGGTTTTAAATCAGTGTTTTTATTAATTTCTGGGTTTGCTAAGACATTGATATTGTAGTATTTATATAATACTACAAGTATATGTCATCATCTAAGTCATTAAGCATCACAGTTACAAGATCCAAGCTTCTAAAGTTGTTGTCAGAGGCTTGCTGGGATTTCTGGGTTTCCTAGAAACCTAGTCAGTTTCGAGTGACCACTTTGTGGCTCACAAATCTTATGGTTCTGGTCATTTTTTTTATGTTCTATTGCTTCAAACCTGTAGTACATATATAAGAGAACACATACATATCATTATTTCAGTCTAACAACACCACATGAGAGAGATGAAGGTCGGTCAAAGTGGTGTCAGAAAACAAGTTCTTGAAGGATCTGGGTTTTCCAGATCGTTCTTCAGGCATATCGGTCAACTTAGTTTGACCATGATTATCTACTATTCTGTTCAGGATCTGGGTGATCTAAAGCCTTTAACATGTAGTTCATATGACAGGCTACAAACATCAAGGAACAACTTGGCCTAAACATTAACATACAACAAGATCAGAAGCTTAGAAGATGCTTGTCAGACTTTCTAGAAAATCTGGGCTGCCCAGATTTCAGTTGGTCATGGTCAGTCAACGACCTTTGACTGCTATATCTTGAAATCTACACATGATCTGGCCATGTTTCCATTTCCAGATCATAAACAACATGGCATACTAAAAATCTATAACTTCAAACACCATAAATCTTTAACACACAAGAATCTAAGAGCCCTGACATTGGCTTGTCAGACAACAAAATTAGGTTTCTTGACTAGTTTTTTTTCTAAACTTGATTTCTAACATCTAGATGTTATAGATTCTTGATATTACATCTTCGATCACTAAATAACATCTCTTAACACACTTTTAAACAACAACTACCAACATCTAACATAACACACATAAATTTACAAAATTAGGGTTTTATACCTTTCTAAGCTAGATCCTTTGATTCTGAGTTTTGTTCCTGTTCTTGGAAGGCTAAAACTTTATCATGGCTTGGTTTTTCACTCTCTCATTCTAAGTTCAATAATTATAGAGTGAGAAGAGACTTGGAGCAAATGAGATGTAAAGTAAGATTTCTTACTTTTAAATCTTTGATTTTTACAGACAATGTATCTAATGTTGCAAGGTGGCACTTAAAATTAGATATGGAAAGATTTTAAGGCACATGGTAATATCTAGCTTGATGACTCACAAGATTTCAAGAAATCTTTTGCTTAAGTTTTAATAAAAAGGGTATTTTGGCCATTTCACATTCACTAAGGGCAATTTGGTCTTTTCTCCTATAATTTGAAGGCATTTTAGACATTTCTCATTTATTCCATAACATTTTACACTTAGCCAATTAAACTTAACTTTTGAATTCCCAAATTAGGGTTTCGAATTCCCGAAACTTAGATTAGGGTTTTTGATCAGATCGTCAGGGTTTCTAACAATTAGTTAAAGTTTATTAACGTAATCCTTGACATTCTCATATAATCTTAGGGTTTACTAAAGTTACAACTTATCTGATAAATCCTTGATCTTAAATCACAACTGTATACATAAAATTACTGATTTGGATTTCATAACTTAACCTTAACGTTCTCATTATAGTTTTATGGTTTGTAACCTATGTAACTTATCTGATCAAGATTTGATCCTTAACCACAAACTATACACATAAAAATTTACTGTTCACTTATATTATTACATATACTGACTCGTATACACTTAGATACTTAACTTTGATAATTCTTCACAAGAATTTTAAATCCAACAAAATCTTATACCTCATTACTAGACTATCACTTACAGTCTACCAAATTATTCAAGTCTTGTCCAAAATTTTTTGAAATACTTAAAATTTCTTTACAAAACTGCCAATTCCATACACTTATTTTTTGTCTAGGTTCTAATATGGAACCTTAAATCAATCAATTATGATTTTAAAATTTTTCTAAATTCTCAGATTGTCACACAGAATCTCACAATCATAATCTTTGATCAATTCTAGCCATCGGCGCTGCCTCATGTTTAACTCTTTATGCGTGAGGATATACTTCAGACTCTTGTGATCCGTATATATCTCACATTTCTCGCCATACAAATAATGCCTCCAAAACTTCATGGCAAAAACTACCGCTGCTAACTCTAAACTAGTTCACAGATATCTTAGATAATTTATTATCAGTCAAAATAATTTTTATAGGCTTGTAATAATTTTCAGGTAATTATTACCATTTATCATGATTTTTCAATCATTTATATCATATTTATATAATATAAATACCACATTATTCCTTTATCATTAATATTAATTTAATATTGAATATTAACAAAAATTATAACATAATATTATAATATATTTATAATATATCAAAATATTTTAATACTTTAAAATCATATTTATATGATTTTTAAACAGCTTAAACTCATTATCCGATAATTGATATTAATATTAAAATATTAATATTTTTATGATAAAATATCAAAAGTTATATTTTATAACTTTAAATATTTTTATAACACTTAAATCATTTTTATATGATTTTTAAAACATTAATTCTAATTTTCCATAATTTATTTAATATATTCATTAAATAAATTAATCACAATTTATTAATGAAATTCATCACAAAATATCAAAAGTTATTAAAAATAACTTAAAATATTTTCTAACACCATAAAATAATTTTTCATGATTTTTCAAGTATTAAAATCATTTTTAACTAGTTTATTTAATATTATAATTAAATAAATTAAATACCATTTATATTCCAAAAATATTAAATATTTATGAACTATACTCAAAATAACTAAAAACTAATTTTCGTGGTTTAAAATAATTTTTCATAATTTATTATGTATTTTTAATAATTAAAAAGTATTTATTTCAATTTATTTAATAAAAATAATTATTTTTCTAAGAAACTGTCGCTAAAGGGCCCTATAGGCGACGAATCCGTTGCTAATTGTGTTTTTCAGCTGTTTTTGCCCAAACCCATAATTCTTGTCAATGTTAAAGGTACCTAGTTTGACCGGTTTTAAATTAGTGTTCTTATTGATTTCTGGGTTTGATAAGACATTGATCTTTTAGTATTTATGCAATACTACAAGTATATGTCATCATCTAAGTCATTAAGCATCACAGTTGCAAGATCCAAGCTTGCAAAGTTGCTATCAGAGGCTTGCTGGGATTTCTGGGTTTCCTAGAAACCTAGTCAGTTTCGAGTGACTTCTTTGTGGCTCACAAATCTTATGGTTCTGGTCATTTGTTTTATGTTCTATTACTTCAAATCGGTAGTACATATGTAAGAGAACACATACATATCATTATTTTAGTCTAACAACACCACATGAGAGAGATCAAGGTCGGTCAAAGTGGGTTTTCCAGATCGTTCTTCAGGCAGATCGGTCAACTTAGTTTGACCATGATTATCTACTATTATGTTCAGGATCTGGGTGATCTAAAGCCTTTAACATGTAGTTCACATGACAGGCTACAAACATCAAGCAACAACTTGGCCTAAACATTAACATACAACAAGATCAGAAGCTTAGAACATGCTTGTCAGACTTTCTGGAAAATCTGGGCTGCCCAGATTTCAGTTGGTCATGGTCGGTCAATGACCTTTGACTGCTTATATCTTGAAATCTACACATGATCTGGCCCTGTTTCCAGTTCCAGATCATAGACAACATGGCATACTACAAATCTATAACTTCAAACACCATAAATCTTTAACACGCAAGAATCTAAGAGCCCTGACATTGGCTTATCAGACAATAAAATTAGGGTTCTTGACAAGTTTTTTTATATTTTAAAACTTGATTTCTAACATATAGATGTTATGGATCCTTGATATTACATCTTGGATCACTAAATAACATCTCTTAACACACTTTTAAACAACAACTAAAAACATCTAACATAACACACATAGATTTACAAAATTAGGGTTTTATACCTTTCTAAGCTTGATCCTTTGATTCTGATTTTTGTTCCTATTCTTGGAAGGCTAAAACTTTATCATGGCTTGGTTATTTACTCTCTCTCACTCTAAGTTCAAAAACTATAGAGAGAGAAGAGACTTGGAGAAAATGAGATGTAAAGTAAGATTTCTTACTTTTAAATCTTTGATTTTTAATACAATGTATCTAATGTTGCAAGGTGGCACTTAAAATCAGATATGGAAAGATTTTAAGGCACATAATAATATCTAGCTTGATGACTCACAAGATTTCAAGAAATCATTTGCTTAAGTTTTAAGAAAAAGGGTATTTTGGTCATTTCGCATTCACTAAGGGCAATTTGGTCTTTTCCCCTATAATTTGAAGGCATTTTAGACATTTCTCATTTATTCCAAAACATTTTACACTTAGCCAATTAAACTTAAATTTTGAATTCCCAAATTAGGATTTTGAATTCCTGAAACTCAGATTAGGGTTTTCGATCAGATCGTTAGGGTTTCTAACAATTCGTTAAAGTTTATTAACGTAATCCTTGACATTCTTAGATAAATATAGGGTTTGCTAAAGTTACAACTTATCTGATAAATCCTTGATCCTAAATCACAACTGTACACATAAAATTATTGATTAGGGTTTCATAACTTAACCTTAACGTTCTCATTATAATTTTAGGGTTTGTAACCAATGTAACTTATCTGATCAAGATTTGATCCTTAACCACAAACTATACACATAAAAATTTACTGTTCACATATATGATTACATATACCGACTCGTATACACTTAGATACTTAACCCTAATAATTCTTCACAAGGATTTTAAATCCAGCAAAATCTTATACCTCATTACCAGACTATCGCTTACAGTCTACCAAATTATTTAAGTCTTGTCCAAAAATTTTGAAATCCTTAAAATTTCTTTAGAGAACTGCCAATTCGATACACTTATTTTCTGTCTAGGTTCTAATATTGAACCTTAAATCAATCAATTATGATTTTAAAATTTTTCTAAATTCTCGGTTTGTCACACAGAATCTCACAATCATAATCTTTGAGCAATTCTAGCCATCGGCGCTGCCTCGTGTTTAACTCTTTATGCGTGAGGATATAATTCAGACTCTTGTGATCCGTATATATCTCACATTTCTCACCATATAAATAATGCCTCCAAATCTTCAAGGCAAAAACTACCGCTGCTAACTCTAGATCATGAGTCGGATATCCCTTCTCATAATCTTTTAACTGACGTGAAGCGTACGTAATGACCCTGCCGTGTTGGATCAGTACACAGCCAAGACCCTTGTGTAACGCATCACTATACACTATAAATCCTCATGTGTTGTTCGTTAAAGCCAACACAGGTGCCTGACTAAGCCTCTTCTTCAATTCTAGGAACTCTCTTCACACTTCTCCGTCCAAACGAACTTAACTGTTTTCTGGTAAGATTGGTCAACGGTGATGCTAATTTCGAAAAATCTCGAATAAATCTTCGATAGTATCCCGCCAATCCTAAGAAACTCCTAATTTCAGTTGGCGTCTTTGGCTGCTCCCAATTGATAACTACTTCTACCTTCGTTGGATGCATCGAAAACACCATTCTTGTCGATAACGTGCCTTAAAAACTGCACTCTCTGCAACAAAAACTCACACTTGGAGAATTTTGCATACATATCAAACCTATGATTCTATTGCTAGTATGCTCATTGACATTTGGACATACCACTAAGCATGTATCGTAGATTAAGATAATAATATAATCATGCATCGAGTTCAAGTTATAATAAATAGGCTCTTTCCATTCTGCATATTAGCGTGGCCGCGCTTGGATTGCACTAAGGAGTGGTGTGACCGCACTACTCCTGGTTCAGACCAAGATATGGCTGTTCCTGCAGAATGCCATCGTAACTCGACTTGAACATATATGAAGAATCATGCAAAACACATATGTCAGGATGTTGATAACTATTGTTCAACCCTATATCTTATCTTTAACATAGGTCGTTATCCAATCTCATTTAATCAAGGCTTTAAGTGTTTAATTAACAAATTCTCTTACGTTTAGCCGTTATACATATGATATGCGGTCAATAAGTCTCAACTATACATGTTTACGTTAGGTTAGTCATGTATTTGAAGTTATGAAGTTCTACATCTTTTAGACTCGTTGTGACACCACCAAATCCGGGTACTTCAATTTCGCGGGATTTGATGTTCACTGTACAATATCATCTATCTATCTACCCATAATAAATGCAAACCATGCAATAGATAGAAATAAATCCTCCCCTTAAGGGTTATAACAACATCAGAATAATAATTACAATCCCAGGTCGTACTAACCTTAAATCTCAAGTGCGGAAATATAAACAAATAATAGTCTTACACAACATTAACATAAGTCTGAAACATAAATACATAATCACATAAACAACAAGTCTTCATCACTTGTTAATCTTGCCCTTGTCTTTGCTAGAGGAAGGCTCGTCGGACCTTTCGTTCTTAACTGCAATGTTATTTTTACGCAAGATTGAGCACGATTGCCCACAAGTATAATAATACAACAATAAAATAATAACATGCGAGTGAATCAAAAACTTCTATAACAAAAAAAAACTCAGCTTTTGAATCAAGAATGAATAACAAGAATCAAAAGAACTTCTGAGGTTCGTAAGACCTTGAACTATGTCCTAGGTTGTCATGTATACTTGAAACCTTTAACAGTCATAAGACTATGGACTCTTCTTCTCGTACTTAGGGGGATCAACCCTTACTACCATATTGTGCACAATATCTTAATGCTAACACATAAGTAATCCCCTATATAGGGTTGTTCATCTCAGTTTGACAATAGAGTCCGCACCAAAGGAAGTTTGGTTTGGATAATTCAACAAGAGTTCTGAAATTTAGAATGTTCATCAACTATGGACTAGTCGAATCAATAAGGGTTCACTAGTCTTACAATGTTCAATAATAACTGATATTTAAATTGAATAACAAACTCAAGAGGTATACAATAGAATAAGTATTGTATAATAGAATCATACTTTGAAAGATTAATAACCTTTAATATAATAATTTGAACTTGATTAATAATAACGAGAATATGCTCGATGTAAAGAGATAAATTTATAAACTTATATAATGATAACGAGTAGGGTTAGGAAACTTGCCTCATGCATAGATTACATGTTAATTATACACGTTCCTTGATTTAATCATACATACCATTTACATTCACAATACAAGTCAATTATAACATAACTAGTTATCACAAGTTCATTCTTTTTGTCTAAATTCTGGTTATGACTATACATAGTCAATTACCACGCTTATTTTCATATAATATCACACTACACAAATAATAAGCTAACTATGCATTTAACAATGCAATCAACATGTAAATGCCTTATCGACATGATAAGAACCTATGTTAACATCTCATTATATGTTTACCACATTTTTATGTTCATTAGATTAGGTTACTATTACATTCCTGGACATGAATAATCAAAAATTTCATTTCTGAGCAATCTGCAGAGTGGCGTTGCGGCGCCACCAGCAAGCTTGTTCTTCTTACGCAGTGGCCATGCGACTTGGGCTTTAGTATTGCCATGTGCATTTGGACTGTATGGCGCGGGCCTTAAGGCATGGAGTTACGTCGCGTATACGAAGTCCGATTTTCGATTTTCTAGTTCGCGAAGAAAACAGAGTCAGGCAAAATTATCATTACATGATCATTAAATACATTAAATTAAACATACCAATATACTAGAATTCGTACATAATCATTACCCAACCTTTATAGAGTGATTTTAACAAGTTTAAACACACAATTACTTGAATCAAATTATATGATTTCACTATTCTTGATGTTCTTGAAAGTTTTGAAAACAAAACATGAAGATTGGCACTACGGGTTCATTATAACACTAAATCAATCCATTCGAAGTTTGATTTCTTCGTTTTGACATGTGACAACATAATCTACCATTAAATTTCAAGTTAAACAATAATTCGTAGAATACCAATTCCCATAAGGGCCATACATATGAAACTTATACTCAATAACGTCACCAATCTAATTACAACATATTTGTATGCAATTGATGTTATGAAAACATACAACGATGATAAGTAACATGTTATGATAGCATATTATTATATATATACACAATTATTGCTCTTATCAATTACAGAGACTTGAACAAAGACTTGAAAGCCATTTTTCATGAAAACTTTAATAACGTAAAATAGAAATTGGGTTAAAGAGATTACCTAAAGTGTGGATGACTAGAAATGAAACCCCTTTTCAGATACTTCTTCAATCATAGAGTTTCACACAAAATTCCTCTGAATTCTCTCTGAGCTCTCAAGTTTTATTTAAAAATTAACATACGTGAAAGAATAATAAGTCTGATGCGTATAGGAACTGGCGTGGTGGTGGTCAGTTACTCAATCATGGGTTAACTGCTCTCAACCTCCACTAAGGCCTTGTTTGGCTAACTTATTAGAATAGTTTCCCATCTAATTTAATTAATCATTTATAGTATAGTTTAATAATGTCACACCCAATTACACAATAAATCAAATATCTTATTTTATTTAATTTAAATAAAATATAATAATTTCTCATTAATTCACATATTTACATAATTAATTTTCTCATTTATTAATTATGTGAAATTATTAATTCTCTAATTAATTATTACATTAATTAAAATAACATTATGCTTATTAAATATTTCATTTAATTCAATAAGCTCACATATATACATACTTTGAGTAATAAAAAAAATCTACACATTAATTAAATAAATATAACCCACATAATTAAATTAATCTATCACAATTTCATCAATTAATTATTTAATCAGATAATTAAATCATCAAAAAATATTTATTTAATTCAATAAATATTCAAAAAAAATTACAAAATCTCGTTTGTCACATCATTCCCAGCTTAAAAGGATTTTGTCCTCAAAATCACGACTCAATCAATTCATCCCGTTACATTCTCCCCTCCCCCCCCCCTTACAAAGATTATGTCCCCAGAATCACTTACACATAATTTAAGTAAATAATTGAGGGTAATTCTTCATCATTTGCTCTTCGAGTTCCCACGTAGCTTCTTCAGTGTTGTGGTTTCTCTAAATTACCTTAACAGAAGGTATTACTTTATTTTTGAGAAATTGTTGTTTTCTGTCGACAATCTGAACAGGAATTTCTTCGTAAGATAAATCTTTTACAAAATGTAGGGGTTCGTATTCAATTACATGCTTGTAAACGGGTTTGTAGGACTGAAACATGAAAGACATTATGGACATTCTCGAGTGCTGGAGGTAAGGCTACCTCATATACAACTTCTTCGATTCTTTGCAGTACCTCAAAGGATAAAATGAATCTTGGGCTTAATTTCCCTTTCTTTCCGAACCTGATCTTTTCCTTCCAGGGAGAGACCTTCAAGAACATATAACTACCCGATTCAAACTCAACATTTTTACGGTGTGGATCAACGTATTTCTTCTGCCTATCTTGAGCTTCTACCAGTCTTGTTCGGATCACTTTAACTATTTCTACTATCTGTTGTACCAATTCTGGGCCTAGTAATTGTCTTTCGCCAACTTCATCCCAGTATAGCGGAGTGCTGCACTTTCTGCCATATAATGCTTCATAAGGCGGCATGCTAATACTAGCGTGGTAACTGTTATTGTAGCCGAATTCTACGAGCGGTAGATGATCATCCTAATTTCCTTTAAAACACATTATACAAGTTCCTAACATATCTTCTAATGTCTGAATCGTTCTTTCACTCTGCCCATTTGTCTGAGAGTGATATGTCGTACTCATTCGCAACTGCGTATCCATGCATTCCTGTAGACATTTCTAGAAGTTTGATGTAAAGCGCGGATCCCTATCGAAAACAATTGACACCGAAACTCCGTGTCTCGAAACAATCTCTTTTATATATAATTTTGCCAACTGGTCTAAGTTAAATTTGAATCTGATCAGAAGGAAGTGTGCGAATTTTGTCAGTCGGTCAATGATAACCCATACTGCGTCATAGCCTTTCTGAGTTGTCGGAAGGCCAACCACGAAATCCATCGTAATGTGTTCCCATTTCCATTCTGGGATCTCCAACGGTTGTAGCAACCCACTCGGCCTCTGATGTTCTGCTTTCACTTTCTGACATGTAAGACATTTGGCAACACACTCTGCAACATCTCGTTTCAAATTTAGCCACCAGAAATGTTGTCAAAGATCTTGGTACATCTTAGTACTACCAGGATGAATCGAATATCATGAACTATGAGCCTCGCTCAAAATGTCTTCCTTAATCTTTGGCGACGACGGTACCCAAATTTTGCTCTCAAATCTTAGTAGTCCCTCATTGTCTACTTTAAATCTCGGTTCGGTCCCTTCAGATATCTTCTTTTTCACCTTCTCACATTCTACGTCCTGAAGTTGAGCCTTCTTAATTTTATCTAGTAAAGTTGTACCAGCTTGCATCTGGAATAACTTCTCGTCAATCTCCATATGATACTTCACTTCCAATTCCAGCTTTTCCATTGCTGAAATTAGCTTCTCTTGAGCTGTCAACATCATCAATTTCTCCCGACCCTTTCTACTTAAGGCATCGACAACCACATTTGCTTTGCCCGGATGGTATAAAATCTCGCAATTATAGTCTTTAATTAACTCTAGCCACCTTCTCTGGCGCATATTCAAGTCCATCTGTGTAAATATATATTTCAGACTCTTATAGTCTGTATATATATTTCACACTTCTCCCCATAGAGATAGTGTCTCCATATCTTCAAAGCAAATACCACCGCAGCTAATTTCAAGTCATGAGTCAGATACCCCTTCTCATAGTCCTTCAATTGTCGTGACGCATACGCAATTACCCTGCCGTTTTGCATAAGCACACAACCTAGTCCTTTATGCGACGCATCACTATAAACAACAAAATTTCCTATATCATCCGGAAGAGACAACACAGGTGTTGTACTCAACCTCTTCTTCAATTTTTGAAAGCTTTCCTCACACTTCTCCATCCAAACAAATTTCAAAGCTTTTCAAGTCAAATTCGTCAACGGAGTCGTGATCTTGGAAAAGTCCTGAATGAGTCTTCTATAATAACCTGCTAATCCAAGAAAACTTCTTACTTCCAACAGTGTCTTCGGCTGATCCCAGTTAATCACAGCTTCGACTTTGGAGGGATCTACCGAAATTCCGTCCTTATCAGTCACATGTCCGAGAAATTGTACTCTTTCATTCCAGAATTCACATTTTGAAAATTTGGCGTACAACTTCTCTCTTCTCAATGCCTCTAATGTTACTTTTAAATGCTCTACCTGATCTTACTTGGTTTTCGAGTATACCAAAATGTCATTGATGAACACCACTGCGAATTTATCCAAAAATAGTTTAAACACCATGTTCATCAGGTCCATTAACGCTTCAAGAGCATTTGTTAGACCGAATGACATCACTAGAAATTTGTAGTGACCATATCGAGTCCTAAATGCTATCTTCGGAACATCCTCTGGCCTCACCTTCAGTTGATGATAACCACTCCTTAAGTCTATCTTTGAAAAATATCTTGCTCCCTTCAATTGATCAAACAGATCGTCAATCCTTGTTAATGGATATTTATTCTTAATCGTGACCTTATTTACTTCTCTGTAGTCGATGCAAAACCGCATCGTCCCGTCCTTCTTCTTCACAAATAACACCGGCGCTCCCCACGGTGATACGCTCAGTTGGATATACTTCTTGTCCAGTAATTCTTGTAGTTGTAAGATTAATTCTTTCATCTCTATCGGTGCCATTCGGTGTGGTGCCTTCGATATTGGAGCCATTCCTAGAGCCAAATCGATCACAAATTTAACCTCTCTATCTGGCGAAAGTCCTAGAAAATCGCCTGGAAATACGTCTGCGAAGTCCCTCACTACTGGTATCTCCTCTATTTTTGGGTTCTCTTTACGACTGTTGACTATGTAAGCTAAATATCCAACGCATCCTTATCTTAACAACTTCCTGGCCTGCATCATTGTCAGACAACTCGCTTGTCTAGGCGACTTGCTGCCATAAAACACAACCTTTGACGGAGTCATAAGGTTAATATGCTTCTCTTGGCAATCAATTACAGCCCCGTAATTGAATAGCCAATCCATTCCCAAGATAACATCAAATTCTCCAAGTCAAACAGGGATAAGATCTACGTTCATGATATTACCCTTAATATCCACTCTACAGTTCTTATGTACATATTTAACAAGGATCACTTCTCTATTCACAATTTCTATGTTCATGGGGTATTCTAACTCATCCTTAGGCAATTCTAAGTTCTTAGCAAAGTCATCGGATATAAATGAACAAGTAGCACCCGAATCAAATAATACATAAGCATTAACTCTATTGATCGGAATGATACTTGAAACCACATCACGAGACTGCACTGCATCCTGCACTGTCATGTTGAATGTTCTGGCGGTTGGTCGGTTGGTTGCGGTTGGTCATGTGATAGTCAGAGTGCTTCCACCACTATTTCCTCTATTCCCTCCTGATCCTGTCCCTCCAGATCCTTTCTTAGAACAGTCTCTTGCCAGATGATCCTTTGAGCCACAAGTGAAGCAGGCACCCTTCTTTTTGTTAGGACAGTTAGGTGCTATGTGGCCTTCTTGACCACAATTATAGCATACTCATTTTCCCTTCATGCAAACTCCCAGATGAGCTTTCTCACAGGTCGGGCACGCTTCAATTCTCCTTTTCTGACCTCCTTGCTGATTTTCAGTCGAAGAGATGTCGGTCCACCTCCTTTTTTGATTGCTACTTCCCCCCGTGTTACTTCGACTAGCTTTGTTATTTCATTCACTTTCACTCTTCTTCTTTTTATGATCTTGGTTATACTTGTTTACCACATCGCTTCCACCTTCGACGAGTATAGCCTTCTTTAGAACCCTAGTAAAAGTGTTCAATTGAAACATTTCCACCTTGCTATACAACCAGGGCTTCAGTCCCTGCTCGAATCGCCTTGCCTTTCTCTCGTCAATATGCACTTGATATGTGGCGAACCTAGCCAACTCATTGAATCTTGCTGCATAGTCTGATACGGACATATTCCCTTATTTCAACTCCAGAAACTGGACCTCTATTTGGTTTTTCGAGCTGGTCAAAAAATACATCTCAAAGAATATCTCCTTAAATCCCTCCCAGGTAATCACGCCTTCTCCTCCCCGGACCTTATTTGCCTACCACCAATAACTGGCTTCGGATTTCAGCATAAATGTTCCGTAGGCGGTTTTCTGGTCTTCTCTAACTTTGGCAATGTCAAAAACTTTCTCCATCTCCATAACCCAGGTTTGAGCTTCTATTGGGTTCATGGAGCCTTTAAACTCGGACTTCTGCTCGGTTTGGCCCTTCTCATGAACTAAATCCCACACCACATTTTCCAGACGTGTGCGAAGAGTCACGATCTCCTTATCCCTCTGCTCGATGGTAAGCTGTTGAATAACCATCCGCTCCTTCAGCTCCTGAATAGTATCTTGTAACTCTATGTTACGGTCATAAAGCACATTGCACATCTCGACACTAATAGAGTTCGGTCAGAACTCATCTTCTTCCTCTTCTTCCTCAGGATCCTCCTCTGGATCAGACTCAGGCTCATGCTCCTGACCAACAATAGTAATCAACGGATGTGGCGCCCCCAAATCCGGGTATCTTCCAACCCGACAGATGGTGTTACACGGTACTACCATTCACACATACATTCAATTAAAAAGTCTCAAAGGAACGAATATGTCTTCTATATATTCAAAATAATATTAACATTCCCCAGGTTCTTTAAAACCATTACATTTGTTCTTGTCATAATATAACCTATATTACAACATTAAACCTATACTATTACATAAGTGTTCTACGGGTTCATCATCACCTTGCCCTTATCCTTGCCGGAGCCTTCGGTCCGTTCGATCTTAGCTGCGTGTAACTGGTTCAAGCAAGAGTGAGCATGACTAGCTCAACATGTATAACAATTCCAATAAACAACATGTGTGACACCCCCAAATCCGGTACTTCCATTTCCATAGGATTTGGTGTTCACTATACAAACATCATCTATCTATCTACCCATAAATAAATGCAAACCATACAATAGATAGAAATAATAAATAATTCTCCCCTTATGGGGTTACATCAACTGCATAATAAATAAAATCCCAGGTTCTTCTAACCTTAAAACATCTGTGCGGAATCATAACAAATAATAAGTCTTAAGTAACATCAAGTCTAAATATCATTACATAACTACATAAATAACCAGTCTTCATTACTTGCTAATCCTTCCCTTGCCCTTACTAGTGGAAGGTTCGTCTGATCTTTCATTCTTAACTGTAATGTTATTATTACGCAAGAGTGAGCATGATTGCCCACAAGTATAACAATATAACACTTGAATAATAAGATGCGAATGAATTAACAACTTCTGATATAAAAGCTCAACTTTTGAATCAAGAATGAATAACAAGAATCAAAAGAAATTCTGAGGGTCATAAGACCTTGAACTGTGTCCTAGGTTGTCAAGTGTTTATACTTGAAACCTTTAACAGTCATAAGACTATGGACTCTTCTTCTCGTACTTAGGGGGATCAGCCCTTAGTAGCATACTGTGCACAATATCTTAATGCTAACGCATGAGTAATCCCATATACAGGGTTGTTCATCTCAGTTTGACATTAGAGTCCACACCAAAGGAAGTTTGGTTTGGATAATTCATCAAGGGTTCTGAAATTTAGAACGCTCATCAACTATGGACTAGTCGAATCATTAAGGGTTCGCTAGTCTAACAATGTTTAACAGTAATTGATAACTGAATTTGAATAAAATCTCATAAAGTATACAATAGAATAAGTATTGTATAGGAACATCATGCTTTGAAAGATTAATAACTTTAATATAACAAAACAGACTTGATTAATAATAATGCGAGTTTGCTCGATGTAAAGAGACAACTTATAAGCTCATATAAAAATAACGAGTAGGGTTAGGAAACTTGCCTCGTGCATAGATTACACGTTAATTATACTCCTTCTTTGATTTAAATCCTACATATTATCTACGTTCACAATACTAGTAAATTATAATGTACTAATCATCACAAGTTCATTCTTTTTGTTTAAACTCGAATTATGACTATGCTTAGTCATATTACCATAATTGTTTTTGCGTAATATTAAACTATACGAACAACAAGCTAATTACATAATCAACAATTCAATCAACATGTAAATGTCTTCTTGACTTGATAAAAACTTATTTTAATTTCTCATTATATGTCTAACAAGTTTTTATATTCATTAGATTAGGTTACTATCACATTTCTATACTTGAACACTTAAAAAAATGTATTTACGGACATTACGCTAAGTAAGGGCATTTATAATATTTCTTGTTAAGCCTATTCTTGGCGCTGTGGCTAGAAACTTGGCGCTACTCTCCGGTGGCGCTGCGGCGCGAGACTTCAGCTCTGGAGTTGGCGCCGAGGTGCGAAACTCCAGATTTTGAATCTCAGTTCGCGAAGAACACAAAGTTCAGCGAATTTATCATTATATGATCATTAATTTCATCAAATTAATCATACCCACAAACTAGAATTTGCACAGAATCATTACCCAACATTTATAGAGTAATTTTAACTAATTAAAACACAAAATCACAGAATTAAAACATATAATTTCACTGTTCTTGGTGTTCTTGAAGGTTTTTGAACAAAAACATAAAATTTAACACTACGGATTCGTTATAACACCAAATCCAACAATTCAAGTTTTGTTTTCTTCGGTTTAGCATGCATAATCATATACAAGTGTGAATTTTACAAAACAATTTATGTTTGACATATTAATTTTATGTATAAGGGACATATGGCCATATTCTATACTCTGTAATTTTTGAAGCCATATGTTATAATATTATGAAATTGATGATATGGTAATCTATATAATATATAATATAACATGTTATGCTAATTATATTATTACATAATCTTTACTCTTTCCAATTGTACGAATATAACAGAACTTGAAAGCCAAAACTTAAACAACGTAAATAACTGGGTTTAAGAGTTTAGCCAAAGCGTAGAGTAGATTAATAAGAGATGAATTCCTTCTCAGATTCTTCTTGACTCTCACAATTCTCTTAACAATTCTCTGAACTCTTAAACTCTATCTTTTTCTCCTCTCTGTTTTTGCCAGACTTAGCCAATAATGAAAAAGAAAAAGGAAGGCGTATAATAATAATAAAGGTGAACTGATGCGCATTATGGAGGTCAGTTACCTATCATGGTAACTGCTCCCAACCTCCCTTAGTGCCATGTTTGGCTAGCCTTAAAAGGATTATACCTAAGTAATTTAATAAATCTCTTATATTATGGTTTAATAATGTCACACCCCCTTTATAAAAATAAACCAATATCTTATTTAATTTTAATTTAAATAAAATATAATAATTTCTCATTAATTCACATAGTCACGTAATTAAATTTCTCATTTATTAATTATGTCAAATTTTAAATTCTCTAGTTAATTATTAAATTAATTAAAAAAAATAACATTAAGATTATTAAATATTTCTTTTAATACAATAAGCTCACATAATCACATAGTTCGAATAATAAAAATTCTCTACATTAATTTAATAACTATAACACATATAATTAAATTAATCTACCACAGCTTCATCAATTAATTAATTATTTGATCTAATAATTACTTCATCAAAAAATATTTATTCAATCCAATAAATATTAAAATTAAATTACAAAATCTCGGTTGTCACATCTTTCCCCTCTTAAAAAGGATTATGTCCTCAGAATCACAACTCAACAATTCAACTCGTTACATTCTCCCCTCGCTTACACATAAGTTAAGTAAATAAATGAGGATAATTCTTCATCATATTCTCTTCGAGTTCCCACGTAGCTTCTTCAGCGTTGTGGTCCCTCCAAATTACCTTAACAGAAGGTATGACTTTATTTCTCAGAACTTGTTCTTTTCGGTCGATAATTTGAACTGGAATTCTTCGTAAGATAAGTCTTTATCAAAATGTAGGGGTTCATATTCAATCACATGCTTGTAATCGGGTTTTTAGGGTCGTAGAACTGAGACATGGAAAAAGTTGTGGACATTCTCTAGAGCTAGAGGTAAGGCTACCTCATAAGCAACTTCTCCGACCCTTCGTAGAACTTCAACGGGTCCAATGAATCTTGGGCTTAATTTCCCTTTCTTTCTGAATCTAATCTTTCCCTTCCAGCGAGAAACCTTTAAAAACACATAACTACCCGGCTCGAACTCAACATTTTTACGGTGTGGATCGAATTTATTTCTTCCTCGCTCATCTTGAGTCACGCCAATCTTGTTCGGATCACTTTGACTATTTCTGCTATTTGTTGTACCAATTCCGGGCCCAGTAATTGTCTTTCGCCAACTTCATCCCAATATAGCGGAGTTCTGATCTTTCTGCCGTATAGCGCTTCATAAGGTGGCATGACAATACTAGCGTGGTAACTGTTATTGTAGCCGAACTCAACAAGCGATAGATGGTCATCCCAATTTCCTTTAAAGTCCATTATACAAGCTCTTAACATATCTTCCAATGTCTAAATTGTTCTTTCACTTTGTCCGTCTGTCTGAGGGTGATATGTCGTGCTCATTCGCAACTATGTACCCATGCATTCTTGTAGACGTTTTCAGAAGTTCGACGTAAAACGCGGATCTCTATCAAAAACAATTGGCACCGGAACTCCATGCCTTGAAAAAATCTCTTTCACATATAACCTTGCCAACTGATCTAGGTTGAATCTGATTTTCATCGGAAGGAAGTGTGTGGATTTCATCAATCAGTCAACAATAACCCATATCTTCGTCAGAGCCTTTACGAGTTGAGTTTGTCGTAGGCCAACCACGAAATCCATCGTAATATGTTCCCATTTCCATTCTGGAATCTCTAAAGGTTGTAGTAACCCACTCGGCCTCTGATGTTCTGCTTTAACTTTCTGACATGTCAGGCATTTGGCAACACATTCTGCAACCTCTCGTTTCAAATTTGGCCACCAAAAATGTTGTCGAAGATCTTGGTACATCTTGGTGCTACCAGGGTGAATCGAATATCTTGAATTGTGAGCCTCGCTCAAAATTTCTTCCTTAATCTTTGGTACTGGCGGTACCCAAATTCTACTCTCAAATCTCAGTATTCCTTCCTTATCCATCTCAAATCTTGTTTTAGTTCCTTCAAATATCTTCTTTTTCACCGATTTACATTCGATTTCATGAAGTTGAGCCTCCTTAACCTTGTCTAGAAGAGTTATACCAGATTGCATCTAAAATAGTTTCTCATCGATCTCCATAGGACACTTTACTTCTAATTCTAGCTTCTCCATTGCTGAAATTAACTCCTCCTATTCGATCAACATCATCAGTTTCTCCCGACCCTTTCTACTTAAGGCGTCGGCAACCACATTTGCCTTACCCGGATGGTATAGAATCTCACAATCGTATTCCTTAATTAACTCCATCCACCTTCTTTGGCGTATATTAAAGTCTTTCTGTGTAAAATATATTTCAGAATCTTGTGGTTTGTATATATTTCACACTTTTTCCCATAGAGATAGTGCCTCCAGATTTTCAAAGTAAAAACCACTACAGCTAACTCCAAGTCATGGGTCGGATACCCCTTCTCATAATCTTTCAGTTGTCGTGAAGCATACGCAATGACTCTGCCATTTTGCATAAGCATACAACCAAGTCCTTTATGCGATGCATCACTATAAACCACAAAATTTCCTGTATCATTCGGAAGAGAGAACACAGGTGCTGAACTCAACCTCTTCTTTAATTCTTGAAAGCTTTCCTCACACTTCTTCGTCCAAACAAATTTCATCGATTTCCTAGTCAAATTCGTTAACGGAGTTGTGATCTTGGAGAAATCTTGAATAAATCTTCTGTAATAACTTGCCAATCCAAGAAAACTTCTTACTTCCGACGGCATCTTCGACTGATCCAAGTTAATCATAGCTTCGACTTTGGAGGGATCCACTAAAATTCCGTCCCTATCGATCACATGTCCAAGAAATTGTACTCTTTCAATCCAAAACTTACATTTCGAAAACTTGGCATACAACTTCTCCCTTCTCAATATCTCTAATGTCATCCTCAAATGTTCTTCATGTTCTACCCTGGTTTTTGAATATACCAAAATGTCATCTATGAATACCACTACGAATTTGTCCAAAAATGGCTTGAACACTCCATTCATTAAGCTCATAAATGCTGCAGGAGCATTTGTCACACGAAATGACATTACCAAAAATTCGTAGTGACCGTATCGCGTTCTGAACGCTGTCTTTGGTACATCCTCTGGTCTCACCTTCAATTGATGATAACCACTCCTCAAATCTATCTTTGAAAAGTATCTTTCTCTCTTTAACTGATCAAACAGGTCGTCGATTCGCGCTAATGGATATCTATTCTTAATCGTGACCTTATTCAGTTCTCTATAGTCTATGCAGAGTCACATTGTTCCATCCTTCTTCTTCACAAATAAAATTGGCGCTCCCCACGGTGATACGCTTGGTTGGATATATTTCTTGTCCAGAAATTCTTGTAGTTGGACCATTAGTTCCTTCATCTCTACCGGTGCCATTCGGTACGGCGCCTTCGATATTGGAGCCATTCTTGGAGCCAAATCGATCACGAATTCAACTGCTTTATCTGGAGTAAGTCCTGGCAAATCATCCAGAAATACATCTGCGAAATCTCTCACTACTGGTATCTAATCTATTTTCAGATTCTCTTTACGACTATCGACTATGTAAGCTAGATATCCTACACAGCCTTGCCTTAACAACCTCCTGGCCTGCATCGTCATCAGACAACTCGCTTGTCTAGGTGACTTGCTACCATAAATTACAACCTTTGACAGAGTCATAAGGTTAATACGCTTCTTTTGGCAGTCAATTACCGCCCCATAATTGGATAACCAGTCCATACCTAAAATAACGTCAAATTCTACAAGTCGAATAGGGAAAAAATCTACGTTCATGATATTACCCTTAATATCCACTCTACAGTTCTTATGCACATACTTAACATGGATTATTTCTCTATTCGCAATTTCTATGTTCATGGGGTATTCTAACTCGTCCTAAACAATTCTAAGTTCTTAGCAAAGTCATCGGATATTAATGAACAAGTAGCACCCGAATCAAATAATACATAAGCATTAACTTTATTAATCAGAATGATACTTGACACTACATCGCGAGACTGCACTGCATCCTGCACTATCATGTTGAATGTTCTATCGGTCGGTCGGTTGGTTGCAGTTGGTCCTACGATAGTCAGACAGCTTCCACCGATATTTCCTCTATTTCCTCCTGAACCCGTCCCTCCAGATCCCTTCTTAGGACAATACCTTGCAAGATGATCCTTTGAGCCACAAGTGAAGCAGGCACCCTTCTTTGGGTTAGGACAGTTAGGTGCTATGTGGCTTTCCTGACCATAATTGTAGCACACTCGTTTTCCCTTCATGAAACTCCCAGATGAGTTTTTCCACAGGTTTGGCACGGTTTGATCTTCTTCTTCTGCCCTCCCTGTTGACTTCCAGCTGACAAGTTATCAGACCACTTCCTCTTCTGATTATGGCTACCCCCCGTGCTACTTCCACCAATCTTGTTAATTCCTTCATTCTCACTCTTTTTCTTCTTCTGATCCTGATTATATTTAGTTACCGCATCGCTTCCACCTTCAGCGAGTATTGCCTTCTCTAACACTTGAGCAAAAGTGTTTAATTGGAACATTGACACCTTGTATAAAACCAGGGCTTCAATCCCTGCTCGAAACGTCTTGCCTTCCTCTCATCAGTATGCACTTGGTATGTGGCTAACCTAGCCAACTCGTTGAACATTGCCGCATAATCAGCTACTGACATACTCCCCTGTTTCAACTCTAGAAACTGAACTTCTATCTTATTTTGTGTACTTGTCAGAAAGTACATCTCGAAGAACATCTCTTTGAATCTCTCCCAGGATATTACAGCTTCACCTCCCCATACTTTGTTTTCCTGCCACCAATAACTGGCTTCAGACTTCAATATGAATGTTGCATACGCGATCTTCAGGTCTGAGCTTCGATTGGGTTTATGGAGCCCTTAAACTCTGGCGGTCCCACCGCCTTGAAGTCCTTGAATGAGGTGTTTGGTGGAGCTTGTGGTTGATTGTTAATTGCTCCGGCTAATAGGTTCACCAACTGCTGAACAGGGTTAGCATTGGCGTCAGTGTTATTATTCATTGGTTCTTCTTGTGCTTGCTGACGATTTTGTCTTCTTCTAGGCGTCATATTTCTGTTAAGAATATACGTTTTTTAGGTCTTTATTCAATCTCTTAAACATTTAATCATAATTCATTTATCACATCAATTCAAATAAACTCTAACATTCTCATTTAATTCAAAAGTTTTAACATCATAAGATAGCATCACTGCTATTTACATCAACTATCTCGAGATAAAGAATCTACAAGATTTAAAACATCAAAATATTCCTTTATTTATAACACATCGGAATTTACATCCTTAACTACCAAATAGTTTTCACATAATTAAACTAATACTATCACTGCCTATTAAGGCGCTGAATAGCCTTGCCACGTTCTTCTTCCATAATGCGAGACATCGTCCTGCGATCTAACATATATGATGGTAGACCTTCAAACTGGATTGGATACTTCATAACTCGATCCTGGGCTTCATCCATCGCATTGTGAAGTGTAGAATATGTCTCCCCGAGCTTAGCCTTCTTTGTACGACAATCCTCTTCAGCAAGATCAGCACGACGTGACTCTTTTACCCAGCCCTCCTCTGCTAATGCCAGTCTTTCTGAGTTCTCTTTCAGATCTTTCTTCAACTTCTCTATTTCTTCGGTCTTCTCCTTAGTTTGACCCTTCTCGTGAACCAAATCCCACTCCACGTTTCCCAAATATGTGTGAAGAGTCACAATTTCCCCATCCTTCTAGTCGATGGTACTCTGCTGCATAATAGTCCTCTCCCTCAGCTCCTAAACAGTATCTTGCAACTCTATGTTACGATCATAAAGTGCATCATACATCTCAGTATTAATGGAGTTCGGTGGGAACTCCTCTTCCTCCTCTTCTTCATCAGAATCCTCCTTTGGATCAGTCGCAGGCTCATGCTCCCGACCAACAACGGTGATCAACGGAGATGGCTCTCTCTGTACCAACTGTTCCCTGACGACATGAATGTCTCGGGGCTCCTCCTCTGTAGGTACTCGGGGTTCCTCCTCCCCAGCTCAACTAGCTCCTCTAACATCCGACATCCTGACAACAAAATTTAAGTTTTAGTTACTAATCCGTGCTAGCGAACACATAGATTAACACATAAGCACATAAAGTCTTTTATTATCTTCAATGAATTTAAAAATTCATTTCTTAGAACTCGATAAGAGTTTACCACCACTATGTTCTCGATCTCCTACAAGGCTACTACCTAAGGTTGTTCCCCCACATAAGGTTCATAACCTACAGCTTTAATACCAACCCGTGACACCCCCAAATCCGGTATTTCCATTTCCACAAGATTTGGTGTTCACTGTACAAACATCATCTATCTATCTACCCATAAATAAATGCAAACCATGCAATAGATAGAAATAATAAATAAATCTCCCCTTATGGGGTTACATCAACTGCATAATAAATAAAATCCCAAGTTGCTCTAACCTTAAAACAGCTGTGCGGAATCCTAAACAAATAATAAGTCTTAAGTAACATCAAGTCTAAATATCATTACATAACCACATAAATAACCAGTCTTCATTACTTGCTAATCTTTCCCTTTACCTTACTAGTGGAAGGTTCGTCTGATCTTTCGTTCTTAACTGTAATGTTATTATTACGCAAGAGTGAGCATGATTGCCCACAAGTATAACAATATAACAATTGAATAATAGCATACGAATGAATTAACAACTTTTGATATAAAAGCTCAACTTTTGAATCAAGAATGAATAACAAGAATCAAAAGAATTTCTGAGGGTCATAAAACCTTGAACTGTGTCCTAGGTTGTCAAGTGTTTATACTTGAAACCTTTAACAGTCATAAGACTTTGGACTTTTCTTCTCGTACTTAGGGGGATCAGCCCTTAGTACCATACTGTGCACAATAACTTAACATTAACGCATGAGTAATCCCCTATACAGGGTTGTTCATCTCAGTTTGACATTAGAGTCCGCACCAAAGGAAGTTTGGTTTGGATAATTCATCAAGGGTTCTAAAATTTAGAACGCTCATCAACTATGGACTAGTAGAATCATTAAGGGTTCGCTATTCTAAAAAGGTTTAACAGTAATTAATAACTAAATTTGAATAAAATCTCATAAAGTATACAATATAATAAGTATTGTATAGCAACATCATGCTTTGAAAGATTAATAACTTTAATATAACAAAACAGACTTGATTAATAATAATGCGAGTTTTCTCGATGTAAAGAGACAACTTATAAGCTCATATAAAGATAACGAGTAAGGTTAGGAAACTTGCCTCGTGCGTAGATTACACGTTAATTATACTCGTTCCTTGATTTAAATCCTACATATCATTTACGTTCACAATACTAGTCAATTATAACGTACTAATCATCACAAGTTCATTCTTTTTGTTTAAACTCGAATTATGACTATGCTTAGTCATATTACCATACTTCTTTTCGCGTAATATTATACTATACGAACAACAAGCTAATTACATAATCAACAATCCAATCAACATGTAAATGTCTTCTTGACTTGATAAAAACTTATTTTAATATCTCATTATTTGTCTAACAAGTTTTTATATTCATTAGATTAGGTTACTATCACATTTCTATACTTGAACACTTAAAAAAAATGCATTTCTGGACATTCTGCTAAGTGCCACTGCGGCGCCACTGTTAAGCCAATTCTTGGTGTCATATTGGAAACTTAGCATAATGCCATGAGACTTCATTACGGAGTTGGTGCCATGATCTTAAACTCTAGATTTTGAATCTCAGTTCGCGAAGAACACAGAGTTCAGCGAATTTATCATTATATGTTCATTAATTTCATCAAATTAATCATACCCACATACTAGAATTCGCACATAATCATTACCCAACATTTATAGAGTAATTTTAACCAATTAAAACACAAAATCACAAAATTAAAACATATAATTTCACTGTTCTTGGTGTTCTTGAAGGTTTTTGAACAAAAATTAAAATTTAACACTACGAATTCGTTATAACACCAAATCCAACCATTCAAGTTTTGTTTTCTTTATTTTAGCATGCATAATCATATACAAGTGTGAATTTTACAAAACAATTTATGTTTGACATATTAATTTTACGTATAAGGGCCATATGGCCATATTCTATACTCTGTAATTTTTGAAGCCATACGTTATAATATTATGAAATTGATGATATGGAAATCTATATAATATATTATAAAACATGTTATGCTAATCATATTATTAAATAATCTTTACTCTTTCCAATTGTACGAATTTAACAGAGCTTGAAAGCCAAAACTTAAACAACGTAAATAACTAGGTTTAAGAGTTTACCCAAAGCGTAGAGTAGATTAATAAGAGATGAATTCCTTCTCAGATTCTTCTTGGCTCTCACAATTCTCTTAAGAATTCTCTGAACTATCAAACTCTCTCTGTAACGCCCCGGAAAATTGAATATTTTGTAATTACTTTTAATAATGAATAAAATAATATTATTTATTATTATTGCGTGTCGAGAAGATAAAGGTCATTCTATAACCTAGAAACGTCAGAACGTCGTAGTATTTTAACTACGTAGGAGAATTAAAGTGTTTGAATTTCTAAAACGAAAATAAATATTTTCCGAATTTTTTTCCGAAAAACATTATTCATCAATTTCTGCTCGGGAATTATTTTTGAACTTCCGAGAAATACGTAACGTTATAATAATAACCTAAGTATGGAAAATGTAATATTTTGTATGCGGACTTAATTTGGGAACGTTAGGTTATTAAGCGTTAAAGGAAGAGAGTTGTGATTATATAATGTGTATACATTATATGAAAGTAAAGAATGTAAGTATAATACCATGTATTGTACTATTATGTATGAAGAATGAGGTAACGTATATTACGAATTAATATATAAGTAAGTATATGAAGATTATACGTGGGGTATAAAGGTTAAGTTATATAATTTAAGGTAATGGACTTGTAGGATTGATAGTCTAATATAGAAGTCCAATGTATGTGATCATCAAGCCTAAGTGTTTGATTATCATAAGCCCAAACTATTGTAGCATGAGCCCATTAAGAGAGAAGCTAGATTAATTATCAAAGCCCAATGATTTAGCCATGATCCATGGGTCAAACCAAGTAGAAAATGGGTAAGCTTGATGGGCAAACATAATGTGTGGTGAGCAAGTGAAGTGATGAGCACACAATGAATAGTAAGGAGGTGGATGATTGAGGAGGTGGAAATGAGGAGGTGTAATAAGGAGGTGGGTGATTTAATATCTAAAATGCCCTAACCTTAGTTTCCTATAAATACAAGAGCTTCATTTCATTTTGAGGGTTATTATTTTCATCCAACTTTCCTCTCAAATATAAGCCACTTATTTGGAAGAGCAAATAAGCACTTTTAAGCCAAAGCTTCTTTTGTTAGATTTCCAAGAAGAAGAAGTTAGACTTCAAAGGTATTGATCTTGTGTTCAATATTCTTTCATCTCTATTAGAATAGGTTGATAAGGGAAGTGTTATTAATGAACATGTATGCTAAGATCATGTAATAAGTTAATAACGAATGAACTTAAGCCGAATAAGTTGAATAAGCAACTTGAACATTAATAAGTGCTAGAGCCATGAAGAACTTTTCATACGTTGTCATATGATGATTAGTATGTTGATTATAGCATGAGAACTTTGATTGAAGGACTTAAGTTGTTAATAAGTCATGAGCATGAAGATTTATAGTTCATAAGTTGAATAAGTTAATGACTTATGAGAATGAGTCAAAACCTACTTTGATTATAAGTTGGTTAATAAGTAACTTGTATTGATTATATGTTGGATAAAATCCATGTAGAACGCTTAGTAATGAAGATTTGACGGACTTCACACGATTAGACGATTATCGTCGAATTCGTGAAATTCTCAGAATGGAAGTCATATTTTGTGTTTGAAGTTGGAAACGTTGGTTTTCGATGGAGACAAGTCATATTGGTCATTATAGAGTTGCGGACTTGAAAATGACCGGATTCCGACTTGAAACAAAGAAACAAGCGTTGAACGTTCACGAACGTTTATCGTTTTCGATAAAAATGAACTTATAGGTAAAATTTTAGTAAACGAAGTTAAATAGATAAAATTCTTGTATGAACACATAGATTATGAAAATTTTGAACCGTAGGCTTTTGAACGGACCAATTCGGACTTAAAACGAAGAAGTTATGCGTCCGGGAAGTTCGTAAAAATTTAAAAACGGCATAAATTATGCGAGGCAATGAGTCTGCGTGCTTGTATGCGCGACTCAAGCCTAAAAGGCCCGCACACTGCAGTCATGAGGGTCGAACCCTTGCACATCTTTGCTAACTCACTTCATAGCAGCACGTTGACACATGAGGTAAATTCTTGGCGCCGTGGCGCCAGTCCAAGAAATTTGATAGTGAAGAATAGTTTCAAGTGTAGAAGAAAAGAGAACTTGTTAGTAATGAATTAAGATGTAATCATAACATGGTTAAGACATTGTAAGGTACTTGTAAGACAATAATGCATGTTGATTAAGAGTTAATAATCAATCGAAGATGAGCGGAATGTGAATGACGTAATGAAAGCCAGAAACCCTAAATAACGAATCTAAGTTAGGATTTACATTGAGATGAAGGGTAAGATATAATAGTATACATACTTGATTGTATAATACCTAATGTGGTACGTTATATGATTATGTATTGTAGAATCATAGAGAGTTAAAGTGTACGTGTGTTAAACAGTAAGCAGACGCTAAAGGCAAGTATTTTAACTCTTGTTCCAGTTCAGTCTGGACAACCTGTGTAATTCATGTATTCTTTCGCATGAAGTTTTTAACGATGAAGTCTAAAGCCAATTCTTTCGTCTAGACTTATATTATGAATCTATCAAGCATGATTAATGTTACCAAGTTATATTGGCATGGTTTTCAATCGAAGACCAAGTATGCTAAAATGTTTTTGTCGTTTAATGATAGGCACGTGAGGTTGCCACAACTTAAACGTACACACATTTAATGAATGTAGTGTTGATCAACATAGAATACTATGAGCTGATCACTCAGAAGTGCTCGTAAGCTATGATGGACTTACGGACTTCATGCCGGGTTGTCCTTTTCAAAAGAAATTATGATATGCTCATAGACTTGAGCCATAATTGTTATTCTACTGAGTATGGTTGTGTAAAACGTTTTGAAGGAAAAGAAGTGCTATTTTGAATTATCGATAGTACTTCGTAACTATTGTTCAGTTATTGAAGATATATGAGCTCTATGTTTCAAGCATGTTGTTTATTAGAATTGTAGTACTTGTTGAGCTAATCATGCTCACTCTTGTTTGAACCATATGAACACAGCCAAGATCGAGCGGACCGAAGGCTCGGGCAAGGACAAGGGCAAGGCAAAGACGAACCCTTAGATTAATTATGTAATAGTATAGGTGAACGATTGTAATATATTTGATATTATGACAAGAACAAACGAATGGGTTACAAAGAACCTGGGAAATGTAATATAATTTTGGATATATAGAAGTTATATTAGTCCTTTTGTGACTATTTAGGTGAATGAATGAATGAATGGTAGTACCGTGTAGCACCATCTGTCGGGTTGGAAGAGACCCGGATTTGGTGGTGTCACACTCTCTTTCTCCTCTCTGTTTTTTCCAGACTTAGCTAATAATGAAAAAGAAAAAGGAAGACGTATAATAATAATAAAGGTGAACTGACGCGCGTTATGGAGGTTAGTTACCTATCATGGGTAACTGCTCCCAACCTCCCTTAGTGCCATGTTTGGCTAGCCTTAAAAGGCTTATACCCAATTAATTTAATAAATCTTTTATATTATGGTTTAATAATGTCACACCCCCTTTATAAAAATAAATCAATATCTTATTTAATTTTAATTTAAATAAAATATACTAATTTCTCATTAATTCACATAGTCACGTAATTAAATTTCTCATTTATTAATTATGTCAAATTTTAAAATCTCTAGTTAATTATTAAATTAATTAAAAAAAAATAACATTACGCTTATTAAATATTTCTTTTAATACAATAAGCTCACATAATCACATACTTCGAATAATAAAAATTCTCCACATTAATTTAATAACTATAACACATATAATTAAATTAATCTACCACAGCTTCATCAATTAATTATTTAATCTAATAATTAATTCATCGAAAAATATTTATTCAATCCAATAAATATTAAAATTAAATTACAAAATCTTGGTTGTCATAGCATACTTGAAACATAGGATTCATATATCTTCAATAACTGAACAATAGTTACGAAGTACTATCGATATTCAAAATAGCACTTCTTTTCATTCAAAATGTTTTACAACAACAATATTCAGTAAAACATCATTTCTGATCCAAGACCTTGAGCATTTCATACTTTATTTAAAAAGGACATCCCGACACTAAGTCCGTAAGTCCGACATTTCTTACGAGCACGTCTAGGTGATCAGCCTATAGTACTCTATGTTGATCAACACTACATTCATTAAACGTATATACGTTTAAGTTGTGGCAACCTCACGTGCCTATCATTCGACGACAAAACATTTTAGCATACTCAGTCTGCATTTGAAAACCACACCAATATAACTTGGTATACAACATTGACCATACATTGATAAATTGTAAGAAATTCAACATATCATAAGTCTAGGCGAAAGAATTGGCTTTGATTTCATCATAAAACAATTCATACGTAAGAATACATGAATCACAAAGCTTGTCCAGATTAAACTGAAACAAGGGTTATAATACTTGCATTCAGCGTCTGCTACAGTTATAACACGTGTACTTTAAATCCTTAACTCTCTACAGTAGATAATCACATCACATAACACATTAGGTTATGAATGAATATACATAATTCCTAACGAATCTTACCCTTCTTCTCAATCTAAACATGATTTAGATTTGTTATTTATTGGTTATGGCTTTCCGATATAGTTTGCATTGTTCTTACGTTCATGTTTGATTACTTATCTTCAACCTTTATGTCTCATACCTAAGGTTTAATAAAGCTTTAACAATATAATAATTAAGCTTCACTTCTTTACTAATCAGTTACCATTCATTTCATACTTATAAACCTTCCTTACTATACATTCCATAAGGCTGGCGATGCAGCGCCAGTCATCCTTATACAACTCGCGCTGTGGCGTGAATTTCTAGTAGCTGAAGGTCGAGTCCGGTGCTACGGAGCCACTCTTAACTCTCTTGGCGCGCCCATGTGACTCTCAGCAGTATATTTGTGCAGAATTTGTATTCGCATCGCAGCGCCCATCAATATGCTTGAAGTTGAGATTCGTAAGCTAGCTCTCATGCACCGACAATTGACAACTTTGATTTTTATAACGAACTTCCTTGACCCCAAATTTGATCATTTTAAGTCCGAATTGGCTCGTTTAAAAGCCATTAGCTCACAAATCAAATATTCTACATGTTCATGTATGAATTTTATTTATTTCACATCGTTAACTCAAAATTCACCTATTGGTTCATTTTTAACGAAAACGATAAACGTTCAACGCTCATTTCTTCGTTCTAAATCGGAATTCGGTCATTCTCGAGTCCGCAACTCTATAATGCCAAATAAGACTTGTCTCCATCAAAAACCAATGTTTCCGAGTTCAAACACAAAATCTTACTTCCATTCCGAGAATTTCACGAATTCGACGTTTATCGTCCAATCGTGTGAATTCTGGCAAAACTTCGTTACTAACGATTTGTTCAACAATCTAAATGGATTGAATTCATTAACTAGACATCTCAACCTACATATTACAACAACTTATTTTTAAGTTATGTTTTGGCTTATTCTTCATAAGTTCATAACTTAACAAATTATAAACTACAAGATTTCATTCCTTATGACTTATTATTGGTTTAAGTCCTTTAAGCAATATTCTTACATCTTATCAATCATACTATCTCCTTAAGGTAAACATATGACAAGTCCATATATGTTCATCATAAGTTCATAACTTATTTAGGTTTAACTTACTTATTCATAACGTATTCGGCTTAAGTCCATTGATTATTCAATTATTATGTGTTCTTAAAATACATGACCATCACTTCTCTATCAAGCTATTATGGGAGAGATAGAAGACTAGTGGCATATGATCATTTACCTTTGATGACTTGCTTTCTTCTTCTTGGAAATCTAACAATGGAAGTTAATTTGACTTAAAAGTGTTTATTCTCTTTAACACTTAAGTTGCTTTATAAAGGAAAGTTGTTGGATAATTTGAACAACTAGATAATGAAATCCAACTTGCTATTTATAGACTTTCTAAAGTTAGGGCATATTGGTCATTAGAACATCCACCTCCTTTACACACCTCCTTACTATTCCATACTTAATCCTTAAGTAAACTTGATAACCACTCATATTACTTGGCCACCACATTAATATCTTGGTCATTACTTAAAGTTCTTAGTCACCAAGATTAAACCACATCAACATGGGTTTCTCCATGGATTAAGCTTAACCCATTGGACAATTATCTAGGCTTAAGTTTAATTAACTTAGCTTATTCATTTTGGGCTTGCATTAATTTACAGTTGGCTTGCACCTTAATTCTTATTGGACTTGTACTTCCTAAAAAATCCACCATTCCTTTTCATTAGACTTTAATATATAACGTTCTCAAATTAAGCCCGCAAGTGAAATATTACGTTTTCCATACATGAATTATTATTACATAATCCATCTCACCTTGATATTATAACGTTACGTATTTCTCAGAAATTCAAAAATAATTCACGAGTGGAAATCGATGAATAGTGTTTTTTAGAAAATTACTCAGAAAACTTTTATTTTCATTTTGAAAACTCAAACACTTTAATTCCTTCACGTAGTTAAAATACTACGACGTTCCGATGTTTCTAGGTTATAGAACGACATTCTTCTTACTAACACATAATAATAACAAATAATATAATTTTATTCATTATTTTATTAAATAAAATTATTTTACAAAGGATCCGAATTTCTCGGTTGTTACATTCTTCCTCCCTTATAAAGATTCTGTCCCCAGAATCTCATCTCACATTACGCAAATAATTGAGGGTAAACCTTCCTTATCTTTTCTTCCAATTCCCACATTGCTTCTTCTGCATCGTGGTTCTTCCATAACACTTTCACGGAAGGTATAACTTTGTTCTGCAGAACTTATTTTTTTCTATCGACAATTTGAATTGGTGTCTCTTCGTACGTTAAATCCTTTTCAACATGAATAGGCTCATACTCTATTACGTGTTTATAATCCGACTTATAAGGACGTAATACCGATACATGAAACACGTTATGTAATCGTTCTAGGTCTGGAGGTAACACTACCATATAAGCTACCTCACCTACTCGTTTTAACACTTCAAAAGGTCCTATAAACCTTGGACTTAACTTTCCTTTCTTTCCAAAGCGTATCTTTCCTTTCTAGGGATATACCTTTAGAAATACGTAGGAGCCTACTTCAAATTCTCTATTTTTTCGATGCAAGTTCACATACTTCTTTTGTCTATTTTGAGCTGCTATGAGACGCATTCGTATTAACTTCACCATATCCGCTGTTTGCTGCACCAATTCTGGCGCTAACATTCGGCATTCTCCCACTTTATCCCAATACAATGGTGTTCTGCACTTCCTTCCATACAAAGCTTCGTTAGGCGGCATACCTATGCCTGCATGATAACTATTGTCATACGCAAACTCTACTAACGGTAGATGATCATCCCAACTACCCTTGAAATCTATGACTCAAGATCTTAACATATCTTCTAACGTCTTTCTCTCGCTTTGTCCATCAGTTTGTGGATGATACGCCGTACTCAGCTTTAACTGTGTTCCCAACTGCTCTTGTAGACTCCTCCAAAAGTTCGATGTAAATCATGGATCACGATCTGACACAATCAAAACTGGTACTCCATGTCTAGAAATTATTTCCTTAACATAAAGTTTAGCTAACTGGTCCAAGTTATACTTGACCCTAATTGGAAAAAAGTGAGCCGACTTCGTCAACCGGTCCACTATTACCCAAATTGCATCATACCCTTTCATTGTAGTCGGAAGTCCCACCACAAAGTCCATCATGATATGCTCCCACTTCCACTCCAGAATTTCCAACTACTGTAACAAGCCACTCGGTCGTTGACGTTTGGCCTTACCTTTCTGGCAAGTCAAGCACCTTCTCACATACTCAGCTATTTCTCTCTTCATGTTCGACCACCAAAAACTCTGTCGATTGTCTTGATACATCTTAGTACTCCTAGGATGAATCGAAATCCTGAACTTTGAGTCTCTTGTAATACCTGCTCCTTTAATTTTTTTCTCATTCGGAACCCAAATTCTTCCTTCAAATCTTAATAATCCCTCATTATCAAGACTGTACTTAGTATCTTTTTCATTGGTTAGCCGCTCCTTTATCCAGTCACACTCATCAGTTTTGAGCTACACCCCTTTGACTCTTTCTACGATAGTAGGTTGAATCTTTGTCGCAAACAATATCTGCCCCAATTCACTTGGTAATTTCACTTTTATTTCCATCCTAGCCATCTCTGTTATTAACTCAGTTTGAGCTGTTAACATAGATAACTTCTCCCGATCCTTCCTACTTAAGGCATCGACAACTACATTGGCTTTTCGGTGGTGATCTGAGGATTTCACAAATCGTAATCCTTTATCAACTCCAGCCATCTCCTCTGTCTCATATTCAACTCCTTCTATGTGAAGATATATTTTAGACTCTTATGGTCCGTGTATATCTCACATTTTTATCCGTAAAGATAATGTCTCCATATGTTTAAGGCAAAAACTATTGCAGCCAGTTCCAGATCATGAGTAGTGTAAACTTTATCATAATCCTTCAACTGCCTTGATGCATATTAGTCACATGATAAGGCATAACAAATCTGAATATGTCGGTACCTAAGGTTGGAATATACATTACACAATGTCCACCAATTTTAGTTTTCCAAATCTTGAAGTTTTCTTTGAATACATACTAAACCAAGCTAAGATAACTTACTATGTCCAAAACAACATCTATCCATATGTTAGGGCCAATTACATGCATAATCTAACTAACAATACATGCTCAGAATAACACAAGATCAACTAAATCAATATCTAAGATAGACAGCCCGTGCGGTTCCAACCACCCTTCATCAATAGGTTAAATACATCATCAACGGTAATCTGGTAACTATTAATGTCGAGCCAGAATATTCTGTTCATACACAAAGTGATATGCATGTAATTAGTCTCGATGAAGGAGTTGAGCTTGTCAGTTTTCAAACCCTTGAGGTGAGCAACACTCGTTACCAATCTATTGGGGCCCCAACTTTGAAGCCCAGAGTTTCCACCGAAGTATTATCGGCTAGTCAAGAACTAATATCCTTGGGTTTCCAGCCTGTACAAGGGTTAAGGAAGAGTCAGCAAGGAATTAGAATTTCAGTTTAAATTCGTAGCCAGTTAAAAAAGGTTATATTGGGCTATTCCTCTGGATCAGACCATTGGAACCCTCACAAGAATCCACTGATTCTTTCCTTTACCATTATTTTACCTAATCTTACAAATGCAGGATTTGTAAAGCCTATAAAGAAAAGAAGTACAAAACCCTAATTCTTGATAACGAAAGCGATGAAAGGAATTAGAGACTCAAACAAGAAGTACAAAACCGATTATCAAATATTTACTTTGTGGTACATACTGAGGGAATGAACAATGATATCCCTGAGGATGATTATGAAGAAGATTAATTCAAAATCCCTGGCTCGGATGGAGCTGAATGGAGTGGTTCAAAGGATGATGTCAACCCTGATGAGAATGATGTCTTAGTCATCATCAAGGAGGAGACAGACAACAACAATCCCTTTATCCTCCCAGTCAATGAGGATTTAACACTAGGCAATTGGAGCAACACTCCTTGCATCTGCCGAAAAGGGTAAAAAAGGCAAAAAAAATTTAGCTGCCCTGTTTTGTAGCTACTATTAACTACTTACTTTTATTGCACAGAACTAGCAGTTACTTTTGTCATGCTTTTGTTAACGCTTTATATGATCAAACAATCTCATATATTAAGTGAAAGCATTTTGTTTTCAGGACTCCAGAGTTGGATCTGTCTAGCTTTGTTAATGAAATGCAAAATCTTCACAATGACTACAACTTTGATATAGAGTTGGACTTTGACTTGATGGAGATTGAGCAAGAAGAGCACTATGAGGTGGATGAGGAGATCAAATAATGGGTTAAAGACAAACCCAAACTAAACCTCGATCAAACCACCTCAATCAATATCGGAACCTCAGAAAACCCTAAAGAAATCCAGGTAGACATGGACCTTACCCCAAGCCAAAGAAAAGACCTAATTGCAATACTAATTCACTTCTAGGATATGTTTGCATGGTCACATGAGGACATGATTAGTTTATCTACTAATATTGTCATCCATCGACTGCCCATTAAGGAATAATTCAAGACAATCAAACAGAAGCTCAGGCGATTAAAACCCGAGTGGAGTCTGAAGGTCAAAGAAGAAATTGTTAAACAATTCGAAGCCAGCATCATCATGGTATCAACCTACCCTAAGTGGCTGTCTAATATAGTTCTTGTGCCTAAGCCCAGAGGGAAGGTACGAGTATGCATGGATTACCGGGATTTAAACAAAGCATGTCTCAAAGATAATTTCCCAGTACCTTTTATCCAAATACTAATAGACAACATGGCTAAATATGGCATGTATTCTTTTGTTGACTTCTTTGATGGGTATCATCAAATAATGTTTACTGAAGAGGACAAGGAGAAAACAACCTTCATCACTCCCTGGGGAACATTTTGTTACAAATGTTTATCTTTCGACCTTATCAATGCCGGTGCCACCTATTAGCGAGCCATGATGGCCCTTTTCCATGATTTTATGCACAAAGAAATAGAGGTCTATGTGGATGACATCATCATCAAATCCTAGAAAGAAGATAACCATATCGACCATCTCAAAAAGCTTTTCAACCGATTGTGCAAATATAACTTGAAGCTGAATTCGGCCAAGTGTGCCTTTGGTGTCAAATCAGGCAAGTTGCTAGGATTTCTAGTAAGCCACGGAGGCATGAACTAGATCCCGCCAAAATTAAAGCAATCATCGAGATGCCCGTGCCCTGAATAAAAAAAGAAATATGGGGATTTTTTGGGAGAATCAATTTCATAAGAAGATTCATCTCTGAACTCACAGCAATGTGTGAGCCTAACTTTAAGGTATTAAGGAAAAATTCCTCCATAGAGTGGAATGAAGAGTGTCAAAAAGCCTTCCGTTCCATCAAAAAGTATTTAGTCAAAGCTTCTGTCTTGGTACCTCCAAGGGACAATGTCCCTATATTTATGTACCTGTCAGTTAATGACAATGCTATGGGCTGCATGTTGGGATAAAAAGACAATAGAGACAAGGAAAGAGCTATCTATTACCTCAACAAAAGATTCAATAACAGTGAGCAGAAGTACACTTAGATTGAAAAGACCTGTTGTGCATTAGCATAGGCCGCCATGAGGTTACAACATTATCTTCATGGGCAGAGAACCTATCTCATATCCCGTGTGGATCCTCTGAAGTACGTATTCAATAAACCCATGTTAAATTATCGACTGTCTAAATGGCAGTTGATCCGCTAATAATTCGACATAATCTACGTGACTCAAAGTCTATCAAAGGTCAAAGAATTATGGATCAATTGGCCGAAGCACCATTAAGGAATTTCAAACCCTTGGAAATGTATTTCCCGGATGAAGGAATAATGATAATTCAAAAAATCCATCAGAAAATACAGTGTGATCTTGGAAATTATATTTTAACGGAGCTGTAAATATGGATGGTGTTGGAGCAGGGGCAGTTCTGGTATCTATTGTAGGAGAACAGTATCCCGTGGCCATCAAATTTTAGTTTGTCAACACTAACAACTGATGAGTGGGATTTATACCCATGAATTGGATACTTTATGACTTAAATAATTGCCTGAATTCGTAGATTTTATATAGTTTTATATGATTATAGTGTTATTGCACTTAACTGATGCAATGCAGGGCTTATTATGTCTTTTCCTTACTTTTAGGGGCAAAACAGTCATTTTACAGGTACCTGCGCCATGGCGCCAAAGCTAAGCCTTGTGCTCGCGCCGCAGTGTCAGCCCCCTGGTCCAGCCTGACGTCAGCATGGCGCCGCAGCGCCACTGATGCCTCTTTGACTCCCACTGTAGCGCGATCTCCGTGTCTTTCATACTAATGTGGCGCTGCACCGCCAACCACGGGTTATTTGTCCGCGCCGTGGCGCTGCCTCTGGTGCCCAGACAGAAAAGTCCTTGGTTTGACCTAGCAAAGGAAAGAGACAAAGATATAAAAGGAAGGGCAAGCCTCTGCATAAATATCTCTCATAGATCCAATATCTGATATCTCATATCAGAGAATAGCTTAGTTTAGTTTTTCTTCTGTATTTTCTCTTTCTAGCTCTTAGTTAATATCTATAAATATAGATTAGCGAGAAGTTTAGGTTTTCCTTGGAGCGACACGAGCAGTGAGCTACACGGATTGGAAAACTTGATTTGAGCAGAATGCTTGGAGACTGACGGGCCTTGACACAGTTTATTCTTATCCATTTATTCCTTTTGATTTTGTAATCCATAAATGTTGTCTTTCTTGATACTTATATTTTGTTCAATAGCTATGAACTGAGTATTTGCTCTAAGGTTATAATGGAACCCTTTGTTATTTAAATCGACTGTCTTATCTCTTTGGTTGGCACATGATTTGGTTTAATGTATTTATGCTTAATGATTCTCGCTAAGACATTAGTGATGATTTTGGTAATTTACATGATATCGACAGAAGGATTGTAAATTTACATCTAAATATATTGGCATGTGATTGTGGGTTTCGACTGCATAAGTTGTGACACCCCCAAATCCGGGCACCTCAATCCCATAGATTTAGTGTTCACTGTCCAATTAAATCATAACTAACTACCCATAGACAAAGGATATAATTAAACTCAAAAGTTTAAACAATCAATCTCCCATTAAAGGGTTACGTAATCTAAAATAAATCCCATGTCATCTAACCTTTATTACAATCATCAGTGAAAATTTAAAACATGATCATAATTAAATCTATTACATAAGCTTCATAATTAAAAGATAAACTAAACGTTGACATCTAATTAAGCACTTTGTCCTTGCCCTTGCTTGTAGAAAGATCTTCAAACTTCTTAACTTCATTTGCATTTTTTTGTGCAAGAGTGAGCTTTCTAGGTTCCAATACAAACCCAAGATGTGATAAGTTGAAATATTTCCAAGCTTTCCCATCTGTGGGATGATTTAGTTCTCCATCTTTAGCTAGAGATTTCGCATGCCAACTCATACGTTCAGTTGTTCTTGAAGACATATACAATCTTTTTAGTCGATGTGTACTTGGAAAATCCTTAAAATCTTAATCATTATAGTTGATTTTTTTGTAGTCACACCCTCCATCAGATCAAAGGGGAAAGTTCCCATGGAGAAGATTGAAGAGTTCCTCCATACTATGGGCCATAATGAACCCAAGGTGGTTTTAAGCTTGAGAGAAGCTCCACAACAAATTTCCACACTAGACTTGGTTTTCTCTTCTGAAGATCATAGGAAAGTCTTGGTAAAGGTTTTGGAAGAAGCCCATTTGCTGAAATCAGTGGATGTCAAAAAATTCCAGCATTTGGTTGATCACATTTTAACAACAATGTGATATCTTTCACTGATGACGACATACCTCCCGAAGGGACTGGTCATTGCAAACCGTTGCACATAGCGTTTCTATCCTCCGGATATATGGTGGGAGAAGTTTTGATAGATGGAGGGTCATCTTTAAACATCTGTCCTTATGCCACTTTGGAGAAGCTGAACATCAATCTCAAGTGGATCAAAAGCAGCCATACATTTATCAAAGCTTTTGATGGATCCCGACGTAATGCTGTCGGAGAGATTGAACTTCCTATGGAGATTAGTCCACATACTTTTTGTGTATCCTTTCACGTTCTCAAAATAGCTACAAGATACAACCTACTTTTTGGTAGACCGTGGATTCACATAGCTGGAGCCGTCCATTCCACCCTTCATCAGCAACTTAAATACATCATTAACAACAACCTAGTCACTGTCAATGCTGAGCTGAAATATCTTGAACAAGGTGACATACCACTCATCAGCTTCAATGCAGAAGTTGAATCGACCAGTTTTTATGCCCTAGAGGTGAACAACACTCACTATCATCCTATTGGGGACCTACCTCTGATAGTCAAGATTTCTGCCGAGGTAATGTCGGCAACTCAAGATATGATGTCATTTGGTCATCAACCTGGACAAGGGTTGGGCAAAGATCATCAGGGCATTAAGCACCCAATTCAAATTCTCAGTCAAATTGGGACAGCTGGACTAGGATATTCTGCAAGCTCCAGTCACAGGAATCTTCATAAGCATAAACAGATTCCTTCAGCTTCAGCCACACGGCGATTATCTCAACCTACAGATCCTGAGCCTATACGGTCTCCGGTAAAGGTGTCTGCCCATGTAATGGCTATGTTATTTCCCAAACTGATACCAGTCAAAGAAAAAGATGTCTTGATTCCAGATCCTGAAGTTGAAGAAAGGAAGCGGAGATGTAAACAAGACATCGCTAGGCGGTTGTCAAACATACGCATCATTGTCCATACTGAGGGCATGAATAGAGACATCCCAGACAATGATTGTGCAGATATCATGGTCATCATTCGGGAGAAGGAGGATGATGATAGCCCTTTCATCACTACTATCCAATCGGACTTCACCCTTGGCAATTGGAGTAGCATTCCATGCATTTGCCGACAAGGGTAAAAAGGGCAGAAAATCCCTTTGCCCTGTAGATAGCAATAACTGCTTACTTTTCTGTACAGTATTAGCAGTTGTTTTGTCATTACATGCTAACACTTTGTATGATTGAACAGTTTCATATATTAAGTGAAAGCATTTTTATTTCAGGACTCTAAATTTAGATGTGCCTGAACTTGCTGATGAGGTGCCTATTCTCCACAAGGACTATAAAGTACAAGAGGACTATGAGATACCTCAGGAGATCAAAGAATGGGTCGAGGAAAAACCCAAACCAAATCTTGATCAAACCTCCTCTTTCAACCTCGGAACCTTATAAAACTTTAACCTAATCCAGATTGGTACGGACCTCACTCCAAACCAAAGGAATGACATGGGTACACTATTAACCCAATTCCAGGATGTGTTTGCATGGTCTCATGAAGGCATGGTGGGTTTGTCCACTGACATTGTCATTCATCACATCCCCATCAAAGAGGGAGTCAAGCCAGTCAGGCAAAAGCACAGGCGATTAAAACCTGAGTGGAGTTTAAAAGTCAAAGAAGAAATTGTGAAACAATTTCAAGCTGACATCATCATGGTGTCCACATACCCTGAATGGCTATCAAACATAGTCCCCATGACTAAACTAGGATGAAAGGTGCGAGTTTGCGTGGATTACCAGGATTTGAATAAAGCTTGACTTAAGGATAGCTTTTCCATTCCATTTATCCACATTCTCATTGACAATACTGTTCAATAAGACATTTAGTCCTTTGTAGATTATTTTGTGGGGTACCATCAAATCATTGTTGCTGAAGAGGATTGTGAGAAAACTACATTCATCACGCCTTGGGGATCCTTTTACTATAGATGGTTGTCATTCGGCCTCATCAATGCCGGAGCTACCTATCAGCGAGCCATAATGGCTCTTTTTCATGACTTAATGCACAAAGAGATATAAATATATATGGATGACATCATTGTTAATTCCCGAAGGGAAGAAGACCACATAGGCCATCTTAGAAAGATCTTTAACAGGTTGCGTAAGTATAACTTGAAGTTGAATCCAGCCAAGTGCGCCTTTGGTTTTAAATCAGGTAAGTTGCTAGGTTTCCTAGTCAGCCACAAAGGGATTGAGCTGGTCCCACCAAAATCCAGGCCATCACGGAAATATCCATTCCTCAGACAGAGAAGGAAATATGGGGATTTTTGGGAAGAATCAACTTCATTTGCTAATTCATCTCCCAACTCACAGCAACCTGTGAGCCTATCTTTAAGCTGTTAAGGAAGAACTCCTCCATGAAATGGAATGATGAGTGTTAGAAAGCCTTCCTTACAATTAAAGAGCAGCTAGTCAAAGCTCCTATTTTGGTACCTCCCAGGGATGGTGTTCCCCTGTTCATGTACCTGTCCATTAATGACAATGCCATGGGCTGCATGTTGGGACAGAAAGATGATAAAGGCCAAGAGCGAGCTATCTACTACCTCAGCAAAAGATTTAGTAGTAGTGAACATAAGTGCACTCTGATTGAGAAGACTTTTTGTGCTTTAGAATGGGCTTCCATGAGGTTACCACATTACCTCCATGGTCACACGACCAATCTCATATCCCGCGTGGATCCTCTCAAGTACGTGTTTAGTAAACCCATGTTAAATTATCGTCTGTCCAAATGGCAGTTAATCCTACAGCAATTTGACATCGTCTACGTGATGCAAAAGTCTGTAAAAGGTTAAGGAATTGCGGATCAACTGGCCGCCGCACCTTCAGGGGATTTCAAACCCTTAGAAACATATTTCCCCGATGAAGGGGTAATGACAGTTCAGCAACACCATCAGTACGATACACACCAGTCATGGAAGATGTATTTTGATGGAGCCATAAATATGGAAGGTTCTAGGGCTGGGGAAGTTCTATTAGCCATTACGGGGGAGAAATATCCCGTCGCCGTCAAATTGTAGTTTGTCAGTACCAACAAAATAGTTGAGTATGAAGGCTATATCATGGGGCTAAAACTTGCCCAATCAATGGGAATCAGATGGTTAACTGTGTTTGGGGATTCTGAATTGGTAATCAGACAAACCATGAGAATCTATCACACCAAAGAACTACATTTGCTGCCTTACCATCGACAAGTTATCCGTATGGCTTTGAAGTTTGAAGAAATAACCTTCCTCCACATTCCTCGGAATAGGAATGACTTTGGGGATACGCTAGCAACTTTGGCATCCTTGATCAACATACTTGACAAGGAAAATATGCCAAGCATCACATTTTCCTTGCAAAAGGCTCTAACCTATGGGAATTACATCGAAGAAGTGTCGGATGAGCTACCTCCCATCTAGCACCCTTGGTATCATCACATCAATGAGTATCTGCGAGATGGATCTACACTCATTGAAGCGAGTTCTGTTGAGAAAAAGCGGATCCATCGAATGGCTATGAAATTTTACCTGAGCGGAGATGCACTCTACAAATGAGATGCAGGACTAGGTCTCCTCAGATGTCTGGACAAGGACCAAGCTCAGAGGCTTATGGATGAAATCCATGGTGGAGTACGTGGCCCACACATGAGTGGCCCTCTACTTGTCAAAAAGATCCTCGGAACAGGGCATTACTAGTTCTCTCTCAAGGCTGACTGTGAGGATCACGTCGAGAGATGTTATCAATGTCAAATTTATGGGAATGCTATTCATGCCCCTCCAAGGGAGCTCCATAATATGAGTTCACCGTAGCCATTCTCAATGTGGGGAATGGATGTGATCGGGCCCATCGAGCCCAAAACCAGTAATGGGCATCGGTTTATCTTCACCATGATTGACTACTTTACCAAATGGGTAGATGTAGCCTCCTTCCCCAGGGTTACCAAAGAAGTCATCATTGGTTTCATCAGAAATAATGTCATTTACCGATATAGACAGCCAGAGGTAATAGTTTCGGACAATGCTCAGAACCTCAACAACAAAATGATGAAGGAGTTATGTAGTCAATTCCATATCAAACACCTCAACTATGTTATCTATCGTCCAAAGATGAATGGTGATATTGAAGCAGCTAATAAGAACATCAAGAAGATCATGCAAAAGATGTCCGCCAATCACAAAGGATGGTTTGACCTCTTGCCTCTGACTCTATTAGCCTACAAAACTTCAATGCGTACTTCCACTGGGGAAACCCCCTACTCATTAACCTATGGGATGGAAGTAGTGCTCCCCATAGAGGTGGAAATGGAATCCCTTAGAGTGTTGATAAATGCTCAGCTGGATGAAGACCAATAGTTACAAGATAGGTATCACCAACTATCTCTAATAGACGAAAGGCGAACCAGTGCTATCTTCCATGGTCAGTTATACGAACAAAGGATCGCCAGATCCTACAATAGGAAAGTCCAGCTATGGCAGTTTAAACAACATGACTTGGTTTTGAAGAAGATCATTGACAGCCAAGATCAATCTAAAGGAAAATTTTCCCCAAACTGGGAAGGCTCATTTGTTGTCAAGGAGGTATTGACAGGAGGTGCTCTCAGATTACAGGAAATGGACGTCGATGAATTTCCACAGTTCATCAACTCAGACACCGTGAAATGGTACTATGTCTAAGGTTACCATCAAGCAAACATCCTGGTTTTGGATTACCAGATCACCAGTCACTTCAGGTTTTCTAACCCTTCACTACATATAATCCTTCTTCATACCCATCTGCCCCATTAGGGACAAACACCCTTTTCAAACCAGCAACCTGGTTTTCGAATCATCAAATATTTCACTCCACTTTATTTTAAACCCTTTAGGTTATCCCATCAGGGATTAAACCTTCAAACCTGCAGTTTTGTCCCACCAGGGATAAAACTTTTCACACCTGCAGTTTGTCCTGTACATGGGATCAAACTTTTCATCTACAGTTTGTCCTGAACATGGGATTAAACTTTTTTGTTGCAATCTGTCATGCACATGGGGCGAACTACATCGACCTGATCTCCCCAATACAAGGGAGTACGTCAAAAACCATTTTTTAATGGCCCGATCACAATAAAAAAACAAAAAACAAAATAAAAATAGAAACACACTTCTACACCTTTCTACACCCTTTCACATACAGTGTTAAACCTCTTACACCAGGTTCGATCTACACAGACCTGATCTCCTCTTCAATAAGAGTACGTAGGTAGCCATTTATAGTTCGGTCTTACCTCATACCAAAACACAAAAAAGTGTCACATGGTACTAAGATTAACCTTCAATCCACCACATTTCATCGGCTTCAGACCAAAGGGATGGAACTAACTGATCTCCCCACACAAATGGGAGAATTGGCGACCATCTGAGATGCGGTTGAATCCTTAAAGAGAAACACCAACCTATAAGAGATGGAAGTACCTGGGCTCCCCAATACAAAGGAATACCGGTGACCATTTGTGGTGCAGTCAACGTCTGAGAGGAAAGCCATAATCCTCTCCATATCTACATATAGACACTAGTCCCAAGACACCAAAGGGTAGGATACACACAGATCAATGATCTATTCTTAAAGATCCTGAGACATCTCAATGTCCACCCATCAAGGATGAGTTCAGAATACATTAAGATCACAAGTCCTAAAGAAGCAGGAAAATATCAAGAAAGTAACAAGGCATAACTAAAAGGGAAGTGAATCAAAATATATTCCCTGCCATATATAATACTATTTGATATATATAACATGTACTATACATGATAAAGTGGCTAAGCTAGTATGTGCAGGAACATACAAGCCCATCTACAAATTAGTGTATATGCGAGCTATCAAGTCCAATATGGCATCTCTCTCTAAACAAGGAGGTAACGATGTGAGCTCCTGCCCAAGGGTATCTATACGAGCCAACAGATCCATAGCTAACTACATGGTGACATGGTGCTCATCAATATATTCGCTCATCTAGACAATAATTCCAGTGGTAAGGGATCTCACTGTAATACTATCTATAACAGCTACATCCTGGGAAAATATGGCACCATCCCACTCAATAATCAATGCATCTCTAGATGATCTAGCCTCATCTCGCTCAGCAATAACGGTGTCTCTATGAGCTAAGGCATCCTCTCTCTTTAATAGAGCGACATCTCTCCTATCATAAGCTATCAACATCAAGGCCCTACCCTGATCTTTCTCAAAAGTCATCAGATGGAGACTTTTCTCTAAATACTCTGTTGAATGCGGGGTTATAGTAGTGGGCACACTGTGAGAATCCATCATAGCTGCTGGAAACTTAATAAAAAGCTCCTCCTTGGTGGGAAAATTAATGTCCTCTACGGGCTCTCCAACCTCCGAATAAATCCCCAGATCTGTGGATACTACCGCATCCGATGTGGTCTTTGTCTCTATCGAACAACCTGGATGGCTAACAGAAAACTCAGCTAGCTCACGTTGATCCCAACAGGCATACATCCTGGATCTGTCCTCTGCTGACAAGTGGCAAGAAGCCAAGCGCTGACCCAATGCCCCCTCAAAAGGATGGAAGTCATAAAACTGGTCGAACTGTGATATCATAGCCCGTGGGTGGTAAGTGGTCATACCCTTCAAACTAGCTAGAGGAAGATAATCCATGCCAGGGGCATGAGTAATGAAGCTGTAGGGTGAACTGAGCCCTGTACACGATAAAATGTCAAATGGATCCCCGATCCCTGCCAAAAACACCGACCAGGATGTAGCATCTGTACACTCCACTGACTAAAAGGAGTAATAGATGGCTATCTCTTTGGTAAAATAATACCCATGCCATTGGAAGGTGCCAATCGGTCTCAGGTGTGACATGAACCACACATACGACATGACCGAGCTGCCTATGAATACCCCTGCGGGATAGGTATGACAGTACGTGGAGGATCTCAACGTCTCTATCACAATCATCGGCACAATGGTATTACCCTCCCTGAGAGCTCTTTGTAACGACCCGGAAATTCGGATCATCCAGAATTTAAGTTTAAAGAATTAGTTATTAATAAAATGAATTTTTATTAATAATATTATGTGTTATGTGTTTATTAATCATTCTAGAACCTAGGATGATTATAAGTTAGGAGGATTCTGGCTACGAGCTAGACTGAACGAGTAATAATTTTTAAGACAAAAATGAAAATTTTCCGGGAACAAAAATATTTCCAGGGAAAAAGACAAAATATGAACTATTCACCTGACGAAACCTAAGGGTTAGGGTTTGAATAACCTAAGCCTTTCTAAGAGTTCGGTATATCGAAATGACATTCCGTCGAATGATTTGATGATAATATATCTTGAAAAGTTAAGTAAGCCGATAAAAGTTTTTCTCGAAAAACATGCAGAAATCGGACGAAATAAAAATGACGAAATGTATTGTTATGTACTTTTCATTCGTTTAGCTACGTTAGGTGAAAACGTGAAGGAAAATGCTTAACACCAAAAAGTGTTTTTAAGTTTTTCGGAAATTCGAAGAATACATAAAAGTTAATCGGTGAAGGAAAGACGAAATATCCAAAAATATTTGGATTCTAAGAATCGCAGTTTTTAAAACTGTCGAACGAAACTCGAAAGATGGAACCACGAAACTTACAGGCTAATTTTTGTGAATAGTAAGGAGGTTAACTAAGGAGGTGGAAGTAGTAAACTTAAGTGTTAAGTAGACTTAGGTGTTAAGTAAACACAAGTGTTAAGTAAACTTAAGTGTTAAGCAAACTTAAAGGCTAAGTAGACTTAAGTGTTAAGTAAACTTAAGGAGTAAGTTAAATTAGTCCTTAAGCCATGAATAGTAAGGAGGTTAGGGGGGGGTAAAATGACTAAAATACCTTTAGCTTGGAAATTCTATAAATAGTAAGCTTATTTAATTTAAATGGGATTTTGAAAAATCCTACACCTTAGAGAGAGAGAGGGTTCGGATGAAGAGAGGAGAAGGAAGAGAGTGAGTATGAATGATCGAATCGAAGGTGAGCGTGAAATAGAAAAGCTTGCGAATTGCCGATTTTATCTAGCGGAAGAAAAATAAAGAAGAAAGGTATTAAAACCTAACTTCTATGTTAGATTTTCTTTAAGTTTTATATGTTTAAAGAATAACTTAATGAGAATAAGAAGTATATGATGTTAGGGATGATTTCATATGGTTGAAATCATGAGAAATGAAGAAATAAGAATTAAAAGTTTAGTTTATAAATTTTTTAAAGAAGTATAAGATTCGTAATGAATTAAAACGATCCGAGTAGATTATATAAATAAGTAGGTGAAATATGTAAGGAATGATGATCTATAACATCAAATTCCAATAAAAAGTGAAATCGTAATCCAAAATATCGATTAAAAATTAAGAACGAACGAAGAACACGATGAACATGCGAAGAACACGAAGAACGTTGTTGATGGATAAATTTAAAACCATCGTATGATAATTGTTGTTGATGGACAAGTTTAAAAACATCACGTATAAGTTAGATGCATGATTGTTGGTTAGGAATGGTAGAAACGTTCATGAAGAATGGATTAAAACTTAGCTATAACGGAGTTATGGCAAAAAATTTTACAAAAGACAAACGAGAATTAGAAAGTTAGTAAATGAACCCGAACATGTAGAGTTTCATAAGAATGTAAGAGAATATAGAAAACGTTAGTCGTTAACTCAAGAACAAACGAATTCTGAGTTTGGATGACCTAACAAACAAAGAGAGTTAAAAACGTAAAATAAACGAAGGGTGAAGATTAAGACAATTGAATGGCACGTTAACGGATTCAGAACAAAGTTCTGTCTAGGGGGTATTGAAGTACATAAGATAAGGAAGAGAATGGCTTTGGAATGACCTCGTTCTGAATTATAACGAATAAGTTTTGAAAGCGGGAAGTAAGCGTCTTAAATTGGATTTAACACTTAGAGAAATTTTCTAGGGTTAGGGCTTGGTGCCATTGATGCCGGCTATGCCTTAATGTGGCATCGCTGCGCACTGAACCAGAGGCCAGTCTTTGCAAACTCGAGCCATGGCCTTGAGAGATAGAAGGGAGAGTGTCGCCGTAGCGCCAATGTAGGGAAAAAGCCAGAGAAGAGCTTTTAACTGCTCAACTCTTAGGGGAAACATAAGGAAAGATAAAGAACATAATGTTCAACTAATGTAACCCTTAATCAAGTGTATTAAACCTTTAATGTAGGTTGAACAGAAAGATTAATCAAGATTAAAAGATAGAGAATTTAAACAGTAGATTACGGAACCGATATCTGGGGACCGTAGTTAGGATAAACGAACGTGGAGGATTGCTATGGTTGTGATTCCTTATATGTTGAGCGATACGCAACGCTGCTGTGATAAACGAGCTGTGTTAGCATACAACGAACGATATGGCTTGGACAATAAGAATGACTAATGAACATGGGGTTCAAGTAAGAGATAACGAAAGTATTAATTAAGATACGAATGGTATTAAGAAAGCCGCAATGAACGGTAATAAGATTAATGAAAGCCGAAGGTGAGTCGTATAAGAATAAATCTCGAGGTATGACATTTAGTTGCCAAAAAGTCGTAAGGAATAAGAAATTAACTTAACAAACGTTATAATTAATGGTTAAGATAAGTTACGATAAGCTTAGGTTGTGGTACAATCGTAACCTTTGATGGTTGAAATATGGGAGCTGGGCTAAACAATTCCTTCAGAGAGCGAATGTATATACAAAACTAGCAACTGATCTAACTCACTGTTATGGGTAGTGTAGATGAGACGGGAACTTATTTGTTGGTTGTTTGTGGGAAACCACTCAGAATACAATATGGACTACTAGCAGAGAAACGATGTGTGCTGAGTCCTAGAGAAGTTATAAGAATAAAATAAGAATGTAAAACTGTAACACCCCCATATTTATACTCCCACAGAATCTGATATGGTGCTTACTATGAATCGATATAATGCATTTAAATCTATACACCCATGGTATCTGATTATAAGATTACATTAAATAGAGGGACTATCAGATATAATTCCCATAGATCCAAAATTCACAGTATTCCATAACAGATGTAAATTCTCAAGAGAACTATTACTGTGTTTGGATACCCTCACTTGGATATATGAACTGTATCTGTGAATATATTCTATTTATCCGAAATTAAGAGTATCAGTAAGAACATGAACAGTCCATATTACTAATACCCTCACCCAGATGTATAGTCTATGCCAAATGAATTTATACTATCGTATCGATAGTAACTATCTATCCGAAATCCAGAGTATCAAAAACAACATGAACAGTCCATGATATTAATACCCTCACTCAGATAAATAGTTCCCAAGGATCTCAACTAGATTCGAAGAAGTCTAATTTTACATCTATATATGTAAGAAAACACGGGTGCGAAAATAAAAGATGTTATATATATATATATATATCAAAATATTAAGATTCGATTACATGATTCTCATAGTGACTTCTTATTAAAAGGTATTCAAACAGACAAGAATATAATCTAATCTATGTAGGGACGCTTCTCTTTATCTACTCTAGATGTTCCATGATTACCATCTAAAACTGCAAAGGGAATAATTTGCAAGGGTGAGCTATGACATGTTCAGCAAGTTTTGTATTTATAATAAAATAGGATTTGAAGAAATATAACAATTCAAATTTCGACTGATAGTTGTTACCATTTCTGGATTTCTATTTATTTCAACCATTTCTGAAATTTTTCTTTATTTTTGTCAGTCACACAGACTTAGAAATTTTATTTAGATGTGAGATAGGGGATCAACACATTCAACATCTTAGGAGTATGCATATCATCCTACTAGTGCTCAAAATACACTTAATGTCAATATACTATTGACTAAATTTCAATCCCTTACGGGATACCCAACTTCAGTATAAGATGTCTTACCAAAACAATTTGGTTTAACACGACAGTTTATGCTCAATAAACAATATCATATGAATAAACAAATTCATTTTTTTAGTAGGTGTAGCAATAACTGTACAATAAAAAGCTAATTCAATTGTAGGTGTAGCATATTATATCAACAGCATATCAAGATAAAAATCTTGTTTAATGAATAAATAGGTTTAAGAAATTTGCATAAGTAGTTTAAGGGTTAAGAAGAACTTGCCTTAGCGTAGATCAATCAAGTTATGCTATTCAATCGTTAATAAATACCTACGATGTTCATATATATAAATCTAATACGTTAGTATTGATGATAATACTCAATTATAACATTTATATAATATCGGGTTAGATTAATAGGGTTTGGTGTTTAATACCTTTGATAAATGGACTAAGTTTTATTTAAGAAAAAATTTAATTATCCTTAATAATATTTTAATGTATTTTAAAACATTTATTTACCTTTTAAATGATTTTTAAATAATTTATTTCTATTTATAAGTAATTAATATTTACTTAAAATTTTACAAAAATATTGATTATTATTATTAAATAATTTATATTTATTTATTATAATTTTATATCAATATTAATATTTTTCTCTAATTATTTAGTATTATAAATAATTTATTCTAATTTCTTTATTGATAAGTTAATTATTAATAATATAAAATAATTATTAAATTTATGTAAAAATATTAGAATTTATTTATAATAATTTAATATAATTTTTAAAAGCTGCTTTTATATTTATTTATATTTATTTATTAATTAGTTGTAATTTTATAATTTATTTTTAGAAAAATAATTTATATGCTGTTGCTAAAGCCCTTGAAAGGATGAGAAAGTGTCATTGTAGGTGTTCTTGAGTTTACAGGCAGCTTGGTCATGGTCGAGTGACTAGTTTGACCACTAATTAAAATGCTACTGATGATAATTCTTGGTTTGTTCAAGAGTTGATGTTCTAGAACTAATACAGTAGTATAACATGAAACAAATTTTAGGCTTTAACCTATATATAACAAGAAGTTATAGAGGCTCAAAGTCACTGTCAGATCTGTTCTTGAGTTTCTGGGTAACCCAGAACAGTAGTCATGGCCGGTCAACGATTTTGTGGCTTAAATATCTTCGATTCTGTGTATTAGATGTGTGTTGTGTTTGTTGTAATATGTAGTGTATATGTCAGGGTACATATATATAACATTAACATGAACAAAGCATAACTCTAAGGTCTCTAATTTTGCTGGTTAAAGTACAGCCAAACACTATTCTTCGTGTTCTTCAGTTTTCTGGAAAACCCAGAAAACTTGGTCAAGCTCGGTCAATGGATTTTGACCATTAATTCCAGTAAACCTATACGTTGTTTGTTCAAATTAAGATCATAGATAGGTAATATATATAACAGAGTATTAATCTATAACAAAAACTTACAAAAATCACAAACAGAAGACGATTAAACAGGTTGGTCAAAGTAGCAGGTTCGACTGTTCTTGAGTTTTCTGGGTAACCCAGAAAACTACAATCCGTGAATGGTCAACCCACTTTGACTGCTTATAACTTGAAATCTATGGTTCAAATGAACCTATTTTCTTTTCCAGATTAAAGGCCTACTAACAAGCTACAAATACAAAACAATTAACAGACCAAAACATAAACACATATGAATCTATAGGCCCTGACATTCGATTGTCAGACATAGTTTTCAAAATTTCCAGATTTCTTAAAACACTTAATTAAGGCATCTAGATGTTATGAAAACGTATTCTACCAATCTAACATACTTTCTAACTTACTAATACATGATTCTAAACATCTAAACAACAAATCTAATATAAGATCATGGAGCTAATTATGAACTAGGGTTTGTACCTTTACTTGAATGATTTTCGATTCTAGCTTCTGATATTGTTGTTGCTATTACCCAGGCTTGATTTGGTAAGTTTATAAGTGTATCTAAGATTAGGAATTTCGTGAGTTTTCTTAGCTCTAAGGTTCCTATTTATAGAATTCTTCAACTTGGCTTTTTGGTCATTTTTATGCAACTTGCCTCTACAAATATCTGATTTGATGACTATTGTCATTCTTGGGAGTTACAAGCATGTCATGTGCAGCCTAGGAACTTGCAATGGTGACTCCTAACCTACTTGTGAGCTAGTTAGGTTTGTTTAGTAGCTTAATTAGGCTTTAATCTTCAATAATCTTGATTAGGATTTTGTTTCTAATGATTAGGAATGTTAAGTAATGTTTATTAGTACCTAATTGAAGTTTTCTAACCATGACTAGGTGTTAACATAAGCTAATTAGAGTTAGTTTAACTAATTAGGGTTAGGTTTACAAATTAGGGTTAGGGTTTTGCTAATTAAGGTTAGGGTTTGTTAATCTAGGATTGTTAACCTAAATTTCTCACTAATCCTAACAAGCATGACAAAGCATTTTGTCAGTGTAAGCACGACAAAGCAACTTGTCAAAATAATTTTACCGAAAAGTCCGATTACGGGAAAAAAAATTTAAGCATGAGGTGTCAAGCACGACATTTTTCGGACAAAAATTTATTTGGTCAAATTTGTCAAAAAAAGTATATATTAACACATAACACATTCAGAACAGAGAAATTTTATTTATATAACGGGAATTTACACATACGAGTCTTATCAGGGTTTTGGGTTTTTACATTCACCGCCACTAATAAGAATTTCGAGTATAATTGAGGATAATTCTCGCGCATTTATCTTCAAGTTCCCATGTAGCTTCTTCAACTTTCTGATTCCTCCAGATTACTTTGACCGATGCAATCACTTTATTTCTCAAGACTTGCTCTTTACGGTTGACGATCTGCACAGGTTCTTCTACATAAGAAAGATCTTCTTCTATTTGAATTGGCTCATATTGTATAACGTGTTTATAATCAAGTATATATGGTCGTAATACGGACACATGAAACACATTATGAATATGATTCAACTCAGGAGGTAGTGCTATTTCATAAGCAACTTCACCAACCCTTCTCAAAATTTCAAAAGGTCCAATGAATCTCGGACTTAATTTTCCTTTCTTGCCAAAACGTATCTTGCCTTTCCAAAGCGATACTTTCAAGAATACGAGACTTCCTACGTTAAAGTTTTGTTGTTGACGATGTGAATCCGCGTATTTTCTTTGTCGATCTTGAGACGCTTGTAATCGTTGATGAATAATTCTGATAGTTTCAGTTGTTTGTTGAATTATCTCGGGTCCTAACATTTGTCTTTCCCCGACTTCATCTCAACATAAAGTGTTCTACACTAATGTCCATATAAAGCTTCATAGGGTGGCATACCTATGCTAGCATGATAACTATTGTTATAGGAAAATTCGACTAAGGGTAACTGATCTTCCCAACTTCCTTTGAAGTCTATAATACAAGTTCTCAGCATATACTCTAATGTTTGTATGGTAGAAACATTCATGAAGAATGGATTAAAACTTAGCTATAACGGAGTTATGGCAAAAATTTCATAAAAGACAAATGAGAATTAGAAAGTTAGTAAATGAACCCGAACATATAGGGTTTCATAAGAATATAAGAGAATGTAGAAAATATGAGTCGTGGACTAAAGAACAAATGAATTCCGAGTTTGGATGACCGAATTACGGACGAACAAACAAAGAGCGTTAAAAACGTAAAATGAACGAAGGGTGAAGATTAAGCCAATTGAATGTCATGTTAACTGATTCAGAACGAAGTTCTATCCAGGGGGTATTGAAGTATGTAAGATAAGGAAGAGAATGGCTTTGGAACGATCTCGTTCCGAGTTATAACAAATAAGTTATCAAAGCGGGAAGTAAGCGTCTCAAATTTGATTTAACACTTAGAGAAATTTTCTAGGGTTAGGGCTTAGCACCGCGGCGCCAGCCATGCCTTGTAAAGTGGTGCTGCAGTGCCAGACTAGGGAGCCAGGTACTGCAAACTCATGTCACAGCGTGAGAGATAGAAGGGAGAGTGGCGTCGTAGCGCCAATGTAGGGAAAAAGCCAAAGAAGAGCTTTTAACTGCTCAACTCTTGGGGGAAACGTAAGGAAAGATAAAGAACATAATGTTCAACTAATGTAACCCTTAATCAAGTGTATTAAACCTTTAATGAAGGTTGAACAGAAAGATTAATCAAGATTAAAAGATAGAGAATTTAAGCGGTAGATTACGGAACTGATATCCAGGGACCGTAGTCACGATAAACGAATTTGAAGGATTGCTATGGTTGTGATTCCTTAGACGTTGAGCGACGAGGGTAATGAATAACATTTTGATGTTATGTCATGAGAAGGAGAGATAAGTGTGAAGCGTATAGACGTCGTGTATGCAATGCTGTTGCGATAAACGAGCGGTCTTAGCATACAACGAACGGTATGACTTGGACAATAAGAATGACAAACGAACATGGGGTTCAAGTAAGGGATAATGAAAGTATTAAGTAAGATATGAATGGTATTAAGAAAGTCGTAATGAATGGTAATAAGATTAATGAAAGCTGAAGGTGAGTCATATAAGAATGAATCCCGAGGTATGACATTTAGTTGCCAGAAAGCCGTAAGGAATAAGAAATTAACTTAACGAACGCTATAATTAATGGTTAAGATAAGTTACGATAAGTTTAGGTTGAGGTACAATTGTAACCTTTGATGGTTGACATATGGGAGCTGGGCTAAACAAAACTGGCAACCGATCTAACTCACTGTTATGGGCAGTGTAGATGAGACGAGAACTTGTTTGTTGGTTGTTTGTGGAAAACCACTCAGAGTACCATATGGACTACTAGCAGAGAAAAGATGTGTGCTGAGTCCTAAAGAAGTTATAAGAAGAAGAAAAGAATGTAAAACATCAAAGATGATGAACGTATAAGTAAGACATCTCCGTATGTCATAAAGCCGTAGAACGGTAATGAAAGTGGTCGCTTAAACTTAGGTTGCAAGAACGCGAACCCTAAGAAGTAAAGTTAAGAAAATCAATGCATAAGTCAAATATATATGACCAATTGGTGTATGTGGTGTTTTCTTATGTGTTATATAGGAATTGAAATGAGCGATTAAATTAAGTCATGAATGGGCATAAAAGCAAGTTTCCTAACTTCATTCATATTTCAAATGAAAGCTAGTTTCTTAAACTTCTCAGATGTTGAACTTGAGAAGTTCTGTCTATGTGCTAATGTGCGATATTTGTGTAAAGTGGTAGAACATATGAGGCCTTGTGCCACAATGTGAATACTTCGGTGTTTTTATGACATAAACTGTTCTGTGATTTAACTGTTCAATAAGAGAATGCTCTATTCATACATGATCCGTTATTGTTAAGTCTGTGTTAATGATTCTAGCCAGACAGAATGTGTATGAAAAAGGTAGAAGAATGAAACTATTTTAAAATTAAAGTGAATATTGTTTTAAAATGATAGGAATCAAGATTATTCCTATTATTCAAGTTATTTCATAACCTTTGTTCGGTTATTGAAGTCTTAAAAGAATGTTTGAATTCTTGAAGATGTTTGTTCAACTGTTATAACTTGCTGGGCAATTGAATGCTCACACTTGCTTTAAATGAAAAACATTTTCAGCAAACGATGTTAGAAGAACTTAAGGATCAGGTAAAGATTAAGCTGACGATATCCAGATGAAGTGTCATTCAGAATGTGGATGAGCGAGAAGATCGAACGAAGACTTGTAATATAAAATAAGTTAAATGAACTTTAGAGTAGTTTAATGGACGGTTTTGTATCCTTGGTGGCGGATAAAAGTCACTCTTGTAAAAGATAAAGAATAATGTAATTATTGTTATTTGTAATTAAAAGGGGTTATAAGGTTTTAGAACCTGGGTTTTGAGGATGTATGTTGTTATATTTAGCTATATAATGATGTATGTTTGGAAGAAGATGGGATCGTGACGTACAGAATCCAGATGTGAAAAAAGACCGGATTTCTGGGCATTACACTCTCATTGCCATGACAACACCGATGTCCAGCTCATCTATGTATATTGGCATGTACACATAAGCCACTACGCACATCATGAGTACGTCTACTCTGGCCATAAGCCACTGATCCTCTGACGTGGTTAAATCCCCGGAGTTCTGTGCATAACTGTCAACTGAGCCAAATCCATCTATCAAAAAATGCTGGGACATCACATGACTGAATGTAATCTCATCTTGTACTACTCTACGCCTCAGCCCGGTGAGGGTCATAAACTATCGGCTCATATCGTCGATAGCCATCCGCACGCAAGGTCTGTCTAGTGGCAGCGCTGTCAACCGCGCATACTCCTATAAGGTGGGAATCAACTCTTAGGTCCCGAATCGGAAAACTTGCCTCTTCGGTACCCAATGCTCCTGTATACCATCTACAAAGCCCACACGAACCTGGAACATCAGGAGGGTCATGGAATGTTATAACAACTGATCTACGGTCACTCGATCTAGAGGTGACAAACTATCATACCATGACCTCAGACAGGAGGCTACCAATACTGGTGGGGTGTGATCAATGCGGCTGACTGTTGAAGAAGACATCTGTGTGGGCCATATCATAAGACCATCCAGGGGTCAATGATGAATATCTCTGGACATACATATGCATAACATGATATGTGTATGATCAACAATAGATGGAAATATGATGTAGGGAATGGAAAATAGTACATACATTCCTAAGTACATCATCATCTAATACATCATCTCTGTATAGCTAAAAATACAGGGAAATGGGGCACAGATCCCCAACAACTAATATAGGCCTATCAAAAGATATAACAAGAATGGGGCACAGCCACCCAGTATCTAACAGAGGCCTATCAAAAGATATAGCGAGAATACACATCAGAAGAAGACAATGGTGTCAATATCTACATCATCAATCTTGTCCACCTGATGTAACTCCTCCTGAGTCACTGGATCTCCGCCATGAGGGATGTCAGGCCTATACAATGGAGGATCTGCAATGGTAAAGCCATATAGGTCATCTGCAGGGCCTGCCCTAGAACTGGAATGATCAAAAGTATCTACCTCTGAAGGATCTCTGCCCAAGTACTGGATAAAAAAATGTGTCCGGTCAAACTGTTAATTTGTGTCAAATGATTTGGATCTCGGACACATGCCATCCAATCCATCATCATCACGAATCCAGGAACCACATCCCCCATGAATTGACTGGCGTGGGTCTAGGCTCCGATGGTACGAGGGGACCACCAGCGATGAAACATATCCTGAGTATACAGACCCTTTGACAGTGTAAAGCCATCAACGCCCATCAATGGGATATCAATGATGGGTGACTATGATACAGGCCAATAACGCTTGGCAGGAGGCAAGATTGGTACATGAATCTCCTCTGTGGTGCTCTAAATAGCACGCTCTCCCAAATAGAGCTCCCATCCTCCATCTATGAAGAGAGGAATCCTATGGGTGGATATCACATAATCAACACCAGTCGGGTACCCATCCTAAAACCCAATCATCAAATGCTCCCCAAAATAGGGAATCCAAGTGATAGCATTAGCTGTCAACAACTCCAACTGTAGACGACAATGGGTGAAACCCTCAGCTACAGGAACCTCCCAAAGTATGGAGTGATGCCATCCCTGTCCTCATGGATCGGTATCTAAACCTAACACACATACAGGTTGCAAGCATGAGAGCCTCTCATAGGCCTAGAACTGCAAACACAAAGGCAAACATCTGCTGTCAGTGAACACTCTTAACCTATACATGGGAAATCACAAGAGAAATACTCACCAGCAGAAATGGGTAAAATCCTAGCCAAGCCTCCGTCAAGCCCTTCGAACGCATGCGCATGCCCCTGAGGAAATAGGCGAAGGTGTAAGAACCCCAATCATACTCTCCAAAATGGTCCACATCTCGTGTGGCGCTCACCAAAGAGAATGACACCGTAGAAGAGTTATCCACTATGAAGCAGCACCTAATGATTATCAGGAATAATCGCCGAAGAATGCAATCCCTGACTTTCACATCATTGGGTATGGGCTCACTCAATAGCCCGCTCATAGCATCCACGCTCAAAGGACCTGTACGGACTGTCCTACCCTTGAGCACCTCAGTCGGGACTCCTAGCAAGGATCTAACGGAAGTCGGGGTAATATCCACCATACAGGGCACTGACGCCCCTCCAAAATCCATACCAGTGATAAATTGCCAATCCATTAGCGTCATCAGCACCTCACAGTCCAACAAATGGAGAGACTGAGTCTAGTTAAACCAGCGCTTAGACAACGCCCTGAGATAACCCCAAGGACAACAACAGGGGAGGATGGAAAAGAACTCCTCGAAGCCTGTTGGTCAGAAAACCAATCACTAAACACGCCCAAGTATACGCAGTCTAATAAGTAATACAGTGATAACTAGAATTTCGTACCCACAAGGAACTATCACTAATATTCACCAAGTACCGACTTTTCATCGCTAAAGTCTTATTCAAACAACAGTAAATGAAAGTGTGATTAATCTAAGCATACTAATTATCTAAGCAAGTAAATGGATAACGAATGGTAATCTAAGGAATTACAAGCTAAGGTTACAACTTCACCCCACTCAGGCATTATGTCGAACACCTGGTCTCTCTCTGGTCTTCTTAATGGTCACGACAATTTGTCGACCGGAAACACATAAGTTCTCATACACCCCTGTCGAGGTATGCATAAACATATACTTTCCAGATCCACCCGTTACGGAATAGAACATAAAAGAACGCCTAAGCTAGATACAATCCTACATATGTCTATGCGAGTTGATCATAATGAGGATTTAAGCATAAGTTCTCAAATAGGTCGCACGTGGCGCAAAACTATATCTCTATTCTACGCACAACTTATGCAGTCGAAACCCACAATCACATGCCAATATATTCAGGTATAAATCTATAATCCTTCTGTCGATATCATTTAAATTACCAAAATCATCACGAATGTCTTAGCGAGAATCATTAAGCATAAATATATTGAACAAATCATATGGTGCCAACCAAGAGATAAGACAGTCAATTTAAATAACAAACGGTTCCATTATAACCTTAGAGCAAATATTCAGTTCATAACTATTGAACAAAATACAAGTAGCAATAAAGACAACATTTATGGATTACAAAATCAGAGACAATAAATAGATAAGAAGAAACTCTGTTAAAGGCCTTCAATCTCTAAGCATTCTACTCAAATCAAGCTCTCCAGTTCATGTAGCTCTCTGCTCTTGATGCTCCAAAGAAAAGCCAAACTTCTCCCTAATCTAGCTAATCTATATTTACAAACATTTATCTAAGAGAAAGAAAGAGAAATTACAGAATATAACTAATCTAAGCTATTTTCTAGTCTCAGATCTACTGAGTATATCATATGCAGAGCTTCCCCTCTTCTTATATAAGCGTCTCTCCCCTTTTTCTATGTCAAACCCAAGACTTCTCTGCATGGGCACCGGAGGTGGTGTTGCAGATCTTGAACCACTAAGTTGTAGTTGGCCATTTCTGAGCCATGTCATTAATAAAGAATCGGAGCTTCATGTTTTTATGACATGAGCCAATAAAGGAGTAGTGGTATTGCGGCTCAAAGTCGACGCCAAGGATCGGGAGGTGGCCCATGGCGCAGACTTCAAGTCCGGGCTTTGCAATCGTGGGCGCGGCTACACATAAATTGATTGTTTTGCCCCCTGTGTGCTAAAAAACACCTACTAAGCACCGCATTTCACCGATTAAGCATAATAACACTATAATCATATAAAACTATATAAAATCTGCGAATTCAGGCAACTATTTAAGTCATAAAGTATCTGATTCGTAAGTATAAATCCCACTCATCAAATACCCCCAAACTTAAGTCTTTGCTTGTCCTCGAGCAAACTATTTAACATAAATAACAATAGAAATTAAAAATGCGAAAGGAATATAAAACTTTATACTAGCATCGTGGCTGCGAATCTCAATCTAAGCAACTCCCAAAAAACAAGGCAAAAACAAGCATGAGTAAGGGTTCATTCTAATTCAAGCATAAGATTGTATTCGATGTATTCTATATGTGTGTGTGAAGACCAACTGTCCTGACTAATCATAGCTTAAATAAGTTCGCACAGTCGATTGTTAATACTAAAATGCACACTCCGTAACTTTAACATTCAACAAGCATTAAGAATAAGACACAAGTGCAATAAAGGATCAAAAGACTCTAGCATGAAGACAATAAAATCTGACTCGATTAGTTCTAAATTACCTTAGGCTAATCAGAACTACCCATTAATAAGCTTTTGATCAGTGACTCCCAAGCCAGATGACTTTAGGACACTAGGTGTAGAACACCTCTAAGAATCTAGTAACTCGAGCAGCAAAGGCCACGTAATCAACATAAGCCCAAATTAGACTTTATGAAAATCGAAGATTATAAGGTGAGTGCATTTTATGCTCCATCTCAATATCGGTCCTGCATTTATGGGCGAGTGCGTTTTATGCTCCATCTCGACCCACCACAAGACTTTCGATATTCAATCTTCATTATCATTTTATTCTTTTCTTTTTCTTTTTTTTTCCATTTTTTTATTTCTATTTTTTTTATATATCAAAACATGCACGAATCCAAGATCCAAAACTGTATAAACGTCTAAGTCTTTTATTGCCTTGTAAAAATGAAAGTTTATAAGAGTGAACAACACTCTCAAAGAAAAAACACGCGAACTAAATTCGAAAAATAACTAGTTAACACAGTTGGTCGGTGCTTGCTAGAAGGACAGATCAATAACAATCTAAACTTATCAACTAACAAACCCCTAGTTCATGGCATGCTTGACACGACTCTAAGAGAGACAAAACTCATTTGGCGCTAGTCATAGCCACAATCAAAAAAATAATGATAAATATAACACCCTTGCTACATAGCAGCTCAAAATAGGGTGAAAAGGCCATTCACATGGCACAAGCATCTAAATCTGTATAAGCCCCAAAAAGATGATTATAAACCACAATCATGCTAATAATAATCAAAGCAATAATAAATAAAACCAAAAATAGTTCATGGCATCTATAAAGATAAAAATTCAAGCATAATCCCGCAGTTCAAAATGATTGCACCACAATACTGATAATAAAAACATAATAAAATACTAAAGTTTGGCAACCTAACATGAAATAAATAGACAATAGCCAAAAACACCCCCAAACTTAAAGTGAGCAATGCCCTCATTACTTAACATAACACAATCGATACAAGAGAGCTTCCCTAAAGATCGTTCACTCATGCATTGATCGACTTCATCTTCATCACCAAGTCCTCATCAAACTTCGACGGGCGGTGATGGTGGAGGTTATGGTGGGAAGACAGGAGGCTCTGAGAACTTGTATGGCGTGAACTCAACATTCTCGCCAAAATAGTAAGTGTAGATGCTCTGCAGAGTGTTCACCAGCTCAGCCTGGTACTGCATCGTAATTTCCTGCCTCTGAGTGACTGCTGCTATGTGCCTCCACTGCCTCTGCACCTCGGCGTCATGTTTCTGATGCAGCAGGGTGAGAGACGCCATGATGTCGGCTAGTGGTCCCTGGCTAGCTGGGACTGCGTCTGGAGCGGAGTCTGGAGGCTGTGAGGGCTTGGCCTCTGCGGTAGGAGGTGGCACTGTGGGTGGCCCGTATCCCTCGCCTCTGACATGAGACTCTGCCCCGTCCAACTCATAGTAGCGCTTGATGGTCAAGGGATCAATGACTGTCATGGGTGGAGAGGCTATCTCTTCTGGCCCCCACTGAATGCCTACTTTATTTCACAGCCGGGTGATCAACGATTGATGAGGAAGTCCTGCAACGATGTTGCTCTTGATTACCTTCACAATGGAGTCGTGAATAAGCACTCCAATATCCACATTAATACCCATGATAATGGCGAATAGCAGAATCGCCATATCCTTCGTCACGTCGCTCAGATGCTGGGTCGGGATCATGTTTGCACATATGAAGTTGAACCACGCCTTCCCATAGAGACTAAGTGCGGAAGCCGGGAAACTGGGTTTTTCACCCGTATAGTCATTTTTCTTCCATGTCGTTTCAGGCTTGCAGAGCCTTCTGATGATATCCTCAAGGTCATAACTATGGAGTTCTGGCTGCATATAATCATTTCCTGCATAGTTTGGTGTCGCGAACAGTGCATTGATGGCTTGACTATTAAATGCCACAGATCGCCCCCTGACTTGAACAACAGCAGGACCCTCGGGGTTGGCGTTGGCATAAAACTCCCGAACCATTGGTACTATGGCTGACACAGGCGCTTTTGTGAAGTTAATCCAATTAAGTTCTTGTATCATGGTGGTTAGCTCACCATCTTTCTTGTCGGGCCTCAACCCCCGCTCAAGAATCAGATTTCGCGCGCCGAATGAACTTTTGTACCTTTTCCAAGCCTCCTCATTGATAAACTTGGCTTTGTCCCAAGCCGTTGGTCGCAGAGCGGCGGACAAAGAAGACCCTTCGACACTGAGTCATTGCCTTTTGGGAGCCATGTCAGAAATCTTAGTAGGTTTAATACAAAAGCAGTCACTAAGCAGTGCCAAAATGCCCCCAAACTTAGGCCAAGTAGACCCCAACAATTACCAATATCAACAGCCCCAAAACAGTCAAGTTTTCTCTCTTAGGCAAATTAACAAACACCTTGTGTGCGTTATGAAAACCAAACTCTGATAGCCTTTAGTTTGTGAATACTTAAACCAGATTTCCAGCAGTGGAAATCACCTCAAACACACAATAAGAAAAAAATTACCAAGCACCAACCCACAATTCAATCAAAATCCAAGTGAATGACTGAAATCCAAATGAAATACCTTGAAGGGGATAAAACCTTGTTGCTGCTGATCTATTTTTTGATTCACGCTAGAATTGAGGTTGGTCTGGATGCTGTTGGTTGATGTTCGAATCAGTTAAACTTGTAGTGGGTGGGGGGGAGGGGGTTATGAGAAGATGGACGGTTGTTTACTCGTGGCGCTGAGTTCTTGCTGCCGAGAGATGATGATAGAATTGGGAGCAATGTTGAAGAACTGCTGCTAATAACAGTTTTTAAAAACAAAATCTATCATTATCGGCCATGCCATGGCCCGACTTAACGATAGTTGGGAATTTACGGTGGCCACCGCTATTGACTATCCTTTTTGTTTGGTGTTGCGGCGCGAGTTAGCAGTAGGCAAGTCAAGCATACGGCACCGCAGTGCAACCTTGCTATTGATATATGGCGTTGCAGCGTGGAATGTGAATTTAGAGAAATAACCATGGCGTCGCGGCACGAGTTGCAGTGCATTAGTTGGTGCTGCGGCGTGAGTACCAATTTCTGAATTTTCCTGTCTGTTATCTGCACATGCCAAGACGAGAATAAAAACTTTACTACAAAGGCAAACATCTATTATTAAAAACCTCAAAAACACAACTGTAGCTCTGAGATTAATATACAATACATCATAAAAAAAATATGCTGCCTGCAGATAATAGAGACAAAAATATTAATGCACAATCTGACAGCTATGTTATCAACTAAAGCGAATAGACACAAAGTAAACTAGACATAAGTAAAGAAAACAGATAAAATTTATACTAAGATGGGGGTGCCTCCCCCATCAAGCGCTTGTTTTAAAGTCGTCGGCTTGACTATACCGATGCCGCTCAATCCGGCTCATAGGCAAAAATGACCATCTCATGCCGCCTGTTTGTTAATTCCTTTAAATTTTTGGCCGACATAGATGCTTGGCCAACCTCCATTCCTTTGTCCATACACCCATCCTTTGGCACAAAGAATCTTTCACAACTGGAATTATCCACTAATTCGCCTATTTCATTAAATTGAAAGCGTTCTTCATGCTCTGTCGGGCCCTCCATGGTTTTCACAGTCGGTAGCATGGTTTCTGATTGTAGATCAGTAATGACTATACAACCACTGTTTATCCGTTTGTCTCCAACTTCAGACTCCACCAGTTGGCTAGTTTTCACTATGACGTCTCCCTCAACAACTGTGCGAGATTCATCGCATTTTCCTTGCGTATCCACCATGCAATGCTCTACTAATTCATCGTCGAGATCAATTGAGACCAGAAGATTGCCTTGCGGTGGATTTGTGATGGCATTGAAGAGTTGCCCCAATTGATTCTCAAGGTTGTGCAATACGGCTTCTTGGGTTGCCATCTGAACCTAATTTCTCTCAATAAAGTTGGCAAAAAGCTCTTCAAGTCGGTTCTCTTCTTCTCGTGTTGAGGACTTAGACAAGTTCTCATTGGGTCGAGATGTAACCTCATATTGCGGCAGAGATTGGTTGTCAAACTGATTTTGATAGGAGTAATTCGGATCTTGATATTGCTCTTGACTGTAGTCCCAAGAGTTTGGATATCCCTGACAGTTTGGATGATAGGAGATCGATTCGATGTCAGCTCATTCTGATCACAAGATTCGAGGTGGATCACACTCAAGATTGTCAAAAAACCTCAAGGCATTTGCAATTTGGAAATGCAATTGGTCGAGTCCTTCTTCTGAGCTTGGTTGCATCGTCCCTTCATAAGGCCATTGATAACATTGATCGTCCATAATCTGTAAACTTAAAAACAAAAAGAAAGGAAGATCAAACAAATATGAAATATATATATATATATATATATATATATATATATATATATATATATATATATATATATATATATATATATATATATATGACAATATTAGAATAATAGGTTCCCGACAATGGTGCCAAAAACTTGTTGGTCAGAAAACCGATCACTAAACACGTGCAAGTCTACGCGGTCTAAAAAGTAATACAATGATAAGTAGAATGTCGTACCCACGAGGAACTATCAATAATATTCACCAAGTGCCGACTTTGCATCGCTAAAGTCTTTTTCGAACAACAGTAAATGAAAGTGTGATTAATCTAAGCATACTAATTATCAAAGCAAGTAAATGGATAGCGAATGGTAATCTAAGGAATCATAAGCTAAGGTTACAACTTCACCCCACTCAGGCATTCTGTCGAACACCTGATGTGTTATGCTTCATCAAACTACTTACCCTTCTCTCTCTGGTCTTAATGGTCATAGAAATTTGTCGACTGAGAACACACAAGTGCTCATACACCCCTGTCGAGGTATGCACAAACATATCCTTTCCAGATCCACCCGTTAGGGAATAGAACTGAAAAAAATGCCCAAGCTAGATACAATCCTACATATGTCTATGCGAGTTGATCATAACGAGTATTTAAGCATAATTTCTCAAATAGGTCGCACGTGGCGCATAGATATATATCTATTCTATGCACAACTTATGCAGTCGAAACCCACAATCATATGCCAATATATTCAGGTGTAGATCTATAATCCTTCTATCGATATCATGTAAATTACAAAAATCATCACTAATGTCTTAGCGAGAACCATTAAGTACAAATATATAGAACCAAATCATACGGTGCCAACCAAAGAGATAAGACAGTCAATTTAAATAACAAATGGTTTCATTATAACCTTAGAGCAAATATTCAGTTCATAGCTATTGAACAAAATATAAGTAGCAATAAAGATAACATTTATGGATTACAAAATCAGAGACAATAAATAGATAAGAAGAAACTCTGTCAAAGCCCTTCAATCTCTAAGCATTCGACTAAAATCAAGTACTCCAGTCCATGTAGCTCCCTGCTCTTGATGCTCCAAAGAAAATCCAAACTTCTCCCTAATCTAGCTAATCTATATTTACAAACATTTATCTAAGAGAAAGAAAGAGAAATTATAGAATATAACTAATCTAAGCTATTTTCTAGTCTCAGATCTATTGAGTATATCATATGCCGAGCTTCCCCTCTTCTTATATAAGTGCCTCTCCCCTTTTTCTAAGTCAAACCCAAGACCTCTCTGCCTAGGCACCGGAGGTGGCGGCCAGTGGCGCATGAACCACTAAGTTGTAGTTAGTATGCATGCATGCCATGTCATAAAGAAAGCGGGGCTCTCAAGTACAAATACAACCCATAAAGGAGTAGTGGCGCCGCACTGGAAAGTCGACATCGCGAAAGGATCAGGAGGTGGAACCGCGGTGTGGGCTTCAAGTTGGGCTTTGGCGCCGTGGCGCAGCTACACATAAATTGACTGTTTTGCCCCCTGTATGCTAGAAAACACCTAATAAGCCTTGCATTTCATCGATTAAGCATAATAACACTATAATCATATAAAACTATATAAAATCTACGAATTCAGGAAACTATTTAAGTCATAAATTATCCAATTCGTGGGTATAAATCCCACTCAAAGCCCCAACCATGCACAATCGCTCGATAATCGGGATGCAGATCCTGATATGTAGAGTGAATGTTGAACCAGTTCCCTCGAGGTTGCATAAAGCCAGGAAGCTACATCACAAAGTAGATCAACATCAAAATCCTTGCTCCTCATCAATAGGAAAAAGGAAGATCAAATATAGCTTGTACCTCGTTTGCATGCAAGTAAACTGAGGGGTGTCGACTCAAATCACCTAGAAGCTCTCATCACCTGAATGCCTAGAAAATCCCTATGGGGAACATGAGCAGTAGGAGTAGGGTGCGCAACTGGTACATCTTCTTCCTAATTCTCCACATCTGGTACCTCTACCCGGATATGATGTATCAACGCCTCCACCAGACGATGATGCTGTCTAACTGAACGAGGTCGAGGCACATCAGAAGCCGTCCACCGCATAACCTGAAGTGGTCCTATGGGAACTACTCGGCCGATCCTGATCCATATATATCTAGACACAAGTCTCCAAATCAGCTCAGAAAGGGTGTGGTAAACTCTAACATGGAACTTTTCAAAATGTATTTTATGACTATATGCATGCATGCATTACTTTAACATACGCCTACAATAGAGTTAAAAAATGCATGACTACCCAATGCCTACATTTTGGAAAATTTTACCATAGTCTCCTTTGTACACAAGACTATCCACATGCACGTAGGAATGACTAGGTGGCCATTCAATAGCACACCTACCCATAGTCACAAACATCCTATATGCATAACACTATCAAAGACATAATTCGTAAGGGTAGCCTAATTACAAAGATTACTTTGCTTTACCACCTTTTCTCATTTGTCCTCAAATAGGATAAGAAATAGAAGAAAAAAGGTATTAATTTGACTGTTTCAAAAGTTAAATTTTTTAACATCATTATATTCAGCATGGTTAAATACTAACATTTACTATGTTAAATATTTTTTATCAAGACATATGAGCATGCATATTCACTACTATGTGTTTAGAAGAATTTCATGTGATAACTCATTTTCCAACAGATAAAAACTAGAAAAGAAGACAAACATACGTTACCAGGACAGTGTAAAACACTTGTACGGTGATAAAATTTGCAGAAAGACAACCGAACTCAGCAGATCTAAAGAAAAGCTCTCGGATTTCATGTGTGGCGCAATATAAAAATAACTTGTGTAAAGCACCAAGTTCCTTAAAGCCACCCATGTCTGGCCGCAGGTGTACTTGTAGCTCCCCTGGGTGGGGCCCACCCCTTCGGCTCAGTCTAATGTGAGTTACAAAGGAGGTTTCACACGTTGAAAAAGTTAAATAAGGAAAAAAGATGCTACGCGATTAAGCAGAAAATCCTGAAATCCTGGTTTTCAGAGACCAAACTGCAGGTCTATATATCACTCATTGGTATTCGCCTAGACATAGGGATCACTATACCGATGATCACAATTGTTTTAAACTACACTCGACAATGCCTTACGAAGGTCCGATGCCATCAGTTCGGGGTCATAACTCCAAAACATACCCCCCGCGGGGGTTTTATCCATTTCATCTGTTGATGCACACGTCAACGAAGGTTAAACAGCCTTGACGACATTCAGCCGCTGGCAAGTAAATCCATCAAAGCATTGGAAACCATTCGATAATGTCATCGAAAGGTAAAGCAGCCTTGACATCATCCACAACAAGGATCTCCTTTTGTTGATGTACATTTCAGCGAGGGTTAGGCAGCCCTGACAACCCAAACTGTTGGCAGTAACTCCAACAGAGCAGTGGAAAGATTTGGTGATACAAACTAGGGAAGACCATCCTCATCAGGGAGGGTCGATGATGGAATATGTTATACAAGGTCTCCTTAAACAAAACACATCCCATAGGTCTCTTGTACATGAGAGATACACCCTCAGTGGAAAGTCTGTACCAAAGATTAAGAACTTTGGTGATAACCCCAACATCAACATCCTAGAAGCTTTGGATCACACATCCAAGCAGTTCATCAGAGTCATAAGCGATAACTCTGATCCCCATCAGAAGCCATGGGAACATGCATCACATCCCGTTGAAAAATAATCCAAAAAATCACATACATCATGCATACAAATCATGCTGCAGTACATTGCATCATGATTATCTTATCACATTTCAAGTGTCTAGTATTCTTTATCTTATCAATGCCATTACATTGCATGAATATCATAAAGAGGGGCATTTGTAGACACTTAAAATTTTGCATTCCTGTTACTAACATTGCAAGAGGGCAGAATCATCTTTCAGAGATAACCCTGGAGGACAATGAAGTTGCAATTCCGAAGACAACCCCAGAATTATCAGTCTTTCCATCTCAGAGATAACCCCAAGATACCCAGTTCCATTCCCGGAGACAACCTCGGAAGTTTCAGTTTTAACCTCGGAAACAACCTTGAGGAGTGCATTTCTAGTTTCGAAGATAACCCAGAATCATCAATTTTCCATCTCGGAGATAACCCCGAGATACTCAGTCCTGAAGATAAACTCGAGGAGTGCAGTTGTAGTTCCGGAGATAACCCCGGAAAAGCTCATTTCAACCCTTACAACCAGCTTCAACCTTGGAGGTAACCCCGAGGAACTCAGTTCCAACCCTGGAGACAACCCTAGAAGGTCAGGCACACCTCAAAGACAACCCTGAGGACCTTCAGTACTCACAATAACCCAATCTCAGAGATAACCTTGAGCAAAGACTGCTACATCAACCCAAACCGGAGATAACCTCGGTGAAGGGCAAAATCATCATTTTTCCACCTCAATCCCACATTGCCACATCTCAAAAACATTTTAACATACATTCTAGACATCAATGCCCTACAAGTATCAGAGCTCCAATCCTGAGTGACTATTACATAAGTCAGCACACCAGATATAATTTGAAGCCTGAAGACCTGGGCATGGTCCTATCTTTCTGACTTTGTACACCCTCTAATCCCATGTCATTTGTATAACTCTCGACAAAAGCATTCCAAAAAAGGTCTTATACACCTCAATCGGATGCCCAGATTGAAGGTCTGAAAGTTCGAGCGAACATCACGTTGCATGCGTGCACGTATTTCGAGACGGTAGGATTCATGCGGTGCAGGGCACCGGCGCATTCTTGATACACTGCGGCTCCCTCTATAAATAGAGGGCTTGGGGTGGCCATTTTGAAAGAAAAAAAGGCGAGGAAGCCCTGTCCAATTTGCTCTATACACACTATAAATTGAGTGATTTCTCATTTTAAACACTTGTGAGCTTATATTTTGCCATATTTTACCGGTGGGAACCGAGTGTTCATCTCTTTAAATCTATTGAAGTTTTCTTTGGCAGTCCACTGTAAGCCTTCTTACCTTTCTTAAAGCCTTTTCTTTACGTTCTACACACACAGTTATTCACGTTAAGAGTCGTGTTGTGTGCGTATGCCCGGACTTCGGTCTGTGGCTTTTTATTTTTGTTATATATATATATATATACTAATATTATTTAGTTATGCATCGATTGAGCCTGGACTTATGTCTGGAGCGTTCATTGCTTTTATATATATATATATACTTCTATATAAACTATTGTCGAACTCTATTCGATGAGCCAGGATTTTATATCTGGAGCGTTTATTGCTTATATATATATATATATATATATATATATATATAAATTGTTGTTGAACTCTGTTCGATGAGCCTGGATTTTGTATCCGATGCGTTTACTGCTTTTATATATATAAATACTTATATATATATTATTACCATCAAACTCTTTTTGATTGAGCCTGGATATAATATTCGGTGCGTTTAATTGGTGCATTTACTGCTTATATATATATATATATATATATATATATATATATATATTTATATTTTTCGTTCACGGAGTTTACTTCGTGGCCTTTTACCGATTTCTTTACATTTACCCCCGCTGATGAGTGAGTTTTATACTCATAATTGAATGCGTTTGAGCTTAATCTTTTGGTTGATTTTAAGTGTTTGTGTGTATTCATGCATTTTTATGTTGTTTTGTAGAAATTGGGACAAAAGTTACTTGGATCGACGTTCAGGGTGGCTAGATTCGTGTTTTCGGCTTGCCATTTACACAACAGTCACTTCAAAGCCAATTTGAGTATTTCTCCGGACATTATTTCGAAAACCTTAAAGAATGAAAGTTGTAGATCTACGTCTCCTATTTTCGGAACATCTTGAATCATCGAAATCGGAGTTTGGAAAAAGAAGTTATGGCCATTTTTCCAAAGGACGTCGAAGCAGAAAATGTCAAAAAAAATGGGGCCATGGCCAATGCTAGCGCTAGGAGTAGTCTTCAGATGATTGCTTAGTATTTGGGCTACTGGGGAAGAGTCTGGAGAGGCTTGGACGCGTTTTGGGGCGAATTTTGACACCTTTTAGACTCCGAATTGGATTGGGTTTGTTCCTAAGCTAAAAATTAAACTTGTAACTTATAAATACATGATGTAAGGCATAAAATAAAGAGAGATTACATAGATTAGACTAGATAAAACACTCCATTAGATTAGAATATAAACCCTAGTTCTTAATTAGCCATTGGAAATTGAAGCAAATTGAAGAACATTGGAGATGAAGAGCAAGAGCAAGAGGGGAGTATCAGATTTGCTGACAACAGATTCTATTCTCTTCTCTTATCATACTTTTATCTTTTAATGTCTATTCAGTTGTGGATTCTTGGTTTTAATTCATTAATTATGAACTAACTCTTTTATTAAGATTCCAATTGAATCTTTTATGTCTATAAATTAGTTATTCAATATATTCCAATTATTTGTGTCAAAGTGAGTTGTTTATCTTGCCTTATTCTTATTGATTAATTATCTGATCAGTAATTACCTTGTTACTCTAGAAGGAATTGAAAGAGGAATTCTAGGGTTAGAACTGGGCATGATATCACGTGACTTAGTTATTTGCAAAGTGAATAATTTGGTTTGTGAATTGAATGGAAATATTTGTTCACCTCATGTAACACATAAGGAATTGGGATTGAAAAGAGTTTAATTCAATTATTTTGCATAGGAATATAGCAAGATTAATCTGGATTAAATAGAAGGCAATTGATCACTTGAAAAGGACTTTTGGCATTTGAGAATTTCACATAACAATTCAAGAGGCATAAATATTGGGATAATTGGATAATTGATTTAGAGTTCATAATTGGGCATATTGAAGTCTTAATCCTTATTTATCCTAATTCATTCAAATCTTAGTTTTGTTTATTTGATTTATTTTAGAATAATTTCTTTTAATTTTTAATTTAGTTTTCTTAATTAAAAAAAATCAAAATTTACAGTTGTTTAAATAAAATTGATTTGGTTAAGAGTTAGTATTTGGTAATTTTTATTAAATAATTTCTCGTGGGAACGATACTCTACTTTCACTTTATTACTTGTTGACCGTGTATACTTGCACGTATTCATTGATTGCGAAATCGATCAACAAGTTTTTGGAGTTTACTTCGTGGCGGTTGATCGTTTTTACTGCTTTATTTACATTTTGTCTCGCCTGGAGTTTACTTCATGGCGGTTGATCGTCTCTCTATATATATTTACAACTTTTATATATTTACATTTCCAATCTCCCATGGAGTTGCTTTGTGGTGGTCGATCGTTTGTGTGTGTGTGTATATATATATATATATATATATATATTTACAGCTTTTATATATATAACTGGTTACAGCTTTAATACAAACTGCTACATCATGTGAGCCTAGGAATCATGTGATCACATCTTCAGACTCCTGAATCTAGATTCGGTTCCCGTGATGGACATTTTCGGCTGTAATCAGCTTGTACAATATTTATGGTGTTCGAATTTCCTTAGATGGCTCTCATGCCCACAAGGAGTTCGGCATTGCTATGTATATTATTTTCTCAAAGATGCCTCGCATCTCGAAAATAGAAGCAATCAAGCCAAACATATAATAAAATGAAAGTATCAAAGGCCTAAATTATTATTGATCATAAGGGTTTGAAAAACCTCTTTTACAAAACGTCACTGCTATATCTTGTTAAAACTGAACTTTTATACAAAATTCAAACCCTTTGTATATAGGTGCAAACGAGGCATAACACTACTTCCAGATAACTACACATTGACCCACCCACCCACACACACACACACATATTCATATAATAGTTTAATTAAAAAGTGGCGGTCACCGTGATAACACGGATGTTGGGTGGTGCCTAACACCTTTCCTCCACATAATCAAGCCCCCGGACCCTAATGAATCTCGGTTTCATAGACCTGTTGAGCAGTGTCATTGGGTTAATGTACAAACCTTTTCTCAGTTGAGTTGGTGCAACCATTTAAAAATATCAACTGGCGACTCTTGCAGTCTAATCATCGACATATACCTGTCGAAACTTTTCTCAATTTGTTTTTTCAAACAAATCTCACCTAACATGAGAACACCAAAAGATAAGATTAGAAAAGGGACAGTAAAAATCCTGACGTCGACAGGTGGCGACTATACTAGGGAACATCCAGTAAGAGGGCTTAAGCCGCTACTACAAACTATTCAAAACTATTATATGCTTGTGTGTGGATGTTGCATTTACATTTGAATCAATTTGTTCAAATGCATTTACCTACTGCACTTAATGCTTTGGACTATATCTACTTGTGATGTTAGAGTGCTTCGTACATGTCATCATTTCCATAACTGTGAGACACGTTGTATGTGAATGTATGTTGTGTGGTCCCTCCATCAGGAAGCTATCCTATCGGTGATTGATTACTGGACTTGTAGGGAGACTAATTCTAACGAGGCTCAGGAAAGGCACCACCTAGATTCGCTCCATTTGATAGACCAGATTAACTCCTCGTCGAGTAAATTGCGATGATTTGGGAACCTTCATGCCAAAAAGCCGCGAGAGTAACCTAAGATAGGTCAGCCTCTGATAAACAAAACGCGGAGGGAAGTCTCTTCATACTTTCCCATTTCAAGTACTTGTAAATTCAATTACTTGTAATTACATTCCATGTCAATCTCAATATAATGGAAATATAAAGGAATATGTGCACATGCATTCCCTTTTTACTATGCTATCTTATAAACAACTAACCTCCATTTGTCAGGATAATACTCCTAAAAACGGACACATCATATAGCATGTAACATTTATACATTCTCAAAGACTAAACTACATAAGTTTTGTATAGGGAAACAATTGGGCCAGTTACCCGTTCAAAGTCCAAAAAGGTAACAAGTCTACAACTAATTATGTCTTCATCTGACCAGTCTAATCCTACTCCTGTCTCTCGTGAGGAGTTTGACGGATTAAGCAAACAAAATACAGATTTGGTTATTCTAAAGAACTACACCAGTCCACTCAGGGTCCACGAATACCCATACATATAAAATCCTCTGCACATGGAGGAACTCAGGGTCCTGACAAAGAAATGGTAGCACCTGAGTCTCAATTACCCATCTTAGAGGACATCTAGACACCGGTGATATCAGGAAGAAAGTCCTTCAAATGGAAGAGACCATTCGATCTATTAAAGAGAATGGAGCACACATGAGTGTTTCATATGCTGACCTTTGTATATTCCCTGGTGTTCATTATCTAGAAAAGTTCAAGACCCCTGACTTTGAAAATTATGATGGATTGGGAGATACTTACACATTTTTGAAGGTATTCATTGGAGAAATCGGATCTTATGCCGAGGATGAGAAGCTCAGAATGAAGCTATTCCAGAAAAGTCTGACTAGAGAAGCCCGATCGTGGTATACCAAATTAGACAATTCCAAGATTCATAGTTAGGAAGAGCTGGCTCATGCCTTCCTCAGCCAGTATAGTTTCCAGTCTCAGATGACTCCAGACCGATACCAAATTACCAAGGTCAAGAAATAAGGCAATGAGTCTTTTAGAGATTATGCTCAAAGGTGGAGACGCCTTGCTGCTCAATTTGTTCCCTCTATGCCTGAGTTTAAAATGGTGATGAGCCTAGGAATCATGTGATCACAGATTCAGTCTCCTAAATCTAGATTCGATTCCCGTGATGGACATTTTCGACTGTAATCAGCTTGTACATTATTTATCGTGTTTGAATTTCCTTAGATGGCTCTCATGCCCACAAGGAGTTCGGCACTGCTATATATATTATTTTCTCGAAGATGCCTCGCATCTCGAAAATAAAAACAATCAAACCAAACATATAATAAAATGGAAGTATCAATGGCCTCAATTACTATTGAGCATAAGGGTTTGAAAAACCTCTTTTACAAAACGTCACTGCTATATCTTGTTAAAATTGAACTTTTATATAAAATTCACACCCTTTGTAAATAGGTGCAATTGAGGCATAGCACTACTTCCAGTTAACTGCACATTAATCCACACATACACACACATTCATATAACAGTTTAATTTAAAAGTGGCGGTCACCGTGGTAACACGGATGTCGGGGGGTGCCTAATACCTTCCCTCCGCATAATCAAGCCCCGGACCCTAATGAATCTTGGTTTCACAAAATTATAAAGCAGTGTCACTAGGTCAATGTCCAATCGTTGACATATACATGTCGGACCTTTTCACAACTTGTTTTTTCAAACAAATCTCACCTAACATGAGAACACCAAAAGACAATAATGTAAAAGGGGACAAGAAAATTTTGACGACGTATCTCATTCTCCACGACAAAGATGAAAAACATGAATTTGGGAAGAGACATCTTTATCATCGGTCATGTAAAAATTAAGAAAATTTCCAATTGCATACTTCTTGACTCTAGCATCTTCCACAACATATTTCAAAACTAAAACCTATAAGTCCCCGATTTTTTTTTTTGAATAAAATGGAATTTCCTCTATTTATTATTTTGAAATAATAAGGGGTTGACTCGATTAATGTGGTTAGTTATGGATAAAATGCGCAAATATTTTAAATAAGCAAGTGGTTATAAAATATTCATTATTATCGGGGAATATTCGTTTAGTCGTGGAATATTCTTATTGTCGGGGAATATTCTTACGACGGTGTAGCCATTTGTGTGCCCCATAACGGAAAACTGTTGGATGAAGAAAATGACATGTATGAGTTTTTTTATAAATAACGGCATAATTGTTACCGTTAACACTGTTGGAATACCCGGTGGTTAAAATATAGTAATACGCGGTGTTGCACAGTTGCACACGGTATTGCACAAATTATTGATTCTTATGTAAAAAGTCACTACTAAATAATTGCTACATTAATTACTCTTCAATATATTATTTTATTGATTTAATAATTCCTACGTTGATATTTTATATTGTTAATTCAATAATTGTCACTGCACAATATTTCCCATTATCAGATCAATAATTCATATTATTTGAATAATATTATTAGATAACATTATTAGCAGTGTCTACGAAAGTTCTGTCTAGGAAAGGGGTTTGGTCAACTAATTGCGCGCCAGCAAGGTGAAATCCTTATCGGAAAGCCTCCTCTTTCCTAGGAACGACCTGGTTGTCATTATTGTGATTCTATAATATTATTTGTGAATAATTAATTATTGATAAAAATGATAAGAAAATATTTATTTAATGGATAAATTTTTAAAGAGACAATTATTAAGAGTTGATATTTTATCTTCTTCGATAAAATAATTCATTCAAATATATTATTATAATATTACATTATAAGTGTATGATGTAATAATATAATAATATAATAATGGTGATATTTTTACAATGAATGCACGATATATGAATAAATGAGGAGGAAGTGAGCAAATTGGGTCCGGAGTATTTTTGTTACAATAACTGCTAAAAACATGTTAAATATGTTGGTGGGCCCCATTTTTGACTAAAATTTGATTATAGCCTGTAAGATTATCCGTATGTGGATTTCGGTAATTTTTCGTTTAAAATTTAAAAAAACTTTCTTCTATAAAGTTGTAGAGAATTAAATTTCCTATGGAATGGACATAAAATTCGTATTTTTATGATAAAGGGCAATTTATTAAGAATTATTGAAGTTCTGGAATATTGGGTCTGAATTGATTTTGGGGTTATAAATATTTTTTTATAAAAAATGTTTTTTATGTTGGTGGGCCCTACTGTTGTGCTGAAATGTGATTTTCAAGGGTGGGCGTGATTTTTTTTAAAAAAGTATTATTTTATTAAATTTTCTGCTTCGGTGTTCTAAGTATTTTATTATAAATATGGTGCTTAAGTTAGAATTGAAAATTACACCAGAATCATAAGTTTTCTCTCTCTATAATATCGAGCGTATTTTTGTGAGTATTTAGATACTTTGAGTGTTGCTATACAGTGCAAGTTTTCTTCAGCATTATATCCCATATTTCAGCCAGAAGTACTATTCTTTTGAGGTGAGGGATGTGATTTTTTTTATAAATGATATTATTTCTATTAATATCATTATACTAAAATATTGATATGAATTTTATTATGAAAATTTTACCTTTTTGTGTCCGGGTTACTATTCACGTATACGACACTATTCACGAATACAGCACTATTCATAGAAAAATTAAATTTTATTTTCTTTTTCCAAGTTGTCTATTATGGTTACTATATTTGATTGTATCCATTTTTTAATTTTTATTCTTGAATTTTGCTCCACAATTGTTTATTATGGAGTATTTTTGATCTTGGATAAACTAAAGTACGAATCCCTAATCTTATTCTTTTATCTCACTGGATTCATTTTCTTGAAAATATTGTTATCATCCTCAGTCCTAAATGGTGATATAACTGAATATATTTGGCCTGTAGCGCAAAGATGAGTGATTACCTAATGAATATCTTTGGCCCGTACTGCAAAGATGGACAGGTGTTGAGATGAAAACATGATCAACTGGTGATACAAATGAATATCTTTGGCCTGTAGTGCAAAGATGCATATTTGGTTCAAGATGTATATTGATTGATGTCACAGGGATAAAATATTGATGATGGACTTTTAAATCATAGAAGATAGTAAACTTCATTCTCTACTTAACTCTTCTAATAAATTGTTATTTTCGTTGCGAATATTGATCTAAACTTGTTGTCCATTATATTTTATCTGATTTATTGAAGGCTAACGATAATTTGTTTTTTTATTATCTTAGCCATAATATTCTTTACTAGGCTAGTTGAGCTCATCCTTTTTCATTTTTGTTCTATTTTTCTTCTCAGGATGCGACAATATAGCGGGAACTAGTCAGGGTATGGAGTGATGGTTCAAGATAGTTGTTTTAGCAGTCCTCACTATTTTATAAAATAGTGTATCAATAATTATAATGAGGATTTATTTGAGTTTGGATATTGTCTAGAAGATAATATTTATATTAAAACTCACATCATATGTGTTGTCATATTTTGCACGGAAATTGTAATAATGAAGTTGTATTTGTTTTCTGTACCATGTATTTGGCGACTTAGAATGGGTTGTGTGGACCTATTTTTGGGGCGTCACAATTGGTATTAGAGCTTAGGGATATGGTCTTTGGAGGAGATCTGAGATTAGAACTAGGAGGGGAGAGACGAGTAAATGCTTCGCTAGTGTGTCCTACCTAAGCTTATTTGGTATTTAATGGGTAAGTCAGAGCATAGGGTTAATAGTGTGATATGTTAATTTGTTTGAATAACCCTTGTTTTATGGCAATATTTGAGAATGACATCTGAAAATTTTGAGATGAGCAATGGAGCATATAAGACTGTTGAATCACCACTGATCAATACCCAAGATAATGTGCATCGGGAAGATAATAATCCTCATGTAAACAACAACACCGACCTAATAACGAACGATGGTATGTTTAGGAACTTTCTAGAATTTATGTAAAACCAAACGAGAGAGACTACTGTGTAAAATGCTGGTGAAAACACTAGAATCTCACGGATGGTCACCGGTAAGCATTTCAAGGAGCTGGGACCACCAGAGTTTTTGGGAAAGCCAGAACCACTTACGGCAGAGACGTGGATAAAGCAGATCACCAAGATATTTGATGTCTTGGAATTCTCTGACGAGCAAAAGGTTCCCCTTGCCACCTTCATGTTGCGAGGAGAGGCAGATTACTGGTGGGAATCCGTAAAGCGTACTCAACTTACCGCACTCAAGATGTCTTGGGAGAAGTTCCAAGAATTGTTCAATGACAAGTACTTTCCCGAAAGTATTCGTCACATGAAGGAGGTAGAGTTCATCAAGTTGGAGCAAAACAATATGACCGTGTCGCAGTACGAAGCTAAGTTTGCGAAGCTATCTCGGTTTGCATCTCATTTAGTAGATAACGAGGAGAGAATGACTCGAATGTTTCTGCGAGGTTTGAAAACCAAAATACGTCAATACCTCATTTCTCATGATGTAGTTAATAGAGCTCAGTTATTGGAGTGAGATTATGAGTCAGCTCAACCAAAAGAAAATGACTAACAACACGATAATAATCATACTGGTGGCAACGGTCATCGGAACAATGATAACCATCGCGGAGGAAATTATTATGCCAGAAATTGTAACCACTTCGGTGGTAATCATGGCCAAGATAATAGAAGAAATGATTCAAGTGGAAATTTCAAGAAGAGAAGATTTAACGATGACGGGAAGACATCGGCACCAGCACCAGCAACAAATTCAAGGGGAGGAGAAAGACCGCCAGTTAGATGCTACAGATACGGAGAGGAAGGACACATAATTCCAAACTGTTCACATCCTTCCAAGGTATGTTTTAGTTGTGTAAAAAATGATCACATAGCTTGATTTTATCCTATAGCGAAATCAAGTCCAGCTGGGACAGATGCACTAAAGGCGAATACAGACAAAACAAAGTCGGTGGTTATCACGGAGCATTTTTCGTGACTTCTCAAAATATGAATGACCTAAACAAAGTTATCACGGGTTAGTTAATCATAAATTCATGTGAAGTCAATACCTTATTAGATACTGGTTCTACACATTCTTTTATTTCTCTTGTTTGTGCTCAACGTTTGAACTTGACCCCTGAGAAATTAGACTTTGACTTAACTGTTGAAATTCCATTGGGTGCAACCTTTGTTACATCTACAGTTTATAAATCTTGCTTGATTCAAGTTGGCACCATCACATTACCTGTTGATCATATCTCTTTAAAGATACTTGCCTTTGATGTTTTTTTAGGAATCTACTGGTTAACTATTAGGCATACTAAAATTGATTGTTTTCGTAAGGTTGTTAGTTTTCATATTCCTAACTAACATATTATACGAATTCGAGCAACCAAACCACTAAAGCCAATCACTGTCATATCAAACCATAATGCCATTCGTTAATTGAAAAATGGATGTCAAGCTTCCTTAGCCCATGTCATGGACTTGAACAAAAATACGTCAGGTTTGAATAATATTTTTGTTGTTAATGAATTTCCTGACGTATTTCCTGAAGAACTTCCTGGCCTACCCCAAGAGTGTGAAGTCGAATTTTTTATTGACCTTGAACCCGGTACAAAACCCATTTCCAAAACCCCATATCGAATGGCTCCTATTGAACTTCAGGAGTTAAAAACCCAATTACAGGAGTTGGTACCCGAGCCTCTATTTGGTGACTTCCTTTGTGGAATACATCGAAGCCAGACTCTCTATAGGGGATGCCATATTCGTTCGGTGGTAAACTGATAGGTGCCATTGTGATGTGTTATCCAAGATTGGGATATAAGTCACAATTGAGAGCAACCTAGGACAGTATTCAAAATACATAGCTTTCTAGGCTTAACTAGTTACTATCGAAGATTCGTTGAAGGATTTTCTCGAATCGCTACTCCATTAACTTAGCTGACTTGAAAAGATACAAAATTCGAATGGAGTGAGGAATATGAGAAGATCTTCCAAGAACTCAAGAGGAGACTCATTTTGGCACTTGTTCTGACCATTCCATCTTGAAAAAGCGAACGTGGTAGCTGACACATTGAGTACAAGATCGTATGCGAGTACGAGTGCGATATTGTCAAACACAAAGACCCATTTGGTATAATTTAAAAATGATAGAGATAGAGTTAAAGACTCTAGGGACCCACATGATGATGTCAAATATACGCATAGAACCGACTTTAATTGATAAAGTTAAGGCTGCTCAAGCCACATACTTGGAGCTGATGAATATGAAGAAGAAAGTACAAGAATGTGTTATTCTAGAAGTAAGAGTCGATCTCAATTTATTGGTCCATTTGAAATCCCCGATTGATTAGGAACTACGGCATAAAGACTCGCTTTCCCGCAAAGTATGTCTTATGTTCATAACGTTTTCCTTATATCCATGCTATGTAAATATGTGAAAGACCCGAACCACATTATTGAATTAGAACCAGATGAGATAGCCGAAGATTTAACATACGAGAAGGTACCAGTCAAGATCTTGGATAGGAAGGAGCATGTCCTATGCATAAAAGTTATACCACAAGTCAAAGTTTTATGGAGGAACCATGCTATTAAGGAAATTACCTCAGAGTTGGAATCAAAAATGAAAGCGAGGTATCCTCACCTTTTTGAAACACTAGATACGCACGTCAATTTCGAGGACGAAATTTCATAAGGAGGGGAGGTTGTAAGACCCCAATTTTTTTTAATAAAATAGAATTTCCTCTATTTATTATTTTGAAATAGTAAGGGGTTGATTCGATTAATGTGGTTAGTTATGGATAAAATGTGCAAATATTTTAAATAAGCAAGTGGTTATAAAATATTCATTGTTGCCGGAGAATATTCGTTTGGTCGTGGACTATTCGTACGACGGTGCAGCCATTTGTTGGCCCCATAACGAAAAACTGTCGGATGAAGAAAACGACAAGTATGAGTTTTTTATAAATAACGGCGTAGTTGTTACCTTTAACACTGTTGGAATACCCGGTGGTTAAAATATAGTAATACGCAGTGTTGCACAAATTATTGATTCTTACGTAAGAAGTCACTACTCAATAATTGTTACAGTAATTACTCTATAATATTTTATTTTATTGATTCAATAATTACTACGTTGATATTTTATATTGTTGATTCAATAATTGTCACTGCACAGTATTTCCCATTATCAGATCAATAATTCATATTATTTGAATAATATTATTAGATAGCATTATTGACAATGTCTAAGGAAGTTTTGTCTAGGAAAGGGGTTTGGTCACCTAATTGCGCGTCAGTAAGGAGAAATCCTTATCGGAAAGCCCACTATTTCTTGGGAACGACCTGATTGTCATTATTGTGATTTTATAATATTATTTGTGAATAATTAATTATTGATAAAAATGATAAGAAAATATTTATTTAATGGATAAATTTTTAAAGAGACAATTATTAAGAGTTGATATTTTATCTTCTTCGATAAAATAATTCATTCAGATATATTATTTTAATATTACATTATAAGTGTATGATGTAATAATATAATAATATAATAACGGTGATATTTTTACAATGAATGCACGATATATAAATAAATGAGGAGGAAGTGAGCAAATTGGGTTCGGAGAATTTTTGTTACAATAAATGCTAAAAACATGTTAAATATGTTGGTGGGCCCCATTTTTGACTAAAATTTGATTATAGCTTGTAAGATTATCCGTATGTGGATTTCGGTCATTTTCCGTTTAGAATTTAGAAAAAATTTCTTCTACAAAGTTGTAGAGAATTAAATTTCCTATGGAATGTAGAGAATCATTGAAGTTCTGGAATATTGGGTCTGAATTCATTTTGGGGTTATAAATATTTTTTTTATAAAAACCATTTTTTTATGTTGGTGGGCCCTACTGGTGTGCTGAAATCTGATTTTGAAGTGTGGGCATAATTTTTTTTTATTATTAAATTTTCTGCTTTGGTATTCTAAGCATTTTTCTATAAATATGGTGCTTAAGTTAGAATTGAAAATTACACCAGAATCATAAGTTTTCTCTCTCTATAATATCAAGCATATTTTTGTGAGTATTTAGATACTTTGAGTGTTGCTATACAGTGCAAGTTTCCTTCAGCATTATATCCCATATTTTAGCCAGAAGTACTTTTCTTTTGAGGTAGGGGATGTTATTTTTTTCATAAATGGTATTATTTCTTTTAATATTATTATACCAAAATATTGATATGAATTTTATTGTAAAAATTTTACCTTTTCGTGTCAGAGTTACTATTCACGTATACGACACTATTCATAGAAAAATTAAATTTTCTTTTCTTTTTCCAAGTTGTCTATATGAATGATTACCTAATGAATATCTTTGGCCCGTACTGCAAAGATGGACATGTGTTGAGATGAACATGACCAACTGGTGATACAAATGAATATCTTTGGCCCGTAGTGCAAAGATGAATATTTTGTTCAAGATGTATATTGATTGATGTCATAAGGATAAAATATTGATGATGGACTTTTAAATCATTGAAGATAGTAGACTTCATTCTCTACTTAACTCTTCTAATAAATTATTATTTTCACTGCGAATATTGATCTAAACTTGTTATCCATTTTATTTTATCTGATTCATTGAAGGCTAACAATAATTTGTTTTTCATTATCTTAGTTATAATATTCGTTACTGGGCTAGTTGATCTCATCCTTTTCCTTTTTGTTCCATTTTTTCTTCTTAGGAGGCGAGAATATAGTGGGAACTAGTCAGGGTATGGAGTGATGGTTCAAGACAGTTACTTTAGCAGTTCTCACTATTTTGTAAAATAGTGTATCAATAATTGTAATGAGTATTTATTTGAGTTTGGATATTATCTAGAAGATAATATTTGTATTAAAACTCACAACATATGTGTTGTTGTATTTTGCACGACAATTGTAATAATGAAGTTGTAGTTATTTTCTGTACCATGTATTTGACGACTAAGAATGGGTTGTGTGGACCTATTTTTGGGGCGTCACAGTTGGTATCAGAGCTTAGGGATATGGTCTATGGCGGAGATCTAGGATTAGAACTAGGAGGGGAGAGACGAGTAAATTCTTTGCTAGTGTGTCCTACATAAACTTATTTGGTATTTAATGGGTCAGTCAGAGCATAGGGTTAATAGTGTGATATGTTAATTTGTTTAATTAACCCTTGTTTTATTGTAGTATTTGAGAATGACATCTGAAAATTTTGAGATGAGCAATGGAGCACATGAGACAGTTGAATCACCAATTATCAATACCTAGGATAATGTGCATCAGGAAGACAATATTCCTCCTATAAACAACAACACCGACGAAATAACGAATGATGGTATATTTAGGAACTTTCTAAAATTCATGCAAAACCAAATGAGAGAGACTACTATGAAAAATGCAGGTGGAAACACTAACAACTCACAGATGGTCACCACTAAGCAGTTCAAGGAGCTGGAACCACCAGATTATTTTTGGAAATCCAAAACCACTTACAGTAGAGACGTGGATAAAGTATATCACTAAGATATTTGATGTCTTGGGATGCTCTGAGGAGGAAAAGGTTCCCTTTGCCACCTTCATGTTGCGAGGAGAGGAAGATTAATGGTGGGAATTCGTAAAGCGTACTTGGCTTGCCGCACTCAAGATGTCTTGGGAGAAGTTCCATGAATTGTTCAACGATAAGTACTTTCCCGAAAGTATTCGTCACATGAAGGAGGTAGAGTTCATCAAGTTGGAGCAAAACAATATGACCATGTCATGGTACAAAGCTAAATTTGCGGAGCTATCCCGGTTTGCATCTCATTTAGTAGATAATGAGGAGAGAATGACGCGAATGTTTTTGCAAGGTTTAAAACCCGAAATACGTCAATACCTCATTTCTCACAAACTGTGTTTGTATTCAGATGTAATGAATAAGGCTTAGTTATTGGAGGGGGATTATGAGTCAGCTCAACCAAAAGATAACGACCAACAACACGATAAGCATAACATAATCCAAAATTTCTACTTAAGATTGTTGGTGAAACATGAATAAAATATAAGATTCAACTATAAAATAGAAAAAGGGCAAAAATTTGACTTATCGAATTAGAGTGAATTATGTTGAGCTGAGGCATGCAGTGCACTGTCCTGAAGTAGAAATTTTGACCCTCGAAGAACTTTTCTCGGTGCTCAGGTCACTGACAAAATCCTACCCCAGGAATCAACGGCTCTTCACCCAACTAATCTGCACTTGAAATAGTTGAATGACCTAGGAACAACTTATAATTTTACTTACTCAAAATCAAAAATTGTACCATATATATATATGTGGAAATCAGATATATATATATATATATATATATATATATATATATATATATATATATATATATATAGATTTCCCACACACACACACACACACACACACACACACACATATATATATATATATATATATATATAAAGTATCTCTTCACACTTTTTTGTCACGATAAATGATATATATATATGTGAGAAAAGCAAATAATATACTAAAGATGATATGATATATATGATGTCTTTCCTCTCCTTTAATATAGCAATAGAAGGCAACAAGATATATATATATATATATATTACAACGGTAAAAAAATTTTCCAACACCATAACATTAATATCTCAATAATAGGTAATTAATATATATTGAACAATTACAAATCTTTATAAATTAATATGTATATTTTATTAACTTTGTAATATTTTATTTAACAAAAAGTACAACATCTTCTTGTGAATTCAAAATTATTTTGTTACGGGTAGTTCTTCCTAAGTCAACATGTTCCCTAAATATCAACTGGACCAATTTTTTTGCAATAAGTTTACTAGAGCTTGGGTCTGGGCAGGTTAACAGGTACTCTTGCCCAAGGCCCACAATTGAGGGGGGCCAAATTTTTTTTATAAGCTTATGTATGCTGACATCGGGATTTTTATTATCCCTTTTCTGTTCTTATCTTTTGGTGTTCTAATGTTAGGTGAGATTTATTTGAAAAAACAAGTTGTGAAAAGGTCCAACATGTATATGTCGATGATTGGACTGTAAGAGTCGTCAGCTGGTATTTTTAAATGGTTGCACCAACTCAACCGAGAAAAGGTTTGCAAATTGACTTAGTGATTTAACACTGCTTAACAGGTATGTGAAACCGAGATTCGTTAGGGTTCGAGGGCTTGATTATGCGGAGGGAAGGTGTTAGGCACCACTCGACATCTGTGTTACCACGGTGACCGCCACTTTTCAATTAAAATATTATATGAATCTGTGTGTGTGTGTGGGTCAATGTGCAATTACCTGGAAGTAGAGTTATGCCTCGTTTGTACCTATATACAAAGTGTTTGAATTTTGTATAAAAATTCAGTTTTAATAAGATATAGCAGTGATATTTTATAAAAGTGGTTTTTCAAACCCTTATGCTCAATAGCAATTGAGGCCTTTGATACTTCCATATTATTATGTGTTCAGATTGATTGCTTTTATTTTTGAGATGCGAGGCATCTTCAAGAAAATAAGATACATAGCAGTGCCGAACTCCTTGTGGGCATGAAAGCCATCTAAGGAAATTCAAACACCGTGAATAATTTACAAGCCGGTTACAGCTGAAAATGTCCATAAAGGGAACCAAATCAAGATTCAGGAGACTAAATCTGTGATCACATGATTCCTATTCTCACATGATGTTGCAGTTTGTATGAAAGTTGTAAGCAGTTATATATATATATATATATATATATATAAGCAACAAACGCTCCGGATGTAAATCCAGGCTCAATCAAGGCATAACTCGATGATGTTACAAATATATATATATATATATATATATATATATATATAAGTATATATATATAAAAGTAATAAAAAGCTATGGACCGAAGTCCGGGCATACACACACAACACGACTCTCAACGTGAATAACTGTGTGTGTGCAGAAAGTGGAGAAAAGGCTTTAAGAAATGTAAGAAGTTTTATAGTGGGCTGCCAAGAAGACTTCAAATGGCTTTAATTGAATGAGCACTCGGTTTCCACCGGTAAAATACAGTAAAGTATAAGCTCATAAGTGTTTAAAATGAGAAATCACTCAGTTTATAGTGTGTATAGCGCAAAATGTACAGGGCTTCCTCGCCTTTTCTCACTTCAAAATGGCCACCCCAAGCCCTCTATTTATAGGGGGGGAGCCGCAATTGTACCTATGGCAGCTGCTGGTGTACCTGCGGCTACCCGAGGGTGCCTCGGACTCTGTGGGACCCGCCATCTCGAAGTATGTGCACACATACAACGCGTTATCCGCTCGAACCTTCATAACTTTCAATCCGGGCATCCGATTAAGGTGTATGATACCTTTTCGGAATCCTATTGTCGAGAGCTACGCAGTGACATAGGATAAGAGGTTGTACGAAGTCGGGAAGATAGGGTCATGCCTAGATCTTTAGTTTTTCAAATTCAATCCGGTGTGCTATCTTGTGTAGTAATCACTTGGGATTTAAGTTATGGTTCTTGTAGGACACTTCTGTGTAGTATGTATGTTGAAATGTTTTTGAGATGGCGCAATGTGGGATCGAGGTGGCAAAATGATGATTTTTCCCCTCACTGGGGTTATCTCTGGTTTGGGCTGATGTAACAGTCATTGGTCAGGGTTATCTATGAGATTGGGTTGCTGTAGGTGCTGAATGTCCTCAGGGTTGTCTTTGAGGTGTGTTTGACCTCACGGGGTTGTCTCTGGGATTAGAACTGAGTGTCTCAGGGTTATCTCTAAGGTTGAAGCTGACTGCAAGGGGTTGAAATGAACATTTCTGTGGTTATCTCCGGAACTGCAACTGCATTCCTCGGGGTTGTCTGCGAGGTTGAAACTAAAAATCCTGAGATTATCTACGGGATTTGAATTGAGTATCTCGGGGTTGTCTCGAGATAGAAAACTGATGATTCTGGGGTTGTCTTCGAAACTGGAACTGCATTCCTCGGGGTTGTCTCTGAGTTTGAACTGAAACTCCCGTTGTTGTCTCCGGGATGGGAACTAGGTATCTCGAGGTTGTCTCCAAGATGGCAAAACTGATAATTCTGGGCTTGTCTCCAGAATTGGAATTTATTTGTCCTCCAGGGTTATCTTTGAAAGGCTATTCTGCCCTCTTACGACGTTAGTAACAGGAATGCAAAAATTTTGAGTGTCTACATATGCCCTTCTTTATCATATTCATGCAATGTAATGGCATTGATATGATAAAAAAATACTAGACACTTGAAATATGACAAGATAATCAATGATGCAATGTACTACAACATGATGTATATGCATGATGTATGTAGTTTGTTGGACCGCTTTCCAATGGGGTGTGATGACTATTTGCTCCCACGACTTCTGATGGGGACTGGAGTTATCACTGATAACCATCGTGGAGGAAATTATTATGCCATAAATGGTAACCACTTCGGTGGTAATCATGGCTAGGATAATAGAAGAAATGATTCAAGTGGAAATTTCAAGAAGAGAAGATTTAACGATGACGAAAAGACATCGACACCCAAGCACCAACACCAAAGACTAGCACCAAGACCAAAGACCAAAGACCAAAGACCAAAGACCAAAGAACAAATTCAAGGGGAGGAGAAAGACCACCAGTTAGATGCTACAGATGCGGAGAGGAGGGACACATAAGTCCAAACTATTCACATCCTTCCAAGGTATGTTTTAGTTGTGAAAAAAATGATAACATAGATCGATTTTATCCTATAGGGAAATCAAGTCCAGCTGGTACGGTGGCACTAAAGGCGAATACGAACAAAAAAAAGTCGGTGGTTTCAAGAAGAGCATTTTTTTGTGACTTCTCAAAATACGAGGGACCCGAACAAAGTTATCACGAGTTAGTTAATCATAAATTCTTGCGAAGTCAATACCTTATTAGATACCGGTTCTTCCCATTCTTTTATTTCTCCTGCTTGTGCTCAACGTTTAAACTTGACCCCTAAGAAATTAGACATTGACTTATCTGTTGAAACTCTGTTGGGTGAAACCTTCGATACATCTACAGTTTATAAAATCTTTCTTGATTTAAGTTGGAACCATCACATTACCTGTTGATCTTTTATCTTTAAAAATATTTGTTGGTTAATTTCACAATCAAAGGAAACGTGCAAGTATACACGGTCAACAAGTAATAGAGTGATAAGATAGAGTGTCGATCCCACAGAGAATTCTAATTAATAAATTCCAACTATTAGCACTATATCAATTAAATTTTATTTAAACAACCATAAATTGTGATTTTTCGAATGAAAAAAACTAAATTAACAATTGGAAGAGATTAGTCTAAAAGAAAGCAAATAAACAAAACTAAAACTTGATTGAATTCAGATAAATAAGGATTAAGACTCCAATATCCCAAATTATGAACTATAAATCAATTATCCAATTAACCCAATTATTATGCCTACTGAATTATTAACAGGAATTCTCATGTGCCAAAAGTTCTTTTCCAAGTGATCAATTGCCTTCTATTTAATCCAGATTAATCTTGCTATATTCCTATGCAAAACAATTGAATTAAACTCTTTTCAATCCCAATTCCTTATATGTTACATGCGGTGAACAGATATTTCCATTCAATTCACAAACATAATTATTCACTTTGCAAATAACTAAGTCACATGTCACCATGTCCAGTTCTAACCCTAGAATTCCTCTTTCAATTCCTTCTAGAGTAACAAGGTAATTATTGGCCAAATAATTAATCAATCAGTACAAGGCAAGATGAACAATTCACTTCAACATAAATAATTGGAATAAATTGAATAACTAATTTAAAGCCATAAAAGGTTCAATTAAAATCATAATTTAAGAAATTAGTTCATGACGAAAATTAAAACCAACAATCTTTGAAAAATAATCCTTAAAGAATTACACAAAATTGAAAGAATGAAGAAGAAGAAAAAACTCCAAGCAAAATTCTTCAAATTCTCCTCTTGATTCCTTGATCAGCCTCCAATTGTGTAGATTCGTCCCCTCTTTCCATTGCAGTAACCCTTATATACTTCTTATCTTACACCAAACTCCTTTTCCAAATCAACTAGTCAAATAACCTTCTTTAAAGCAAGTCAACCGTCCAGTCAATGCGCGTCCCTGGTCAACTGAAATCCCGGCCCAGCGCCCCAGCGCTGGGAAATGAACGTGTTAGAGTGCCCCGACACTAAGGTGCAGAAAGTTGCCATTATGCCCTTTTTCAACTCAAAATCTCCCAAGTGTTCCTACAGCTCCCAAATCTGCAATATAACAACTAAACATAGTAAAAATGAATCTAAATGCTTTGAGAATACAATAAATTAAGCCCAAATATATCCAATTCATGGGTATATTACCCAATCATCAAATACCCCAAAACTTAAATCATTGCTTCTCCTCAAGCAACACAACACAACACAACACAAAACAATACAAAAAACTAAACACCATGTAAATGCACACTATCTACACGTTCTTAATTCCAGCAATCTAATAGCACATATTCATAGGCCTCAGAAAAATCACAAAAATATGGTAATACATCATGTTAAGACTGGTCAATAATATCCCAACAATCAACGAATCTAAATCTGTTATTACTGATATCGTGAGTGTGTGTTCAACAACCATGCTAACCAATGAAAAGCAAAATATGAAAGATAATAAATTTCTTAATAGGCATCATACAGTGCAAAATCGAGAACTCATCAAATAAACTTGATTCGACTGAAATTAAACAATCACCAAGGTCCAGGGGTCAAAATGGAATACTTATGCTCTTTTTATACGGGGGCTTTTTGCACTTTTCCCGCTTTATTATATTTTTTTTTCCTTTTTTTTTCTTTCATGACTATGCATTGTCTTATTCCCTTAGGCTTTTCAATGTTACCTTAACGAGCTTTCGACCAACGACTCCCAAGCCATTAAGACCTTAGGCGCTTAGGTGTGATACAATCCCCTGAACTTACTTACTCAAATAACAAATGCCACAAAACTAGACAAGCATGCCACGGTGTTTATTATATATATATATATATATATATATATATATATATATATATATATATATATATATATTATTTTTTTTAGCTTATATACTCCAAATATTTTTTCCCCAAACTTGAGTTTATATCTAAATTCAGTCTTCACTAGCTATTCAAATTGTTCCTTCATTTCACTAGCATTCATCCTTTAGAACTCTATTATCTATCCATTTAACCTATCATAGCTAACATGGTCATTTTGCAAAAAATGTTGTGCTATCCTTATAATATCAGTGTCAAACAGATGAAGATTTAAATCATGTCAAGAAAATCATATCACTAGCTTAACAATCCTTACTAGACTTATTTATACAATTTTAATTTCATCATTGGCCCCAAACATATATACTATCAAAGGCTGGAATTAACATGCAATCCTAAATGCAATATTTAACCAACAATAATAATTCAAATTATCCATAAACTATTAACAATAACAATCTACTAAATGCAAAACATGCAAAACAAAATTAACTACCCCCAAACTTATCTAGAGCAATGTCCTCATGTGAAAAAATAAAACAAAATAAAATAGAGGACTTCCCTGATGAGCTTATTCCTCGGGTGGAGCATCATCATCCTCGCTCATCTCTAGATCGGAACGGGGAAACACAGGCAGAATAGGAGTAGTGGGGAACTAGCTGAGATTAACACCCGGGAACAGCTGGGCGTTCATGGCATTCTGGGCTGCAAACTGGTCGACCAAGTACTTATAAATGACATCCTGGCATTCCGACAGGCGGACATTCTGAGCTTCAAGATTGTAAAACCATCCATCTATTTCACGCTGGACTGCTTCTGGAACCACACCACGGTGAGCTGCGGAGGAAGGGCCATAAGTAGGTGGAGCTTGAGGTGATGGAGCTTGAGAAGCTTCAACTTGGGGAATTATGAAACCCAATCCCCTAGGGTGGTTTACCCCACCTGTCCACACTTTATACCTGCTTATTAACTTATGGTGCAAAACTGGCATAGGCATTTGAATCATCTCGTCTGACTTCCATTTCACTCCAAACTTGGCACATAAAACACAAATTAACGATGGATGGGGTAAACCTCCTGTGGTTCCTCCTCGTGATGCTCTGAGAATAGACTGCTAGATAAGGTGGCCAACATCAATTTTTTGGCCTTGAATAATTGAATATAGCAAAATAGCCCTCTCTTTGGTGACATAGCTCACATGTGTGCATGACATGAGTTTAGCGCAAATGAAGGCATACCACGCCTTTCCATATAGACTGAGGTTGGAGAGTGGAAAGGTCATGCTGCCACGTTCATGCAATGTCTATGTGGTGCTCGGTTGACAAAGCTCGCGAATTATCTTCTCATAGTCCGGCCCATCACTCACAAGACATGCATACTCGTCGTTCAGTCCTTCTAATGGTAGTTGATAGCACCCGTTTATGTCCTCATCGCCAATTTCAACAGTTTTTCCCCTCACAAACACCCCATAGTGGAAATGCTCGGGCACATTGGCGTAGAATTCTTTGACAACTGCGATCATGGCCGGATCAGGCTGTTCGGTGAGGTGGAACCAATTCCTCTCAACTATCATAACTACCAAGTCCCCATCCTTTGATTAATCAGGTCTGAAACCGCGTTCTGGGACTAGTGAGCGGGTAGCCATGCGGTTATAGCGTTCCTAAGCCACGACACTGACAAAACGTCGGCTATCGAATTTTGGAGGTGGAGTCGAAGTGGTCCCTGAACCTTCACCATGTTGACGCTTGGAAGCCATGTACAAAAAATTCTGTAAGTAAAAACATACACATGTATTAGAATTGGACATAACTCGAATATGTATACCTAGACCTCGAACACAACCCCCAAAATTCAAGTTATATGCACGTGGAGTACATGGTTGGGGGTGTGTCACAACACATTGAACTGATCGGATATAGTTACCATGCGAATGGTGCAATTTGCAAAGAGGCACACTATGTAGAAGCATATTATGACAAATAACTGCAACATTCGGTATATGTAACTATATAGGATAAACGTTTGAGGATTTTCAATCATGTATATGCAAGTCCGACAAAATAGTATTCCTATTCCCCATACTAATGATATTTCCATGGTCCGATGGTATTGGGATGGTTAGAATGCCAGTGTAGTCAATGTGTGTCTATGGTTATGAGTGTGAACATTGGGTCAGACAAAACATCAAACACTTTGTAGGAAGTTCACACTTTGCTTTGAACACTTCCAATTGTCTAGTAATTTACATCCCTACATTCAATCTCCTTATATGCATGCAATCCCAAACAAACGTTATGGACAGACATGCAATATGGGATAATCAAAATCATAGTAATGAGAATTGGCACTATAGATGTAGGAGAATGAAAATCCAGACAAATTGGGACTTACCATTCGCACAATTACAAAGTTTAATTCCATATTAATCTAACTGTAATTCAGTACATACCTTTGAAGAAGGATGTGATCGTTGAAAATTACTAAACACAGTGCTCGAAAATAAACAAGATTTAAAAGTGTGTACAAAATTATGTAGATGTCAACTATTCAAGTTCCAATTACTGGGTGCGAGTTTTAGAGACGTGTGAGAGAATGTTAGAAGACGTGAGGGTAATTGAAAGGAAGAGAGGTGTAACCGTTCAACATTTGAGGTTATGTAGGAGTCTGATTTTAAACCGCAGCGTTGGGGCGCTGGGTTTCATGCTGTTTAGAGTGCCGGGGCGTTGGGCATCAGTATCTGGTGACACGCCTCAGCGCCGGGGCGCTGGCTATAGTACTCTTCAGAGTGCCGAGGCGCTGGTATGCAGAGTTTGGGTCTAGCTTCAGCGTCGGGGCATTGGAAAATATGTGTGATGGAGCATCGGGGCGTTGTATCTGTATTATAACTACTGTGCTTCAGCGCCGGGGCGCTGTGATCCTTTATATGGGGAGCCCCAAGGCGCTGGTCATGCTCTGACTCTGACCAATTGTTGTGCATTTTTCCTGGAACAATGAATGTAAGAATGTTGTTAATAAAGCTTGTCTATCAAATTAAAATAACATTAGCTAAATTAAGATAGTAACTAATATAACAGAATTAAATTAAAATAAAGTAACATCCTGTGGGTTGCCTCCCTATGCACTTGGTTTAAAGTCGTCAGCCAGACTTTCCTTTGATCTTTAGAAGGTCACTGGGTCGAAGAGGTATATGACCGTAGATTGTCGATCGATGGGTCCACTCCAGTAGTGTTCAAGTCGTTGACCGTTCACCTTGAATGTGCATTTTGAATTCGGTTCATCGACTTCGATATTACCGTGTGGTGCAATAGATACAACTTTGAAAGGTCTTGACAAACGAGATTTCAGTTTTCTAGGGAATAAATGCAATCGAGAGTTGAAAAGAAAGACTTGTTGTCCTGGTTAAAATGTTCGATCAAGAATTTTCTTATCGTGCCAAGCTTTGACTTTCTCCTTGTAGAGTTTTGCGTTCTCAAAGGCATTGAACCAAAATTCATCCATCTCGTTTAATTGTAGTAACCTTTTCTCACCAGCTGCTTGTAGATCAAAATTAAGTTTTCGAATGGCCCAATGTGCACTGTGTTCTAGTTCAACCGGGAGATGACACGCCTTTTCGTAGACCATTCGATAAGGTGACATGCCGATCGGATTCTTATATGCTGTTCGATATGCCCATAGAGCATCGTCAAGACGCAATAACCAATCTTTTCGTGAAAGATTGACCACCTTTTCTAGAATTCGCTTGACCTCCCTATTTGAGACCTCCGTTTGACCATTGGTTTGGGGATGATACGCGAATGCAATTTTATGACAAACCCCATACTTTACAAGCAATTTCGTGAACTACTTATTATAGAAATGAGTTCCCTCATCACTTATTATTTCCCTCGGCGTCCCAAATCGTGTGAAGATGTTTTTCTTTAAGAATCAAAGAACAACGTTGGCATCATTTGTGGGTAACGATGCGGCTTCTACCCATTTTGAAACATAATCTATCGCTAACAAAATGTACTGATTATAAAAAGAAGATGGGAAAGGTCCCATAAAGTCGATTTCCCACACGTCGAACAGTTCAACCTCCAAAATTGTGTTGAGTGGCATTTCATTGCGCTTAGAGATATTACCTACGCGTTGGCACCGATCACACTTCAGTACATAGAGATACGCATCCTTGAATAGAGAAGGCCAGAAAAATCTTGATTGTAACACCTTGGCCGCTGTTCGATCACCGGAATAATGGCCTCCGTAATCTGATGAGTGATAATGGCCTAGTATGCTGTCCATCTCTTCATGTGGCACACAATGTCTAATCATTTGATCCGCGCATTCCTTAAACAGAAATGGTTCATCTCAATAGTATTTCTTCACGTCATGGAGGAACTTCTTACGTTGTTGTGAGTTCAAATCCGGGGGTAACACTTTAGCAACCATGTAATTCACATAATCAGCATACCAAGGAAATATTGTGGTTACTCGGAGAAGTTGTTCATCCAGATATATCTCATTAATCATTACGTTGTCTTTCTTCAGTACCTACACATTTTCCAACCGAGAAAGAAGATCCGCCACCTGATTTTCGGTGCCTTTTCTATCCCGGATCTCCAAATCAAACTCTTGCAGCAACAATACCCACCATATTAACCTCGGTTTAGCGTCCTTCTTCTCAATCAGATACTTAATGGCAGAATGATCAGTATAAACAATTACCTTGGTCCCAATGAAATATGCTCTAAATTTGTCGAAGGCAAACACAACTGCAAGTAATTCTTTTTTGGTGGTTGTGTAGTTCAACTGGGCATCCGTCAACGTTTTGCTAGAATAGTAGATTGTGTGAAAAATCTTGTCGTGACGTTGTCCCAATACTGCTCATACTGCGTTGTCACTGGCGTCACACATCAATTCGAACGGTAAAGACCAATCAGGCGCCACAATAATTGGAGCTGAGACTAATCCTCTTTAATACTTTAAAAGCCTTGATACATGACTGATCCATCTTGAAAGGCACGTCTTTCTCCAACAGGGAACATAAGGATTTTGAAATTTTGGAGAAATCTTTAATGAAGCATCTATAGAAACCCGCATGTCCCAAGAAGCTTCGGATTCCCTTCACAGATGATGGAGGAGGTAATTTCTCAATTGTCTCAATCTTCGCTTTATCCACCTCTAGCCCTGCTGCAAAAACCTTATGCCCCAAAATAATCCCTTCTTTCACCAAAAGTGACATTTTTCCCAGTTAAGAACCAGATTAGTCTCCACACATCGCTTCAACACTAAAATCAAAATTTTCAAACATAAATCAAAGCTATCACCGAACACAGAAAAGTCATCCATAAATACCTCCAAATTCTATTCGACCATATCGGATAAGATCGCCATCATGAACCGTTGAAAGGTTGTCGGTGCATTACATAACCCAAAAGACATGCGCCAGAATGCAAACGTACCGTAGGGGCATGTAAATGTAGTTTTCTCTTGATCCTCTGGTGCTATGGCAATTTTATTATACCTAAAATATCCATCCAAAAGACAGTAGAACTGATGTCCCGCTAGCCTATCCAACATCTGATCAATGAATGGCAAATGGAAGTGATCCTTACATGTGGCTTTATTCAGCTTGCGGTAGTCCATACATACTCTCCATCCTATAACTGTTCTAGTAGGGATGAGATCATTAGCTTCATTCTTCACCACTGTCATACCTCCTTTCTTTGGTAGGCATTGTACAGGGCTCACCCATGAACTGTCCGAGATTGGGTAAATAATGTCGGCATCCAACCATTTTATGATCTCCTTTTTCACTACATCCTTCATAATGGGGTTTAGCCTTCTTTGCATCTCAATGGTTGTTTTTCCCCTCTTACATTAAAATCTTATGCATACAATATGATGGACTAATTCCACTAATATCCGCTATAGTCCACCCAATTGCTATTTTGAACTCCTGCAGGACCCTTAGCAGTTTCTCCTTTTGCGTGTCAGTTAACTCTGTCAAAACAATAACGGGTAAGGTAGCATCTTTTCCTAAGTAGGCATACTGCAGATGGGATGGTAGCGGTTTTAGTTCCAACATCGGTGGCTCTTCTATCTAGGGTTTGAACTTTTTACCTTCTGTTTTAGGCCTATCAAGGGTGTCGAATGCTTGATTTCTTTTCTGGAAGACAGATGATGTATCTAACCATTTGGCATACTCAATGTCCTCTTCAATGCCGCAGTCATCTGTCCCGAGCAAAATGGATTCAAGTGGGTCCTCCGAATAATTTCCACTGAGCTTGTGATTAACCAATTCCTCCATGATATCCAACTGCATACACTTACCTTTTTCTTTCGGATAAGACATTGACTTGAATACATTAAAGGTGTCTTGTTGATCTTCAACTCGCATTGTCAATTCGCCTTTTTCACATCAATCAAAGTTCTTCCCGTTGCTAAGAATGGTCCCCCAAGAATAATTGGGATTTCGCTATCTACTTCACAGTCCAAGATAAAGAAATTCACGGGGAAGATGAATTTATCCACTTTAACTAAAACATCCTCAACAATACCTCGTTGATATGTAACCGATCGATCCGCCAACTGTAAACTGATATTTGTCGGTGGTCGTGGAGCTCTCAAGTCAAATCGGGCGTAGATTTTATTAATGGCATCAAATTTATACTGGCCCCCAAATCACACAATGGTCGTCCCGAAAACTAATTTCCAATTTCACATGGTATATTAAAGCTACCTGGATCCTTAAGCTTCGGTGGGAACTTATTCTGAATGATCGCGCTGCATTCTTCAGTCAATGCTACTGTCTCGAACTCACCCAATTTCCAATTTCTTGATAAAACCTCCTTCATAAACTTAGCGTAACTCGGCATTTGTTCCAAGGCTTCGGCAAAGGGGATGTTGATATGCAGTTTTTTGAAAATATCTAAGAATCGTGAAAACTGCTTATCCAACTTGGATTTCTGAAACCTCTGCGGATACGGTATGGGAGGCATTGTGATGGTTGTTTCTGGTTCTTTCTGCTCTAAGGTCTCCTCTTGATGTTTTCTGGTGTCCACAACTTCCTCTATTTCACTTGTTGCGTTGTCCCTCTTTTTCCTATCCTTGACTGTCTCTTGCAAATCCTTTCCACTTCGTAGAGTTACAGCCTTACAATGCTCATCTTTGCCCAGATTTTTCTCCGTGTCACTAGGAAGTGTTCCAAGTAGTCGGTTATTCAGTGCATGTGCTATCTGTCCCACTTAATTTTCCAGATTCTTTATCGACACACCTTGGCTTTTCATATTCAGCTCTAGTTAATTCAATACTTTGTCTTGTTCCTCGTTCTTTTTCTCAGAAGCTCTAATAAATTTATCCAAGGCTTCTTCCCAACTTTCTTTCCTCTCTTGTTGTTGTTGAGTCTGATTTTAAAATTCGAATGTGTTTTGCTGTCTAGGCGCTAGAGCTTGAGCTTGATTGTTACTCCATGAAAATCCCGGATGATTTCTCCAACCCGGATTATATGCGTTTTGATTCGCATAAGGTTGAGTAGATCGATTATAACTCCCTACGGACTATGTTGATTCAGAATTTATGGCACATTGATCCGTAGCATGACCCCCAGCACATAATTCACAAACCATTGCTACATGTTGTGTGGATGGTGGACGCCATGTTTCCATTTGTTTAGCTATGGCGGCCACTTGTGCTGCTAATGCTATCATTGCATCTATGTCAAACTTTCTCGGTGTTTTCAGAGGGTTAGACCTAGTCATGGGCCACTGATAGTTGTTGGTGGCCATTATCTCTAACAGCTGATAAGCCTCATCAAAACTCTTAGACATGATCGCTCCCCCTGCTGCTGTATCAATACTGGCCCTCGTGGTCGCGTGCAAACCATCACCAAATATCCCCAACTGCATCCACTGTGATGTGGGCACTTACGGAGCATATCCCTAAATCTTTCCCATGCCTCATATAACGATTCTGAATCAAACTGTGCGAAGGTGTGAATATCATTCCGTAATTTTGCCGACTTCGCGGGTGGGAAAAACTTAGCTAGAAATTTTTGAGCTAAGTCTTCCCACGTGGTGATTGAACCAGGAGGCAAAGAAAGTAGCCAACTTCGCGCTTTATCCTAATGTATCGAATGTAGCATCTTTCGATACATTGTTGAATTTGAAGGTGTCGCAAACTTCCAAGAAACTTAAGATACACTCATTAGGATCATCTATCGAACTACCCCTAAACTGACATGTATGTTGTAGCATCTGAATTGTTCCCGGTTTGATCTCGAAACTGTTTGCATTGACATAGTCCCTAAGCGATTTCTGGTTGTTCCCTGCCATGTTCACTGGAATTTCTTGTTCGCGCGCTTCTTCTTCCACGGTGACATTTGCACTAGTCGATTCGCAATTTCCGGAACTTCCTTTCAATATCGTCCGTATAAGGAAAAAGTTCCTTTTTTGCCCTTGATCTAGTGTGCATACACTCGCAAAGAATTCCTGCAAATACAAGAAGAAAAATAAGTAACGTTTAAATTAAGACCGAATTGATTATAACTAATGTGGAATTAATACTAATAATGAATTCCCCGGCAATGGCGCCAAAATCTTGTTGGTTGATTTCACAATCAAAGCAAACGTGCAAGTATACACGGTCAACAAGTAATAGAATGATAAGATAGAGTGTCGATCCCACAGAGAATTCTAATTAATAAATTCCAACTACTAGGACTATATCAATTCAATTTTATTTAAACAACCATAAATTGTGATTTTTCGAATGAAGAAAACTAAATTAACAACTGGAAGAGATTAGTCTAAAAGAAAGCAAATAAATAAAATTAAAACTTGACTGAATTCAGATAAATAAGGATTAACACTCCAATATCCCAAATTATGAACTATAAATCAATTATCCAATTATCCCAATTATTATGCCTACTAAATTGTTAACAGGAATTCTCATGTGCCAAAATTCCTTTTTCAAGTGATCAATTGCCTTCTATTTAATCCAGATTAATCTTGCTATATTCCTATGCAAAACAATTGAATTAAACTCTTTTCAATCCCAATTCCTTATATGTTAAATATGGTGAACATATATTTCCATTCAATTCACAAACCTAATTATTCACTTTGCAAATAACTAAGTCACATGTCACCATGCCCAGTTCTAACCCTAGAATTCCTCTTTCAATTCCTTCTAGAGTAACAAGGTAATTATTGGCCAGATAATTAATCAATCAGCACAAGGCAAGATGAACAATTCACTTCAACATAAATAATTGGAATAAATTGAATAACTAATTTAAAGCCATAAAAGGTTCAATTGAAATCTTAATTTAAGAAATTAGTTCATGACGGAAATTAAAACCAACAATCTTTGAAAAATCATCCTTAAAGAATTACACAAAATTGAAAGAATGAAGAAGAAGAAAAAACTCCAAGCAAAATTCTTCAAATTCTCCTCCTGACTCCTTGATCAGCCTCCAATTGTGTAGATTCGTCCACTCTTTCCATTGCAGTAACACTTATATACTTCTCATCTTATACCAAACTCCTTTTCCAAATCAACTAGTCAATTAACCGTCCCAAATCCGCGCCGTCCGTCCACAGTCAATCAAATCCTAATCAATCGGCGTCCGGCGTTGGGAAATGAACGTGTTAGAGCGCCCCGACACTAAGGTGCAGAAAGTTTCCATTATGCCCTTTTTCAACTCAAAATCTCCCAAGTGTTCCTACAGCTCCCAAATCTTCAATATAACAACTAAACATAGTAAAAATGAATCTAAATGCTTTGAGAATATAATAAATTAAGCCCAAATATATCCAATTCATTGGTATATTACCCAATCATCAATACTTTCCTTTGATGTGATTTTAGGAATCTACTGGTTAACTATTAGGCATACTAAAATTGATTGTTTTCGTAAGGTTGTTATTTTTCATATTCCTAACCAACCTATTATGAGAATTCAAGCAACCAAACCACTAATGTCAATCACTGTCATATCAAACCATAAAGCCATTCGTTTATTGAAAAACGGATGTCAAGCTTCCTTAGTCCATGTCATGGACTTGAACAAAAATACGTCAGGTTTGAATAATATTTCTGTTGTTAATGAATTTCCTGACGTATTTCCTAAAGAACTTCCTGGCCTACCCCAAGAGCGTGAAGTCGAATTTTTTATTAACCTTGAACCCGGTACAAAACCCATTTCCAAAACCCCATATCGAATGGCTCCTATTGAACTTCAGGAGTTGGTACCCGAGCCTTTATTTGGTGACTTCCTTTGTGGAATACACCGAAGCCAGACTCTCTACAGGGGATGCCATATTCGTGCGATGGTAAACTAATAGGTGCCATTGTGTCGTGTTACCCAAGATTGGGATATAAGTCACAATTGAGAGCAACCTAAGACAGTATTAAAAATACATAGCTTTCTAGGCTTAGTTGGTTATTATCGAAGATTCGTTGAAGGATTTTCTCGAATCGTTACTCCATTAACTCAGCAGACTCGAAAAGATACAAAATTCGAATGGAGTGAGGAATGTGAGAAGAGCTTCCAAGAACTCATGAGGAGACTCATTTTGTAACATTCCAAAATTTTAATTGTTATATTAAATATTTATTGAATTATTTATGTATTTAATGGATGTGTTTATTGTTGAATAAATAATTGTTCAAATTTGATTTGATGCAGTTAATTATTTGTTAAGTAAATAATTAAGGAAATTAATTATTATTTGCTAATTTAATTTAATTATTAAGTTAGAGAGTTTTGATTAATTGAATTACTATTCTTTTTATTTGAATTGTAATTAAAAAGGATGTGTTAGTTGATTAAATAAAGTTATAATTATATAGAAAATTATAATTTTGTGATATTGATTTATGTGTTAAAGTGATTTGATAAATTGTTTTTAGAATTAATTTAATTAAGTTAATGTGTGACAAATAACCTTTTATAAAGGAGTTATTAAAATAACTTAAAGGAGTTGTAATTTTTACTTTGATTAAGATGTTAGACTTTTATTATGATGATCTTAGACTTGGTTTAATGAAGTTTATTTAATTTCTGCATTTGAATGATTGTATTAAAGGTTAGATAACCTGGGAGATTTTATTATGTAACCCTTTAATGGGAAAGGTTTTATTATCCAGTTTTATTGTGATTGGGTACTTAGATATGAATGTTTGTTTAAGTGAACACCAGATCTTGTTGGAATGAAGTACTTGGATTTGGGGGTGTCACAGGTTGGTATCAAACCTTTAGGTTATGAACCTTAAGTGGGGAAAAAGCCTTAGGAAGTAACCTTCGAGAAGATAGTGATGATAAACTCTTACCAAGTTTTAAGGAAGAAGTAATAAAACACTTATGTGCTTATGTGTTTACAACTAATGTGCTTGTGAGAGTCGAGTAGTAATGATTAGTAACTAAAACTTAAAAATCTTGTTGTCAGGATGACTAATGTTGGAGAACCCAGTCAGGCTAGGGAGGGAGGACCTCAGATGACTAGAGAGGAGGAATCTCGTGACATTCAAGTGGTTTGGGAACAACTGCTTCCACGAGAGTCAGCTCCATCGCTCACAGTGATCGAAGATGAGGTTGATGAGATAGAGACAGACAATGAGGAAGATCCTGTGGAGCTGCCACAGACTGATGAAGAGGACGAGGAGGAAAGGATTCCACTTAACTCGATAGCTGGCCGTATATACGATGAAGTGCATGACCGCAATGTGGAACTTCAAGATACTGTCGAGGAATTACAAGAGATAGTAGCTGAGCAACAGGCCACGTTGGCACAGAAGGATGACGAGATCCAGGATCGAGAAGAACGACTGAACAATGTTGAAGAAAAGCTGGTTCACACTGAAGAAGAGAACGATCAAATGAGAGCAGAGGTTGCAGAGTTGAAAAGCAAGTTGAGAGAGGAATCTGCAAAAAGGGCAAGAGCCGAAGACTCGTACCGTGAAGCTTACCAACAAGCCGAAATAGCAGAGGGAGACGCACAAGCAAAGAGAAGGAAGATGGAAGAGATGGATAACGTGTTCAACACCGCGATCAATCGAGCTCAAGACCGGGTCATGGGTTATTCAATTCAGTTCGAGACGCTACCCTCGTTCATACTAGATCATCGAACCATGTTCCGAGTTATGGAACAAGAGCGTCGTAAGGCTTTGCAGTATCTTAATAGGACATCATAGGGAGTGTACTTGCATTATGTTATGATAAATAATTTGTAAATCTCAAGTGTTATGCAACCTATGGGATATGATGATGATGTCCTGAAACTTTAGTAGTTCAGGAAAATAATGTAAATAGCAGTAATGCTATGAATATGATGTTTTTCAAAGAATTAAGTATGAATAAAAGTTATTATCTTCTTTTATCCAAAGTGTTATGTGTTATGTGGTGAATACTTTTTTTAGGGACAAGTTAATTAGAAATTACTTGAAAGAGTTGAGTAATAATCTAATGAGTGTAATTTTAACAGAAAATGCCTCCAAGATGTCAACCACCCCGTCAGAGAACCGCTGAAGGAACCAACAACAATAATGTTGAGCTAACTAACTGTCAGATTCGGTAATGGGTGACATTCTTGACAGTGCACCGCAAAAATCAACCACGGAATCAACCGTAGAACCAAGGTGCTACATTTAAGGACTTTAAGGCGGTTGGACCACCAGAATTTCGTGGATCCATGAATCCAGTTGAAGCACGGACTTGGATTATGGAAATCGAGAAAGTTTTTGATATGGCTAGGGTAGAGGAGAATCAGAAGACTGCTTTTGCAACGTTTATGTTGAAAGAGGAGGCTAGTTATTGATGGCAAACCAATAAAACTCGGGAAGGACCAGGAGTAAGGACCTGGGATAGGTTTAAGGAGCTATTCTTTGAGACTTATTTCCCAAAGAGTTCGAAGAGTCAGCTAGAGGTCCAGTTTTTGGAGTTGAAGCACGGAACAATGTCGATGTCAGAGTATGCCACAAATTTCAATGAGTTGGCGAGGTTTGCGCCATATCAGGTCAGCACAGACGAGTGCAAGGCGAAGAGGTTTGAGTTGGGACTGAAACCCTGGTTGTACAGTAGGGTCTCCCTGTTCCAATTGAAGAAATTTGCAGCAGTGATGGAGAAGGCGATTCTCACTGAAAGTGGAGGTGAGGTGGTAACAAACCATAATCAAGAGCAGAGGAAGAGGAAAAGTGAAGGTGAAGCTAAGAGTGGTGGTAACAGTAGTAATGGCAATAACCTGAAGAGGAAGTGGAATGGAAATGTGGGAGCTGGAAGTCAGCAAAGAAACCATCAAAATAAGAAGTTCAAAGCATGTGCTACGTGCGGAAAGTTTCATAAGGGAGTGTGTTTGCTGGGGAAATGAGTATGCTTCAATTGTGGCCAGGAGGGTCACATCGCCCCAAATTGCACTCAAGCTAAGAAGAATTTGTGCTTCACGTGCGAATCCAAGGATCACTTTGCTCGTGAATGCCCTAAGAAGAGATCTGGTGAGACAAATGGGAACAAGGGAAATGCTAGTGGAGGTGCGTTTTGGCTATTGCGGGACCAACAACAACAAATAAGCCCACAGCCAGAACCTTCAAAATGACTGTGTAAGATGTTGTTCAATCAAAGGATGTTGTGTCAGGTATTATCCCAATCAATGATATTGATGCTTATGTATTATTTGATTCGGGTGCTACTTGCTCATTTATATCTGATGAATTTGCTATGAGATTAGGATTGCCTAGTGAAGAATTGAATTTCCCTCTGAACATAGAAATCGCGAATAAAGAAGTAATTCCTGTTAAGTTCATATACAAGAACTGTAGGGTGAACATTAAGGGAAATATTTTTATGGTAGATTTAATTTCGATTAGGCTTGGAGAGTTTGATGTTATTTTGGGAAAGGACTGGTTGTTTAATTGTGGAACAATAATTGACTGCCAAAAGAAATGTGTAAACTTTATGACTCCATCAAAGGTAGTATTCAATGGTAGCAAATCGCCTAGACAAATGAGATTGTCTGACGATTATGCAGGCCAAAAAGTTGTTGAGTCAAGGCTGTGTGGGTTATTTAGCTTACATAGTCGATACTCAGAAGAAGGGTGCGAAATTGGAAGAAATACCAGTGGTTAGGGAATTTGTGGACGTGTTTCTAGAGGATTTGTCAAGACTTCCGCCTGACAGAGAAATCGAGTTCGTGATCGACTTAGCACCAGGAACCGCTCCGATATCGAAAGCCCCGTACAGAATGGCTCCGATGGAGATGAAAGAACTGATGGTACAACTACAGGAGCTGTTGGACAAGAAATACATTCAGCCGAGTGTGTCACCGTGGGGAGAACCGGTGTTATTCGTAAAGAAGAAGGATGGGTCAATGCGTCTTTGAATTGATTATAGAGAGTTAAACAAAGTCACTATTAAGAACAAATATCCTTTGCCGAGAATAGATGACTTGTTTGATCAATTGAAGAGTGTTAGATATTTCTTGAAAATAGATTTGAGAAGTGGGTATCATCAACTGAAGGTAAGAAAGGAGGATGTACCGAAGATGGCATTCCGAACTCGGTATGGACATTACAAATTTTTGGTGATGTCTTTTGGTTTGACAAACGCCCCTGCAGCGTTCATGGATTTGATGAACAAGGTGTTTAAACCATTTTTGGACAAGTTTGTGGTGGTGTTTATCGACGATATTTTGGTGTACTCTAAAACTCAAGAGGAATATGTGGAACATTTACATCTAACACTGGAGACGCTAAGAAAAGAAAAGTTGTATGCGAAATTCTCTAAATGTGAATTTTGGCTGGAACGTGTATAATTTCTTAGGCACGTAATTGACAAGGATGGAATTTTAATGGATCCATCAAAGGTTGAAGATGTGATAAATTGGGAACAACCGAGTTTCTTGGGATTAGCAGGGTATTACAGAAGATTTATCCAAGACTTCTCCAAGATTGCCACTCCGTTGACAAATTTGACAAGAAAAACTATAAAATTTGTTTGGACGGAGAAATGTGAGGAGAGTTTTCAAGAATTGAAGAAGAAGCTCAGTGTGGCACCTGTGTTGTCATTACCAGATAATACAGGAAATTTTGTGGTGTACACTATGCCTCACACAAAGGGTTAGGATGTGTCCTTATGCAGAACGGGAAAGTCATCGCGTATGCATCAAGACAATTGAAAGACTACGAAAGAGGGTATCTGACTCATGATTCAGAGTTGGCAGCTGTTGTGTTTGCTTTAAAAATATGGAGACACTATCTCTACGAAGAAAAATGTGAGATCTACACGGACCATAAGAGTTTGAAGTACATTTTCACTCAGAAGGACCTGAACATGCGTCAAAGGAGATGGATGGAATTGATAAAGGATTACGATTGTGAGATCTTTTATCATCCAAGCAAAGCAAATGTGGTTGTAGATGCCTTGAGTAGGAAAGGTAGAGAAAAGTTGATGTTGTTAACTGATAAGGAGGAGCTTATTACAACAATGTCAAGGTTAGAGTTGAAAATCAAATTTCCAAAAGAATCCGATGTGAAATTGTACCAAATAGAAGCCAGTCCAACTTTGGTGGACAAAGTGAAGAACGCTCAACTACAGAATGAGGAATGCAGAAAAATTAGGGAAAGTGTGGTTGAGGGAAAAGAGGTGAAATACCAGATTGATACAGATGGGATGCTAGATTTGAAGGACGAATATGGGTTCCAGCAGTACTAGAGATTAAAGAAGAAATCTTAAAAATGATAGAGATAGAGTTAAAGACTCTAGGTACCCATGTGATGATGTCAAATATACGCGTAGAACCAACTTTAATCGATAAAGTTAAGGTTGCCCAAGCCACATACCTGGAGCTGATGAATATGAAGAAGAAAGTACAAGAATGTGTTATTCTAGAAGTAAGAGTCGATCTCAATTTATTGGTCCATTTGAAATCCTCGATTGATTAGGAACTACGACATAAAGACTCGCTTTACCACTAAGTATGTGTCATGTTCATAATGTTTTCCTTATATCCATGCTACGTAGATATCTGAAAGACCCGAACCACATTATTGAATTAGAACCAGATGAGATAGCCGAAGATTTAATGTACGAGGAGGTACCAGTCAAGATCTTGGATAGGAAGGAGCATGTCCTATGCATAAAAGTTATACCACAAGTCAAAGTTTTGTGGAGGAACCATGCTATTAAGGAAATTACCTCAGAGTTGGAATTAAAAATGAAAGAGAGGTATCCTCACCTTTTTGAAACACCAGATACGCACGTCAATTTTGAGGACGAAATTTCATAAGGAGGGGAGGTTGTAAGACCCCAATTTTTTTTTAATAAAATGGAATTTCCTCTATTTATTATTTTGAAATAGTAAGTGGTTGATTCGATTAATGTGGTTAGTTATGGGTAAAATGTGACGCCCCCAAAATAGGTATAAAACATCCATTCTGAGTCGCCAAATACATGGTACAAAAACAACTACAACTTTATTAATACATGTCGTGCAAAATACGACAACACATAAGTTGTTAGTTTAAAAAAAAATATTGTCTTCTAGACAATATCAACACTCAAATAAGTGCTCATTACAATTATTGATACACTATTTTACAATATAGTGAGGACTACTAAAATGATTTTCTAAAACCTTCATTCCATACCCCAACTAGTACTCGCTACATTCTCGCCTCCTGAGAAGAAAAATGGAACAAAAAGGAAAAGGGTGAGCTCAACTAGCCCAGTAAAGAATATTTTGACTAAGATAACAAAGAAAAAATTATCGTTAGTCCTCAACAGGGAAAAATCTGATAGAATACAATAGACAACAAGTTTCAAATCAATATTCGCAGCGGAAATAACAATTCATTAGAAGAGTTACGTAGAGAATGAAATCTACTTTCTTCTATGAATTTAAAAGTTTGTCATCAATATTTTATCCCTGTAGCATCAATCAATATATATCTTGAATCAAATATTTATCTTTCCACTACAGGCCAAAGATATTCATTAGTTGGTCATGTTCATCTCAACATATATTCATATTTGCACTACAGGCCAAAGATATTCATCATAAGATCATTAATCTTTGCACTACAAGCCAAAGATATTCAGTTATATCATCATTTAGGATTGAGGATGATGAAAAATATTTTAAAGAAAACGAATCCAGTGAAACAAAAGAATAAATATTAAGGATTTGTATTTTGGTTTATCCATGTCCAAAAATACCTCATAAACAACTATAGTGGAGTAAAATTCAAGAATGATCAAAACATTGATACAATCAAAGCTAATATCTATAATAGATATTTTGGACAAAAAACGAAAATTTAATTTTTCTGTGAATAGTGTCGTATTCGTGAATTGTGTCGTATACCTGAATAGTGCCGTATACGTGAATAGTAACCCCGACACTAAAAGGCAAGAATTTCACAAGAAAAATCTTACCAATATTTTGGCATAATGATATTGAAAGAAATAATATTATTTATAAAAAAAATAACATCCCTTAACTCGAAAGAATAGTACTTCTAAAATTTGGAATAAGCGAGATATATAATTTGAAAAGAACTTGCATTGTATAGCAACACTCAAAGTATCAAAATACTCACAAGAATACGCTCGATAATATAGAGACAGAAAGAGAGAGAAAACTTTGTTTCTGGTGTGATTTTCAATTCTAACCTAAGCACCCTATTTATAGAAAAATGCTTAGAACACCAAAGCAGAAAATTTAATAAAATATTAATATTTTCAAATTATATTCCTACGCACACCACACCAGACCAAAATTATCAGCCATCCACCCCACAAAAATAACAAAAATGTTTTTCTTAATTAAAATATTTTAAACTTCAAAAATTAATTATTCCGGAACTTCGGAACTTCAATAATTCATATTAAATAGCCCTTTTATCAGAAAAATTCAAATCTTATGTCCAAACCATAGGAAATTTAAATCTCTACAACTTTACAGAAGAAAGTTTTTCCAAATTCCAAGCAGAAGTTGACCGAAATCCACATACGGACGATTTTACAAGCTATAATCAAATTTTAGTCAAGAAATGGGGTCCACCAACACACAAAACATGTTTTAAATATTTTAAGTAATAAAAATACTCTTCCTCCTTATTTATTCATATATCCCACATTCATTGTAAAAATATCACCATTATTATATTATTAAAATATAATAATATATTTAAATGAATTATTTTATCATAAAAGATAAAATATCAATTTTTCAACAATTGTCACTTTAAAATTTTCTCCATCTATATCCACATAAAATGAATATTTTCCTCATCATATAAATCAATAATTAATTATTCACAAATAATATTACGTAATCACAATATCGACAACCAGTGCGGTTCGAGAAAGAGGGGGCTTTCCAATAAGAATTTCTCCTTACTGGCGCGCAATTAGGTGACCAAACCTCTCCTTAGACAAAACTTTCTAGACATTACCAATAATGTTATCTAATAATATTATTCAAATAATATGAATTATTGCTCTAATAATGGAAAATATTGTGTAGTGACAATTATTGAACAACAATAATATAAAATATCAACGTAGCAATTATTGAATCAATAAAATAAAATATTGAACAGTAATTACTATAACAATTATTGAGTAATGCCTTCTTACGTAAGAATCAATAATTGGTGCAATACCGTGTGCTACTGTGTTTTAACCACCGAACATTTCAACAGTATTAACAGTAACAACTACGCCGTTATTTATAAACAACTTATACTTGTCGTTTTCTTCATCCAATTGCTTTCTATTTTGGGGCCCACACAAGATCAAGGCTGCAATGCATTTAATATTCCCCGATAGTAAGAATATTCCACGACCAAACGAATATTCCCCGACAACAATGAATATTTTATAACCACTTGCTTATTTGAAATATTTGCGCATTTTACTCATAACTAACCACATTAATCAAATCAACCCTTACTATTTCAAAATAATAAATAGAGAAAATTTTATTTCATTTATAATAAGTTGGGGTCTTACAACCTCCCCTCCTTATGAAATTTCGTCCTCGAAATTGACATACGTACCCGGTGTTTCGAAAAGGTGAGGATACCTTGATTTCATTTCTGTTTCCAACTCCCAGGTTATTTCCTCAATAGCATGGTTCCTCCACAAAACTTTGACTTGTGGTATGACTTTTGTGCGTAGGATATGCTTCGTCCTATCCAAGATCATGATAGGTACCTCTTCATATGTTAAGTCTTCGGCTATCTTGTCCGGTTCTAACTCAATAACGTGGTTCGGGTCTTTCACATATTTACGAAGCACAGACGAGACATACTTGGAGGTAACGCGAGTCTATAGGCCACATTTCCTACTCGGTCAAGAATTTGAAATGGACCAATAAATCGTGGATTGAGCTTTCCTCTTTTCCCAAATTTTGTAACTCTCTTCCATGGAGCAACACGCAACAATACATAATCCCCAATACTAAATTCCACGTCCTTTCGATGAAGTTCCACATAACTCTTTTGTCAATCTTGTGTCGTTTGTATACGTTATCGAATCATTTGGATCTTTTCTGTAGTCATACGTACCAACTCTAGTCCCAACAATGTTGCTTCACCTACCTCATCCCAACATACTGGAGAGCGACACTTTCGTCCATATAATGCTTCAAATGGAGCCATACCTATACTTGTCTGATAACTGTTGTTGTAAGAGAATTCCACCAATGGTAAATACTTATCCCAACTCCCTTTGAAGTCTAGGACACAGAGTCTTAATAGATCTTCAAGAGTTTGAATAGTCCTCTCTGATTGTCCGTCCATTTGAGGATGGTATGCCGAACTGAATCATAAATCCGTGCCCATAGCTTTTTGCAAGCTAACCCAAAATCTTGAAGTGAATCTTGGGTCACGATCCGAAACTATGGATACTGGCATGCCATGCAATCTCACAATCTCATTTACGTACATACGAGCAAAGCGTTTAAGGGAATAAGTCTCCCGTATTGGCAAGAAAACAACAGACTTGGTTAATCTATCAACAATAACCCAAATAACATTTATGCCTTGAGAAACCGTGGGAAGACCCGTAACAAAATCATGGTAATGTGTTCCCACTTCCATTTCAGAATCTCAAGTGGTTGCAATGGACCCTTTGGCACTTGATGCTCTGCCTTTACACGTTGACAAGTTAAACACCTCGAGATAAACTTCGCGATCTCTCTCTTCATATTGTGCCACCAAAATGTATGTTGAAGATCACGATACATTTTGGTACTTCCAGGATGGATTGCAAACGGTGTATTGTGTGCCTCCATCATGATCTTGTACTTCAAATCAGAGTCGTTAGGAACACAAATTCTGGAGTGGACTCGAAGTATTCCTTCTTCATCTATTATTGCTTCTAGAATAGCACCTTCTTGTACTTTCTTCATCATATGCATCAGCTCCGGGTCTGTGGCTTGAGCAACTTTAACTTTTTTGATTAAAGTTGGCTCTATGCGTATACTTGACATCATCGCATGGGTCCTCAGAGTCTTGAATTCTATCTTCAACTTTGGTAAATCACACAAAATGGGCCTTTGTATTGACAACATCGCACTCATTCCTGCATATGATCTTCTACTCAACGCGTCAGCTACCACGTTCACTTTTTTAGGATGGTATTGAATGGTGTGGTCATAATCTTTCAACAGCTCGAGCCAACTTCGTTGCTGCATGTTGAGTTCCTTTTGGGCGAAAAAATATTTGAGGCTTTTATGGTCTGAATATATCTCCACTTTCTCCCCATATAGATAGTGCGTCTAGATCTTTAGCGCAAAAACAACTGCTACCAACTCTAGATCATGAGTAGGATAATTCCTCTCATATTCTTTAAGTTGTCGTGAGGTATAGGCTATGACTTTCCCATGTTGCATGAGAACACATCCTAACCCTTTGCCCGAAGCATCATTGTAGATAACAAATCCATCCGAACTAGACGGTATTGTCAGAATAGGTGCCGAAATGAGTCTCCTTTTAAGCTCTTGGAAACTCTTTTCGCATTCCTCACTCCATACGAATTTTATATCTTTCCGAGTCAGCTGAGTTAATGGAGTAGCGATTCAAGAAAATCCTTCCACGAATCTCCGATAATAACTAACTAAGCCCAGAAAGCTACGAACTTCGGTCACCGTCTTCGGTTGCTCCCAACTTTGTATTGCTTCAATCTTCACCGAGTCGACAGATACTCCATGTTTTGACACTACGTGCCCAAGGAATGCTAATTCCTCAAGCCAGAACTCGCATTTCTTCAACTTAGCATATAGCTTGTTTTCACGAAGCCTTTGGAGTACCAGCTTCAAATGGTGCTCATGATCTTCACGGCTTTTGGAATATATGAGGATGTCATAAATAAAGACAACAACGAACCGATCCAAATATTCCTTGAATACTCGGTTCATCATATCCATGAAAGCCACAGGAGCATTAGTCAATCCAAAAGATATGACTAAGAATTCATAATGCCTGTACCGAGTTTTGGAGGCAGTCTTTGGAATATCCTCAGTTCTAATCTTTAGCTGATGATATCCAGAATGACGATCGATCTTTGAAAAGAATTGTGCTCCTTGCAACTAGTCAAACAGGTCATTAATGCGAGGTAGCGGATACCTATTTTTGATTGTGACATGGTTCAATTCCCGGTAGTCAATACAAAGTCGTATACTCCCGTCTTTCTTCTTTACGAATAAAACAGGAGCACCCCAAGGAGACGTCTTAGGGGCCAGAATGAAACCGATGTCTAACAACTCCCGTAATTGGACCTTTAACTCCACGAAGTTCAATAGGAGCCATTCGATATAGGGTTTTAGAAATGGGCTTTTACCGTGTTCAAGATCAATAAAGAATTCACTTTCACGTTACGGGGTAGACCAGGAAGTTCTTCAGGAAATACGTCAGGAAATTTACGAACAACAGGAATATTATTCAAATCTGATGTGTCTTTATTCAAATCCGTAACATGGGCTAAGAAAGCTTGACATCCGTTTTTCAATAAACTAATAACTTTATGACTTGATATGACAGTGATTGATTTTAGTGGTTTAGTTGCTTGAATTCGTACAACAGGTTGGTTAGGAATATGAAAACTAACAACCTTATGAAAACAATTAATTTTGGCATGATGAGTAGTTAACTAATCAATCCGTAAAATCACATCAAAAGCAAGTATCTTTAAAGAGATAAGGTCAATAGGTAATGTGATGGTGCTAACTTGGATCAAACAAGAATTTATAAACAGTGGATGTAATGAAAGTTTCTCCTAACGGAGTCTCCACAGATAAATCAAAGTCTAATTTCTCCGGAGTCAATTTTAAACGTTGAGCACAAGCAGGAGAGATAAATGAATGGGTAGCACCGGTATCTAGTAAGGTATAAACTTCGCAAGAATTTATGATTAGCTTACCCGTGATCACCTCGTTTGGGTTCCTCACATTTTGACCAGTCACGACAAACGCTCTTTCAGGAACTGTTGACTTTGACTTTTCTGCGACAGCCTTTTGAGTCACCATCTCCGCTGGACTTGGTTTCACTACCGTACAATCTCGAGCAATATATCCTTCCTTTCTACAATTATAGCATACCTTGAAATATTATAGACAGTTTGGGCTGATATGTCCCTCTTTTCCGCATTTATAGCATACGACCGGTGGTCGTTCTCCTCCTTTAGAACCAGTTGCTACTGGTGCTGACGTCTTCACATTGTCACTGTTGAATCTCCTCTTTTTAAAATCCCCCTGACTCGCTTCTTCTATTTTCATGGCCATGATTACCACCAAAGTGGTTACCGCTTTTGTCCGTATTTTTCTTTCTCCGCTGGTTATCGTTGTTTTGATGACTGCTGTCACCTGTATGATCCTGGTTGTGGTCCCTCGGTTGAACGTACTCGTTATCTCGCTCTAATAATTGAGCCCTATTGACAACATCTGAATAGAGAAAAAATTTATGAGATATTGACGTATGCCGGGTTTCAAACCTCTCAGAAACATCCGCGTCATACGTTCCTCATTCTCCACCAAATGAGGTGCAAACCTAGATAACTCTGCAAACTTTGCCTCGTACTAGGACACCGTCATGTTGTTTTGTTCTAGTCTAATAAACTCTACCTCCTTCATATGACGAATACTTTCAAGAAAGTACTTGTTATTGAACAGTTTTTGAAATGTTTCCCAAGACATGCTGAATGCGGCTGGATGGGTACGCTTCACATATTCCCATCAGTAATCTGCCTCGTTACGGAACATAAAGGTGGTGAATGGAACCTTATGTTCCTCTATGCATCCCAAGACGTCGAATATCTTGGTAATTTGCTTTACCCATGTCTCTGCCTTAATCGGATCCGGTTTTCCCCAGAATTCTAGTGGTAGGACACACTAGCGAAGGATTTACTCGTCTCTCCCCTCCTAGTTCTATTCTCCGATCTCCGCCAGAGATCATATCCCTAAGCTCTGATACCAACTGCGATGCCCCCAAAATACGTATACAACACCCATTCTGAGTCGCCAAATACATGGTACAGAAACAACTACAACTTTATTAATACAATTATCGTGCAAAATACGACAACACATAAGCTGTGAGTTTAAAAACAAATATTTTCTTCTAGACAATATCAACACTCAAATAAGTCCTCATTACAATTATTGATACACTATCTTACAAAATAGTGAGGACTACTAAAACGATTTTCAAGAACGTTCATTCCATACCCCGACTAGTACTAGCTACATTCTCGCCTCCTGAGAAGAAAAATGAAACAAAAAGGAAAAGGGTGAGCTCAACTAGCCCAGCAAAGAATATTATGACTAAGATAACAAAGAACAAATTATCGTTAGTCTTCAACAGGGAAAAATCTGATAGATACAATAGACAACAAGTTTTAAATCAATATTCGCAGCGGAAATAACAATTCATTAGAAGAGTTACGTAGAGAATGAAATCTACTTTCTTCTATGAATTTAAAAGTTTATCATCAATATTTTATCCATGTAGCATCAATCAATATACATCTTGAATCCAATATTTATCTTTGCACTACAGGCCAAAGATATTAATCAGTTGGTCATGTTCATCTCAACATCTGTTCAACTTTGCACTACAGGCCAAAGCTATTCATCATAAAATCATTAATCTTTGCACTGCAAGCCAAAGATATTCAGTTATATCATCATTTTGGATTGAGGATGATGAAAAATATTTTAAAGAAAACGAATCCAGTGAAACAAAAGAATAAATATTAAGGATTCGTATTTCGGTTTATCCATGTCCAAAAATACCTCATAAATAACCATAGTGGAGTAAAATTCAAGAATGATCAAAATATGGATACAATCAAAGCTAGTATCCATAATAGATGTTTTGGACAAAAAATGAAAATTTAATTTTTCTGTGAATAGTGTTTAGTATTAAGTGAATTGTATCGTATACGTGAATAAGTAACCCCACACTAAAAGACAAGAATTTCATAAGAAAATCTTACCAATATTTCTAAGCATAATGATATTGAAAGAAATAATATCATTTATAAAAAAAAATAACATCCCTTACCTCGAAAGAATAATAAGTACCTCTAAATTTGGAATAATGATATATAACGTTTGAATCTAACTTGCACCATATAGCAACACTCAAAGTATCAAAATACTCAAAAGAATACGCTCGATAATATAGAGAGAGAAAGAGAGAGAAAACTTTGTTTCTGGTGTGATTTTCAATTCTAACTTAAGCACCCTATTTATAGGAAAATGCTTAGAACACCAAAGCAGAAAATTTAATAAAATATTAATATTTTCAAATTATATTCCTACGCACACCACACCAGACCTAAATCATCAGCCATCCACCCCACAAAAATAACAAAAATGTTTTTCTTAATTAAAATATTTTAAACTTCAAAAATTAATTATTCTGGAACTTCAGAACTTCAATAATTAATAATAAATAGCCCCTTTATCAAAAAAATTCAAATCTTATGTCCATTCTATAGGAAATTTAATTCTCTACAACTTTGCAGAAGAACGTTTTTCCAAATTCCAAGCAGAAGTTGATCGAAATCCACATACGGACTATTTTACAAGCTATAATCAAATTTTAGTCAAGAAATGGGGTCCACCAACACACAAAACATGTTTTAAATATTTTAAGTAATAAAAATACTCTTCCTCCTTATTTATTCATATATCCCACATTCATTGTAAAAATATCACCACTATTATATTATTAAAATATAATAATATATTTAAATGAATTATTTATCAGAAAAGATAAAATATCGATTTTTCAACAATTGTCACTTTAAAATTTTCTCCATCTATATCCACATAAAATGAATATTTTCCTCATCATATAAATCAATAATTAATTATTCACAAATAATATTACAGAATCACAATCACGACAACCAGAGTAGATCCCGGAAGAGGGGCTTTCCAATAAGGATTTCTCCTTACTGGCGCGCAATTAGGTGACCAAACCTCGCTTTAGACAGAACTTTCTAAACATTGCCAATAATGTTATCTAATAATATTATTCAAATAATATGAATTATTGCTCTGATAATGGAAAGTACTGTGTAGTGACAATTATTGAACAACAATAATATAAAATATCAACGTAGCAATTATTGAATCAATAAAATAAAATATTGAACAGTAATTACTATAACAATTATTGAGTAGTACCTTCTTACGTAAGAATCAATAATTGGTGCAATACCGCAGTGTCTTCTTGTGTTTTAACCATCAAAGTATTTCAACAATATTAATTGAGAATAACTACGTCGCTACTAATAAACAACTTATACTTGTCGCTTTCTTCATCCAATCGCTTTCGTTATGGGGCCCACACAAGGCTTGCGTAGTCGTCATTTAATATTCCTCGACAGTTAGAATATTCCACGACCAAATAAATATTCCCCGACAATAATGAATATTATATAACCACTTGCTTATTTGAAATATTTGCGCATTTTATCCATAACTAACCACATTAATCAAATCAACCCTTACTATTTCAAAATAATAAATAGAGAAAATTTTATTTTATTTATAATAAGTTGGGGTCTTATATAAAATGTGCAAATATTTTAATTAAGCAAGTGGTTATAAAATATTCATTGTTGTCGGGGAATATTCGTTTGGTCGTGGAATATTCTTGTTATCGGGGAATATTCGTACGACGGCGCAGCCATTTGTTGGCCCCATAACGAAAAACTGTCGGATGAAGAAAACGACAAGTATGAGTTTTTTTTTATAAATAACGGCGTAGTTGTTACCTTTAACACTGTTGGAATACCTCGTGGTTAAAATATAGTAATACGCAGTGTTGCACAAATTATTGATTCTTACGTAAGAAGTCACTACTCAATAATTGTAACAGTAATTACTCTTCAATATTTTATTTTATTGATTCAATAATTTCTATGTTGATATTTTATATTGTTGATTCAATAATTGTCACTGCACAATATTTTCCATTATCAGATCAATAATTCATATTATTTGAATAATATTATTAGATAGCATTATTGACAATGTCTAAGGAAGTTCTGTTTAGGAAAGGGTTTTGGTCACCTAATTGCGCGTCAGTAAGGAGAAATCCTTATCGAAAAGCCCCCTCTTTCCTGGGAATGACCTGGTTGTCATTATTGTGATTCTATAATATTATTTGTGAATAATTAATTATTGATAAAAATGATAAGAAAATATTCATTTAATGGATAAATTTTTAAAGAGACAATTATTAAGAGTTGATATTTTATCTTCTTCGATAAAATAATTCATTCAAATATATTATTGTAATATTACGTTATAAGTGTATGATGTAATAATATAATAATATAATAACGGTGATATTTTTACAATGAATGCACGATATATGAATAAATGAGGAGGAAGTGAGCAAATTGGGTTCGGAGTATTTTTGTTACAATAAATGCTAAAAACATGTTAAATATGTTGGTGGGCCCCATTTTTGAGTAAAATTTGATTATAGCCTGTAAGATTATCCGTATGTGAATTTCGGTCATTTTTCGTTTAGAATTTAGAAAAATTTTCTTCTACAAAGTTGTAGAGAATTAAATTTCCTATGGAATGGACATAAAATTCGTATTTTTCTGATAAAGGGCAATTTATTAAGAATTATTGAAGTTCTGGAATATTGGGTCTGAATTGATTTTGGGGTTATAAATATTTTTTTAATGAAAAACATTTTTTTATGTTGGTGGGCCCTACTGGTGTGCTGAAATCTGATTTTGAAGTGTGGGCGTAATTTCTTTTTAAAAAAATATTATTTTATTAAATTTTCTACTTTGGTATTCTAAGAATTTTCCTATAAATATGGTGCTTAAGTTAGAATTGAAGATTACACCAGAATCATAAGTTTTCTCTCTCTATAATATCGAGCGTATTTTTCTGAGTATTTAGATACTTTGAGTGTTGCTATACAGTGCAAGTTTTCTTCAGTATTGTATCCCATATTTCAGCCAGAAGTACTATTCTTTTGAGGTAAGGGATGTTATTTTTTTCATAAATGTTATTATTTCTTTTAATATCATCATACTAAAATATTGATATGATTTTTATTGTAAAAATTTTACCTTTTCGTGTCAGAGTTACTATTCACGTATACGGCACTATTCACGAATACGACATTAATCATAGAAAAATTAAATTTTATTTTCTTTTTCCAAGTTGTCTATATGAATGATTACCTAATGAATATCTTTGACATGTACTGCAAAGATGGACAGGTGTTGAGATGAACATGACCAACTGATGATACAAATGAATATCTTTGGCCCGTAGTGAAAAGATGAATATTTGGTTCAAGATGTATATTAATTGATGTCACAGGGATAAAATATTGATGATGGACTTTTAAATCATAGAAGATAGTAGACTTCATCTCTACTTAACTCTTCTAATAAATTGTTATTTTCGCTGCGAATATTGATCTAAACTTGTTGTCCATTATATTTTATCTGATTCATTGAAGGCTAACAATAATTTATTTTTCATTATCTTAGTCATAATATTCTTTACTGGGCTAGTTGATCTCATCCTTTTCCTTTTTGTTCCATTTTTCTTCTCAGGAGGCGAGAATATAGCGGGAACTAGTCAGGTATGGAGTGATGGTTCAAGACAGTTATTTTAGCATCACTCACTATTTTGTAAAATAGTGTATCAATAATTGTAATGAGTATTTATTTGAGTTTGGATATTATCTAGAAGATAATATTTGTATTAAAACTCACAACATATGTGTAGTATTTTGCACGACAATTGTAATAATGAAGTTGTAGTTATTTTCTGTACCATGTATTTGACGACTAAGAATGGGTTGTGTGGACCTATTTTGGGGCTGTCAAAGTTAGTATCAGAGCATAGGGATATGGTCTGTGGCGGAGATATGGGATTAGAACTAGGATGGGAGAGACGAGTAAATCCTTTGCTAGTGTGTCCTATATAAGCTTATTTGGTATTTAATGGGTCAGTCAGAGCATGGGGTTAATAGTGTGATATGTTAATTTGTTTAATTAACCCTTGTTTTATGGTAGTATTTGAGAATGGCATCTAAAAATTTTGAGATGAGCAATGGAGCACATGAGACAGTTGAATCACCGATTATCAATACCTAGGATAATGTGCATAAGGAAGACAATATTCCTCCTGTAAATAACAACACCGACCAAATAACAAACTATGGTATGTTTAGGAACTTTCTAGAATTCATGCAAAACCGAACGAGAGAGACTACTATGAAAAATGTAGGTGGAAACACTGCAACTCACAGATGGTCACCACTAAGCAGTTCAACGATTTGGGACCACCGGATTGTTTTTGGAAAGCCAAAACCACTTACGGTAGAGACGTGGATAAAGCATATCACTAAGATATTTGATGTCTTGGGATGCTCTGAGGAGCAAAAGGTTCCCTTTGCCACCTTCATGTTGCGAGGAGAGGAAGATTAATGGTGGGAATCCGTAAAGCGTACTCGGCTTGCCGCACTCAAGATGTCTTAGGAGAAGTTCCATGAATTATTCAATGATTAGTACTTTCCTGAAAGTATTCATCACATGAAGGAGGTAGAGTTCATCAAGTTGGAGCAAAACAATATAACCATGTCATGGTACTAAGCTAAATTTGCGGAGCTATCTCGGTTTGCATCTCATTTAGTAGATAATGAGGAGAGAATGACCCAAATGTTTCTGCGAGGTTTAAAACCCGAAATACGTCAATACCTCATTTCTCACAAACTGTGTTTGTATTCAGATGTAGTGAATAAGGCTCAGTTATTGGAGGGGGATTATGAGTCAACTCAACCAAAAGATAACAACCAACAACACGATAAGCATAGCATAATCCATAATTTCTACTTAAGATTGTTGGTGAAACATGAATAAAATATAGGATTCAACTATAAAATAAAAAAAGGGCAGAAATTTTACTTATCGAATTAGACTGAATTATGTTGAGCTGAGGCGTGCAGTGCACTGTCCTTAAGTAGAAATTTTGTCCCTCTGACAACATTTTCTGATAGATAGATTTGGCTCAGTGGACAGTTATGTACAGCACTCCAGGGATTTCACCACGTTGGAGGATCAATGGCGTGTTTCCAAATTAGATGTACTCATGATGTGCGTAGTGGCTTATGTGTACATGCCACTATATATGGATGAGTTGGACATCGGTGTTGTCATGGTAGTGAGAACTCTCAAGGAGGGTCATACCATTGTGTTGATGATTGTGATAGAGACATTGAGATCTTCCACATATTGTCATACCTATCCTGCAGGGGTATTCATAGGCAGTTCAGTCATGTTTTATGTGTTGTTCATGTCACACTTGAGACTTATTGGCACCTTTCGACGACATGGGTACTGCTTTTCCCATGAGATAGCAATGTCTTACTCCTTTCATCCAGTGAAGTGTACATACGCTATATCCTAGTCAGTGTTTTTAGTAGGGATCAGAGATCTATTTGACATTTTGCATTGTACAAGGCTCAGTTTACCTTACAGCTTCATTACTCATGCACCTGAGATAGATTATCTCCCTCTGTCTTGTTTGAGGGGCATGACCACTTATCACCCACTGGCTGTGATGTCACAGTTAGACCAGTTTTAGGATATCCATCCTTTTGAAGGGGTATTGGGTCAGCGCTTAGCTTCTCGCCACTTGTCAGCAGAGGACAGATCTAGGGTGTATGCCTGTTGGGATCAGCGTGAGCTAGCTGAGTTTTCTGTTAGCCATCCGGGCTGTTAAACAGAGTATTCTACATGGATGGAGACATAGACTGCATTGGCTGTGGTTGTATCCACAATGTCGGTGACTGATTCTGATGGTGGAGAGCCCATAGAGGACATTGACTTTCCTACTAAGGAGGAGGGGTTTGCTGGTTTGACAGCAGCTCTTGTTGATTCTCCAGTATGACTGCTACGTTGACCCCGCATTTAACAGAGTATTTAGAGCAACGTCTGCATCTGATGAAATTTGAGAGAGATCAGGCTAGGTCCTTGATCTTGACAAATCTTGCTAGGAGAGATGTCTCTCTATTGCAGAGAGATGATGTTTTGGCTCATAGAGACACCGTATTGTTGAGCAGGATGAGGCTATATCGTGTAGAGATGCTTTGATTATTGCGAGATGGCGCTATATCTGCCCGGGATGTATCTGTTACAGATAATACTGCAGTGAGGTCCCATAATACTATTATTGTTGCAGAGATGAGCATATATATTGATGAGCACAGTGCCACCATGCAGTTGGCAGTAGATTTATTGGCTCGTATAGATACCCCTGGGCAGAAGCTCACAGTGTTACCTCCTTCTTCTAAGAGAGATGCCATGTTGGACTTGATAGCTCCCATATACACTGATTTGTAGATGGGCTTGTATTTTCCTGCACACACTAGCTTAGACATTTTGTCATGTATAGTACATATTGTATATATCAAACAACATTATATATGGAAAGGAAATATATTTTGATTCACTTCCGTTTTAGTTGTGCCTTGTTACTTGCTTGATAAATTTGCATGTTTCTTCAAGACTTGTGATCTTGATGTATTCTGAACTCATCCTTGATGGGTGGACATTGAGATGTCTCAGGATCTTTCGGAATGGATCATTGATCTGTGTATCCCTTCCCTTTGGTGTCTTGGGACTAGTTTCCATATATAGTAATGGAGAAGAGTGTGGCTTTCCTCTCTGAGGTTGACCGCACCACAGATGGTCGTTGACACTCCTTTGTATGGGGGAGCCCCGGTAGTAGTTCCATCTCTTATGGATTGGTGTTTCTCTTTGAGGACTCAACCGCAGCTTAGATGGCCGTCGATTCTCCCATTTGTGTGGGGAGATCACTTAGTTCCATCCTTTTGGTCTGAAGCCGATGAAATGTGTTGGATTGAAGGTTGATCCTAATACCATGTGACAAGTTTTTGTGTTTTGGTACGGGGTAAGACCGAACCATAAATGGTTGCCTACGTACTCCTATTGAAGAGGAGATCAGGTCTGTGTATTTCGAACCTGGTGTAAGAGGTTCAACGATGTATGTTAAAGGGTGTGGAAGTGTTTGTTTTGTTTTTTTTATATGGTGTGACCGGACCATAAAAATGGTTGCCTACATACTCCCATGTATTGGGGAGATCAGGTCAACGTAGTCCGCCCCTTATGCAGGATGAATTGCAGCCGAAAAAGTTTGATCCTATGTTCAAGATAATCTAAAGGTGAAAAGTTTGATCCCATGTACAGGATAAACTACAGGTATGAAAAAGTCTTATCCCTGGCGGGACAAAATTCCAGGTGTGAAGGTTTAACCCCTGGTGGGATAACCTGAATTGAGTGAAAGGATTGAAATGAAGTTGAGTGAAGGATCTGATGATCTAAAACTAGGCTGCTGGTTTGAAAAGTGTGTTTATCCCTGATGGGGCAGAAGGGTATGAAGGAGGGTTGTATGTAGTGAAGGGTTAGAAAACCTGAAGTGATTGGGGATCTGGTGATCCAAAACAAGGATGTTTGCTTGATGGTAAGTTCAGACATAGTACGATTTCATGGTATTTGAGTTGATGAGCTGTGGAAATTCATTGCCATCAATTTCCTGTAATCTGAGAGCACCTCCTGTCAATACCTCCTTGACAACAAATGTGCCTTCCCAGTTTGGGGTGAATTTTCCCTTTGATTGATCTTGGTTGTCAATGATCTTCTTCAAAACCAAGTCATGTTGTTTAAACTACTGTAGCTGAACATTTTTGTTGTAGGATTTGGCGATCCTTTGTTGGTATAACTAACTATGGAAGATTGCAGCGTTTCGCCTTTCATCTATTAGAGATAATTTGTGATACCTATCTTGTAACCATTGGTCTTAATCCAGTTGAGCGTCTATCAACACTCTAAGGGATTCCATTTCCACCTTTATGGGGAGCACTACTTCCATCCCATAGGTTAATGAGTAGGGGGTGGCCCCAGTGGAAATGCGCATTGAAGTTCTGTAGGCTAATAGAGTCAGAGGCAATAGGTCAGGCCATCCTTTGTGATTGGCGAACATCTTTTGCATAATCTTCTTAATGTTCTTATTAGCCACTTCAATAGCACCATTAATCTTTGGACGGTAGATGACGGAGTTGAGATGTTTGATGTGGAATTTACTACATAACTCCTCCATCATTTGATTGTTGAGGTTCTTAGCATTATCTGACACAATTACCTCTGGTTTTCCATATCAATAAATGATATTATTTCTGATGAAACCAATGATGACTTCTTTGGTAACCCTGGGGAAGGAGGCTGTTTCTACCCACTTGGTGAAGTAGTTGATCACGGTGAAAATAAACTGATGCCCATTACTGGGTTCGGGCTCGATGGGCCTGATCACGTTGAGAAGGGCTAAGGCAAACTCATATTGTGGAGATCCTTTAGAGGGGCGTGGATAGCATTCCCATGAATTTGGCATTGATCACCATAGTCAGCCTTGATAGAGAGCCAGTAATGCCCTGTTCTGAGGATCTTTTTAACAAGTAGAGGGCTGCTCATGTGTTGGTCACATACTACACCATGGATTTCATCTATGAGCCTCTGAGCTTGGTCCTTGTCCAGACATCTGAGGAGACCTATTCCTTCATCTCATTTATAGAGTGCATCTCCACTCAGGTAAAATTTGATAGCCATTCGATGGATCATCTTTTTTCTCATCAAAACTCGCTTCAGCGGGTGTATATCCATCTCGTAGATACTCCTTGATGTGATGATACCAAGTGTGTTGGAAGGGAGGTAGCTCATCCGATACTTCTCCAACGTAATTCCCATAGGCTGGAGCCTTTTGCAGGGTAAATGTGATTCTTGGAATTTTTTCCTTGTCAGGTATATTGATCAAGGAGGCCAAAGTTGCTAGTGCATCTGCAAAGTCATTCCTATTCCGAGGAATATGGAGGAAGGTTATTTCTTCAAACTCCGAAGCCATCTGGATAACTTGTCGATGGTAAGGTAGTAAATGTAGTTCTTTGGTGTGGTATATTCTGGTGGTTTGTTTGATTACCAATTCAGAATCTCCAAAGACAGTTAACCGCCTGATGCCCATTGATTGGGCAAGTTTTAGCCCCATGATACAGTCTTTATACTCAATTGTGTTGTTGGTGCTAACAAAATGCAATTTGACGGCGACGGGATACTGCTCCCCCGTAATGGCTACTAGAGTTGCTCCAGCCCCAGAACCTTCCATATTTACAGTTCCATCAAAATACATTTTCCATGTCTTGTGTGCATCGTATTAATGGTGTTGTTGAACTATCATTATCCCTTCATTGGGGAAGTATGTTTCCAAGGGTTTAAAATCCCCTGAAGGTGTGGCAACCAGTTGATCCATAATTCCTTGACCTTTGATAGGTTTTTGTGTCACGTAGACGATGTTAAATTGCTATAGAATCAATTGCGATCTGGAAAACCGACAATTTAACACGGGTTTACTGAACACATATTTGAGAAGATCCATGCGGGATATGAAATGGGTTGTATGACCATGGAGGTAATACTATAACCTTATGGAAGCCTATGCTAAAGCACAACAAGTTTTCTCAATCATAGTGTACTTATGTTCACTGTTGCTGAATCTTTTGCGGAGGTAGTAGATAGCTCGCTCTTGGCCTCTATCATCTTTCTGTCCCAACATGTAGCCCATGGTATTATCATTAATGGACAGGTACATGAACAGGGGAACACTATCCTTGGGAGGTACCAAAATAGGATCTTTGACTAGCTACTCTTTAATGGTAAGGAAGGCTTTCTAACACTCATCATTCCATTTCATGGAGGAGTTCTTCCTTAATAACTTGAAGATAAGCTCACTGGTTGCTATGAGTTGGGAGATGAATCGGCTGATGAAGTTGATCCTTCCCAAAAATCCCTGTATTTCCTTCTTTGTCTAAGGAATGGGCATTTCCGTGATGGCCTGGATTTTGGTGGGATCAAGCTCAATCCCTTTGTGGCTGATTAGTAACCTAAGTAACTTGCCTAATTTAATGTCAAGGGCGCACTTGGCTAGATTCAACTTCAAGTTTTACTTACGCAACCTGTTGAAGAGCTTTTTGAGATGGTCTAGATGGTCCTCTTCCCTTCGGGATTTGACAATGATGTCATCCACATAGATCTCTATCTCTTTGTGCATTAAGTTGTGAAAAAGAGCCATCATGGCTCACTGATAAGTAGCTCCGAAATTGATGAGACTAAATAACAACTGTCAATAACAAAAGGTTCCCCAAGGCATGATGAATGCAGTTTTCTCACGATCCTCTTTACCAACCATTATTTGATAGTACCCCATAAAACAATCAACAAAGAGGTACATGTTGTATTAAGCAGTATTGTCAATGAGGATGCGGATAAATGGCACGAGAAAGCTATCTTTAAGGCAAGTTTTATTTAGATCCCTATAATCCACACAAACTAGCACCTTTCCTCCTGGTTTAGGCATGAGGACTATGTTGGATAGCCATTCAGAGTATGTTGACACCATGATGATGCCAGCTTGAAATTATTTCATAATTTCTTCTTTAACCTTTAAAATCCACTCAGGTTTTAATTACCTGAGCTTCTGCCTGACTGGCTTGAATCCCTCTTTGATGGGGAGGCAATGAATGACAATGTCAGTGGATAAACCGACCATATCTTCATGAGACCATGCAAACACATCCTGAAATTGGGTCAGTAGAGTAACATTGTCATTCCTTTTATTTGGAGTAAGGTGCATACGAATCTAGATTAGTTTGGGGTTTTCTAGGGTTCTGAGGTTGAAAGAGGAGGTTTGATAAAGGTTTGGCTTGGGTTTTTCTTTGACCCATTATTTAATCTCCTGAGGTATCTCATAGTCCTCTTGTATTTCTATCAAGTTTGAGTCCAACTTTACATCAAAGTTACAGTCCTTACGGAGAATAGGCACCTCATCAGCAAGTTTAGGCCCATCTAAATTTAGAGTCCTGAAACAAAACTGCTTTTACTTAAAATATAAAATTATTCAATCATACAAAGTGTTAGCATGTAATGACAAAATAACTGCTAATACAGTACAGAAAAGGTAAGCAGTTATTTCTATCTACAGGGCAGAGGGAGTTTCTTCCCTTTTTACCCTTTTCGGCAAACTTATGGAATGCTGCTCCAATTACCAAAGGTAAAGTCCTATTGCACAACAGTGATGAAGGGGCTGTCATCGTCCTCCTTCTCCTGAATGATAACCATAATGTTTGGACAATCATCATCTATGATGTCTCTATTTATACCCTTAGTAGAATAATGATGCATATATTTGACAACTGCCTGACAATGTCTTGTTTGTGTCTCCATTCCCTTTCTTCAACTTCGGGATCTGGAATCAGGACCTTTTTTCCTTCCACCGATATCGGTTTAGGAAACAACATAGCCATTACATGGACATGCACCTTTATCAGAGATCGTACAGGCTCAGGATCTGTAGGTTGAGATAATCGTCGTGTGGCTGAAGATGAAGGAATTTGTTTGTGTTTGTCAGGATTCCTATGATTGGAACTAGCATAATAGCCTAGCCCGGCTATTCCTGTTTGACAGGGAACTTGAATTGGTCGCTTAATGCCCAGACGATCTTTGCCTAACCCTTGTCCAAATGATATCATCTCTTGAGTTGTCGGCATAACTTTGGCATAAATTTTGGGTATGAGTGGTGGCGCCCCAATAGGATGATAGTGAGTGTTGCTCACCTCTAGGGCATGGAAACTGACCGGCTCAAATTATGAATTGAAGCTGATGAGTGGTATGTCACCTTGTTCAGGATATTTTGGCTTAGCATTAAAAGTGACTAGGCTATTGTTAATGATGTATTTGAGTTGCTGATGAAGGGTGGAAGGGACGACTCCATCCATGTGATTAGATGGTCTCCCTAAGAGCAGGTTGTATCATGTACCTATTTTGAGCACGTGAAAGGATACGCCGAAGGTATGTGGATCAATTTCCATAAGCAGTTCAATCTCTCCGACAGTATTTTGTCGAAATCCATTAAAAGCTTTGATAACTATATAGCTGCTTTTGATCCTATTGATATTGATATTCATCTTCTCCAAAGTGGCATAAAGGCATATATTCAAAGATGATCCTTCATTTATCAAAACTCCTCCCACCATGTATCTAGAGGACAGAACCGTTAGCAAATGAGCTTCTTCCAAAATGTGATCAACCAGGTGCTGGAACTTCTCAACATCCACTGATTTTGGCAACTGGGCTTCTTCCAAAACCCTTAGGAAGACCTTCTTGTGATCGTCGGAAGAGAAAACCAAGTCCAGTATAGGAATTTTTTGTGGAGCTTTTCTCAAGCTTAAAACCACCTTGGCTTCATTATGGCTATAGTATGGAGGAACTCTTCGATCTTCTCCATGGGAACTTTCCCCTTTGATCTGATTGTGGGCTTCATCACCCGTTTGGGAAGATATAGTTGATTCTCCTTCAACACTGCAGCAGTTATGTGAGATGTGGATCCTTCAGCCTCTCCATAATTTCATGACACTTCTTGTAGGCTGACAAAAGGATACTGTGGTCTGTATGGCAAGATAATTGGCTTTGGTGCATCCACTTTCAAAGGATTGTCAACACTTTTGAGTTGAATTGCTTGTATTTTAAATGGTCTGGTAGCCAAATCATCCTCAACGGATATAATTGCTACGACTTCCTTCCCTTTTGTAGGAAATGTGTTCCCACTCTCAAGTAATACAGTGTCATTATCTGCCAACTGCAAGACACCACTGTCAATTAGGTTCTGGATAAGATGGGGGAGTGCCCAGCATTCTTCAGTGTTCTATCCACGAGAGGGGAGTGATACCGACATACTCCATTAGAATTGAACCGTCTTGAACAGGGATTGATTGGAGGTAGCAGAGCTATGATTCTTCCTTTATTGATCAGCATCTGAAATATCTCTTCCATTGGTTGGCCTAGATAGGTAAATTCCCTTTTGTTGGCAAAATCCCGACGGGCTTTGGCACTTGCTCTTTTCACAATTTTATCCTCCAGTGTTTCACTTTTGGAGTCAATGGTTTAGTATTCATAACAAGAGGAAGGAGACTAGCATGCTCCCAACTGATTAATAGGCGTGTAACTTGGTGCTGATGGATCACTAGTTCTTCCAGTTGGCTGAATTGCTTACAAAGAGCTTTCATCTTCCGCTCCATCATAAACTAGAACTGTGAATAATCCCATTCATCAGCACTATCTTTGCTGGTTTGGGAGGATTCACCACCGTAATTGGAACTTTGTCCATTTCTCCAATTAATCATATTAACTTCTTCTTCTTTGTGTTGGGGAAGAGGGTTATCTTGCATATGAGGTTGGTCGGGTTTAGTCACAACGATCTCACTGTTATTAATCAAATCCTAGATATTATGTTTCAAGGCCCAACAATCTTGAGTATCATGTCCTGGACCTCCAGCATGATAAGCACACTTCCTGTTAGCATTGAAACCCTTCCCATTCGGGTTGGCTGGTGGAAGAAGATGGGTAATTTTATTTTAAGTTGTCAAAAGATTGTGAATGTTCTTAAGTGAGTCCCCTAAGGGTGTGAACACTCGAGTGCATCAGACTTTTCCACTTTTTAGCAATGGAGGGTTTGAAGACTGTTCTTGAAAGGGGGAGTAGTTTCTCCTCTGGATAGGCATGTTCTGACTGCCTTTCTGTCCTTGTAGTATCAAGGAAACATCCCCCTCTTTCTTCTTATGGACCCTCCGGGGGTTGTTTCCATAACTTCCAGACTAGATGTGCTCAGCAACAACTTTTAGAGTGTCTAGGTCTTGAATCTTTTCCGAATTTAATCCTATCTCAGCCATCTCTTCATGTTTAATCATTTTAAAAAATGGCTATCAAATGCCAGCTAAGACTCTCTCATAGAAGGGAGCTTCTTGTATGTCTATGAAGTTCATCACCATTTCAGACTCAGTCATAGAGGGAATAACTTGAGCAATAAGGTGCCTCCACCTTTGAGCATACTCTCTAAAAGACTTATTGGCTTATTTCTTGACCTTGGTAATTTGGTACCGGTCTGGAGCCATCTAAGACTGGAAACTGTAATGACTGAGGAACGCATGAGCCAGCTCTTCCCAACTATAAATCTTGGAGTTGTCTAATCTGGTGTGCCATGATCGGGCTTCTCCAGTCAGACTTTTCTTAAACAGCTGCAGTCTGAGCTTCTCATCCTCAGCATAAGATCCGAGTTCTCCAATGAATACCTTTAAATGTGTGTAAGGATTCCCCAACCCATCATACTTTTCGAAGTCAGGAGTCTTGAACATTTCTGGATAATGAACCCTAGGGAATATACAAAGGTCTGTATATGAAACACTCTCGTGTGCTCCAATCCCTTGGATGGACCGAATGGTCTCTTCCAATTGTAGGACTTTCTTCCTGATATCACTGGTGTCTAGATCTTCTTTGAGATGGGTTATTTCAGGGTTTTGTTAGTTTTATCCAATAGAGACTCAGGTACAGGAACTTCTTTGTCCGGACCCTGGGTTCCTCCCTGTGCAGAGGATTCTGTATGTTTAGGTATTCGTGGACCTTGAGTACACTAGTGTAGTTCTTTGAACAGAACAACCAAATCTGTAATTTGTTTGCTTAATCCTTCAAAATCCTCATGAGAGACTAGAGTCGGATTAGACTGGTCAGATGAAGCCATGATTGGCTGTAGTATTGTTGCCTTTTTGGACTATGAGCAGGTAACATGCTCAATTGTTTCCCCTACAAAAAACTTATATAGTTTAGTCTTAGGGAATGTATAAATATAACATGCTATATGATATGTCCGTTTTAGGAGTATTATCCTGCAAAACGGATGTTAGATGTTTGTAAGATAGCATGTCAAATTTTGATATAAAGGGAATGCATGTACACGTATTCCTTTATATTTTCCATTACATTGAGATTGACATGCAACGAAAATACAAGTAATTGAAATGGGAAAGTATGAAGAGACTTCCCTCCGCATTTGGTTTATCAGAGGTTGACCTATCTTAGGTTACTCTCGTTGTTTTTTCGTATGAAGGTCCCCAGATAATCGTAATTTACTTGACGGTAGATTGATCATGTGACGCCCCCAAATCTGGGTTTCTTCCAACCCGACAGATGGTGCTACACGGTACACACAATTGTACATTCATTCTATTGAAACAACATCAAAATATGTGTATCAACGACATTCTTATTACATTAATAATAATACATCCCGTTCCCAGGTTCTGAAACCGTTACATTCTTTGTTCGTTGTAATATAATTCATACAAACATACTAGTCTATTACAGAATAAACTAGTCGTTCATCTTCGCCTTGCCTTTATCTCTACTAGAACCCTCGGTTCGTTCGACCTTAGCTGCAATCATATGATTCAAGCAAGAAGTGTGCATAACTAGCTCAGCAAGTCTAACAATATATTATAAAGATTTCACTTCGAGAATCATATGATTATTCTTCATTAACTGAACAATAGTTATGAAGTACTATGAAACATTGAATAACACTTCTCATCTCATAAAATAATTCTAAAGAACATATAGTAGATTGGAAATTCTGAGTAGGCCCATAGACCATGAACATTTTCTTTAGCTTTTATTCATATAAAGGACAACCAAGTACTAAGACCGTAAGTCCGACATTTCTTAAGAGCACTTCTAGGTGATCAACCTATAGTACTCTATGTTGATCAACACTCATCCGTTAAACGTATTTACGTTTAAGTTTTGGCAACCTTGCGTGCCCATCGAATAATTGATGTAAAATATATTTGTTTATTCATACTCAAGATTACCTTGAATCCGTACCAAACAATTGGCATAGGATAGCGTTATCAATTCTATATTGAAAGACTTGTAAATAAATTAATCAATCTTTCAAGATTAGTCTAGCCGAGTTAAAACTGGCATCGACCCTTTCTTTAAAACAATTCATGCATCTCATAACATGAATTACTGAAAACTTGGCTAACACGATGGTTAGACAAGTGATAAGAAAACTTACCTTCAGCGTCTGCTATAGTATAATTACTTTTCCTTTGAGTCTTTACAGTCTCTACAACACATAACCACATAACATACCACATTAGGTCATGAATGAACATACATGGTTCCTAATGAATCTTACCCTTCTTCTCAATCTAATCATGTATTAGATTTGTAAGTATTGGTTCTGGCTTGCCGTTATAATTTAAATCGTTCTTACCAACTTCTTTCTCTTTTATGACTTAACTAAAATTATTTCATGAATACAACTCGTTTTGAGTTAATCATCCTTCCTCGCTGCTTACTACCGTTCCTACGTTACTATTCGAGACTCGATCGTCATTGGGTAAGAAAACTTATTGCATACCGTTCATGTTCACACATTACTTAACAACTTTTAGTTGTAAATCTCAACGTTATACTCATCACCATTATTGAATACAATTCACTTTCTTATACCTTACATTCTTTGTTTAACTACTCACTAAACAACATTAAATTCCTAAAGTCATCACTATAAAAGTGATTTAGGAAAGGTCTTATCATGTTCATTAAGTAATTACATGTCCCATACTTGTCTTGCAAACCATTGGGTTCACAAACAACATGGTCAACAAAAAGTCCACCGCCGGGCCATGCGCCACTTGTATCCCTTTACTACTAGTCTTGCTTATTTCACTTTCCGATGCAAACCTAACTTTTCATGGCGGTCTTGGTGAGTGTTATGCCTTGAATGGCGCTCTAGAAGCGATGCGACTCTGTAGTGGCCACTCCCTTCGTCCCCAAGACTCAAGCGGCATGACCTAACTAAATAGCCACATGCAAAGCTGCGCGCTGAGACCTCGATCGAGAAAAAATTTGATGAGTTAAATTTTTCGATGAACTTCCCGGGCTCATAACTTCTTCGTTATAAGTCTGAATTGGCTCGTTCAAAAGCCCATAGCTCACAAATTACATAATCTACGTGTGTATTTAAGAATTTTCAAATTTCGAATTCGTTAACTAAAAATTCACCTATTAGTTCATTTTAACAAAAACGATAAACGTTCGTGAACGTTCAACGCTCGTTTATTCGTTCTAAGTCAGAATTCAGTCATTTTTGAGTTTGTAACTCTATCATGCCAAATGAGATTATACTCCATTGAAAACCAATGTTTTTGAGCTCAACATTAAAAATTGACTTCCATTCCGAGAATTTCACGAATTCGATGATTATCGTCTAATCGTTTGAATTCTGACATAACTTTGTTACTTATGATTTGTTCATCGTTTCAAATGGATTCATTCCATCATACTAACATCTTAACATACATATTACATTAACTTATTTACATGATAATTTATTACTTGTTCTTCATGAGTTTATAACTTATAAAAGTATAAACTAGTTATGATTTTACTTCACATGAATTATCATAGTTTAAGTCTTCTAACCATCATCCTCTCATCTTCTAATCATACAAATTTCATTTATGTAGATACATTACAAGTTCTTTCTTGGTTCATAACTTATATATGAACAAAGTGCTTATTCACAGCTTATTAAGACTTAAGTCCTTAGATTATTCATTCCTACTTGTTCTTAGCACACATGTTCTACCATTACTCACTTCTTTAACAATTGAAGAGAAAAATATTCATGGTTTAGGTTCTTACCCTTGATAATCACTTGATTAAGCTTTAATCTTCTTCTTGCTTCTTGAATTATCAAAGGCTAACTTGTTCTAGCTTTTGTAGCTTTTTCTCTCTAACCAATAAGCTATAAGTTATTAGTGGAAAATCTAACAACTAAGAAATGAATTAGGACATCTCCTATTTATAGGAATCTCAAAGTGAGGGCTTAATAGTCAATAAGCCATCTACCACATTAATCACCTCCTTACTATTTATTACTTAAGCACTAAGTTAACTTGCTCATCACATTATAAGCACTTTACCTAGCCATTAAGTTTACCTGCTCATTACTTATAAGCACTTTACTTGGCCATTACTTAATATGTTCATCACCTAGCTTATTCCTTGCTTAGCCATCAAGTTTAAGCACTTTACTTAGCCTTCAAGTTTACTTAGCCCTTACTTAACTTATCCTTTGCTTGGCCTGAAAGTTTACTTGATTATCACTTTGGATCACCCATGGGTTTCCCCATGGGTTTTAATCATCCAATAACCCATAAGTTCTTACTTTGGGCTTTATATTCAATTCACCTTGGACCTTAACCTTTAATTCCAATTAGACTTAACCATTCCTATACTTGGGCTTGTACAATTCCTAACAAATCCTACAAGTCCAATCCATTTGGCTTAAAGCCTTATAACATATAATCTACGTATTATTCTCGTATTCTAACTCGTATACTTATTCATAAATGACATGCCATCATTCATACATACTCATATAATACCTCATATTATACTCGTATTCATTACCTCGTACAATACCTACGTATTATACGATCATCGCTTTAATTCATTATACACTTTTCAATTCCATCTCAGAAATCACTTTCCCTAACCGTTAGGTTTTAAGTCCGCAAGCGAAAACTTCATTTGCCATAACTGAAATATTATTGGATATTCCATCTTGTCTTAGAATTCTATCATTACGCGTTTCTCAGAAAGTCAAAAATAATTCCCGAGCAGAAATTAGTGAATAGTGTTTTTACAGAAATTTCTCGGAAAACTTTTATTTTTGTCTTGGAAATTCAAACACTTTAATTCTATCACGTAGCCAAAATCCTAACCACATTCGCACATTCTAGGTTATAGAACAACCTTCACATAGTTTACTCACATAAATAATTAATTAAATTTATTTAATCCACACAATCAAATAAAATTTTAATTCTCGTAAAAATCCGATTTTCTCAGGCAATACATTTTTCCCCCATATAAGGATTCTGTCCCCTGAATCTTGCTACTTTACATAAATAAATGAGGAAAAATTTCTTCATTTTAATCTTGAGTTCCCACGTTGCTTCTTCGGCACTATGGTTCCTCCATTTAACCTTCACCGAAGGTAATATCTTATTTCACATAAATTGTCCCTTCCTATCAATAATCTGAGTTGGAAGTTAAGCACTTACTAACATATTACGCTATCTCTCTTTCATATTTGGCCAACCAAAGTTTCGTCGAAGGTTTTAATACATCTTAGTACTACCTGGATGTATCGAACACCTAGAACTACAGCTTTACTCGCTATTTTTCTTTTAACTTTAGAATTATTTGTAACTCAAATTCCTCCTTCAAAACGAGATGATACTTGATCTTCTCTTCATCCTCTATCCTCTTTTCATTCGCTTGCATTCCTCGTTAACTAGTTGTACTTCCTTGACTCGTTCCATTTTCGTGGATTGAGTCTACATTGTGAATAACATTTCTACCTCTTCATTCCATAAATTAACTTCTAACTCCATTCTCGCCATCTCCGTTATTAACTCATTATGAGTCGTTAACATCGATAGCTTTTCCCCTACCCTTCCCTATATGATATAAGATATCACAGTCAGATCCTTTATCCATTCTCATCACCTTCTCTACTTCATAATCAACTCCTTCTGTGTGGAGATATATTCCAGACTCTTATAGTCCATGTATATCTCACACTTCTCCCCGTATAAATACTATCTTCAAATTTTTTATTCAAAACTACATCTGCCAATTATAGATCATAAGTAGGATAAAACCTTCTCATAATCCTTTAACTAGCGTGATGCATAGGCAATGACCTTGTCATGCTACATGTGCATGCAACCTCGTCCTCTATGCGAAGCATCACTATAAATTACAAAGTTCCTCGTATCATCTAATAAAGATAATACAGGTACCTCACTTAATCTTCCTTTTTAGTTCTTGAAAACTCTTTTTCTCACTTCTCATTTACAACATACTTATCGATAACAAATCGATATATCTTTTAAACAAAAATTCACACTTAGTGAATTTCGTATCAAACTTCTCCCTCCTTAGTGTTTTATACACTATCTTCAAACGTTCAGCATGATCTTCTAACATCTTAAAATAGACTAGAATATCACCAATGATCATTACAACACACTCGTCCAAATATTATTTGAACACTTTGTGACGCTAATGGTACTTTCAACCATAGCACCTCACAAGAGTACCTATCAGCTTACCACCGACTTGCTCGGTGCCCCTTACAGAAAGTCTAACTTCAGTACATTAGTCAACCCAAATGATATTACCAAAACCTCATAATAATCATAACGAGTTCTGAACGTCGTCTTAGGTACATCCTTATTCCTTACTGTCAACCGACGATACCCCTTACACAAATCTATCTTAGAAAAATACTTTTCCCCTTTTAACTGATCAAATAGATCATCGATCCTGGGCAATGGGCATTTACTCTTAATTATTCACTTACTCCACTCACGTTAGTCGATAGGAAAACATAACGACTTATCCTCCTTCCTTAACATCCTCCTAACTTGCATCATGATTAGACCACAAGAACGTTTCGGTGATTTATTACTGAAAAATACTACCTTGGGTTCCTTAGAAATCCATAGGTTTACCCTTTTCTTTTGACAATTTATTTAAAGTTCTATGGTTAATTAACCCATTCATACCGAGAATTACTTCAAATTCTCTCAACCTTATCGGTACTTATCTACCGCTACTTTATTACCCTCATTATCCATGAAACAATTCCCATGAATATAATCAACGAGAGTTATTTCCTCATTCTCTACCTTAACGTTTAAAGGTATTCATAATCCTTTCAGGAATGAACTTAATCATTTATCAAATTCACATGCTATATAAAAAAATAGCACTCCAATCAAATAGCACATAAGCATTCATTATATTAACTAGAATGATACCTATTACTACATCCGCTGATGCAACTGATAAGTGGATTTTATATCCACGAATCAGTTTCTAATTCAAGCTTATTCGTTGTTAAATCCTTGATTTTATGTTTGTTTTTACTTGTTTCTTGTTATTTTGTGTGTAGGGTGGTTGGTGTGGCAAGTGATAAAGAAAGCAGGCATTTGGAGCGATATTGGAGCAAGTATGGAGTATTACCAAAGTGAGTTCGCAGAAGGCTATCCTGCTGGGGCTGGCATAATTAAGCTTTACACCCCTGTTGGGACGGGGGGTCTTCAAGTCTGCAAGTCAGTAGCCTAGCCCACCGGGGCGGGTGTTTCCTATGTATATACCCCCGTCGGGGCGGGGGGTCCCAAATTTTGGCTGTCCTAGTTTGGTTCGAATAATGTTGGGACTTGGTATTTTGGTTTTTGCATGGCTTTAGGAGTCTAAATGGCACAGAATTGAGCTGAGATGGCTTGTGTACACGTATATTAATATAAAAAAAAGATAAAAAGGATACATAGAGGCAATTAACAGAGATTTTGACATAAATTCATAGCAAGCGTTGGAGTGAAGATTTTAAAGAACTTTCATATAAATTACGGATAAAGGCTAACGTGAAGGGTGTTCTGCATTATTCTTCTTCTTAGTTTTATATTTGTAATTGAAAGGATGTTATCTTTAATTTATTCAGTTATTAATTCATTGATGATGACCTAATTTACTTTTTAAGCTTATGACGGATCTTTAAGTGAAATGATGATTATGTAGCTTTGATTTTTAGTTTAATAAGCTATTTTCCAATTTATCTATATTAATTTGAGCTTGAATTTATGAATTTCCTGATCAACAGTTCTTTGTGTACTTGTATGAATTCGAGAGAGGAAGTACGAGTTTAGACTTAGTTAATATAGCATGTGTTCTTGAATTTTGTGAATGAACAGAATCTTGATGAATGTTAAGGTAGAGATATGCTTGACATCGCATGTAATCGGATAAAAGACTTAAACTTAAACCTTCTTCAATTATAATTCACATAGAGATATAGTGAGTTAGTTGATTAAGGTGTTTAACTTGTTTCTATCTAAATTGTGGATTTGAGTTAATACGGTATTAGTACATCGAGAGGTGGCTAGTGCTACATACATGTTCTTGATTAATAAACTGGGGTAGTGAATTAAACTGGAATAAAGGTGTAAAAATCAGAGTGAAGCTTAGGGTGAAGTCGTAAGCCTAATTCTCCAATAATTGTTTAAAATTTCAGTTTTTAATATTTGTTATTTTTTTGTGATCGTAGTATTAATAATTTTAATCATTGATTTGAATAGTTTAATAAAATTAGGATTAATAAGAAACAGATAATTGTGAGGTTAAATTCTTACTAAATTTTCTCTGTGGGAACAATACTCTATTTACTATTATATTACTTGTTAACCACGTAAACTTGCGTGCTGTGCGTATTTAAATTTTACCCAACAAGTTTTTGGCGCCGTTTCCGGGGACAATTTTAGTATAGATTTTAATATTTTACGATATCAGTTTAATTAGTCCAGTTTTACTTAAGCATTTTTATTTTTTTTTGTTTTGTTCATCTTATTTCAGGTTTTGGAAGTTGGTTTATGCAAACGCGGTCCAAAAATCCAGACTTGCTTCCTTTTGAAGACGACATTGAGAAATGGTTTCAAAGACTAAGTAAGTGGATCAAGGAAACAAGAGAAGACTTCACAAACTTTGACAAAGAAGAAGCAATGGCTGCTGAAGATCAGAAAGCATTGAGAGACTTTGCTACACCCACGGTGACTGAGCTGCAGTCGAGTATCACCAAGCCTGCTATAGCTGCGAACACATTTGAAATCAAGCCTAGGACGATTCAAATGATTTAAAATTCGGTTCAGTTTGGGGGTTTAGCAAATGATGATCCGAACGAACACTTAGTCAGCTTTCTGGAGACTTGTGACACCTTCAGGTACAATTGGGTGTCGGATGACGGGGTAAGGCTTCGCTTGTTCCCATTCACCTTACGGGACAAGGCGAAGATTTGGTTACACTCTCTGCCACCGGGATCAATAACTACTTGGGAAGACCTCGCTCAAGATTTTCTTGTAAAATTCTTCCCACCAGCGAAAACTGCAAAAATGAGGAATGGGATAACTATGTTTGAACAACAACACAGGGAGTCATTGTATGAGGCATGGGAAAGATACAAGGAATTGCTCAGAAAGTGTCGGCATCATAGATTGCCTAAGTGGTTGCAGATGAAAACATTCTACAACAGATTGAACAGAAATCTCAAAACTAGTATTGATGCAGCTTCTGGTGGAACGTTTATGGCAAAAAGTTATGAGGAGGCTTACGAGTTGATAGAGACTATGACAGCTAACAACTACTAGTGGCCCATGGCAAGAATGACACATGCGAAGGCAGCTGGAATGTTAGAAGTAGATGGAGTGACGACAATACAAGCACATATTTCAACACTCTCTAAAAAGTTGGATGCGATATCAGTGATGCAGTACTGTACGGTTCTGATTATTTGTGAATTGTACGCGGGGTGAGCATCATACGAATCAATGTGCAATCAACCCAAATACAAGGTAAATTTTGGGTAGCTACAAGAGAATTCCACGTAATCGTGCGATTGTAACGAGATAATCGGGGAATAGGAATCATCCTAACTTTTTATGGAGTAATAATCAACATCAATAAGTTCCACGACCATCATATCCCCCAGGATTTCAGAATCATCAACAACTAGTTCAACATCAAGAGAGGAAATCAGATTTAGAGGAGTTGTTGTCCAAGTATATAACAAGCAATGAGGAAGCAATGAAAAACCAAGCAATAGCCATCAAGAATCTAAAAAATCAGATGGGACAAATTGCCTTAGCATTGAACAATAGACCAAAAGGGACTCTACCAAGTGACACCGAAAGAAATCCGAAGGGAAATCATGAGCAGTGTCAGGCAATCACTTTGAGAAGTGGAAAACATCTGGATGGTGAAAATGCAGAAAATTCAGTTAGAACGGATGACAAAGTTGATGAGAACAAAATGGTTGAAGAAAAACATGGTGAGGATAAGCAAAGTGAGAAAACAAAGTTAGATGACAAGCCAGTTGTGTATCCTCCACCACCGTTTCAGGAGAGAGTCCAAAAGCAGAAATTAGATAAGCAGTTTGCGAAATTTTTTAAGGTTTTTTAGAAACTTCGGATTAATATCTCGTTCGCAGAAGCCCTAGAGCAGATGCCAAGTTTTGCAAAATTCATGAAAGTGATTCTCTCCAGGAAAAAGAAGTTAGAAGATTTCAAAACAGTAGCATTAACAGAGGAGTGTAGCCACCCAAGTTGAAAGATCCGGGGAGTTTCACCATTCCGTGCACGATTGGGAACATGGCATTAAATAAGTGTCTATGTGATTTGGGGGCGAGTGTGAGCCTTATGTCGCTATTAGTTTATACAAAATTAGATTTGCCAGCTCCAAAGCCTACAAACATTTCATTACAGTTGGCAGATAGGTCAGTCACATACCCGAGAGGCATTGTAGAGGACATATTGGTCAAGGTTGACAAGTTTATATTCCCCATAGATTTTATAAGTCTGGATTTTGAGGAAGATAAGAACATCCTGATTATCCTAGGGAGACCTTTCTTGGCTACGGGTAGGACGCTCATCGACATACAAAAAGGTGAACTAACTATGAGGGTCCAAGATCAAGAAGTAAAATTTAATGTTTTCAAGGCCATGAAATTCCCTACGGATGAAGTAGAATGTTTCAGGATGGATATCATTGACCAGATAATCAGCGAAGACATGGGTAAAAGTTTGGGTAACGATCCATTAGAAACGACACTATTGGGAGATGAAGAGTTAGATGATCCAAAAATTTTGGATTACTTGCAGATGTTAGACTCCTTGCCACGAGTTAGCAGATTTAAAACACCATTTGAACCATTTCACTCGGAGGAAAGATCCACAACCAGAATGAAACCATCATTGGAGGAGCCACCTTCTTTTGATCTAAGGCCACTACCTAAACACCTCAGGTATGCGTATTTAGGCAATCCAAATTCTTTACCTGTTATTATTTCTGCTGAACTTAATGAATTACAGGAAGAAAAGTTACTGAGGGTGCTTAGAGTACATAAATCGGCTATAGGATGGACAATTGCGGATATCAAGGGAATCAACCCATTCTTTTGCATGCACAAAATTCTGATGAAAGATGATGCAAAACCAACAGTGGGGCAACAACGACAGCTCAATCCAATAATGAAAGAAGTAGTGAAGAAGGAAATACTGAAATGGTTGGACACAGGTATCATCTATCCAATTTTTGACAGTAAGTGGGTCAGTCCAGTTCAATGTGTACCAAAAAAGGGAGGAATGACTGTGGTACAAAATTATGATAATGAGCTAATTCCAACAAGGACAATGACTGGCTGGAGGGTTTGCATGGATTACAGGAATTTGAATAAGGCGACCCGTAAAGATCACTTTCTTTTTCCCTTTATCGATCAAATGTTGGACAGATTAGCGGGACACGAGTACTACTTCTTATTGGATGGATATTCGGGATACAATCAGATCGTCATTGCCCCTGAAGATCAAGAGAAGACTACTTTCACATGCCCATATGGCACATTTGCATTCAAGAGAATATCGTTCGGCTTACGTAATGCACCATCTACTTTTCAACAGTGTATGATGGCCATTTTCTCAGACATGGTGGAGAAAAACGTTGAAGCCTTCATGGACGACTTTTTTATTTATGGAGACAATTTTGATGCTTGTCTAGAGAATTTGGTGATGGTGTTACAAAGATGCATGGACACGAATCTTGTACTTAACTGGGAAAAATGCTACTTCATGGTTGAGGAAGGCATAATTTTGGGTCACAAGGTTTCAGTAAAAGGATTAGAGGTTGATAAGGCGAAGCTGGAAACGATTGAAAAACTTCCTCCACCAAGTTCAGTTATGGTCTTAAATAAGCACCTAGAGCATGGTATGAAACACTAACTAACTTTTTTATCGAAAATGGGTTCACTAGAGGTAGAGTAGATACCACACTATTTCTTAGAAATCATAAAGACAAAGTCTTATTAGTTCAAATATATGTTGATGACATTATTTTTGGATCCACTGATGAAAAGTTATGCAAGAGATTCTTTAAGCTTATGCAGAGCAAGTTTGAAATGAGGTTAGCCCTTCCTGAGCTACCTTAAACCGAGAAGAATGTCAAGTAAAAAGTACATCACAAGGACCCATTCAAACTTGACGATTGCTGACCAGACACGACGATCGCAGTTCAGAGTCGACAATTGCTAAGCAGACACAACGATCGCAGTTCATACTCGACGATAGCTGAACAGACTCGACGAACGTAGAGCAGACTCATCAATCACAAAGGCTACCTTAACAATCGTAGTCCCCCCAAAGGATACATCAGCTCAAAAAGAGTCAAGGAAAATCAGTATAATCCTCCTCGGTCAAATTCGTAGAGCCAAATAGAATTTGACACCTGCCCCACTAAGAAAAATGGAGAGAAGGAAGTTATAAGTACAGTTTGAAAATGCCTTTTTGAAATCAGAAGTTCAAAAGCTTATCTCTCTCTTTATCTCTATAACCATACTCCTTGCAAAGAAATTAATGGCAGCCTCCAACGTCATCTCTGGCTATAGACTTTGATTCGATGAGTTCAATATAGTTGAACCCAAATTTCACAAAACTCTGTCATTGATTAAGAAGGCTGGTCTCGAAGAAGCTCTGGGTATGAGCACGATAATCTACCCTAAGCTGATAAAAAGAATTCTACAGAAATGGTGTGTTCGAGAACGACGTCATCACCACGAGGGTCGAGGATGTGGAAATCAAGCTCAAGGCTGAGGATATAAATTCAGCCCTAGGTTTCATATCGGAAGGGTTTCCATTTATAGAGGGCATCAATTTCCATGAAGGACTTAAGAGGATGCACCACAAAAAGTTCCCCACTGTCAAAGGGTACAAGAAGAAAGAGTTCCCTCAGAGGTATGAATTTCTAGCAGACATTGTTGGAAAATGCATATGCTGCAAAAGCTCAGGCCACGATTCTATAAACGAAGTGCAGCTCAAGCTGATGACAACCATCAGTTGTGGGATATAGCTTAACTATGGAGCCCTGCTACTTGAATGGATTAGGAAATGGATTCTCAGCTCGAAGAAGTCAAAGAGCTCTGCAAAGATGCTCTACGAGTGATTCATAAGTATCATCCTCCAGTTTACTTTAGGCGATAAGATAGGGGAAGATGAAGGAGAATCAATAAATCCAAACAGACGAATGACCGAACAACTGTTCGAGAACTGGAAAAGGAATCCAGCTAAAAAGGTATGAATGATGTCTGAGTCTAGTGGTAGGACTGCTAATGCAAAGGAGTCAGGGATTCTAGTTAATATGTCTGTGGTCAAGGAGACTGAAGAAGATGAAGAAGAAACTAATAAGGAAGAACCCTCTGCCCTGGTCAGAAAAAGCAAGGGCAAGAAGAAGCTGAAGGCTCAAATGGCAGAAGAACCCCAGGGGTCAACCACTGATATACCACAAGAGCTTTCTGACATTGAGACTCTGAGAATCCTAAGAATAAAAGAATAGCAGGCTGAGGCAGATGAAGACAGAGCTACCATCTCATAACTGCTGAAGAACAACAAAAATAATCACAAGTCCAAGAGGCCATCTGTCTCCTCGATCGTAGAGTCTCTACCGATCGTAAAGACCAGACTGGAAGCCTCTCCCAAAGAGGTTGCTGTAAAAGATATTGTGGCTGATCAACAGTTCAGAGCTGAAGCTGAAGGAAGTGCTGAGGCTGTGGCTCAACCTAAAAAGTCAAAAAGAAAACTTGTCAAGAAATACATTCTTGTCAATGAAAAGGCCTTAAAAGAGGAAGACAAAAGGATAGCTGCTGAGAAGGGGCTATCGAAGCTAGACAAGAGAACACTGCTCAAGCTGAGGGGGAGCTACCTAAAGTTCTCACCCTAGAAAGTGCTCGAGCTAAGGGGGAGCCACTGGAAATGCAAATGGATGATCATGTTTAGGGGGAGCCTCATGATATCCCCATGACAGAAGAAGCTGCTCCTATAAAAAATGAGAAAGAATCAGAGAAAGAACAAAAAGAAGTCATTGATATAGTGAAATTCATGAACAAAGACAGAGAAGAGGACGAAGATGATGAGCTTGAGATCATAGTTGTGGGCTGTGATGGGTATAGGAAAGCTGACTATGATAAGATGTTCTCCTATCTACCCATGATGCCTTTTTATCAAGCTCAAATTCTAAACTCCTGGAATCACATGTTTTGGAGCTTCAAAGAATATCCAGCTGTGCTAGCTCATGGATTTTCAGGCAATTTAAACTTTGCGAAACAGCTAACCACAAATGGTCCCTCTTCAAGAATTATGCATGAGGTATTATCAATCCCAATCTTATTCGGAGTTAATCACTGTCCACTGTCTTTTTTCAGCCAATTTTATAAATTTCCAAGCTGGTTAGAAGTGGTCCTCAATCCACTAAGTCAATTTCCAGTTGAAGAATCCCAAAATTCTGTAGCTGATGACCCAAATATGCCCAACTTCATTTTAATCCCATCTCCTCTCATCTCTACGATTAATGACTCAAGTCCAATTGTAGAGTCACACGCCCAAATCGTAGAGCAACCTACTCAAGAAGCCCCTCCACCAGATATTCCATCCTCATCTTCCAATGAATGTTTCAACCTTGATCTTTCTCTCTACACACTGCAAGATCAATTCAAAAGAGCCCCTCCTTCAAACAATTCGCAACTCCTTGAACTCATATCAGATCTTCCCACCAAAGCAGAACTGTCTGAAGCATCCCAAAAAGTGACTAAGGACATACGGGAAGAACTTGAAGTTCACTCAAACCTTGTTCAACTGAGACTGAATCATCTCATTGATGCTTCCAACTCCCTCCCAAGCACCCTAAGCTCTGAGCTAACAAAGAAGCTTCGGGAGATCATAAAGGAGATGATTCAGAGCATAAATGATCGGGATCAAATTCACTTTGAAGCTGCTAAAACACACAGGGATGTTGTTTTTATCCTACAGACTACTCAGGAGTCCCAGAACAATCTTATGATGGAAAGTCTAACAAATTTATGAACAACACTAAAAGATTTTCAAGAATTCTCCCTGAGTCAAATAAAGCAGATTGACAGGGTCTTAGACATCCTTTAACGAAGGGAAGCTCGCTTTGATGCTCTCATTCAAGAGAACCGTAACGACATTGCTCAATCCTAAAGTCAGCTCAATGAGCTTGTTCAAGGCATGACTCGCTTATCAGAAGACATTCGAGCCCTTGATGCTGACATAAAGGGGGATAATAAAGGGAAAGGAGATCAAGGCAAGGGCTGAGGTAAAGGCACTTTCTCAGCTCAATCAGCAAGGAGTCCTACAAGGGCCTTCTCCTAGCTCACACGAGGTGACCACCACATGTCTAAGAATGCTAATTGGAGATCCTACATTCATGAATAGACACAATCATAATGAAAGACTAAGTCAAAGTGAGCTAAAAGAAATAGCACGAAGAGACAAAGTTAGCAAGAGAAAAAGAGCTGAGGAATATTCAAATCCTCAACCAAGCAAAAGGTCGAAGAAACAGAGATAAGTTGAAATTTATTTCTTATTGATGTAACAGAACTTAAATGTAATATCTATCTTCAACATCAATAAATTCATTCTTATTTTCTAGAAATTTTAGCTGCTCACTGAAATATTAAGTCATATTTACCTTCTAGCAATTGCATCTAGATTTTGATAATCATGACAACAAATCTCCTTGGTTATGTCAACATCAAATAGGGGGAGATTGTTGGAGAGTGCATATTTTGATTTGATGTATAAAGTAAATGCTTATGATTATATGTAAAGTCCTTCAAGGAATATATGTACAAGGACTTGGTGATAGATCAAAATTGTTAGGTTGATCTGAGCTGTTAATGGTTATCATTCTGTAAATGGATGTATAGATAAAGAGATCAAAGATGTTAGGTTGATCTATATCTTGAAATATAATAGATAGGCTTCAATAAGAATTGCAGTCTATCAAGCTGGTTAAGAGAATGCAGAAGCTAAGGCAAAATCATAGAGCACCGAAGATCGCAGTATGTTTTCCTTGAAGGGCCTCTCCAGAAATCATAGAGTGGTCCAGACGTTTTCTGAGGCTAACTCAGAGATAGTAGTGTGCTCTCAGAAAAGTAGAGTCTGCAAGATGGGCAAGGGAAGATCGTAGTGTGCAAGTCCTTAAGAGAAATCGTAGTGTTCTAGTTTGATAGCGTTAGATCAAGCACCAAGGTGACAAGACACCATGATCTGAATCGTAGAGTATCATCTGCCTATGTCAGAAGCATCGATCCTTATCCTGTTATTCAAGGATAAATTCCAACAAATGTGGAATGGGTTATAAACGTTGAAGTCCTCACCAGTCCCAATGGCACAAAAGATATCCTTAGTATACAACGAAGGAAACGTATTGAAGAAGCAAAGGAAAGGACCATGGGTCAGAGAAAACACCTTTTTAGGTGTTGGGTGAGAAAGCAGTCTGCTGTGTCAGTGGGCCAGCATGCAATTTAGAAGATATGCAGAAAAGTCTCCATCAAAGTTCAGAAACGTCAAACGCATTTAATGCTTCAACGGATAGATTTTCAAGGATCACATATATGCAGAACATCAGGAGATGATTAAGACATGCAAGTATTGAACCAAGACTGCTGAAGAACACTCAACGCTCAACTCTACGATCTGAGAAAAAGAGAAAGCTTGCACAGCTACTCAGTTCTCTCGAACAAGTGCTTAACGGCAACTGAGTAACACCAACCAAGAACTCAATAATTACCAATCAACTGAAGTAAGTGATCCAAGTCAGAAGGACTTGAAGAGTTCTAAGTGAACTGTGAAGAACCAAGTCCGCTAGACTTGAAGAGTTCAAGAGTGAACTAAGAAATTCCTAGATTGTTGGTCTAGAAGGAATCTGTGAGATTCAGAAAATGTAAAAGACATCCTTAGTGGATTTCCTACTCGAGAAGTAGAAGAGTGGACTAAGAGCTTTACGTGCTCTGAACCACTTAAAATTGATGTGTCTATTGCATTTATGCTATAACTGCTATAACTGCTATAATTGCTATTATTGTTATAATTGCCTAACTCTCATTAACTCATTATATCTAAAAAGGGAGATCAAACAAACCTTAATTCCATAGTGTTTAAATCATTATCAAAACTGACAAAGTAAAACGAAAAGATTTTTAAATATCTATTCAACCCACCCTTCTAGATAACTATTGTGCCTCGGGGAACTAACATCCTATCTACAAATAATATTATTATCATACATTACTATTATAATTCTAGCTGCATATAGACTTCCAAGCTGTACTTGTCTTTAACTTTTCCTTGTATCCAACGTATTCACCTTAATCTTCAATGTTTATCATGATATAGAAAGGGTGAGCAACAAGTTTGCCCAGCAAGTATAAGTTTAATTGAGGACATATCATGATTGAAAGAATTGAATAATAGCTGGCTAACATTCAACAATATAATTGTGAACTAGCATGAACAAACTTTTATAGCTGAACGAACATTGAACATAAAAAAATATATCTGAACCAGATGGTAATGAAGGTGATCAACCTTTCATACCTGATGAATACATGCAATATGCACAGAGTACGAATCAATAATTCTTAGATATGGCAATCAGCAATGATTAACCACACGTATTTTTGAATGAAACAACTCAAGGTCTAGTTAAAGAAAAACTTGCATGTACCACTGATTACCGCTAAGCAATCTAATGTATTCTCTCATGAAAGGCCTATAAATTATCAGATCGATCTTTCAAGTAGCATAACATACATGTTAAGTTATCATCTTATATTAAATTGTCTAACCTATTTAAGTATTAGACATTACATTACAGCCATAGTATTATCATTATACTTTGATAATATTTTCATCATGTCATAACTTAAACGTATAAGTTTTCCCTTTTATATATTATCTTAGTTAATTAGAGAACATTTTAGTAAACCCAAATACCATTTTAGTAAGTCGAATTTCATTTCAGTATCCTAAAATCACTATTTCAGCAGACCAAAATCAGATTAGCAGTGTGAATTCAATTTCAACAACCTGAATTCACTATTCTTTTTCACGAAAATACCAAATCAACTTATTATTTTTCTATCCTTTGGCCAAACATATATACATATATTTCATACACAAAAAGAATTTTTCCGTAATTTTTCAATTTCTTTTAGTATTTTTCAAAAATCATTTTATAGTTAATTCCTTAAGAAATTAGCTAGCTCATGTTTAACTCTAGAAATTCCAATCTCTTGACACAATCTTGCACGTGTTAATGTGAGCTTCCAATTTAAATTTCATGGTCATCGGAGTTATAGAACTCCGGATATAGCCATTTTCGTCAGAAAATCACAAAATTGAAATGGTCATAACTTGGTCATTTTAAGTCGGAATGAGCTCATTTTTGTACAGTATGTACTTTATACAATATATTTTTATGAACAAAATGTTAAAATTTTTCTCACAAATTAAGTGGTCGAAACAGCCCTTACAAAATTTTGGACAGTAGCTTTTTTAGAAAAATAGGTTTTTCATACTTTGTTAAAAACGGTCCCTACGGGAATCTACAACTCCTTTTTTAGTGATTCCACTTGGAGATGTTAGAAAACTTATCATATTATCCTCCCAAATATTTTTAGATTTTTTGAATGTCAGAAAATGACTAAACTGCCCCTACCCTTGACTGTCCAAAATAGTCTATTTTTCCTTAAAAGACACAAAACTGTTTTACCTAAATCAGTCACTACGGACTGTGTACTCAACATTTTTTAGTTCTACCACTTGGATTTCGTAGAAAACTTACCTATCTATCACCCCTTTTTGAAAGATCACAAAAAGAAGGTGTAGATCAAAAACGGTGGAAATCCAAAGCACATAGAAATTTTAGGGTTTAAAAACTAGAAAATTACTTTTCTTTACTTTTGATTTCCAACTAAAACAACACCCAATATGGGTATATCTAAACATGAAACACTCATAAACACATAGATCTGAGGTTTTAAATCTCAAGATCATAACTTCATATTGTCAAAAAAATCAAATCAAACCAAAAAGATATAATACTATATTGAGGTTAAAATTTTATACCTTTGCTTACTCTTCTCTTTTCTTCTTCTTGATAACTTTGATTAAGGAACTTTGAAGCTTTCAAAAACTCTCCCTCTCTCCTCTCTATCTCTCTCTCTCTCTATAGTCGAATTACCTAGGCTTTCTCTCTCTTAGTTGCTTTTTTCTTAGTTTATTCTAGATAATAAAATAAAAAGAACAAGATAAGACTTAGACTTTTTCTTGTTTGTTGGAAAACTAAGTATAGAATATAATTGGTATATCTAACCAATATCTACCAACATATCTAGCTCTTCTCGCATTCAACCACTAAGTGATTACTTGCAAGCTTTGCCCAAAGTGTTGGCTAAATAAACAAGTGACACCTAGGAGAGTAGTTCACCAACTAAAGTAAATAATCATCACATTCATCTCCCTTTCTCTCTTCCTCCCATATCCGGAAATGTGTCCAAATACTCTCCCTATTTTGGCTTTCCTTTTATGCTTTATTTGATTTACTAAATGTCCAAAAAGTCCTCTCCCACTTGGGCTAGAAATTGGGCCATCCAATAATTCATTTGGACTCTCTACGTAGCATATTTGGGCCATGTAATTTACATAGTCCAATACCTTTAATTCTATCATTTCCTAATTATTTAATTAGGGTTTACATTTCCTCAGTTATAACATAAATCCTTACTCATGCACATTTATTTCCTTAACCCAATTAGACTTGCTATAACTAGGTTATAAAATTAATTAATTGAGATGTATAAAATAAATCTCTTAAAATTAGTATATATTTTAAATACTAAAATTCTCCCATACCATAACATTTAAGTTATTAAATTTTTAATTCCTAATATATAACTAGATTGCACTAGTTTCTTTTATTTGTTTATATAATAAACAAATAAAAACAAACACATAATATTCATATACACTTATATACTTAATCATGAATAATTCACCTCAAGAATTTTTAAATTCACAACATTCCTTCCTGAAAATCTCAAATCCAGTCACTTATTTTCTCTCTAGGTTTATTATTTAACCTTTAATCCATCATTTAAGATTTAAATAATTTTCTAAATTCTCGGATCGTCACAAGTGATGTGACACTATTTAACTGATTTGTAAAATCAAAATTCGTTATGGTCTGGGGGCTTAATTAAGTGGAGGAAAGGTGTTAGGCACCCCTCTGACTTCCGTGATAACACAATTATCGCGACTTTTCAATTTAAACTTTTAGCTGAATGTGTGTGTGTAGGTCTATGTGTAGTTTGTTGGAAGTATTGTTATGCCTCGTTTGCACCTATATACAAAGGGTTTGACTTTTTATAAAATTTTAATTTTAACGAGATATGTCAATTATGACGCCCCCAAAATAGGTATACATCACCCATCTTGGGTCGCCAAATACATGGTACAAAATTCAAATACAACTTAATACAACTGTCGTGTAACATACGACAAAACATAAGCTGAGAGTTTTAAAATGAATATTATCTTCTAGACAATATCCACACTCAATGGAGTCCTCATTACAATTATTATCACACTATTTTATAGAATAGTGAGGACTACTATAACACCATCTTGGCCATCACTCCGTTCCCCGACTAGTTCCGGCTACGTTCTCATTTCCTGAAGAGAACAATGGAAGTAAAAGGGTGAGCTCAACTAGCCTAGTAAGAAATAATATGACTAAGATAACGCAGAATAAGTTATCATTAGCCTTCAACAATGTTAAACTGATAGAATATAATAGACAACAAGTTTAACTACAGTGGAACAAGCAATCCATTAGAAGACTCAAGTAGAGCATGATATCTACTATCTTCTATGATTTAAAAAGTTTATCATTCACTTTATTATTGGGACTCAACTTAATAAATAGATCACATCATCGAATCATCCATGCACTACGAGCCAAGGATATTCATTAGTATCACGTCCACAAATTATTCTTGCACTACAGGCGAAGAATTATTCGTGTAATCATCAATGGTCATGACTATACCAAATTATACCTGGTCATAATCATACCAATCAACAGTCCATCTATGCACGTAAGCCAAAGATGACTTTCATAATAATATAAGCATGAGGATGATGACAATGATATAAGAATTCAATAAAATAAGTTCAAGGATAAATTTTAAAGATTTATAATTTAATTTATCCAGAAATCAATAACGTCCAAATTTTTAATATGATACTGCTTTGTAGTGTAAAATTCAAGAATAATATCCATGTATAAAAAATAATTTGGATAGAAAAGAAATAAATTTTTTGGTGAATAGTACCCCATGAATAGTACCCCATGAATAGTACTTTGGGAATAGTACCCCGTGAATAGTAACCCAATATAAAAAGTTCCCCGAATACCCGAATGAATAATATTATAGTGAATAGTAAAACCGAGTGAATAGTAACCCATGAATAGTAACTCGTGAATAGTATCCCGACATGAAAAGTGCCCCGAATACCCGAGTGAATAATATTATAGTGAATAGTAAAATCAGGTGAATAGTAACCTATGAATAGTAACTCGTGAATAGTACTTCGGGTGAAAATATTGATATTTAATAAGAAAGTTCATATCAATATTCCAATAAAATGATACTGGATGAAGCGCAAAACTTACGGATATTCCACTAATTTCAGGGATTATAGAAGCAATACTTACTATAGTAAATTTAGATTTAAGAATATGAAAAGAATTAATATACGAAAACTGCAAATGGATTTTCACCTGTCATACGGTACGTAATCCGCGTAGACAGGTTATTCCGACATACTAAAGGATGAATACAAAAAATAGTATTCCTTATGAATATGAAAGAAATAATACCCCTTACGAACATAACAAATAATATCCCTAACCTTAGTAGAAAGCTGGATACTGCAAAAGTGAAGTAATAGAATACTCTTGTTCTTGTTCTCTATAGTTTCTCTCTCTATAGTGTCTCTTGTGAATTTTCGTGAATTGGTGAGAATGAAAGAAGAATTAAGCTTCTATTTATAGGAGAATGGACTAAATAGTAACTAATTCACGAACGGTCCAGATTAATTTACTATTAGAACGGACGGTCCAGATTGATTACTATTAAAACCACAACCGACGGTCTATATTGATTTACTTTTAAAACCACCACCGACGGTCCAGATTGATTACTTTTAAAACTACCACCGACGGTCCAGATTGATTACTTTTAAAACCACCACCGACGGTCCAGATTGATTTACTTTTAAAACCACCACCGACGGTCCAGATTGATTTACTATTAAAACCACCACCTACGGTCCAGATTGATTAACTATTAAAACCACCATCAATGGTCTGGATTGGTTTACTATTAAAACAACCAACAATGGTCCAGATTGGTTTAACTTATTATTACACTTTAGTACCCCTAAAGTTTTCCAAGTTTGCATTATTTCCCTCTAACTTTTGTAATTCACATATCTTCAATAAACACATTCTTAATACTTAAGCAATTATTCATCATTAATATTATAACTCATAATATTTAACAACCAGGTCGTTCCCAGGAAAGAGGGGGATTTTCGATAAAGATTTCTACTTATTGACGCGTAATTACGTGACCAAACCTCTCCTTGACATAACTTCTAGACATTGTCAATATTGAAAATAATAATATGAATAACTTTATCGTCTCAATTATCGATTTAACAATTTAAAATATTATGCAGATGATAATGTGACAATAATTGAATCAAATAATGTGAGATACTATGCAATAATTACTATAGCAATAATTGAGTATAACTGAGTGACTTCTTACGTAAACATCAATAATCAATACCGTGTGCTACTATGCAACCACGCGTATTATTATACTTTTACCACCGGGTAGTTCAACAGTTTAACGGTAAAACTTTCGCCGTTATTTTTATAAAAGATATTTCTGTCATTTTCTAACCATGACAATACTTCCGTTGTGGGGTCCACCAATGATTGTGTCGTCGTACGAATATTCCTAGGTAAAACGAATATTCTCTGACCAATCGAATATATACTGACATAACGAATATTTTATATCAACTTGCTTACTTTGCAAAATTTTCCAAATATTACCCACAACTATAACATTATATCATATCCACACCATAATATTCAAAAATATATTTCGAGAAAAATTATTCTTTATTCAAAAAAAAGTTGGGGTCTTACAACCTCCCCTTCTTATGAAATATTGTCCTCAAAATTAGGGTACGTACCTGATATGTCGAAGAGGTGAGGATACCATGATTTCATTTCAGATTCTAACTTCCAGGCCATCTCCTCCAAATTGTGGTTTCTCAATAAAACTTTGACTTGACGTATAACCTTGGAGCGTAGAATATGATCCTTCTTATCCAAGATTTTAACAGCTACCTCCTCAAACGTTAAATCTTCCTCTATCTCATCTAGTTCTAATTCAATAATGTGGTTCGGGTCATCAACATATTTACGTAACATCGATACGTGAAAAACGTTATGAACATACGACATACTTGGCAGTAAAACGAGTCTATAGGCCACAGTTCCTACTCGATCAAGGATTTCAAATGGGCCAATAAAATTTAGGGTTGAGATTTCCTCTCTTCATCGATTCTTGCTTCTAGAATAATGCCCTCTTGAACCTTCTTCTTCACATTCATGAACTCTGAGTATGTAGCTTGATCGGCTTTAAGTCGGTTTTAATTGTATATTTGCTATCTTCACGTAGGTTCTTGGAGTCTTTAACTTTATCTCCATCTTTTGTAAGTCATACGAAATGAGTCTGTGTTAACAACGTCACACTCGTAATCCTATACGATCTTCTACTCAACGCGTCAGCTACCACATTCACTCTTCCACGATGATATTAAATGGTATGGTCGTAATCTTCAACAGCTCGAGCCAACGTCTTCGGCGCATATTATGTTCATTTTAGTTGAAGAAATATTTAAGGGTTTTAGAAATGGGTTTTGTACTGGGGTTAATACAAAATTCGATTTCACGCTCTAGGGGTAGGCCAGGATGTCTTCAGGAATAAGAAATTTATAAACAATGGAAATATCATTCAAAATTGTGACTCTCATCCCAAGACTTGGATAGCATGTCACATTGATACCTATCAACTTGCCACCGTTATTCACAGCTTCCCCTACAGAAAGTTTGGATTCGGTGTATTCCACACAAGGAAGTCACCAGCGAGAGGCTCAGGGTTCTTTACTTATGGCTTTATATAACAGTGATTGACTTTAGTGGTTTGGTTGCTTGAATTCGCATAACAGGTTGGTTAGGAATATGGAAGCAAACACCCTTACGAAAAGCATGATGAGTAGTTAACCAATCGATTCCTAAAATCACATCGAGGGCAAGTATTTTCAAAGAGACAAGATCAACAGGTAACGTGAAAGTGTCGATTTGAATCAACAAGATTTATAAACAGTGGAGGTAACGACAGTTTCTAATAACTTAGTTTCAACCAATAAGTCAAAGTCTAACTTCTCTGGGGTCAAATTTAAACGTTGAGCACATGCAAGAGACATAAAAGAATGGGTAGAATCAGTATTTAATAAGGTATAGACTTCGCAAGAATTTATAATTAACTAACCCGTGCTAACTTTGTTTGGGTTACTCGCTTTTTGAGAAGTCACGAAAAACGCTCTTCTTGAAACCACCGACTTTATTTTGTCTGTATCCGCCTTTGGTGCCACCGTCCCAGCTGGACTTGATTTTACTACATGACAAAATCGAGCTATGTGACCATCTTTTTCACAACTAAAACATACCTTGGAAGGCTGTGAACAGTTTGGACTTATGTGTCCCTCTCGTCCGCATTTGAAACATACGGCCGATGGTCGTTCTCCTTCCTTAACAACAGGTGCTGGTGCTAATGTCTTTCCATCATTATTGAATCTCCTCTTCTTGAAATTTCAACTTCTATTATCTTGGCCACGATTACCACCAGAGTGGTTACCATTTCTTGCATATTGATTCCCTCCACGTTTATTGTCACCGCTTCGATGACTGCTACCACTGGTATTATCGACTTGCTAGCTGCTCTCCCTTGGTTGGGTTGACTCATTATCGCGCTCCAATAATTGAGCCCTATTTACAACATCTGAATACAAACACAGTTTATGAGAAATGAGGTATTGACGTATTTCGGGTCTCAAACCTCGTAGAAACATTCGCGTCATTATCTCCTCATTATCAACCAAATGGGATGCAAACCGGGATAACTCCACAAATTTAGCCTTGTATTGCGTCACAGTGATATTGTTTTGCTCCAGCTTGATAAACTCCACCTCCTTTATGTGATGAATACTTTCAAGAAAGTACTTGTCGTTGAACAACTCTTGGAACTTCTCCCAAGACATATTGAGTGCGTTAGGCTGGGTACGCTTTATAGATTCCCACTAATAATCTACCTCTTCACGCAACATAAAGGTGGCGAATGGAACCTTTTGCTCCTCTGAGCATTCCAAGACATCAAATATCTTTGTGATCTGCTTTATCCACGTCTCCGCCTTAAGTGGTTCTTGTGACGCCCCCAAAATAGATATACAACACTCATTCTGAGTCGTCAATAACATGGTACAGAAACAACTACAACTTTATTAATACAACATAAAAACTATGAGTTTAAATACAAATATTGTGTTCTAGAAAATATCAACACTCAAATAAGTCATCATTACAATTATTGATATATTATTTTACAAAAATGATGAGGACTACTAAAAAACCTTTCTAAGACCTTCATTCCATACCCCGACTAGTACTCGCTACATTCTCGCCTCCTGAGAAGAAAAATGGAACAAAAAGAAAAAGGGTGAGCTTAACTAGCCCAGTAAAGAATATTATGACTAAGATAATATAGAACAAATTATCGTTAGTCTTCAACAAGGAAAAATCTGATAAAATACAATAGACAACAAGTTTCAGATCAATATTCGCAGCGAAAATAATAAATCATAGATAAGTTACGTAGAGAATGAAATCTACTATAATCTATGAATTTAAAAGTCCATCATCATTATTTTATCCATGTAACATCAATCAATATTCATCTTGAATCAAATATTCATCTTTGCACTACAGGCCAAATATATTCATCAGTTGGTCATGTTCATCTCAACACATGTTCATCTTTGTACTATGGGCCAAAGATATTCATAAGAAAATCAACCATCTGTGCACTACAGGCCAACGATATTCAGTAATATAATCATTTAGGACTGAGGATGATGAAAAATATTTTAAAGAAAACGAATCCAGTGAAACAAAAGAACAAATATTAGGGATTCGTACTTTAAACAGTCCAAGTTCAAAAATACTTCATAAATAACCATAGTGAAGTAAAATTCAAGAATGATCAAAACATGGATACAATCAAAGCTAGTATCCATAATAGATATTTTGGACAAAAAATGAAAATTTAATTTTTTGTGAATAGTGTCGTATTCGTGAATAGTGTCGTATACGTGAATAGTGCCGTATACATGAATAGTAACTCCGACACTAAAAGACAAGAATTTCAGAAGAAAAATCTTACCAATATTCTGGCATAATGATATTAGAAGAAATAATATCATTTGAAAAAAAAATATCCCTTACCTCGAAAAGATAGTACTTCTAGCTGGAATACCAGATATAGTACTGAAGGGAACTTGTACCGTATAGCAATACTCAAAGTCTCAAAATACTCACAAGAATACGCTCGATAATATAGAGAGAAAAAACTTCAGTTTCTGGTGTGATTTTCAATTCTAACCTAAACACCCTATTTATAGGAAAATGCTTAGAACACCAAAGCAGAAAATTTAATAAAATAATATTATTTATAAACAAACTTCACGCCCACCTCAAGACCATCTGAATTCAGCCACCAATGAGGCCCACAATAATGACAAAAACAAAAAATACGTTTTTGTTATTAAAAATAATTAAAACTTCCAAAAATTAATTATTTCAGAACTTTGGAACTTCAATAATTCATAATAAATAGCCCTTTTATCAGAAAAATTCGAACCTTATGTCTTTTCCATTGGAAAATCCATTATCTACAACTTTGTAAGTTTAAGTTTTTTCAAATTCCAAGCAGAAATTGACCGAAATCCACATACGGATGGTTTTACAGGCTATAATCAAATTTCTGTCAAGAAATGGGGTCCACAGACATGAAAAACATGTTTTAAATATTTTTAGTAATAAAAATACTCCTCCTCCTCATATACTCATATATCCCACATTCATTGTAAAAATATCGCCATTATTATATTATTAAAATATAATAATATATTTAAATGAATTATTTATCAGAAAAGATAAAATATCAATTTTTCAACAATTGTCACTTTAAAAATTTTCTCCATCTATATCCACATAAAATGAATATTTTCCTTATCATATAAATCAATAATTAATTATTCATAAATAATATTACAGAATCACAATACTGGCAACCAGGCTGTTCCCAGGAAAGGGGGGGCTTTCCAATAAGGATTTCTCCTTACTGGCGCGCAATTGGGTGACCAAACCTCACCTTAGACAGAACTTTATAGACATTGCTAATAATGTTATCTAATAATATTATTCAAATAATATGAATTATTAATCTGATAAAGGAAAATACTGTGTAATGACAATTATTGAAACAACAATAATATAAAATATCAACGTAGCAATTATTGAATCAATAAAATAAAATATTAAACAATAATTACTGTAACAATTATTGAGTAGTGTCTTCTTACGTAAGAATCAATAATTGGTGCAATACCGTGTGCTACACCGTTATTTATAAACAACTTATACTTGTCGTTTTCTTCATCCAATCGCTTTTACATTATGGGCCCACATAAGCCAAACATTGTCGTATTTAATATTCCCAAAGACAAAAGAATATTCCACGACCAAACGAATATTCTCCGATAAAAATGAATATTTTATAACCACTTTGAAATATTTGCGCATTTTACCCATAACTAACCACATTAATCAAATAAACCCTTTCTGTTTCAAAATAATAAATAGAAAAAATTTAATTTCATTTATAATAAGTTGGGGTCTTACAGTTCTGGCTTTCCCAAAAACTCCGGCGGTCCGAGCTCCTTGAACTGCTTAGCAGTGATCAGCTATGGGTTGCCATTGTTTCCACCTGTATTATGAATAGGAGTCTCTCTCGTTTGGTGTTGCATAAATTCTAAAAAGTTCCTAAACATACCATCATTCGTCATTTGGTCAGTGTTGTTGTTTACACGAGGATTATTGCCTTCCTGATGCACATTATCCTGGGTATTGATCGTTGGTGACTCAACGGTCTCATGTGCTTCATTGCTTATCTCAACATTTTCAGATGACATTTTCAAACACTGTCACAAAACAAGGGTTAATTGACATGCCACATATTATCCCTATAGTCTGACCGACCAATTAAATACCAAATAAATTTAGGTAGGTCATACTAGCGAAGGAATTCCCCGTCTCTCCCCTCCTAGTTCTTGTCTCACATCTCAGCCAGGGATCATATCCCTAAGCTTTGATACTAAATTTGTGGCGCCCCAAAATAGGTATAGATCACCCATCTTGGGTCGCCAAATACATGGTACAAAATTCAAATACAACTTAATTATACAACTGTCGTGTAACATACGACAAAACATAAGCTGAGAGTTTTAAAACGAATATTGTCTTCTAGACAATATCCACACTCAATGGAGTCCTCATTATAATTATTATCACACTATTTTATAGAATAGTGAGGACTACTATAACACCATCTTGGCCATCACTCCGTTCCCCGACTAGTTCCGGCTACGTTCTCATTTCCTGAAGAGAACAATGGAAGTAAAAGGGTAAGCACAACTAGCCCAGTAAGAAATATTATGACTAAGATAATGCAGAATAAGTTATCATTAGCCTTCAACAATGTTAAACTGATAGAATATAATAGACAACAAGTTTAACTGCAGCGGAACAAGCAATCCATTATAAGAGTTAAGTAGAGCATGATATCTACTATCTTCTATGATTTAAAAAGTTTATCATTCACTTTATTGATGGGACTCATCTTAATAAATAGATCACATCATCGAATCATCCCTGCATTATGGGCCAAGGATATTCATTAGTATCACGTCCACAAATTATTCTTGCACTACAAGCCAAGAATTATTCGTGTAATCATCAATGGTCATGACTATACCGAATTATCCCGGGTCATAATCATACCAATCAATAGTCCATCTATGCACATTAGCCAAAGATGACTTTCATCATAATATAAGCATGAGGATGATTACAATGATATAAGAATTCAATAAAATAAGTTCAAGGATAAATTTTTAATGATTTATAATTTAATTTATCCAGAAATCAATAACGTCCAAATTTTCAACATGATACTGCTTTGTAGTGTAAAATTCAAGAATAATATCCATGTATCAAAAATAATTTGGACAGAAAAGAAATAAAATTTTTAGTGAATAGTACCCCGTGAATAGTACTTCGGGAATAGTACCCCGTGAATAGTAACCAGACATGAAAAGTACCCCGAATATCCAAGTGAATAATATTATAGTGAATAGTAAAATTGGGTAAATAGTAACCCGTGAATAGTAACTCGTGAATAGTATCCCGACATGAAAAGAGCCTCGAATACCCGAGTGAATAATATTATAGTGAATAGTAAAATTGGGTAATAGTAACTCGTGAATAGTACTTCGGGTGAAAATATTGATATTTAATAAGAAAGTTCATATCAATATTCCAATAAAATGATACTGGTTGAAGCGCAAAACTTACGGATATTCCACTAATTTCAAGGATTATAGAAGAAATACTTACCATAGTAAGTTTAGATTTAAGAATACTAAAAGAATTAACATACAAAAACTACAAATGGATTTTCACATGTCATACGGTACGTAATCCACGTAGACAGGTTATTCCGACATACTAAATGATGAATACGAAAAATAGTATTCCATATGAATACGAAAGAAATAATACCCCTTACGAATACAACAAATAATATCCCTTACCTTAATAGAAAGCTGGTTACTGCAAAAGTGAAGTAGCAGAATGCTCTTCTTCTTGCTCTTTATAGTTTATCTCTCTATAGTGTCTCTTGTGAATCTCCGTGAATTGGTGAGAATGAAAGAAGAATTAAGCTTCTTTTTATAGGAGAATGGACTAAATAGTAACTAATTCATGAACGATCCAGATTGATTTACTATTAGAATGTACGGTCCAGATTGATTACTATTAAAACCACAACCGACGGTCCAGATTGATTTAGTTTTAAAACCACCACCGACGGTCCAGATTGATTACTTTTAAAACCACCACCAACAGTCCAGATTTATTTACTTTTAAAACCACCACCGACGGTCCAGATTGATTTACTATTAAAACCACCACCGACGGTCCAGATTGATTAACTATTAAAACCACCATCAATGGTCTGGATTGGTTTACTATTAAAACCACCATCAATGGTCCAGATTGGTTTAACTTATTATTACACTTTAGTACCCCTAAAGTTTTCGTAATTCACATATCTTCAATAAACACATTCTTAATACTTCAACAATTATTCATCATTAATATTATAACTCATAATATTTAACAACCAGGTCGTTCCCAGGAAAGAGGGGGCTTTTCGATAAAGATTTCTACTTATTGGCGCCCAATTAGGTGACCAAACCTCTCCTTGATATAACTTCTAGACATTGTCAATATTGCAAATAATAATATGAATAACTTTATCGTCTCAATTATCGATTTAACAATTTAAAATATTATGCAGATGATAATGTGACAATAATTGAATCAAATAACGTGAGACACTATGCAACAATTACTGTAGCAATAATTGAGTATAACTGAGTGACTTCTTATGTAAGCATCAATAATCAATACCGTGTGTTACTATGCAACCACGCGTATTACTGTACTTTTACGACCGGATAGTTCAACAGTTTAACGGTAAAACTTTTGTCATTATTTTTATAAAAGATATTTCTGCCATTTTCTAACCATAAAAATACTTCTGTTGTGGGGTCCACCAATGATTGTGTCGTCGTACGAATATTCCCTGGTAAAATGAATATTCTCCGAGCAATCGAATATTTACTGACACAACGAATATTTTATTTCAACTTGCTTACTTTGCAAAATTTTCCAAATATTATCCACAACTTTAACATTATATCATATCCACACCATAATATTCAAAAATATATTTCGAGAAAAATTATTGTTTATTCAAAAAAAGATGGGGTCTTACATCAATGATGTTTTGTAAAATAGGTTTTTCAAACCTTTGTGCTCAATAGTAATTGAGGCCTTTGATACTTCCATTTTATTATGTGTTTCGCTTAATTGTTTTTATTATTTTCGAGATGCGACGAGAAAATAAGATACATAGCAATGTCGAACTCCTTGTGGTCATGAGAGCCATCTAAGGAAATTCAGACACCGTGAATAATTTACAAGCTGGTGGCAGCTGAAAATGTCCATCACGGGAACTGAATCTAGATTCAGGAACTGAATCTGTGATCACACGATTCCTAGGCTCACATAACATGGCAATATGTATAAAAGCTAAAACAAGAACTAGATTTGAATAAATCTAAACTATTTTAGTTTTATCAGTTTCGGTTTAGTCACCATGAATCGATTAAAGTAAGAAATAGCCAGATTGAGACAAATCTAGCTCGCAGCAAAAGCTGGTAAACGAATTAGATTTGAGTAAATCTAAGCATTCCAGCTTCAATGGTTCTAGTTTAGTCACCATGAACCGGTTAAAGTTAGAAATAGCCATATTTAGGCAAATCTAACCCGTAGGCTGATAAACAGTTATATATATAAGCTGTAAATATTTATATCTATATATATATAAGCAGTAAACGCACCGGATATCACACACAGGCTCAATCGAACAAAGTTCGATAATAGTATATATATATATATAAGCCACGGATCGACAATCCGGGCATACCCACACGACGCGACTCTCAACGTGAGTAGATATAAATGTCTAGAAGTGAGAAAAAGCTTAAAAATTTAAAATATCTTACAGTAGACTGCCAAGAAGACTTCAGATAGCTTTTGACACCTGAAAACTCAGTTTCCACCGGTTAAATTTCAGTATGCAGTAAAACATGAGCTTGCAAGTGTTTAGAAAGAAGAATCACTCAGTTTATAGCACTTTAGATGTGTTTATAAACTAAAATGGACTGAGTTCTCTCGCCTTTTTTTTCTTAAAATGGCCAACCCAGGGCCTCTATTTATAAAACTGATGGTTGTGGGTCTACCTGCGACTACCAGGGTTTCCTCGGGCCATGTGGGTCCCATCGTCTCGAAGTACATGCACTTATACAATGTGTTGTCCGCTTGAACCTTCATAAAATTCAATCTGGGCATCCGATTGAGGTGTGATATACCTTTTCAAAATGTTGTTGTCGAGAGCTACACAATGACTTGCGATAAGAGGTTGTACGAAGCCGGGAAGATGGGTCCATGACCAGATCTTCAAGTCTTCAAATTCTATCTGGTGTGTTGTCTTGTATAGTAGTCACTCGGGATTTGAGTTATGGTTCTTGTGGGACACTTCTGTTATAAAAAGGTGGGTTGAAATGATGTTGAGATGACGTGAATGTGGTATTGAGGTGGTAAAATGATAATTTTTCCCCTCATGGGGGTTATCTCAAGCTCTGTGCTGATGTAGCAGTTGTTGCTCAGGTTTATCTCTGAGATTGGGCTGCTGTAGGTGCTGAATGTCCTCAGGGTTCTCTCTGAGGTGTGCCTGACCTCCCGGGATTATCTCCAGGGTTGTAACTGAGTGCCTCGGGGTTGTCTTCGAGGTTGGAACTGACTTTTTTGGGGTTATCTCTAGAACTAGAACTGCATCCCTCGGGGTTATCTCCGAGGTTGGAACTGGATCTCTCGGGGTTATCTCCGGGATTGCAACTGAGTAACTCGTGGTTTTCTCGAGATTGAAAACTGAGTATCCCGGGGTTGTCTTTGGGATTGAGCTGATTTGACTTCCAGGGTTATCTCTGGAAGATGATTTTGCCCTCCTGCAAGGTTAGTAACAGGTGCAAAATTCTAAGTGTCTACAGATGCCCCTCTTTATCATATTCAAGAAATGTAATGACATATATAGGATAAAGAACACTAGACACTTGAAATGTGATAAGATAATCATGATATAAATGTAATGCAGCATGATGCGAATGTATGTTGAATGAAATGGAGATAACTCCATGAATGAGACCAGAGGATGTTGACATTGGGGTTATCACCAAAGTCATTAACCCTCAGCGCAGACTTTCCACCGTAGATGTTCTTCTCATATGCGAGAGAATCTTGGGGAATTGCTCTTTGTCTGATGAAGACTTGTATAACAGATTCCATCACCTGTCCTTTTCGATGAGGATGATTTTCCTTGGTTTGTATCGCAAGGTCTTTCCAGTGCTTCGTTATAGTTACTGCCAATAGTTTATGTTGTCAAGGTTGCCTGACCTTTGTTGAAATGTCCTTCAACGGCTACCATCATTGGACCACCTTCGATGCTTCGCTAGGTTTAATTGCCAATAGATAATGATGTCAGGATTGTCTTACCATCATTGAAATGTACTTCAACGACTGAACATCATCGGATCACCTCCGATGCTTCGTTGGATTTACTTGCCAATGGCTGACTACTTTAAGGCTGCTTAACCTTCGCTAAAATGTGCTTGAACGGCTAACATCATCGGGCCACTTTCGATGCTTCGTTGGATTTACTTGCCAAAGGTTGATAATGTCAAGGCTGCTTGACCTTCACTGAAATGTGCTTCAATGGCTGAACATCATTAGACCATCCCCCGATGTTTCACTGGATTTACTTGCCAACTGTCGATAACATCAAGGCTATTTGACCTTCGCTGAAATGTGCTTCAACGGCTGAACATCATCGGACTATCCCCGATGCTTCACTGGATTTACTTGCCAACGGCTAATAACATCAAGGTTGCTTGACCTTCGCTAAAATGTTCTTCAACGACTAACATCATCGGACCACTTTCGATGCTTTGTTGGATTTACTTGCCAACTGCTGATAATGTCAATGCTACTTGACCTTTGCTAAAATGTGCTTCAACGACTGACATCATCGGACCACTTTCGATGCTTCACTAGATTTACTTGCCAACGGCTGATAATGTGAAGGCTAGTTGACCTTCACTAAAATGCTCTTCAACGGCTAAAGTTGTATGAAATCCCTGCTAAGGAGGGATTTTTGATTAAATGTATGGTTACAATTGGAATCACAACCCCAAGTTGATGGCATTGGACCTTTTTTAGGTATTGCCAAAGGTAGCTTTCAACAGCTATGATCATCGGCTTTGTGAACCCTGTGTTTGGGTGAATACCAATGATTGATGTGTAGACCCGTAGTTTGGTCTCTAAAAATTGGGATTCCAAGATTTTCTGCTTAATCACGTAGCGTCTTTTTTCCTGATTTGACTTTTCAGGTTGTGAGACCTCCTTTGAAACTTAATTTGGATCGAGCTGGAGGGGGTAGAGACCACCTAGCATAGCCACAAGTGGAACTGTGGCAGCCGCAGGTAGACCCACAGCCATTCGTGGGTCTACTTTAGGCTCTTTCCCTTGACGCCACACAGAGAATCTGAGTGTTCTTCATATCTACTGAGTTCGGGCTGTTTTCTGTAAAATCTGTGACCGTACAAGTGTTCTGCATTATCCTGGTAACGTATGGATGTCTTTTTTTCAAGTTTTGTTCGTTGGAAAGTAAGTTATCACATGAAATACTTCTAAACACATAGTAGTGAATATACATGCTCATATGACTTGATAAAAAATATTCAATCATAGTAAATGTTAGTATTTAACCATACTGAACATATTGATATAAAAAAAATTAACTTTTGCAATTGTTAATTTGGTACCTTTTCTGCTATTTCTTATCCTATTTGAGGACAAATGAGCAAAGGTTGTAAAGGCAAAGTAATCTTGGTAATTAAGCTACCCTTATGGAGTATAACTTTGATATTTTTATGCATATAGGATGTTTATGACTATGGAAATGGTGTGCTACTGAATGACTACCTAGTCATGTCTACGTGCATGTGGATAGTCCTTTTTACAAAGGAGACTGGCAAAAAATTTTCATGAGTCTAGGCATTGAATAAACATGCATTTTTAACTCTATTGTAGGCGTATATTAAAGTAATGCATGCATGCATATAGACATAAAATGCATTTAAAAAGCTCCATGTTAGACTTTACCACTCCCTGTTTGAGGTGATTTGGAGATTTATGTCCAGATATATGGATCTAGACTAGCCGAGCAGCTCCCGTAGGACCTCTTCATGTGTGAGGAGGAGAGCTTCTGATGTGCCTCAGCCTTGCCCAGCCCGATAGCCTTATTGGTTGACGGAGTCAATGATTTGTCATGTTCAGGTTGAGGTACCGGATGTTGAGGACGAGGAGGAGGATATACCGGTTGCGGTTCCTGCTACTTTTATTCCTCGCAGGGAGTTACCAACCATAAATTTGATGAATCCAGAGCTTCTAGATGATTTGAGTCGCCATCCCTCGATCTATTTGCATGTGAATGAGAAAGTTGTGTTTGATCTTCCTTTTTCCTATTGATGAGGAACAAGGGTTATGATGTTAATTTAAATTTATGCAGGTTCCTGGCTTTATGTAGCCTCGATGGAACTAGTTTAGTATACACTCCCTGTACTAGACTCTTCACCCAGAGTACTGAGAGATTGTGCATGCTTGGGGTTTTGAGGCGTTCTTTTCCATCCTCCCCCGCTGTTGTCCCTAGGGTTACCTTAGGGCATTATCTGAGCGCTGGTTTCACTAAACTCAGTCTCTCCATTTTCTAGATTGCAAGGTGATGATGACACCGATGGATTGGCGGTTTATCACTGATATGGAGTTTTCTAGGGCGCTAGTGCCTTGTGTGGGTAACATTTCCTCGACTTCTGTCAGATCCTTACTAGGAGTCCAGGCTGAGGCGCTCAAAGCCAGGATAGTCTGCACTGGTTCTTTAAGTGTAGACTCCATGATTGGGGCGTTGAGTGACCCATTACCCGATGACAAGAGAGTCAGGGATCGCATTCTTCGACGATTGTTCCTAGTCATTCTCCAGGGTTGGTTCCTGGCGGATAACTCTTCCATGGTGTCGTTCGCTTTAGTCAGCACCACACGGGAGGTGGACCATATTGAAGAGTTTGACTGGGGCTGCTATACCTTTGCTTACTTCCTTAGGGGAATGTGCATACGCTCGCAGGGCTTGACAAAGGTTTGGATAGGATTTTACCCATTCCTGCTGGTGAGTATTTCTCTTTTGATTTCCCTTATTCAGGATGAGAGTGTTTATTTACCTCTAATATTTGATTTTGTGTTAGCAGTTTTAGGCCTATGAGAGGCTTCCATGTCTGCGTCCCATTAGTTTATAAGGTTTAGAAAACATCCACAAGAATGACGATGGCATCACTCCACGTTGGCTTTAAGGGTGGTTTCCCGACTGGTGTCGAGCATGTGATGTCCACCCGTCGGATTCCTCTCTTCACAGATGGAGGATGGGAGCTCTATTTAGGAGAGTGTGCTATCAGGAGCACCACATGAGAGATTCATATACCAATTTGTCTTACTGTTAGGCATGATTAGTCTGTGTCACAGCCACCAATCAGAGATATATATCCTATTTGTGGGAGTTGATGGCTTTGATTTGTCAAAGGGACCATTCACTTAGGAGGCATTCTACCGCTAGTGGTCCCCTCGTACCATCGGAGGTCAGACCTGCGTCATATTGTTTATGGGGGATATGGTTCCTGGATCCGTCATGATGGTGAATTGGATTGCCTGTGTTCGATAACCTACTCATTTGACGCAGAGTGATAGCTTGACCCAGCAGTTGGACCGATCACATTTTTTTCATCTAGTATTTATGTAGAGATCCTTCCGAGGTGGATTCTTTTGATCCTTCCAACTCAAGGGCTGACCCTTCAGGTGGCCCATATTCAAGTGGTTTTGTCGGTGAAGATCCTTCATTGTATTGGCCTGATATACCTCTTGGCAGAGATCCAATGACTCAGGAGGAGTTACATCAGATGGATAGGTTGTATGATGTAGACATCAATACCATTGACTTCTTCTGATGTATTTCTCGTTATATCTTTTGATAGGCCTCTGTTAGATATTGGGTGGCTGTGCCCCATTCTCATTATATCTTTTGATAGGCCTTTGTTAGTTGTTGGGCGGATGTGACCCATTTCCCTCTATTTTCCAACTGTATACATAGATGATGTATTAGATGATGATGTACTTAGGAATGTATGTATACTATTTTCCATTCCCTACATCATATTTCCATCTATTGTTTATCATGCACATATTATGTTATGTATGTGTATGTCCAGAGATGTTCAGCATTGACCACTGGATGGTCTTATGACACGGCCCTACAGATGTCTTCATCGATAGTTATCCATATTGATCATACCCCGCCAGTATTGGTGGCCTTCTATTTGAGATCGTGGTATGATAGTTTGTCATCCCCAGATTGGGTGACTGTAGATCAGCTGTTCCGGCACTCTGTGACCCTCCTGATGTTCCAGGTTCCATTGGGTTTTATAGAGGGCATGTTGGAGCACTGCGTATCGGATAGGCAGGTGTTCCGATTTGAGACCCAAGAGTTGACTCCTACCTTGGAGGAGAATGAAAGTCTGACAAATTTACTGCTAGACAGGCCTTATACTCAGATGGTTGTAGGAGATATGAGCCAACAATTTATGACCCTCACAAGTTTGAGGCGCAGAGTTGCCCTAGATGAGATCTCCTCAGGGCATGTAGTGTCCATGCATTTTCTAATTGACAGATTTGGCTTTTGGACAGTTATGTACAGTACTTTGGGGATTTCACCACGTCGGAGGATGATTGGCGTGTTATTAGAGTAGATGTACTCTAGATGTGTGTAGTGGGTTATCATTACATGCCACTGTACATGGATCATTTACACATCGATGTGGTTATGGCAGTATGGGCTCTCCGGGAAGGACATACCATTATACCGATGATTATGGCTAAGACCGTGAGGTCGGCCACATATTGCCACACCCATTCTGCGGGAGTATTTACAGGAAGCTCGATGTTGTTGTACATTTTGTTCATAACACACTTGAGACCGATTGTCACATTTCGACGCCATGGGTATTGTTTCTCCTATGAGATAGCCATATTTTACTCCTTTCAGTTAGCGGAGTGTACAGATGCAGCTTCTTAGTCAGTTTTCTTATCAGGGATCGAGGATCCATTTGATATTCTACCATGTTCGGGGCTTAGTTCTCCTTACAGCTTCATTACTCATGCATCTGGCATAGATTATCTTCCTCTGGCTGGTTTGAGGGGTGTGACCACTTATCATCTACTAGCTGTGATGGCACAGTTTGACCAGTTTCAGGATTTTCATCCCTTCGACGAGGAATTGGGTCAGCGTATGTCATCTCGACTTTTATTAGTAGAGGATTTGCCCATAGTTTATGTCTGTTGGGCCCAGCGTGAGAGGGCTAATTTTACTACTAGCCATCCAGGTCATTCTAAAGAGTATTCTACATGGCTGGAGGCAGAGATTACATCAGTTGGGGTTGTATCCACAGAGCCGGAGATTAATTCTGACAGTGGGGTGCCCATGGAGGATACTGATCCTCCTATTAAGGATGTGATGTTCTCTGGGTTGGCATCAGCTCTAGTAAATACCCCTAGTATTCATGCTATTGTGACTCCACATTCTGCAGAGTATTTAGAGAAAAGTTTGCATTTGATGACATTTGAGAGAGATCAGGCTAGGGCCTTGATGTTGACAACTTTTACTGGTAGAGATGCCACTCTAGTTGAGAGAGATGATGCTTTAGCTCATAGAGACACTGTTGTTGCTGAGTGAGACGAGGCTAGATCATCTAAAGATGTCGTTGTTATTGAGCAGGATGGTGCTATATCTTCCCGAGATGCCGCTATTATAAATAATACTGCATTGAGGTCCCATACTGCTGATATGATTGCAGAGATGATCACATTCATTGATGACCATAATGTCACCATGCAGATGGTTGTGGATCTCTTGGCTCGTGTAGATACCTTTGGGTAGGAGCTCGCAGAGTTACCCCCTTCTTCTGAGAGGGATGCCATGTTGGATTTGATATCACGTTTATCCACTTGTTTGTAGATTAGCTTGGATTTCCTGCACAGACTAGCTTATCCTTTTTTGTCATGTATAGGACATATTGTATATATAAAACAATATTATATGGCAATGAAATATATTTTGATTCACTTCCCTTTTAGTTATGCCTTGTTACTTGTTTGATAGTTGTTTGTTTCTCTAGGGCGTGTGATCTTGATGTATTCTGAATTCCCACTTGATATGGACACTGAGATGTCTTAGGATCTTTTAGAATGGATTGTTGATCTGTATATTCCCTACCCTTTGGTGTCTTGGGACTGGTTTCTGTATGTAGTTATGGAGAGGATTGTGGCTTTCCTCTCTGAGGTTGACCGCCCCACAGATGGTCACTGGTATTCCTTTGTATTGGGGACCCTAGGTAGTTCCATCTCTTATGGATTGGTGTTTCTCTTTGAGGACTCAACCGCAGCTTAGATGGTTGCCGATTCTCTTATTGGTATGCGCAGACCAGGTAGTTCCATCCCTTTGGTCCAAGCTGATGATGTGTGGTTTGAAGATCTAAAGGATGATCCCAGTACCATTGACAAATTTTTTGTGTTTTGGTAGGGGTGAGACTGCACCATGAATGGCTACCTACATACTCCCATTGATGAGGCTGAGATCAGGTCTGCGTAGGTTCAAAGTTGAAAGTGGTGAAAACAGTGTAGTGAAATTTTTGTTTTTTCTGTAGTTAGACTGGACCATAAAAATGGCTGCCTATGTACTCTCGTGTATGGGGGAGATCATGTCTGTGTAGTTCACCCCTGATGGGACAGACTACAGATGTGAAATATTTTATCCCTAGTGGGACAAACTGAATGTGTGAAATGTTTAATCCTTGGTGGGACAAATTAAAGGTGTGAAATATTTGATCCCGAGAGGGACAAACTAAAGTTGTTAAATGTTTGATCCCGAGTGGGACAAACTGAAGTGGTGAAATGTTTGATCCTGAGTGGGACAAACTGAAGTGGTGAGGATTGTATGTAGTGAGAAAGGTTTTGAAAACCTGAATTGACGGGGAATTTGATGATCCAAAACCAGGATGCTGGTTTGTAGGTAACTTCAAACATAGTACCGTTTCACGGTGTTCGAGTTAATGAGTTGTGGAAATTCATCGCCATCCATCTCTTGTAATCTGAGGGCTCCTCCTGTTTCTTATAATTTCAACCATATGAAATCATTCCTAACATCATTTACTTCTTATTCTTATTAAGTTATGTTATTAACATATAGGACTTAAAGAGAAATTAAATTCGACTAGTTTTTAGGTTACTTCTCTTCTTTATTTTTCTTTCGCTAGACAAAGCCGATGATTCGCAAGCTTTTTTATTTCACGCTGACCTTCGATCCGATCAACCACACTCATTCTCTTCCTTCTTCTCTCTTCATCTGAACCCTCTCTCTCTCTTTCTCTAAGGTGTAGGATTTTCAAAATCCCAAATAAATGAATTAAGCTTCCTATTTATAGAATTTCCAAGCTAGGGGTATTTTAGTCATTTTGCCCCTAACCTCCTTACTATTCATGACTTAAGAATTAAGTTCACTTAGCCCTTAAGTTTACTTACTCCTTAAGTTTACTTAGCTCTTAAGTTTACTTACTCCTTAAGTGAACCTCCTTACTATTCACGAAACTTAGCTTTGTAAGTTTCTTCGGTTAAAATCTTCGGTTTCATTCGACAGCTTTAAAATCGCAATTCTCTAATCCAAATATTTTTGGATATTTCGTCTTTCCTTTACTGATTAACTTTTACTTATTCTTCGAATTTCTGAAAAATTAAAAAAAACTTTTTGGTGTCAAGTGTTTTCCTTCACGTTTTCCCCTAACGTAGTTAAACGAGTAAAAAGTACATAATAGTACTTTTCATCATTTTTATTTCGTCTGATTTCTGCATGTTTTTCGAGAAAAACTTTTATCGACTTACTTAACTTTTCACGACATATTATCATGAAATCTTTTGATGGAATGTCATTTCAACATATCGAACTCTCGAAAAGGCTTAGGTTATTCAAACCCTAACCCTTAGGTTTCGTCAGGTGAATAGTGACTATTTTATCTTTTTCCCCGGAAATATTTTTGTTCCCGGAAATATTTTATTTTTGTCTTGAAAATTATTACTCGTTCAGTCTAGCTCGTAGCCAGAATCCTCTCGACTTATAATCATCCAAGGTTTTAGAACTATTAATAAACACATAGAACATAATATTATTAATAAAAATTCATTTTATTAATAACTAATTCTTTAAACTTCAATTCTGGAGGATCCAAATTTTTGGGTCATCACAGATGTTCATTTTCTCCAAGGTGGCATAGGGGCAAATGATTAGCGAAGATATTCCATCTATTAGCACTCCTCCAACCATATATCTGGAAGGCATAACCGTTATGTGCAACGGTTTGCAATGACCCATCACTTCGGGAGGTATGTCATTATCGGTGAAGGATATCACATTACTGTTGAAGATTTGATCTACCAGATGATTGAATTTTTCAACATCCACTGTCTTTGGCAAGTGGGCTTCTTCTAATACTTTTAGTAAGACCTTCTGGTGATCTTCTGAAGAGAAAACTAAGTTCAGAATAGAAATCTGTTGTGGAGCTTCTTTCAAGCTTTGAACCACCTTGGCTTCATTGTGTCCCATCTTGCGGAGGAATTCTTCAATCTTCTCCCTGGGCACTTTTCCCTTTGATCTGATGATAGGCTTCATCACCCGTTAAGGAAGATATAGTCGATTTTCTTTAGATACTGCAGCAGTTGTGTTGGATGTAGATCCTTCAGCCTCTCCATAGTTCCATGGCACTTTCTTGAGGTTGATGACAGGATATTGTGGCCTTAACGACAATATGATTGGCTTTGGTACAACCACTTTCAAAGGGTTTTCAACAACTTTGAGCTGAAATGGTTGGATTGTAAGTGGTGTGGCAGCCAAATCTCCCTCAGAGGATATAACTGCTACAAGTTCCTTTCATACTGGAGGAAATGTGTACCCACTCTCAGATGATACAACATCGTTATCTGCCATTTACAGGTCACCGCTGTTAATCATGTTTTGAATAAGATGGCGGAGTGCCCAACATTCCTTAATGTTGTGACTGCGAGAGTGGGAGTGGTATTGACATACTCCATTAGCATCAAACCGTTTTGAGCATGGGTTGACTGGAGGTAGCAGTGCTATGATTTTTCCCTCGTTAATCAGCATCAACAATATCTCTTCCACCGATTGGCCTAAATAGGTGAATTCCCTTTTGTTGGCGAAATCCCGACGGGCTTTAGCTTTTGCTCTTTTTGCAAGCTTTTCCTCTAATGTTTACTTTCTTGAGTAAGTGATGGAGTATTTGTGATAAGAGAAATGAGGCTAGCATGCTCCTAACTGAATAATTGACGTGTGACTTGGTGTTGATAAATCACTAATTCTGCCAATTGATTGACTTGTTCGCCAAGAGACTTTAACTCCCATTCCATCATGAACTGGAATTGTGAATAATCCCATCTGTTAGAATTATCCTTGTTGATTTGGGATGAAATACCCACATACTTGACGTACTTCGAGGTCTCTCCATTGACTCTGTTGATCATGTTAACATCCTCTTCCATGTGTTGAGGGAGAGGGTTGTCTTGAACATGTGGTTGGTCGGGATTTGTCACCATAATCTCACCATTGTAAATTAAGTCATGGATCTTTTGCTGAAGGGCCCAACAATCCTGAGTGTCATGGCTTGGAGCTCCAGTATGGTAAACACACTTCTTGCTTTTATTGAAACCCATTCCACTCGGGTTGGCTGGTGGAAGGAGATGGGTGTTTTTCTTCTGAGCTGCCAGAAGTTTGAGAATGTTTTCAAGTGAGTCCCCTAAGGGTGTGAACACTCGGGTACGTCTAACTTCTCCACTCTTTGGCAAGGGAGGATTTGAAGACTGTGCTTGAAAAGGGGAATAGTTTCTCCTCTGAATAGGCAAGTTTTGATTTCCTTTCTATCCTTGCAGTATCAAGGAAACATCATCTTATTTTTTCTTATGGACCCTCCGAGGGTTGTTCCCATAACTTCCAGATTGGATATGCTCAGCTGCGGCTTTCAATGCGGCGAGATCTTGAATCTTCCCTTATTTCAATCCCATTTCAGACATTTCTTCGTGCTTAAACATTTGTGAGAATGGCTTGCATATTCCAGCTAGGACCCTCTCATAAAATGGAGCTTCTTGAATATCTATGAAGGTTATCACCATTTTAGACTCAGTCATAGACGGGATAACTTGAGCAGCCAGACACCTCCATCTTTGGGCATACTCTTTGAATGACTCATTGACTTATGTCTTGACCTTGGTAATTTGATACCAGTTTCCATTTGAGTTTAAAAGCTGTATTGAGTGAGGAAAGCATGGGCTAACTCCTCCTAGCTGTGAATCTTGGAGTTATCCAATCTGGTGTCCCATACTCTGGCTTCTCCGGTCAGACTTTTCCGAAATAGCTGCTTTCTGAGCTTTTCATTCTCGGCATAAGATCCAAGCTCTCCAAAGAACACCATCAATGGGTTCAAGGATCTCCCAATACATCATATTTCTCAAAATCAGGAGTCTTGAATTTTTCCGGATAATGAACCTCGGGGAAGATACTAAGGTCTGAATATGAAACACTCCCGTGTGTCCCAATCCCTTTGGTGGGCCGAACAGTCTCTTCCATTTGTAGAACCTTCTTCCGAATATCACCGGTGTCTTGATCTTCTCTAAGATAGGTGCTTTCAGGGGTTTTGTTGGTCTTATTAGACTGAAACTCAGGTGCTAGAACTTCTTTGTTCGGACCATAGGTTTCTCCATGTGTAGAGGATTCTACGTGGATGGGTATTTATGGACTCTGAGTTGACTTGTGTAATTCTTTGAGCAGAACAACCAACTGTATAATTTGATTGATTAATCCTTCAAATTTCTCATGAGAGACAGGAGTAGGATTAGGCTGGCCAGATGTATCCATGTTTGGCTGTAGGCTTAATGCTTTCTTAGACTTTGAACGGGTAACGGGACCAATCGTTTCCCTACAAAAATACTTATGTAGTTTAGTCTTAGGGAAACGTGGAAATATTACATTCTATATAATGTGTCCATTTTTAGGAGTATTATCCTGCAAAATGGATGTCAGTTGTTTTAATGACAGGATAGCGTAACAGGTTTTGATATGAAAAGGGAATGCATATTCACATATTCATTTATATTTTCCATTATATTGAGATTGACATGGAAATGAAATTACAAGTAATTAAAATTACAAGTAATTGAAATGGGAAGGTATGAAGAGACTTCCCTCCGCATTTGGTTTATTAAAGGTTGACCTATCTTAGGCTACTCTCACGACTTTTTGACATGAAGGTTCCCAGATCATCGTAATTTACTCGATGGGAAGTTAATCCGATCTTTCAACTGGAGCGAATCAGGGTGGTGCCTTTCCTGAGCCTCGTGGAATTAATCTCCCGACGAGTCCAGTAATCAAACACCGACAGGAAAGCCTCCCTGTTGAGGGACCACACAACATACATTCACATACATCGCATCTCACAGTATAGAAATGATGACATATGTGAAGCACTAATATCACAAACAGATATGGTTAGAAGCACTAAGTGCAGGAAGTAAATCATTAGTACACATTCATTCAAATGTAAATGCAACCTCCACACAATAACAGATAAAAGTTTTGAAAAGTTTTTGAATAGTGGCTTAAGCCCTCTTAGTGGATGTCCCCAGCAGAGTCGCCACCTGGCGATGTCGGGATTTTTATTTATCCCTGTCTATTTTTATCTTTTGGTGTTCTCATGTTAGGCGAGATTTGTTTGAAAAAACAAGTTTTAAAAGGCCCGACATGTATATGTCGACGATTTGACTGTAAGAGTCGCCAGTTGGTTATTTTTTAAATGGTTGCACCAACTCAACCGAGAAAAGGTTTGCACAAACACTTATTGATCTGACACTGTTTCGCTGGTCTGCAAAACTAAAATTTGTTAAGGTCTGGGGGCTTGATTAAGCGGAGGGATGGTGTTAGACACCCTCCAACTTCCGTGATAACACAGTTACCGCCATTTTTTAATTTAAACTTTTATCTGAATGTGTGTGTGTGTAGGTCTATGCGCAGTTGTCTGGAAGTAGTGCTATGCTGAATTTGCACCTATATACAAAGGTTGAATTTTAATGAGATATGGCAATGATGTTTTGTAAAACAGGTTTTTCAAACCTTGTGCTCAATAGTAATGGAGGCCTTTGATACTCCCATTTTATTATGTGTTCAGCTTGATTGCTTTTATTATTTTCGAGATGCGAAGCATCTTTGAGAAAATAAGATACATAGCAGTGCCAAACTCCGTGTGAGCATGAGAGCCATCTAAGGAAATTCAAACACCGTGAATAATTTACAAGCTGGTGGCAGCTGAAAATGTCCATCACGGGAACCGAATAATGATTCAGGAACTGAATCTATGACCACATATTTCCTAGGCTCACATGACAAGGAAATATGAACAAAAGCTAAAACAAGAACTAGATTTGAATAAATCTAAACTATATCAGCTTCATCGGTTTCAGTTTAGTCATCATGAACTGATTAGAGTGAGAAATAGCCAGATTGAGATAAATCTAGCTAGTAGCAAAAGCTAGAAAATGAATTAGATTTGAGTAAGCAATAAAAGCCACAGATCGATGATCTGGGCATACCCACATGACGTGACTCTCAACGTGAGTAGATATATATGTATAGAAGTGAAAAAAAGCTTAAAAATCTGAAATATCTTATAGTAGACTGCCAAGAACACTTTAGATAGATTTTGACGCCTAAAAACTTGGTTTCGATCGGTTAAATTTTAGTATGTAGTAAAACACGAGCTTACAAGTGTTTAGAAAGAAGAATCACTTAGTTTAGAACACTCTAGATGTGTTTATGAACTGAAATGGACAGAGTTCTCTCGCCTTTTTTTCTTAAAATGGCCAACCCAAGGCTTCTATTTATAGAACTGATGGCCACGGGTCTACCTGTGACTGCCCAGGTTGCCCCGGGCCATGTGGGTCCCGTCATCTCAAAGTACAAGCACTCGTGCAACGCACTATCCGCTCAAACCTTCATAACTTTCAATCTGGGCATCCGATTGATGCATGCTATACCTTTCCAGAATGATGTTATCGAGAGCTACACAATGACATGGGATAAGAGGTTGTACGAAGTCGGGAAGATGGGTCCATGACCAGATCTTCAAATCTTCAAATTCTATCTAGTGTGCTATCTTGTATAGTAGTCACTCGGGATTTGAGTTACGGTTCTTGTGGGACACTTCTTTTATGAAAGGTGGGGTGAAATAATGTTGAGATGACGTGAATGTAGTATCGACATGGAAAAATAACTATTTTACTCCTCATCGGGGTTATCTCCGGCTCGCTCAGGGTTATCTCTGAGATTGGGCTGATGCAGGTGCTGAATGTCCTCAAGTTTATCTTTGAGGTGTGCTCGACCTCCTGGGGTTATCTCTGAGGTTGTAAATGACATCCTCGAGGTTGTCTCCGAAGTTGAAACTAATAAACGTATTATGCGCCAAAGACATTGGCTCGAGATGTTGAAGATTACGACCATACCATTAAATATCATCGTGGAAGAGCGAACGTGGTAGCTGACGCGTTGAGTAGAAGATCGTATGCGGTTACGAGTGTGACGATGTTAACACAAAAAACCCATTTTGTATAACTTACAAATGATGAAGATAGTGTAAGACCCCAACTTTTATGAATAAAGATGAATTTTCTATAATTATTATTTTTGAATGAATTTGATATAATGTTATAGTTGTGCGTAATATTTAGAAATTTTTCAAAGTACACAAGTTGTTTATAATATTCGATTGGTCAGAGAATATTCATTTTAACAGGGAATATTCATATGATGACACAATCATTGGTGGACCCCACAACGAATTATTGTCGGATTGAGAAAACGACAAAAAAAAAATTTATGAAAATAACGGCGGATGTTTTACCGTTAACTGTTGAAACACCCAGTGTTAAAAGTACAGGAATACGCGTGGTTGCATAGTAGCACACGGTATTGATTATTGATGCTTACGTGAGAAGTCACTCAGTTTTGTTCAATTATTGCTTCAGTAATTGCTGTATAGTATCTCACGTTATTTGATTCAATTATTGTCAATATTTTTATATATTATTAAATCAATAATTGAGATAACAAAGTTGTTAATATTATTATTTGCATTATTAACGATGTCTAGAAGTTCTGCCAAGGAGAGGTTTGGTCCCTTAATTGCGCCCCAATAAGGAGAAATCCTTATTGGAAAGCCCCCTCTTTCCTGGGAACAACCTGGTCGATTATTAGTGTGAATTATGATAATGATGATGAAGTTTTATTTTATTAGTATTATTAATGTAATAAAACAGAAATTTTTTTTATATAAAACAGAATACTTTTATAAAGTTATTCATTTTATTAGGCTAATAGTAAAATCTTTTCATATAAAACATAATACTTTTATAAAGTTATCTATTTTATTAGACAATAATTAGAATATATTATATTTTATTATGCATAGTGCCTGCATAGTAAAATCTTTTTATATAAAACAGAATACTTTTATAAAGTTATTCGTTTTATTAGATCATAAATAGAATATATTATATTTTATTGTAAACCAATCTGGACTGTCCGTTTAAAAGTAAATCAATCTGGACCGTTCATGGATTGGTTACTATTCAGTCCATTCTTCAATAAATGGAAGCTCATTCCTTCGTTATTTCTTACGAATTCACTGAAACTCTAGAGAGAGAAACTGTAGAGAGAATTCTTCTTCTATAATCTTGAACGTCTTTCTTTAGCGTTTAAGAAAGATTTGAGCGTAGTGCAAGTTTCTTCAAGTATATCCCCGCCCTACCGTCGGAGTACTCTTCTTTATAAGGTAAGGGGTATTATTTTTTTTCATATATGAAGAGAACTTCTGTTATTCAAGTCTTTATTATTCTGTTGGAATAACTTGTATACGCGGGCTACCCTATACTTGGTGAAATTCTTCTGTTATTCCATTATTTATTATTCTCATTGAATAACTTTGTCTATCTGGCACCGCATACATGGTGAAATTTTGTTGTTATTCCATTCTTTATTATTCATTGGAATATCTTGTCTGCATGCGTTTCTGCCTCTAACTCCAATTCCGTCTTTATTATTCTATTAGAATATCCTCGTCATATGCGTTTTATGCTGGGACTTTGGTTCCGTTATCTATTATTCTCGTTGGAATAACTCGTTTGTCTGCAAGTACCATATGTATGGTGATTTCGTTGTTATTCCATTCTTTATTATTCTGTTGAATATCCATCGGTTGCGTATTTACGCTTTGACCGTTCCGTTATTTATTGTTCTGTTGGAATAACCTATCTATGCGAAGTACCGCATGCATGGTGATTTCTTTTGTTATTCCATTCTTTATTATACTCAGTTGGTTAAAGTTTTGACTTCTATACTCCATGAAATTAGTTGAATATCCTTGATATTTGTACTTCATCCAGTATCTTTCATGGAAATATTCTTCTGAGCATTCTTAAAGTTTACTCTACAAAGAAGTATCATGTTGACAATTTGGACGTTATTAGTTCCTGGATAAATTAATTCTTGAACTTGTTTTATTGAATTCTTATATCATTATCATCATCCTAATGTTTATATTTTGTTGAAAGTCATCTGTGGCCTGTAATGCATAGATGGACTTGGTATGATTATGACCAGGGATTATTCGTTTTAATCATGACCGTAATGTTACAAATGATGTGGTAAAAGTCCTCATTGGCCCGTAGTGCATTGATGGACAGTTGTTGGCATGATCATAACCATTGATGAATACACGAATATCCTTGGCCCGTAGTGTATGGATAATTTATGGTTGTGATACTAATGAATATCCTTGGCCGTAGAGTAGGGATGATGTGGTTTATTTATTAAAAAGTCCCAGTCCCGTGATAAAAGTGATGAAAACCTTTTAAATCATAAAAGATAGTAGATTGTATTCTCTACTTGACTCTTTTAATGGATTGCTTGTTCCGCCCGCAGCTTAAACTTGATGTCTATTATATTTTATCGGTTTAGCATTGTTGAAGACTAATGATAATTTATTCGCATTATCTTAGTCATAATATTTCTTCTTGGGCTAGTTGAGCTCACCCTTTCTTTCACCGTTTCTCTTCGTGAAATGAGAACGTGGCCGGACTAGTCGGGGAACGGAATGACGGTCCGTATGATAGTATTAGTAGTCCTCACTATTCTCATTAAATAGTGTGATAATAAATGTAATGAGGACTTATTCGAGAGAGTGGATATTGTCTAGAAGACAATATTTGTATTAAAACTCATAGCTCTCTTTGTTGTATATTAAAGATTGTATTTGTATTACATACCATGTATTTGGCGACTTCGTAATAGGTGATGTATACCTATTTTGGGGGCGTCACAATTAGTATCAAAGCTTAGGGATATGATCCTGGCTAAGATGTGAGACAAGAACTAGGAGGGAGAGACGGGAATTCCTTCGCTAGTATGACCTACCTAAGTTTATTTGATATTTAATTGGTCGGTCAGAATATAGGGATAATATGTGATATGTTAATTAACCCGTGCTTTGTGGCAGTATTTGAAAATGGCATCCGAGAATGTTGAGAACATCAATGGAGCATATGAGACCGTTGAGTCTCCACAGATCAATAATCAGGACAATGTGCATCAGGAAGGCGACAATCCTCATGCAAATAACAACACTAACCAAATGATGAACGATAGAATGTTTAGAGGCTTTCTGAAATTCATGCGAAAGATCGTGCAAGAGAGACTCATCATCGAAATGCGGTGGAAACACTAGCAATTCTCGAACGGTCACCGCTAAACAGTTCAAGGAACTGGGACCACCGGAGTTTTTTGGAGAGCCAAAACCACTTAAGGCGGAGACGTGGATAAAGCAGATCTGCAAAATATTTAATGTCTTGGGATGCTACGAGGAGCAAAAGGTTCCCTTTTCCACCTTCATGTTGCGTGTAGAGGCAGATTGCTAGTGGGAATCTGTAAAACGTACTCAACCTGCCGTACTGAAGATGACTTGGGAGAAGTTCCAAGAATTGTTCAACGACAAGTACTTTCCCGAAAGTATTCGTCACATGAAAGAGGTAGAGTTCATTAAGCTGGAGAAAAACAATATGACCGTGTCACAGTACGAAGCTAAGTTTGCCTAGTTATCCCGGTTTGCGTCCCATTTGGTTGATAATGAGGAGAGAATGACACGAATGTTTCTAAGAGGTTTGAAACCCGAGATACGTCAATATCTTATCTCTCATAAACTGTATTTGTACTCAGATGTTGTTAATAGGGCTCAGTTATTGGAGCGCAATAATGAGTCAACCCAACCAAAAGAGAGCAGTCGGCAAAATGATAATACCAGTGATAGCAGTCATCGAAGCGGTGACAATAAGCATGGAGGGAATTAACATGCCAGAAATGGTAACCACTTCAGTGGTAATCATGGCCAAAACAATAAGAATGGACATTTCAAGAAGAGGAAATTCAACAATGATGGAAAGATGTCAGCACCAGCACCCGTTGTTAAGGAATGAGAACAACCACCTATCATATGTTTCAAATGCGGAGGGGAGGGACATATCAGTCCAAACTGCGCGATGTCGTCCAAGGCATGTTATAATTATGGAATAGAATGTCACCTAGCCCGATTTTGTCATTCATCAAAGACAAGTTCAGCTAGGATGGAGTCTCCAAAGGCCGTCCCAAAAAAGTCAAAACCAGTATTACAAGGGAGAGCATTTGTTGTGACCTCCCAGAAAGAAAGAAACCCGAACGAGGTCATCATGGGTAAGCTTATCATAAACTCTAGCGAAGTATATACCTTATTTGATACTGGTTTTACCCATTCTTTTATTTCTCCTACTTGCGCTCAACGTTTAAAATTGACTCCGGAGAAATTGGACTTTGACTTAGCTATTAAAACTTTGTTGGGAGAAACCTTCATTACATCCACTATTTATAAGTCTTGTTTGGTTCAAATTGGTACCCTCACATTACCTGTCGATCTTATTTCATTAAAAATACTTGCAATTGATATAATTCTAGGGATTGATTGGTTAACTACTCATCATGCAAAAATTGATTGTTTTCGTAAGGTTGTTAGCTTTCATATTCCTAACCAACCTATTATGCGAATTCAAGCAACCAAACCATTAAAATCAATCACTATCATCTCAAGCTATAAAGCTATTCATTTATTGAAAAACGGATGTCTAGCTTTCTTAGCTCATGTCACGGATCTAAACAAAAATACGTCAGTTTTGAATGATATTTCTATTGTTAATGAATTTCCTGACGTATTCCCTGAAGAACTTCCTGGCCTACCCCCAGAGCGTGAAATTGAATTTTGTATCGACCTTGAACCCGGTATAAAACCTATTTCCAAAGCCCCATATCGAATGGCTCCTATTGAACTTCAAGAGTTAAAGACCCAACTGCACGAATTGTTAGACATTGGCTTTATTCGTCCTAGTATTTCTCCTTGGGGTGCTCCTGTTCTATTCATGAAAAAGAAAGATGGGAGTATACAACTTTGTATTGATTATCGGGAGTTGAACCATGTCACCATCAAAAATAGGTACCCATTGCCACGTATTGATGACCTGTTTGACCAGTTGCAAGGCGCCAAATTCTTTTAAAAGATTGATCTTTGTTTCGGATATCACCAATTGAAGATTAGAACCGATGACATTCCAAAAACGACTTTCAGAACTCGGTACAGGCATTATGAATTCCTAGTCATGTCTTATTGTGATTCAGTATTGTGATTCTGTAATATTATTTGTGAATAATTAATTATTGATTTATATGATGAGGAAAATATTGATTTTATGTGGATATAGATGGAGAAAATTTTTAATGTGACAATTGTTAAAAATTAATATTTTATATTTTTCTGATAAAATAATTCATTTAAATATATTATTAGAATATAATAACGGTGATATCTTTACAATGAATATGGGATATATGAGTATATGAGGAGGAGGAGTATTTTTATTACCAAAAATATTTAAAAACATGTTTTTCATGTCTGTGGACCCCATTTCTTGACTGAAATTTGATTATAGCCTGTAAAATCCCCGTTTATGGATTTCGGTCAATTTCTGTTTGGAATTTGGAAAAACTTTCTTCTGGAAAGTTGTAGATAATGGAATTTCCTATGGAAAAGGTGCGAGTTTTGAATTTTTTGACAAAAGGGCTATTTATTATGAATTATTGAAGTTCTGAAGCTCCGAAATAATTAATTTTTGAAGTTTTAATTATTTTTAATAAGAAAAACGTTTTTTACATTTTTGGGACTCATTTTACATGTGTTAGGTTGCTGAAATCAGATTCTAGGTGTGCGTAGGTAATTTATATAAATATATTATTAATTTATTAAATTTTCTGCTTTGGTGTTCTAAGCATTTTCCTATAAATAGGGTGCTTAGGTTAGAATTGAAAATCACACCAGAAACTGAAGTTTTCTCTCTCTTTCTCTCTCGATATATTGAGCATATTCTTGTGAGTATTTCAATACTTTGAGTGTTGCTATATGGTGCAAGTTCAAGTCATAGCCTATATCCGGTGTTTCAACTAGAAGGACTGTCTTTACGAGGTAAGGGATGTTATTTTCTTCTTAAATGATATTATTTTCTTCAATATCATTATGCCGAAATATTGGTTGGCAATTTTAATCAAATTTGGAACTTTTTGTGTCAGAGTTACTATTCACGCATACGGCACTATTCACGTATACGACACTATTCACGAATACGGCACTATTCATCAAAAAAATGAAAATTTTCCTTTTCGTCCAAAATATCGATTATGGATACTAGCTTTGATTGTATCCATGTTTTGATCATTCTTGGATTTTACTTCACTATAATTATTTATGAGGTATTTTTGGACATGAAATAGCTGAAATACGAATCCTTAATATTTATTATTTTGTTTCACTGGATTCATTTTCTTTAAAATATTTTTCATCATCCTCGGTCCTAAATGATGATATAATTGAATATCTTTGGCCCGTAGTGTAAAGATGAACAGGTGTTGTGATGAACATGACCAGCTGATGAATATCTTTGGCCTGTAGTGCAAAGATGAATATATAATTCAAGATGTGCTTTGATTGATGTTACAGGGATAAAAATAATGATGATGGACTGTTAAATTCATAGATATTAGTAGATTTCATCCTCTACATAACTCTTCTATGAATTATTATTTTTCGCTGCGAATATTGATCTAAAACTTGTAGTTTAATGTATTTTCTCAGATTTTTCCCTGTTGAAGACTAACGATAATTTGTTGTATATTGTCTTAGTCATAATATTCTTTACTGGGCTAGTTGAGCTCACTCTTTTCCTTTTTATTCCATTTTTCTTCTCAGGAGGCGAGAATGTAGGCAGTGCAGTCGGGGTATGGAATGATGGTTCTAGAGAGTTGTTTAGTAGTCCTCACCATTTTTTGTAAAATAATGTATCAATAATTGTGATGAGGATTTGTTTATAAGTGTGGATATTGTCTAAATGACAATATTTGTATTTAAACTCACGCTTTTATATTGTATTAATAAAGTTGAAGTTATTTACATACCATGTATTTGACAACTCGAGAATGGGTGATGTATACCTATTTTGGGGGCGTCACGGTTAGTATCGAGCTTAGGGATATGATCTCTGGCGGAGATCGGGGAATAGAACTAGGAGGGGAGAGACGAGTAAATCCTTTGCTAGTGTGTCCTACCTAAGCTTATTTGTTGGTTGGTCAGTATATAGCGATATTATGTGATATGTTGATTTCTTTAATTAACCTTTGTTTTATGGTAGTATTTGAGAATGTCGACTGACAATATTAACACTGGAGCAATTGAGACCGTGGAGACACCTTAACCCACCAACGAGGAGAACGTGCAACAGGCTGGCAATGTTCCTCCTGTGAACAACACCACTGAGCAGATGATGAACGAGGGGATGTTTAGAAGCTTTTTGCAGTTCATGCAAAATTAGACGAGGAAGACTCGTGTTCAAAATACAGGAGGAAATGATAGTAATTCACGGGTTGTCACAGCCAAGCAGTTCAAAGAGTTGGGACCATCAGGATTCTGGGGAAAGCCGAATCCGATTAAAGCGGAGATGTGGGTCAAACAAATCACCAAGATATTCAATGTCTTGGGATGCACGGAGGAGCAGAAGGTGCCATTCGCCACCTTTATGTTCCGTAATGAGACAGATTACTGGTGGGAGTCTATGAAGCGTACCCATCCAGCCGCACTCAGCATGTCTTGGGAGACGTTTCAAAAACTTTTCAATGACGAGTACTTTCCTGAAAGTGTTCGTCATATGAAGGAGGTAGAGTTTATTAGACTGGAGCAAAACAATATGACGGTGTCCCAGTACGAGGCAAAGTTTACAGAGTTATCCAGGTTTGCACCTCATTTGGTGGAAAATGAGGAATGTATGACGCGGATGTTTCTGAGAGGTTTGAAACCCGATATACGTCAGTATCTCATTTCTCATAAATTTTCTCTCTATTCAGATGTTGTTAACAGGGATCAATTATTAGAGCGAGATAACGAGTATGTTCAACCGAGGGACGACAACCAGGATCATACCGGAGATAGCAGTCAACAGAACAACGATAACCAGAGGAGAAAGAAAAAGACGGACAAAAATGGTAACCACTCTGGTGGTAATCATGGCCATGAGAATAGAAGAAGCAAGTCGGGAGGAGATTTTAAAAAGAGGAAATTCAACAACGACCATGTGAAGACGTCAACACCAGCAGCAACTGGTTCTAAGGGAGGAGAACGACGACCGGTCGTATGCTACAAATGCGGGAAAGAGGGACATCTCAGCCCAAACTGCCCACAACAGTTCAAGGTATGCTATAATTATGGAAAGAAAGGACATATCGCTCGAGATTGTACGGTAGCGAAACCTAGTTCAGCGGGGACGGTGACTCAAAAGGTTGTCCCAGAAAAGTCAAAGTCAACGGTTCCTGGAAGAGCGTTTGTTGTGACGGGTCAAAATGTGAGGAACCCAAACGAGATGATCATGGGTAAGCTAATCATAAATTCTTGCAAAGTTTATACCTTACTAGATACTGGTGCTACCCATTCATTTATCTCTCCTGCTTGTGCTCAACGTTTAAACTTGACTCCGAAGAAATTAGACTTTGATTTATCTCTGGAGACTCCATTAGGAGAAACTTTCATCACATCCACTGTTTATAAATCTTGTTTGATCCAAGTTGGCACCATTACCTTACCTGTTGATCTTATCTCTTTAAAAATACTTGACTTTGATGTGATTTTAGGGATTGATTGGCTAACTACTCATCATGCCAAAATTGATTGTTTTCGTAAGGTTGTTAGTTTTCATATTCCTAAACAACCTGTTGTACGAATTCAAGCAACTAAACCATTAAAATCAATCACTGTTATATCTAATCATAAAGCTATTCATTTATTAAAAAATGGATGTCAAGCTTTCTTAGCCCGTGTTATGGATTTGAATAAAGACACGTCAAAATTGAATAATATTCCTGTTGTTATTGACTTTCCTGACGTATTTCCTGAAGAACTTCCCGGTCTACCCGGAGCGTGAAGTTGAATTCTTTATTGATCTTGAACTCCGGTACAAAGCCTATTTCTAAAACCCCATATCGAATGGCTCCTATTGAACTTCAGAGTTAAAGGTCCAACTACGAGAATTGTTGGACATCGGTTTCATTCGTCCTAGTACATCTCCTTGGGGTGCTCCTATTTTATTCGTAAAGAAGAAAGACGGGAGTATGCGACTTTGTATTGACTATCGAGAATTGAACCATGTCACCATCAAGAATAGGAATCCTCTACCTCGTATTGATGACTTGTTTGACCAGTTGCAAGGAGCACAATTCTTTTCAAAAATTAATCTTTGTTCTGGATATCATCAACTGAAGATTAGAACTAAGGATATTCCAAAGACTGCCTTCAGAACTCGGTATGGGCATTATGAATTCCTAGTTATGTCTTTCGGATTGACTAATACTCCTGCAGCTTTCATGGATATGATGAATCGAGTATTCAAGGAATATTTAGATCAATTCGTTGTTATCTTTATTGATGACATCCTCATATATTCCAAAAGCCGTGAAGATCATGAGCACCATTTGAAGCTGGTACTCCAAAGGCTTCGTGAAAACAAGCTTTATGCTAACTTGAAGAAATGCGAGTTCTGGCTTGAGGAAGTAGCATTCCTTGGGCACATGGTGTCAAAACATGGAGTATCTGTTGATCCGGGGAAGATTGAAGCAATACAAAGTTGGGAGCAACCAAAGACGGTGATCGAAGTACGCAGCTTTCTGGGCTTAGCTGGTTATTATCGGAGATTCGTGGAAGGATTTTCTCAAATCGCTACTCCATTAACTCAGCTAACTCGGAAGGATACACAATTCGTATGGAGCGAGGAATGCGAGAAGAGTTTCCAAGAGCTTAAGAGGAGACTCATTTCGGCACCTGTTCTGACAATACCATCTGGTTCGGATGGATTTATTATCTGCAATGATGCTTCGAGCAAAGGGTTAGGATGTGTTCTCATGCAACATGGGAAAGTCATAGCCTATGCCTCGCGACAACTTAAAGAATATGAGAAGAATTATCCTACTCATGATCTAGAGTTGGCGTGATCGTTTCATGTAAAGATCCGGAGGCACTAACTATATGGGGAGAAAGTGGAGATATATTCGCACCATAAAAAGCCTCAAATATTTCTTCACTCAAAAAGAACTCAACATGCGGCAAAGAACGTTGGCTCGAGCTATTGAAAGACTACGACCACACTATTCAATACCATCCCGAAAAGCGAACGTGGTAGCCGACGCATTGAGTAGAAAGATCATCACAGCGAGAACGAAAAGCGATGTTGTTAACACAAAGGCCCATTTGGTGTGATTTACAAAAGATAAAGATAGAATTCAAGACTCTGCGGGGACCCATGCAATGATGACAAGACATCGTATAGAACCAACTTTAATCAAAAAGTTAAAGTTGCTCAAGCCAATTCCAATTCGAGTGATGATTATGATGAAGAAAGTACAAGAAGGTGTTATTCCAGAAGCAAGAATCGATGAAGAAGGAATACTTCGAGTTCACTCCAGGCTTTGTGTTCCTAACGATTCTGATTTGAAGTACAAGATCATGATGGAGGCACACAATACACCGTTTGCAATTCATCCTAGAAGTACTAAAATGTATCATGATCTTTGACATACATTTTGGTGGAATAATATGAAGAGAGAGATTGCAAAGTTTATCTCGACGTGTTTAACTTGTCAACATGTAAAGGAGGAGCATCAAGTGTCAAAGGGTCCATTACAACCACTTGAGATTCCGAAATGGAAGTGGGAACACATTACCATGGATTTTGTTACGGGTCTTCCTACGGTTTCTCAAGGCATAAATACTATTTGGGTTATTGTTGATAGATTAACCAAGTTTGCTCATTTCTTGCCGATACGGGAGACTTATTCCCTTGAACGTCTTGCTAGTATGTACGTAAATGAGATTGTGAGGTTGCATATGCATGCCAAGATCCATAGTTTCGGATCGTGACCCAAGATTCACTTCAAGATTTTGGGTTAGCTTGCAAAAAAGCTATGGGCAGTTACGATTGGTTTGGCATACCATCCTCAAACCAGACGGACAATCGAGAGACTATTCAAACTCTTGAAGATTTATTACGACTACGTGTCCTGAGACTTCAAGGGCGCTTGGGATAAGTATTTACCATTGGTGGAATTCTCCTACAATAACAGCTTATCAAGCAAGTATAGGTGTGGCTCCATTCAAGCATTATATGGACGAAAAGTGTCGCTCTCAATATGTTGGGATGAGGTGGGTGAAGCAACATTTTGGGACCCGAGGGTTGAATACGTATAACTACGGAAAAGATCCAAATGATTCGACAACGATACAAACGGCACAAGATCAACAAAAGAGTTATGCGGATCTTCATCGAAAGGACATGGAATTTAGTATTGGGGATCACGTATTGTTGCGTGTAGCTCCATGGAAGGGAGTTACAAGATTTGGAAAACGAGGAAAGCTCAATCCACGATTTATTGGTCCATTTCAGATTCTTGACCGAGTAGGAAATGTAGCCTATAGACTCGCGTTACCTCCGAGTATGTCTCGTGTTCACAATGTGTTTCACATATCTGTACTTCGTAAATATGTCGAAGACCCGAACCACGTTATTGAGTTAGAACCAGACGAGATAGCCGAAGACTTAAAATACGAAGAGGTACCTGTCAAGATCTTGGATAGGAAGGAGCATGTCCCTACGCATTGAAAGGTCATACCACAAGTCAAAGTTTTATGGAGGAACCATGTCTATAGAGGAAATGACACAGGAGTTGGAAACGAAAATGAAAGCGAGGTATCCTCACCTTTTCGAAACACCAGGTACGTATGTTAATTTCGAGGACGAAATTTCATAAGGAGGGGAGATTGTAAGACCCCAAATTATTAATAAATAAAATTTAATTTCCTCTATTTATTATAGTAAGGGTGGATGTGATTAATATGATTAGTTATGGGTAAAATGCATGAAATATCTTAAATAAGGTGGTTATAAAATATTCATATTTTGTGGGAATATTCGTTTGGTCGTGGAATATTCTTCTTTGTCGGGAATATTAAATGCGACGCTGCGACCTTTTGTGTGGGCCCCATAACTGAAAGCGATTGGATGAAGAAAACGACAAATATAAGTTGTTTATAAATAATTCAGGCGTAGTTATTCAAGATTATCTTTTGAAAATACTCTTGGTTAAAACACAAGAAGACACGCGTATTGCACCAATTATTGATTCTTACGTAAAAGGCACTACTCGATAATTGTTACAAAGATAATTATTGTTCGAGATTTTATTTTAATTGATTCAATAATTGTCATTGATTTTTATATTATTGTTGTTTCAATAATTGTCATTACACGATATTTTCCATTATCGGATCAATAATTCATATTATTTGAATAATATTATCGAGATAGCAATATTGGCAATGTCTAGAAAGTTACATGCTAAGGAGAAGTTAGGTCATCTAATTGTGCGCCAAAGAAGGAGAAATCTTTATTGAAAGCCCCTCATCATCCTAGGCTGCTTTAGTTATCGATATTGTGATTACATAATATTATTTGTGAATAATTAATTATTGATTTATATGACGAGGAAAATATTAATTTTATGTGGATATAGATGGAGAAAATTTTTAATGTGACAATTGTTAAAAATTAATATTTTATCTTTTTCTGATAAAATAATTCATTTAAATATATTATTATAATATAATAACGGTGATATCTTTACAATGAATATGGGATATATGAGTATATGAGGAGGAGTATTTTTATTACCAAAAATATTTAAAACATGTTTTTCATGTCTGTGGACCCCATTTCTTGACTGAAATTTGATTATAGCCTGTAAAATCGCTCGTTTGTAGATTTCGGTTAATTTCTGCTTGGAATTTGGAAAAACTTTCTTCTGTAAAGTTGTAGATAATGAAATTTCCTATGGAAAAGGCGCGAGTTTTGAATTTTCTGACAAAAGGACTATTTATTATGAATTATTGAAGTTCTGAAGCTCCGAAATAATTAATTTTTGAAGTTTTTATTATTTTTAATAAGAAAAACGTTTTTTACATTTTTGGGACTCATTTTACATGTGTTAGGTTGCTGAAATCAGATTCTAGGTGTGCATAGGTAATTTATATAAATATATTATTAATTTATTAAATTTTCTGCTTTGGTGTTCTAAGCATTTTCCTATAAATAAGGTGCTTAGGTTAGAATTGAAAATCACACCAGAAATTGAAGTTTTCTCTCTCTTTCTCTCTCAATATATTGAGCGTATTCTTGTGAGTATTTTAATACTTTGAGTGTTGCTATACGGTGCAAGTTCAAGTCATAGCCTATATCCGGTGTTTCAACTAGAAGTACTGTCTTTACGAGGTTAGGGATGTTATTTTCTTCTTAAATGATATTATTTTCTTCAATATCATTATGCCGAAATATTGGTTTGAACTTTTAATCAAATTTGGAACTTTTTGTGTCGAGGTTACTATTCAAGTATACGGCATTATTCACGTATACGACACTCTTCACGAATTCAGCACTATTCATCGAAAAAATGAAAATTTTCCTTTTCGTCGAAAATATCTATTATGGATACTAGCTTTGATTGTATCCATGTTTTTATCATTCTTGAATTTTACTTCACTATAATTATTTCTGAGGTATTTTTGGACATGAAATAGCTGAAATACGAATCCTTAATATTTATTCTTTTGTTTCACTGGATTCATTTTCTTTAAAATATTTTTCATCATCCTCAGTCCTAAATGAGATATAATTGAATATCTTTGGCCTGTAGTGCAAATATTAATGATTTTATGATGAATATCTTTGGCCCGTAGTGCAAAGATGAACAGGTGTTGAGATGAACATGACCAGCTGATGAATATCTTTGGCCTGTAGTGCAAAGATGAATATATAATTCAAGATGTCCATTGATTGATGCTACAGGGATAAAACTAATGATGATGGACTGTTAAATTCATAGATATTAGTAAATTTCATCCTCTACATAACTCTTCTATGAATTATTATTTTCTGCTACGAATATTGATCTAAAACTTGTTGTTTAATGTATTCTCTCAGATTTTTCCCTGTTGAAGACTAATGATAATTTGTTGTATATTGTCTTAGTCATAATATTCTTTACTGGGCTAGTTGAGCTCACCTTTTTTTCCTTTTTATTCCATTTTTCTTCTCAGGAGGCGAGAATGTAGCGAGTACGAGTCGGGGTATGGAATGATGGTTCTAGAGAGTTGTTTAGTAGTCCTCACCATTTTTGTAAAACAATGTATCAATAATTGTGATGAGGATTTGTTTGCGTGTGGATATTGTCTAAATGACAATATTTGTATTTAAACTCACAGTTTTTATATTGTATTAATAAAGTTGAAGTTATTTCTGTACCATGTATTTGACAACTCAGAATGGGTGATGTATACCTATTTTGGGGGCGTCACAACTTACATTATTAACTGGATTCTATCATCATTGGTGAAGTACCAATGTCGTTCACCAATTATGATTCAGTGATAACATTTTATGTTCTTCGTTCATAAGTTAATAACATACTTTCAATTCTTAAGTTTCATTACCATATACCTTAGTATATGCAGTATAGAAATAGTTATAGTACACTTGTTAAGTGTATAAACTTAACACCTATAGGTCTCTGAACAATTTAAGTTCAAACCTAAGTTGTCTAACAATTACCTTTGCCTTTCGCCACATGGCATGACATTCCTATACAAGAGCGCTGGCTGCAGCTAGTTTCTTGAGATACCCATGTCCCACATCACGGTGACTGCGGCATGAGACTCCTTATATACCAATTGGTAATATTGTATTTCATTTCAATAACCTAATCGACATCGTGTGGTTTGTGACAAGCGTCAGTGGCACTTTAAAGCACTTTCATGTCTGCCATGCTGGCTGACTCCTCAACATAAAAAATTTTAATAGTCAAAAATTTTGGTGAGTTTCTCGGATCCATAACTTCTTCGTTATAATTCTGATTTTGTCCGTTCAAAAGCCTACACATCATAAATGACATACTCTACGCGTTCATATAAGAATTCGACACTTTCAAATTTGTACCTCAAAATTCACTATTAAGTTCCTTTTTAAGTGTTCGTTAAACGTTATTGAGCGTTCAATGCTCCTTTTCTTTGTTCTAAGTCGGAATCCGACGATTCTTGAGCCTACGACTCTTAAATACCCTATCTCACATGTTGACATTGAAAAACAAAGTTTCCAAGTTTCACGGAAATTTTCGACTACCAATCCAGAATTTTAACGTTTTCGACGTTTAACGTCTATTTTCGTGAAATTCGCCATAACTTCGTTACTAATGTTCTCTAAGCCAAATCACATGGAATACTCCATGGACTTCATATCTACATCCTAACCAAGCAAGATGCACATATTTCAGTATTGATGGAGTTCAATTGTTTATCAACAATCAACCTCAATAATCAATATTTCCATGATTTAAACCTACATCAATCCTTATGATTTCTATATTTTCATGACTTATAAAGATTGTATCTATAATAAGTCATTCTTATTCCACCATGATAGACATACACCACCCATTTATGATTCTCCATACTAAAAGAAAATCAAAAGAGATAGAACTACTATTAAGGAGTATTACCTTAAGGAACTCTTTGGTAATCTTGAAAAACTCTAAGAAAAAGCTTTAAAGTAGATTGTTTTCTTGAGTCTAGCTCTTTCTCTCTCTCAAAATATAGGTTGGAAACTTAAAAAACCTTCAAATGACCAACTCTAGCCTTCTATTTATAAGCAAATGAAATGGAGGGCAATTAGGTCATTATTCCCCACCTCCTTACTACACTTTGTCACCAAGTAAAATACTTGGTGACCAAGTGATTTTCTTGCCTTGCACACCAAGTGGCCGGCCCACCATGCCCATGGGTCATCCCCATGGGTTGCCCCATAGGTTTTACCCATTCGGTGACCCACCGGTTCGATCCACGGTTCGATTTTCTTGGATAGGGCTTAATCAATCTAATATTAGGCTTTAACTTGGGCTTAACCAATTAACTCCTTGGGCTTACCTATACAATTGATTGGACTTGGCATAATCCAAAATAATTGAATTCAAATTAAGTCTTAACTTAATTCCATAATACTAATCGTATTCTACACGTATAATTCACGTATTCTTTCCGTGTAATACTCGTACGATAATCGTATTGTACTTCGTATTAACTCGTCGTATTATATATAGATACTAAATAGTATCATACTAGTATAATACACACTTTAATAATAAAGCAATTCCTTCTACGCGTCTCATTTCCTTCTCGGAAATCGATCTACTCAACCCTTAGGTTTTAAGTCCGCAGGCGAAAACTTCATTTGCCATAATTGAAATATTATTAGATATTTCATCTTATCTCGATATTCTATCATTACACATTTCTCGAAATTTCAAAATAATTTCCCGAGCAGAAACGGATGAATAGTATTTTTACGGGAATTTCTTAGAAAATATTTATTTTTGTCTTGGAAATTCTAAACAATTAATTCTAGCACGTAGCCAGATTACTAACCATATAAGCACATCCTAGGTCATAGAACGACCTTCACATAACTTACTCACAAAATAAATCAATTAAATTCATTTAATTCATATAATCAAATAAAAATTTAATTATCATAAAAATTTAATTTTCTCAGGCGTTACACTTTGAACATTTGATCTATCTTATTCCGAAGATTCTGAATTATCTTCTCTTGATTAATCCTTCTCTCCTCATTTGATGTTATAAACTTGGAAAACAATTCCTCCAATCTCGAATTATCTGTCTCAGTTTTTGAATCCATGTATTGACGACCATGAGTTGAAGTGGTGATGAGTTGTTCCATCTGGTGCTGAAAATTATGGCTCGATATTTCTTGACTCGTCATCCTCTCCTCTTGATTTGTTATAACCTTTGACAGTAATTCCTCCAACTTTGACTTTTCTTCTTTTAATGGAGGTTGATATGAGAATTCCGGCATGTATGTTGGATTTGGAGCGTAGTATTGGTCTTCATAAGTATAGCTCCATGACAAATCCGGGTGATACCCCCAAACTTGATGATAATTAGCATTTGTATAATCGTTGAGGTATTCACCACGATGTTGTCCCGGCCCGAAACTAATGGTGCATTGATGACTCGGATGATTACGAGCACAATAATTGCATGTAACTGCTATCCTTCGATTACGTTGGGCTGCAACAACGTCCAACTTCCTCGAAAGTGTCTCCAGCTGCGCTGATAATACAAAAAATGCATTGAGACCATCAATCCCCGCTTCCCTTGGTTGAGTCATGTTCGTGTATGGCCATTGATACGCAAAGTCATCCATGGTACCTAAAAAGAGAGAAATATAGGAAGAGAATTAAAAATAAAAATAAAAATATTTAAATTAAGACTAATTTGATTAAAATTAATATTGGAAAAAAATATTAAACTAATTCCCCAGCAACGGCGGCAAAAACTTGTTAGGTAAAATCTAATTACGCACAACACGCAAGTATACGTGGTCAACAAGTAATAAAGTGATAAGTTGAGTATCGTTCCCACAGAGAATTAGTTAACAAGAATTACCAAGTACTAACATATAACCAATTTAATCTTATTTAAACAAATGATTTAATAATTTAATTTAAAATAGTTAAATAAACTATTACTAACTATCCCTAGAATGAAACAAGATATTGAAGACTTGAGATTATAATTTCACTTATTCTTTCATTTAAGTCAACACACTTCCTGTTAAGCCAAGTTATCTATACTAGATTGTTAATCAAGAACACGAAAGTAAAATATGGCCATCTCTCATGCACAATATTCATATCAAATCAAATACACAGATGATAGAATCAAATTGAACACCCTAATTAACTAACCCACTATATCTTTATGTGAATTACCATTAAAAAAGGTTTAAGGACAAGTTCTTATCAGACTACATATGGCGTAAAGGCATATCTCTATCCTAAACATGAATCATGAATTCCATCTATGCAGAAATCACAAACACATGCTATCATGATCAGATCTAAATCTATACTTCATCTCTCGAGTTCATATAGATTATCACGGTAATTGTTAACTAGGCAATTAAGCAATTAAGTCCAAATCATAATAAACAATCCAAATATAGCTAATATGACTAACAAAGAAGCATATCAAAGTAAACTACACAATAAGATCCATAGTAAGCTCAAACAAAGAATTAGTTCATGATTATTGAATTAAAACTAAGAATCCACAATTGAATACACATTAAAAAACAAAGATAGAAGAAGATGAGAAGATATAATCTATTGTCTGTAGATTTGAAGCTCCCTCCTTGCACCTACTTTGAATCATCAATGGTCTCCAAGTTGCTTCAATCACCAAAACTAGTAAGAACTAGGATTTTGATCTAATTTACTCTAATCTAATCTAATAGAATCATATTTCTCCTCTAATCTCCCCCCTAATCCTTGTTATTCTCCTCCTTTTATAAGCCTTTTTACATGTCTTTAAGTCCTCTTGGAAGTCCTTGGGTCAATTGGATCGAAATAATCCTTCCCGAACTCAAATTTGGACAAAAGCGGCTTTTTCTGCGATACCTTCACTTCCAATGGGTTTATATTATAAGGGCCACCCGTGGCGGCTATGGTTATGTTTTTCAGCTGGTATGCCAGCCCCGGCGGGCATTTTGTGAAGGAAAAGCCCGTCCCGGCGGGGGTCCATTTTCTGTCACAGCGTCCTCTAGTAAAACAGTCATAACTTTTGATCCAGGAGGAGTTACGGGGCCTGTCACCTATCAAATCGAGGATATCGACGAGCTCTACAACTTTTAGTCTTTAATATTTGAGAAATAACGAATGGATGAAGGTAGAAATTGGGATGGAAGTGACTTTTATGCAAATGGCCACCCAAAACAGTGAAGTTGGACATCCGTTGGTACAAAGATCATAACTCTTGCATCCAAACTCCGATTGGAATGATTAAAGATGTTCTGGAAAGCTAAGAAGAAGCTCTAAAATGTAAGCCAAGTTCCAAACCAAGAACATGAAATAAACATGAAAGACCAAATGATGTCCGGATTGCTTTTCTTGTTGAATTCATTGTTGATAGAGTAATAGATGTCCAAGACACAAGTCCCAACCGAAATTCCCTCTCTCTAGAGTTCCATTGCCATGCAATATGCTAGAATACATGCCCAATAAGAGTTTCAAACTTAACAGAAGTCTGCAAAATTCGATATCCCCCCCTTTTGGAGGGTGTATGTGTATAGCTTAAAGCCTTGCCCGTGACTACCATTCTGTTAGTTCCTTATGAAGACCCCCCGCCCCGGCGGGGGTATACAAAGAAAAAAGGCCATCCTCGAAGGGGTTCTGTTCTGCAGAATGACTTGCTATAGCTTTATGAATTCTTCCAAAACCGCTCCAATTGACTCCGAATGATTCCAAATGACTCCAAATCTTTGTTAAACGCCGCAACAACCATCCTACACATATAAAACACAACACAAGTAAAAACGAATATGAACACACAAAAATAGCAACAAATAAGCATGAAATGGACACCAATTCGTGTATATAAAATTCACTTATCATCCATGCATCATGATAAATGACAATATGGTGCAATAAATAAAAGCATTATACATACATTTCTAAATACATCATTTAATAAAGATTAAATACATCATCTTTGTATATAACTAAAAATAAAAAGTACAAGGAAATGGGGCACATCTGCCCAATAACTAACAGAGGCATATCAAAATAGATAACGAGACCCTATCAAAAGAAATCAATGATATCTACATCATACAGTCGATCAACCTACTGTAACTCCTCCTGAGTCACCGTATCTCTGCCAGAGGGAATATCGAGTTAATACAGAGGGGGATTTACTCCAGTAAGACTATCAGAATATGGGCTATCTAACGCAATCTGTTCCAAATAAGTAGGCTGTCTAACGCAGGCAATCCAGTATGTCATCATCACAGACCTGAGAACCATGTTCGCTATGAACTTAGTGGTGGGGGTCCGAGCCCCAATGGTGGGAGGAGTCCACCAGCGATAGAAGGCATCCTGAGTGAAAGGACCTTCTAAAAAATAAAGCCATCTAAGCCCATTAGGGGAATCTTTGTGGTCGGCTGAGATAAAGACCAATGGCGTCTACCAGAAGGAAGATATGGAATACAAATCTCTCGTGTAGTGCTCCTAATGGAACACTCTCTCAAGTAGAGCTCCCAGCCTCCCTCAGTCAAGAAGGGGATCTGATAAGTGGATAACGCATACTCTACCCCGGTTGGAAAACTGTCCTCGAAACCAACTGTCTGATGATTTGGGGTCAATAACTCCAACTATAAACGAGAATGAGTAAACCCCTCTGCCATAACCACCTCTGCCATGGTAGAATAATGTCAGTGATGTCCCCGTGGATAGGTCTTTAGACCTAAAGTAATAACTGGTCGTAGGCAAGGGAGCCTCTCATATGCCAAAAACTAAAAATGCAAATATTAAATGCCATCAGTTATAAAGATTGACAACCCGAACGGGGGAAATTGAAAGATAAAGGGGAAATTACTCACTAACAAAAATGGGTAAAAGCCTAGCCAAGCCTCTGTCATGCCCTCTAAACGTAGGCATGTCCCTCGAATGAAATAGACGAATGTGAATGAGCCCCAATCAAAGTCTTCGATGCAGTCCACATCATGAGTAGCGCTAACGAGAGCAAAAGAGACTGTCGAGGAGTTGTTCGCCAGGAAATAACTCCTAATGATGATTAAGAACAATCGTCGAAGAATGCGATCTCTATCCCTCTGATCAGCAGGAAGTGACTCGGACAAAGCTCCACTTGAAGCATTAATGCTCAAAGAGCCAGAACGGACAGCCTGACCCTTGAGGGCCGAAGGAGGAACTCCTAATAGGGATCAAACTATAGTCGGTGAAATGTTAGCCACTAAGGGCACCGGCTGTAAGTCCCCAACTTTTATGAATAAATATTTAATTTTCTGTAAATATCTTTTTGAATAATAAGGTCTGGATTTGTTATAATGTTATAGTTGTGGGTAATATTTACAAATTTTGCAAAGTAAGTAAGTTACCATAAAATATTCATTTGGTCAGGGAATATTCATTTTATCAGGAAATATTTGTATGACGGCACAATCATTGGTGGACCCCACAACAAAATTATTATCAAAGTTAGAAAATGACAGAAATAACGTTTTATAAAAATAACGGCAAAACTTTTACTGTTAACTGTTGAAATACCCGGTGATAAAAGTACAATAATACGCGTGGTTGCATAATAGCACATGGTATTGTACAGTATCTTTGATTATTGATGCTTACGTGAGAAGTCACTCCGTTTTATTCAATTATTGCCACAGTAGTTGATGCGTAGTATCTCATATTAATGATTCAATTATTGTCACAGCATCATTTGCACAATATTTTATATTATTAAATCAATAAATGAGACGAAAAAGTTATTCATATTATTATTCACATTATTGACAATGTCTATAAAGTTCTGTCGAAGAAAGATGTTTGGTCACCTAATTGCGAGCCAATAAGGAGAAGTCCTTATCGGAAAGCCCCCTCTTTCCTGGGAATGATCTGGTTGTTAATATTGTAAGTTATAATATTAATGATGAATAAGTTCGTGTTGATTAAAGATAAGAATAATAATTTATGAGTGGAAGATGTTTGTTCAATCTTCCAACCCGACAGATGGTGCTACACGGTGCTATAGTTCACACATATATTAAATTGAAATACCTCAAAAGAGTGAATATGTCTTCTATATACTACAATATAATATTTCCCTACCCAGGTTCTTTGTAACCATTACATATGTTATTTGTCATAGTATTAAATAAATACAGAATTTATAATATGTTATTACAAGATAACTACTTGTCCGCCTTAGCCTTTCCTTTATACTTACTAGATCCTCCAGTCTGTTCATTCTTCGCTGCATTCATATGGTTCAAGCAAGGGTGAACATAACTAGCTCAGCAAGTATAACAATTTTATTTAAGCAATATGTTTGAATCATATGAATATATATCTTCTATAACTGAATTAATAGTTATGAAGTACTACGGATAATTCAAAATAGCCCTTCTCTTTTCTTTAGTCCAAGACTTGAGCATTTCATTCTTTCTTTAAAAAGGACAACCCGACACAAAGTCCGTAAGTCCAACATTTCTTATGAGCACGTCTAGGTGATCAGCCTATAGTACTCTATGTTGTACAACATTACTTCATTAAATGTATCTACGTTTAAGTTTTGGCAACCTCAGGTGCCTGTCCCTGTCGATTGACGACAAAACATTTGTTTATTCATACTTAGTTTTTCTTTGAAATCCATACCAAAACAGTTGGCGTAAGATAGCAATATTAATAATATTTTGATAGATTATAAGCAAATCCACAAATCACATTAAGTCTAGATGAAGGAATTGGCTTCAACTTCTTTGTACATCAATTCATGCGTAAGATACATGAATCATAAAGCTTGTCCAATATAGACAATGGTTTAGAACACTTGCCTTCAACGTCTTCTACAGTTAATTCAATTCTCTTTTGTGTCCTTATAGATTCTACAATACATGATTATATAGTATACCACCTTAGGTCAAAATGATCACCAAGTATTGACATTAGCTTATCTTCTCCTTCTTCTCGGTCTAATTATTCATAAAATTAACTAACATTCATTAATTTAGTTAACGTTCATTACGGTTTATCGTATTACTTTGTGTTTACATTCGAGTTACCTTTTGTTATCTTTTAATTGGTAAACTTAATGTTTTAATCATCTTTAATGATATTACTTTAAGTTAATTAAGGTAATAATTCACATTCAATCAACTTCCCTTCCTTTACATTCATTAATATTCTTCACTGCCTCTTATCTAGTACTGGCGTTGCGGCGCCAGTCTCCTAAGTATTTCTCGCGTTACAGCGCGATTTAGCGGTGTCTTGGATTTTGTTATGGCGTTGCGGCGCCAAAACCCTTGATATATATGTCGCGTCGGCGTCAAGGTCAGGCATGACTTGGCGATGTATGGGATTGATTCAACAACTGCGGCATGGTGCCAACTTTATAAGCTTGGGTTGAGATGCAGCGCCGGCCCTGAGCCCTTGAAATTTTTTAAGTTTTCCAACTTCAGTCCTTTCTGACTCGTAACTTAATCGTTATAAGTCAGAATTAGCTCGTTCAAAAGCCATTATCTCACATATCTTGTATACTACGATTTCATTAAGATATCTTACATTTTCAAATCTGCTAACACTGAATTCATAGTTTTATTTCCTTATTATGCATTCGTTAAATGTTTGTGAACGTTCATAGCCCGTTTCTTCGTTTTAAGTTAGAATTCGACCATTATTGAGTTCCCCACTCTTGAATGCAACGTTATACTATATGCCATTGAAAACTAAGGTTTTCGAGTTAAACGACGACTTTTAACTTTCGTTTCGAGAATTTCACGATTTCGACGATTATCGTCTAATCTCGTAAATTTCACCATAACTTCGTTACTTGAGAATTTTACTTCATTCAAAATGGATTCATTCCATATTTCATACATCTATCATCCTAACCAAACATATATCATCTAATCATATACACGATGGTGTTAACCTTGTCCATCAACAATATATGATAATTTCCATGTGTTCTTTATTAGTTCATAATTCTATGATTATGATTCCACATGTAACATAGTTTATTAATACTTAAATCAACTAATAGCCATCCTTGTTACTCCTTATGATACATGATCCACCAATATTCACTTCTCTGTCAAACTACAATAGAAGAGATGAAGAATAAAGGTCTAAGGATTCATTACCTTTGATGTTCTAACTTGATTTTTCTTCTTCTTCTTAGATTAGTAAGACAACTCTCACATTTCTCCCAATGATATTTTCTCTAAGTGTTGGTGAAATTAACAAGCAACAAAAACAATCCAAGCTCTCTATTTATAGACTTGGCAAAGTGAGGGCAAAATGGTCCATTGGTCCCACCTCCTTACTATTCCCACCTCCACAACTAAACTTCCAAAGGAAGCTAACCCACCTCCTTATTTAGCCAGCCATGACTCACCATGGGGGCCCACATGGGTTGCCCCATGGGTTTTTTTCACCCGGTGACCACAGGTCCGGTTCTTAGTTCGGGCTTAGGTTTTATTAACTTTGGGCCTATCATTGGGCTTGCATTACTTATCTTTGGGCCTTAACATAATTCATTTGGGCTTGCTAACTAAACAAGAAAATCCTACTAGTCCATTACAAATGGTTTAAGCTTTTAACGTATAATCCTCGTATTCTTCTCGTATACTAGTTCGTATAATAATTCTCATATATATTAGATTATCTTTCGTATATACTTATACAATATGTCTTATCACACTCGTATTTATTACCTCGTATAATAATTTTCTTATTATACGATTAATATTTATTCAAATCTTTACTTTCCTTAACATTCTCGAACTTAGTACGCAGATGAAAAACTGTGTTTGTCATAACTGAATTATTATTAAATAATCCATCTTTTCTTATCATTCTATCATTACGTATTTCTCGAAAATTCAAAAATAATTCCCTAGCAGAAATGGATGAATAGTATTTTTTGGGGAATTTCTTGGAAATCTTTTATTTTCGTCTTGGAAATTCAAACACCTTAATTCTAGCACTTAGCCAGAATACTACGGTATTACTCTTCTTTTAGGTTATAGAACAATTTTCATCATGCTTACTTATTATAATTAACATATATTATAATTTTATTCATTATATATTCAAATAAAATTATTTTACATAATATCCAATTTTCTCGGTTTTTACATTCTTCCCCCCTTATAAGGATTTTGTACCCAGAATCTCACCACAAATTAGTCAAACAACTGAGGGTAATTCTTCTTCATCTTTTCTTCAAGTTCCCACGTTGCTTCTTTGGAATTGTGGTTCCTCCATACTATATTCACCGAAGGTATAACTTTATTCCTTAGAACTTGCTCTTTTTTATCAATGATTTGCATAGGTATTTCTTCATACGTCAAGTCTTTCTCAACATGAATAGGCTCATACTCTATTACGTGCTTATAATCTGGCTTATAAGGATGCAACACTGATATATAAAACACATTGTGGATGCGTTCTAATTTTGGAGGTAATGCTACCATGTAAGCTACCTCTCCTACCCTTTTTAATATCTTGAAAGGTCCTATAAACCTTGGACTTATCTTTTCTTTCCAGGGAGATACCTTCAGAAACATATACAAGCCAACTTTGAACTCTCTTCTCATTCGATGAGGATCTGCATACATTTTATGTCTATCTTGAGCTGCTACCAGTCGCATTCGTATCAATTTAACTATATCTGCTATTTTCTGCACTAATTCAGGTCCTAGCATCCGACGTTCTCCTACTTCATCCCAACATAATGGTGTTCTGCACTTCCTTCCATATAAAGCTTCATAAGGCGGCATGTCTATGCTTGCATGAAAACTATTGTTATATGCAAACTCTACTAACGGTAGATGATCATCCCAACTACCTTTGAAATCCATAACGCAAGATCGTAGTATATCTTCTAATGTTTGAATTATTCTTTCACTTTTCCCATCCATCTATGGATGATAAGTTGTACTTAACTTCAGCTGCGTCCTCATCTATTCTTGCAGACTTCTCTAGAAATTTGACGTGAATCATGGATCACGATCTGACACTATCGAAACTGGTACCCCATGTCTTGAAATAATTTCCTTAACATAGAGTTTAGCTAACTGATCTAAGTTAAACTTGACTCTTATTGTCAAAAAGTGAGCCGACTTTGTCAACTGGTCCCCTATTACCCAAATGGCGTTATACCCCTTCTGTGTAGTTGGAAGTCCCACCACAAAATCCATCGTGATGTGTTCCCACTTCCATTTCAAAATTTCCAATTACTGTAATAAGTCGTTTGGTCATTGATGTTTGGCCTTAACATTTTGACAAGTTAAGCATCTACTTACATGTTCTGCTATCTCTCTCTTTATGTTTGGCCACCAAAAACTCTGTCGAAGGTCTTGATACATCTTAGTACTACCAGGATGAATCGAGTACCTTGAACTATGAGCCTCTTATAATATTTCTTCCTTCAATTCTGTTTCACTTGGAACCTAAATTCTTACTTCAAATCTTAACAACCCCTCATTATCAAGACTATACTTTATCTTATTTTCATCTGCTAGTCGTTTCTTCATCTGGTCACACTCATCATTTCTAAGTTGTACTTCCTTAACTTCCTCTACAATGGTAGATCGAATCTCCATTGTAAACAATTTCTGACCCGACTCACTTGGTAAATTCACCTCTAACTCCATTCTAGCCATCTCTGTTATTAACTCAGTTTCAGCCATTAACATAGACAACTTTTCCCGACCCTTCCTACTTATGGCGTCGGCTACTACATTGGCTTTTCCTGGTTGATATAGGATATCGTAGTCGTAATCATTTATCAACTCCAGCCATCTTCTTTGTCTCATATTTAAGTCTTTTTGTGTGAAGATATATTTTAGACTTTTATGGTCCATGTATATCTCACATTTCTCACTATATAGGTAATGCCTCCAAATCTTTAAGGCAAATACCACCACTATCAGTTCCAGATCATGAGTAGGATAAACTTTCTCATAATCCTTTAATTGTTGTGATGCGTACTCAATGACCTCACTATGCTATATGATCACGCAACATAGTACTCTATGCGAAGCATTGCTATAAACTACAAAATTCCCTGTATCATCGGGTAAAGATAATATAGGTGCTTCACTCAACCTTTTCTTTAGTTCTTGAAAACTATTTTCACACTTCTCAGTCCATGCGTACTTCACTGTCTTTTGTGTTAAATTAGTCAACGGAGTAGTTATGATAGAAAAATCATGGATAAATCTTCGATAGTATCCCGCTAATCCTAGGAAACTCCGTACCTCAGTCAGTGTTTTCGGTTTTTCCCAATTAATCACGGCATCCACCTTTGCTGGGTCCAGTAAAATTCCATCTTGGTCGATAACATTTCCTAAAAATTGTACCCTTTCTAGCCAAGATTCACACTTACTGAATTTCGCTTATAACTTCTCCTTCCTTAGTGTCTCCAAAACTAATCTTAGGTGTTCAGCGTGATCTTCTGGCTTCTGAGAATAGACTAGAATATCATCAATAAACACTACGACGAACTTGTCCAAATATTGTTTGAACACTCTATTCATCATATCTATAAATGCAGCTGGTGTATTCGTCAACCCAAATAACATTACCAAAAACTCGTAATGACCGTAACGAGTTCTGAATGTTATTTTAGGTACATCCTCCTCGCTAACATTTAACTGATGATACCCCATTCGTAAATATATCTTAGAAAAATACTTTGCCCCTTTCAATTAATCAAAGAGATCATTGATCCTGGGTAATGGGTATTTATTCTTTATCATTAACTTGTTCAACTCTCGATAGTCAATACAAAGTCTCAACGATCCATCCTTCTTCTTCACAAACAGTATCGGTGGTCCCCACGGCGAAACACTCGGTTGAATGTACTTTCTATCCAACATTTCTTGTAGTTGAACCATCAAGTCCTTCATTTCTACTGGCGTTATACGATACGGTTCCTTGAAACTGGTGCCACTCCTAGCTCAATATCTATTATGAATTCAATCTCCCTATCTGGCGGAAGACCTGGTAATTCGCTTGGAAATACATCCCCGGATTCTTTGACTATAGGTATTTGTTCCATCGTTGCTCCCACTCTCAGGGTATCAACAACATGACACAAATAACCTATACAACCCTTCCTCAACAATTTCCTAATTTGTGTCATTGTAAGACAACACGAACGTCCTGGTGACTTACTACCGTAAAACACTACATGAGGTTGTCTCAACGTTCTAATGTTTACACATTTCTTTTGACAATCTATAATTGCACCATTGTTAAACAACCAATTCATCCTGAGAATTACATTGAATTCTCCTAACTTTATCGGTATTAAATCTACCGATAATTTATAACCTCGTATCTCTACACAACAACGCCTACGAATATGTTCAATAGGAATTATTTCTTCATTCGCTACCTTAATATTTAAAGGTATAGGCAATCTTTCGGGAAGTAATCCTAGTCGTTTAGCAAAGTCACATTCTATAAAAGAACAAGTAGCACCCGAATCAAACAACACATAAGCATTTATATCGTTGATTAGGATAATACCTGTAACTACATCTCCTGATGCAACTGCATCCTGGACCGTCATATTAAAGGTGCGGACCATCTGCCTACTTGTCTGAGCTTGACCACTAATAGCTAACTTACCACTATTAGCGCCCTTGTTACCATCCATCCCCTTCTTCTGGCAATTATTCACCATGTGATCAGTTGATCCATATACGAAGCATCTGTGATTCTTTTTTGGAATTGGATAGTTAGGCAAAATGTGTCCCTCCTGTCCATAGTTGTAACACATCACTTTACCTTTGAGACAGACTCCTAAGTGAGTCTTCCCACAATATTTACACGCCTCCATCCTCTTCTTAGGATCTCCTTGTTGTACCCCAGTGTTCCCAGAGTTAAAAGCCTTCCTCTTCTGACCGTTGTCACTCTCACCGGCTCCCTCGAGTTTCTCTCCCCCACCTACTTTATTCTTGTTCTTCTTCTCTCTATGGTATTGGCTTAAAGCCTCATTACCAACCTCAGAGATTATCTCCTTCTCCATAATGGTTCCAAAGGAATTACTTTAAAACACTGACATCCGGCTATAGAGCCAGGGTTTTAAGCTTTGCCCGAATCTCATCGCCTTCCTCACCTCCGTATCCACTTGATGTGGAGCAAATCTCGCCAGTTCATTGAACTTGGTAGCATATTGTGGAACAGTCATATCCCCCTATTTCAATTATAGAAATCGCATCTCCATCATACCCTGCATACTCGTGGGGAAATAGTTCTCGAAGAAGATCTCCTTGAAACGTGTCCACGTTATATTTTCCACTCTAACCCTTGCCTGATTTGCCTCCCACCAGAAGTTGGCCTCCCCCTTCATCATGTAGGTAGCAAAAGAAACCTTCTACCCTTCTTCGACATTTGTAATTACAAATGCCTTCTCAATCTCTTTTACCCAAGTTTGGGCTTCTATAGGGTCCATAGTTCCTTTGAACTCTGGCGGACCTACACTCTTAAAATTCTTAAATGTAGTAGCACGTACTACCACAGGATTTACAGGTATATTAGCCCCATTTCTATTAAAGGCAGCTGTTAGTAAATTAACAAACTCATGCATCGGGTTAACCGATCCCCTTTCCGGTTGATTTACGTTACCTTCCTTGTTTTGTTGTCTTCTTCTTGGCGGCATCTTTTTTGTTAAAATGAATAACACTTCATTATTACTTCCTTCTTATTAGTTAGTCAATATTCAACTTTAAACAATAACTCAAACTCATTGCACATCATGTTTAATAAAGAGCTTATATTGATATGTTTCTTCCTCTTTGTAGTATAATACTACATCGTTCATCATTACACAGGCTTGGCTGAATACATTATTTTCTCGCAATTACTTTCCAAAAATTGGGATTTACAAAAGACTACCCTTTGATTATACAAAAGAGGGTTTTATGTCACTACATAGATACAACATATGTACATATCTAAACCTACACTAGTTACTAATTAAATTACATTTGCCTAATGGCATTCTCATAATTTGCATCGGCAAGACTGGCTATCACATCTCGACTGATATTATGTCAAGTTTGCCCTGCCTCTACAGGATACTCAGTAACTTGCCCCTGATAATCCTTGTGAGAACTCCTATGTATATAGGGCATTCTACCAATCTTCTGCTTCTTGGCCTTTAGCTTCTCCCTAAGCACAAAGACCTCGTGTTTCAGCTCATGGACCTTGTCCTTTTCTAAAACCTTCTCATCATGCTCTACCTCCCAAAATGTTTCCATGTCTTTCTTGTCTGCCAAGATGTCATGGATTTCTTCCTTCAATTCTTTCACCTCCTTTCCCAACTGGATATTCCTATCCAACACCGTCATGAACAATGCCTTCATTGACTCCCCCGGAGTCATCTCCTCTGTAGGTACTACCGTATTAAACGATACCACCTCCACCTCCTCCTCGGACATTCCATCGAACAAGGATGTAAATCTTAAGTTCTCGAAATCTTCTGACCTAATCACCACCACCACTAGCAACTGTAAGAACTCGAATTTTCAGAAAATATTTAAATAAAAATTTAGTAGATAAAATTCTTAAAGCATGAGATGGGTTCGAACAAGAATATATATGTGATATGAGGTATGTAGTATTGTGTTACATAGGGTAATATGAGCTATGTAATAAGTGATGTTGTGTTTAATAAATATATATCATTATTATATATTTTTTATAAATTGTAGAGATGAATTAGTAAAGAAAATGGGTAGAAATTTATCTATTGATATTAAATAATTTATGTGAAATTATTTTATCATAGTAAGTTGGTGACATTAAATATCTTTGATAATCACCAATTTCTTTAGTATATGTACGAGTAAGTATCAAGTCTAAGGCAGTGCAATCGTACCCTTAAATGGTGGATGTATAGGAGTTGGGCTAAACAATTCCTTCAGAGAGCGGAAGTATATATGAATTAGCAACCAATCTAACTCACTGTGAAAATAGTGTAGACAAGATGGAAACTAGTTTGTTGGTTGTTTGTGGGAAACCACTCAGTGTACTATATATTGAATACAATTAAAGACTCGATGTGTGCTAGGTTTGGACTTGTATATATGTACGTTGTTGACGAGAGAAGAAAATCGACATATCTTTATATAAATATTGGTTAGAGATTTATTGACTAATATTGGTATATGGTTAAATGTATAGATTAAAGAAAGAAAAGTTGAACTTGAAGTTTAATCTCCAAATTATTGAAGAATGTAGTAATTGATTTTGTAAAGTCAAAAAGGAGATTTATTTTGGTTAGTATAATGAGATAGCATGTAGGGAGCATGTTAAAGGATTACGAGTTAAGTTATGTTTCTATTCAAGCATAACATGTTTGCATCCTAACTTAAGGTGGCGCGACCGTGCCACTCTCAAGTCTAAGACCAGCGCGGCCGCGCCGGTCTTTAGACAGTTCATGATGAGTTACGTAATCTGAACTATAGGAATTGTATATTAGTGGCTAATGTGTTATCATATGGGTCATATTTGATATTTATAGTGTCCATGAATGGATTGAGATAACAAAGGATGAATTGAATGAGACTTAGTTATGAAAATTAACTAAACAAGAATAAAAATTGGTTAACCTAAATAAAGTTGAAAATTATATTATTGAATAATATAATTTGAGTATTAAAGCCTTGTGTGGCAGTGGCGTGATAGTAAATTGAATGAAAAGTATAATTCACTTAAGTAAAATGGGGAATTAATATATGTGCTTTACATGAAGAAAATGAAATGATTATGTTAATTAATTTTGGTATTTTTATATATTACGTAATATGATAATATATGAAAGGATTTAATATTTGAAAGATGATAATGGAAAATAAGTGAAGGATAATAGAAGAAAACCAATATAATTATAAATAGATATTGGTTAGAGATTTGTGCATTAAGTTAATAATTAAATTATGGTGAACTGAAATGTGTTGGGACAATTTGTGATAGAAAAGAAATTGAAGAATTATAGTATAATAATTGGTATTGTACATATTAATTATTTTAAGAAAAACAGTTATCTTAAATAAAGGGGCATGAGTATTAAAGTTAAATCAAACTAAAGGTTTAACTGGAATTATAAAAAGAGAATTAATAAATGATTAACATTGATCATTTGATAAATATGTGTGGTAGGAAATAATGGGTTGAGAATACCCAACTGAATTATATTTAGCCAACTTAAAATATTATTTCGACTAGCACAATATACATAGGATATAAGACTATATTGGCGTATATTTAAAATATAAGTATACTTCTTATATGTGGGTAGGTACATATATATGTGTATATATGTGCCCATAATTTAAATCAATGTAGTAGTACTAAGTCATTATAATTGACTTCAGGAGCCCCAAAAGGAAATAACCTTGGTACATTTAGTGGTCTTGTTGCTAAAACAGTAAGCTAAAAAGCTTTGTCCCAATTTCTTAGTCATTTTCCTTACTCACGTGACTAAACCATTGGCCTTGTCTATTTCTCCATGCTCAAAACTCAGTGAAATAAAGAGGCTAGATAGGGTGATGATGAAGTGAGGAATAGAGATGAAGGAGTAGGTAACCAACTCTTTATTGCCCATTTGCTTCTTTTTCATCCTCTTAGTTTAAATCTTTGGGCAAAATCATTGTATGGACAATGATTTCCCTATAAATAGGGACTCCTCCTTCTCAATTCCCATTGGTTGAGTTGTCTGAGAAAATGGGTTATGGAAGGATAGTAGAATTTAGAGAAAAGGGAGAACTGAAGAGCTATAATTAGCGAATTCAAGCCAGCATGAGATAATAACACTAACATATATGCTCTTGATTTCTATGTTTGCAATTTCTTAGTAATGACAAGAAATACTTGCTTTTAAGTCATAAAATTGATGGCTAAGGATTATTGTAATCCATGATTTGTTTCTAGATACTATTAATATAGTTAAATACGAAAATAATGAAAGTTAAACGGACCAATTTGGTTTAGAAACAAATTCGTAGTGAATGAATTTGTAAAACTTTTCAAAACATTAAAATTTAGTATGAACATGAGTTTTGGATTAATAAGTGGGTTAGTTAATATTTATGTTAATTGTTGATTCCTTGGTATGTTGCATTTTTATGAGTTACAAATCCATAGAATCGAAAACCAACTAATTCTGACTTCAAATGAAGAAGTTATGAAGATTTGAAGTAAAAACATTGAGAAAATCAGATCAAGGCAAGGCAAAGCGCTGACGCTACCGCCTGAGCGTGGAGTGCATGGTCAAGCGTTTCTAAGTGGTGTGGGTGCGCTGGAGTGTGAAGGAATTGGGACGGCCGCGCCCAAAGTGTGATAAGTGTGACTACTTTGACCTATTTTGATAAAATGGCCATAACGTTTTCATACGGACTCCGATTGAGGCGATTTAAGATTATCCGGAACAAGGATGAATAGACCTACAACTTTTGTTCTTTACGTTTTTCAATAGGAGATGGTTAGAAGGGGTAAATATAGTCATCTTTAGGACAGATGTGTAATAGGAGGCAATCGGAGGGCGTCGGGCATGCACGTATGCAAGTGTAGTGCTCTCGATGATAAAATATATTATTCATGATAAAACATGAATATGCATGATAATAAACATTTCATATAACTAAGATTACTTTACTCATAACGGAATGTTTTAACATGATTTTCTAAAAGAAAACTTAATGCTTTTGAGAAACAGAAGTTGATGAATTTGGTGTCCTTTTAGTTCTGACCTTGGACCCTATGTATGCATATCAACATGCATGAAATGTAGTTTTAAAGTTACCTTTTCATATACTAGATTGATATAGCTTGGTTTAAAATGTGTTGAAAAAAAACTTAGAAGTTTTGAGAACTAATAGTTTCAAATATTGTGTAAAGTATACTCTGACCTTTCTAGCATGTATACTAAGACGCCTTATGCCTCTAGACATGATGAATATGTTCATCATCTAGCTAAGCATGAATTGTACCTTTCAAGTGTGGTTTAAAATTAGTTTTCAAATAATGAACTACGCTATGTCTATGTAATTAAGATATATACATGTGAGCATGCTATTAAAGGCTTGTTAGTACCAATATAAGATGTAAAAGCTTATAAACCTTGAACCTTTGTTACAAGAAGTTAAGTCTTGTTAATGTGGATAATTCAATATAGAGATGTGAAATTCAAAACTAAATGATTTGAAGTGTGAACTTGAAGAACTATCATATCCTACTTGATGTATCTTTATAGCATGTATCAGAATGCATAGTATGTTGGGACTAGGTTGAGCAATGAAAAGTTCAAGTCTAGCTTTGGCAGGGAGTAGCGCGGCCGCGCCACTCCCAAGCTTAAATGCAGCGCGGCCGCGCCATTCTGCAGAGTGACCAAGAGCAGTTTGTTAACTGCATGGTCTTAAGTTATGGTTATATGTTGTCCTTAAGGACTACAAGATATGAAACAAGATTGTTTAGATAAATAGGATAGTAGAATGAGCTAGTCCCATGGTTATCCTAAGTTCAAGTAAAAATAAAAGCAAGTTAGGAAATAATATTTGTTCTTATATTAAAAGCAAATGAAATGTATGATTGATGGGTATGAATTCATGATTATATAACTGTGTAGGAATACACGCAATGCAGATAAGCTTGAAGCAGTTAAGTCGTAGTTTATAAACTACAAATCAGACAAGTCTTTCAGTTCCTATTTGATATATGAATTCTATAACTGTTAGTTGAGCTATATTATGCTATGAGAATGTTGATGTATATATATGAAATGCATATGAGATATGTATGAAATTAAAAGTTGATCTTTGATGATATGCTTGTGAAGTAAACATATATGCCTGTTATATGAGAAATAACATGCGTAGTAAATATTAATGAATTAAGAATACATGAGCTGAGTATGCTATTATGTGCTATGTGCCACAAGAAAATTGTTAGAATTACTGGGCTGTCGAGCTCACCCTTGCAAATAACCACTTTTGCTACTTAAGGACTCACGGTAAAGATCACGTGATACTTGATTGATAGAGTTCAATAGTATCGAAGGAGGTCGATTTATTTATTTAAATATATGCTCTTGAACCATGTTTAGGTTCTAGGAGATTCACATGATAATAGTTTATGATGTGTAATACATGATGAGTTGTAAAGTTGTACTATGTGATGCATAGAGGAATTCGTATCGAGATCTAAATATGTATATAGTAATTCGAATAGAATGAATCCTAACATAATTTGATTCAAGGATATGTATTTGATTCAAGTTAAGAAATCGATAAAAGATTTTTTTTCAAAGGAGTGGTATCGGTGAGTAAGGTAATTACTGGTCTTTGTATACAGTGGTATTGGTGAGTAAGGTATATAGTGGTATCGAATAGATTTTTTTCAGATGTGGTATCATTGCTGGTCTTTGTAACAATCCAGAATTTTATTTGTAATTTTAAATATTTATTGAATTAAATAAATATTTTAAATTGATGTGTTTTTTGTTTAGTAGATATTTGTTGGATTATTTATTAGAAAGTAAATAACTCATGAGTTATAGAAATTAACTTAATTAAGATAAAAGAGTGATGAATTAAATTTATGAGATAATACTCTAATGTAACTTAATAACTAAATTAGAGAGTCATTAAGGATATATTATATAGTTTGCTAAAATGTTGTTTTAATTTAAATTAGTAATTAAAGTGATATGTTAATTTATTAAGTAAAATTATAATGAAAATTATAATTTTGTGGTAATTAATTTTGTTTATTTAATTAAGATTGGATATGGAAATCCAAGTAAATAATGTGGGACAATAAACTATAGTATAAATGATTTATTGAAGTAAATTAAAGGAGTTTTAAATGAATTTACCAAACTAAGCTTAAGGAATATTAAGTCTTTATTTTTTTAAAGTATTTTGCCAAATAAAGCCTTATGGCTTTTGAATAAAAAAATAATATAATAAATATTTTTATAAATGATGCATAATTAGTATATTTATTATTATGATAATTTTATACGTTTAAGTTTCTTGCGTCTATTTTATTTATTTTACGTAAGAAGTTGGCCTAAGCCTGAGAATAGAAGGGAAGAAGAACATAGAAAAATAGAGAGAAAAGAGAGAATTCTCTGAGAATTGGAGAAGATCTTTGGAAGAACAAGAAGAAAATAACCTTATTCATCATCTAATTGGGTTAAGAAGGAATCAAAAGGTATTAATCCAACCTTAAAACTCTCTACTTTTGTTAGCCTCAAATATTAGGTTTCTATAAAATTAATTTGGGTTGATGAAGGATAGGGATATATTTGTTTATAGGTGTGTATAATCTGTGGTATGTCATCTATAAACGATTTTAGAGTTATCAAATTCATGAAAATCATGTTAAGGATGAAGAGTATGAGTTTTGTTTAATATATATATTTTGGGTCTCTTTTGAGACTAAAATTGGTTAGGAGTTTATGTTATAATTATATAATTGGTGATGGATTCTGTTAATACGATAAGAAATGAAAAGAACGCATGTTGAATGAATAAATTTGGTTAAGAAACGAATTCGTAGTGAATGAATTCGCTAAACATGTTAAAACATGAAAGTTTAGTATGAATATGAGTTTTGGGTCAAGATTAAGGTTAGTTAGTGTTTCTGTAAATTGTTATAATTCTAGTATATTGTAGTTCTATGAATTATGAATCCATAGAATCGAAAATGGACTAATTTGGATGTGTATAACTCAAGTTATGAAGATTAGAAGGAGAAAAGGTTCAAAAATCGCAAGAATGATGAACTACAGAGTCCCGATTCTGTTAACGGGCGCAGTTGCACTGTGCCCTAAGTAATTTGGCGCGCAGCTACCCTCTAGGGCGCATATGCGCTGTGTCCAAAGCTTAATTGGGCGCAGCTGCACTCAAAGTGTGTCAGGTGTGACTATTTTGACCTGTTTTAGTAAAATAGGTATAACGCTTTCATAAAAACTTTGATTGAGGCGATTCAAGATGATCCAGAATGAGGACGAATATTCCTACAACTTTTGTTCTTTTAAGTTTTTCGATTTGAGGTCGAGAACAGGAGTAAAAATTTTCATCTTTAGGACTGTTGTGTTTTCGAGGACAATTGGAGGGCGTCGGGCATGCACGTATGCAAGTGTAGTGCTTCTGACGATAAAAGATGTTGTTCTAAGTAATAAAACATGAATGTTAGTAAATATAATGATGTTTAACATTAATAAATGATGTATTAGATAAGTTGTAGAAGCATACACAAGAGAGACAAATCGGGCGTGTGACGAATGAACGTCGAAACGCCGTAACAAATGTTAATGAACGTAAAAAGTGTTTTAAGTCAAATGAAATGAATATTATAATATATGAAATGATTTTAATAAAAAACCAATAATGATTCCTAGCAAGACTTAAACACTTGAATGAACTTCGATTATGAAATATAGTGAGATATAAGTCAAAAGTTAACACAATAAAATTGAACATTGTGTATTGATTAATAAGAAGGGTTATGGGATGTAGAGTAAAGTTTACATTACAGCTACTATTTGTTGCTATGTGACTAATAGTTGATGTGTATGATTATATTGTGATAACCCAGAAAATCAGATTGTCCAGAATTTAAGTTTAAAGAATTAGTTATTAATAAAATAAATTTTTATTAATAATATTCTATGTTATGTGTTTATTAATCGTTCTAGAACCTAGGATGATAAAAAAATGGGAGGATTCTAGCTATGAGCTAGACTGAATGAGTCAGAATTTTCAAGATGAAAATAAAATTTTTCCGGGAACAAAAATATTTTCGAGGAAAAGACGAAATAAGCACTATTCACCCGACGAAACCCTAAGGGTTAGGGTTTGAATAACCTAAGCATTTTTGAGAGTTCGGTATGTCGAAATGATATTTCATCGAAAGATTTGACGATAATATATCGTGAAATGTTAAGTAAGTCGATAAAAGTTTTTCTCAAAAAACATGCAGAAATCGAATGAAATAAAAACGACGAAAAGTATTGTTATGTACTTTTCATTTGTTTAACTACGTTAGGGGAAAACGTGAAGGAAAACGCTTAACATCAAAAAGTGTTTTGCAGTTTTTCGGAGATCCGAAGAATACGTAAAAGTTAATCTGTAGAGGAAAGACGAAACATCCAAAAATATTTGGATTCCGAGAATCGTAGTTTTTCGAACTGTCGGACGAATTCCGCAAGACGGAAGCACGAAGCTTCTCTGGAAGCTTCGTGAATAGTAAGGAGGTGTGAATAGTAACTTTGGGGCAAAATGACTATTTTACCCCTAACATTGGTTTTTTATATAAGAGAGCCTTAGCTCATTTGTTGGTGATTTTGAAAAATCACCAACACTTGAGAGAGAGAGAAAGAGAGAGAGAGAGAGAGAGAGAGAGAGAGAGAGAGTTCGGATGAGGAGGGAAAGGAACAGGAAAAGCTAGCCCAAGTGCAAACTTTGTCCGACGAAAGAAGATTAAAGAAGAAAGGTAATCCAAAACCTAGTTTAATATAAATTTTCTTTTAGTTTTCTATGTTAAAAACATAGCTTAATGATAATAAAAGTAAAAGATGTTAAGAATGATTTCATATGGTTGAAATCATGAGAAAAAAAAAAAGAAATAAGAATTAGAAGTTTAGTTTATAAATTTCTTAAGGAAGTATGAATTTCGTAATGAATTTAAACGTTTCGAATAAATCATATGAATGATTTGGTGAAATAAGTAAGGAATGGTATTTTATAACACCAAAATCCAAGAAAAAGTAAAATCGTAATCAAAATATCGATTAAAAATGAAGAACGAACGAATAATGCGAAGAACACAAATAACGTTCTTGATAGACAAATTTAAAACCATCGTAGTATAATTTGTTGTTGATAAACAAGTTTAAAACCATCACGTATAAGTTAGTTACTTATTGCTTGGTTAGGAACGATAGAAACGTTCATGAAGAACGGATTAAACTTAGCTATAACAAAGTTATGGCAAAAATTTCATAAAAGACAAACGAGAAGTAGAAAGTATGTAAATGAACCTGAATATATAGGTTTTCATAATAAAGTAATAGAACGTAGAAAACGTGAGTCGTGGACTCAAGAACGAACAAGTTCCGAGTTCGGATGACCGAATTACGGACGAACGAACGAAGAATGTTAATAACGTAAAACGTACGAGTAATGAAATTTAAGCCAATTGAATGGCATGTTAACGGATTCAGAATAAATTTCTGTCTGAAGGAAGTTGAAGTACATAAGATAAGGAAGAGAATTGCTTTGGAATGACCTCGTTCCGAGTTATAACGAAGAAGTTATGAGATTGTGAAGTAAGCGTCTCAAACTAGTACAAGACTTGGAAAAAAAATTCCAAGTTCTAGGCCTAGCGTCGTAGCGCCAGTTAACCCTTGGGAGGTGACACTGCAGTGCCAACCCGGGCTACCAGCTACTGCTGAGTGGCACTGTAGCGTGAGGAGAAAGGAAGGGAACCGACGCCGCAGCGCCGGTGCGGGTCAAGGCCCAGAGAAGAGCTTTTAACTGCTCAACTCTTGGGGAAAGTGTAAGGGAAGATAAAGAACATATAGTTCGCGTAATGTAACACCTAATTAAGTGAATCTAAACCTTGAATGAAGGTTAAATAGAAGGGTTGAATGGGATTAAAAGATAAAGAATGTAAACATAAATTACGAAAATGATATCAGGGAACCGTAGTCGCGATAAAACGAACGTGGGGGATTGTTGTGATTGTGATTCCTTAGACGCTGAGTGATGAGGGTAATGTATAATATTTCGATGTTATGATATTGTAATGAGAGATATGCATAAAGTGTATAGACGCTATGAACATAACGCAGTTACGATGAACAATCAGTTTTAGCATACAACGAACTGTATGGCTTCGACATTAAGAAAGAATGATGAACGGGGGTTCATGTAATAGATAACGAATGAGAGCGATTAAAACCTTGGGTGAAGGTTGAACAGAATTAAAGGACGAGTAACGTGAACGTTGAATACGTAAACAACCCTTATGAATCGTATTCGCGTTGGGCGAACATTCTAAGTATACATTGGTTGTATGACTTAGACGTTGACAAAGATAGTAAGTAAGATATGATTTATCAAGAAAGCCACAGCAAACAGTAATAAGATTAATGAAAGTCCAAGTGTGAATCGAATAGAGAATGTTAGTATGAAATGTAAGTGTTAAACACTTTAACCGACGTGAGGGTTGAGTGTACGCGAATATTAAACGGGCAGAACCTACACCCCATGTATGGTTTGATTGTAAGGTAATGAAGAATGATGACTAAACCTGTGAGCGGTGAAGAACTAAATTAAAGACAATGACGTATAACGTAAAGAAGCCGAGTTAATGATTATAACTTGGATAATGTTCCGAGTTAAATGAACCGGACGTTATACGATATGAATAAGGTAATGGTTAACGCTATGAATGCATAGTATTGACATTGAATAATCGTTTCGAGTATACAAAAGACTGTATGACTTAGACGATAAAGAATGAATCCTGAGGTATGACATTTAGTTGCCAGGAAGCCATAAGGAATAAGAAATTGACCTAACGAACATTATAGTTTTAATAGTTCGGATAAGTTAAGATAAGTTTAGGTTGTAGTACAATTGTAATCTTTGATGGTTGACATATGGGAGTTGGGTTAAACAATTCCTTTAGAGAGCGGAGGTATATACGAAACTGGCAACCGATCTAACTCAGTGTGAAAGACAGTGTAGATGAGACGGGAACTTTTTTGTTGGTTGTTTGTGGGAAACCACTCAGAGTACCATATGAACTACTAGCAGAGACACGATGTATGTTGAGTCCTCGGAGAGTTATACGAAGAAGATAAGAATATAAATCATCAAAGATGATGATCCTATGAGTAAGACATCTCCGTATATCATGAAGCCATAAACCGGTAGTAAAGGAAGTTGGTCGCGTAAACTTAGATTGAAAGAACGCGAACCCTAAGAAGAAATTTTAAGTAAACCAATACGTAAAGTCAAGTATATGACTAATTGGTGTATGCGCTATTTCCTTAGGTTTTATATAGCAATTGGAATAAGCAGTTCAGCGTAAACTATAAGTTATAGCTGTACGAAAAGCAAGTTTCCTAACTTCATTCATATTTTAAATGAATGCTAGTTTCTTAAACTTTCTCAGATGTTGAACTTGAGAAGTTTTGTCTATGTGCAAATGTGTGATATTTGTACAAAGTGGTAGAATGTATGAGGCCTTGTGCCAAAACTTTAACACTTCGGTGTTTCTATGAGATGAACTATTTTATGATTGAACTGTTCAATATGAAAATATTTTGTTTATACATGAACTGTTATTGTTAAGTATGTGCTATTGATTCTAGCTAGACAGGATGTGTATGAAAAAGGTAGAAGAATGAAAGTATTTCAAAGTGAATGTGACTAATGTTTTAAAATGATAAGAATCGGAATTATTCCTATTATTCAAGCTGCTTCATAACCTTTGTTCGGTTATTGAAATCTTAAAAGAATGTTTAAATTCTTGAATTTGTTTGTTCAACTGCTAAGACTTGCTAAGCAATTAAATGCTCAGCCTTTCTTTAAATAAAAACATTTTCAATGAAAGATGTTAGAAAGAACTTAAGGATCCCGTAAAGATCAAACTAACCAGTATACAGAAGAAGTGCAATTTAGTATATGAATGTGCATGAAGATTAAGCCAAGACTTGTAATGTAGAATAGTTTAATTGAACTATAGATTAGTTTAATGAACTGTTATGTATCCTTGGTGGCAGATGAAAGTCACTCTTGTAAGATGTAAAGAATAATGTAATTATCATTATATGTAATGAACGAGGTTATAAAGTATTAGAACTTGAGATTTGAGAATGTATGTTGTTATATTTAGCTATATAATGATGTATGTTTGGAAAGAAGTTGGATCGTGATGTACGGAATCCGAGTGTGAAAATAGACCAAATTTCAGGACGTTACATATATAATTGTATAGGGCATGTGAAGTGCAAATAACTGGAAGCTGTTAAACTATTTTTGGTAAACAACGATCAAGGCAAGTCTTTTAGTTCCTATTTGCTATGTGAACTTGATGATGAACTGTTTTAAATCTTTATTGCAAAGAGCATGATATGTTATAGACATGTTGAAAGTATGAAACATTAAAGTCAATTTATGACTACGTTGATTGAGTAATGAATGCTGATTGAGTAAGGAACTCGATCTTTATACTTTTTATATGAAATATAGCATGTATGTTATGTTAGTCCAATGTTTATGAGATATATGTTGAGCATGTTATTATGTGCTACGTGATGCATGAAAACTGTTAGATTTTTCTGGGCTGTCGAGCTTAACCTTGCAAATAACCACTTTTGCAGGTTAAAGATTCAAGGTAAAGTAATGTGCTACTTGAAAGACATGAATCAAATGTGATACTTGAAGATATATACACTTTGGTTGAATTATTATTATTTGAACCATGTTTAGGGTCCTGAATAATGTATGATGTTTAATAGATGTTGAGTTATAAAGTTTGAGTTTTGTTTGTTGTATGAAAGGGTATTGAACCTGGATGTAAGTTTTATTTATCAACTCTGATAAGGTGAGTAATAAGCTAAGTATGGTTTAAAGGTAGGTAAAGATAAAGGTTTTAAGAAATGTACTTGATAAATCATAATAATTATGTAATAATAAACTGTCAAGGTTGAGTTATCTGATATGTAAAGGTTATCAGTTTGAAATATAAGATTTTATATAATAACTTTAATGAAGCGAATCATAAAATAACTTGATTCAGAGATGTATATATGATAAAGGTTTTGATTCAGGGAATTGAAGTAAGGAGGCAAAAAGTTTAAATTTTTCTGCATTTTATTAAGTTTAACATCAAACAATGATGTAAAATCAGAAGTAAGAAAAATTATTAACGACCGAAGTCGATAGTTGAATTGTATGAATTTTGGGGTCGTTACAGTTGGTATCAAAGCTGATAGGTTAGAAACCTTAGGTAAGAGTACCTTAGGCTATAACCTTATAGAAGAGAAGTAAAGAAAATGAAAGAATATGCTCAAATAGAGTTTGAACAATAAGAAGTAATTTAAGAAATTTATAAAGAATGTGATAATAAATAGACAATGTCTAAATAAGAGAATAATAAAGAAGTTGAGAATGGAAAGTTATATCTAAGTATGGTACAATCGTACTCTTTAATAGTTGATGTATGGTATCTGGGCTAAACGATTCCTTCATAGAGTGGAGGTATATACGAACTAGCAACTCAGAACCTAGTTTGTTGGTTGTTTATGGGAAACCACTCAGCGTACCATATTGAAACTATTAGAGACTCGATGTGTACCAAGTATAGAAAATGGATACGTATGATGGAAAATATGGAACTCGAATGAAATGTTGAGCAATGTAAATGAAGTTAGAAATTCTTAAAGGAAGAATTGTTATATAAACAAGACAATTCAAAGAAGAATCTTGAAGAGATATAAAGATAAGAAATGGGAGTTACCTAACTCCAATAGCCAAGATAATGAATAATAATGAATAGACAAAGTCTATAAGATTAAAAGCATAAATGAAATCGAAAATGATGAAAAAAGAAAAAAATGATTGTAAAACAAAACAATCATGAGTTAAGAAAAGAATTTTAAGGGAGATGATTATAGAATAAGATCACGAAGTGATCTGTTTAAGTTATAAAAGAAAGATGGTCTGTAATGTTTGAATAATTATATCTTGATGCATTGAAGATAATGTACTATGACATAGTACAAGATAAACTCGAGTGTAGGGCACATGAAGTGCAGATAACTGTAAGTTGTTAAACTGTTATTGGTAAACAACGATCAAGGCAAGTCTTTCAGTTCTTATTTGCTATGTGAACTTGATGATGAATTGTTTTAAATCTTTATTGCAAAGAGCATGATGTGTTATAGACATGTTGAAAGTATGAAACATTAAAGTAAATTTATGACTACGTTGATTGAGTAATGAATGTTGATTGAGTAAGGAACTCAATCTTTATACTTGTTATATGAAATGCATCATGTATGTTATGTTAGTTCAATGTTTATGAGATATATGTTGAGCATATTATTATGTGCTACGTGATGCATGAAAACTGTTAGATTTTGGTGGGCTATCGAGCTCAACCTTGCAAATAACCACTTTTGCACGTTAAAGATTCAAGTTAAAGTTATGTGCTACTTGAAAGACATAAATCAGATGTGATACTTGAAGATTTATACACTTTGGCTGAATTATTATAATTTAAACCATGTTTAGGGTTCTGAATAATGTATGATGTTTAATAGATGTTGAGTTATAAAGTTTGAGTTTTGTTTGTTGTATGAAAGGGTATTGAACCTGGATGTAAGTTTTATTAATCAACTCTAATAAGGTGAGTAATAAGCTAAGTATTGTTTAAAGGTAGGTAAAGATAAAGATTTTTAAAAATGTACTTGATAAATCACAATAATTATGTAATAATAAACTGTAAAGTTTGAGTTATCTGATATGTAAAGGTTATCGGATTGAAATGTAAGATTCTATAAAATAACTTTAATGAAGTGAATCATAAAATAACTTAATTCAGATATGTGTATATGATAAAGGTTTTGATTCATGGAATTGAAGTAAGGAGACATAAAGTTTAAATTTTTCCGCATTTTATTAAGTTTAACATCAAACAATAATGTAAAATCAGAAGTAAGATGAATTATTAACGACCGAAGTCGATAGTTGAATTGTATGAATTTTGGGGTTATTACAATTGGTATCAAAGATGATAGGTTAAAAACCTTAGGTAAGAGTACCTTAGGCTATAACCTTATAGAAGAGGGGTGAAGATAATGAAAGAATACGCACAAATAGAGTTTGAACAAGAAGAAGTAATTTAAGAAATTTATAAAGAAGGTGATAATAAATAGACAATGTCTAAAGAAGAGAATGATAAAGAAGTTAAGAATGGAAAGTTATATCTAAGTATGGTACAATCGTACTCTTTAATGGTTGATGTATGGTATCTGGGCTAAACGATTCATTCATAGAGCGGAGGTATATACGAATTAGCAACTCGGAACTTAGTTTGTTGGTTGTTTGTGGGAAACCACTCAACGTACCATATTGAAACTATTAGAGACTCGATGTGTACCAAGTATAGAAAATGGATACGTATGATGGAAAATGTGGAACTCGAATGAAATGTTGAGCAATGTAAATGAAGTTAGAAATTCTTAAAGGAAGAATTGTTATATAAAGAAGAATCTTGAAGAGATATAAATATAAGAAATCGGAGTTACCTATCTCCAATACCCAAGATAATGAATAATGATGAATAGACAAAGTCTGTAAGATTAAAAGCATAAATGAAATCAAAAATGATGAAAAAAGAAAAAAAAAGATAATCGTAAAACAAAACGATCACGAGTTAAGAAAAGAATTTTAAAGGAGATGATTATAGAATAAGATCACGACGTGATCTATTTAAGTTATAAAAGAAAGATGGTTTGTAATGTTTGAATAATTATAGCTTGATGCTATGAAGATAATGTACTATGATATAGTATAAGATAAACTCACGAGGAGTTATAGATAATGTGATACGAGAAATTCGTATTGAACAAGTTAAGGGCAAGTTAAGAATAAGTTAAGAGAAAGGTAATGTTAGGTGGGAATTTCAATTGAGGACTCATATGGTGACTAAGTTATACAAACCTTTGTATTGACGGAGATTTTGTGCATGTACATGGTTTATCACATTGATAATCATTGGAATGTCGGTGTCGCGCTATCAATGTATATGTGGTGGAAAGGTGATTCTTTTCTCATATGTATATTTGATAGTTAAAGGCTTTTAAGTTTAGGTTAGACAATATTAAGATTAGGTATAATTCTTAAAACTAATACATATGGTAAGTTCGTGACTTATAATAATATGGTATGTTTTGAACCCCTCGGCGAATGGACGTTTATGGTCTGACTAGGATAAGTTCTTAAACTCATATTATTGTGGCAAGTTCTTGAACTTCCAATGTGCAGTAAGTTTGATGAACTATACTGAGGGTATAGGAAGATTGTAAGTTGAAATAGAAGAATATTTAGTATAAGAGCATTGGTGGTGCTAGAAATAAAAAGAATTAGTTAGTAATGAGATAATGGAGTAAAGATTGAAATTAATGGAGAAAACTAGATATTCCAAATCTTTTAGCTTTGCTAGATTTTCGAAATTTATTGACTTTGTGCTTGTGTTTGCACTTCTATTTTTCGTGAAAAATATTGGATCAAATGATGGAACCAATGAGTTTTAAAAAAAATAACACCGTTATCCGTATGTCTATGATAATTGTTTCGGCTAGACAAAAATGATTAAAAAATATTAAAATGTATTTTGTTTTTTTCTTTTCGTAGTCATTAAGGCATCACTAAATATGATGCTGATTTGACAAACGAGGAAGTCATCAATACAATTGAACCTGGTGTTGGATGTGATCATAAGATCGTCAGCCTACTATGGTATGATGTAGCATGACAATGTCATATAATGACTGAATCCTCAACGTACTATCGAGATAGTACGGTATCATGTCATCATAAAAGGATTTTTGGTTTTCTTTAAACTAAGAAAGATATGCCATATGAATTGGATAAAAATATTTTGATTGATGTTCGAGTTGTTGTTTGAAGTCTATGCTATTTGATTCAGCTAGATAAATATTGAAATATGTTTATGTAGTTCAAGCGTTTCTTGAGAAGTTATGTCAAACCAAATTGTTTTGGTGCAAATTCAGATGTTAAAAAGCTGAGATGAATAACCCTTTTATAGGGGGAGTACGCGGAATCATTTAGATGTTTGTGCACAATATGTTGTACGAAGGGCTGATCACCCTAAGTATGGGAGTCCATATAGTCTAATGACTATTTAGGTTTAAGTTGAAAAAATACTTATAACCGTGGATAGAGTGCACAATACATCGTACAAAGGGCTGAACACCATAAGTACGGGAGTCCCTACAATCTAATGACTGTTTAGGTTTAAGTTGAAAGAAATACTTATAACCCTGGATGAATTTCAAGGTCTTGTGACCCCTCAGCATGATTTGGAATCTTTTAAATTCCTGAGTTATTCATACTACTTCCCAATACAATTGTGGAAGAAACTTGTTATTCTGCAAGAAGGAAGTGAAAAGGAGAGTATTCCTTAGAAAGAAGTAAATCGTAGAATGTGACCCTGAATGATGCATAAGTGAGAAAAGAAATTTTGAAATGAGACGGAGATGAGTTATCAAAGAATAATGTAAAACTTTTAATAGAAAAGTTAATAATTGTAGAAAGATCTTTGTGAAAAGAAAGTGGTTATAGAACCCAATGAATGAATAAAATATTAACGTAAAATCTATTTTGATAGATTGAATGAATAAAGAGTAATAAATAAAATTTCGAGGACAAAATTCGTAGAAGAAGGGGTGAATGTAATGTCCCAAAAGTTTGAGAATCTAGTACATGATAATGATCCTTAGAGAAAGATAATGAATGGGGTCAAAGAATATGTAATATTCAAATATAATTGAGTCTAAGTAAAGGTCATGAAATAAAACTTTCAAGAATTTATTATGAAGAATGGTGGGAGTAGGAAATATTAAACCTATGTTAAGGTAATGTGTTGAAGTTATTCAACAAAGAGATTTGATGAAAACCTGAGTAAGGTAGGGTTTCGGTGATTCGGAGGACGGAATCCTTATAAGGTGGGAATGATGTAATAATCCAGAGTTTTATTTGTAATTTCAAATATTTATTGAATTAAATAAATATTTTTAATTGATGTCTTTGTTGTTTAGTAGATATTTATTGGATTATTTATTAGTAAGTAAATAATTCATGAGTTATAGAAATTAACTTAATTAAGATAAAAGAGTGATGAATTAAATTTATGAGATAATACTCTAATTTAACTTAATAACTAAATTAGAGAGTTGTTAAGGATTATATAGTTTGCTAGAATGTTGTTTTAATTTAATTTAGTAATTAAAGTGATATGTTAATTTATTAAGTAAAATTATAATGAAAATTATAATTTTGTGGTAATTAATTTTGTTTATTTAATTAAGATTGGATATGGAAATCCAAGTAAATAATGTGGGACGATAAACTATAGTATAAATGATTTATTGAAGTAAAATAAAGGAGTTTTAAATGGATTTACCAAACTATGCTTAAGGAATATTAAGTATTTATTTTTTTTAAAAGTGTTTTGCCAAACAAAGTCTTATGGCTTTAGAATAAAAAATAATAATATAATAAATATTTTTATAAATGATACATAATTAGTATATTTATTATTATGACAGTTTTATACGTTTAAGTTTCTAGCGTCTATTTTATTTTTTTTACGTAACAAGTTGGCCTAAGCCTGAGAATAAAAGGGAAGAAGAACAGAGAAAAATAGAGAGAAAAGAGAGAATTCTCTGAGAATTGGAGAAGAGCTTTTAAAGAACAAGAAAAAAAATAACCTTTTGCATCATCTAATTGGGTTAAGAAGGAATCAAAAGGTATTAATCCAACCATAAAACTCTCTACTTTTGTTTGCCTCAAATATTAGGTTTTTATAAAAATTAGTTTGGGTTGATGAAGGATAAGGATATATTTGTTTATAGGTGTGTATAATCTGTTGTATGTTATCTATAAAAGATTTTAGAGTTGTCAAATTTATGAAAATCATATTAAGGATGAAGAGTATGAGTTTTGTTTAATATATATTTTTTAGGTTTGTTTTGAGACTAAAATTGGTTAGAAGTTTATGTTATAATTGTAAAATTGGTGATGGATTCTGTTAATACGATAAGAAATAAAAAGAACGCAAGTTGAATGAATCAATTTGGTTAAGAAACAAATTCGTAGTGAATGAATTCGCTAAACATGTTAAAACATGAAAGTTTAGTATGAACATGAGTTTTGGGTCAAGATTAAGGTTAGTTAGTGTTTTTGTAAATTTTTATAATGTAGTTTTATGAATTATGAATACATAAAATCGAAAACGGACTTATTTTGATGTGTATAACTCAAGTTATAAAGATTAGAAGGAGAAAAAGTTCAAAAATCACGAGAACAGTGAACTACAGAGTCCCAATTCTGCTAACGGGTGCAACTACTTTGTGCCCTAAGCCATTTGGGGTGCATTTGCCCTCTAGGGCACAGTTGCGCTGTGTTCGAGGCTTAATTGGGTGCAGCTGCACCCAAAGTGTGTCAAGTGTGACTATTTTGACCTATTTTAGTAAAATAGGTATAACGTTTTCATACAAACTCCATTTGAGGAGATTCAAAATGATCTGGAATGATGAAGAATATACCTAAAACTTTCATTCTTTAAGTTTTCCGATTTGAGGTCGAGAACAGGGATCAAAATGGTCATATTTAGAACTATTGTGTTTTCGGGGACAATCAAAGGGCGTCGGGCATGCACGTATGCAAGTGTAGTGCTTCTGACGATAAAAGATGTTGATCTAAGTAATAAAACATGAATGTCAGTAAATATAATGATGCTTAACATTAATAAATAATGTATTAAATAAGTTGTATAAACATAATAAGCATACATAAGAGAGACAAACTTGGCGTGTGACGAATGAACGTCGAAACCCCGTAAGAAATGTTAATGAACGTAAAAAGTGTTTTATGTCAAATGGAATGAATATTATAAGATATGAAATGTGTTTAATATAAAATCAATAATGATTCCTAGCAAGACTTAAACACTAGAAAGAACTTCGAGTATGAAATATAGTGAGATATAAGTCGAAAGTTAACACAATCAAATTAAATAAATATTGTGTATTAATTAATAAGAAGGGTTATGGGATGTAGAGTAAAGTTTACATTATAGCTACTATGCGTTTCTATGTGACTAATAGTTGATGTGTATAATTATATAATTGTGTAGGGCACGTGAAGTGCAGATAACTGTAAGTTGTTAAACTGTTATTGGTAAACAACGATCAAGGCAAGTGTTTCATTTCCTATTTGCTATGTGAACTTGATGATGAACTGTTTTAAATCTTTATTGCAAAGAGCATGATGTGTTATAGATATGTTGAAAGTATGAAACATTAAAGTAAATTTATGACTACGTTGATTGAGTAATGAATGTTGATTGAGTAAGGAACTCAATCCTTATACTTGTTATATAAAATGCAGCATGTATGTTATGTTAGTCCAATATTTATGAGATATATGTTTAGCATGTTATTATGTGTTACATGATGCATGAAAACTGTTAGATTTTGTTGGGCTATCGAGCTTAACCTTGCAAATAACCACTTTTGCAGGTTAAAGATTCAAGGTAAAGTTATGTGCTACTTGAAAGACATGAATCAGATGTGATACTTGAAGATTTATACACTTTGGCAAAATTATTATTAATTATTTAAACCATGTTTAAGGTTCCGAATAATGTATGATGTTTAATAGATGTTAAGTTATAAAGTTTAAGTTTTGTTTGTTGTATGAAAGGGTATTGAACCTGGATGTAAGTTTTATTTATCAACTCCGATAAGGTGAGTAATAAGCTAAGTATGGTTTAAAGGTAGGTAAAGATAAAGGTTTTGAGAAATGTACTTGATAAATCACAATAATTATGTAATAATAAACTGTAAAGTTTGAGTTATCTGATATATGTAAAGGTTATAAGATTGAAATGTAAGATTCTATATAATAACTTTAATGAAGCAAATCATAAAATAACTTGATTCAGAGATGTGTATATGATAAAGGTTTTGATTCATGGAATTGAAGTACGGAGACAGAAAGTTTAAATTTTTTCGCATTTTATTAAGTTTAACATCAAACAACGATGTAAAATCAGAAGTAAGACGTATTATTAACGACCAAAGTCGATAGCTGAATTGTATAAATTTTGGGGTCGTTACAGTCTTCCCAAGGTTTCTCAAGGCATAGATGCAATTTAGGTCATTTTTGATAGATTAACCAAGTCGGCTCATTTCATACCTATATGAGAAATTTATTCACTTGAACGTCTTGCTCGTATATACATAAATGAGATTGTAAGACTGCATAGTATATCAGTATCTATAGTTTCTGATCGAGACCTAAGATTCACTTCACGATTTTGGGTTTGTTTGCAGAAAGCTATGGGCATGGATTTATGATTTAGTTCGACATATCATCCTCAGACGGACAGGCAGTCGGAGAGGACTATTCAAACTCTGGAAGATCTATTAAGACATTGTGTCCTATACTTCAAAGGAAGTTGGGACAGGTTCTTGCCATTAGTAGAATTCTCCTACAACGACTGTTATCAAGCAAGTATATGCATGGCTCAATTCGTATGGACGCAAGTGTTTTTCTCCAGTGTGTTGGGACGAGGTGGGTGAAGCAACGTTGTTGGGACCAGAATTGGTATGCATGACTATGAAAAAGATTCAAATAATCTGATAACGTATAAAAACCTCACAAGATAGACAAAAGAGTTATGTTGATCTTCATCAAAGGGACGTGGAATTCAATGTTAAAGATTATGCGTTGTTACGTGTTGCTCCATGGAAGGGAGTTACGAGATTTGGAAAGAGATGAAATCTCAATCCTTGATTCATTGGCCCATTTGAAATCCTCAATCGAGTAAGAATTGTGGCCTATAGACTCGCGTTACCACCAAGTATGTCTCGTGTTCATAATATTTTTCACATATCTATGTTATGTAAATATGTGGAAGACCCGAACTACATTATTGATTTAGAACCGGACGAGATAGCGGAAGATTTAACGTATGAAGAGGTACCTGTTAAAATCTTAGATAAGAAAGAACATATTCTACGCTCAAAGGTTATACCTCAAGTTAAAATTTTATGGAGAAACCACGATATTGACGAAATGACCTAGGAGTTAGGATATGAAATGAAAACATGGTATCCTCACCTCTTCGACATACCAGGTACGTACGTCAATTTCGAGGACGAAATTTCATAAGAAGGGGATGTTTTAAGTCCCTAACTTTTATGAATAAAGATTTAATATTCTCTAAATATCTTTTTGAATAATAAGGTCTAGATTTGTTATAATGTTATAGTTGTGGGTAATATTTACAAATTTTGCAAAGTAAGCAAGTTGTCATAAAATATTAGTTTAGTCGAGGAATATTCATTTTATTAGGGAATATTATTCGTACGACATCATTATCATTGGTGGACCCCAAAATAGAATTATTGTCAGAGTTAGAAAATGACAGAAATAACTTTTTATAAAAAATAACGACAAAACATTTACCGTTAACTGTTGAAATACCCGGTGATAAAAGTACAGTAATACGCGTGGTTGCATAGTAGCACACGGTATTGTGCAGTATCTTTGATTATTGATGTTTACGTGAGAAGTCACTCAGTTTTATTCAATTATTGCCACAGTAGTTGGTGCATAATATCTCATATTATTGATTCAATCATTATCACAGTATCATCTACACAATATTTTATATTATTAAATCAATAATTGATACGACAAAGTTATTCATATTATTATTCGCATTATTGACAATGTCTAGAAAGTTTTGTCAAGGAAAGGGGTTTGGTCACCTAATTGTGCACCAATAAGGAGAAGTCTTTATCGGAAAGCCCCCTCTTTCTTGGGAATGATTTGGTTATAATATTGTGAGTTATAATATTAATTATGAATAAGTTTGTGTTGATTAAAGATAAGAATAATAATTGATGAGTGGAAGATGTTTGTTCAATTATCCTTTTAAATTGCTGTTTGTTCATTTAGTTTTTTTTTGGGACGTATTATTTTCCGTGGCCCAATTACCTTCAAAGGAGGTAATCCTTTGATTGGTTGGTTATGAGATTATTGGTCAAATTTTCCAAATCAGACAATACTGTTCACTGACTTATGAATGAGGGTGCTCCCTCATTGACCCATAACTCCCAATCAAGTTACCCTCACAGGATGGTACTCTCTTATTGGCTGTCTCAAATACATGCTGATAAATTACGCTCGTGAATTTTTTTTCTGTGCAGTCCATGATTATTTTCTTAAATAGTATCCTACCATTGTCCAATAAATAGGATGCTTAGTTTAGAAATGAAAATCACACCAGAATCAAAGAATTCTTCTTCTATAATATTGAGCGTATTTCTTTAGAGTTTAAGGAAGTTTTGAGTGTAGAAAACAGTACAAGTTTTCTTCAAGAATATCCCTGGTATACTAGTCAAAAATACTCTCCTTTTAAGGTAAGGGATATTATTTTTGTTCAATATTTGTAAGAAATAATATTTTCTTCCATACTCTGTAGTATGTAAGTAATATTATTTTGTTTCATATTCCTAATTCTACACTTATTTTGATAAGTATTGCTTTTATACTCCTTGAAATTAGTAGAATATCTTTAAAATTTACGCTTCATCTAGTATCTTTTCACAATAATATTTTTCTGAATATTCTTGTTAAATTTTAATCTTTTCATGCCAGAGTACTATTCACAGGGTACTATTCACAAAGTACTATTCACAGGGTACTATTCACCCGGGGCACTATTCACGACAAAAATTGATTTCTTTTATGTCAAAATTATTTTTGATACATGAATATGATTTTTGAATTTTAGTCCAGAAATTAGTTGACATGTTGATAATTTGGACATTTTTAAACTGTGGATAGATTAAAAATGTTGATAATTTATATCATTGTTATCATCCTTATGTTTATATTGTGATGAAAGTCATCTTTGGCCCGTAGTGCATAGATGGACAGTTGATTGGTATGATTATGACCAAGAATTATGTATCGGTATAATCATTACCTGCAATGTTACAAATGATGTGGTAAAAGTCCTCATTGGCCAGTAGTGCATTGATGGACAGTTGCTAGCATAATCATAACCATTGATGATAATAACGAATATCCTTAGCCCGTAGTGCATGGATAATTCGTGGATGTGATAATAATGAATATTCTTGGCCCGTAGTGCATGTATAATTCGATGATGTGGATTATTTATTGAGTTGTGTTACAGCGATAAAATATTGATGATAAACTTTTAAATCATAGAAGATGGTAGATATCATGCTCTACTTGACTCTTCTAATGGATTGCGTGTTCCGCTGCAGTTAAACTTGTTGTTTATTGTATACTATCAGTTTTACATTGTTGAAGGCTAACGATAATTTATTCTACATTATCTTAGTCATAATATTCTTTATTGGGCTAGTTGAGCTCACCCTTTGCTTTTATTGTTCTCTTTAGGAAATGAGAATATAGCCGGGATTAGTCAGAGAATGGAGTGATTGTCCGAGATGATGGTTGTAGTAGTCCTCACTATTTTATAAAAAGTGTGATAATAATTGTTATGAGGACTCCATTTGAGTTTGGATATTTTCTACGAGCCAATATTCGTGTTAAAACTCTCAGCTTATGTTTTGTCGTATTTTACACGACAGTTGTATAATTATGTTTGTATTTAAATTTTGTATCATGTGTTTGGCGACTTAGAATGGGTTGTGTATACCTAATTTGTGGGCGTCACACCGGTTCCCCTGTAAACTCCAATCTAGTTATGAACCACCAGTCCATCAATGTCATCATCACCTCGCAGTCCAGTAAATGGAGAGACTAAGTCTGGTGAAACTAGCATTCAGATAAAGACTGCAGATAACCCCAGGGCCAGCGAAGGGGAGGAATAGAAAAGAAAGCCTGAAAGCCCCAAGAGTGGATGATCTCCTGATACTCCAGATGAAGGGTTCAGTATAAAGAGTGAATGTTGAACCACTTCCCCCTAGGCTGAGTGAAATCAGGAACCTGCATCAATTTCAAATCAAGATTAAACCATTATCCCAAAAGTGGAGAAAGAAAAAAGGCAAAAATAAAAACATCCATTACCTCGTTCGCGTGAAGATAGATGGATGGGTGACGTCTCAAATCATCCAGAAGATCGAGAATCATCACATTAATAGAAGGAAGATCCCGATGTGGGGTAGAATAAGAAGGAGCGGGGTCCTCAACAGGAATGTCCTCCTCCTCGTCTATGGCATCCGTCCTATCAACCCGAATTGGACGAATCACTAACTCAACCAACTGGAGAGACTGTTGGGCTAGACGAGGCAAAGGAATGGCAGAAGCCATCCTCCTCACACCAGATGAAACCTTGTGAGAGCTAAGCTACTGGGTCTATATGAATCCATGACCTGAACAAAATCTCCAATTCTCCTTAGAAAGGGTGAGGTACGTTTCAAATTTAAAGCTATTAAATTCAAATAATTACATCATGCATAGCCTATGTTATAAAGCATGCATTAGTTTAACATATATCCCCAGTAGAGTTAAATTTGCATGTACATTAAATCCCAAACTCATGAATTTTTTTTTGCCAAAGTCTCCTTCGTAAAAGGGACTATCCGCATGCACATTGACATGACTAGGTAGCCATTCAGTAGCACACCAACCCAAAATCATGAGCATTTCATATAGGTGAAAAACATTAAAATTAAACTCACAATAGCAGCCAAATTGCCATGTGTGTTTTTATTTGAAAAATTCATGCTCATTTGTCCTTAAATAGGATGAATAAAGTAGCCAAAAAGGGTGAAAATTGACTGTCACAAAAATGAAATTTTTTCATACCGAAATGTTCAGCATGGTAAAATACAAGTGTTTACTAAGTCATGTCATTTTTATCAAGTCATATATGTATACATATTTAATACATTGGGTTTAAACCTATACTGCATGAAATCTAACATTCTAACGATTAAAAGTTGAAAAGAAAGGATATAAACGTTACCGGAGTTGTACAAAACGATTGTATCGTGACGAATTTCACAAAAACCAACCTGAATTGAGTAGATCCGAGCTAGAATGTTTGTATTTTCAGAGGCTTTCAAGTTGAAAATGACTTTTGAAGGGCCAGGGGGAGTTTAAATGCACTTGTGGTCTGCCGAGAGTCTACATGCGGCAGCCGCAAGTAGACTTTTGGCAACCCAGGGTAGGTCCCACCCCCTCCGGCTTGGAGGGATCCGGTGATTCAAACCGTTGGTGACAGCTCTAGCATAGCATCGGAGAGGGATCAAGTAATTCAAACCATTGGCTACAACCCCAATGTTGAATCGGGAAGGGTCAGGTGATATAAGGTATTGAAAACTAATTCAGCGAAGATCAGAGGATCTGATATTAAAAACCATTGGTGACATCCCCAGAGAAGCATCAGGAATGTCTAGTGTTGACAATTATTGAAAATTATCTTCATCGGGAGGGACCAATGATGGAATCTGTTATAAAAGATCTCTCCAACAAAACGTCAGGTAGAGTCAGGTTATGCAAGCCATTGGACATTACTTTAGCAAGGATATTGGGGAATCTGATATTGAAGACCTTTTTAAACTATCGTTCGAGTAGGCATCGAGAAAGTTCGGTGATGAAAACCTTTGTAAACTACCATTCGAGTAGGCATCAAGAAGGTTCGGTGATGTTCAACCATTATAAACTACTGTTTGAGTAGGCATTAAGAAAGTTCGATGATGATCGACCTTTGTAAACTACCGTTTGAATAGGCATTAAGAAAGTTCAGTGGCGGTCAACCTTTGGAAACTACCGTTCGAGTAGGCATTGGGAGGATTATGTGATAATTAATCTGGGAAAGCTCTACCCCCAACAAAAGTATTGGCATCAACTGGATAAAAATCCAAACCTTTGGTGACAATCCTAGTGGAGCATTAGGAAGGATCCAGTGAGGCAAACTAGTGTAAACTATCATCATGATAAGCATCGGGAATCCCCAATAAGGTTATTCATAAAAAGAAGAATATCCCCAGTAGAGGTAAAACAAGAATGTGTATCTGGAACAAAGAGCATTGGTAACAACTCCAATGTGAACTTTGGGAAAGTTCAATGGGATCAGGCATGAAAGTCATCCCCAACAGAAAATAGGGAATGGTCATTGATACAACCTGACATCTAACCCCACAGAGGCATATAACATTTATAGCATTTTATACCACACATTGCACTACATTTGCATTGATCATATTTCTAGTGTCTAGCAATCTTTATCTTGTTTATTACATTGCATTACATAAACATGATAAAGAGGGGCATCTGTAGACACTCGAAATTTTATATTCTTGTTACTATCGATGAAGGAGGGTAAAATCATCTTTTACCTTCTAGAGGAAACGAGAAATCATCAAACCAGAACCCCGAAGATAACCCCGGGAAATCATCAAACCAAAACCACGAAGACAGCGCAGTGGGATATCAAACCAGACCCCCGGAGATAACAACAGGAAATCATCAAATCAACCTCAGAGACAACCCGAGGATAGACATAAGTCAACAATAGTTAAACCCCGGAGATAACCCTAAGGGAAGACAGCTGCTGGGTCAAGTCCAGAAACCAACCTGGAAGAGAAAAAGGGTAATTTTGCTAAATAAACATCAAAACTGATCAAACTACTATAAATAATGCCATATAGAACCATCACAATAATCTTGAGTGAAAACTGCGCCAGACTACTCAATGAACTAATTATGAATACTTGAAGATCTAGTCACGGACCCATCTTCCTTGATTCCAAAAAGGTAAAGCCCATTTCATTGTGTAGCTCTTAGAAAGAGCTTTCCGAAAATGTATGACACACTTCCATCGGATTCCCAGATTGTAAGTTATGAAGGTTCAAGCAAACTACGTGTTGGTCGGAGTGCACGTATTTCAAGACAGAGGGGGCCACCAGGACCAGCTGCAGCTCTACCTATGGCTATCACAGGTAGACCCGCAGCTGATCAGGTCTATAAATATGGCTTCCCCTAGCTCATTTTAAGATAGAAAAAGAGAAGAAAAGGGCTTAGGAGAGAGAGAAAGAGGTTAGGTGAGCTAAACGAAGATTCTATCTTACTCTAATTTTTGTAAAACTTCTTTATAAACACTCATATACATATATACTACAACATATCAAATTTTAAATGGTGGGAAACGAGTTTTGAGGCGCTAGAAGCCGTTCGATAGCCATTCTCGTGCTTAACTATAAGATTTCGCTATATCTATTTTTTTGCTTACTCTAATACGTATATAAGTGCTATATATACATAGTTTGTAGCTTATATTTGTCAGATCTAACTTCTTAACCATCCATTTCTTGTAAATAGTCAATATTTAAGCTTTGTTGACTAGATATATACTAGATATAGCCAGATCTAGCTTTTAACTGGCTCAAAAGTTGTAAAACGTGAACCTGAAAGCTAGAATGGCTAAGATCTGTACAGATCTAGTTTTTTTTTTAGTTTTGTAAATATTTAGCGACCACGCGGCACTAGATCTATATCTAGAGGACGCTGGAAGCTTTGCCTACGCGCATGCAAGGATTTAACTGATGAATCCTTTATTTTGTGATGTCTAGAAGTAAATATGCATTTTATTTCAATATATTCATTGTGCAAGCTTTAAACATTCATGTGAGCTTAGGAACTACAAAGGCTTGATGATTCAATCAATTGATCTAGATCTAGTTCCGAAAATGGACATGTTTAAGTTGTAAATGCTAGCTCGCAAATATTTCTATTTGTAAATTCAAGGCCTTAAAATGGTGTTGTGGGTTTAAGGCCCCAAAATAGTGAAAACTATGGTTGTGGTGTTCGGGCTTATTTCGATGGCTTTCATGCCCATAAGAAGTCCGACACACACACACACACACACATACACACACCCACACACACACAGATATATATATATATATATATATATATATATATATATATATATATATATATGGTCTCTAAAAGCGAACCTTAAAGAGCGAATTAAAGATTTAACAAGTGCGTCTTTGGCGATCCGTCGCCATAGCCATGTAGTCTTTTTACGACGGGTCGAACTGCAAGTCGCCATAGACACCAAACGACATTTAAATCTTTGGTTCGCTTTTTAAGGTTCGCTTTAGAGCCTCTCCGTATATATGTATATATATATATATATAATATTATACTATCAGAGATGCTTCGCGTCTTAAATAAAATCAAATCTAGCCGAATACGGAATAAAATGGAAGTATCAAATGTATCATTTCCTATTTGAGCATAAAGTTTTGAAAACATGTTTTCAAAACATCACTTTTATATTATTTGCTTAAATTGAACTTTTCAGTAAGTCAAACCCTTTGTATATTGGTGCAAAAGAGGCATAGCACTACTTTCAAATAAAGCACTTTGATTACATTTATCTGCATCACATACACACACACACACACAAAATCAATGCATAGGGAATGAAAAGACGCATACAGTAATCGTGTTTCACGGAAGTCGGGGGGTGTATAACATCTTCCACTCGCTTAAGTAAGCCCCCAAACTCTATGAATTTTGGTTTCAATTGCCAATTAAATGGAATCACATATTGGGTCATATTGTAAAACCTTTCAAAACTCCGGTTGAGTTGGTACAACCATTTAACTCATACCAACTGGCGGCTCTGTCTAATTCGACCCAATCAATTAAAATCAAACTTTTCAAATTGTCGACATTGTATGTCGGTCTCTTCCTAAAATATCACCCTTTAAAACAAGATAAATTAAACCACATAGAAAATATAAAGGGTAAGAACCAAACACCTAAGAATTGTGGATTTTTCTCGGCATCGACAAGGGAAAATGTTTTGTGTGTCGACATGTAATGTCGAGTGACAAGAAGAACGTAAATTAAGTCGTTCGCCATGTAGTATGGATCAATACAGGGTAAAAAGGGCTGATCACCCAACGTACTCGTAAGTCCAGATGGTTTACAACAGAATAGCTGTTTAAACCTATTCGAAAAAAAAATGAAAGTTCAAGGTTGTATAATCGCTCAGCTAAAAGTCACTACGTTGTTTCAAAAATATGTTTTGAAAACAAATTAAGGAAGTAATTTTCTATCATTTGAGATATCTTCAGAACTTTTGTTTAATTGTTGAAGGTTTAAAAATATGTAAGCATGATTTTTGACTTTGTTGTTTTATATACAACTGTTATACTTACTGGACATGTAAATGCTCATTCTTGTTTAACCTTGTATTTATAGTGATCACACCTCATTTACATGTTCTTCCCTATATAGAAATAAGATTCGTCATTAGGTATAATTCCTTAATGGGATTGAACTGAATCTTCTTATAAAAAAAAAAGGAAATTAGATCATAACTTGACACTTTTCTTAAAAGTTAGAAGTCAATTATAATTAAGAATCTTAAATTGTTTAAAGTTATCAAACTGCCCAAAGAGATTCGTACACATAATAAATACCCCCATCTGGACTTTGAACCACCATAACATCCAGGACCAAATAAACATTTCCCAACAGCTACTACCAAGCTCCAAAGCCTATTCTTTAGAGTTCGTATACAACAAAGAATTCCATTCTCTAAAATCCAAATGACAACACGTCGGCAGCATATATAGTATAATTAAGCCACCACCTCTATCAGTGTAGCATTTTATGATTCAGTCAAACATGGTTAATTCTTACACTAAAGAAATCGATCATGACTCAAATGTTAGACTTAAATGACAAAAAAAAATCCATTCAAATTTTGTCAAGCTATTAAAAAGGCATCAAATTATTAGTGTCCACCAAAATCATTAAAATTTCATACAATTGCCAAATATGTCCGAAAATAACCATACTATATGTACACGTCAGCTCATCATGCGGTCAATTTTGGGCATTTTTGATAATTCTTGAAAGTTTATTGGTTTTGGTACAAAAATAAGTTATATGATTATTTTTTGATAGCTTGATTAGAGTTCAATGATTTTTTCAATTAATCATCAAGTCCAAAGAAAAAACAATGAAACAAGGTTTCATGCACCTGAACCATGACTTGTGTACTGTAATATTGTAGAATCTTTGTATTCGGCAGTGGAATCAAAACATTAGTTTGTTAATTGTTATAACATAAAAGAAGTGACAAAATAAGTATATTTGAAGTATCCGATCCTCCAACTGCAAACTGACAAACAGATTTTGTTTCTTATGAAGCAACATGGTTGCTTGTTAACTTCCACAAAATTCCAATGTAAGATTTTCAGATCAAAGAAGGAGCATCTTTCTAGGTACGTTCTTAACAAGCGTCCATTTAATTCTGTTTGCATAGGAATTTGTAGCACACGCTCATGTACTAGAATATGACAATGCTAAACTTACTAATGTTCCATTTTCCGGAAAGATTAGGCACAAAGAAATACTACCACCGAATGATTGAATATAATCATTGGAAACATCACTAGATCGACTCATTTCATTTTTTTACAATTTCTCTAATTAAACGAGACAAAACTTCTTCACTCGAAAATTACTATATATATATAGATAATAGTAGGACTAATTAAGTTACCAGAAGAAAATAAGTACTTGACAAGGAAAAAAAATGCATTATACCATAGATTTGAGATTTGGAGTTCCCCCATTGGTGAATATCCTCCTCTATCTACTTCTAGGTTCTGATCAGGCAAGCATTAACCTAATTAGGTATTGGGATAATCACCTTATCTGGGAGATGACCTTGCTGATCCTTTTTCTTTCCCTCTTTCTATTTTTAGTCTCCATAAAACTACCCCTCACTGCAATAATAATTGCAGAACCAATTCGTTTCCATTTTGGCGATTTTCGTTTTTATGGGATACTTTCTATTATGTTGTTAGGATCATTCTTCTTCGAACCATGGTTGTTCTGGTACACTTACCTTGTTTTCATTTGTATCTCTCCTTTTTTGGATGACCTATACGATATGTTGCAAGCCATTCCCACTGTTTTTGTCATATTCACCCGTACTCAACAACAACAACAACAACAAAATGCCTCTGATGAAGAAGCACTTGATCAGCCAAGTCCTGGCAATGAGCTTACAGAGATCATTTAGGGAGATGCTTCGTTAAAAAATTATTTATCTTGTTTCATAAAAACTCGTGTGGTAATTTTTCTTTGTTTCTTTAAAAATTTTTTGTTTTGTTTTGTTTTGTTTCTATGGATAGATAGTATTGTCTTGTTTGGTCACTGCCAAATGAAAATAAGGAGGGGAAGAATGTTTGCAGTTCCTTGTAATAATTCCAAAATACATAAGACTTCGTCTTAGATTTTGATTTGAAAGGAAATATGAAGAAATTGGTATTCTCATTTCATTTATTATGCATGTCATTTTGCGTAGGCCAAACAACAAACAATATTACTATAGTTAATTGTACTCTCTCTGTCCCTTAATATAGGACGTTTTAGAATTTTTCAATTATGCTTAATTATTTGACGTTTGTTAATATTTAGTAGAATTGATCATAATTTTTTCAAAATTACTCTTCATTACTCTACCTAATTTTTTGATAAACTAAAGAATTGGATAAGTTGTTTTATGTGTGACAGAGTACGAGATGACTATGATAAGATACTACATCCGTTCCTAAAAGATTATCGTTTAAGGTTTTTGCACATAGATTAAGAAAGTCGTTTAATACTACTCTCCCCGTTCCTAAAAGATTGTCGTCCTTAAAAAATTTATTCCAATTTATTTATCGTACTTTACAACTTTCTAGGAGAATAAATTATTTATTTTCCTATATCACCCCTACATTCTCTCATTGTCCCAAGAAATTCTCTCATTTGTAATAGTTTTCAACTTCCCATAAAGGGGTAGTGATGGAATTTCAAAAAAAAATAATTGGTAGTAAATGATAGTATTAAATAATTTTCTTAATCCATGTGCAAAAACCTTACGCTCTATTTCTGAGTTTTAAAATAGACAGAAAAGAAAAGAAATGGACAGAAAAGTTAAGTTTTCTTTTCAATTCTTATGTTTCTGAGTTTTTTAATAAACGGAAAAGAAAAGAAATGGATAGAAAACTTACCACTTTTCCAGCCAAAGTTTTCCGTCCAAAATTGGCCTGATTTGGACGGAAAACAAATTGGAATAAGTAATATTTTTATAATTCCTATATTATCCTCAATTTTTAATATAACAAATTTTAAATTACAATTCATGTCCTCAATTTTAAATTTTCTATTCTTTTCCATTAAAAACTCAGAAACAACACAAAGGAAAACTTCAAGTTTTCTATTCTTTTCTTTTCTGTTCTAATTTAAGTTTTCTATTCTTTTTTTTTGTTCCAAACTCAGAAACAGAGTGTAAACGACGATCTTTTACAAACGGATGTAGTATCATTTGACAATTAAATTTTTTTTGAAATTCTATCATTACCCCTTTATGGGAAGTTGAAAACTATTAATACAAGAGAGAATTTTTGGGATAATGAGAGAATATATGGGTGATATACTCTTAGAAAGTTGTAAACGACAAATAAATTGAAATAATTTTTTTTTTTAAAAACAACAATCTTTTAAGAACGGAGAGAATAATATTTAAGGGTATTATAGATAATTGATATTTAATAATTTTTAATCATTATGTTAATTATTGTATAACACTCTAAAACGTCCTGGGAAGTAGGGAGTAGCAATTAAGTCAAGTCATTCAACAATGACCATGATGTGTTTTATATCTAAACTAACGTTAGTGGGATTAACACACATGGAATTGTACTTTCCTCATTTTAGTTTCACAAAGTTTCCAGCCATATGAATACTACATGAATCTGAAACTAAATTAAAAGAGTAATTTGTGAAACTACTAAATTTAATTGTGGTAATAACAACCAATAGAATGAGATAAAGTGTACTAACAAACGGTTAAATTATAATTTTGTCATTCCAAGTTGTAAGCTAGTTTCGAATTAGTCCCTCAAATACTAAAGTAACACTTCTCTCCTTATAATTATCACTGAATATTAATTTTGTTTCATGAATTTTTTCACAATTTTATGTCATGATCAGCTAGTTATACGCCTGTACAATAAGGACATCTTTATCATTTGACCATGTAAAATACACGATTATAGTGACTACCACGTGAAGCATGTGAACTTAGTATTTTACATAGTTAAATGACAAATATATTCTTATTGAACAGACGCATGACAAGCACATACATGTGATAGGGTGGAAAATTACAATGAAAATTAAATTCATATAATTTATTATTTATGCAATTTTAGTTTATTTAATGTATTTTTATTTATTTTTTAGGGGAATTTAGTAATTTAATTTATTTTTTGTCTGTTTGTATTTTGGGCTCAGTTTTAGAGTTTAATTATTCCCCTTTTTCAAATAGTTGTAGGAAAGTAATTATTCCCCTTTTTCAAATAGTAGTAATTTAGTTTATAGATTACTTGAGATTTTTTTTATTCTATTTGTGAGTTTATTGTTTTCCATGTAGATTAAAGGGTTTATTCCATTTGTGTTGGTGTTACGATAACTAACATATCAATATATCACACGTTTGTGTTAGAATGTTACAATTTAATTATATTTGGTTGCATCAATTAGCAGGTATTTGATTTAGGCGAGGCTTAAAAGAACAGTGGTATTTTCTATTTTTTGATTAAAATTGAATTCTAGTCAAAAAATTACATAACTCGTGACTGTGTTTATCTAGACCCAAGCCGAGCTAATTTTTGTTTTTCTATAAAATAAGAAAAAAAATTATTCCTCAATTGCTGGAAGCCTGGAATCTACCGTCCAATTCATCATCAACATCACAAACCGTCATCCACGTCCCACGGTCAACAACAACAAGAAGAAGAAAAAAAGAACAAAAAATAGTTACCATAGCCATCATGGTTCATTACTTTGCAACCTTGCCGCCTACACCGTTGGATATACATTCGTCATCACTATTGTTGTTCCCCTTTCCGCTGCCACGACAATCCCTACAAAGCTACGCCGCCATTAAATTCTTTCCGCCGCTGCCTATTGAGAAGCGAACAATTGAGAGCCATTAAACCGCCGTCGTGATCACTATTTGCTAATTTTGTGTGGTTCCACTTCCCGCCGTTATCGTCAAATATATTACAGTGGCCAATCCAGCCACCTAGTCACCCTCACAGCCTCATAGTGAAACTCCATAGCCGCCGCCTCCGCCGCCCTTTTCTTCTGCGACCCAGTTTGTGCGTCGAACAAGAACAGAGGTTACAACGTGATTTGTATAATGACTTGGTGATCTGATTGTTTCCATTCAACTTTCTAATCTGGTATCCCAAGTTGTGTTTGTTTATACAATAGACCTTGATTGTTCTATAAATTCCTGCAATAAGCCACAGTTTGTAAACTTTAGAAATTCAGGCCATAAATTTCAGATTCTTAAAGAGCAACCCCTACGGCTTTCGCTTTCAAGTTTCAACAGAGTGGCCCTTAAAAAAAGTTTGTTTGGAAAATTTTAAACCCTTTAACATGGTGAGAAATGCTTAATTTCATCCCTAAACTGCTTCAAATGAATTACTTGCGACTCGAATATATTTTTACACTTACGTTTGCTGAATTAAAAGTGTGTAAACTTGTTCTATGATTTTAATATAGTTTTACCCAAATTTGTAAAAGAATTAGGCCTCCAACTCGAACCGGTTCTTTATCCTTTTAAGATTTCTTGGCTCAATGGTACCTTTATCAGTCATAGTCTCACAATGGTGTGTTGTTCCAATTACGTTTAAAAGATATACAATTGAGATAATTTGTTATGTTTTACCTATGAATGTTACAGATATATTGCTAGGTTGGTTATGGTTGGATGAATTTTATGGTGAATTGATTGTGAAAATTTTATAGTTTTATGGTGAAAAGAAAAGAAATTGTTTGCTTCCTCACCAATCTAACAGTCATTGTAATAACCCGTAAAAATAAATAAATAAATAAAATTATCTATTTTTAAAACATATTATTTGGATTTTTCTTTTGTTTAGGTCAAATTAGTCAGTTAATTTATGTAAACTATTACAAATAAAAGATTACATTAATTTGGATTTTTAAACTAATTGGGTCTAATTTGTATTTGGATAATTTTAAATCCTATTAAAATTAAGAGAATTTATAAAAAAATATTAAATAAATAAATACCTAAACCCTAATTTACTTAACATTACGTTACGAATTGGTAGAGGCAAAAGAAGAGAGCAGTCGTGGCTAATCAAAGAGAAAGGAGGGATCAGATTATACCTGTGTGAGTTAAAAGAACAAGGATTGACATTTGATTTTGATATAAGTAAGTTATATATGTATATGTATGTGTAAGTCTCCTACAATCAAAAGCTAATTATTACTGAGCATGGATAATTCGGATTCAGTCATCAACTTCCATATAGTGTGTTGCTTTCTTTTAATACTTATATTAATAATGTACTGGCTATGATTCAACATTATATTATATATATAGTATCATGTATAATTGTATGTACTTGTATGTTATAGATTAATTAACTAATTGAGTGTACGAAAATTGGAAAAGTTTTTATGAAAAGTTTAACTACACTGATTTGTTGGTTCCATGTACTTTGGTTATAAAAGATAAATTAATTTTTGTAAATATGTATGACTCGCCGAATCAGCTCTTGTTCTACACTAATATGTTAATGAGATTTAATTTAAACAAGTATTCTTGTTTCACACAGTAACTGACTATACAACATTGGATAATAATAAAATAATAAAGCAATTGAATTGGTTAGTTAAACTTAAGTCAGTAGTAGTAATACGGTGTATATATTAATAATCATGCATGTTTAATAAAATTATAAAATTTAATGATTGGTCAATTTAAAATTATAAATCTTATTAAACTTATAAATAATTATTTTTATTTTTTTAGTTTGGACGGAAGAGTTTAGCAAACTATATTTGAGGTTATAATTTCGAGTATTACATCGCTTAATTCAGGTATGAATTTTCGTACTCCTTCAACAATACTCTTGTGAATTTTAATTAGTTTGTTTTGTTCTTCGTTTCGAATTTTGTACTTATTTCACATAATTATTTCTTTTAAAATTCATATAATAGTTTCATTTTAGAGTTATACGTAAAACTCTTATTTGTACTCTTTGAATTAGGTTATCATGTCTAATATTTATTTTGATATTTGCAGAGCGGTACATGTTGTTACCTTCTTTTTGAGACATTATAATTATGATTTGATCTGGTTCAACATGTATATATAGAACCCTTTTGTTAATTGGTATTACGTCGTATGTGTTGTGACATAGTATCTTTGTTAGAATATATTGTATGGTATACCTGAACTATAACCACATGTGGGGGTACCACAGACATGTCCTCTCTGCACCGAGGCATGACACTTTCTGTGGCGGTGTGATTAGTCCATGACATCTCCGTTTGGGCTCCGAAGGAAGTGGGCCATTTGGTGTTTTGTTGTGGCAGGCGTATGAGTTGACTTTAGTTTTATGTTATGCGGATTCGCGATGTTGTGCCAAACACATCTATCATCACCAATTCGATTTGCATAAATTTTGATTCGCGATCCAATGTGTGATTTGCGTATGTCTCATTGTTTCGATTTGCATGTGTGACATTATTTTGACTTGCATGTGTGACATTATTTTGACTTGCATGCGTGGCAATGTATATTTCTGAGCTCAATCGGTATGAAATAACACCTAACTATTTGATTCAACCTATTATTTCATTGTATTAGTTTTGTTTGTTTTTGTTCAGTTTAATTAATTGAGTTAGTTACTTCCGTTCATTATTTTTTTACTCTTCTATTTATTTCGTTAATTCTGTTGATTCATTATATTCTATTTAGATATTTTGAGATTATATTTTCGTTAGTATTTAAGCTTGATATTTTGTTCAGTATTTTGTCTCAGTTGATTTCATATATTAGTTGTACATCTATATCCGTACTGGGTATTTAACTCATGTTGTGTTTTTCTTCCAACAGGATTGGAGGGGTGATTTAGGGCTAGTGCGATGAGAGAGTTTCATTTGACCATCAAGGTTGATTTAATTTTAAGTTTTGATTATTTTTAATCTATTTTGAGAATTGTATTTAGTATTTCATTGATGGATATCATTATTAAATATCTGAAGTTATTAGTGCGCTGTTAATTATTTTTAGGAGCGAGGTGTTACAGTCAGACTACTGTGAGGTATTAAAAACTAAAATTTGAATTGAATGAATATGAGATTGATGGTCATGAGTATGCAGAGTACTTGGTTATATATTGTGAGTTTCAAAAGCCCATTAGTACACCAAAAATTGAAGATGCGCTATATAAGTTCACAAGGGTATTGTTTTAGAGGAAAGACAACCTGAGATTGAAGCTAGTACAGCTGAAGAATCACAAGATCTTATAGAGTCACCTAGTATTAGCGACTATGAAAATTTTTGAGACATCTAAAGATGAGGATACTACATTAGACATAATTGGTTCAGAATTTATTCATACGCAGTTGTTTAACGATATTAAAATTATTAATTTTTTTATTCCTGAAAATTTCTTTGTCGTGCAGATAAATTGGAAGATATTGATATTTCCCCACTTATTTATAGAATTACTCCTTGTGGAGAAAAGAGATGGAGTTTTGATCCCATAAAGATTGAAAAATCGTTCTTGGTGCTTAATACACGTTTGCTTTAAAATAAGAGATTTAACTTTTTCTAAGAAGGAGAATCTGATGTAGTGCAAAATTATAATGAAAATTGGGATTTTTACGTAATTTATTATTTATGAAGTTTTAGTTTATTTGATGTATTTTTATTTATTATTTAAAAAAATTCTGTAGTTTAATTTATCTTTGGCCCATTTGTATTTTGAGCTTAGTTTTGGAGTTTAATTATATTCGTTTTCCAAATAGTTGTATGTTTTCAAGAGTTTATTTATGTTTTATTGATTAATTGAGACTATCTCTTTTGTTGTCTTCATGAGTTCATTGTTTTTTTTTTTGTAGATTTAAGGGTGTATTCTTTTCACGTTGTTATTGTTGGGAAAAATTCTCCGAAAATAGGTTTTAATTTTTTTTAAAAATAAAACCAGGATCATCTTTATGATTTTATTCAAAACAACATATATATATATATATATATATATATATGTTGGGAATCTAATAACAGATTAGAAAATTGATCCCCTATTAAATTCCATCTTATATATATGATTTGATGATGACACATATATATAACTAAATAACGAACTTATAAAATATATTTGTATGAATAAGTTTTCTACAGTCCTTAAATGAAAAATATATGTACAAGGAATTGAAATATTATGATCAAATTTGTTAAGTTGATCCTTACTCTGAATGTATATGTATTAAATAGGATCATTGTAAAAAGACTGCTCTGCAAAAAAGAAGTATTAATCACAAAATAGATCTACATGTGCTTAATGTATATCTGGACAAGTAAGTTTTGTAAAGTCCTTCAAAAGAATTGATGTACAAGGACTTAGAATATAAAAATAAAATAATGTTTGGTTGATCCTGCGAAAATTAATCTGATGTATAGAGGATAGGATTTCAATCATAAAGTTACTCTGCCAGTTCACAATATGAAGATACTCAACAGAGTCAACCATATTCGTACAACATTAGAAGATAACAAAGTTTATTTCAACTCACAGACGAAGATTCAGTTCATAAAGTGAACACTTGATCTCAAAGTTGCAAGACTTATCTCCATGGAGAAAAAATGTGCCTGCACAACACAAGACGATCGTAGAATTCACTCCATGTTGCAGACAGAAAGAAAACTCGTAAAGGAAGTAAATGATCTCAGAGCCACAAGAATAACACAAAGCTGCATAAGAACTCGAAGAAACTATTCAATATTATCTGACAAAGAATGATTAATCTGCTGAATGAATCAATGGACAACAGAGGAAAGATTTCTAAGTAAAGAGTGATTGTGGAATACTCCAACCAGACGCTGAACAAAAAAAATATCTGAAGAATTACTCTAAGATCATTCAGTAAGATCAAGATCATAAATTTAACATCTCAACAGTCATGCAAAATGTGTTAAGTGCTGACTACATGAAATAAAGAAGATCACCAAGCTCAGTTTGTTCCATGGACATACAATAAAGTTTACTCAAGAAAGAGTACATGGAAAGAGAATTTGCTCTGACGATATATGAGTGTAAATCTTTGAAGAAGAGATCTCCAGAAGTCTAAGAGCCACTGCAAGGATATTCTACCAAATCACTGGACTTAGAACCGATCGTAGAGCAATCGATCGAGTATTCACAAAAGAGGCAACAAACATGTGAGAATAAAGAAGAACACATTAGTAAGGTGTCATTGACTTCGCGAAGCAAATAAGATATCGAGAACAACGGGAAGAATCTACTAAGCAAGTTAAGCATCATGAAGAAATCAGAACGCATAACAAAAGTTAAAGTCATAGCATAAATGATGATACAGAACGCAAATCTGAATTCTTCATCATTCTGCTATCAATTGTCCAAAAAGAGTTCGAGAACAGAAAAGGTCTAACCGATCGTAGGGCTCATTCTTTTAACTCTTGCAACAACAAATTGTAGAGCTCATGTCAGGTCTAACAATAAAACTGTTGTAAACTTGTGACTCATAATATAGAAGCCACTGGAAAAGGCTAGTGTGGAGCGTAGCTCGGGCCGTAGGTCCCGAGCAGAGCGAAGCGACACACTAGCCTATCAGGGTTGCATCGAAGGTCGTGGGGGGGGGGGGGGTACACTGGGGAGAAGCCCCCTCGCGATACGGTACATGAGTTTTTTTTGGGTTGTTTATTAGAGGGACATTATGGGTAATTGATACATAATGTGAAGTAGGGTTGAAATATGATTAGTAGGTATAAATACTATCTATTATAAAGCCCTATGTAACTATGGAATCATCAATAAACAACAAGCCACCTATGGAGTACCCAAATTGGGGAACCATGTAAATCTCTTGTGTTATTCTTAATTCTCTATCGTTTGTGTGCGTGTGTGTGATCCAATCTTCTAACAAATTGGTATCAAAGCTCAGGTTTAACATGTGAAGAAGGATAACATCAAATTCATGGCTGTGAGTTCAAAACTGGTGGTGGAGCCATGAGAGTGACGAAGGGTGCTCTGGTATTAATGAAGGGTTCTAAGGTTAATGGAAATATCTATCGGATGATAGGGAGTACAGTTGTAGGTGGATTTGCTGCCACTACAGCGGAGGATATTAATGATACTATACTATGGCATATACGGTTAGGGCATATGGGAGAACGTGGGATGCTGGAATTACATAGAAGAAATCTATTGAAAGGGATTAAGTCGTGCAAGTTAGATTTCTGCAAGTTCCGTGTCTTGGGAAAATAGTGCAAGGTACAGTTTAAGAGTGCGGTGAACAAAACGAATGGCAAACTTGACTATGTGCATTCTAATGTATGGGGGCCAGTGACAGTAGATTCGAAAGTGGGATCGCTGTATTTCTTGACTTTCATCGATGACTTTTCAAAAAAGGTTTGGGTGTACTTCATGCGACAAAAGTCTGAGGTCTTCGAAAAATTCAGGGTGTGGAAACTTGAAGTGGAAAACAAACAGGGAGAAAAATTAAGTGCCTCAGGTCAGATAATGGGACTGAGTACAAGTACGATCCATTTGTGAAGTTTTGTGAGGAGCACGGGATACAACTTCACTGGACTGTTAGGAAGAGTCCACGGAAGAATGGGGTGGCAGAAAGAATGAACAGAACTATAGCAGAGTGGGCACGGTGCATGAGGCTAAATGCAGGGCTTTCGAAGGATTTCTGGGCAGAAGCAGTGAGCATGGAAGTTTACATAATAAACAGGTCGTCGAGTACTGCTTTGGGTAATAAAGTGGCATAAGAGGTGTGGACAGGAAAAGAAGTGGATTACTCGGGTATGAGGATCTTTAGATGTCCAGCCTACGTACACATTCCGTGTGATGAGAGATCTAAGCTTGATGCTAAGTCCAAACAAGTGTATCTTTCTTGGGTATAAGAAAGGTGTAAAGGGGTACAAGCTTTGGGATCCAAAAGCAAAGAAGGTAGTGATTAGTAGGGATGTGGTTTTTGACGAGGCTTCCATGGTTAAGACACAACAAAAAGGTCAGAAAACTGAGTCTGGTGGAGAAACCGACAAACAACAGTAGGGAGTTCAAATTGAATTGGAGAATTATGACACTGGAAATATACCGCTAGTGGAACAGGAATATCAGCAGTAGCAGGACGAAAGCATAGCCGCAAGGAGACCCAGACGTACTATTAAACCACCGGAGAGGTACATGTTTGATGATATGGTTGTATATGCTTTATCTACTACTAGTGGGGATCCGTCTACGTTTCAGGAAGCTATTGCTAGTTCTGAAAGGGACAGTTGGATGGAGGCCATGGTGGAGGAGATGAAGTCATTAAAGAAAAATAAAACTGGGAATTGTCAGAATTGCCTAAGGAAAAGAAACCAGTGGGGTGCAAATGGGTGTACAAGAAAAGGAAGCTATATCAGAAAAGGAAAAGGAACGTTTTAAGGCTCGATTGGTAGCAAAGGGATACTCGCAGAGGAAGGTGATTGACTATGCTGAGGTGTTTTCTCCGGTGGTGAGACATACCTTAATCAGGATTATTTTAGCATTGGTGGCTAGCTATAACCTGGAGTTAAAAGTAGCTGGATGTGAAGACAACCTTTCTTCATGGTGATTAGGAGGAAGTGATATTCATGGAGTAGCCTGAGGGGTTCAAGCAGCCGGAGACTGAGCACATGGTATACAGGTTGAAGAAGTTACTGTATGGGCTGAAACAATCTCCAAGACAATGGTACAAGAAGTTTGATTCCTTCATGATCCGGATTGTGTTTACTCGATGTGAGTATGATTGTTGTGTTTATGTGAAAAGTCTTGAGGATGGTTCCTATATTTTTCTGTTACTGTATGTGGATGACATGCTTATTGCTGCAAAGAGCATGGTTGAAGTCAATAGGTTAAAGAACTTATTCGAAAAGGAGTTTGACATGAAGGACTTGGGTGCTGCTAGGAAAATAATTGGGATGGAGATTCGCAGGGATAGAACAGCTGGAAAGCTGTGGTTAACACAAAAGAATTATGTGGAGAAAGTGTTGGAGAGGTTTAGTATGGCTAATGCTAAACAGGTCAACACTTTATTGGCGAGTCACTTTAAGTTATCTACAACACAGTGTCGAAAGTAGGCTGAAGAGATTTAGGATATATTGAATGTGCCCTATGTGAGCGCAATTGGTTGTTTGATGTATGTGATGGTGTGTACAAGACCCGATTTGGCACATGCAGTCAGCACAGTGAGCAAATACATGACCAATCCAGGTAAAGAGCACTGGAAAACTGTTACGTGGGTGTTCAGATATCTGAGAGGAATGGCAAATCATGGGATTATATTTGCGAAGAAACAAGCTCAGATGTCAGTTGTAGGGTATGTGGATGCAGATTATGCTGGAAGGTTGGATGATTTGAGATCTACAACAAGGTATGTGTTTACATTTGCAGGTGGACCGATTTGTTAGAGATCCATGGTTCAATCTCTAGTAGCTCTATCTACTACTGAATCTGAGTATATGGCATTGGCTGAAGCTGGTAAGGAAGCATTGTGGCTGAAGGGTTTTGTGAATGAGCTGGGCATAGATCAAGGTGGAGTACAGCTGTATTGTGATAGTTAGACCACCATTTACTTGGCAAAGCATCAAGTGTATCACTCAAGGACCAAGCATATTAGCTTAAGGTTTCACAAGGTGAGGGAGATGATAGCTAATGGGGATGTGGTATTGGAGAAGGTGCACACTTTTGAAAATATAGCTGACATGTTGATAAAGACTGTGACAGCAGACAAGTTAAAGCATTGTTTGGACTTGATCAATATCTCTGAATGTTAGTTTGGAGGATTCCCCCCAGATCAGATAGGATAAATGACTTATCTTCGAAATGGACGAGGTTATTCGTCAAGGTGGAGATTTGTTGGAAACTTGTGACTCATACGGCCCGAGCTACTCTCCGCTCCACACTAGCCCATCAGGGTTGCACCGAAGGTCGCAGGGGGGGAGGGGTACACTATGGCGAAGCCCCCCCCGCAGTACGATACAAGAGTTTTTTCTAGGTTATTTATTAGAGGGACATTATGGGTAATTGAGACATAATGTGAAGTAGGGTTAAAATAGGATTAGTAGGTATAAATACTATCTATTGTAAAGCCCTATGTAACTAAGGAATCATCAATAAACAACAAGCCGCCTGTGGAGTACCCAAATTGGGGAACCACGTAAATCTCTTTAGTTATTTTTAATTCTCTATCATTTTTGTGCGTGTGTGTGATCCAATATTCTAACAAAAATTGACAAATGGAACATTGTAAGATGACGATCTTAAGGCATTAGAAGATATTCTTCGAAAAAATTCAAAGATATCCAACAACTAGTTAGCCAAAAGAAAGTTGTCTGAAAAGGAAGAAAGGATATTGACTGATGTGATAAGTCCTAAGTCAGAAAGTACATTGACACAAAGCTTGAGAAAGTCAACATCAGAGATCTTATAGTATCCATGCATTAAATGCTCCAATAGATACTTCTCAATAGGAATATTTTAGAGAAGTATAAAAGACAGTTTCATTCAAAGAAACATGATGATGATGCGCATAATACTTCCACACACAAGAAGAATCATCATTAGACGATGAAAATTGAGCTAGACAAGAGAAAATGTAGAATAAGGAAAACTTTATAAACATAATAATGTTCATTGTTGCCAAGCTATAAAGAATACGAGATCAATGAGGAAATCATGACAACACCTCATTAGATCATAAGAGGCTAACGAGAGTATATCAAGGTCAGAGCCGCAACGCCAAATATGAAGAAGCCATTCCATTTATATTGAGGAAGTCAATGTGGTAGAATATAAAGCAAAACTTAGAACTGTGCCACACACTTCATCGTAGACACTCAGAATCAACTGTCCAAAGTAGATGATCATAAGTCTACGATTCTGAGATTGTTTAAAAGATGCTAAGCAAAAAGATTAGAAGAGCATAAATGAATAACTTAGTAACACATCAACATTGATCATGAAGAGCTACTAATAATAAGAAGAAATCAAGCTTCGCCAATAATGAAGTTCAGCAGACATCAAGAGAATGATCAACAAAGCTGCTAAGTTAAATAAGATAGAGAGCATTCAAGTGAACTTAATAGCACCTCTACAACACTTCTCTAATCAAAAAGAAGGGTAAGACGATCTTGGTATATATGACCGAATTGGGGTCAATGGATCTCGATCTTTGTTACCAAAGCAGGGTCAGAGTATCCTTGTCCTATGGACAAAATATCCAACTCTGCTGGGCCTGAAGAGGTATTTGTGTCCTTGCCTACTTAGACTAAAATATCCAAGTTTGCTGGGCTTGAAGAGGTCTATGTGACCTTGTCTTATGAGACTAAAATAGCCAAGTCTGTGGGGCTTGATAAGGGCGGTGTGTCCTGGTCTAGGAGACCGAATCATTTATTGGATTCACTGCTCGTTGAGAAGAAGAGTGAATTAGGAGCTGTTTAGTCTTTGAACCACTTAAAACCTCTGGTGTCTTTTACATTCTACACTTTACCTTCTACAATATATAACTGCTATATCTGCCATGTGTTTGATTATGCATATGAATTGTTTAAGAACTGAGATTTAAAAGTAAATCTTTAAGGGTAGTTTTCAAACAAATATTCCACTGCGAACATACAATCTTGATTAATTAAGTTATTTGATAATTCTCAAATAAGTAATTATTAAAAAAATTAAAGATTTATTCAACCCCCCCTTCTAGATCTATTGTGCCTTTGGGAAATAACAATTGGTATCAGAGCAGTTTCTTACGAACATAAATCTTACGCTTTTAGTTAATCCAAGGCATTACAATAAAACCAGTTCTAAACTGCGTAAGGAAAATCAAACATATCTTCTAGAAGAAGATAAACTCACACGATGAAATCTACATGTGCAGGTATGTACAAAGGAATGTAAAATGATCTGCTTGATGCCATCCATAGTTAATCGACGCTCACAAACTAAGTAATCATCAGATAAATCTGTCAAGACCGTGACAAAGCTGTAAATCAAGCTATCCATTCATTGGGAAGTAAAAATGCAGCCATGACTACATTCTTAGAATGTATAAGCATCAATATCAGAATCTGTATCTCTGCCAAAGGAGTCTGAGAATTATCACCATTTATAATCAAGAGCAATACTTTATTCTAAAAGGTTGTTTTAAGCTATAGTCAATGATGAATGAATAAACTAAAAAGCTCCTCAACTAACTCTGTCCAGTGGCAAGACTTATCCCAACAAAGATCTAAATCATGAGATTCTCTTAAGCTATGTAATGATTGCGGGATGTATATACTCTTCCCTTTGATCTGAAAGCAAACGATATGTTGGATTTATTAAGCTTTAAACGTCTATCTGATGAAACAAGATAATCTCTCTGGAAATGCTATAAGTTATAATTTTGATGAAACCCAAAATTGAATATTTTATCTCAACAACAAAATCAAATGGCTCAAGCTGAACCACTGATTTTCAAGAATTGACATCAGTGAGGTACATGACATTATTCTTTTGTATATGCATTGATAATTTTAGAATTGTTTAATCCATTCTATTTTATGTGTATTTCATTTATCTGTAAATATCTTTTATCCTACTAGAGATGCAGCCTTTTAACTTCAACAGGAAAAAGAGAAAATATTGACAATGTTTTATTGTACTTTGCGAAGCATTGTCTCTCCATCCAAGTTTGAAGATGAAAATAAATATGTAAGAAAGATATCTCTAGGAAATGCACTAAGAAAATATACTCTTGTCCTTGATGAGAAATTAAGTTCTCAGTAGGATCTCATCATCTATCATAGGATTGTAACTGACCTCTTGTTAGAAATTTATTTTGACTAAGTTAGTTCTGATGTTTGAAGGTCTATCTTCTACCTCAGATGTGGAACTCTCAATGTAAAGTAATAATAGTGATTATCTTTATTCTTGATTGGAGATGTCAGTGTTAAGAAATTTAAAGAGATTTTTTTAAGTTAAGTACTTTTAAATTGCTCGTCCTCTTGCTAACTAAGTTCGGTATGAGAACTAAAAGTTAGTCACAGTGATCTAAGTTTTTGACACATCGTAGAGTGTATCTACAACTACAGTAGTACCGCGAAGAATCGTAGAACCTAATCAATTCAACAACTCAACCATGTGCTACTAGTAGAGTTGATTACTACACTTTGAGACTTCAAAATCATAGATTATAATCAAAGCAAAAGGAATACAAACCAAAAAAGAAAAGATTATCATCCACAACTTTCCTATGAGAAATGATATATATTCACACACACACACACACAATCATATAGCTTATTATCTAAAGTTAATCATTATATGTGTATATGTGTTTTACATTGCTATAATAATGTCATTTTATGTGTACATACAAAATATCAAATTTTGATGGTCATAATTCAACTAACCAAGCAGGACCCAAACTTCATCGGTACTAAAGACAAAAAAATATTTTCTAACTAGCAGGTACACATCTCTGTGAAATCTTCTGATCGACATCGTTAAAGTCCTTTTCCTTAATATTATAGACGAGCCGAAGATACAATGTATATGAAAAAGAAAGAGCCAGTAAACCAGTAATCAAAATTGAAGAATGAAAGTCATCAAGTCAACTGGTTGAGCAAGGGAGTTAAATCGAGCATTTCTCAAGGAAGTGAGTCACACGCTCTCTAAACAAAAGTGAGTATTGGGATTAGTTACACAACATCTGAGATGGTGCAGTTATTGAAGAGACGTGCATAAAATAACAACCTGGCACATGTCCCACTTTACTATGTTAGAGGAAATTGAGATAAATCTTTTCAAAATCTGCTTTATATCCTTCAAGTCAACTGTCCAACTTTTCATCTTCTTCAGACGTCACCATTAAAAATCCTCAAACTGTCTAACCCTCCTTGTGAGACCCCAGATTTTATGAATAAAAATTTAATTTTCTCGAAATAATTTTTTTGAATATTATGGTGTGGATTTGATATAATGTTATAGTTGTGGGTAGTATTTATAAATTTTGCAAAGTATGCAAGTTGTTGTATTATATTCGATTGGTCAGGGAATATTCATTGTGTCGGGGAATATTCGTACGACGACACAATCATCGGTGGACCCCACAACAGAATTATTGTCGGATTAAGAAAATGACAAAAATATTTTATTGAAAATAACGGCAGAAGTTTTACCGTTAATATTGTTGTACTACTCGGTAGTAAAGTACAATGAATGTCTGGCGTGGTTGCATAGTAGCACACGGTATTGATTATTAATGCTTACGTGAGAAGTCACTCAATTTTGTTCAATTATTGCTATAGTAATTATTGCATAGTATCTCACGTTATTTGATTCAATTATTGTCGATATTTTATATATTATTAAATGAATAATTGAAATGACAGAGTTATTAATATTATAAATTGCAATATTAACGATGTCTAGAAGTTACGCCAAGGAGAGGTTTGTCACCTAATTGCGGCGCCAATAGGGAGAAATCCTTATTGAAAGCCCTCTTTCACGGAACGACACAGTCGATTAATATTGTGAATTGTAATAAAGATGATAAATGTTGTTAACATTATTAAGGTGATTTTTATGAAGTTTTGCTTATTTTATGGACCCTATTTACCCATTTTCAAAATAATCGGTGAAAATTATTTAAAGGTGGGGCCCACATGTATGGGGCCCATATGTGTCAAGAATTAATTTTTGAAATGGGAGTTACGTATAGGGAGGGAATATATATATATATATATATATATATATATATATATATATATATATATATATGTGTGTATATATATAATATATGTGTAAGTGGGAAATGGTGGGAAAGTTAGTATGATAGTGATGGGTGTAAGATGTGAGTGGGTGTGTGATAGTGAAAGGTGTAAGAGTGTAGTGAAAGTGATTTTGGGGGTGTGGGGGATTGATGTTGGTTTTGGGGGGATAAAAATCAAGTGGTGGTTATATAATATTGTCATATATAAATTAAAAACATGTGTGGTTTATATATATATATATATATATATATATTATATTGTTGCTTAATTCTTATTGGTTGAAGGATGGACTTTTTGCATCCATGAGTTAGCAATATTTTTTCATCCATGAATTTTTCTTACACAGTGCCCCTTCAATTCTCCTATAAATAGGATGCTTAGTTAGAATACAAATCACACCAGAAATTCAAAGAAATTCTCTTCTATAATCTTGAGCGTATTTTCTTTAGAGTTTTAAGAAGCTTTGAGCGTAGTGAAAGTTTTCTTAAAGAATATCCTCGCCCTACCAGTCGGAATATTTTTCTTTTACGGTAAGGGATATTATTCTATTATATTCATGAAGAGAACTTCTGTTATTCCATTCCTTATTATTACATTGGAATAACTTTTGTATCTGTGAGCTACCCTATACTTGGTGACATTCTTCTATTATTCGTCTTTATATTCTCATTGGAATATCACATGCATGTGTTTTACATCGGACTGGTTCCGCCTTTTGTTATTATTACGCTGGAATATCATGTATGCATGTGTTTTACACCGGACTGGTTAAAATCTTTATTTATTATTCTCGCCGAATATCACATGCATGCGCTTTTATGGGACTGGTTCCATTATTTATTATTCCGCACTTATTATTACATTGGAGCATCCTGCTTGGTATGAATTTCACCGACTCGGTTCCGTTATTATTATTACTTGTTGAATAACCGGTCTATCTGCAATCCGCATGCATGGTGATTTCTTTTGTTAATCCATTCGTTATTATACTCAGTTGGTTAAAATTTTGACTTCTATACTCCATGAAATTAGTAGAATATCCTTGATATTTGCGCTTCATCCAGTATTTTTCATGAAAATATTCTTCTGAGCATTCTTGAATTTTACTCTACAAAGCAATATCATGTTGACAATTTGGACGTTATTAGTTCCTGAATAAATTAATTCGTGAACTTATTTTATTGAATTCTTATATCATTGTCATCATCCTCATGTTTATATTTTTTTAAAAGTCATCTATGGCCTGTAGAGCATGGATGGACTTGGTATGATTATGACTAGGGATTATTCGGTGTAATCATGACCGTAATGTAACAAGTGATGTGGTAAAAGTCCTCATTGGCCGTAGTGCATTGATGGACAGTTGTTGGCATGATCATGACCATTGATGAATACACAAATATCCTTGGCCCGTAGTGCATGGAATTTGTGGTCGTGACCCTAATGAATATCCTTGGCCGTAGTGCAGAGATGATGTGGATTATTTATTAAAATTTGAGTCTCGTGATAAAAGTGATGAAAAACTTCTTAAATCATAAAAGATAGTAGATTTTATTCTCTAATTGACTCTTTTAATGGATTGCTTGATCCGCTGCAGTTAAACTTGATGTCTATTATATTTTATCAGTTTAACATTGTTGGAGACTAATGATAATTTATTTTGTATTATCTTAGTCATAATATTTCTTCTTTGGGCTAGTTGAGCTCACCCTTTCTTTCCTTTATTCTCTTGAAATGAGATGAGAAGCGTAAATTTGGGATGAGTCGGGAATGGAGTGATGGTCCGGATGATTGTGTTAGCTAGTAGTCCTCACTATTCTGTTAAATAGTGTGACAATAAATGTAATGAGGACTTTTTTTCTGAGAGTGGATATTGTCTAGAAGACAATATTTGTATTAAAACTCACAGCATGTATTTTGTCGTACTTTACACGACTGTTGTATAATTTAGTTGTATTTGAATTTTGTACCATGTATTTGGCGACTCAAGATGGGTGATATATACCTATTTTGGGGGCGTCACACTCCTAAACCTAATACATCTTCTTTCCATCTTGAGCCTAAGAACCCTATCTCAAAATCATATACATCTCTTCATATCATTTAACCCAGAAACCAGATCATCTTTTCTCTGTTCAAAACCTCATCGAGAAGTTCATCAACGACAACCAGATTGCTCAGCATAGTCAAGTCATTACCGGCATCCAACTAGGTTTTTGATAAATTTAAAGCTTTTGAGAAGAAATTCAAGGATATCTTGGATATTGTGAAATAAGCAAGGTTCTATGAATGTCTAAACACGAACACCAAGATATACTTAGATCTAGCCAATGAATTTTACCTTCATGCAAAGGTTAATAATGGAGTGATCTTCACAAAGGTAAAGGAGACAAGTCTAAAGATAGGAAGGACTAAGATCAAAAAGTTCCTAGATCTTTCCAATGAAGGTTCAACCACTCTTGAACATGTAGACATTGAAAAAGGAAAAAAAGAATGATGAAGCACAAGAAAAACCCTAATCAAAAGGGTATGAAGAAGAAAGAGTTTCCAAAAGAGTATGAGTTCGTAGCAGGGATTGTTGGAAAATGCATTTTATGCAAGGACTCAGCATATGATATAATCAACAAAAAATAATTTTTTGGGCTATCTTCATCGACTAGATTGTAAAGTGTCGACGCCGGGAATTTCTGTAACGACCCCAAAATTCATACAATTTAATTCTCGACTTCGGTCGTTAATAATACATTCAACCTCTAATTTTACATCATTAAACGATAATACAACCATTGAAATTTGCAGAATAATTAAAATTTTCTATTACAAACTATCCTCATTCCCAAAACCTTCAACCTTTACATCTAAATATCTCAAAATCATTTTAATACTACAATAGTTTACATCGCAAAACGATATTACAATTCAACATTAATACATTATTCAGAACCTTAAACATGGTTCAAATAATAATAACACAACCAAAGTGTATAAATCTTCAAGTATCACATCTGATTCATGTCTTTCAAGTAACACATAACTTTACCTTGAATCTTGAACCTGCAAAAGTGATTATTTTCAAGGTTGAGCTCGACAGCCTAGCAAAATCTAACAGTTTTCATGCATCACTTAGCACATAGTAACTTGCTCAACATATAACATACATACTACAGTTCATATAACAAGTATAAAGATTGAGTCCTTACTCAATCAGCATGCTTTAATCAATCAACATGCTTTAATCAATCAACATAGTCATAAATTGACTTTAACATTTCATACTTTCAACATATATATAACGCATCATGCTCTTTGCAATAAAGATTTAAAACAGTTAATCATCAAGTTCACATAGCAAATAAAACTGAAAGACTTGCCTGATTCGTAGTTTATGAACTACGACTTAACTGCTTAACGCTTATCTGCACTTCGTGTATCCCTACACAGTTATATAATCATGGTTTCACATCCATTAGTCAAATATTTCATACGCTCTTAATATAAAAACAAATATTATTTCCTAACTTGGTTTCATTTTACTTGAACTTAGGATAACCATGAGACTAGTTCATTCTATTATCATATTTATTTAAACAATCTAGTTTCATATCTTGTAGTCTTTGAAAACAATATATAACCATAACTTAAGACCATGCAGTTAACAAACTGCTCTTGGTCACTCTCTTAGAAGACATGGCGGTATTATTGCATTTAAGCTTGGGAGTGGCGCGGCCGCGCTACTCCCAACCAAAACCAGACTTAAGCTTTTCATTGCTCAGTTTAGTCCTAACCTACTATGCATTCTGATACATACTATAAACATACATCAAGTAGGTTCTGATATTTCTTCAAGTTTATATTTCAAATCACTTAGTTTTGAATTACATAGTTCTATGTTGAATTATTTACATCAACAAGGCTTAACAACTTCTTTTAACAAAGGTTCAAGGTTTATAAGCTTTTAAACCTTATACTGGTACTAACAACCTTTAATACGCATGTTCACATGTATCTATCTCATTTACATAGACATAGCATAGTTCATACTTTTAAAACATGCTTAAATAACTTATGTCATGCTTGAATAGTTGAGTGCACACATCATTCATGTTCAAAGGCATAAATAACTCTATCATACTTGCTTATAAGGTCATAATGCAAGTAACAATGCTCATCAAAGTTAGTTTCTAAAACTTTTAAATTTTTCTTTGAAAACACATATTATCCAAGCTATACAAGTTATCATATACGGGGTAACTTAAGATCACATTTTATGCTCGCATGACTCCACCATATGCTCACTACAAAGTTAGAACTCAAGTGACTTAAAGTTCGTCAAGGTTTATTTTCAAAATCTTCAAGTTTCTTTTTTTTAAAACACATACTAAGTCATGCTAAAGCATCCCATTATGAATAAAGTAATCTTAGCCATATGACATGTCTATTATCATGCATATTCATGTTACATCACTTATAATAACATATTCCATCGTCGGGAGCACTATACTTGTGTATGTGCTAGATCGACGCCCTCCGATCGCCTCTGAATACGTAACAGTCACAAAGATGACTATTTTTACCCTTCCTAAAGACCTCAAATTAAAAAACTTAAAGAACAAAAGTTGTAGGTCTATTCGTCTTCGTTCTGGATCAGCTTGAATCACCTCAATCAGAGTTCGTATGAAAACGTTATGACCGTTTTACCAAAAAAGGTCAAAGCAATCACAGTCAGCACACATGGGGCCCGGCCGCGCCCCTTTTCCTCACCATGCCAGTGTGCCCGCACCATGCCCCAAATTTCCCACTGCGTTCTCAAGACGAACGTCAAATGTACCCTGTGTTGCTTCAAGATGAAACACGCTTTGACAAAACTTTCTCATTTTAAGTCTGATTTAGTTGGTTTTCGATTTGTTGGACTCGTTAAACTCTTAGCTACTCATATAGAGAGTAATTATAACACTTCAAAAACATTAAAAAATCATTTTAAGGGTTCCAATTTAGTGTTCATGCTAATTTTTTATGTTTTACACATATTTAACGAATTTATTCACTACCAATTCGTTTTACATCTGTTTTGACTCATTCAACTTGGGTTGTTTTCTTTTTTCCAAGTACAATCAGAATACATCATCAATTTAAGGTTTTCATCATGATTTCATAACTAAAATTTGACTCCAACTAAGCCATAACATACATATTTCATTAAGAACACAAGTTCTTCATCCTTAGATAGTTTCATGAATTCAATTACCTAAAAATTGCTTATAGATGATATATAACAGAATATATATACCCATAAATATATAAAAACTATACTTCAACAAATTCAACCACCAAAAACCTAATTACAAAGACTATAGAAAACAAAAACCCAAAACTAGAAACTTAGGAATTTACCTTTGATTCTTCTAAGCTCTAGTTAGATAATTGGAAATCCTTGTTTAATCCTCTTTTCCCTCTCGATTCTTAGAGTGTCTCTTCCATCTTCTCAATTTCTCTCTAGGCCATGTTTGGCTTGACCTCAAACAAACTCATTTGACTTATCTTCATTTTATTTCATTTTTATACTATACAATTTTTTTTAATTCCTCTAATATGTCACACTTCATTCATTTTTTTTTCTTTTTTTATTGCTAAATTATTCAGCCAACACTCTTCCCATCTATTTATCCATATGACTTATGGAATTACATTTATAAGTAAAACACTTTAATCAACTAAACATTTTCATTAAAATAATTAATATTTATTTCACTAATTATTTTAATAAATTATACAATTATTATGTATAATTATATAATTTTCTTTCCTTTTATAAATTGTCCCAAGACAATTTATTTAATCTATCTTTTAATAAAAATTTAGATATTTATTTAATTCATTAATCCTAACACCAATATTTATTTATAATTATATTGGTTCTTCTCATTCTCATACTCCATTTACATTCAATCGGTTAAATATAATATATTAAGCCATTACATAAACGCATTACTCTTACATGTAATATATTACCTTCCCACTTTATTAAACCAATTATATTTGCATTAACTCATTATTTAAATTAAGTGAATTACTCGCTTCATTTACGAGATTAAACTCATAATAATTTCATTACCAACAAGGTATACAAATTAAATTATATTATTCCATAATATAATTTCCATCTTAATTAACTAATAGTATTTAGTTAATTTCTGTTGCCACCATATTCCTTTTTCATAACTAATTTTCTTCACTTTCTTTAATAGTTTAATCAACTATTAAAACTCATATTAATTTAATTTACTCACACCAAAATACATAATTCAGAATATATACATCTCATAATAAGAATTTTAATTATTAAATTCTTATTTTAATAACTTATAAAAATTCGGGTTGTCACAATTTCGCTATTCCTAAGTTGTTCCTACCCTTTGTCTTTTATTATGTTATTTTTTTTATTTAAAGGGTGAGGTTTTAGGAAAAGACCGACATAAATGTCGATGATTTGAAAAGATCGATTTTAAGGATTGGGCCGAATTAGACAGAGCCACCAATTGGTATGAGTTTAAACGGTTGTACCAACTCAACCGGAGTTTTGAAAGGTTTTCGCAATATGGCCTAATATGTGACTCCATTTAATTGGTTTGGAACCCGAGATTTATAGAGTTTGGGGGCTTGCTTAAGCAAGAGGAAGGTGTTAGGCACCTATCCTACTTCCGTGAAACACGGTTATCGCTACTCTTTCATTCCCTAAGCATATGTTGTGTATGTGTGTGTGTCTTGAAAGCCTTTGTTTTGAAAAGATATTTAGTGCTTTATTTTGAAAGTAGTGTTGTACCTCTTTGGATCTATGTACAAAGGGTTTGATTTACATTAATGTTCATTTTTTCAGATAAAACATATGAATCGAGGTCGTTTAATACTTTTAATTTTAACTTGGACTAATCCTTCTTTTAATCCTAGAAGCAGCTTTGTTTAATTTTTATTAGATACGAAACATCTTCGGGGGGGGGGGGGGGAACTTAGGATTCTAATTGCTTAATTTTTCCTTAAGTCTATCCAACCCCTCACAATCTGTATTTTATAAGATCTTTATTAATTTAATTTGAAAATCATGTTGAATGGCGATAGGGAAACTCTAAACTAGAAGGGTCGAGCTCCTTGTGGGCATGAAAGCCATCTAAGTGAGCTCGAGCACCCACAAACCATGATTTCACTATTTCGGGGCCTTAAATCTGGATACCTCTTTAAGGCCTAAGATTACATGGACAACGGATATGCAAGCTGACTGTACAACTTAAACAAGTCCATCATGGGAACCGAATCTAGATCCATTGATTGAGTCGTCGACCCTGTGGTTCCTAGGCTCACATGACATCATTTAAAAGCTTGCATGAAATAGATATTGAGACAAAATATATATAACTTAAAGAAATCACCCAAAAATTGATTTATTGGTTAAATCCTTGTATGCAAGTAAAATAAGCTTCCCTCGTCGTCTAGATATAGATCTAGGGTCACGTGGTCACACAAATATTTAGAAAACTAGAAAGTAAACTAGATATACCTAGATCTTAGCCAATCTAGCTTAATGGGTCAAGCTATGAAGCTTTTGGACCGGATAAATGCTAGATCTGGCCAGATCTAGGATAGATATAGTCAATACACTTTAAATATTGAGTATTCACACTAAATGAACGGTTAAAACTTATAGATCTATGCATAACCAAGCTATATATATATATATATATATATATACACTAAAGTAGTAAATGAGGACAGATCTAAGAAGATCTTATAATATGGCGCTAAAACTGCACAACGAGTGGCTAGAAGCTTTCAAAACTTGATTTTAACCGGTAGAACCTTGATATAACGAAATTTATATGTATAAAAATGTTTAAAACTGAGATTTATAGAGTTTGAAACAAGATTTGAGCTATTTCTCTCTCCAACTCTCGGATTTTCTCTCTTTTGAGCCTTCTCTCTCTCTCTCTCTCTAAATTTGTTGAAAATGAGAAAGGGGGTCCTATATATATATATATCGTCCTGGCCAGCCGCAGGTCCTGCGGCTGAGCATGTTGGGTCATGTTGCCTCAAAGTCTGTCCCTCGGATCGACATGCAGTTTGCTGAAACCTTCATAACTTGCAATCCGAGAATCCGATAGAGATGTGCCATACCATTCTAGAAAGCTCTTTCTGAGAGCTATGCCATGACATAGGTTTAACCTTTTCTGAATTCGGGAAGATGGGTCCATGACCTTAATTGCATCTTTAAGTCTTTGTAGACAGTCTGTTGAAATTTGTCTTGCATAGTTTTGCACTTTCGAGATTATTTGCGATGGCTCTTTGTGACCCTATCTGCAGACTAGGCGATTTGTTGTTTATGATCTGCCGGGTTGTCTCTAGGGTTGAGGTGGCTTTATATTATCCCTTGGGATTATTTTTGGGGTTTAAGCATTTGTTGATTCTATTTTTTCTTAGGGTTGTCCCCAACTTTGATTTGATGTCCCACGAGGCTATAAATGCGTGGTTTGATGTTATAGTCCTCCGGGTTGTCTTTAGAATAGATGTTGTAATCCTCTAGGGTTGTCTCTCGAGTGAAGCAAAAGACACTTTTGCCCTCCTAAATATTTACTAATAGGAAAACAAAATTTGAGTGTAATATATAAAAGTTTTTGGAAGATATCAAAAGAAGAGATCTCTAGACAAGCTGTTCCAAAAATCTTTCATGGAAGATTCTTAAGTATTATTCTAAAAAGGAAAATGAAAGAACGACATTGAAGACGACAATGGGGAGACATTGAATGTTCATAAAGGGATGTCTCCTAAAGCTGTTCAAAATTGGAAAAAGAATGCAATGGAGAATAAGAGATTGACAATATCTTGTGGTAAATGGCAAAAAGGCTACAAAATCGAGCAAAAAGAAAGAGGAAGATGGTGAAATGAAAAATAAATCCTCCAATTCAAATGATTTTGTGTCTCGAAGATCCTCTCTAATCATTCACTCAAGAAAAAGGTCAAGAATCGAAGAAAGAAGATGAGAAGAACATTAAATCAGATATCTTTAGAAAGAAAATTAAATGGAAAGGAACAACTATATCCAAGTACGAATCAAGATAAGAATAATGACATAATGATTGGACAAACATTCGGGGAAGAAAGCTTGAAGAAAAGAAGTTCGTCGGGAGAAGAAGAAATATCAGAAGAGAAAGAGGACTTAGGAATCCTTGTCAACAAGTTTGTTAAAAGGAGACAGAGTGCAAGATTGAGACAATTGATGAAATTCATAGGGCAAAAAGCAATGATGGTTTACCCTTTATGTTCATTGGTATCAATAAAGAAGAAAACGAATCTCTAGGGTTGAATTCTAAAAGAAAGGGAAATAGAAGATAGTTTTATCAAGCTCAAGTGATAATGAGGAAGATGAGAACATAGTAAGTGACAAAAATATTGAACCAAAAGCTTCAGAAAATGAGAAGGATAAAGAGGCTGAAATAGCTCGTGAAATCGAGCACAATGATGTGATGATAGATCAAACCTCTGAGACTGAAGAAGAAGAAAAACTCATAAGATCCTATGATGAATCTGCAAGCTTTCAAAGTTAGAAGAAGTAGCTAAAAAAGCAAAAAAAGACAAAGAACTGGCTACAAGAGAAAGACAAATGAAGAAAGGAAAGAAGAAGATGAGTAAGGGAACAAAGCAGAGGGATGGGATAGAATCAGAAGAAATCCCCCCTTCACATAGATGAACCTATTAATCACTCTGTTCCTTAATCACTCTTTGCACCGCCTTCCAGAAGAATTTAAGGAAGAATAGTTCTTGAAGTTCTTGAAGAACTAAATGTGGACAATTCTGCAAGATGGATAGATCATGAAAATTTCCAAATCAAAATGATTGTAATATCCATGGAGGATTTGGTGACACGATTTCATGATGTTGAAATGGATCGAACTACAGTGTTGTACAATCCCAATGGACAACAGTTAACATCATTTTATCCATGGATGCCTTGGTTAAAGGCTGTGTTTAATAAGGATGAAAGCTTTATTGGGTAGTGTTTCTCAACCTTCCCAAATCGAATAGTGTCACTCAAATTTTCCAAGAGTTCGGACCTACCCAATGAAGTTGATAAAAGATGTCAAACACTTCAAAGTATATAGACATTACAAGGCACCTACATTCCTTATGATTTGATTGACTATCATTCATCTTAATCTCATCTTATACGAATAAAAGCGTTGAAGTTCATAACTCTACGAATGCATTTGAACAGATATCTACGAACAACCCCGCAATTCAAACCAATCGAGAACCTTAATTTCAAATTTCTCATATCTGAAATCAATCATAAAAGTGACATTCCATCTTTATCTCATCATGAATACTTTGATGTTCTCACCGCTCTCGAGAACATTAATATAAAATAATCATCTCATCTTTGAGAAAAATGTCAATCCAAATCTTTTGCCGTAGATAATCGCATATCAACCTACCTTAGAACTTAAAGTCGATTACACTTTACAAGGATCTGAAAGCAACTATTAACAACATATCTCTCAAATTCCATCAACAAAAACTCATTCATCTGCAAGCCCTCAAACAAAATTGCAAAGCATATCTGGAAAGTCGTGAGAATACGAGGCAATATCGGCCAATCTTTCTAACATCAGAAGCGGATCTCACACGCCTCTCTCTCTATAAAAATTGAACTGAGCCAGCAAAAAGTTTGTAAAGAGGTTAAGAGTTCCTCGTTATTTATTGAACAACTTAGTGTTCATGTCCGACATCTCTCCAAATTGATTGATGACAAAAAGGGGGAAAAAAGACACGACGCGATGACAAGCTAAGGAAAAGTAAACATCATAAAAAAAGGGAAAAAGACATTCAAAGGAAAGAGGAAGGCTCTATCGAGGGGAGCAAGAAAAGAATAACGAAAGGCTAACATCTTTGGTGATACTACGCGGAGCAAAGCGATAAGAGGGACAAAACCAAATGCGATTGTGGAGAATAAGAAAAGTAAGGAGGATAAGATTAAAATAAAGCGTAAAAATAATCAAGAAGACCTTGACTTTAATGAAATAAAAGTCTAATTTAATTTATGATTATTATTCTAAAACTTTAAAATTTTAAATTGATAAATGGACAAACGAACATTTAATATAAATGAGTAAGTAAAAGGGAGAAAAGAAATTTTGGGAGGAGTGGAGTGCATGTGTGGCTAATTGATAGAAAATTGGGAAGGGAGAAATAATGGGGAGACAAGGAGAGAGAGATTAAGATAGAAAAAGAGGAGCGGAGGAAGAAAAAAGGAAAGAAAAGGGAGAAAAGAAAGGAGGAAATAGGAAAAGAAAAGATAGAGGGAGAGATAAAGAGGGATGATTTTCATATTCCCTCCTCAAACCCAATTGTCGAAGAAGGAAAAAGAAAAGAAAAGAGAGAGAGAGAAAGGAAAGAAGAAAAAAATAAAGGAAGAAGGAAAGAAGAAAGAAGAAATAAAGAAAAATGTATTTTTAAAATATTTGATTTATTCTTAGATTTAAGTTTTTATAGATTTTATGTAAAGAGTACATATTTATGTATGTATTGAATGATTTAAACTTACAAAAATATGAATCAAACAAAAGAAATCAAGAAAGCAAAATAAGAACATAATATGGAGATTTTTAGAAAATTAGTTTACTACTTGATTTTGTAAAATTCATAACTCTTTGTGTATAATTAGTTAGGAAATGAACCATATTTCAAAAGAAAGCCCTATAAGTAAGGTAAACGTAGAAATTTGAATTACCTAAAAAAATTTTGTGGATTTTTTGTGGTGACAGTTTGAGTGAAACTGGTTCGAAGGACTCACAGTCTGAAAATTCAGTGTTCTTAAGCTATATTGCGTGAGTTAAAATTTTTAATCCGACCATTGGATCGTTGTAATTTTCAGATATATTATACATATATAATTTGAGCATTTTTCCACAAATTTTGAACCGTTAAAGAGTAGTGTATGATTTTTTATGAATTTTAAGAGGTGATTAATTCAAAAAAATTTATAGCAAAATTATTGGTAAGCCTTTCTCTCTATGTTAGAAGCGAAATTTGGAAAAACTTTCTTCTACAAAGTTGTAGAGAATTAAATTTTACATAAAAAGGACATAAGATCCGTATTTTTCTGATAAAAGTGCTAATTATTATGAATTATTGAATTTTCTAAATATTGGAATTTATAATTAATTTATCAAAAAAATTATTTGGATTTGAAATATTTTCTGAGAATGCTTATAATATCATTTTAGAGTTTCTATAAATTTTGATGAACTATTGAAAAGCGTAGTAATTATTATAATTTTAAACTATTTGTAGTTAGTTTGAAAATAGAAGAAATTCATAGAAAATTCTATGAATGGTGGAAAATTATGAAATTTCTTTGAAAAATATTATAATAATATAATATTAATATTGATAATGTTTTAAAGATATAAAAATATGTGAAGTTAGTATTTCTATTTTAAAGCTATTAAATGATAGTTTTATAAATAGAAATAGTTATAGAAAAATTGTTGGACAATCCAAAAATGTGAAAAATATATGAAGTAAGCAATTTGTCATAAAATATTTGTTTGGTAGAGGAATATTCTTTTGTCCGGAGAATATTTGTATGACGGTCATGTCAAATTCACCAATCATTGGTGGGCACCATAACGTAATAACTATCGGATGGCGCTAAAACCCACATGCCTGAGTGGCTAAAGCTTTCAAAACTTGATTTTAACCCAGAGAACCTTGATATAACGAAATTTATATGTATAAAATGTTTAAAAGCGAGATTTATAGAGTTTGAAACAAGATTTGAGCTATTTCTCTCTCCAACTCTCTGATTTTCTCTCTTTTGAGCCTTCTCTCTCTCTCTCTCTCTAAATTTGTTGAAAATGAGAAAGGGGTCCTATATATATATATATCGTCTGGCCAGTACTTGGTCCTGCTACCATCATGTTGGGTCATGTTGCCTCAAAATTCATCCCTGGATCGACATGCGGTTCTTTGAAACCTTCATAACTTGCAATCCGAGAATCAGATAGAGATGTGCCATACCATTCTAGAAAGCTCTTTAAAGAGCTATGCCATGACATAGGTTTAACCTTTTACGAATTCGGAAGATGGGTCCATGACCTTAATTGCATCTTTAAGTCTTTGTAGACAGTCTGTTGAGCTGTCTTGCATAGTTTGCACTCGAGATTACTGCGATGGCTCTTTGTGACCCTATCTGCAGCTAGACGATTTGTTGTTTATGATGCCGGGGTTGTCTCTAGGGTTGAGGTGGCTTTATATTATCCCTTGGGATTATTTTTGGGGTTTAACTGTTGTTGATTCTATTTTTTCTTAGGGTTGTCCCCAACTTTGATTTGATGTCCCACGAGGCTATCGTCGTGGTTTGATGTTATAGTCCTCCCGGGTTGTCTTTAGAATAGATGTTGTAATCCTCTAGGGTTGTCTCTGGAGTGAAGCAAAAGACACTTTTGCCCTCCTAAATATTTACTAATAGGAAAACAAAATTTCGAGTGTCTATAAAAGTTTTTGGAAGATATCAAAAGAAGAGATCTCTAGACAAGCCTGTTCCAAAAATCTTTCATGGAAGATTCTTAAGTATTATTCTAAAAAGGAAAATGAAGAACGACATTGAAGACGACAATGGGGAGACATTGAATGTTCATAAAGGGATGTCTCCTAAACTGTTCGAAAATTGGAAAAAGAATGCAATGGAGAATAAGAGATTGACAATATCTTGTGGTAGCGGCAAAAAGGCTACAAAATCGAGCAAAAGAAAGAGGAAGATGATCGAAATGAAAAATAAATCCTCCAATTCAAATGATTTTGTGTCTCCAAAGCATCCTCTCTAATCATTCACTCAAGAAAAGGTCAAGAATCGAGAAAGAAGATGAGAAGAACATTAAATCAGATCTTTAGAAAGAAAATTAAATGGAAAGGAACAACTATATCCAAGTACGAATCAAAGATAAGAATAATGACATAATGATTGGACAAACATTCGGGAAGAAAGCTTGAAGAAAAGAAGTTCGTTCGGGAGAAGAAGAAATATCGAGAAGAGAAAGAGGACTTAGGAATCCTTGTCAACAAGTTTGTTAAAAGGAGACAGAGTGCAAAGATTGAGACAATTGATGAAATTCATAGGGCACAAAAGCAATGATGGTTTACCCTTTATGTTCATTGGTATCAATAAAGAAGAAAACGAATCTCTGAGTTGAATTCTAAAAGAAAAGGGAAATAGAAGATAGTTTTATCAAGCTCAAGTGATAATGAGGAAGATGAGAACATAGTAAGTGACAAAATATTGAACCAAAAGCTTCAGAAAATGAGAAGGATAAAGAGGTCAAATAAATAGCTCGTGAAATCGAAGCACAATGATGTGATGATAGATCAAACCTCTGAGATGAAGAAGAAGAAAAACTCATAAGATCCTATGATGAATCTGCAAGCTTTCAAAGTTAGAAGAAGTAGCTAAAAAAGCAAAAAAAGACAAAGAACTGGCTACAAGAGAAAGACAAATGAAGAAAGGAAAAGAAGAAGATGAGTAAGGGAACAAAGCGAGAGGATGGGATAGAATCAAGAAATCCCCCTTCACATAGATGAACCTATTAATCTCACTGTTCCTTAATCACTCTTTGCACCGCCTTCGAAGAATTTAAGGAAGAATAGTTCTTGAAGTTCTTGAAGAACTAAATGTGGACAATTCTGCAAGATGGATAGATCATGAAAATTTCCAAATCAAAATGATTGTAATATCCATGGAGGATTTGGTGACACGATTTCATGATGTTGAAATGGATCGAACTACAAAGTGTTGTACAATCCCAATGGACAACATTAACATCATTTTATCCATGGATGCCTTGGTTAAAGGTCATGTTTAATAAGGATGAAAGCTTTATTGGGTAGTGTTTCTCAACCTTCCCAAATCTGAATAGTGTCACTCGAAATTTTCCAAGAGTTCAGACCTACCCAATGAAGTTGATAAAAGATGTCAAACACTTCAAAGTATATAGACATTCTGAAGGCACCTACATTCCTTATGATTTGATTGACTATCATTCATCTTAATCTCATCTTATCGTAAATAAAAGCGTTGAAGTTCATAACTCTACGAATGCATTTGAACAGATATCTCTGAACAACCCTGCAATTCAAACCAGTCAGAACCTTAATTTCAAATTTCTCATATACCGTCAATCATAAAAGCTGACATTCCATCTTTATCTCATCATGAATACTTTGATGTTCTCACTGCTCTCGAGAACATTAATATAAAATAATCATCTCATGCTGAGAAAAATGTCAATCCAAATCTTTTGCCAGAGATAACTGCATATCAACCTACCTTAGAACTTAAAGTCAGTACACTTTACAAGGATCTGAAAGCAACTATTAACAACATATCTCTCAAATTCCATCAACAAAAACTCATTCATCTGCAAGCCCTCAAACAAAATTGCAAAGCATATCTGGAAAGTCAGCAGAATACAGAGCAATATCTGGCCAATCTTTCTAACACTGTAGCAGATCTCACACAGTCTCTCTCTATAAAAATTGAACTGAGCCAACAAAAAGTTTGTAAAGAGGTTAAGAGTTCCTCGTTATTTATTGAACAACTTAGTGTTCATGTCCCACATCTCTCTCAAATTGATTGATGACAAAAAGGGGAGAAAAAGACACGGCGTGATGACAAGCTAAGGAAAAGTAAACATCATAAAGAAAGGCCGGAAAAGACATTCAAAGGAAAGAGAAGGCTCTATCGAGGGGGAGCAAGAAAAGAATAACGAAAACTGACATCTTTGGTGATACTACGGAGCGATAAGAGGACAAAACCAAATGCAGATTGTGGAGAATAAGAAAAGTAAGGAGGATAAGATTAAAATAAAGCAGAAAAATAATCAGTGTAAGACCTTGACTTTAATGAAATAAAAGTCTAATTTAATTTATGATTATTATTCTAAAACTTTAAAATTTTAAATTGATAAATGGACAAACGAACATTTAATATAAATGAGTAAGTAAAAGGGGAGAAAAGAAATTTTGGGAGGGAGTGGGTCGCATGTGTGGCTAATTGATAGAAAATTGGGGAAGGGAGAAATAATGGGGGAGACAAGGAGAGAGAGATTAAGATAGAAAAAGAGGAGCGGAGGAAGAAAAAAGGAAAGAAAAGGGAGAAAAAGAAAGGAGGAAATAGGAAAAGAAAAGATAGAGGGGAGAGATAAAGAGGGGATGATTTTCATATTCCCTCCTGTAACCCAATTGTCAGCAAGGGAAAAGAAAGAAAAGAGAGAAGAGAGAAAGGAAAGAAGAAAAATAAAGGAAGAAGGAAAGAAGAAAGAAGAAATAAAGAAAATGTATTTTTAAAATATTTGATTTATTCTTAGATTTAAGTTTTTATAGATTTTATGTAAAGAGTACATATTTATGTATGTATTGAATGATTTAAACTTACAAAAATATGAATCAAACAAAAGAAATCAAGAAAGCAAAATAAGAACATAATATGGAGATTTTTAGAAAATTAGTTTACTACTTGATTTTGTAAAATTCATAACTCTTTGTGTATAATTAGTTAGGAAATGAACCATATTTCAAAAGAAAGCCCTATAAGTAAGGTAAACGTAGAAATTTGAATTACCTAAAAAAATTTTGTGGATTTTTTGTGGTGACAGTTTGAGTGAAAGCTGGTTCAAGGACTCACATCAAAAAATTCAAAAGGTTCTTAAGCTATATTATTATGTGAGTTAAAATTTTTAATCCGACCATTGGATCGTTGTAATTTTCAGATATATTATACATATATAATTTGAGCATTTTTCCACAAATTTTGAACCGTTAAAGAGTAGTGTATGATTTTTTATGAATTTTAAGAGGTGATTAATTCAAAAAAATTTATAGCAAAATTATTGGTAAGCCTTTCTCTCTATGTTAGAAGCGAAATTTGGAAAAACTTTCTTCTACAAAGTTGTAGAGAATTAAATTTTACATAAAAAGGACATAAGATCCGTATTTTTCTGATAAAAGTGCTAATTATTATGAATTATTGAATTTTCTAAATATTGGAATTTATAATTAATTTATCAAAAAAATTATTTGGATCAAAATATTTTTGTAATGCTTATAATATCATTTTAGAGTTTCTATAAATTTTGATGAACTATTGAAAAGCGAAGTAATTATTATAATTTTAAACTATTTGTAGTTAGTTTGAAAATAGAAGAAATTCATAGAAAATTCTATGAATGGTGGAAAATTATGAAATTTGCTGAAAAATATTATAATAATATAATATTAATATTGATAATGTTTTAAAGATATAAAAATATGTGAAGTTAGTATTTCTATTTTAAAGCTATTAAATGATAGTTTTTATAAATAGAAATAGTTATAGAAAATTGTTGGACAATCCAAAAAATGTGAAAAATATATGAAGTAAGCAATTTGTCATAAAATATTTGTTTGGTAGAGGAATATTCTTTTTGTCGGAGAATATTTGTACGACGGTGCCGAATTCACCAATCATTGGTGGGCACCATAACAGAATAACTATCGGATGGCGCTAAAACTGCACAACGAGTGGCTAGAAGCTTTCAAAACTTGATTTTAACCGGTAGAACCTTGATATAACGAAATTTATATGTATAAAAATGTTTAAAACTGAGATTTATAGAGTTTGAAACAAGATTTGAGCTATTTCTCTCTCCAACTCTCGGATTTTCTCTCTTTTGAGCCTTCTCTCTCTCTCTCTCTCTAAATTTGTTGAAAATGAGAAAGGGGGTCCTATATATATATATAAATCTGGCCCATTGCAGTCCTGCTGCGCTTGGCGAGTTATGTCATGTTGCCTCAAAGTCTGTCCCTCGGATCGACATGCAGTTTGCTGAAACCTTCATAACTTGCAATCCGAGAATCCGATAGAGATGTGCCATACCATTCTAGAAAGCTCTTTCTGAGAGCTATGCCATGACATAGGTTTAACCTTTTCTGAATTCGGGAAGATGGGTCCATGACCTTAATTGCATCTTTAAGTCTTTGTAGACAGTCTGTTGAGCTGTCTTGCATAGTTTGCACTCGAGATTACTGCGATGGCTCTTTGTGACCCTATCTGCAGCTAGACGATTTGTTGTTTATGATGCCGGGGTTGTCTCTAGGGTTGAGGTGGCTTTATATTATCCCTTGGGATTATTTTTGGGGTTTAACTGTTGTTGATTCTATTTTTTCTTAGGGTTGTCCCCAACTTTGATTTGATGTCCCACGAGGCTATCGTCGTGGTTTGATGTTATAGTCCTCCCGGGTTGTCTTTAGAATAGATGTTGTAATCCTCTAGGGTTGTCTGCGAGTGAAGCAAAAGACACTTTTGCCCTCCTAAATATTTACTAATAGGAAAACAAAATTTCGAGTGTCTATAAAAGTTTTTGGAAGATATCAAAAGAAGAGATCTCTGAAGACAAGCTGTTCCAAAAATCTTTCATGGAAGATTCTTAAGTATTATTCTAAAAAGGAAAATGAAGAACGACATTGAAGACGACAATGGGGAGACATTGAATGTTCATAAAGGGATGTCTCCTAAACTGTTCGAAAATTGGAAAAAGAATGCAATGGAGAATAAGAGATTGACAATATCTTGTGGTAGCGGCAAAAAGGCTACAAAATCAGGCAAAAGAAAGAGGAAGATGACTGAAATGAAAAATAAATCCTCCAATTCAAATGATTTTGTGTCTCCAGCATCCTCTCTAATCATTCACTCAAGAAAAAGGTCAAGAATCAGTAAAGAAGATGAGAAGAACATTAAATCTGTATCTTTAGAAAGAAAATTAAATGGAAAGGGAACAACTATATCCAAGTACGAATCTGAAGATAAGAATAATGACATAATGATTGGACAAACATTCGGGGAAGAAAGCTTGAAGAAAAGAAGTTCGTCGGGAGAAGAAGAAATATCGAGAGAAAGAGGACTTAGGAATCCTTGTCAACAAGTTTGTTAAAAGGAGACAGAGTGCAAGATTGAGACAATTGATGAAATTCATAGGGCACAAAAGCAATGATGGTTTACCCTTTATGTTCATTGGTATCAATAAAGAAGAAAACGAATCTACCGAGTTGAATTCTAAAAGAAAAGGGAAATAGAAGATAGTTTTATCAAGCTCAAGTGATAATGAGGAAGATGAGAACATAGTAAGTGACAAAAATATTGAACCAAAAGCTTCAGAAAATGAGAAGGATAAAGAGGCTGAAATAGCTCGTGAAATCGAGCACAATGATGTGATGATAGATCAAACCTCTGAGACTGAAGAAGAAGAAAAACTCATAAGATCCTATGATGAATCTGCAAGCTTTCAAAGTTAGAAGAAGTAGCTAAAAAAGCAAAAAAAGACAAAGAACTGGCTACAAGAGAAAGACAAATGAAGAAAGGAAAGAAGAAGATGAGTAAGGGAACAAAGCAGAGGGATGGGATAGAATCAGAAGAAATCCCCCCTTCACATAGATGAACCTATTAATCACTCTGTTCCTTAATCACTCTTTGCACCGCCTTCCAGAAGAATTTAAGGAAGAATAGTTCTTGAAGTTCTTGAAGAACTAAATGTGGACAATTACGCAAGATGGATAGATCATGAAAATTTCCAAATCAAAATGATTGTAATATCCATGGAGGATTTGGTGACACGATTTCATGATGTTGAAATGGATCGAACTACGAAGTGTTGTACAATCCCAATGGACAACAGATTAACATCATTTTATCCATGGATGCCTTGGTTAAAGGTCATGTTTAATAAGGATGAAAGCTTTATTGGGTAGTGTTTCTCAACCTTCCCAAATCAAATAGTGTCACTCGAAATTTTCCAAGAGTTCAGACCTACCCAATGAAGTTGATAAAAGATGTCAAACACTTCAAAGTATATAGACATTCTGAAGGCACCTACATTCCTTATGATTTGATTGACTATCATTCATCTTAATCTCATCTTATCGTAAATAAAAGCGTTGAAGTTCATAACTCTACGAATGCATTTGAACAGATATCTCTGAACAACCTCGCAATTCAAACCAATTCGAGAACCTTAATTTCAAATTTCTCATATCTGAAATCAATCATAAAAGTGACATTCCATCTTTATCTCATCATGAATACTTTGATGTTCTCCGCTCTCGAGAACATTAATATAAAATAATCATCTCATCTTTGAGAAAATGTCAATCCAAATCTTTTGCCGAGAGATAATCGCATATCAACCTACCTTAGAACTTAAAGTCAAGACACTTTTACAAGGATCTCAAAGCAACTATTAACAACATATCTCTCAAATTCCATCAACAAAAACTCATTCATCTCGCAAGCCCTCAAACAAAATTGCAAAGCATATCTCGGAAAGTCGGTAGAATCTGAGCAATATCCGCCAATCTTTCTAACATCAGAAGCGGATCTCACACAGTCTCTCTCTATAAAAATTGAACTGAGCCAGCAAAAAGTTTGTAAAGAGGTTAAGAGTTCCTCGTTATTTATTGAACAACTTAGTGTTCATGTCCGACATCTCTCAAATTGATTGATGACAAAAGGGGAGAAAAGACACGACGTGACATGACAAAGCTAAGGAAAAGTAAACATCATAAAGAAAGGCTGGAAAAGACATTCAAAGGAAAGAGGAAGGCTCTATCTGAGGGGGAGCAAGAAAAGAATAACGAAGTGATACTGGTGATACTACGCGGGAGCAGTAAGAGGACAAAACCAAATGCAGTTGTGGAGAATAAGAAAAGTAAGGAGGATAAGATTAAAATAAAGCAGAAAAATAATCAGTGTAAGACCTTGACTTTAATGAAATAAAAGTCTAATTTAATTTATGATTATTATTCTAAAACTTTAAAATTTTAAATTGATAAATGGACAAACGAACATTTAATATAAATGAGTAAGTAAAAGGGGAGAAAAGAAATTTTGGGAGGGAGTGGGTTACGATGTGTGGCTAATTGATAGAAAATTGGGGGAAGGAGAAATAATGGGGAGACAAGGAGAGAGATTAAGATAGAAAAGAGAGGCGGAGGAAGAAAAAAGGAAAGAAAAGGGAGAAAAAGAAAGGAGGAAATAGGAAAAGAAAAGATAGAGGGGAGAGATAAAGAGGGGATGATTTTCATATTCCCTCCTGTAACCCAATTGTCAGCAAGGGAAAAGAAAGAAAAGAGAGAAGAGAGAAAGGAAAGAAGAAAAATAAAGGAAGAAGGAAAGAAGAAAGAAGAAATAAAGAAAATGTATTTTTAAAATATTTGATTTATTCTTAGATTTAAGTTTTTATAGATTTTATGTAAAGAGTACATATTTATGTATGTATTGAATGATTTAAACTTACAAAAATATGAATCAAACAAAAGAAATCAAGAAAGCAAAATAAGAACATAATATGGAGATTTTTAGAAAATTAGTTTACTACTTGATTTTGTAAAATTCATAACTCTTTGTGTATAATTAGTTAGGAAATGAACCATATTTCAAAAGAAAGCCCTATAAGTAAGGTAAACGTAGAAATTTGAATTACCTAAAAAAATTTTGTGGATTTTTTGTGGTGACAGTTTGAGTGAAACTGGTTCGAAGGACTCACAGTCTGAAAATTCAGTGTTCTTAAGCTATATTATGAGTTAAAATTTTAATCCGACCATTGGATCGTTGTAATTTTCGGATATATTATACATATATAATTTGAGCATTTTCCACAAATTTTGAACCAATTAAAGAGTAGTGTATGATTTTTTATGAATTTTAAGAGGTGATTAATTCAAAAAAATTTATAGCAAAATTATTGGTAAGCCTTTCTCTCTATGTTAGAAGCGAAATTTGGAAAAACTTTCTTCTACAAAGTTGTAGAGAATTAAATTTTACATAAAAAGGACATAAGATCCGTATTTTTCTGATAAAAGTGCTAATTATTATGAATTATTGAATTTTCTAAATATTGGAATTTATAATTAATTTATCAAAAAAATTATTTGGACTGAAATATTTTTACAGAATGCTTATAATATCATTTTAGAGTTTCTATAAATTTTTGATGAACTATTGAAAAGCAGAAGTAATTATTATAATTTTAAACTATTTGTAGTTAGTTTGAAAATAGAAGAAATTCATAGAAAATTCTATGAATGGTGGAAAATTATGAAATTTGCTGAAAAATATTATAATAATATAATATTAATATTGATAATGTTTTAAAGATATAAAAATATGTGAAGTTAGTATTTCTATTTTAAAGCTATTAAATGATAGTTTTTATAAATAGAAATAGTTATAGAAAATTGTTGGACAATCCAAAAAATGTGAAAAATATATGAAGTAAGCAATTTGTCATAAAATATTTGTTTGGTAGAGGAATATTCTTTTTGTCGGAGAATATTTGTGCACGCAGTCTTAAATTCACCAATCATTGGTGGGCACCATAATGTAATAACTTCTCGGATGGCGCTAAAAAGCTGCATGACGAGTGGCTAGAAGCTTTCAAAACTTGATTTTAACCTAGAAACCTTGATATAACGAAATTTATATGTATAAAATGTTTAAAAGCGAGATTTATAGAGTTTGAAACAAGATTTGAGCTATTTCTCTCTCCAACTCTCGGATTTTCTCTCTTTTGAGCCTTCTCTCTCTCTCTCTCTCTAAATTTGTTGAAAATGAGAAAGGGGGTCCTATATATATATATATCGTCCTGGCCAGCCGCAGGTCCTGCGGCTGAGCATGTTGGGTCATGTTGCCTCAAAGTCTGTCCCTCGGATCGACATGCAGTTTGCTGAAACCTTCATAACTTGCAATCCGAGAATCCGATAGAGATGTGCCATACCATTCTAAAAGCTCTTTTCCGAGAGCTATGCCATGACATAGGTTTAACCTTTTACGAATTAGGAAGATGGGTCCATGACCTTAATTGCATCTTTAAGTCTTTGTAGACAGGTCTGTTGAGTTTGTCTTGCATAGTTTGCACTTTCGAGATTATCTGCGATGGCTCTTTGTGACCCTATCTGCAGCTAGGCGATTTGTTGTTTATGATGCTTGGGGTTGTCTCTAGGGTTGAGGTGGCTTTATATTATCCCTTGGGATTATTTTTGGGGTTTAACTTGTTGTTGATTCTATTTTTCTTAGGGTTGTCCCCAACTTTGATTTGATGTCCCACGAGGCTATCGTCGTGGTTTGATGTTATAGTCCTCCCGGGTTGTCTTTAGAATAGATGTTGTAATCCTCTAGGGTTGTCTCTGGAGTGAAGCAAAAGACACTTTTGCCCTCCTAAATATTTACTAATAGGAAAACAAAATTTCGAGTGTCTATAAAAGTTTTTGGAAGATATCAAAAGAAGAGATCTCTAGACAAGCCTGTTCCAAAAATCTTTCATGGAAGATTCTTAAGTATTATTCTAAAAAGGAAAATGAAGAACGACATTGAAGACGACAATGGGGAGACATTGAATGTTCATAAAGGGATGTCTCCTAAACTGTTCGAAAATTGGAAAAAGAATGCAATGGAGAATAAGAGATTGACAATATCTTGTGGTAGCGGCAAAAAGGCTACAAAATCAGGCAAAAGAAAGAGGAAGATGACTGAAATGAAAAATAAATCCTCCAATTCAAATGATTTTGTGTCTCCAGCATCCTCTCTAATCATTCACTCAAGAAAAAGGTCAAGAATCAGTAAAGAAGATGAGAAGAACATTAAATCTGTATCTTTAGAAAGAAAATTAAATGGAAAGGGAACAACTATATCCAAGTACGAATCTGAAGATAAGAATAATGACATAATGATTGGACAAACATTCGGGGAAGAAAGCTTGAAGAAAAGAAGTTCGTCGGGAGAAGAAGAAATATCAGAAGAGAAAGAGGACTTAGGAATCCTTGTCAACAAGTTTGTTAAAAGGAGACAGAGTGCAAGATTGAGACAATTGATGAAATTCATAGGGCACAAAAGCAATGATGGTTTACCCTTTATGTTCATTGGTATCAATAAAGAAGAAAACGAATCTACCGAGTTGAATTCTAAAAGAAAAGGGAAATAGAAGATAGTTTTATCAAGCTCAAGTGATAATGAGGAAGATGAGAACATAGTAAGTGACAAAAATATTGAACCAAAAGCTTCAGAAAATGAGAAGGATAAAGAGGCTGAAATAGCTCGTGAAATCGAGCACAATGATGTGATGATAGATCAAACCTCTGAGACTGAAGAAGAAGAAAAACTCATAAGATCCTATGATGAATCTGCAAGCTTTCAAAGTTAGAAGAAGTAGCTAAAAAAGCAAAAAAAGACAAAGAACTGGCTACAAGAGAAAGACAAATGAAGAAAGGAAAGAAGAAGATGAGTAAGGGAACAAAGCAGAGGGATGGGATAGAATCAGAAGAAATCCCCCCTTCACATAGATGAACCTATTAATCACTCTGTTCCTTAATCACTCTTTGCACCGCCTTCCAGAAGAATTTAAGGAAGAATAGTTCTTGAAGTTCTTGAAGAACTAAATGTGGACAATTCTGCAAGATGGATAGATCATGAAAATTTCCAAATCAAAATGATTGTAATATCCATGGAGGATTTGGTGACACGATTTCATGATGTTGAAATGGATCGAACTACAGTGTTGTACAATCCCAATGGACAACAGTTAACATCATTTTATCCATGGATGCCTTGGTTAAAGGCTGTGTTTAATAAGGATGAAAGCTTTATTGGGTAGTGTTTCTCAACCTTCCCAAATCTGAATAGTGTCACTCGAAATTTTCCAAGAGTTCAGACCTACCCAATGAAGTTGATAAAAGATGTCAAACACTTCAAAGTATATAGACATTCTGAAGGCACCTACATTCCTTATGATTTGATTGACTATCATTCATCTTAATCTCATCTTATCGTAAATAAAAGCGTTGAAGTTCATAACTCTACGAATGCATTTGAACAGATATCTCTGAACAACCCTGCAATTCAAACCAGTCAGGAACCTTAATTTCAAATTTCTCATATACCGTCAATCATAAAAGCTGACATTCCATCTTTATCTCATCATGAATACTTTGATGTTCTCACTGCTCTCGAGAACATTAATATAAAATAATCATCTCATGCTGAGAAAAATGTCAATCCAAATCTTTTGCCAGAGATAACTGCATATCAACCTACCTTAGAACTTAAAGTCAGTACACTTTACAAGGATCTGAAAGCAACTATTAACAACATATCTCTCAAATTCCATCAACAAAAACTCATTCATCTGCAAGCCCTCAAACAAAATTGCAAAGCATATCTGGAAAGTCAGCAGAATACAGAGCAATATCTGGCCAATCTTTCTAACACTGTAGCAGATCTCACACAGTCTCTCTCTATAAAAATTGAACTGAGCCAGCAAAAAGTTTGTAAAGAGGTTAAGAGTTCCTCGTTATTTATTGAACAACTTAGTGTTCATGTCCGACATCTCTCCAAATTGATTGATGACAAAAAGGGGGAGAAAAAGACACGACGTGACAGCAAGCTAAGGAAAAGTAAACATCATAAAGAAAGGCTGGAAAAGACATTCAAAGGAAAGAGGAAGGCTCTATCTGAGGGGGAGCAAGAAAAGAATAACGAAGCTGCTGATACTGGTGATACTACGCGGGAGCAGTAAGAGGGACAAAACCAAATGCAGTTGTGGAGAATAAGAAAAGTAAGGAGGATAAGATTAAAATAAAGCAGAAAAATAATCAGTGTAAGACCTTGACTTTAATGAAATAAAAGTCTAATTTAATTTATGATTATTATTCTAAAACTTTAAAATTTTAAATTGATAAATGGACAAACGAACATTTAATATAAATGAGTAAGTAAAAGGGGAGAAAAGAAATTTTGGGAGGGAGTGGGTCGCATGTGTGGCTAATTGATAGAAAATTGGGGAAGGGAGAAATAATGGGGAGACAAGGAGAGAGATTAAGATAGAAAAGAGGAGCGGAGGAAGAAAAAAAGAAAAGAAAAGGAGAAAAGAAAGGAGGAAATAGGAAAAGAAAAGATAGAGGGGAGAGATAAAGAGGGATGATTTTCATATTCCTCCTCAGAACCCAATTGTCGACAAGGAAAAGAAAGAAAAGAGAGAAGAGAGAAAGGAAAGAAGAAAAATAAAGGAAGAAGGAAAGAAGAAAGAAGAAATAAAGAAAATGTATTTTAAAATATTTGATTTATTCTTAGATTTAAGTTTTATAGATTTTATGTAAAGAGTACATATTTATGTATGTATTGAATGATTTAAACTTACAAAAATATGAATCAAACAAAAGAAATCAAGAAAGCAAAATAAGAACATAATATGGAGATTTTTAGAAAATTAGTTTACTACTTGATTTTGTAAAATTCATAACTCTTTAATGTATAATTAGTTAGAAAATGAACCATATTTCAAAAGAAAGCCCTATAAGTAAGGTAAACGTAGAAATTTGAATTACCTAAAAAAATTTTGTGGATTTTTTGTGGTGACAGTTTGAGTGAAACTGGTTCGAAGGACTCACAGTCTGAAAATTCAGTGTTCTTAAGCTATATTGCGTGAGTTAAAATTTTTAATCCGACCATTGGATCGTTGTAATTTTCAGATATATTATACATATATAATTTGAGCATTTTTCCACAAATTTTGAACCGTTAAAGAGTAGTGTATGATTTTTTATGAATTTTAAGAGGTGATTAATTCAAAAAAATTTATAGCAAAATTATTGGTAAGCCTTTCTCTCTATGTTAGAAGCGAAATTTGGAAAAACTTTCTTCTACAAAGTTGTAGAGAATTAAATTTTACATAAAAAGGACATAAGATCCGTATTTTTCTGATAAAAGTGCTAATTATTATGAATTATTGAATTTTCTAAATATTGGAATTTATAATTAATTTATCAAAAAATTATTTGAATCAAAATATTTTTCTGAGTAATGCTTATAATATCATTTTAGAGTTTCTATAAATTTTGATGAACTATTGAAAAGCGTATAATTATTATAATTTTAAACTATTTGTAGTTAGTTTGAAAATAGAAGAAATTCATAGAAAATTCTATGAATGGTGGAAAATTATGAAATTTTTGAAAATATTATAATAATATAATATTAATATTGATAATGTTTTAAAGATATAAAAATATGTGAAGTTAGTATTTCTATTTTAAAGCTATTAAATGATAGTTTTATAAATAGAAATAGTTATAGAAAATTGTTGGACAATCCAAAAATGTGAAAAATATATGAAGTAAGCAATTTGTCATAAAATATTTGTTTGGTAGAGGAATATTCTTTTGTTTGAGAATATTTATGCACGACTCTTAATTCACCAATCATTGGTGGGCACCATAACAGAATAACTATCGGATATAGAAAGCGACAGAAATAACTTTTTTTTATAAAAAACGTGTAAGACCCCAAATTTTATGAATAAAAATTAAATTTTCTCAAAATATTTTTTTGATTATTAAGGTGTGGATTTGATATAATATTATAGTTGTGAGTATTATTTATAAATTTTGCAAAGTAAGCAAGTTGTTATAAAATATTCGATTGGTCGGGGAATATTCGTTTTATCAGGGAATATTTGTACAAGGGTGCAATCATTAGTGGATCCCACAATGGAATTACTGTCGAAATAAGAAAACGTCAGAAATATCTTTTTAAGAAAATAATAGCGAAAGTTTTACCGTTAACTGTTGAAATACCCGGTGATAAAGGTACAGTAATACGTGTGGTTGCATAGTAACACACGGTATTGATTATTGATGCTTACGTGAGAAGTCACTCAATTATACTCAAATATTGTTACAATAATTGCTGTATAGTATCTCACGTTATTTGATTCAATTATTGTCACAATATTTTATATTATTAAATTAATAATTAAGATGACAAGTTATTCATATTATTATTTGCATAATTAACAATGTCTAGAAAGTTCTGTCGAGGAAAGGGGTTTGGTCACCTAATTGCACGCCAATAGGGAGAAATCCTTATCGGAAAGCCCCCTCTTTCCTGGGAACGATCTGGTTGTTAATATTACGATTTATAATAATGATGAATAAATGTGGTTAAAAATATTGAGGAGATTTTTATGAAGTATTTATTGCAAATTTTGCTTAGTATTTGGACCCCTATTTACCCATTTTTCAAAATAATCGGTAGAAAGTTATTCGGTATGTATATATATAATAGGTGGGGGCCACATGTGGGGCCCACGTGAGAAAAATGAAATGGGGGGGGGGGACCTGATGATTCACGGGTGGGAGAATATAATAATAATAATTATTATATATATATATATATATATATATATATATTATAATAAGTTTTATTTTTTTATGAAAAATAGAATATATTATAGTGTTTGTATAGTGTTTTATTTTCGTATTGCAGCCCGTGATTTCGCTCCTGTGCACCCGTGATTATTTTCTAAATAGTATCCTTCCCTTCTCCTATAAATAGGATGCTCAGTTTAGAAAAAAAAATCACACCAGAATCAGAGAATTCTTCTTCTATAATATTGAGCGTATTTCTTTGAGTTTAAGGAAACTTTGAGTGTTGCAAATAGTGTAAGTTTTTCTTCAAGAATATATCCGTTATACTAGTCAGAAATACTCTTCTTTTGGGATAAGAGGTATTATTTATTTCATATTCGCTTACGATATTATCTTTCGTATTCGTAAGAAATTTTATTTCGTTCAATATTCGCAAGAAATTTTATATTCGTTTAATATTCGTAAGGAATATTATCTTCGTTCAATATTCGTAAGGAATATTATTTTTGTTCAACAATTATATTGGATATTATTTTGTGTAATATTCGTAAGAAATAATATTTCCTTCTATACTCTATAGTATGTAAGTAATATTACTTCATTTCAGATTCCGAATTCGACAATCATTTTGTTAAGTATTGCCTTTATACTCCTTGAAATTAGTAGAATATCCTTGAAATTTGCGCTTCATCTAGTATCGTTTCATAGGGATATTTTCTGAACATTTTTGTTCATTTTTAAGTTTTTCATGCCGGAGTACTATTCATGGGTACTATTCATTTATACGACATTATTCATACATACAACACTATTCATATGTACGATACTATTCATACGTACGAGTACTATTTATAAAGTACTATTCACGGGGTACTATTTACTTGGGTACTATTCACCTAGAGTACTATTCACGATGAAAAATTGATTCTTTTCTGTTCAAAATTATTTTTGATACGTTAATATTATTCTTTAATTTTACTCCACAAAGCAATATCATGTTGACCATTTGAACGTTTTTAAACTTTGGATAAATTTAAAGTCTTTAATATTTATTGTTGATCTCATTTGATTGAATTTTTATATCATTTTCATCATCCTCATACTTATATTGTGATGAAAGTTATCTTTGGCCCGTAGTGCATAGATGGATTGTTGATTGGTATGATTATGACCAGGGATTATTCGGTATAATCATGACCTGTAATGTTACAAGTGATGTTGATTATTTATTGAGCCTAGTCTCAACGACAGTTATTGGTATGATCATGGCCATGCGTTCTCTTCGGCCAAGGGTGCAAAGATGAATTGTTGTTTGGCATGTTCATGACCAGTGGTGAAACCACGAATATCCTTGGCCCGTAGGGTATGGATAATTCGTGGTCGTGATACTAATGAATATCTTTGGCCCGTAGTGCATGGATAACTCAGTGATGTGGATTATTTATTAAGCTGAGTCTCAACGATAAAATTGGTGATAAACTTTTTAAATTATAGAAGATAATAGATATCATGCTCTACTTGACTCTTTTAATGGATTGCTTATTCCGCTACAGTTGTTGAGCTAAAACTTGTTGTCTATTGTATTTTATCAGTGGTTATACTATTGAAGGCTAACAATAATTTATTCTGCATTATTTGAGTCATAATATTTCTTACTGGGCTAGTTGAGCTCACCATTTTCTTTCACTATTCTCTTCAGGAAATGAGAATATAGCTGGGACTAGTTGGGGAATGGATTGACGGTCCAGATGGTTGTCTTAGTAGTCCTCACTATTCTGTGAAATAGTGTGATAATAATTGTAATGAGATTGAATATGAGTTTGGATATTTTCTAGAAGACAATATTCGTGTTAAAACTCTCAACTATGTTTTGTCGTATTTTACACGACAGTTGTATAATTAAGTTATAGTTGTATTCTGTACCATGTATTTGACGACCCATAATTGGTGATGTATACCTGTTTTGGGGGCGTCACAGTTGGTATCAAAGCTTAAGGATATGATCCCTGGCTGAGATGTGAGACTAGAACTAGGAGGGGAGAGACGAGTAAATCCTTCGCTAGTATGATCTACCTATGTTTATTTGTTATTTAATTGGTCGGTCATAATATAGGGATAATATGTGGCATGTCAATTAACCCTTGTTTTGTGACAGAAAAATGACATCTGAAAATGTTGAGATAAGTAATAGAGCACCTGAGACCGCTGAGTCATCGACGATCAATATCCATGATAATGTGCATCAAGAAGGCAATAATCCTCCTGTAAACAATAAAAACTACCAAATGACGAACGGTGATACATTAGGAGTTTTTTAGAATTTATGCAAAACCAAACGATAGAGTCTCCTGTTCATAATGTAGGTGGAAACACTGGCAACTCACGGCTGGTAATCGCTAAGCAGTTCAAGGAGCTGGGACCACCGAAGTTTTTAGGAAAGCCAAAACCACTTAAGGTAAAGACGTGGATAAAGCAGATCACAAGGATATTTGATTTCTTGGAATGCTCAGAGGAAAAAAAGGTTCCCTTCGCCACCTTAATGTTGCAAAGAGAGGCAGATTATTGGTGGGAATCTGTAACACGTACTCAACCTGCCGCAGTAAAGATGTCTAGGGAGAAGTTCCAAGAAATGTTCAACGACAAGTACTTTCCCAAAAGTATTCGTCACATGAAGGAAGTGGAATTTATGAAGCTGGAGCAAAACAATATGACCGTGTCACAGTACGAGGCTAAGTTTGTCGAGTTAGCCCGATTTGCATCCCATTTGGTAGATAATGAGGAGCGAATGACGCGAATGTTTCTGCGAGGTTTGAAATTCGAAATACGTCAATACCTCATTTCTCACAAACTTTGTTTATATCCAGATGTTGTGAATAAGGCTCAGTTATTAGAACGCGATTATGAGTCAGCTCAACCAAAAGACAACGACCAACGACATGATAATAATCGTACCGGTGGCAACGGAAATCGGAACAATGATAACCATCATGGAGGAAATTATCATACCAAGAATGGTAATCATGGTCAAGATAATAGGAAAGGTGAACTAAGTGAGAACAACTTCAAGAAGAAAAGGTTCAATAATGATGGGAAGACAGCAGTACCGGCACCCGTTTCTAAGGAAGGAGAACGACCACCGGTCGTATATTTCAAATACGGACAGGAGGGACACATCCGTCCAACCTGTACGTAGCAACCCAAAGTGTGTTTTTAATTGCGGAAGAGAAGGTCATTTAGCTCAATTTTGTCGTGTAGTGAAGTCAAGTCTAGCTGGGATGGTGATGCCAAAGGATGTCCCAGACAAGTTAAAGTCGATAGTTTAAGTGAGAGCATTTTTCGAGGAACCCGAATGAAGTTATCATGGGTAAGATAATTATAAACTCTTGCGAAGTCTATACCTTATTTGATACCGATTCTACCCATTCTTTTATTTCTCTTACTTGCGCTCAACGTTTAAATTTAACTCCAGAGAAATTAGACTTTGACTTATCTGTTAAAACTCTGTTATGAGAAACCTTTGTTACATCCACTGTTTATAAATATTGTTTGATTCAAATCGGCACCCTCACGTTACCTGTCGATCATATCTCTTTGAAAATACTTGCCTTTGAAGTGATTTTAGGAATCGACTGGTTAACTATTCATCATGCTAAAATTGATTATTTTTCGTAAGGTTGTTAACCTTCCTAACCAACCTTTTATGCAAATTCAAGTAACCAGACCACTAAAATCAATTACTGTCATATCAATCTATAAGTAAAGAGCCCCAAGCCTTTTGCTGGTGTCTTCCAAGTTTTGGAATGCACCGAAGCCAGACTCTCCATAGGGGACGCTGTGAATAACAATAGTAAGCTGATAGGTATCAATGTGTGGTGCTATCCAACTAAAGGGATGAGAGTCAAAGTTTTGAATGATATTTCTATTATTAAAAAATTTCCTGACGTATTCCCCTAAGAACTTCCTGGTCTACCCCTAGAGCGTGAAATCGAATTGTGTATCGACCTTGAACCCGATACAAAACCCTCAAATATTTCTTCACCCAAAACGAATGTAACATGCACCAAAGACGTTGGGTTGAGTTGTTGAAAGATTATGATAATACCATTCAATACCATCTTGGAAAAGAGAATGTAGTAGTTGACGCGTTGAGTAGAAGATCGTATGCGTTTACGAATGCAATGTTGTTAACACAAAGATCCATTTTGTATGACTTACAAAAAATAGGGATAGAGTTAAAGACTCTAGAGACCCACATAAAGATGACGAATATACGATTAGAACCAGCTTTAATCAATAAAATTAAAGCCGCTCAAGCTACAGACTCAGAGCTGATGAATGTGAAGAAGAAGGTTCAAGAGGGCGTTATTCTAGAAGAAAGAATTGATGAAGAGAGAAAATCTCAACCCTCTATTTTATTGGTCTATTTGAAATCCTCGATCAAGTAGGAACTGTAGCTTTTAGACTAGCTTTACCGCCAAGTATGTCACGTGTTCATAACATTTTTCACGTATCGATGTTACGTAAATATGTGGACAACCCAAAATACATTATTAAATTAGAACTAGATGAGATAGCAGAAAATTTAATGTATGAGAAGATACCTGTTAAAATCTTGTATAAGAAGAAACATATTCTACGCTCAAAGGTTATACATCAAGAGTTAGAATCTGACGAGGTATCCTCACCTCTTCGACATATCAGATACGTACGTCAATTTTGAGTACAAAATTTAATAAGAAGGAGAGGTTGTAAAACCCCAAATTTTATGAATAAAGATTAAATTTTCTCAAAATATTTCTTTGAGTATTAAAGTGTGGATTTGATATAATATTATAGTTGTGGGTAATATTTACAAATTTTGCAAAGTAAGAAAGTTGTTATAAAATATTCGATTGGTCGGAGAATATTCATTTTATCAGGGAATATTCGTACAACGGTGCAATCATTGGTGGATGTGACGACCTGAATTTTTATAAGTTATTAAAATAAGAATTTAATAATTAAAATTCTTATTATGAGATGTTTTGAGTTTGAGTATGTATATATACATGCTATATATTTTGAAATATGTGATCTGGTATGAAGATATATATATATATATATATATATATATATATATATATATTCAACTATTGGAAAAGTGAGGTTTAATAGTTAAGTTAACTATTAAGAAATTAAATGAATTTGGTAATTATTTTAAATATTTATTGAATTAAATAAATATTTTAAATAATTTATTTATTAAGAAAAATAAATAATTTATGAAATTGTGGTATAATAATTTAGTTACGTGTGTATGATAATTAAATTAAAGCAAAGATAAATTTTATTCTTTGAAGATTTAATTTAATGAATTAATTAAATTAAATGAGTTGTTTAATATGAAAGAAAATAAGTATATTAAATAAAGTAATGTTTAAGTCTAATTTATTAATTAAATTAGATACATGTAATTATTTATTATTATAAGTATAATTATTATTAATAATTATTATTATAAGTTATTTAAATTAACTAAAGGTGTTACACATGAAACTATATAATATAATATTATTAAAATAATCGAGCTTGGGGGAATTGGTGTGTGGCCAAACAAGGCCTTGTGGCCTTTGGTCTAATTTAACTGATGGAGACGTATTATTGTATAACTGAAAGAGTACGTGGGAGGATGGCCATATCAGTTTATTTTCTACGCGTCTAATTTTTTAAGGCTAAGTTCAGAGAGGGTTTGGTGAGAAGAAGAAAACACATAGAGCTTGGAGAGAGAGCAAGAGAGGAAGCATAGTGAAGTGGATTCTCTGTGATTGTCAAGGAGAAGAATTCTAAACCTAGTTATCATCTTTTGTTAGTCAATAATCAAGGAATAAGGTATAACTTACTTCAATTTTAACTCTTATGTTTGGAATTTCAATTGATAATTGTGTTGGATTGATACATATACATGTATGTAAGGTTTATACTCTATTAATCATCAAATATGAGTGTTGTTTGAGTATCAAATTCATGAAATTTGGGTTTGTAGGGAGAAAAGTAAATAATAGTGTATGTTTATGAAAAATGGCTTAAGAAAGTACAAAATTTTATATTTAATGTGTTATAATCTGTAAATTGGTATTCAATTATGTTAGTATGTGAAGAAATGAAAACGGCTTAGTTTGAATCATGTCAATTGGTTAAGAAACGAAGTCGTGGCTATTGAATTCACTAAATGTGTTTAAAACATGAAAATATAGCATGAACACTGGATTGGAACCCTTAAAATGATTTGTTAATATGTTTGAAGTGTTATAATTATTCTCTAGATGAGTAGTTAAGAGTTTAACGAGTCTAACGAATTAAAAACTAACTAATTCTGACTTAAAATGAGAAAGTTATGTCAAAAATTTTAATCTGTGTGAAGCCACCCTTGGTCGCGCCACAATGCGTGGGCATCGCAAGCACGCAAATCAATGAAAGCAATGGCGTGGTATGCATTGGAATGGTGAGAGGAAAAGGCGCGGCCAGTACTTGATGTGTGCTAACTATGACTGCTTTGATCTATCTTGGTAAAATGGCCATAACCATTTCATACAAACTCCGATTGAGGTGATTCAAGATGATACAGAACGAGAAAGAATAGACCTACAACTTTGATTCTTTACGTTTTTCAATTTGAGGTCCAGAACAGGGGTCAAAATGGTCATCTTTAGGACTATTGTGTTTTCGATAGCAATCGGAAGGCGTCGGGCATGCACGTATGCAAGTGTAGTGCTCTTGATGATAAAAGATGTTGTTCTAAGTTATAGAACATGAATATTATGAAGTATAATGATACTTAACATTAATAAATAATATATTAGATAAGTTGTAGACGCATACTAAGCACACACAAGAGAGACAAATTGGGCGTGTGATGAACAAACGTCGAAACACCGTGATAAGTGATAATGAACGTTAAAAGTGTTTTAAATCAAATGAGATGAATATTATAAGATATTGAATAGTGTTAATATAAAACCAATAAGTAGTCCTAGCAAGAGTTAAACACTTGAATGAACTTCGAATATGAAATATAGTGAGCTATAAGTCGAAAGTTAACACAATAAAATTGAACATTGTATATTGATAATAGGAAGGGTTATGAGATGTAGAGTAAAGTTTATATTATAACTACTACGCATTTCTATATTACTAATAGTTAATGTGAATGATTATATAATTGTGTAGGGCACGTGAAGTGCAGATAGCTGTAAGCTGTTAAACTGTTATTGGTAAACAACAATCAAGGCAAGTCTGTTAGTTCCTATTTTCTATATGAACTTGATGATTAACTGTTTTAAATATTTATTGCAAAGAGCATGATGTGTTATGTATGAAATGTTAAAGTCAATTTATGACTACGTTGATTGGCTAAAGCATGTTGATTGAGTAAGGAACTCAATCTTTATACTTGTTATATGAACTGTAGTATGTATGTTATGTTAGTCCAATGTTTATGAGATATATATTGAGCATGTTATTATGTGCTACGTGATGCATGAAAACTGTTAGATTTTTCTGGGCTGTCGAGCTCAACCTTGCAAATAACCATTTTTGCAGGTTAAGGATTGAAGGTAACACTATGTGCTACTTGAATGATGTGGACAAGAAATAATACACGAAAATTAATAATTTAGCTAAAGTTGTTATTTCTTTATACCATGATTAAGATTCATGAGATGTACTAAATGTTTTTTGATGTATAGTTTTATGTTGAGTTGTAAAGCTAAAGTCAGAGTTATCTGATATGTAAAGGTTATCGGATTGAAATGTATAATTTTATATAATAACAGTGATAATGTGAATCATAAAATAAGATTGATTCAAAGCCATGTAGATGATAAAGGTTTTGATTCAGGGAATTAAAGTAAGAAGACATAAAAGTTTAAATTATTCCGCATTTTATAAAGTTTAACATCGAATAATGATGTAAAATTAGAAGGTATATGTGTTATTAACGACCGAAGTTGAGAATTAAATTGTATGAATTTTGGAGGCGTTATAGTTGGTATCAAAGCCGTAGGTTATAAACCTTAGGTAGGAGTACCGTAGGCTATAATCTTAGAGAAGGAAGGTGAAGATAATGAAAGAATAAGCTCAGATAGAATTTGAACAATAAGAAGTAATTTAAGAAATTTATAAAGGAGGGATTAAAACATGCGTGAGAGGATTCAAAGAAGAATCTCGCAGAGTTATAAGGAATATGAATGAGGGGTTACTCAACTCTAATAATAAGAATGTAAAGTGATAATAAATAGAAAATATCTATAAGAAGAGAATGATAAAGAAGTTAAGAATAAAAAGTTATATTTAAGTATGGTACAATTGTACTCTTTAATAGTTGATGTATGGTATCTGTGCTAAACGATTCCTTCATATAGTGAAGGTATATACGAACTAGCAACTCGGAACCTTGTTTGTTGGTTGTTTTTGGGAAACCACTCAGCGTACTATATTGAAACTATTACAGACTTGATGTGTACCAAGTGTAGAAAATGGATACGTATAATGAAAATATGAAACTCGAATGAAATGTTGAGAAATATAAATGAAGTTAGAAATTCTTAAAGGAGGAATTGTTATATAAACAAGAAAATTCAAAGAAGAATCTTGAAGAGATATAAGGATAAGAAATGGGAGTTGCCTAACTCCAATAGCCAAGATAATGAATAATGATGAATAGACAATGTCTGTAAGATTAAAAGCATAAATAAAATCGTAAATGATGAAAAAGGAAAGAAAGAGGATCGTAAAACAAAACGATCACGAGTTAAGAAAAAGAATTTTAAGGGAAATGATTATAGAATAAGATCACGACGTGATTTGTTTAAGTTATAAAAGAAAGATGGTCTGTAATGTTTGAATAATTATAGCTTGATTCTATGAAGATAATGTACTATGATATAGTACGAGATAAACTCACGAGGAGTTATAGATAATGTGATACGAGGAATTCGTATTGAGCAAGTTAAGAGCAAGTTAAGAGTAAGATAGAGTTAGGTGGGATTTCAATTGAGGACTCATGTGATGGCTAAGTTGTACAAATCTTTGTATGGGCGAGGGTTTTGTGCTTGCACTCAATTTATCACATTGATAATCATTAGAATGTTGGTGTTGCGCTATCAATGTATATGTGGTGAAAAGGTGATTCTTTTCTTATGTGTATGTTTGATAGTTAGAAACTATTAAGATTAGTCAGGTATTATTAGGATTAGGTGTGGTTCTTAAAACTAATGCATATGGTAAGTTCGTGACTCACAATAATATGGTATGTTTTGAACCCCTCAGCGAATGGACGCCTATGGTCTGACTAGGATAAGTTATTAAACTCATACTATTGTGGCAAGTTCCTGAACTTCCAATATGCGGTAAGTTTGATGAACTATACTGGGGATATAAGAGGACTGTAAGTTGAAATACAAGAATATTTAGTATACAGATTGAAATTGATGGAGAAAATTAGATATTCCAAATCTTCTAGCTTTGCTAGATTTTTGAAATTTATTGACTTCGTGCCAATGGTTATACTTTTGATTTTTGAAAAAAATGTTGGGTCACACTAGTGAACCAGAGATTTTTTTTTAAAACAGTGTTATTATTCACGTATCTATGCTGTTTGTTTCGGCTAGAAAAAAAATGATTTGTAAAATTTCAAAATATATTTTAATTATATATATTATGACACCCCCAAATCTAGGTACCTCATTCCCTAAAGACTTGGTGTTCACGATCCATTCATTCATATCTATCTACCCAAGTATAATAAAATTTAATCATCAATCCTCCCTTTAAATATGGTTACATCATTAAATAAAAGTTTTCCCAGGTTGTCTAACCTTAAACATCATTCAAGTGTGAAAATAAAATTATTACATCACATCATTAAATAAAAGTCTATCATCAAATTAAAAGTCTAACATCATAACAATAATCAAAATGACAAGTCTTCATCACTTGTACATTTTTCCCCTTTCCTTTGCTAGTTGTAGGTTCATCTACCTTCTCAACTTTAGCTGCAATAATAATATTTATTCAAGAGTGAGCAAAATAATTGCTCACTAGATATAGAAATGAATCAACAAGATAATAATAATTTCCCATAAATAGGCTCATCAAAACCGAATAGTACTCTATCAATGACAACCAAAGACTGGAATCAAAATATGGAATATAAATATCTGAGGGTCATAAGACCACGAACTATGTCCACAGTTGCGAGTAATCTTTCAACTCCAACTTTAACAGTCATAAGACTATAAGGACTCCTCGAACTTAGGGAGATCAACCCTTCGTACAATGTATTGTGCACAAATATTTCAACGCTAAGCGTAAATTATCCCCTAATAATAGGGTTGTTCATCTCAGTATTTAGAGTACAGTCCGCAATAAAGAAAGTTTGGTTTGGATAAGCTTTCAAGGGTAATTTGAAGTTTAACGATCATCAACTAGAGGACTAGTTGAATCAATAGTGTTTGATAACACAACAATTGATCAATAATAACATAATGTGGAACAATGAATAAGTGTAAGCGAACTAACTATATCTTGAACGCATGCTTAGAAACAACTACAAAACATAAGTATTGAATGACAATAAACCTTGCTTGAATAATATTAAGCTAGGACTATGAATTCTTGAATATACATTAAGTAATAACAAGCTAAAAATAAAGCTTGCTCATTATGAGAATAGCTTGTGTCAAGTAAATGAACTAAGATAATTCAACATTAGAATTCAGGAAAATTGCATTCATAGTACATGAAGGACAATAAAGAAACTTATCTAACAATAAACAAGTTAGAATACATCAAAAATATTGGAATTCAAAACTTGTTCGAATAAAGTTAAAGTTATAGCTAGCTTGTTCAAATAATGATTAGGAATACAAGAGTTCGCTTAATGAAAGTTTAAAGTAAGAAACTTGCTCAACGTAAATGTAGAGTTAGAAAACTTGACTCGAGCGTAAGCTATAATATTAAACTCACGTTCACCTACACAAAGGTTTAGAACACAATATCTCTTAGACATACTAAAATATCACAACATATGCATTTTTAGTTAGACTTGTTATTTCCATAAAAGTCTTATACTACCATATATACTTCAGAATTTCCAAGTGTTAACATCACAACTGTGACGCCCCCAAATCCGAGTTACCCGACCCCCGAGTTTGGTGCTCACGATCCACAAAAATATAACATCTAACTACCCATTCAATTATAAATAAGAATACATAACTCATTAACAGATGTTGTTAATACATAAGTCCCAGGTTTTCTAACCTTAACATTACAACCTTACCCTTCAGATAAACAAAAAGGGTTTACGATGCAATACAACATAATAATAATATTGTTCATCATAACTAATTTATAACTATGCCTTTTCCTTTGTTCTTCTTCGCAGCACCTTCTGCAACTTCGTCCCTAGCTAAAAAGTTTTATTTAGCAAGGGTGAACAACAAGTTTGCCTTGCAAGTTAAGAGATACGATAAAGGTGTAGAAATAAATATCAATTCTTCTCACATTCTACGCAACAATAATCTGATAATGAAAGAGTACAACGCTTTTAAGGTTTTCTACGATATTCAAATGAATAATCAAGAATTAATTCTACGAAATAACAAAGTGGAATGTTTTCTAGATTTATGCTGAGCGATCCATTGGATCTTGAACTTCTCTTCTCGAGTAACTATCAAAGTTATACTTTAATATACCCAGGTGTATCAGATAACCATAAAGATTAAATCATACCCCTCTCCAAGTATATAAAGTGATCACCTTTAATATACCCTATATTTATGCATAATACTTAATCGTGAGCAAAGGCCGAATATACGATCAATAAAATGTTCCCTTTATATAAAAGGTTGTTCTTCTCAGTCCCAGAATCAAGATTTTGATTTAACAACAAAATACTGTGATTTTAATTTCTATTTACTTCTCGATCTAGCCGAATTAATTGGCATTGATCTGTCAATAACAATTGAATTCTCTTCTCGAACCTATCAAGTTCTAACAAAAGTTCGTCCAGCCAGAATAATTAGCTAAGACATTTCTCAACATAATTTGACATTAAACAAGAATTATCTGTACTGTTAATTCTAGCTTCTATGGATATGAATATCCAACAATAGTTATTCTACAAATGTATATTTTCCGAATCAGTAATTCAATTTGAATTATTAAACATGCACTAATTGCGAATAATCAACAATAAATCCCTAGACGCGGTATAATTAGCAATAATTAACCACCATAATAATTGAATGAATATAACTCAAGCTTGAGTTAGGGAACTTGCCTTCTCCGCTGATTACAGCTACACAATATAATTAACTGCGTTCGTAAGACCTATAATGAACAACGTCGGTCTCACAATTAGCACAATCATTTATAACACACAACACTGTAATTCACAGTTAAACTTTTCCTAGACACATTACCACATAGCCACATCAGTGTTTATAACCTTTATAAACACCTAACAAGTCTAACTAGTTTGGTCTGGTTGGACTTCGGTCCATTCTCGGTTTCTCTGGTCACCCTATCCGACAATTAACACAGTTATTGTCAAATAAATTCGGTTTCTAAGCTTCAATATTATATTAGATAAGTTAAATATCATTAATAATATTTTTCAGAAGCTTTTAATAATTATCAAACAATTATTATTATTATTTATAATAATTTTTCAAGCATCAGAATCATTTTAAAATGATTTAATTATCAAATAATCTTATCATCATTAATATTTAATAATATTAAAATATTAATGACATACTTGTCAAAATATTAAAGTTATTATTAATAACTTAAAATATTCTTAAATCAACAATATTCTACTTAAATGATTTTTAAAGTAATTAAAATCATTTTAAATCATCACCATTAATATCTAAATATTAATGAAATTATTATCCAAATATTAAAAGTCATTAATTATTACTTAAAATATTTTAAAATCATTTTCTCATTTTAAATGATTTTTAATCAATAAAATTGTTTTTAATACCTTTATTTAATATAATAATTAAATAAATCTAATATCATTAATATTAATTATTAATTAGAATTCTCCAAAATATTGAAAATTATATTTTATAATTCAAAATATTTTCTAACACTTTATTCTAATTTAAAATGATTTTTATAATATTAAAATTATTTTCTCTAATTTATTTAATATATTAATTAAATAAATTAAACATCATTAATATTAAATTATTAATGAAAATTCTCTAAACATATTAAAAGTTATATTTTATAACTCAAAATATTTTTAAATATATTATTCTTATTTAAAATAATTTTTCATAATATTAAATCATTTTCCTCTAATTTATTTAATACACTAATTAAATAAATTAAATACCTTTAATATTTAAATAATTATAAATATTAAAGAAAAATATTCCAATTGGTCAAATTATATTTTTCATAATTTACAATAATTTTTAAAACTATTTTTGGTAATTTTTATAATTTATTTTCTATTTTTAATCATTTTCCAGAAATTAGGAAAATAAAATTAAATAAACCATCGCTATAGGCCTTTAGCGACACATTCTGTAGTCTTAGGTGTTCTTGAGCTCAAGAACACTGTCAGACTTGAGTTCAAGGGTCATGGTTTGACCGTGTGTAATTTTCAATCCAAAATGTTTCTAGGCAATTTCTAACCATGATCTTGTAGTGTTCATGTAACACTACAAGAATCAACCATTAACAACGTTATAACATAACTTAGATGTACGATCCAAGCCTTATAAGTCACTGTCAGAACATTTCTGGGTTTTCCAGAAACCCAGATAGTTCGACTGGCCATCTTGTAGCCCAATTATTACATGTTCTGATCATTGTAATAATGTTATTAAGGTTTTCATTCATAGCCCATATGTCAAGGAACATATAGCAAGCAACAAATCAATCAGAGTATAACACAATAACCAGATTTGATCTAGTCAAAACCTGTCAAAAAGTTCATCCTAGCAATTTCTGGAATTTCCAGAAAATCATATTCATGACCGGATGGCCAGGTTTAACCGTTCATAAAATCCCACGTGTTTGTTATTTAAGAGATCTAAAGGTATAGATCTCAAGTACACATATCAGACTACACACTGGCTATCATAACATTAACATAACACCTAAATACTGACAGATCAAGGTAATATAAAAACTTGTCAGACCCAGTTTTACACGTTTTGGGTTACCCAGATTTCAGCCGGTCAAGCTCGGTCAACGGTGTTTGACCACGAATAAAATGAAATCTAGACATCTAATGATTGAGCTTTCACTTGCAGAATAAAGATCTCATATCAGACTATCGATTCAAAACATAAAACATTAAAAATCATGAACAGGGAAAGATTTGAAACCTCTAACATTAACTTGTCAGGCCTCATTTTGAGTTCAAGAACAGTTTTGAAAAACTCTACTTTTTACCCACTTTGATGCTATAGATCTATGGTATATCATCATAAAACACCTTATAACACTTAAATAAACACAAAAACATAAATTTGACTTAAGCATACAAGATCAAAATAGATTTTGGGCTTATACCTTATAGTTTCCAATTCTTGATATATGCTCTCCATTCTGATTTTAGGTGTTCTAGAGAGTTAAAATGTGACTGATACACTAGTCTAACTCGTGACTTTAGAGAAAGAAGGAGTTGGTGAGAGCTTGGAGAGGAAATAAGTAAAATGGTTACACTTTCTCTCTCTCAATAACTTTATATAATATGATGCAATGAATCTTGCTTGCCTAGATGATGTTATAGACTGATTTGCTAGAGTTTAATGAGTCACCAAGTCAATGTAGTGGTTCAACAACTAAAGTTGCTAGCAAAAATTACAAGTTACATAATAAAATATACTTAAAAGGGCATTTTGGTCATTCTCCATATATTTTTAATGGCATTCTTGACAATTACACAAACCCTTAGGGTTTAACCCTAAGGTTCTAACCCTTAGGTTTTAAATTATTAGTTTCCAAAAATTTATAAATTAGGATTTTAAATTAGAAAAATTAAAATTTCTAAATTACAATTAGGGTTTCCTAATCATATTAACGTTTAATAATTACTTTAGGCTTGTCAATTAAGATCAGGGTTGCCTAATTAGGGTTTAGGAAATCCCAAATTTTAAATTAGGGTTTCCCGTCGTACAATTAGGGTTTTTAACTGTACAATTAGTTTTCTAAATCTGAGATTAGGATTTCTAATCCCTTATTAGGGTTTATTAATTACAAACCTTATCCGATCAATTATTGATCAACATTCCTATACAGGACAAACACGTATCCATCAATACAATTATTTTAATTGCATTTTCTACCGAATCCCTATCTAGAAATTAAGGTTAGAGTTTTCTAAAGCTGTTAAGCACAACTCAACTCTAATTTCTAAGTCAATACACAAATTGGCCATACCTCGAGACTCGTATCACAGATACACAGTATAATATTAACAGTCAATATTAAATAAATAAAAAAATTTATTCATGAAATTTGAATTATTTGAAATCCCGGGTTATCACAACAACACTTATCTCACATTCGTTATATAAACTAAGTTATAACATAACAAGTTCATAGCTTATAATCATTTGAAACTTTGAAACTACTAACCACCTAACACGATTCTATTTTGACCATGTTATTACATGTTTAACACCTTAACACAACCTTAGACCAAGCTATAGCGGTGTTACAAGGTCTGCATTAGCAGTAGAACAAACTGTCTCGGGGCCGATGTAGTATGGCGTAGTCACCACCATACATGAAGCTGGGACCGCAAGGCAATACTAGAAGTTTTTTGCCTTGGTACTAGTTTAATGCTACAGGTGCACATACATAAAGCGATACGACTATGAGCGATGAGTTTAATTTTTAGCCCAACAAACACGAATTTCATCCACTAGACAGTAATATTAACATGTACGAATGATATAGAATCACCACAAACATATTTGTTAACATATTCAACCAATTAAAACAATTTAACATCAACTAAAACTAGTTTAATTTATCAAATTTCATGTTTTCATATAAAAACTCAATTTTTGATATCCTTCATGAAAATCAACACTATAAACACAATTCTTGTCCAAATTGCTTCGTTCAAATTACATTATCTTCGTTTCTTAACAAACTAGCATAAACAATACTCAATTTATATATTAACATACAACTTGACCCATAAAAATTGGTATTTCATAAGCCATGTGAGAAAACATACACTCATTATTTTCCTACTGTTATCCAAAATTAGCATGCAATTTTCTTGTTTAGACATAAACTCTAGCATCATAAACACATATACCCACAATTATCAGTTATTTATATCAACAACTTAACAATTTGAATTCACAGAGTATATAAATTTTTGCCGTGAAACCCATATATGTATAATAAGGTTATAGAACATACCTTCAAATTGCTTGCAATCCTTTTTGTTAAACACTGTAACTGCTCTGAAATCCTTCTCTCTTAAATTCTCTCAATCTCTATCAAGCTCTCTCTGAACTCTCACTCTTAGCAAATGGCCAAAACCCAACTGATATACGTAGTAATATAAAACTGATATAATCATAATACGCTACTAAACACAATATCAGTTATAACGCTTAGGTTATAAATATATTATATTTATTATTTAATTTATTTTATATATTCTATTTATATTATTAAAATTCAAAATTTAAAAATCCAAAAGCCATAAGGCTTTGGCAAAACCCTTTAAAAATTTAAAGACTTAATATATTAAGCATTGTTTGGCAAAACTAAATTAAACTGCATTAATTTATTTTAATAAACAATTTAGTTTATAATTTATAATCACATATTATATATTTGGGTTTCTATATCCAACATTAATCAAATAAATTAATTATACACACTATATTTTAAATAAATATACCATTTAAATAAATAACACAAAATTATAATTTCATTATAATTTTATTTAATAATTTAATATATCATTTAAATTATTAGATCAACACAACAATATAACATCACACATTATGTTACAACTCTCTAAATTATAAATTAATTTAATTTAGAACACTATCTAATAAATTTAGATTCATAAATATTTATTAACAACCATCCCATCGATAAATATTTAATCAACAATAAACACCTCAAATAAATATTTATATAATTCAATAAATATTTAAATTACAATTTGAAATTTCGGATTGTTACATCCTTCCTTCCTTATAAGGATTCTGTCCCCAGAATCACAACCCAAGCAATCAAATCGTCACATTCTTCCCTCCTTACAAAGATTCTGTCCCTAGAATCGAAGACACAGACTAAATAAATAACTCAGGGTAATTCTTCATCATTTCTACTTCGAGTTCTCACGTAGCCTTTTCGACATTGTGGTTCCTCCATATCACCTTCACAGAAAGTATCACTTTATTCCTGAGCACTTGTTCTTTCATGTCTACTATCTGGATAGGAATATCTTCATAGGACAAATCTTTACTGAACTGCAACGGTTCATACTAGATCACATGCTTGTTATCGGGTTTATACGGTCGCAACACCGACACATGAAAAATGTTGTGCACATGTTCTAATTTTGGAGATAAATCTACCTTGTAAGCCACTTCTCCCACTTTTCTTAGAATCTCGAAAGGTCCAATAAACCTTGGGCTTAGCTTTCCCTTCTTGCCGAAATGAATTTTCCCCTTCCAGGGAGAAACTTTCAGGAACACAAAATTTCCTGCTTCAAATTCACTATTCTGCCTGTCTTAATCAACATACTTTTTCTGTCGATCTTGAGTAGCTACTAATCTTGCTCTGATGAGTTTGATAATTTTAGTCGCTCATCGTACGATTCGGTCCTAGCGAATTGACATTCACCAACTTCATCCCAACATAGTGGAGTTCTGTATTTTCTGCCGTATAATGCCTCGTATGGCGGCATGCCAATGCTTGCATGGTAACTGTTGTTGTATGCAAATTCCACCAATGGTAGATGATCATCCCAGTTTCCTTTGAAATCCATGATGCACGCTCTAAGCATATCTTCTAGCGTCTGGATCGTTCGTTCGCTTTGCCCATCGGTTTGTAGATGATATGTTGTACTCATCTTCAATTGCGTTCCCATGCATTCTTGTAGTCTCTTCCAGAAATTTGATGTGAACCTCGGGTCTCGATCTGACACTATTGATACTGGAACTCCATATCTCGTCACGATCTCTTACATGTATAGTTTTGCCAGATGATCAAGATTAAATCTAATCTTTATTGGCAAAAAGTGTTCAGATTTTGTCAGTCTGTCCACTATCACCCAAATCGCATCATATCCTTTCTGAGTCATTGGAAGACCTACCACAAAATCTATTGTGATATGCTCCCATTTCTATTCTGGTATCTCTAACGGTTGAAGTAATCCTCTTGGCCTTTGATGTTCTGCCTTCACTCTTTGACATGTCAAGCACTTTGCAATGTATCCTGTAACATCTCTTTTCATATTTGGCCACCAAAAATGTTGCCGCAAATCTTGATACATCTTCGTCCTTCCCGGATGAATCGAGAATCTTGAGCTATGAGCTTCTGTCAAGATGTCTTCTTTAATATCGTGTACTACTGGAGCCCAAATTCGTCCCTCGAATCTTAGTATTCCTTTAGTATCAACATTGTACTTCACTTCTTTACCCTCGACCACACTTTCCTTTATTTTTTTTGCATTCTTCATCTAGTAGTAGTGCACTGTGACAGCCCCAAATCCGGGTCCCAAATCACCACGGATCTGGTACAATCATTCTACAACTATTACGGAAGATATAAACATAAATTGTTCATACATTAAACTTTACACACTATTCCCCAAGGTCGAGTAACCTTAACTTATACACAATTCATTATCCTATCTGACATACAAAGATATTATCATATATTACTGTTATAAATTTAGCTGCACACAAAAACTAACGATGTAATTGTCTTTAACCTTTCCTTGTATTCGCCGTGTTCACCTTAATCTGCAATGTTTATCATGATATAGCAAGGGTGAGCATGAAAGTTGCCCATCAAGTTTAAATTTTAATTAAGGATATATCATGATTGAAAGAGTCTAAATAATAAGTTGGCTATAATTCAACAATATAATTGTGAATTAGCACAAACAAACTTTTGACTGAACAAGTATTCAACATAAACAAATATATCTGGATCTAACATTAATGAAGGTGATCAGCCTTTCATACCTGACTTATACATGCAATATGTATAGAGTACAATTCTACATGGCAATCAACAATGATTAACCATAAGCATATCTGAATGAAACAACTCGTAGTAGAGTTAAGAAAAACTTGCCTGTTCCGTTGATTACTGCTACAAAATTTATAACGCTTTATCCGAAGACCTAATATTAGTAATATAGATCTCCAATATTAGAATAATATCATCACAATATAATACTATTATATATATGTATACATAGAATAACCTAAACACATAAAACATAACTCTATCAGTCCATTCAACACATAAAACTCAGTATCAAGTCAAACTATTGCAGTCTGAGTTGAACCCAACACAAATCTAACATCCCGACAGTCTAATCTGACAAATATCGAATTTAAGTTCAATTAAACTCTGCCTGAACACTTAACAATTATCTTAGATAATTTTATTATCAGTAAAAATATTTTTCACAGGCTTGTAATAATTTTCAGATAATTATTACCATTTATCATGATTTTTCAATCATTTATATCGTATTTATATGAATTAAATACCACAATATTCCTTTATCATTAATATTTATTTATTATTAAGTATTAATGAAAATCATTACATATATTATAATATAATTATAATATTACAAAGTATTTTTAATACCTTAAAATCATTTTTATATGATTTTTAAACACTTAAATCCATTATTCGATAATTGATTTTAATATTAAAATATTAATATTTTCATGATAAAATATTAAAATTTATATTTTATAACTTAAAATATTTTGATAACACTTAAATCATTTTTATATGATTTTTAAATCATTAAATCTAATTTTCCATAATTTATTTAATATATATATATAATAAACAAATTAATTACCATTAATATTAATTTATTAATGAAATTCATCACAAAATATTAAAAGTTATTAAAAATAACTTAAAATATTTTCTAACACCATAATATAATTTTTTATGATTTTTAAGTATTAAAATAATTTATTTAATAATATAATTAAATAAATTAAATACCTTTTATATTCCAAAAATATTAAATATTTTTGAAATATACTCAAAATAATTAAAAACTAATTTTCAGGCTTTAAAATAATTTTTCATAATTTATTATGTATTTTTAATAATTTAAAACTATTTTTCTCTAATTATTTATTAAAATAATTAATTTTCTAATTAAACTGTCGCTAAAAGGGCCCTATAGCGACAAAACCGTCGCTATAGGTGTTCTTGGGTGTTCTTGAGCTCCTTTAGATCTTCATGTCGTTGTTCGAAAGTTAGTTAGTTCGACCAAAGATTAAATCTAGTTTCCTGTTAATTTCTAGGTTTGTAAAAGTGTTAATGTTGTAGTACTAATATAGTACTACAACTCTACACCAAATCCATGTCCATTGCACAACAATTCAGAGAGATCTAAGATCTATAAAGTCTTGTCAGACGCTGTTCTTCATTTCTGAGTTTTCTAAAAATGAAGAACAGAACGAGCATGCTACTTTAAATATCCATAGCTTGCATTCTGTACTCACATAGTGCGATCTAAAGGTTCATGATTGTAGTACTGATGTCAGGGTACAACATCCCATCATCAGATCAACAAATAAACATCAAACTTAAAAGATCTTGACCGGTCAAACTAGGGGTCAGAAGCTGTTCTTGAACATTTCTGGGTTTTCCAGAAATGTTCTTGAGCAATTTGGCAAACGGTGGTTTAACCACAAATAATTTTGATTATGAGCAAGATCCGGGTGATCTAATGGTTTGAGTGTGTAGATTACATGTCAGACTACACTAACAAACCAACAACATAACCAAATCACTTAACATAAGCAAGATCCATGGCACTTTGAAAATGGTTGTCGACAAATCGTTGGTTTCGGGTTGCCCAAAACCCGCTTTAATCAATCAACGCAGTTTGACTGCTCCTATCTTACGATCCAGTTCCAGATCAAAACCTACATGGCATAGAACAGATCCATAACATAAAACACACAAAAAATCTAATAAACAGAGATCTAGAGGCCCTGACATTTGCTTGTCAGACCACTCATGAAGTTCAAGAACAGTTTCTAAAAACTTGATTTTTGTACATCTACATGATATGGATCCAAGTTTTAGCAACCCAAATCATCAAATGACACCCTATAACACACATCTAACCAATCATTAACAACATTTAACATAAATCATAAAATTTCTAACATTAGGGTTTATACCACTTTGATACTCCTTTTTTGATTTTGATCTTGATGATCTGATCTTGTCTTGCTAAGTAGTGATATTAGCTGGACTTGTGACGCCCCCAAAATAAGTCCACACGACCCATTCTGAGTCGCCATATATCATACTATAAAAATCAAATACAAACTTCATTTATACAACTGTTGAACTGTCGTGCAGAATACGACCACAGTTAAACTGTGAGTTTTAATACAAATGTATGTAACTCTCATGGTGCCTCGACCATAACCTTACAATGGTACTTTACATAAAAGTACAGTCAAAAACTGTTTTAGAAATTAAAATCTTTGGGAAGTGCTCAAGGAAACCTTCGTACATGGGAGGCCATGCGTCTAGGTTATGATAGATATCATATGTCCACGTAATTATCCTTGGTCAACCTAATAGACCCCAAAGAAAAAAACGAGAAGATTACTATCATGTTCTTTCCAATGGTGAGTCTTCTCTTGACATATAACTATCTCCAATGTCTGCAATTGAAAATTATATTTCAACCAAACTCCAAGATCATATAGGTAGTGCTCGTAGATATACTCAGCAAGTGGATGTGTACAACCCTGTCTTATGATAACACGAGGTTGTATGTCATTTGACATCTTGTATGATAGTGATAAAACACCCTTCCAAAGTTGGGTTCGCCTCACCCTATTTGGTTCACCAAAATTAAATATCAAATGACGTATACAATATTTCACACTTATCTAAAGTTCTCAATAAAATTATTTCCATACTATTTAGGGAGAACCTCAATAGCTATAGACCGCCGTTCTATTCTCCTGTTACCCCCGCTCGACCCAGCTACACTCTTATTACCTGAAAGGAATTGTGAGGCAAAAAGGGTGAGCAAAACTAGCCCAGTGAAGAATATCATGACTAAAGATAATTTACATCATCAATAGCCTTCATCAGTAATAAATCAGAGATTTAGAACATATGGTAGATTATAAAACTTTTCAACCATAGTTGCAGCGGAACGAGCAATCCATTAGAAGAGTCAAATAGTCTATCGTGTCTATTATCGCCTTCATGTTAAAAGTCCACCAATAATGTTTTATCCTCGTAACATCAATCAACAATTCCCCATCCACAATCATATGAATAACTCATAATCATAATTGTGATTCTAAATTCCTTCTTCGCACCTGTGATGAAGATAATTTTCATCACCTATCTTCACCAAAAACATCAAAAATAATGGTTATACCAAATCACAATTCCTGCTCATAATTATACTAATAAATTCATCTTTGCACTACGACCAAAGATATTCATTAACAATTCATCTTTTCACTACAGGCCAAAGACATATAACTGTATTTTAGAAGAATTAAGTAGAGCATGATATCTACTATCTTTTACTTAATTAAAAGTGTATAATCAATATTTTATCATTTGAGACTCAAATTTTAATAAATAATCCACATCATCGAATCATCCCTGCACTACGGCCAAGGATATTAATGTAATCATCAATGGTCATGATTATACCGAATAATCCCTGGTTATAATCATATCTATAACTGTCCATCAATGCACTACGGGCCAATTAGGACTTTTACCACATCATCTATAACATTACAGGTCATGATTATACCGAATTATCCCTGGTCCTAATCATAACAATAAATAATTCATCTATGCACATAAGCCAAAGATACTCATCAATCAATCGTTCATCTTTGCACGTAAGCAAAAGATATACAACTGTAAAACCAATAATCAACAGTCCATCTTTGCACGTAAGCCAAAGATATACAATTATAAAACCAATAATCAACAGTCCATCTTTGCATGTAAGCCAAAGATATACAATTGTAAAACCAATAATCAACAGTCCATCTTTGTATGTAATTATAAAACCAATAATCAACAGTCCATCTTTGCACGCAAGCCAAAGATGACTTTCATCGTAATATAAGCATGAGGATGATGACAATGATATAAGCCTTAATCAAACAAAATCAAGGATAAATATGAAAGACTTTAAATTTATCCAGAGTTTAAAAATATCCAAATTGTCAACATGATACTTCTTTGTGGAGTAAAATTCAAGAATAATATTCATGTACTAAAAATAATTTGGACAGAAAAGAAATATATTTTTCGGGTAAATAGTACCCCGCAATAGTACCCTATGAATAGTACTCCGGGAATAGTACCTCGTGAATAGTATCTCGGCATGAAAAGTACCCCAAATACCCGAGTGAATAATATTTGGGTGAATAGTAACTTTGGTGAATAGTAACTCGTGAATAGTACTTCGACATAAAAATTACCCCGAATACCCGACTGAATAATACTAGAGTGAATAGTAACTGGGTGAATAGTAACCCGTGAATAGTAACTCGTAAAAAAAATACCCAAGAAAATGATATTCCATAACGAGTACAAAAGAAATGATATCTCATACGAATATAATTGAATATACGAAACTACAAATGAATTTTCACCCGCCATGCGGTAATCCACGTAGACAGATCATTTCCACCATTTAATAAAGAATGAATACGAAGGATCATTCACCATGCATGTGGTAATCCACATAGACAGGTTATTCCAACAGAATAATAAAGAATGAAATAACAGAAGAATTCACCATGCATGCGATAGACCGCATGCAAAAGTTATTCCCAATAGAATAATAAAAATGGAATCAATCAAATCAGCGTAATACGCACAAAAAGTGATATTCCAATGTAATAATAAAGAATGGAACCAGGTGTCATGCGAATCCGTAATCAGCATGATGATATTCCAACAAAATAATAAAGAATGAAATAACAATGTAATTCACTGTGCATGCGATAGATCAAGATGTATACATTATTCTAATGTAATAATAAAAAATGGAATAATAGAAGAATTTCACCATGTATGCGGTATTGTGATAGACAAAGTTATTCCAACATAATAATAAAGAATGGAATAATAACCCTTACGAGTATTGAAAGAAAATAACTCTCTTCATGAATACGAAAGAATAATACCCCTTACTACAATAATGATATCCATTACCTTAGAAGAAACTGGATATTGGAATAATTAGGTAACAAACTTCTCTTCTTCTTTCTCTCTATAATAATTGCTCTATAGCTTTAGTGAATTGGTGAAAAATAATGAAGGAATGAGCTTCTATTTATAGGAAAATATATTTTCCATAATTGCACATTTTGGGGCTCGAAATATTACATTATAATACCTTCATCTTTTCCTTCATTTTTAATTTAGTCATGCAAGTATTATCAAACTTACACCACCTCCCCTAATAGTAAATCATGTGAATCAATAGTAAATCATGTGACTCAATAGTTCTAAACATGTGAAAAAATTAATTATAGTATAGTACCTTCATCTATACCTCCTTTTTTAATTTAGTCATGCAAGTATTATCAAACTTGCACCAACTCCCCTAATAGTAAATGAATGTGATTCAATAGTACACACATGTGATCAAATAGTTATAATCATGTGAATTAATAGCAATTAATTGCTCATTTATCCGATTAATTACCCAATTGGTTAATATAACTTCCAGACATCAATTATTATTGAAATAAATGTTTGTTTCCACTAACACTAATAATTCCAACACAATGGAACTATCAATTTCATCTTTAATCAACACGAACTTATTCATCATTAATATTATAACTCACAATATTTAGCAACCAGGTCGTTCCCAGGAAAGAGGGGGCTTTCCGATAAGGATTTCTCCTTATTGGCGCGCAATTAGGTGACCAAACCTCTCCTTGACAGAACATCTAGACATTGTCAATATTGCAAATAATAATATAAAAAACTTTGCCGTCTCAATTATTGATTTAATAATATATCATATTATGTAGATGATACTGTGACAATAATTGAATCAATAATATGAGAGATATGATGCAACAATTACTGTAGCAATAATTGAGTATGACTGAGTGATTTCTCACTTAAGCATCAATAATCAATACCATGTGCTACTTTGCAACCACGCCAGACATCGTACTTTTTTACTACGGGGTAGTTCAACAGCTTTTAATTGTAACACTTTCATTTGTTATTTTTATAAAAGATAATTCTCATCATTTTCTAACTACGATAATACTTCCGTTTGTGGGGTCCACCAATGATTATGCCGTCGTACGAATATTCCCTTGTGAAAATGAATATTCCCCGACCAATTGAATATTCCCCGACACAACGAATAACAACTTGCTTACTTTGTAAAATTTTCACATATCACCCTTAACTTTAACCTTTTATCAATTTAACCATTTACTAAATAGAATAATTATAAGAAAATTGAATACTTTCATTTCATAAAATTCGGGGTCTCACAATCTCCCCTCCTTATGAAATTTCGCCCTCGAAATTTATGTACCTGGTAGTTCGAAAATATGAGAATACCTTGTTTTCTTTTCAGATTGTACCTTCCCGGTTATTTCCACTGTATCATGATTTTTCCACTGCTCATCTCCTATATTTCAGATATCATTCTAGAATATACCTTCAAAATAAAGGTTAATTGACATATCACAATTTGTCAACTTATCAAGTAAACAATTTTAGCTCAGGTTAGTCACACACTAGCGAAGTTTATTACTCGTCTCTCCCCTCCTAGTTCTAGACTCATATCTCCGCCAGCGACCATATCCCTATGCTCTGATACCATTTGTGACGCCCCCAAAATAGGTCCACATGACCCATTCTGAGTCGCCATATATCATACTATAAAAATCAAATACAAACTTCATTTATATAACTGTTGAACTGTCGTGCAGAATACGACCACAGTTAAACTGTGAGTTTTAATACAAATGAATGTAACTCTCATGGTGCCTTGACCACAACCTTACAATGGTACTTTACATAAAAGTACAGTCAAAAACTGTTTTAAAAATTAAAATCTTTGGGAAGTTTTCAAGGAAACCTTCGTACATGGGAGGCCATGCGTCTAGGTTATGATAGATATTATATGTCCACAGAATTATCTTTGGTTGACCTAATAGACCCCAAAGAAAAACGAGAAGATTACTATCATGTTCTTTCCAATGGTGAGTCTTCTCTTGACATATAACTATCTCCACTGTATGCAATTGAAAATTATATTTCAACCAAACTCCAAGATCATATAGGTAGTGCTCGTAGATATACTCAGCAAGTGGATGTTCACAACACTGCCTTATGATAAACGAGGTTGTATGTCATTAGACATCTTGTATGATAGTGACAAAACACCCTTCCAAAGTTGGGGTTCGCCTCACCCTATTTGGTTCACCAAAATTAAATATCAAATGATGTATACAATACGACACACTTATCTAAAGTTCTCAATAAAATTATTTTCATACTATTTAGGGAGAACCTCAACAACTATAGATCATTGCTCTATTCTCCTGTTACCCCCCCGACCCAAATTACACTCTTATTACCTCTAAAGGAATTGTGAAACAAAAGGGTGAGCACAACTAGCCCAAAGAAAGAATATCATGACTAAAGATAATTTACATCATCAATAGCCTTCATCAGTAATAAATCAGAGATTTAGAACATATGGTAGATGATAAAACTTTTCAACCATAGTTGCAGCGGAACGAGCAATCCATTAGAAGATTCAAATAGAACATCATGTCTATTATCTTCTCCATGTTAAAAGTCCACCAATAATGTTTTATCCTTGTAACATCAATCAATAATTCCTGTCCACAATCATATGAATAACCCATAATCATAAATGTGATTCTAAATTCCTCTTCGCACCTAGGACAAAGATAATTTTCATCACCTATCTTCACCTGAAACATCAAAAATCATGGTTATACCAAATCACAATTCCTGCTCATAATCATACTAATAAATTCATCTTTGTACTACGACCAAAGATATTCATTAACAATTCATCTTTACACTACATGCCAAAGACATATAACTGTATTTTAGAAGAATCAAGTAGAGCATGATATCTACTATCTTTTACGAATTAAAAGTGTATAATCAATATGTTATTGCTGAGACTCAGCTTAATAAATAATGCACATCATCGAATCATCCCTGCACTACGGCCAAGGATATTCATGTAATCATCAATGGTCATGATTATACCGAATAATCCCTGGTTATAATCATACCAATAACTGTCCATCAATGCACTAAGGGCCAATGAGGACTTTTACCACATCATCTATAACATTACAGGTCATGATTATACCGAATGATCCTTGGTCATAATCATACCAATAAACAATTCATCTATGCACATAAGCCAAAGATGCTCATCAATCAACAGTCCATCTTTGCACGTAAGCCAAAGATATACAATTGTAAAACTAATAATCAACAGTCCATCTTTGCACTTAAGCCAAAGATATACAATTGTAAAACCAATAATCAACAGTCCATCTTTGCACGTAAGCCAAAGATATACAACTCAGAAACTAATAATCAATAAATTCATCTTTGCACGTAAGCCAAAGATGACTTTCATCATAATATAAGCATGATTATGATGACAATGATATAAGCCTTAATCAAACGAAATCAAGGATAAATATTAAAGACTTTAAATTTATCCAGAGTTTAAAAATATCCAAATTGTCAACATGATACTGCTTTGTGGAGTAAAATTAAAGAATAATATTTATGTACCAAAAATAATTTGGACAGAAAAGAAATATATTGTTTGGGTAAATAGTACCCCGCAATTGTACCCTATGAATAGTACTCTAGGAATAGTACATCGTGAATAGTACTCCGGCATAAAAAGTACGCCAAATACCCGAGTGAATAATATTCGGGTGAATAGTAATTTGGCTGAATAATAATCCGTGAATAGTAACTTGTGAATAGTACTCCGACACGAAAAGTGCCCCGAATACCCGTGTGAATAATACTAGTGTAAATAGTAACCGGGTGAATAATAACCCGTGAATAGTAACTCGTAAAAAAAATACCAAAGAAAATGATATTCCATGACGAGTACAAAAGAAATGATATCTCATACCAGTATAATAGAATATACGAAACTTCAAATGGATTTTCACCCGCCATGCGGTATTTCACGTAGACATATCATTTCCACCATTTAATAAAGAATGAATACGAAGGATCATTCACCACGGTATTCCACGTAGACAGATCATTTCCACCATTTAATAAAGAATGAATATGAAGGATCATTCACCATGCATGTGGTAATCTACATAGACAGGTTATTCCAACAGAATAATAAAGAATGGAATAATAGAAGAATTCACCATGCATGCGATAGACCGCACAGACAGGTTATTCCCAACAAAATAATAAAGAATGGAACTAGGTCATGCGTAATTACATGCATAAGATATATTTCAATGTAATAATAAAGAATGGAACCAGTGTCATGCGTAATTCGCATGCACAAGATATTCCAATGTAATAATAAAGAATGGAATAACAATGAATTCACCAGCATGCGATAGATCAGATATGATAAAGTTATTCCAATGTAATAATAAAGAATGGAATAATGTAAGAATTTTACCATGTATGCGGTATTGCATGATGTATAAAGTTATTCCAACATAATAATAAAGAATGGAATAACAACCCATACGAGTATTGAAAGAAAATAACTCTCTTCATGAATACGAAAGAATAATAATACCTTTACTACAATAATGATATCCATTACCTTAGAAGAAATCGGATATCGAATAATTAGGTAACAAACTTCTTTCTTCTTTCTCTCTATAATAATTGCTCTATAGCTTTAGTGAATTGGTGAAAATAATGAAGGAATGAGCTTCTATTTATAAGAAAATATAGTTTCCATAATTGCACATTTTTGGAGCTCAAATATTACAAGATAATACCTTCATCTTTTCCTTCGTTTTAATTTAGTCATGCAAGTATTATCAAACTTGAACCACTTCCCCTAATAGTAAATCATGTGAATCAATAGTAAATCATGTGACTCAATAGTTCTAAACATGTGAAAAAATTAATTATAATATAGTACCTTCATCTATACCTCCATTTTTAACTTAGTCATGCAAGTATTATCAAACTTGCACCAACTCCCCTAATAGTAAATGAATGTGATTCAATAGTACACACATGTGATCAAATAGTTATAATCATGTGAATTAATAGCAATTAATTGCTCATTTATCTGATTAATTACTCGATTGGTCAATATAACTTCCAGACATCAATTATTATTGAAATAAATGTTGGTTTCCACTAACACTAATAATCCCAACACAATGGAACTATCAATTTTATCTTTAATCAACACGAACTTATTCATCGTTAATATTATAACTCACAATATTTAACAACCAGGTCGTTCCCAGGAAAGAGGGGGCTTTCCGATAAGGATTTCTCCTTATTAGCGCGCAATTAGGTGACCAAACCTCTCTTTAACAGAACTTCTAGATATTGTCAATATTACAAATAATAATATAAATAACTTTGCCGTCTCAATTATTGATTTAATAATATATCATATTATGTACATGATATTGTGACAATAATTGAATCAATACTATGATAATGTATCTAGTTGCTAGGTGGTACACATATCTAATATAAATTAGATATAGTTACATGGGATAAACTTTAAGGTGACGACTCAAAAGATTTGTAAAATCTTTTGCTTAAGTTTAAGAAAAGGGCATTTTAGTCTTTTTTCTTTTAATTTTAATGACATGCAAGTCTTTTGCCCTAACCCTTAGGGTTTAGGGTTTAACCCTTAAAATTTTAAAATTTAATTTCTAGAATTTTTGAATTTCGGTTTTCAAAATAGAAAATTAATATTTCTAAATTGTAAATTAGAATTCTCTAATTATTTTAACTTTCCCAATCATAATTCAAGTTTGCTAATTAGGATTAATATTTCCTAATTAAATATTTTAAATAAAAATTTAGAATTTTCCCCAAAATGGGCATTAGGGTTTATAACCCAAGAATTAGGGTTTTCTAAATAGTCAATTAGGGTTATCCCTAATTATATTTATAATCAAAAATACTTAAATCATTAAATTTAACCTTTGAATTCCAAAATTAGGTTTTTCAATTTCTGAATTAGGGTTTTGAATTCCCGGAACTGAAATTAGAGATTCCAGAACCGGTTTCTAGGGTTTCTTATCAGTTATAAGAAATTTCTAGCTAAACGTTGATGTTCTAAATATATACTTAGGGTTTGTAACAAATATAGGTTATCTGGTCAACCCTTGACCCTTAACCACATTCTGTACGCATACAATACCATATACACAAAACATATTCACTTATATACTTAATCTTGAACAATTCACCACAAGATTTTGAAATCCTTCAAATTCTTTCTCAAAAATGTCAAATCCTTTCACTTATTTTCTGTCTAGGTTCTAATATTGAACCTTAAATCAATCAATTATGATTTTAAAAAATTTCTAAATTATCGGGTTGTCATATTCACCCCTTCTTCTAAAAATTTCATCCCCAAAATTTACATTACACCTTACTCCTTATACCATGCACCATACACCATTCATACACATTATCGCATGCTACCCAATACACCACTCACAAGAGTAAAATTTTTTCAAATTATGCTGAGGAGTTATATAGACTATTGTCTGTCATTTTCGCAAAGGTTTTATGGAAATTCATTCGCAAACCATCATAACTTACGGACATAGTGGGTGATTAGCCCGTTATTCCCTGTACTAATCAAGTATTGCTGGTCGAAACCATTTTATTGTTCCTCTTATCAACCTTGGGCGCATAAAATTTTCTTACATCAGTCTTATTGAATTCTGCACCAAAACAATTTGGTTTCGAGAAATTTCTTTCAATGAACACTTAGAGTTTTTGTAACATTAGTCTAGCTAAATCGAATATCGTAGACTCATATCAATAATTCAATTCAATCGAATTATTTAGGTGTAGCCAAACCCCATTGGCAAATTAAAATTTTTGAAAATATTTTTGAGAATGACGTCATGATGCCGTACTATATTAACAGTCCATTTGAGGATGCCGTCATTGTATGACTTCGTCATAACACATCATACAATAGTGGAACAACGATTTTAGATCAAATTCACACTAAGTATTCCTGTATTTACAACTCCATCACCTTTTTACCATCTCTGCACCAGGTTACATGGTACATAAGTGATAAATAAAATAAATTTTGATATTTCAAATCATTTGTGTCTAGCTGAAATAAGTAGCATAGACTATACTTTAAACTGTTCCAAAAATGATTACGATTCTACATTTTTTTTAAATGCACATAGTGCGTATTTAGCTTGATGTCAAAATTTCAAAGTCTAGCATAACCGTTCCAAAAATGATTGCGTCTAGCTTGATGACAGTTTTAGAAAACTTATGTCTCCACTAATAATCATTTTCTTAAATAGTCTATCTATTCCTATAATCCTCGATTCTCCATTTACACACAACTATACCCAGTTCGTCAAACCACACTTATGAGTTCATAAACTTGCCAAAATCATATGAGTTTAAGAACTTACCCTAGTCACACCTTTGGCGTCCATTCGCTGAGGGGTTCATAAACATTTCATATAACTATGAGTCAAGAATGTCACATAAGTATGAGTTTTAAGAACTCGTACTTAACCTTATATTCTCTACCTATAACCTATCTATCAGTTATACACATGAGAAAGGAATCACCCTTTTAACATGCATATAGCAAATAACGCGATATAAACATTTCAATGATTATCAGTTCCAGAAACTACATGGTTTTTACACCAAGTACAATTCCCCGCACACATAAGGAATCATACAACTCAGTTGAAATCCCCACCTAATCTTAACTCCCTTCTCAATATGAATTTCATTAAATCCGTATTCATAATCCTTTCCTAAATTTGTACCAATTCATAGTACAACTTTCACAGAACAATCTTGCTGTAAACTTTTCAATCATTAGATTGATTCTTGTCCCATATTATAACCTTATCAGATCATGGGGTGATCTCATCGTATATATTACGATTCATTTCTATGTCTTAATCGTTTTGTTTTACGATCTCCTATCCCTGCACTTTTAGTCTTTTAGACTCTATCTATTCATCACTACTGTTCACCTTTATTATCAGAGTTAGGGAACTCTGTATCTTTATAACTCACCGATATTCGTCTTTGAATCTTACCGACCAACTAAATCTATATGAGTTAGTACTTATCCTAATCACTGCGGTTATTGGTCTCAAGTATTCCTACCTAAGGTTCATAACCAACAGCTTTGATACCAACTGTGACAGCCCCAAATTCGGGTCCCAAATCACCACGGATCTTGTACAATCATTCTACAACTATTGCGGAAAATATAAACATAAATTGTTTATACATTAAACTTTACACACTATTCTCCAAGGTCGAGTAACCTTAACTCATACACAATTCATTATCCTATCTGACATACAAATATATTATCATACATTACTGTTACAAATTTAGCTGTACACAAAAACTAACACTGTAATTGTCTTTAATCTTTCCTTGTAGTCACCGTGTTCACCTTAATCTGCAATGTTTATCATGATATAGCAAGGGTGAGCATGAAAGTTGCCCAACAAGTTTAAATTTTAATTAAGGATATATCATGATTGAAAGAGTCTGAATAATAAGCTGGCTATAATTCAATAATATAATTGTGAATTAGCACGAACAAACTTTTAACTAAACAAGTATTCAACATGAACAAATATATCTGGACTGAACGGTAATGAAGGTGATCAGCCTTTCAGACCTGACTTATATATGAAATATGTACAGAGTACAATTCTACATGGCAATCAGTAATGATTAACCATAAGCATATCTGAATGAAACAACTCTTACTAGAGTTAAGAAAAACTTGCATGTTCCGTTGATTACTGCTACGCAATTTATAACGCTTTATCCGAAGACCTAATATTAGTAATATAGATCTTCAATATTAGAATAATATCATCACAGTATAATACTATTATATATATATACATAGAATAACCTAAACACATAACACATAACATTATCAGTCTATTCAACACATAAAACTCGGTATCAAGTCAAACTATTGCAGTATGAGTTGAACCCGACACAAATCTAACATCCCGACTGTCTAATCGGATAAATACCGAGTTTAAGTTAAACTCTGCCTGAACACTTAACAATTATCTTAGATAATTTTATTATCAGTCAAAATATTTTTCATAGGCTTGTAATAATTTTCAAATAATTATTACCATTTATCATGATTTTTAAATCATTTATATCGTATTTATATGAATTAAATACCACAATATTCCTTTATCATTAATATTTATTTATTATTAAATATTAATGAAAATCATTACATAATATTATAATATAATTATAATATTACAAAGTATTTTTAATACATTAAAATCATATTTATATGATTTTTAAACACTTAAATCCATTATCCGATAATCGATTTTGTAATATTAAAATATTAATATTTTAATGACAAAATATCAAAAGTTATATTTTATAACTTAAAATATTTTGATAACACTTAAATCATTTTTATATGATTTTTAAATCATTAAATCTAATTTTCCATAATTTATTTAATATATATATTAAACAAATTAATTACCATTAATATTAATTTATTAATGAAATTCATCACAAAAAATTTAAAGTTATTAAAAATAACTTAAAATATTTTCTAACACCATAATATAATTTTTCATGATTTTTCAAGTATTAAAATAATTTATTTAATAATATAATTAAATAAATTAAATACCTTTTTATATTTCAAAAATATTAAATATTTTAAAATATACTCAAAATAATTAAAAACTAATTTTCGTGCTTTAAAATAATTTTTCATAATTTATTATATATTTTTAATAATTTAAAACTATTTTTCTCTAATTATTTATTAAAATAATTAATTTTCTAATTAAACTGTCATAGTAAAGTTCTTATATAGCGGCGTAACTGCCGCTATAGGTGTTCTTGGGTGTTCTTGAGCCCCCTTGCATCTTCATGTCGTTGTTCGAGTTAGTGGGTTTGACCAAAGATTAAATCTAGTTTCTCGTTAATTTCGGGTTTGTAAAAAGTTAAATGTTGTAGTACTAATGTAGTACTACAACTCTACACCAAATCCATGTCCATTACACAACAATTCGTGAGAAATCTAAGATCTAGAAAGTCTTGTTGATATGTGCTCTTCATTTCGGGTTTTCCGTAAATGAAGAAATGTAACTAGCATCTACTTTAAATATCCATAGCTTGATTCTCAGACTCACATAATGCGATCTAAAGGTTCATGATTGTAGTACTGATGTCAGGGTACAACATCCCATCATCAGATCAACAAATAAACATCAAACTTAAAAGATCTTGGCCACTCAAACTTGGGGTCGAAAGTCGTTTTGAACATTTCGCTTTTTTCCGAAATGTTCTTGAAAGGCTTTAATCAATCTGTGGTTCACCCACAAATAATTTTGATTCTGAGCAAGATCTGGGTGATCTAATGGTTTGAGTGTATAGATTACATGTCAGACTACAATAATAAACCAACAACATAACCAAATCATTTAACATAAGCAAGATCCATGGCTTGAAAAATGGTTGTCAGACAACTGCTGGGTTTCTGGGTTGCCCAGAAACCCACTTTCGTGATTGTTCAACATAGTTTGACTGCTCCTATCGATCTGGACATGATCTAACATTGTTTCCAGTTTCAGATCAAAACCTACATGGCATAGAACAGATCCATAACATAAAACACACAAAAAATCTAATACACAGAGATGTAGAGGCCCTGCCATTTTCTTGTCAGACCACTCATGAAGTTCAAGAACAGTTTCTAAAAACTTGATTTTTGTACATCTACATGATATGGATCCAAGTTTTAGCAACCCAGATCATCAAATGACACCCTATAATTCACATCTAACAAATCATTAACATTTAACATTAAATCATAAAATTTCTATGATTAGGGTTTATACCAGTTTGATGCTCCATTTTTGATTCTGATCTTGATGATCTGATCTTGTCTTGCTAAGTAGTGATATTAGCTGGACTTAACACTCCCTTTCTCTCTCCAATTTTGAAATCTTAGTGAGAGAAAGTCATGGTTCATATGAAAAAGAAAGTGAGTCTTTTTTTCTCTCTCTTAATCTATATAAATGGCATGATTCAATGTATCTAGTTCCTAGGTGGTACACATATCTAATATAAAATAGATATAGAGTACATGGGATAAACATTAAGGTGATGACTCACAAGATTTGCAAAATCTTTTGCTTAAGTTTAAGAAAAGGGCATTTTTGTCTTTTTTCTTTTAATTTTAATGGCATGCAAGTCTTTTTCCCCAACCCTTAGGGTTTAAGGTTTAACCCTTAGGGTTTAGGGTTTAACCCTTAAAATTTTGAAATTTTAATTTTTAGAATTTTCGAATTTCGGTTTTCAAAATAGAAAATTAATATTTCTAAATTATAAATTAGAATTCTCTAATTATATTAAACTTTCCCAATCATAATTCAAGTTTACTAATTAGGATTAATATTTCTTAATTAAAAATTTAGAGTTTTCCCCAAAATGGGCATAAGGGTTTATAACCCAAGAATTAGGGTTTTTTAAATAGTTAATTAGGGTTATGCCTAATTATATTTATAATCATAAATACTTAAATCATTAAATTAACCTTTAAATTCCCAAATTAGGGTTTTCAATTTCTGAATTAGGGTTTTGAATTCCCAGAACTAAAATTAGGGTTTCCAGAACCGATTTCTAGGGTTTCTTATCAGTCATAAGAAATTTCTAGCTGAACGTTGACGTTCTAAATATATAATTAGGGTTTATCATAGATATAGGTTATCTGGTCTCACCCTTGACCGTTAACCACATTTTGTACACAACAATAGCATATACACATAACATATTAAGTTATATACTTAATCCTGAACAATTCACCAAAAGATTTTGAAATCCTTAAAATTCTTTCTCAAAAATGTCAAATCCATTCACTTATTTCTGTCTAGGTTCTAATATTGAACCTTAAATCAATCAATTATGATTTTAAATTTTTTCTAAATTCTCGGGTTGTTATATGCGCTCTTTACCCTATCCACCAAAGTTGGACTAGCTTCCACCTGGTACAACTTCTCATCGGATTCTTTTGAAAATTTAATTTCCAACTCTAGCCTTGTCATTGCTGAAATGAGCTCCTCCTTATCAGTTAACAACATCAACTTCTCTCGGCCTTTCCTACTCAAGGCATCTGCAACAACATTTGCTTTGCCTGGATGATAAAAGATCTCGCAATCGTAATATTTTATCAATTCCATCCATCTCCTTTGTCTCATATTTAGGTCCTTTTGAGTGAAAATATACTTCAGACTCTTATGGTCTGTGTAAATCTCACACTTCTCTCCATAGAGATAATGTCTCCATATTTTCAAAGCAAACACAACCGCCGCCAACTCTAAATCATGAGTCGGATACCCTTTTTTGTAGTCTTTCAATTGCCTTAATGCATACGCGATGACTTTGTTGTTCTGCATAAGGACACATCCTAATCCCTTGTGTGAAGCATCACTATACACTACAAAATTTCTTGTATTATCTGGTAATGACAACACAGGTGCCATACTTTGCTTCTTTTTCAATTCTTGGAAGCTTCCTTCACACTTCTCCGTCCAAACAAATTTTACAGATTTTCTCTTCAAATTTGTCAACGGAGTGGCAATCTTGGAAAAATCCTAGATAAATCGTCTATAATACCCTGCCAATCCCAAGAAACTCCTCACCTCTGAAGGTGTTCTTGGTTGTTCCCAATTGATTACAGCATCAACTTTTGAAGGATCCATTGAAATCCCATCTTTGTCAATCACATGCCCAAGAAATTGTACACGTTCTAGCCAAAACTCACACTTAGAGAATTTCGCATACAGTTTTTCCTTTCTTAGCATCTCCAACATCAGACGTAAGTGTTCTGAGTGTTCTTCTTGAGATTTTGAATACACCAAAATATCATCAATGAATACCACCACAAACTTGTCTACGAATGGTTTAAACACCCTGTTCATCAAATCCATGAACGCTGCAGGGGCGTTTGTCAAACCAAAAGATATCACCAAAAATTTGTAATGTCCATACCGAGTTCTAAATGCCGTCTTCGGTACATCATCCTTCCTTGCTTTCAGTTGGTGATACCCACTTCTCAAATCTATTTTTGAGAAATATCTAGCACCCTTCAATTGATCAAACAAGTCATCTATTCTCGGCAATGAATATTTGTTTTTAATAGTGACTTTGTTTAATTCTCTATAATCAATGCAAAGATGCATTGACCCATCTTTCTTCTTCACGAATAACACCGGTGCTCCCCACAGTGACACACTCGGCTGAATGTACTTTTTATCTAGCAGTTCTTGCAGTTGCACCATCAATTCCTTCATCTCTAATGGAGCCATTCTGTACGGGGCCTTTGATATCGTAGCGGTTCATGGTGCTAAGTGTTGGTCGATTTCACAACCGATAAACACGCGCAAGTATACGCGGTCAACAAGTAATATAATGATAAGAGAGTTGTCGAACCCACGAGGAATTATCATTAATATCTACCAAGTACTGAATTTATATCGCCTCAGTCTTATTTAAACAGTTAATTAAAACGATAAATTATGATTACAATTAATCAAAATAGTAGAAAAACATAACATAGATAGATAGATAAAGAGCTAAGAACACAATATCAACACACAAGCATTTTGTCAAACACTTGGCGTGCATCACTTTGTTCAAATCTCTTAACTCTCTTTATGATCATGGCGACCACTATGAATTGGCAATACATAAATTATGCATCTATATAATCACATAAAGAACCAATTCGCATGACACCAATCAAAAAGAAAGCAAATTAGAAGTTTAATTCATAACAAATAAATCAAACTATTCCAAATAATAGGTAATCATCCAATGGATCATATAAGTATCAAAGAAAAGCTAGAAGTTTAATTCAATTCCTTGCCTCCATAGGTGTTACAAATGTTTGCACTAGATCCCCAAGAATGAGTTCTAGCCACTAGAGGAAAAAGGAAGAAAGAAATGATGGCTTCCCTTAGTTATTGGTTGAAGCTCCTCCATTGATGTTGTTGAAGCTCCCACCATTGATGCTCCTTGAAGAACCATGGCCAAGAGCCATGGCCTCCCTCTTCTCCAAGCCGCCACCTCTCTCTATTTCTCCTCTAGGTTGCAAGTAGAAGTGAAGGATTGTATTTTTGGGTCATTAGGTTGAGCATTTAAATAGCTGAAAACTGTCCAAAACTCGTGTCTGGCGCTGCGGTGCCATGATTTGGCTTGAACGGGGTGCTACGGCGCGGAAAAGGGGCTGAGGTATCATAAGTGGCGCTTCTGACGCCAAAATACACTAGCAAGTCATGACTGCTGCCGCCATTTTTCTCGCTTTCGGACATCTGTTGGGAAAATGGCCATAACTTCTTCATACGAACTCCGATTGAGGCGATTCAAGATGATTCGGAAAGAAGAGAAGTAGATATACAACTTTAATTCTTTGAGTTCTTCGAAATAATGGCTAGATAAATGCTCAAATTGGCCTTGAAGTGACTGTTATGCAAATAGCAGTTGGTAGTTTCCAGATTTGACACCCATTGGGAAAATGGCCATAACTCTCGTATACGAACTCCGATTGAAGCAATTCAAGATGATCTGGAAAGAGGAGACGTTGATGTACAACTTCCATTCTTGAAGTTTGGACAGATAATGGCCGGATCATGGCTAAAATTGGGCTTTACGGGACTGCTATGTCAATGGCAAACCGAAAATTCGAATTTGGCGATTCCAACCATCGACCCAAATGACATTCCATCCAATTCCTACAAAACAAAGTAAAAACACATAAAACTAATACAAATATACATAAAAGCAATATAAAAATATATTACACAACAATACAATGAAAACACATAAAAACCAAACAAACTAGCTTAGGATTTACAAATTATCAAACTCAAAAGTACCTAATTTGTGTATATAAAACACACTCATCAAATACCCCCAAACTTGAATCTGTACTTGTCCTCAAGCAAAACACTAAGAACAAAAACTATAAAAATAAATTCTAACAATCAACTACTTGAGTAATGAATCAATAAGTTTGAACAATGGCCTTAAAGATATCAAAACATGATAACTCTATAAAACTTTCAAAATGTCACAACGTCTAGGATTTCAACTTGCTTGTTAGTCATACCTTGCTTTAGATCCTTTCTATGTGTGTGTATCCATTTGCACTAAACCAATTATAGCTCGGATTAGCTTATACAACCATATTACCTTATGAAAGAAATTAACTTCAAAAACTACATGCTTAACACATCACTCATCGCAATTGTAGACAAATCAAACATTCCAAAAATTTGAGATCAAAGGACTCTTAGGTGAGTGCATTTTATGCTCCATCTTACCCTAAGTCCGCTTTTATGGGCGAGTGCGTTTTACGCTCCATCTCAACCCACCACAAGATTTTCGATATATTTTAATTTCTTTTTTTTTTCATAGGTGAGTGCGTTTTACGCTCTATCTCCCTTAAGTATGTGTTTATGAGTGAGTGCGTTTTACGCTCCATCTCAACCCACCACATGACCAATTAATCAAACCTAAGTATATTGCTTCGAGTCATGTTTAAACGAGTTCTAAAGTTTATTGATATCTCTCATATGCATTCGGTCATATAAGCCTTCTCTAAGTATACAACTAATTCATTAAAAATGGATGAGTGCTAAAAAGTAGGAGTCATAAGCAAAGCAATAACCAACAATAAGTCAATCACCCAAACTAAGCAACATTTATTCATTTTTCATGAGTTATAACCTTAACAATCATTTGCCTGATCATATATTATAGCTCAATTCAAATTAAATCAATGCTCAAGAGATAACCTATACTAGAAATGCAATTAAGCCCACAAAATAAAATAAAATAAAACATATCAAAACAAAACGTAGAAGACTCCCAAACTTGAAACTGACAATGTCCTTACTAAACGCAATAAAAGAATTCAATGCAAAGAACTTCCGTGATCATTTATCAGTTGTCGCCTTCCGCAACCGACGTTTACTATTTGCTAAGATATAACATAAAATGGAAAATTTTCAAAATTTTAACTAATATGCACTACTAAACATAAAAACATCCAAATAACTGACATAATAATATAATACCAACTCAAGTACCAAGAATATCACGAGTACCAAATAACTGACATAATAGCAACGACGCCAAAAACTTGTTGCGCGATACTCGGTACCTGAAAGAAACACAAAACCTTACAAATCTTGTCAATCCAATCTCATAAACGATAACAATAAATAGAACTATAAGGCCCCAACTTACGCCAAGTATTGCACAAGAGCTGCATTTACATACAGTCTTGTCAGCCTATTTATCGCAATCAGAAAACACGCGCAAATAAAGATCAAACAAATAAAAGATAAATATACGTTCAAATTAAGACTACATTGATTGAAATCAATATTGGACAATATTAGAATAGTAATTCCCAAGAATCTGGCGCCAAAAAACTTGTTCATATGATACTCTAGACCGAAAGAAACACAAAAACCTTACAAATCTTGTCAATCCAATCTCACAAACGATAACAATAATAGAACTGTAAAGGCCCCAACTTACGCTTAAGTCTTGCACAAGAGTCGATTTATTTACATACAGTCTTGTCACCTTATTTATCGCAATCTAAAACACGCTAAATAAAGATCAAACAAATAAAAGATAAATATACGTTCAAATTAAGACTACATTGATTGAAATCAATATTGGACAATATTGGAATAGTAATTCCCCGTAATCTGCCAAAAAAACTTGTTGGTCGATTTCGCAACCGATAAACACGCTGCAAGTATATCTGCCAAATCAACAAGTAATATAATGATAAGAGAGTTGTCGAACCCACGAGGAATTATCACTAATATCTACCAAGTACTGACTTTATATCGCCTCAGTCTTATTTAAACAATTAATTAAAACGATAAATTATGATTACAATTAATCAAAATAGTAGAAAAACATAACATAGATAGATAGATAAAGAGCTAAGAACACAATATCCACACACAAGCATTTTGTCAAACACTTGGCGTGCATCACTTTGTTCAAATCTCTTAACTCTCTTTAGGATCATGGCGACCACTATGAATTGGCAATACATAAATTATGCATCTACATAATCACATAAAGAACCAATTTGCATGACACCAATCAAAAAGAAAGCAAATTAGAAGTTTAATTCATAACAAATAAATCAAACTATTCCAAATAATAGGTAATCATCCAATGGATCATACAAGTATCAAAGAAAAGCTAGAAGTTTAATTCAATTCCTTGCCTCCATAGGTGTTACAAATGTTTGCACTAGATCCCCAAGAATGAGTTCTAGCACTAGAGGAAAAAGGAAGAAAGAAATGACGGCTTCCCTTAGTTGTTGGTTGAAGCTCCTCCATTGATGTTGTTGAAGCTCCCACCATTGATGCTCCTTGAAGCTCTTGAAGAACCATGGCCAAGAGCCATGGCCTCCCTCTTCTCCAAGCCGCCACCTCTCTCTATTTCTCCTCTAGGTTGCAAGTAGAAGTGAAGGATTGTATTTTTGGGTCATTAGGTTGAGCATTTAATAGTCAAAACTTGTCCAAAAACTGTGGTATCCGAAGTCATGGCTATTTCATGATTTGGCTTGAAACAGGGCGTCGACGCGAAAAGGGCTGGGTCTCATAAGTGGTCTTTGCACAATAAAATACACTAACAAGTCATGTTGCATGGCGCCGGCCATTTTCTGCTCGGAAATCTGTTGGGAAAATGGCCATAACTTCCTCATACGAACTCCGATTGAGGCAATTCAAGATGATCCAGAAAGAGGAGAAGTAGATCTACAACTTTCATTCTTTGAGGTATTCGAAATAAGGGCTAGATAAATGCTCAAATTGGCCTTGAAGTGACTGTTATGCAAATAGCAGTTGGTAGTTTCCAGATTTGACACCCGTTGGGAAAATAGCCATAACTCTTGTATCCGAACTCCGATTAAGGCGAGTCAAGATGATCCGGAAATAGGAGACGTTGATCTACAACTTCTATTCTTGAAGTTTGGACAGATAATGACCGGATCATGGCTAAAAGTGGGCTTTACGGGACTGCTATGTCAATGGCAAACCAAAAATGCGAATTTGGCGATTCCAACCATCGACCCAAATGACATTCCATCCAATTCCTACAAAACAAAGTAAAAACACATAAAACTAATACAAATATACATAAAAGCAATATAAAACTATATTACACAACAATACAATGAAAACACATAAAAACCAAACAAACTAGCTTAGAATTTACAAATTATCAAACTCAAAAGTACCTAATTTGTGTATATAAAACACACTCATCACTAAGTCGATCACGAATTCGATCTCTCGGTCAGGTGGAAGTCCTGACAAATCTTCTGGAAACACATCCCCGAATTCCCTAACCACTGGTATTTCCTTTAATTTCACATCCTTCTCCTTTTGAGTATCGACTATGTAAGCTAAATACCTTACACAGCCCTGACTCAATAACTTCTTGGCCTGCATCATCGTCAGACATCTCATTTGTCTAGGAAATTTGCTACCATGAAAAACTACCTTTGATGGAGTTATAAGGTTTACACACTTCTTTTGGTAATTAATTATCACTCCATAATTGAATAACCAATCCATTCCCAATATTACATAAAACTCTCCGAGTTTTATCGGGATTAAATCTACTTTCATAACATTCCCATTAATATTCACCCTACAGTTCTTGTATACGAACCTAACCGGAATTACTTCGCTATTCGCAATTTCTATGTTTAATGGGAAATTCAACTCTTCACTAGGTATTTCTAACTTCTTAGCAAAAGCATCAGATATAAACGAGAAAGTAGCACCCGAATCAAATAATACATATGCATTTATATCATTGATTAGGATAATACTTGACTCGACATCTTTTGATTGCACTACATCCTGCACTGTCATGTTGAAGGTTCTTGTTGTGGGCTTATTTGTTGACGTTGGTCCAGCAATAGTCAATGTACCTCCACCAGCATTTCCCTTGCTTCCATTTGCCTCACCAGATCTCTTTTTAGGGCATTCACGAGCAAAGTGATCCTTGGACCCGTACATGAAGCAAACGTTCTTCTTAGGTTGATTGCAATTTGGGGCGATGTGACCCTCCTGGCCACAATTGAATCATACTCATTTCTACATCAAACATACACCCTTGTGAAACTTCCCGCATGTAGCACATGCTTCGAACTTCTTATTTTACTGATTATCCTGCTGGTTTCCTGAACCCATATTTCAATTCCATTTCCTCTTTAGGTTACTGCTACCATTTCCACTATTACCACTGTCACCATTCTTAACTTCGCCCTCATTCTTCTTCTTTCTTTGCTCTTGGTTATGTTTTGTTACAGCTTCGCCTCCACTTTCAGCGAGAATTGCCTTCTCCATCACCGCTACAAAAGTCTTTAGCTGGAATAGGGTACAACCAGGGCTTTAGTCCTTGTTGAAACCTCTTCGCCTTGCATTCGTCTGTGCTGACTTGATATGGCGCAAACCCCACCAACTCATTGAATCTTGCGGCATACTCAGATACCGACATCATTCCCTGCTTCAGTTCTAAAAACTGCACTTCTAGCTGACTCTTTGAACTTTATGGGAAATAGGTCTAGAAAAATATCTCCTTAAACCTTTCCCAAGTCATAATCCCTTGACCTCCTCGGGTTTTATTGGCCTGCCACCAATAACTAACCTCTTCTTTCAACATGAATGTTGCAAAAGCAGTCGTCTGATCCTCCTCTACTCTCGTAACGTCGAACACTTTCTCAATCTCCATGACCCAGGTCTGTGCCTTAACCGGGTTCATGGTTCGACGCTCCTCCTCTATAATTTGGAACATTGTTCAGCGATCTAATATGTATGATTGTAGCGTCTCGAACTGAATTGGATAACCCATGACCCGATCCTGAGCTCGATTGATCATAGTGTTGAATACGTTATTCATCTCTTCCATCGTCATCTTCTTTGCTTGTGCGTCTCTCTCTGCTATTCCGGCTCGTTGATAAGCTTTGTTGTACGCATCTTCTTCTCTTGCCCTCTTAGTAGATTCCTCTTTCAACTTTGTTAGTTCCCAGTAGGTACAATAGATCTAGGGGGGGGAGGGGGGGTTGAATAGATCCTTTTAATTTCAAATACTTTTCTGATTTATTTTATATTGCTAATAATTTAGCGTATGACAAACATAATAATCTTTTCAAGAACAGCGGAATAAGTAAAAGATCCCCTTCATTGATATATTCATAATCATACATACATTGTTCGTAGAGTTAATTTAGTGGTAAGTAGTTTAAAACATACATAGCAGTTATAGAAGTTAATGTACATAATGTAAATGACATAAAGTAAAAGACACTAGGGGTTTTAAGTGGTTCAGAGACTCAAGCTCCTAATCCACTCTTCTGCTTTCAACTAGCAAGATTTCCACTAAGGAAGGGCAGCACCCTGAATCACTAAAATTCCTTCAAGGCCGGACCTTGGGACTTCATTCACTAAGAACTCTTCAGGCCAAAGCTTTGGGACTTCAATTCACTAAGAACTCTTCAAGGCCAAAGAACCTTGAACTTCTCTAGTTCCCTAGGAACTCTTCAAGCCCAAAGAGTTTGAAACTTCATTTAGTCCCTTCGGACAAGGACCCCTCAGGCCCTGGCTTCTTATTATTATAGTTGTTGATGTTGTTGGTGCTGAGCTGCTAAGATGTCATTAAGCTCTAAACATCTTTTGTACTTAGCAGCTTGGTGTGGTCCTCTTTGCATTCTGCTTTGAGTCTGGACCACATCTTCTTTGGTGCAGCTGATCTTTATTTTTTTCTGCTCATCTTCATCTGATGTCAATTGTGCACCATCACCATCTGGATTTGCTAAGTCCCTGAGCTTTTGGTAGACTTTGTCTGGCACTTAGCAATCCCTGAACCCTTTTTGAATGTTTTGCAGACATGGTTCTGCACTTGTTCAGTTTCAGCTTTAGGTTCATGGTGATTCATAGAGTGGCTCTCCTGATCTTCTTTGTACTCTGCCACTTTTCTGAATGTTATCTCCTTGGCCTTCTTGGGTCTCAGCTTGGCTACCATCTTTAGTGGCATTCTCATCTTTGTTGAGTGAAGCTCTAATCTATTTAAGTCATTCTTCAAAGCTGCTTCACTTCCACCTTTGTAGTCTCACTGTCACTAAGACTTGTTCTGTTGATCTTTGGTAGAACTCGTAGAGTCAACAATAGCATCCCCAATAACTTAACGATTCTGTAACTTAGCAATCATCAGCAACTCTTGATCTTTGAAGCTCTGTTGATTTATAGTACTTCCCAATCTTCCCATTGGAAGGTAGCCATTGAAAGTTATTCAAATTGCTTCACAGATCTCGAGTTATTTGGTGCAGACTGCAGATGTGACATGACATATTTTTCTGACTTCCTGACACTGTAGTCTACTGTTTCACCTACCTCGTCAGATGTGTTACTTTGATATCTCGGGCAGGTCGACTACTTTATTTCCTCTTTCTAATTTCTTGATCAGAGGTTGTCCTTGCATCGATGCTCTCAATAAGCTTTTGTCTGAATGTTAACCTTCAGATTGAATCGTTGCCAATGTTTTAATCCTTAGTTGTTTGAACTCAACGATTCTGATACACTTCTTCTCGGACCTGATCGTAGTGTCTTATTGACTGATGCTTATCGACATGTAGAGTCAGCACTACGATCTTGAAGAGTGTTCACTTGATCTTTAGTGAAGAACAACTCTTCTTTATTTTGCGCAGTGCTTCAACACTTCGGTTTACCTTGACTGCTCTCAGATACTGATGGCTTTATTCCTTGCTCTGACCCCTTCTGAAAAACAAAACACCTCAGATTTGTGGCGTGTCCAGCTCGCTTTCTCCTTATGTTCTCCCGTTCACTTATCATCAATGGACTGACCCAATGCTTAATCACTTTAGCCTTGTTCTTCAGAGGCTGACTAGTATCTTTGTGTATACTCCATCAGTTCCTTCTTTGTTTGGCAAACACTACGATCCTAGTTACTTCCAAGATTGTTGTCATCTTTTCACTTGACAGCTACTGCACATTTTGACTTTCCTTAGTTATGCTACTGAAGTCTTCTTATGATCATCTTGTGGAAGACTTCATCTTGAATGGCTTTACAACTTAATCTGGATGCTGATTGGGTTGATACTTAGATCTTCTATTAGCTTCCATAACATTCGTTGAGTGCTCTGGCTTCCTTTCGGTGAGATGTATCTTTGCAGTATCAACCAGAGGCTTCATTTCTTTGGATACTCTAGGAGTGCTCAATTGTTGAGAATCGTGTTTGCTCTACGATTCTACCTCAGCTTTGTGAGCACATCTGTTGAGGTCTTAGCTCCGCACTCTACAATTTAGCTTCGACTGTGCAGAGACTACGACTCTGAGATCCGATCTTGACACTAGGATTTTTGTCATTGTGCTTGTTATCTTCATCTGATCTTGTTCGACTACGATCTCTGCCTTTGATACGATCAGTAGACTCTACGACTCTGAGTGTAGTCTACGATCCTTTTCTTGGCTGTTAGTAGACTCTACGACTCCGAGTGTAGTCTACGATTCTTGACTTGGCTTTGGCAGATGCTCTACTACCTCGTAGAAAGCGTGTCAGTCCTCTATGATTCTGAACATGACTTCCTCAGTAGACTATGGCTACGAGGAAGTTCTACTCGACACACAACAATCCTTCCTCGTCTCTCCTGGTAGTCTACGAACTCCGAGATCTACTATCTTGCAGACTACAAGTCTTCCTTGATAGCTCTCAAGTTTTCCTTGACTCTCCTGGCAGACTGCGATTTCTGGTGCAGTGCTCGACGATCAGATTGGCCTATCTTTTATATTATATGATCAACTTAACATGCTTGATCTTTCTATATTTATAGTCCTTGTACATCATTTCTTTTTAAGGACTTTACAAAGCTTTTTTGCTTATGTAGGATCAACCTAACATATTTGATCAATTCATTCTAAGTCCTTTTACATGTGTTTCTATAATCTATCAGAGGACTTTATAGTTTTTCTTAATGCAAGCATACTTGCATATTCATTCATATATATATATATATATAAATATATATATATATCATAATCAAATCATATATAAATAGGAATATCATTCACATGTTTATTCCTTACAATCTCCCCTTATTTGATTATGACAAAAACAATAAGTGCATATGCATGTTATGAATGAATCTTATATACAATGAGTTGTTGTATTTCTAAAACAGATAATCATGAATGTCATTTATAATAATATGGAATTTAATAAACTATGACATTTTGCATCCTGGATCCAGAACATACCTAACTAGTTAGAGATATACCTTTTTGGCTTCATGTATGTTTCCAGGATGTCTGTTGATCAGCTACTCATCTGTTTTGGTTTGTTTGCTCCTCCTTCTCCTTTTCTTCTGGCTCCCCCTCAGCCTTAGACTCATCATCCTTTGGCTCCCCCTTAGATGATGAACCATCTTCTTCTTCTTCTTTCTTCTTCTTTGTCTTCATGTCTTGTTTGCTCCTGCTCTCCTTGCCCTTTCTTGAATGCCTCTTACTCTGCCTTTTTCTATGCCTCTTTTTCTCCCCCTTTTTATCATTAATCACTTGAGAGAGTTGTTCCATGTTGGACATAAGCTGCTCCATTAGATAAGAGGAGTTACCGACTTCAATCTTGAGTTCTTGTTGGCTTAACTCAAGTTCCATAGAGAAGGATTGATTCATGTTGTCAATCTTGTCAGAGAGGGCTTGGAATTTCTCTTCATTTGCCTTTTGTGCTCATAGAGCTTCATCCTTTTGATCATGTATGGCCTTCAGATAGATGTGATCTCTCTTTGACTTTGAGAGATACATTAGCTATCGTTGCTTGAATTCTGTCTTGAACTGAGTTATCTTCTGTTGCTGTCAACATCTTTGACTCTTTATTGATTAGAGATATCTTCTCAACCAGCTCAACAGAATTCTCCAACAACTCCTGTTCCATAGGAATTTGATCATCTGGTTGGGCAACTTCTTGTTGAACACTAGATTGGACTCTACGATTTTCATCCTTGGATAGTTTTTCGAAGGTGTTGACAATTTGAAAGATCGTTGAGTACTAATCGCTATTGGAGGATGAAAGAATGTCAAATAGTTGTGCTTGGGCAGATGGAGACTTCTTATTTTGGACTTGAACACTATCAACGGTAGAGTGAATAGATTCTACGATCAGTTCCTTGGCCATAATCCTTTTGCCTTCAGAGTCCACTCTACGATCGTAGGGAATATAATGGTTGCCAACATGTCTGTAGATTTTGTAGTGAGGCTGGTCTTTGATCATCATTGTTGCATAGTTCTTCAACTTTGGGAAGGTTTGAGACACCAGTTCTGGGCTTGGAGTTTCTGGAAGTACTTCTTGTGATTCATCCGAGCCTTTCACTATTTTTCTTCTGTTAATCCTTACCGGAGAGCTGATAGGATAGTTTGCTGGTTCTTTTAATTCCTGATTTGCAGAAACAAAATCTTTCTCCAAGTCTTCACTTTTTGAACTTGAGTCTTGCTCATTCCTTTCATCAAATAAATCAGTGAATTCTTCTTGCTGAATTTCATTACCAGAGTCTTCTTCAGCAACATCTTTCTTGGATTCATCCTCTTCATTACTAGTCCCATCTTCAGCACTTTCTTCCCGTGACTCAGATTCATCATCACTTAATTCAATTATTGCAGTAGATTGATCATTTTTCTTCTTTGAGGCAAATTGAGCAAGTAGTCTGTAGCTCTTCCTTCTCCTTGGGAGTTCAGCTATAGGAGAGTCAGATTCTTCTTTCTCTTTAGACTTTGATGCCTTTGGATCATCAGATGAACTTCCTTGAGGTTCAGTATTGGCAGGGGCAGGTATTTCTTCTTCGGACTCATCATCTTTTGAACCATCATGAGAGCTTGTTGGAGCATTTGCATTTGGGGATTCAGATGGGTCATCTTGCAGCTTCTTTTCAACTTCAGAGTGAGTGCTCTTAGAGTTGGCCATAGGGATTACATATTCTTCTTCATCAACAGAGTTTACATCTTCTTTTATGGATCAAGCTCCACCTTCATCGCTGGATTTGTTCTTCGGGGACTCAGTCTTGAGAGCATCAATTCCCTTATATTCTTTTGACTCTACGTCCTCTTCTTTGTCAAATGTGCTTCTTTGAGGAACTGGAACTGATTTCTTCATCACTTTTGCTTTCTTCTTGGGTGGTTCTTGAAGTAGTATGTTACTCCTTCTTTTTGGGTTTTCAGTAGTGGAGACATGGCTTGATGAAGCCTTTTCATTCTTCACAGTCTTAGACTTCTTCTTTGCCGGTGTGGCAACAACTGATGTAGAGTCATCAGATTCAGAGCTTTCTACCTCCTTTGCCTTTCTCTTCTTTGCAGAGACTTTTCTGCTGCTTTCAGTTTGTGATAGCCTCCTATTTTCCTTTGGATTTTTCTTCCAATTTACAAATAGTTGTGGAGACATTACTTTGTGAACATTTAGAGGCTCTCCCTCATCATCCTTGATTTTGCTTCCCAGCTTCTTCTTTATCACAATACTCAGCAGTCTTCCATGAAATACCTTTGTAAGCGGTTTTTCTGTGGACTTTTTCAACTCAGCCTTTTATATCCATTTGGAGATTTGATCAAACAGGATGGCTCCAAAATTGATTTTCTTCTTCAGAACTATTGTAGACATAATCTTCAACTGCTTTGGTCGAGTGCAAGATCGCATGCGAGATCCTCGCAGACAAGATACATTTTCCCACTATCTCAGTAAGGAACTTGAATTCCTCAGGAAATTCCTTCTTCTTAATGTCCTTCAGGCTAGGGTTTCTTTGGTACCACATTAGCCTCTTGCCTTCTTCAATGTCGACTTCATCTAGATTTATCAGACCTTGATTGGGAAACCTTAGACATTGATTGATGTCTGATGCTCTTATTTTCAGACTTGATCCTTTAACCTTAGTGGTCAGAATCCCAGAATTCGTTGAAGCATTTGAGTAGAACTTCTTTACTAGCTCTGTATATACTGGAGTGTTGGCCTCCAAGCACTCAGAGAACCCAGCTTTCTTTACGAGTTCAAGTATGTCCTTAAACTTCGTTTCTGATTCTTCAAACTTTGTAAAGCCGAGTTGAATACCAGTAATAACTTTCCATTCTGCCATTTGAGGAGTTCAAGGTATATGGTATGAGATTCAGAGAGATTTATGGAATATGACTGATTGATTTGGACTCTGGAGGTTTGAGTGGTTTGGCTTCAAAGAGAATTCTAGGGTTTGAAAATGGGAGGGAGAGAGGTTAGATAAGTTCTGGTAATTGTTTGCAGATTTGAATTTGTCTTTATGGAAGTTCCTTCTGACTCTGCATACACTGTGATGTGTCAACCAGTCATTGGTTGCACGATGCCCAGTAATGAGCTATAACTCCCCATTAACTTTTCAGTTAGATGTCTCTTTTTAGAAGAGTAGACGTGATTGATGTGGATTGATCGTTGACCTCTTTGGTTCGTAGAGTAGCATGATAAGGCAGCTATGGACTCTACGTTTTTCTTTGTTGACTCAACAATCAACTTTTGAGAGATGTTGTAGTGGATGGTTTTGACAATACTACTCATTTTGAACCTGCATGGCTCAACTACTGATGTACTTCATGAGGTCTTGGGCACTTTTCTTCAGCAGGACATCTTTCCAGCCAGTGTTCGAACTTATCTCCCATAATTTGAAGGTTTGAGCAATTTTCCTATTCTTCCAAGCTCCTCATGAGTTAGAGTAGCCTCTTGTAAGACTGCGATCATCGAGTCGGTTTCTACGATCGCTGACGAGGCACTACGATCGTTGAGGTTACATCATGATCGTTAAGTTCTCTCAAACTCTACTCTGAGATCGTTGACTGTCTTGGTCCATGAGATGAACTTGACTCAGCAATCCTTCTGGGTTAAGGTAGCTCAGGAAGGGCTAACCTCTTAGAGTGAGCTAAGGGTCAGGTTTGTCCCTGAGGCACTTTCCAGATGAAGTACTTTATGAATAGTTTGCACTAATATCTCATTTTACCCTTTGTAGTGGGGAGATCCTCTTCCAACTTTAGACAATTGCATTCGCTGTATTGTGTGTCCTCTTGCTCTTATACTACGATCAGATGTTTGATCGTAGGCGCTCCACAATTTTGAGTTGGGTGGCTGATAAGTTATTAGTAGTACATTTTGAGACGTTCCTACTAACTATGGATCTTCATTTGGTTCATCAACCACAAAGTTTTGGGACTCTGTATCTAGTACATTACTTCATGGAATATCTCAGTGTTGTTGTCCCTTTAGTGAGGTGTGATTTTCTTTTCTTCATGTGCATTAGGAGGTATCCTTGCATGGTTCTTTCAGACTAGAATCACTACTGACAATTGAATCTGTTTGCACCGTAGACACTTATATCTCCAAGACTGATCACTCTACGATCCTTTGATAACACTACGATTGTAGTCTACTTTGTCAGCTTGAACTTGTGAAGTTCTTCTTTCGTAATGCGTTCCTCATGTCTGATGTGAGCTTCCTTGAGGACAAGCTTTTCATGCTTGAGCATCTAAGACCCTTTTTCATCTTTAGTTGAATGGCCTGCTTTCATATAAAGGTTAGTTGTAAGACCCCAACTTTTATGAATAAAAATGAATTTTCTATAATTCTCATTTTTGAAAGAATTTGATATAATGTTATAGTTGTGGGCAATATTTATAAATTTTGCAAAGTACGCAAGTTGTTATATAATATTCGATTGGTCGGGAAATATTCGTTTTAACAGGGAATATTCGTAGGACGACACAATCATTGGTGGACCCCACAACGGAGTTATTGTCGGATTGAGAAAATGACAAAAATATTTTATTGAAAATAACGGCGGAAGTTTTACCGTTAATACTGTTGAACTACTTTCGGTAGTAAAAAATACGATGAATGGCGTGGTTGCATAAGATCACTACAGGTATTGATTATTGATGCTTACGTGAGAAGTCATTAAGTTTTATTCAATTATTGTTTATATTTTATATATTATTAAATCAATAATTGAGATGACAGAGTTATTAATATAATTATTTGCATTATTAACGATGTCTAGAAGTTCTGCCAAGGAGAGGTTTGGTCACCTAATTGCGCGCCAATAGGGAGAAATCCGTATCGAAAGCCCCTCTTTCTCGGAACGACACGGTCGATTAATAGTGTGAATAATAATAATGATAATGAAGTTTTGTTTTATTAGTATTATTAATGTAATAAAATGTAAAAAAGCTTTTATATAAAATGTAATACTTTTATAAAGTTATTCGCTTTTATTAGGCTAATAAAAAAAATTTATATAAAACAAAATACTTTTATAAAGTTATTCATTTTATTAGACAATAATTAGAACATATTATATTTTATTATGCATAGTGTTTGCATAGTGCCCGCATATAGTGTTTGCATAGTAAAATCTTTTTAAAAGTTATTCGTTTTATTAGATTATAAATAGAATATATTATATTTTATTGTAAACCAATCTGACCGTCTGCTTAAAGTAAATCGATCTCGGACCGCTCATCAATTGGTTACTATTCACCCATTCTTCTATAAGTAGAAGCTCATTCCTTCATTATTTCTTACGAATTCACCAAACTCTTGAGAGAGAAACCGTAGAGAATTATTCTTCTATCTTGAGCGTATTTCTTTAGCGTTTAAGAAAGCTTTGAGCGTAGTGCAAGTTTCTTCAAGTATATCCCCGACCTACCGTCGGAGTACTCTTGTTTATAAGGTAAGGGGTATTTTTTTTTCATATTCATGAAGAGAACTTCTGTTATTCCATTCTTTATTATTCTATTGGAATAACCTGTATACGCGGTCTAACCTATACTTGGTGATTTCTGTTGTTATTCCATTCTTTATTATTCTGTTGGAATAACCTGTATACGCGGTCTAACCTATACTTGGTGATTTCTGTTGTTATTCCATTCGTTATTATTCTGTTAGAACATCATGTCTGTGTGTTAGTTCCATCTTTATTATTCTGTTGGAATATTCTGTCTGTGCGTTATACGCCGGACCTGGTTCCGTCTTTATTATTTTGTTGTAATATCATGTATGTGCATTTTACACCGGACCTGATTCCGTTATTTATTATTCTGTTGGAATAACCTGTCTATGTGAAGTACCACATGCATGGTGATTTCTGTTGTTATTCCATTCTTTATTATTCTATTGGAATATCCTGTCAGTGCATATTATGCCTGACCTGGTTCCGTTATTTATTATTCTGTTGGAATAACCTGTCTATGCGAAGTACCGCATGCCTGGTGATTTCTTTTGTTATTCCATTCTTTATTATACTCAGTTGGTTAAAGTTTTGACTTCTATACTCCATGAAATCGGTGGAATATCCTTGATATTTACGCTTCATTCAGTATCTTTTCGTGGAAATATTCTTCTGAGCATTCTTAAATTTTACTCTACAAAGAAGTATCATGTTGACAATTTAGACGTTTTTAGTTCCTGAATAAATTAATTCTTGAACTTGTTTTATTGAATTCTTATATCATTGTCATCATCCTCATATTTATATTTTGTTGAAAGTCATCTGTGGCCTCAGTAGTGCATGGATGGACTTGGTATGATTATGACCGTGGATTATTCTGTGTAATCATGGCCAATCGTAATGTTACAAATGATGTGGTAAAAGTCCTCATTGGCACAGAAGTGCATTGATGGACGCTTGTTGGCATGATCATAACCATTGATGAATACACGAATATCCTTGTCCATAGTGCATGGATAATTTGTGGTTGTGATACTTATGAATATCCTCGGCAGAAAAGGTGGATGAGGTGGATTATTTATTGTCGAGTCCCAAATGATAAAAGTGATGAAAACCTTTTAAATCATAAAAGATGGTAGATTTTATTCTCTACTTGACTCTTTTAATGGATTGCATGTTCCGCTGCAGTTAAACTTGATGTCTATTGTATTTTATTAGTTTAACACTATTGAAGACTAATGATATTTTATTCTGCATTATGTTAGTCATAATATTTCTTACTGGGCTAGTTGAGCTCACCCTTTCTTTCACTGTTCTCTTCAGAAATGAGAACGTTGCCGGACTAGTCGGGGAACACGAGTAACGGTCCCAATGATAGTATTAGTAGTCCTTACTATTCTGGTTAAATAGTGTGACAATAAATGTAATGAGGACTTATTCTAAGAGTGGATATTGTCTAGAAGACAATAGTTGTATTAAAACTCACAGCTTTCTTGTTGTATATTAAAGATTGTATTTGTATTTTGTACCATGTATTTGGCGACTCAGAATAGGTGATGATATACCTATTTTGGGCGTCATGATTGGTATCAAAGCTTAGGATATGATCCTGGGCCGAGATGTGAGAAAAGAACTAGGAGGGGAGAGACGAGGAATTCCTTCGCTAGTATGACCTACCTAAGTTTATTTGGTATTTAATTGGTCGGTCAGAGTATAGGGATAATATGTGATATGTTAATTAACCCTTGTTTTGTTGCAGTGTTTGAAAATGGCATCCGAGAATGTTGAGAACATCAATGGAGCACAGGAGACCTTTGAGTCACCACAAATCAATAACCAGGACAATGTGCACTAGGAAGGGGACAATCCTCATGCAAACAACAACACTGACCAAATGATGAACGATGGAATGTTCCGAGGCTTCATGCAACATCAGGCGAGTGCCGCTCCTGTCCAAAATGCAGGTGGAAACACTGGCAACTCTCGGACGGTCACCGCCAAACAGTTCAAGGAGCTGGGACCACCGGAGTTTTTGGAGAGCCAAAACCACTTAAGGCGGAGACGTGGATAAAACAGATCAACAAGATATTTGATGTCTTGGGTTTCTCCGAGGAGCAAAAGGTTCCCTTTACCACCTTTATATGTTATGGCGCAGGCAGACATCGGTGGGAATCAGAAGCGTGACTCAACTCGCCGCATCAAGATGTCTTGGGAAAAGTTTCAAGAACTATTCAACGACAAGTACTTTCCCGAAAGTATTCAACACATGAAAGAGGTAGAGTTCATTAAACTGGAGCAAAACAACATAACTGTGTCGCAGTACGAAGCCAAGTTTGCCGAGCTATCCCGGTTTATGTCCCATTTGGTTGATAATGAGGAGAGAATGACGCGAATGTTTCTAAGAGGTTTGAAACCCAAGATACATCAATATCTTATCTCTCATAAACTGTGTTTGTATTTAGATGTTGTTAATAGGGCTCAGTTATTGGAGCGCGATAATGTGTCAACCCAACCAAAAGAGAGCAACCGGCAAAATGATAACAGTCATCGAAGCGGTGACAATAAGCGTGGAGGGAATCAATATGCCAGAAATGGTAACCACTTCGATGGTAATCATGGCCAAAGCAATAAGAATGGACATTTCAAGAAGAGGAGATTCAACAATGATGGAAAGACGCCAAAGATCAAAGACTGTTGTTAACGAAGGAGAACGACCACCTATCATATGCTTCAAATGCGGAGGGGAGAGACACATCAGTCCAAACTGTGCGATGCCATCCAAAGCATGTTATAATTGTGGAAGAGAAGGTCACCTAGCCCGATTTTGTCGTTCACCGAAGACAAGTTCAATGAGGATGGAGGCACCAAAGGACGCCCCGAAAAAGTCAAAGCCAAGAGTGCAAGGAGAGCGTTTGTCGTGACCTCCCGTAAAGCAAGGAACCCGAATGAGGTCATCACGGTAAGCTTATCATAAACTCTAGCGAAGTATATACCTTATTTGATACCGGTTCTACCCATTCCTTTATTTCTCCTACTTGCGCTCAACGCTTAAATTTGACTCGGAGAAATTGAATTTGACTTATCTGTTGAAACTCCGCTGGGAGAAACCTTCATTACATCCACTTTGCTTATAAGTCTTGTTTGGTTCAAATCGGTACCCTCACATTACTCCGTCGTTTTATTTCATTGAAAATACTTGCATTTGACGTAATTCTAGGGGATTGATTGGTTAACTACTCATCATGCAAAAATTAATTGTTTTCGTAAGGTTGTTAGCTTTCATATTCCTAACCAACCTATTATGCGAATTCAAGTAACCAAACCATAAATCAATCACTGTCATCTCAAGCCATAAAGCTATTCGTTTATTAAAAAACGGATGTCAAGCTTTCTTAGCTCATGTCACGGATCTAAACAAAAATACGTCAGTTTTGAATGATATTTCTATTGTTAATGAATTTCCTGATGTATTCCCAAGAAGAACTTTCCGCCTACCCTAGAAGCGTGAAATTAAATTTTGTATCGACCTTGAACCCGGTACAAAACCCATTTCCATAGCCCCATATCGAATGGCTCCTATTGAACTTCAGGAGTTAAAGACCCAACTGCAAGAATTGTTAGACATTGGCTTTATTCGTCCTAGTACTTCTCCTTGGGGTGCTCCTACTCTATTCGTGAAGAAAAAAGATGGGAGTATGCGACTTTGTATTAATTATCGGGAGTTGAATCATGTCACCATCAAAAATAGGTACCCATTGCCACGTATTGATGACCTGTTTGACCAGTTGCAAGGCGCCAAATTCTTTTCAAAGATTGATCTTCGTTCTGGATATCACCAATTGAAGATTAGAATCGATGACATTCCAAAGACGACTTTCAGAACTCGGTATGGGCATTATGAATTCCTAGTCATGTCTTTTGGATTGACTAATGCTCCTGCTGCCTTCATGGATATGATGAACCGAGTATTCAATGAATATTTTGATCACTTTGTGGTCGTCTTTATTGATGACATCCTTATTTATTCCAAAAGCAGTGAAGATCATGAGCAACACTTGAGGCTGATACTCCAAAATCTTCGTGAATATAACCTTTATGCCAAGTTGAAGAAATGCGAGTTCGCTTCTTGAGGAAGTAGCATTCCTTGGGCACGTGGTATCAAGTCATGGAATATCTGCTGACCCAAAGAAAGATTGAAGCTATTCAAAGTCGGGAGCAACCCTAAATCGATGACCAAGAAATGCGTAGCTTTCTGCTTAATCGGTTATTATCGGAGATTCAGAGAAGGGTTTTCTCGAATCGCTAATCCCTTAACTCAAATGACTCGAAAAGATATAAAATTCGGTTGGACGAGGAATGTGAGAAGAGTTTTCAAGAACTCAAGAGAAGACTCATTTCAAAGACTGCTCGACAATACCATCTGCTCGAGAGGATTTGTCATCTACAAGGATGCTTCAGCAAAGGGTTAGATGTGTTCTCATGCAACATGGGAAAGTCATAGCCTATGCCTCTCGACAACTCAAAGAATATGAGAGGAATTATCCTACTCATGATCTAAAGTTGGCAGCAGTCGTTTTTGCACTAAAGATTTGGAGGCATTACTTGTATGGGGAGAAAGTGGAGATCTTTACGGATCATAAAAGCCTCAAATATTTATTCACTCAAAAGGAACTAAACATGCGACAACGACGTTGGCTTGAACTGTTGAAAGATTATGATCATACCATCCAATACCATCCTGGAAAAGCGAACGTGGTAGCTGACGCATTGAGTAGAAGATCATATGCGGGTACGAGTGCGATATTGTCAACACAAAGGCCCATTTTGTATGACTTGCAAAGGATGGAGATAGAGATAAAAATCTAGGGACCCAAGTGATGATGGCAAATATACGAGTGGAACCGACTTTAGTCGATAAAGTTAAAACTGCTCAAGCTACAGACCTGGAGCTGATGCATATGAGGAAGAAAGTACAAGAAGGTGCTATGCCAGAAGCAAGAATCGATGAAGAAGAAATACTTCGAGTCAACTCCAGACTTTGTGTTCCTAACGACCCTGATTTAAAGTATAAAATCATGATGGAGGCGCACAACACACCGTTTGCAATCCATCCTGGGAGTACCAAAATGTATCATGATCTTCGATATACATTTTGGTGGGGCAATATGAAGAGGGAGATAACATTGTTTATCTCAAGGTGTTTAACTTGTCAATGAGTCAAGGCGGAGCATCAAGTACCAAAAGGTCCATTGCAACCACTAGAAATTCCAAAATGGAAGTGGGAGCACATTACCATAGATTTCGTTACTGGTCTTCCCAAGGTTTCTCAGGGTATAGATACAATTTGGGTCATTGTTGATAGATTGACCAAGTCTGCTCATTTCTTACCTATACGAGAAACTTATACACTTGAACGTCTTGCTTGTATGTACGTAAACGAGGTTGTAAGATTGCATGGTATGCCAGTATCCATAGTTTCTGATCGAGACCCAAGATTCACTTCACGATTTTGGGTTAGTTTGCAAAAAGCTATGGGTACGGATTTACGATTTAGTTCGGCATATCATCCTCAAACGGACGGACAATCAGAGAGGACTATTCAAACTCTTGAAGATTTATTAAGACTCTGTGTCCTTGACTTCAAGGGAAGTTGGGACAAGTTCTTACCATTGGTGAAGTTTTCCTACAACAACAGTTATCAAGCAAGCATTGGCATGGCTCCATTTGAAGTGTTGTATGGAAGAAAGTGTCGTTCTCCAGTATGCTGGGATGAGGTGGGTGAAGCAACGTTGTTGGGACCGGAGTTGGTACGTATGACTACGAAAAAGATTCAAAGATCCGATAACATATAAAAACCTCACAAGACCGACAAAAGAGTTATGCTGATCTTCATCGAAAGGACGTGGAATTCGATATTGGAGATCATGTGTTATTACGTGTTGTTCCATGGAAAGGAGTTACGAGATTTGGAAAGAGAGGAAAGCTCAATCCTCGATTCATTGGCCCATTTTTAATCCTTGATCAAGTAGGGACTGTAGCCTATAGACTCGCTTTACCGCCAAGTATGTCTCGTGTTCATAATATTTTTTATATATCAATGTTACGTAAATATGTGAAAGACCCGAACCACATTATTGAGTTAGAACCGGACGAAATAGCGAAAGATTTAACGTATGAAGAGGTTCCTATTCAAATCTTGGATAAGAAGGAACATATTCTACGCTCTAAGGTTATACCTCAAGTCAAAGTTTTATGGAGGAACCACGATGTTGAGGAAATAACCTGGGAGTTAGAATCTGAAATAAAATCAAGGTATCCTTACCTCTTCAACATACCAAGTACGTACCCTAATTTCGAGGGCAAAATTTCATAAGAAGGGGAGATTGTAAGACCCCAACTTTTATGAATAAAGATGAATTTTCTATAATTATCATTTTTGAATGAATTTGATATAATGTTATAATTGTGGGTAATATTTATAAATTTTGCAAAGTATGCAAGTTGTTATATAATATTCGATTGGTCGGGGAATATTTGTTTTAATAGGGAATATTCGTGATTATTTATTACAAATATCATTAGTGGACCCCACAACAGTAGTTATTGTTTCGGTTTGAGAAAATGACAAAATATTTTATTAAAAATAACAAATGGAAGTACCGTTAATCTTGTTGAACTACTCCTTAGTAAAAGTATAGTAATACGCTGTGGTTGCATAAGAGTAGCACACTCAGTATTGATTATTGATGTTTGACGTGGAAGTCATTCAGTTTTATTCAATTATTGTCGATATTTTATATATTATTAAATCAATAATTGAGATGACAGAGTTATTAATATTATTATTTGCATTATTAACGATGTCTAGAAGTTCTGCCAAGGAGAGGTTTGGTCACCTAATTGCGCCAAATAGGAGAAATCCTTATTGAAAGCCCCTCTTTCCTCGGAACGACACTCGTCGATTAATAGTGTGAATAATAATAATGATGATGAAGTTTTGTTTTATTAGTATTATTAATGTAATAAAATGTAAAAGTTTTTTATATAAAACAAATTACTTTTAAAAAGTTATTCGTTTTATTAGGCTAATAGTAAAAAAAATTTATATAAAACAGAATACTTTTATAAAGTTATTCGTTTTATTAGACAATAATTAGAACATATTATATTTTATTATGCATAGTGTTTGTGTAGTGCCTGCATAGTGTTTGCATAGTAAAATCTTTTTAAAAGTTATTCGTTTTATTAGATTATAAATAAAATATATTATATTTTATTGTAAACCAATCTGGACCGTCCATTTAAAGTAAATCGATCTGGACCGTTCATGGATTGGTTACTATTCAGTCCATTCTTCTATAAGTAGAAGCTCATTCCTTCATTATTTCTTACAAATTCACTGAAACTCTAGAGAGAGAAACTGTAGAGAGAATTATTCTTCTATCTTGAGCGTATTTCTTTAGCGCTTTAGAAAGCTTTGAGCGTAGTGCAAGTTTCTTCAAGTATATCCCCGCCTCTACCGTTTGAGTACTCTCTCTTTATAAGGTAAGGGTATTATTATTTTTCATATTTCATGAAGAGAACTTCATTATTCCATTCTTTATTATTCTGTTGGAATAACTCAGATCGCTGGCTCTACCCTATACTTGGTGATTTCTCGTGTTATTCCATTCGTTATTATTACATTGGAACATCCCGCCTACATGTGTTTTTACACCGGACTGGTTCCGCTTTTTATTATTCTGTTGGAATATCTTGTTTGTAAGCGTCATATGTCGGACTCGGTTCCGCCATTATTATTCTCATTAGAATATCATGTCTGCATGCGTTTACGCCGGACCGATTCCGCTTTTTTTATTATTATTACATTGGAATAACTCGCTCTGCGCTGGTACCGCATGCATGGTGATTTCTGTTGTTATTCCATTCTTTATTATTCTGTTGGAATATCCAATCGGTGCGTATTACGCCTGACCTGGTTCCGTTATTTATTATTCAGTTGGAATAACCTGTCTATGCGAAGTACCGCATGCTTGGTGATTTCTTTTGTTATTCCATTCTTTATTATACTCAGTTGGTTAAAGTTTTGACTTCTATACTCCATGAAATTGGTGGAATATCCTTGATATTTACGCTTTCATCCAGTATCTTTTCGTGGAAATATTCTTCTGAGCATTCTTAAATTTTACTCAACAAAGAAGTATCATGTTGGTAATTTGGACGTTATTATTTCCTGAATAAATTAATTCTCGAACTTGTTTTATTGAATTCTTATATCATTGTCATCATCCTCATATTTATATTTTGTTGAAAGTCATCTGTGGCCTGTAGTGCATGGATGGACTTGGTATGATTATGACCAGGGATTATTCGGTGTAATCATGACTGTAATGTTACAAATGATGTGGTAAAAGTCCTCATTGGCCTGTAGTGCTTTGATGGACAGTTGTTGGCATGATCATAACCATTGATGAATACACGAATATCCTTGTCCGTAGTGCATGGATAATTTGTGGTTGTGATATTTATGAATATCCTTGGCCGTAGTGCAGGGATGAGGTGGATTATTTATTAAGCTGAGTCCCATCGATAAAAGTGATGAAAACCTTTTAAATCATAAAAGTAGTAGATTTTATTCTCTACTTGACTCTTTTAATGGATTGCATGTTCCGCTGCAGTTAAACTTGATGTCTATTGTATTTTATCGCTTTAATCATGAAGACTAATGATAATTTATTCTGCATTATCTTAGTCATAATATTTTTATCGGGCTAGTTGAGCTCACCCTTTCTTTCACTTTATTTTCTTCAGAAAATGAGAACGTGGCAAGGACTAGTCGTGAATCTGAGTGACGGTCCAGATGATAGTATTAGTAGTCCTCACTATTCTGTTAAATAGTGTGACAATAAATGTAATGAGGACTTATTCTAAGAGTGGATATTGTCTAGAAGACAATATTTGTATTAAAACTCACAGCTTTCTTGTTGTATATTAAAGATTGTATTTGTATTCTATACCATGTATTTGGCGACTCAAAATAGGTGATGTATACCTATTTTGGGGGCGTCACAGTTGGTATCAAAGCTTAGGGATATGATCCTTTGCTGAGATGTGAGAAAAGAACTAGGAGGGGAGAGACGGGGAATTCCTTCGCTAGTATGACCTACCTAAGTTTATTTGGTATTTAATTGGTCGGTCAAAGTATAGGGATAATATGTGATATGTTAATTAACCCTTGTTTTGTGGCAGTGTTTGAAAATGGAATTCGAGAATGTTGAGAACATCAATGGAGCACAGGAGACCGTTGAGTCCCCACAGATCAATAACCAGGACAATGTGCATCAGGAAGGCGACAATCCTCATGCAAACAACAACACTGACTAAATGATGAATGATGGAATGTTCCGAGGCTTCATACAATTCATACAACATCAGGCGAGAGCGGCTCCTGTCCAAAATGCAAGTGGAAACACTGGCAACTCTCGGACGATCACCGCCAAACAGTTCAAGGAGCTGGGACCACCGGAGTTTTTGGAGAGCCAAAACCACTTAAAAGCGAGACGTGGATAAAACAGATCAACAAGATATTTGATGTCTTGGGTTGCTCAGGAGAAAAAGGTTCCTTTGCCACCTTCATGTTATGCGAGGCGATTATCGGTGGGAATCAGAAAGCGTACTCAACTCCGCCGCACCAAGATGTCTTGGAAAAAGTTTCAAGAACTGTTCAACGACAAGTACTTTCCCGAAAGTATTCGTCACATGAAAGAGGTAGAGTTCATTAAACTGGAGTAAAACAACATAACCGTGTCGTAGTACGAAGCCAAGTTTGCCGAGTTGTCCCGGTTTGCGTCCCATTTGGTTGATAATGATGAGAGAATGACGTGAATGTTTCTAAGATGTTTGAAACCCGAGATATGTTAATATCTTATCTCTCATAAATTGTGTTTGTATTTAGATGTTGTTAATAGGGCTCAGTTATTGAAGCACGATAATGAGTCAACCCAACTAAAAGAGAGTTGCCAACAAAATGATAATACCAGTGATAACAGTGAAAGCTATTCAAATTGCTTCACAGATCTCGAGTTATTTGGTGCAGACTGCAGATGTGACATGACATCTTTTTCTGACTTCCTGACACTGCAGTCTACTATTTCACCTACCTCGTCAGATGTGTTACTTTGATGTCTCAGGCAGGTCAACTACTTTATTTTCTCTTTCTAATTTCTTGATCAAAGGTTGTCCTTGCATTGATTCTCTCAATAAGCTTTTGTCCGAATGTCAACCATCAGATTAAACCGTTCCCAATGCTTCAATCCTCATTTGTTCGAACTCAACGATTCTGATGCACTTCTTCTCGGACCTGATCGTAGTTTCTTATTGACTGATGCTTATTGACATGTAGAGTCAGCACTACGATCTTGAAGAGTGTTCACTTGATCTTTAGTGAAGAACAACTCTTCTTTATTTCACGTAGTGCTTCAACACTTCTGTTTGCCTTGACTGCTCTCAGATGTTGATGGCTTGATTCCTTGCTCTGGCCCCTTCTGAATAACAAGACACTTTAGATTTGTGGTATGTCCAGCTCGCTTTCCCTTTGTGATCTCTCATTCACTTATTATCAATGGACTGACCCAATGCTTAATCACTTTAGCCTTGTTCTTCAGAGGCTGACCAGTATCTTTGTGTATACTCCATCAGTTCCTTTTTTGTTTGGCAAACACTACGATCCTGGTTACTTCCAAGATCGTTGTCATCTTTTCACTTGACAGCTACTGCATATTTTGACTTTCCTTAGTCATGCTACTGAAGTCTTCTTATGATCATCTTGTGGAAGACTTCATCTTGAATGGCTTTATAACTCAATCTGGATGCTGATTGGGTTGATGCTTAGATCTTCTATTAGCTTGCATACCATTCGTTGAGTGCTCTCTGGCTTCCTTCTGGTGAGATGTATCTTTGCTGTATCAACCAGAGGCTTCATTCCTTTGGATATTCTAGGAGTGCTCAATTTTTGAGAATCGTGTTTACTCTACGATTCTACCTTGGCTTTGTGAGTACAAATGTTGAGGTCTTAGCTCTACACTCTACGATTCAGTGTCGACTGTGCAGACACTACGACTTCAAGATCCGATCTTGACACTACGATTTTTGTCGTTGTGCTTGTTGTCTTCATCTAATCTTGTTTGACTACGATCTCTGTCTTTGATACGATCTGTAGACTCTACGACTCTGAGTGTACTCTACAATCCTTGTCTTGGTTTTTAGTAGACTCTACAACTCCGAGTGTAGTCTACGATTTTTGACTTGGCTATGCAGATGTGATAGGTGTATTTTATATCCATTTATTCGGTATCGTTTACTTAAATTAGTTTCTTATATTCATGTGTCTTAGTTAAGTTTCATGCATTTTGTGTTTATTTTGTAGATCTTATGCTTGGGAACGATGTGAGCGATTATTGGTATGAAAACGCAAGGAAAAGCAAGGAAAATGCGAAGAAAAGCAATCCGGACATCATTTGAGCTTTCATGTTTGCTTCATGTTCTTGGTTTGGAACTTAGCTTACATTGTAGAGCATCTTTGTAGCTTTCCGAAACATCTTGAATCGTTCTAATCAGAGTTCGGATGCAAGAGTTATGATCTTTGTACCAACGGACGTCAAACTTCGCTGTTTTGGTTAGCCATTTTCATAGCAGTCCCTTCCAGCCCAATTTCAGCCTTGATTTGTCCAGAATTTCTCAATCCTCAAAGAATAAAAATTGTAGATCTAGTCGATATCTTCGATTTGATAGGTAGCAGGCCCCGTAACTCTTCCCGAATCAAATGTTATGGCTATTTTACTATAGGACACTGCAGCAGAAAATGGACCGCGTGGGCACGCGCGACCATGGAGCAAAAAACGCGATTTTCTGCAAGTTATGCGCCCGCGCAACCCTTCAGGTCAATTCCTTTTCGACCGCATGACTTCGGACGATGACCACAGCTGACTTTTTATTAAACATAGCAATTAAAGCGTAATCGAGAGAGGGGTTCAATTAGGGCTTATATATTAGACGTATTTTCATTATGTAAGGGATATTCCACCCCTTGGGGGCTGAACTCACTGCTATTTTCTTTCTTCAACTTTCAATAAGTAGATTAGAGTAGATTAGTGTAGTTTTTTTCTAGAGTTGATTGGATTGGAGACGTGAAGCAATTGGAAAGCATTAGAGATTCAATCTTGGAGCGGGAGAACAGATTTGCACTTCCATTCTCTACTCTTACTCTCTCTTTGATTCCTAATTGTATCTTATGATGTTTATTCAATATGTGGATGATAGCTCTAATTCAATTATGATTTAAACACTATTCTGAGATTGCAATGGATTATATGGATTAGTTTAAGCTGATATGTTTCATTGTTAGCCTTATTAATTTCTATGGGATTGTCTATTAAGATTCATGCTTACTTGCTTAGTTGATTGGCCATCAATTATTGTGATAACTGATATGAAGTCGAAAGACGTAGTATGGGTTTAGATTTGATCTTGATAGCTTGTGTTTGTATGTTCTACATGGTGATGGAATGTATGATTTGAGCTTAGGATAGACATATAGTGGTTTAGGTAATGTGGGTGTTCATGTGTATTCTATCAAATGTGGATTATATGTGATATGGGTATAGTACATTGAGAGATGGCTATACTTTACTTTCGTGTTCTTGGCTAACAATCCGGTACAATTAGTTTGGCTTAACATGAAATGTGTGGATTTGAATGAGTCAATAGATGAAATTGTAATCTCAGGTCTTCATTATCTAGTCTCACTCTAGGAATAATTAGGTTTATTTAATTTTATAGTTTTCATCACAATATAATATCATTCGTTTAAATAAGACTAAAATGGTTATGGGCTAATGCTTGGTGAACTTTATTAGTTAATTCTCCGTGGGAACGATACTTTACTTACTCTTTATTACTTGTTGACCGTGTATACTTGCACGCATATATTGATCGGTAAAATGATTAACAAGTTTTTGGCGCTGTTGCCGGGGAATTATTTTAATAATTTTTTCCAACATTAATTTCAATCAAATTAGTCTTAATTTAAATATTTTATTTTATTTTATTTTATTTTAATTCTCTTCCTATATTTCTCTCTTTTCAGGTACTATGGGTGACTTTTCTTATCAACGGCCTTATGCAAATAGGACTCAACCAAGGGACATAAGCACTGAGGGACTCAATCTATTCTCTACATTGTTAGCACAAATTGCAACACTTTCGGAGAGGTTGGATATTCTTGCAGCCCAACTCACTCGAGAGATAGTAGTTACATGTGAGTACTGTGCTGGCGAGCATCCGAGTTATCAGTGTAACATCAAGGTTGCACAAGTGCAGTTTGGGGTGATTTCTTCAACAACGATGGTTGGGGGTATCACCCAAATTATGAATGGGGTTATAACTATCAAGATCAATACTGCATCAAAAGTCTAACATATCCATCAGATTTCTCATATCCACCTCTAGTGCAACATAAAGAAAATTCAGAGTTGAAGGAATTCATGTCAAAAAGCATAGCAGACCATGAAGAGAAGATGACGAGTCAGGAGTTATCAAGCCAAAATATTAACAGACGGATGGAACAAATCATTAACTCCTCAATGAATGGTCCTCAATACATGGATTTCAAAACTGAGAAAGATAATTCAAGATTAGAGGATTTGTGGTTCAAATTTGTAGCATCAACTAAGAAGAAGATGATTGAGTAAGAGAGGTCAATTCAAAATCTTTAGAATCAGTTGGATCTAATGTTCGAAGCCTTGAACAATCGCCCTCCAAACAATTGGTGCTATGACATGGACGATGAAACTGATGGAAAGCTAGAAGTGTACATGCCACTGAATGAACTGAAAGGAGTGGATATTGAGGAGATAACTGGGGGCATGGAAAATGAAGAACATGAGATGACTTGTATAATACCCCAAGTGCCTTCTCAGTTAGAGTTGAAAAATTCAGTGAATTTTGCACACCCATGTCCCCTTGGTAGTCACATCCAAAGCAAAAATTTATGCGGTTATTAGGCCTCTTATAAACCATGATGGGCTGAGGAAGAGATAATAGAAGAAGAAAAGCATGTTGTATCTTTCATGCCTCAATGCAAAAATCTATTCACAGATACAACGGGAGGAGCACCTGGCATTGCAATGGAACTAGGGACATCATGTACAGGAAATATGCTAGGTGACTTCAATCTGAAGACTCTCATGATGGGGAACCTACCAAAGCGCATAGCGGTTCTAATGAATGGAGGGTTCTTATCTTATCGTAGAGGAATTGGATAGCGATGTCAAGAAAAAAAGTTCAGCTAAAGGACTATAAACCGAGCGCTCGATGAGAGGCACCCCATCCAATCTTTCTCCCTCCTAGTTTAATTCTTATTTACATTTCCATATTTAGTAGATGTTAGATAGAGGTAAAGTCTTGATATTAGTTTTATTGTTTCTCCTCTCAGGTTCAATCTAATTGCTATAAGCCTTCAAGATCAAACAGAAGTCAAAAAAAAAAAATTAAAGCTGCCAAGGCACAGGGTCGCGCCGCCGCGCCCAATTAAAAGCCAAACACCGCGCGGCCACTCTATAGCTCAGTTACAGAAAAAAAAATTGCTAAATTTTTAGAATTTCTGACTCAAGCATTCGGACAGTTAGAAGCCCACACTTAGTCTCCAACTATAGAATATCTCAAACTTAGCCATCGCCTGATATACCATCGGATCATGAGGAGGCAAATGGAGATGACATTGCCACTTAGGGGAGTATTCTTTCACTTTTAATTACAATGAGGGCATTGTTTATTTTAAGTTTGGGGGTATTGGGTTGTAGTGAGTAGTTGTTGCATATAGTTTGATTGCATGTTTAAGTTGCATAGTAGGGGTATTTTATTATGAATTTTATTTATTTATTTATTTTAGTTTTCTTTTGTCTTGTTTACTTAATATGTGTTTAGTTGCATAACATTGCATAATCCCAGGTTTTTAGTTAGTTGAATTCTAATTTGGCCAATGATGACATAGAAATTTGATAGATTTTTGAACTTGGTTGATATCTTGAGCTTAGTTATTATTTTATACATGATATAATTCATGCCTGTTGTTTAGATGTTACTGGGTAGCAGGACAATGTTCCTATTTGCTTGTTGGTTAAGATTAGCATGTTTGTCTGCTGAGAGGAAAATGTTGTTTTTAATGATAGAATTGTGTAGGAAGTGAGTAATGACTATGAAGACACTGAAACTCAAGTTTTGGGAACGCATAGGTATGCTTGCTATATATAAAAAAAAAGAAAAAGAAAAAGATAAAAAAAAATATAAAAATTTGAATAAACACCGTGGCTAGTCTTGTTTCGGGGCCTTTGTTACTTGAGTAAGTAAGCTTAGGGGATTGTCTCTACACCTAAATACTAAAGGTCTTAATGGTGCAGGAGTCGTTGGTTGAAAGCTCGCTAAAGGGTAGCACTGTTAGCCTAATGGAATGAGACATTGCACAGTCATGGGAAATATATTTTAAAAAAAAATTAAAAAAAATCAATAAACACCACGGGAAAGTGCGAAAATCGCCCTCGTGAATAAAAACAAAGCAGAATAAACCCATTGTTGAACCTTAATTTGTATTGATGTGTTGGAGTAGTTGATGTCTCATTAGTATATGCAGTTCTTGATTTAAACTTCAATTTTCTGTCTTAAGCAATAAAGCATGTGATATCTTCACCTTTGTCAAGCTTATCTGTGAACACATCACACACACATAGCATCTTTATAGCAGGTTAGGATTATATGATTGTATGTCATTATGCCTTTCGCTTAGTTTGATGCTTTGTTCTTGGATCTTGATATTTCTCTGAGGCATATCTTATTGGAATTTTTAACATGTCTGGAAATCTTGGGATTCATTGTCATAGTAGCGTAGCTTGCATAGCATGTAGATTGCATTATATTGTGTTGCTTGAGGATAAGCAACGGTTTAAGTTTGGGGGTATTTGATAGGTGGATTTTATATCCACTTATTTGGTATCTTTTACTTGAATTAGTTGCTTATATTCATGTGCCTTACTTACTTTTCATGCATTTTGTGTTTATTTTGTAGATCTTATGCTTGGAAACGATGTGAGCGATTATTGGTATGAAAACGCAAGGAAAAGCAAGGAAAATGCGAAGAAAAGAAATCCGGACACCATTTAGGCTTTCATGTTTACTTCATGTTCTTGGTTTGGAACTTAGCTTACATTGTAGAGCGTCTTTGTAGCTTTTTGGAATATCTTGAATCGTTCTAATCGGAGTTCGGATGCAAGAGTTATGATCTTTGTACCAACGGACGTCAAACTTCGATGTTTTGGTTAGCCATTTTCATAGTAGTCCCTTACAGCCCAATTTCAGCCTTGATTCGTCCATAATTTCTCAATCCTCAAAGAATGAAAGTTGTAGATCTTGTCGATATCTTCGATTTGATAGGTAACAGGCCCCGTAACTCTTCCCGGATCAAAGGTTATGGCCATTTTACCATAGGCCACTGTAGCAGAAAATGGACCGCCCGGGCGCGCGAATTTGTGCCCGGCCGCACGCGACCCTGGAGTAAAAAACGCGATTTTCACGCAAGTTACCGCCGACACCTTCTTGAAAGCTAATTCTCGCATTCATCGCGACTTCTAAGCGATGACCACAACTGACTTTTCATTAAATAGAGCAATTGAAGCGTAATCGAGAGAGGGGTTCAATTAGGGCTTATATATTAGAAGTATTTTCATTATGTAAGGGATATTCCACCCCTTGGGGGCTGAACTCACTGCTATTTACTTTCTTCAACTTTCAATAAGTAGATTAGAGTAGATTAATGTAGTTATTTTCTAGAGTTGATTGGATTGGAGATGTGAAGCAATTAGAAAGCATTAGAGATTCAATCTTGGAGCAGGAGAACATATTTGCACTTCCATTCTCTACTCTTACTCTCTCTTTGATTCCTAATTGTATCTTATGATGTTTATTCAATATGTTGATGATAGCTCTAATTAAATTATGATTTAAACACTATTCTGAGATTGCAATGGATTCTATGGATTAGTTTAAGCTGATATGTTTCATTGTTAGCCTTATTAATTTCTATGGGATTGCCTATTAAGATTCATGCTTACTTGCTTAGTTGATTGGCCATCAATTACTGTGATAACTCATACGAAGTCGAAAGACGTAGTATGGGTTTAGATCTGATCTTGATAACTTGTGTTTGTATGTTCTACATGGTGATGGAATGTATGATTCGTGCTTAGGATAGACATATACCGAGGCACCATTCGTAGTCAATTGAGAACTTGGGCTTAAACCCTAATTATTTGTAAATCACATAGACATATAGTGGTTTAGGTAATGTGGGTGTTCATGTGTATTCTATCAAATGTGGATTATATGTGATATGGGTATAGTACATTGAGAGATGGCTATACTTTACTTTTGTGTTCTTGGCTAACAATCCGATAAAATTAGTTTGGCTTAACATGAAATGTGTGTATTTGAATGAGTCAATAGATGAATATCTAGTCTCACTCTAGGAATTATTAGGTTTATTTAATTTTATAGTTTTCATCACAATATAATATCATTCGTTTAAATAAGATTAAAATGGTTATGGGCTAATGCTTGGTGAACTTTATTAGTTAATTCTCCGTGGGAATGATATTTTACTTACTCTTTATTACTTGTTGATCGTGAATACTTGCACGCATATATTGATTGGTAAAACGTTCAACAAGATGCTCGGTCGGCTCGTACGCAGGCTGTCTCTATGATTCTGAACATGACTTCCTCAGTAGACTATGGCTACAGGAAGTGCTACTCGACACACTACGATCCTTGCTCGTCTCTCTTGGCAGTCTACGAACTCCAAGATCTACTATCTTGCAGACTACGATTCTGCCTTGATAGCTCTCGAGTTTTTCTTGATTCTCCTGGCAGACTACGATTTACAGTGCGAAGGTTCTATCGATTGATTAGACCAAACTATCTTTTATATCATATGATCAACTTAACATGCTTGATCTTTCTATGTTTATACTCCTTGTACATCATTTCTTTTTAAGGACTTTACAAAGCTATTTTGCTTATGTAGGATCAACCTAACATATTTGATCAATTCATTCTAAGTCCTTTTACATGTGTTTCTATAATCTATCATAGGACTTTACAACTTTTCTTAATGCAAGCATACTTGCATATTCATTCATATATATATATATATATATATATATATATATATATATATATATATCATAATCAAATCATTTATAAATAGGAAAATCATTCACATGTTTATTCCTTACAATCTCCCCCTATTTGATTATGACAAAAACAATAAGTGCATATGCATGTTATGAATGAATCTTATATACAGTGAGCTGTTGTATTTCTAAAACAGATAATCATGAATGTCATTTATAATAATATGGAATTTAATACACTATGACATTTTTCATCCTGGATCCAGAACATACCTAACTAGTTAGAGATGTACCTCTTTGGCTCTATGTATGTATCTAGGATGTCTGTTGATCAGCTACTCATCTGTTTTGGTTTGTTTGCTCCTCCTTCTCCTCTTTTTCTGGCTCCCCCTCAGCCTTAGGCTCATCATCCTTTGGCTCCCCCTCTTTAGCTCCATGTATGTTTCCAGGATGTCTGTTGATCAGCTACTCATCTGTTTTGGTTTGTTTAGCATATGAAAAACATAAGAATCTTTTCAAGCACAACGAAATAAGTAAAAGATCCCCTTCATTGATATATTCATAATCATATATACATTGTTCATAGAGTTAGCTCAGTGGTAAGCAGTTGAAACATACATAATAGTTATGGCAGTTAATGTACATAATATAAATGACATAAAGTAAAAGACACAAGGGGTTTTAAGTGGTTCAAAGACTAAAGCTCCTAATATATTCTTCTACTTTCAACGAGAAAGATTTCCACTAAGGAAGGGCAACACCCTAAATCACTAAGATTCCTTCAAGGCCAGCAGCCTTGGGACTTCAGTTCACTAAGAACTCTTTAAGACCAGTAGCCTTGGAACTCCTCTAGTTCCCTATGAACTATTCAAGCCCAGCAGGCTTGGAACTTCATTTAGTCCCTCTGGACAAGGACCCCTCAGTCCCTGACTTTTTGTTGTTGTAGTTGTTGTTGGTGGTGGTGTTGAGCTGCTTAGATTTCTTTGAGCTTGAATATATTATGTACTTAGCAGCTTGGCGTGGTCCTCTTTACATTCTGCTTCGTGTCTAGACCACATCTTCTCTGGTGTAGCTGATCTCCAGTCTTTTCTGCTCATCTTCATTTGATGTCAGCTGTGCACCATCACCATCTGGATTTGCTAAGTCTCTAAGCTTTTGGTAGACTTAGCCTGGCATTTAGCAATCCCTGAACCCTTCTTAAAGGTTTTGTAGACATGATTCTGCTTCTGTTCTTTTTCAGCTTTTGGTTCCTGGTGATTTGTAGAGTGGCTCTCTTTATCTTCTTTTTGCTCTGCCACTTTTCTGAATGATATCTTCTTGGCCTTCTCGGCTCTCAGGTTAGCTGTCATCTTCAATGGCATTCTCATCTTTGTTGAGTGAAGCTCTAGTCTATTTAAGTTCTTCTTCAAAGCTGCTTCACTTCCACCTATGTAGTCTCACTGTCACTGAGACTTGTTCTGTTAATCTCTGGTGGAACTCGTAGAGTCAACAATAGCATTCCAACAACTAAATGATCCTGTAACTTTGCAATCATCAGCACTCTTAATCTTTGAAGCTCATTCTGATTTATACTCCTTGCCAATCTTCCCGTTGGAAAGTAGCCGTTGAAAGCTATTCAAATTGCTTCATAGATCTCTAGTTATTTGGTGTAGACTGCAGATGTGACATGACATGACTTTCTGACACTGTAGTCAACAGTTTCACCTACCCCGTCAGAGATGTCACTTTGATGTCTCGGGCAGGTCGTCGACTTTATCTCCCCCTTCTGATTTCTAGATCAGAGGGTGTCCTTTTGCATCGATGCTCTCAATAAGCTCTTTTCCGAATACCAACCATCAGATTGAACCGTTTCCAATGCTTCAATCTTCGGATGACCGAACTCTACGATTCTGATGCATGCATTTCTTGGACCTGATCGTAGTGTCTAGTTGATGGTCGAGACAACACTACGATCTTGAAGATTGTTCATTGGATCTGCAATGTAGAACACTTCTTCCTTCTCTTGTATAGTGCTTCAACATTTCTGTTTGCTTTGACTGCTCTCAGATACTGATTGGCTTGACTCTTTGTTCTGGCCCCTTCTGAATAGCAAGACACTACAGATTTGTGGCATGTAAAGCTCGCTTTCTCCTTGTGATCTCCCATTCACTTATCATCAATGGACTGACCCAATGCTTAATCACTTTAGCCTTGTTCTTTAGAGGCTGGCCAGTATCTTAGTGTACACTCCATCAGTTCTTTCTTTGTTTAGCAACCACTACGATCCTGGTTGCTTCTAAAATCGATGTCTTCTATTTACTTGACATCAACTGCACTAGCTGACTTTCCTTAGTCATTTACTGAAGTCTTCTTATGATCAACTTGTGGAAGACTTCATCTTGAATGGCTTCACAACTCAATCTGGATGCTGATTAAGTTGATGCTTAGATCTTTGGTTAGCTTGCATGTCATTCGTTGAGTGATCTTTAGTTTTGTTTAGGTGGGATGTATCTTTGCAGTACCAACCAGAGGCTTCATTCCTTTGGATATTCTTGGAATGCTCATTTGTTGAGAATAATATTTGCTCTACGATTCTGCCTTGGCATTGTGAGCACATCTGTTGACATCTCAGTTCTACACACTATGATTCTGCTTTGGCTGTGCAGACACTATGACTCCGAGATCAAATCTTGACACTCTACGATTTCTGTCGTTGTGCTTGTTAACTTTATCTGATCTTGCTCAACTACGACCTCTGCTTTTGATACTATTAGTAGACTATATGACTCTGAGTGTAGTCTACGATTCTTGACTTGGCTTCGACATCAGTAGACTCTACGACTCAGAGTGCAGATGCTCGGTCGTCTCGTAGGCAGGCTGTCTCTACAATTTTGAACATGACTTCCTCAGCAGACTACGGCTAAGAGGAAGTGCTACTCGACACACTACGATCCTTCTTCATCTCTCCTGGCAGTCTACGAACTCCGAGATCTACTATCTTGTAGACTACGATTCTGCCTTGATAGCTCTCTAGTTTTCCTTGACTCTCCTGGCAGACTACGATTTCTGGTGCAGTGCTCGACGATCAGACAAGCCTATCTATTACATCATAAGATCAACCTAAAATGCTTGATCTTTCTATATTTATAGTCCATGTACATCATTTCTTTTTAAGGACTTTACAAGGCTGTTTGGCTTATGTAGGATCAACCTAACATATTTGATCAATTCATTCTATGTCCTTGTACATGTGTTTCTATTATCTATCAAAGGGCTTTACAGCTTTTCTTAATGCAAGCATACTTGCATATTCATTCATATATATATATATATATATATATATCATAATCAAATCATATATAGATAGGAATATCATTCACATGTTTATTCCTGACAATCTCCCCCTATTTGATTATGACAAAAATAATAAGTGCTTATGCATGTTATGATTGAATCTTATATACAGTGAGCATCTGTATTTCTAAAATAGATAATCATGAATGTCATTTATAATGATGTGAAATTTAATACACTGACACACACTGACATTTTACATCCTGGATCCAGAACATACCTAACTAGTTAAAGATGTACCTCTTTGGCTCCATCTATGCTTCCAGGATGTCTGTTGATCAGTTATTCATCTGTTTTATCTTCTTGCACCTGCTCACCCTAGGACGTCGACTTTATTTCTTTTGTTTTCTCCGCCTTAGATGTATGCTTCTCTTATTCTTCTTTTGGCTCCCCCTCAGCCTTTGCAAACACAGGCTCATCATCCTTTGGCTCCCTCTCAGATGATAACCCAACTTCTTCTTCTGCTTTCTTCTTCTCTTGTTTCCTTCTGCTCTTCTTGCCCTTTCTTGAATGCCTAATGTGCCTCTTTCTATGCCTCTTTTTCTCCCCCTTTTTGTCATTAATCACTTGAGAGAGTTGTTCTATATTGGACATAAGTTGCTCCATCAGATAAGAGGAGTTACCAACTTCAATCTTGAGTTTTTATTGATTTAACTCAAGTTGCATAGAGAAGGACTGATTCATGTTGTCAATCTTGTCAGAGAGGGCTTGTAGTTGCTCTTCATTTTCTTTCTGAGCTCGTAGTGCATCTACCTTCTGATCATTTATGGCCTTCAGATAGATGTGATCTCTCTATTTGATTTTGAGAGATACATCAGCCATAGTTGCTCGGAGTCTGTCTTGAACTGAATGATCTCATGCTTCTGTCAACCTCTTTGATTCTTCATTGATTAGAGATATCTTCCCAACTAGCTCGTCAGAATTCTTCAATAGTTCCTGTTCCATAGGAATTTGGTCATTTGGTTGGGAAACCTCTTGTTGAACACCAGATTGGACTCTGCGATTTTCATTCTTGGACAGATTTTCGAAGGTGTTGAGAAGCTAAAAAATTGTTGAGTACCAATCGCTATTGGAGGATAAAGAAATGTCGGGCAATTGAGCTTGAGCAGATGGAGGCTTCTCATTTTGGACTTGAATACCATCACTAGTAGAGTGAACAGACTCTACGATTATCTCCTTGGTCATGATCCTTCTTCCTTCAGAGTCCACTCTACAATCATAAGGAATATAATGATTGCCAGTATATCTGTAGATTTTGTAATGGGGCTGGTCTTTGATCATCATTGTTGCATAATTCTTCACCCTTGGGAAGTTCTGAGACACCAGCTCTAAGCTTGGAAATTCTGGAAGTACTTCTCGTGGTTCATTTGAGCTTTCCACTTCTCTTCTTTTCTTAATCCTAGCTGGAGAGATGACAGGATAGTTTGGTGGTTCCTCTAATTCCTAATTTGCAGAACCAGAATCTTTCTCCAATTTTTCACTTCTTGAACCTGAATCCTGCTGACTTCTTTCATCAAATTCATCAGTGAATTCTTCTTGTTGAATTTCATTACTAGAGCCTTCTTTAGCAACATCTTCCTTGGATTCATCCTCTTCATTACTAGTCCCAACTTCAACACTTTCTTCATGTGATTCAAATTCATCATCACTTAATTCAATGATTGCAGTGGAGTGATCATTTCTCTTCTTGGAGGCAAATTGAGCAAGTAATATGTAGCTCTTCCTTCTCCTTGGGGGTTCAGCTATGGGAGCATTAGACTCTTCTTCCTCTTCAGACTCTGAGGTCTTTGGATCATCAGACGAACTCCCTTGAGGTTCAGCATTGGCAGGGGCATGTTCTTCTCCTTCAGAATCATCATTTGACCCATCATGAGGGCTTGTTAGAGCATTTGCATTTGGAGATGCAGTTGAGTCATCTTGTAGCTTTTCTACATCATCAGAGTGAATACTCTGAGAGTTAGCTATAGGGCTTGTATATTCATTTTCATCGGAAGGGTTTACATTTTCTTCCTTGAATCCAGTTCTACCTTTATTGTTGGATTCGTTCTTTGGGGACTTGGTCTTGAGATCGTCAGTTTCCTTTTCTTCCTCTGACTCTACATTCTCCTTTTCGTCAGATGTACTTTCTTGGGAAACTGGGATTGGTTTGAAGCAGTCTGTTACTTCTCCTCTTTGTGGTTTCTGTAGTCAGGACCTTTTCTTCTTCATCCTTGTCTTCCATGGAGAGACTTTTTGATAGGGCCTTAGCTTTCTTCACACCTTTGGATTTCTTCCTTGCAGGTGTGGCTGTTGCTGGTACAGAGTCACCAGATTTAGAACTTTCCACCTCTTTTGCCTTTCTTTTCTTCGCAGAGTTCTTTCTGCTACCCCCAGTTGTTGTTAGCCTCCTGTTTTCCTTTGGGTTCTTCTTCCAGTTTACGAACAACTGAGGAGACATTACTTTGTGAACATTTAAAGGCTCTCCTTCATCATTCTTGATTCTACTTCCCAGCTTCTTCTTCAGCACTATACTCAATAGTCTTCCATGAAACACTTTTGTCAGGGTTTTTCTGTAGACTTATTCAATTCAGTTTTTTTTACCCATTTGGAGATCTGATCAAACAGGATTACTCTGAAGTTGATTTGTTTCTTCAGACTATAGCAGACATTATTTTCAACTGCTGATCAAGCACAGTGTCATGTGCAGTATCCTTGCATAGTATACCTTTGCCCACTATCATAACAAAGAACTCGAATTCCTCAGGGAACTCCTTCTTCTTCATGTCCTTTAAACTAGGGTTTCTTTGATACCCCATAATCTCCTTTGCTTGCTCAGTGTCGATCTCATCAAGGTTTTCCAATCCCAGGTCGGGAAAACCTAAGCATAGATTGATATCCGATGATTTCAACTTTAGAGATTGAACTTTAACTTTGGTTGAAAGGGTTCTAGCATTTATGGAAGCATTTGAGTAAAACTCCTTAATTAGTTTAGTATATACTCGAGTGCTTGCCTCAAGACATTCTGAGAATCCAGCTTTCTTCACAAGTTCAAGAATTTCTCTGAACTTCTTTTCAGATTTCTCAAACGACTTGGTTCCCAGCTGAATGTCAGTGATTACTCGCCAATCTTCCATTTGAATTGTTCGAGGAATATGGGTATTTGATTCAGAAAGATTTATGAGAAATAGCTGATTATGATTTGGGCTCTGGAGGTTTAATTGAATTATTTTTTGAAGAGGGTTCTAGGATTTGAAAATGGGAGGGAGAGAGGTTCGATAGTTTCTGAACTATTTGTAGATTTTGAATTTATCTTTATGCCAGTTCCTTCTGATTCTGCATACGTTGTGATGTGTCAACTAGCTATAGGTTGCACAATGCCCAATAATGAGCTGTAACTCCCTATAAACTTTTCAGTTAGATATCTCTTTTAAAAGAGTAGACGTTTAATTGACGTGGATTGACTGTTGACCCCTTTGGTTCGTAGAGTAGAATGGTATGGCAGCTGTGGAATCTACGTTTTCCTTTGTTGACTCAACGATCAACTTTTGAGAGATGTTATAGTGGATGGTTTTGACATTAATCCTCATTTTGAAACTGCATAGCTTGACCACTGATATACCCCAAGCCAGTTTGGGCACTTAAGTTCTGATGTGCGTTTGTGCGATGTCTTTCCAAGCTGTAATTGAACTAGTCTCTTTATAGAGCAGTTGTCTCGTTCTTCCAAGCTCCTCATGAGCTAGAATATTTTCTGGTAATACTACGATTGTCGAGTCTTCTTCTACGATCGTTGAGTTTGCACCACGATCATTAAGTTTTCTTCAAACTCTACTTTACGACAGTTGACTGTCTTGGTCCTTGAGATGAACTTGATTAAGCAATCCTTCTAGGTTAAGGAAGCTCAGAAAGGGCCAACCTCTTAGAGTGAGCTAAGGGTCAGGTTTGTCCCTGAGGCGCTTTCCAGATGAAATACTTTTAGAAGTGATTTTCACTGAAATCTCATTTGACCTTTTCTGTTGGGGAGTTCCTCTTCCAACTCTAGGCATTTGCACTGGCTGTAATTGTGATGTCCTCTTGTACTTACACTACGATCAAGTGTTTGATCGTAGGTACTCCACAATTTTGAGTTGGGTGGCTGATAGGTTATTAGTAGTACATTTTGAAACGTTCCTACTGACTATGGATCTTTATTTGGTTCATCTGCCACAAAGTTTTGGGACTCTGTAGCTGGTACATTGCTTCATAGAACATCTCAGTGTTGTTGTTCCTTAATAGATCACTGCTCCCCCATGGTTGATGCTGTCTTTTCAGTGAGGTGTGATTTCCTTTTCTTCATGAGCATTAGGAGGTATCCTTGCATGTCTCTTTCTAACTGGAATCACCACTGACAATTAAATCTATTTACATCATACACATGGATATCTCCAGGACTGATCATTCTATGATCATTTAATAGCACTACGAACGTAGTCTTCTTTTACAGTTTGTACTTATGGAGTTCTGCTCCCGTAATGAGTTCCTCATGTTTGATGTTCGATGATCCTCTGTGGTGAGCTTCCTTGAGGATTCTTCTCTTATGACATGCTTTGAATGATTTAGCATCTAAGACCCTTTTTCATCTTTGGTTGAATGACTTGTTTCCCTATAAGGATCAGCAACAATGTGAGCATCATTCAGATTAGCTTAGTATGTCTTCCAGGACATGCTTTGACATATAGGAGTTTTATCAGAATCATTTCAATAGGTCTTAAGCCTTCTCATTGTTTGAATTTTCTTGATCAAGTTTTATGCTTGAAAGATTCCTTAGTGTGGCGATGTAGACCCGTGTACCTACAGTTTATAAATTTCTATTTTTGGTACCCATGGTTAAATGGGTCATGCTAGGTTAGTTTTCTAAACCCCTGTTCCTCATATATTTGGATAATCATCATATTGATCACCAACTATCATGTTCATGCATGTAACTAATTTAGATAATACATTTTGAGATGCATGATGGTGAGTAAGTGTGAGATTTTCTATTTTAATAAAACACTCTTTTTCTTTGTTGGTTTCATCATTTGCTAGGTAAAGTTCACAGGGTTTAAATGTTCACAGAGTGAGAATCAACTCTACGATTTATTTTTATCTGGTTGGTTCATGGAGGTGATCAGTTTCTATGAATCTTTAAGATGCTCTTGTAAAACTGATCATACTTTGTGTGTTATTAAACACTTAGACCATAGGTTGTTCATACATACTAACCCATCAGCAAAGATTACTTCTCATAAAATTAATTTAACCTGTGATGCTCTTATGATCCATTTCAGATTTCTTTCAAGATGTCATCTTCAACCTAAAACATGGATGGAGAGAAAGTTTATAGGCATTTGAGTTTCCACCCTCAGTGTACTTTCTCTCTTCACCTTTTTAGGTAGATTATGATTCCTTGAAAGAATACGATTATAGTTTATAAGGAGGTGGAATCATGATGTACATATTTATATTAGTGAGGAACCATACCTTTTTACTGCCAGTTGCTTAACAGTCATTTCTCTTAGATATACTGAGTTTAGGCATTGATGTGCATAGTTTCTCATTTGCTCCTGATAGCTAGTTGCTTTAGTTGACCTTCAATCAATCAGTCGTGGTCTTGAAGATGCAAGCTAAGAGAATATCAACATCTTTAGTTCTTTGACATCCTTGAGTTCACAAGGTTTACATCCAGCTGCTGGTTGGCCAGATACATGTTTGAGAAGTTCTTCTTTCTTCTCTAGATAAACATTTCTTAGCATGTGTGGCCTTTTCATCTTTTCAGGCTGGTGGATGTTTGACTCTTTTCCGTTGATGTCTTTTATGCTTTCTAGCATGGTCTCCAGACTACAAGATTGACCACGAGCAAGGATTGGTCTTGTTGATATGACAATCAAGAACATGGACCAATCTGGGCAGCTTTAGGTGTATATACACATTTACCTGCACACAATATTTCCAACGTGTGAGCTCATCTGAATACAACAAGTGACTTACTACTAAACTAAGTTTAGAACAATGTTTGTGCCTAGGATCAGACTCAAAGCGATTATATTTTGAATATGAGAACCTGCTCTGATACCAATTGTTAGTTCCCAATAGGCACAATAGATATAGAAGGGGGGGGTTGAATAGATCCTTTTTAATTTCAAATACTTTTCTGGTGTATTTTGTATTGCTAATAATTTAGCATATGACAAACATAAAAATCTTTTCAAGCACAACGAAATAAGTAAAAGATCCCCTTCATTGATATATTCATAATCATACATACATTGTTTATAAAGTTAGTTCAGTGGTAAGCAGTTAAAACATACATAATAGTTATGGCAATTAATGTACATAATGTAAATGACATAAAGTAAATGACACATAGGGTTTTAAGTGGTTCAGAGACTCAAGCTTCTAATCCACTCTTCTGCTTTCAATTAGCAAGATTTCCACTAAGGAAGGGCATCACCCTGAATCACTAATATTCCTTCAAGGCCAGCAGCCTTGGGACTTCAGTTCACTAAGAACTCTTCAAGGCTAGCAGCCTTGGAACTCCTCTAGTTCTTGAGGAACTCTTCAAGCCCAGCAGGCTTGGAACTTCATTTAGTCCCTCTAGACAAGGACCCCTCAGGCCCTGACTTCTTGTTGTTGTAGTTGTTGTTGTTGTTGGTGGTGTTGAGCTGCTAAGATGTCTTTGAGCTTGAACATCTTATGTACTTAGCAACTTGGCGTGGTCCTCTTTATATTCTGATTCAAGTCTGTACCACATCTTCTCTGGTGCAGCTGATCTCCACTCTTTTCTGCTCATCTTCATTTGATGTTAGTTGTGCACCATCACCATCTGGATTTTCTAAGTCTCTGAGCTTTTGGTAGACTTAGTCTGGCACTTAACAATCCCTGAACCCTTCTTGAATGTTTTGCAGACATGATTCTGCTTCTATTCTTTTTCAGCTTTTGGTTTCTGGTGATCTGTAGAGTGGGTCTCTTTATCTTCTTTGTGCTCTACCACTTTTCTGAATGTTATCTTCTTGGCCTTCTCGGCTCTCAGCTTAGCTGCCATCTTCAATGATATTCTCATCTTTGTTGAGTGAAGCTCTAGTCTATTTAAGTTCTTCTTCAAAGCTGCTTCATTTCCACCTATGTAGTCTCACTGTCACTGAGACTTGTTCTGTTAATCTATGGTGGAACTCGTAGAGTCAACAATAGCATTCCAACAACTCAATGATCCTGCAACTTAGCAATCATCAGCACTCTTGATCTTTGAAGCTCATTCTGATTTATACTCCTTGCCAATCTTGCCGTTGGAAAGTATCCGTTGAAAGCTATTTAAATTGCTTCACAAATCTCGATTTATTTGGTGTAGACTGCAGATGTGACATGACATGACTTTCTGACACTGCATTCTACATTTTCACCTACCCCGTCAGAGATGTCACTTTGATGTCTCGGGCAGGTCGTCGACTTTATGTCCCCTTCTGATTTCTAGATCAGAGGGTGTCCTTTTGCATTGATGCTCTCAATAAGCTCTTTTCCGAATACCAACCTTCAGATTGAACCGTTGCCAATGCTTCAATCTTCGGATGACCGAACTCTACGATTCTGATGCATGCATTTCTTGGACCTGATCGTAGTGTCTAGTTGATGGTAGTGACAACACTACGATCTTGAAGAGTGTTCATTGGATCTGCAATGTAGAACACTTCTTCCTTCCCTTGTACAGTGCTTCAACACTTCTGTTTGCTTTGACTGCTCTCAGATACTGATTGGCTTGACTCTTTGTTCGGCCCTTCGAATAGCAAGACACTTGATTTTTGTGGCGTGTCAAATTTTGCTTTCTCCTTGTGATCTCCCGTCCACTTATCATTAATGGACTGACCCAATGCTTAATCACTTTAGCCTTGTTCTTTAGAGGCTGACTAGTATCTTAGTGTACACTCCATCAGTTCTATCTTTATTTGGCAAACACTACGATCCTGGTTGCTTCCAATATCGATGTCTTCTATTTACTTGACAACAACTGCACTAGCTGACTTTCCTTAGTCAGTTACTGAAGTCTTCTTATGATCAACTTGTGGAAGACTTCATCTCGAATAGCTTCACAACTCAATCTAGATGCTGATTGAGTTGATGCCTAGATCTTCTGTTAGCTTTCATGCCATTCATTGAGTGCTCTCTGGTTTCCTTTAGGTGGGATGTATCTTTGCGGTACCAACCAGAGGCTTCATTCCTTTGGATATTCTGGGAGTGCTCATTTGTTGAGAATTGTATTTTCTCTATGATTCTGCCTTGGCATTGTGAGCACATCTATTGAAGTCTCGCCTACACACACTACGATTCACTTGGTTTCTACTGCAGCAGACACTACGGCTCTGAGATCAAATCTTGACACTCTACGATTTCTGTCGTTGTGCTTGTTGTCTTTATCTGATCTTGCTCGACTACGATCTTTGCTTTTGATACTATTAGTAGACTCTACGACTCTAAGTGTAGTCTACGATTCTTGACTTGGCTTTGACATCAGTAGACTCTACGACTCAGAGCGTGGTCTATGATTCTTGACTTGGCTTCGACAGATGCTCGGTCGGCTCGTAGGCAGGCTGTCTCTATGATTATGAACATGACTTCCTCAATAGACTACGGCTCAGAGGAAGTGCTACTCGATACACTACGATCCTTCCTCGTCTCTCCTGGCAGTCTACGAACTCTCAGATCTACTATCTTGCAGACTACAATTCTGCCTTGATATCTCTCGAGTTTTCCTTGACTCTCCTGGTAGACTACGATTTCTGGTGCAGTGCTCGACGATCAGACAAGCCTATCTATTACATCATAAGATCAACTTAACATGCTTGATCTTTCTATATTTATAGTCCTTGTACATCATTTCTTTTTTAGGACTTTACAAGGCTATTTTGCTTATGTAAGATCAACCTAACATATTTGATCAATTCATTCTAAGTCCTTGTACATGTGCTTCTATTATCTATCAAAGGGCTTTACATCTTTTCTTAATACAAGCATACTTGCATATTCATTCATATATATATATATATATATATATATATATATATATATATATATATATATATATATATATATATATATATATATATATATATATATCATAATCAAATCATATATAGATAGGACTATCATTCACATGTTTATTCATGACAGAATCTCTTCCTCCTCGTTCTCCTCATCCTCCGACGGTGGCAGCTCAACGAGGTCCTCCTCATCCGTCTCTATCTCATCATCCTCATTAGGTATTCTCTCATGTTCAACTACTGTGACCGACAAAGTTGCTTCCCGTGGCAATAGTTGTTCCCAAATCACCTGAATATCTTGAGGCTCCTCCTCTCTAGGCATCTGGGATCCTTCTTCCCTAGCCTGACTGGATCCTCCTACATTAGTCATCCTGTCAACCAAATTTTAAGTTTTAATTACTAATCATTACTACTCGACACTCACGAGCACATAAGTTGCAATCACATAAGCACATAAGTGTTTTATTACTTCTTCCTTAAAACTCGATAAGAGTTTATCACCACTATCTTTTCAAAGGTTACTTCCTAAGGCTTTTCTCCACCTAAGGTTCATAACCTAAAGCTTTGAAACCAACCTATGACACCCCCAAATCTAGGTACTTCATTCCCTAAAGACTTGGTGTTCACGATCCATTCATTCATATCTATCTACCCAAGTATAATAAAATTTAATCATCAATCCTCCCTTTAAATAGGGTTACATCATTAAATAAACGTCTTCCCAGGTTGTCTAACCTTAAACATCATTCAAGTGCGAAAATAAAATTATTACACCACATCATTAAGTAAATTTCTATCATCAAATTAAAAGCCTAACATCATAACAATAATCAAATTTACAACTCTTCATCACTTGTACATTTCTCATTTCCTTTGCTAGTTGTAGGTTCATCTACCTTCTCAACTTTAGCTGCAATATAATATTTATGCAAGAGTGAGTAAAACAATTGTTCACTAGTTATAGAAATGAATCAACAAGATAATAATAACTGCCCATAAATAGGCTCATCAAAACCGAATAGTACTCTATCAATGATAACCAAAGACTGGAATCAAAATATGGAATATAAATATCTGAGGGTCATAAGACCACGAACTATGTCCACAGTTGCGAGTAATCTTTCAACTCCAACTTTAATAGTCATAAGAGTATAAGGACTTCTCATACTTAGGGGGATCAGCCCTTCGTACAATGTATTGTGCACAAACATTTCAACGCTAAGCGTAAATTATCCCCTAATAATAGGGTTGTTCATCTCAGTATTTAGAGTACAAGTCCGCACCAAAGAAAGTTTGGTTTGGATAAGCTTTCAAGGGTAACTTGAAGTTTAACGATCATCAACTAGAGGACTAGTTTAATCAATGGTGTTTGATAACACAACAGTTGATCAATAATAACATAATGTGGAACAATGAATAAGTGTAAGCGAACTAACTATATTTGGAACTCATGCTTAGAAACAACTACAATGCATAAGTATTGAATGACAATAAACCATGTTTAAACAATATTAAGCTAGAACTATGAATTATATGAATATACATTAAGTAATAGCAAGTTAAAAAATAAAGCTTGCTCAATATGAGAATAGCTTGTGTCAAGTAAATGAAATAAGATAATTCAACATTAGAATTAGAGTTCAAGAAAATTTCATTCATAATACACGAATGACAATAACAAAACTTGTCTAGCAATAAACAAGTTAGAATACGTCCATAAATCTTGGAATTCAAATCTTGTTCGAATGAAATCAAAGTATAGCTAGCTTGCTCAAATAATGATCAGTAATACAAGAGTTCGCGTAAATTAAAGTTTAAAGTAAGAAACTCGCTTAATGTAAAAAGATAAGGTTCGTAAACTTTCCTAGAGCGTAAGCCATAAAATTAAACTCATGTTCACCTACACATAGATTTAGAACCACAATACCTAATAGATATGCTAACATACCATAACATGTATATTTCTAGCTAATCTTATCATTTTAGCACAAGTCTTATGCTACTATTCAAATATCAAAAAATTCAAGTGTTAACCTCATAGCGTTCATTGTATAACTAATTTATAACTATATCTTGAACTCATGCTTAGAAACAACTACAAAGCATAAGTATTGAATGACAATAAACCTTGCTTGAATAATACTAAGCTAGGACTATGAATTCTTGAATATACATTAAGTAATAGCAAGCTAAAAATAAAGCTTGCTCATTATGAGAATAGCTTGTGTCAAGTAAATGAACTAAGATAATTCAACATTAGAATTCAAGAAAATTGCATTCATAGTACATGAAGGACAATAAAGAAACTTGTCTAACAATAAACAAGTTAGAATACATCAATAAATATTGGAATTTAAAACTTGTTCGAATAAAGTTAAAGTCATAGCTAGCTTGTTCAAATAATGATTAGGAATACAAGAGTTTGCTTAATGAAAGTTTAAAGTAAGAAACTTGCTCAACGTAAATATAGAGTTAGAAAACTTGCCTCAAGCGTAAGCTATAATATTAAACTCACGTTCACCTACACAAAGGTTTAGAACCACAATATCTCTTAGACATACTAAAATATCACAACATATGCATTTTAAGTTAGACTTGTTATTTCCATAAAAGTCTTATACTACCATATACACTTCAGAATTTCTAAGTGTTAACATCACAACACTTATCTCACATTCATTATATAAACTAAGTTATAACATAACACGTTCATAGCTTATAATCATTTGAAACTTTGAAACTACTAACCACCTAACACGATTCTGTTTTGACCATGTTATTACATGTTTAACACCTTAACACAACCTTAGACCAAGCTATAGGGGTGTTACAAGGTCTGCATTAGCAGCAGAACAAACTATCTCAGATTGTGGTATGGCAGCAATTGCTGCCCATACACTAACTCTGATCGATATGTATTAGCTAGCTTTTTTTTTATACTTGCACCGGTAGCAAACCGCTACTGGTGCATGTATAAAGAGACAACTATAAATAGTAACCGATTTTAGCCCAACAAATACGAATTTCACCCACTAGACAGTAATATTTACATGTACGAATGATATAGAATCACCACAAACGTATTTGCTAACATATTCAACCAATTAAAACAATTTAACATCAACTAAAACTAGTTTAATTTCTCAAATTTCATGTTTTCATATAAAAACTCAATTTTTGATATCCTTCATGAAAATCAACACTATAAACACAATTATTGTCCAAATTGCTTCGTTCAAATTACGTTATCTTCGTTTCTTAACAAACTAGCATAAACAATACTCAATTTGCATATTAACATACAACTTAACCACTAAAAATTGGTATTTCATAAGCTATGTGAGAAAACATACACTAGCATTATTTTCCTGCGGTTATCTGAAATTAGGATGCAATTTCCTTGTTTAAACATAAACTCTAGCATCATAAACACATATACCCACACTTATCAGTTATTTATATTAACAACTCAACAATTTGAATTAACAGAGTATATAAATTTTTGCCGTGAAACCCATATATGTATAATAAGGTTATAGAACATACCTTCGAATTGCTTGCAATCCTTTTTGTTAAACACTGTAACTGCTCTGAAATCCTTCTCTCTCAAATTCTCTCAAGCTCTATCAAGCTCTCTCTGAACTCTCACTCTTAGCAAATGGGCAAAACCCAACTGATATGCGTAGTAATATAAAACTGATATAACCTTAATAAGCTACTAAACACAATATCAATTATAACGCTTAGGTTATAAATATATTATATTTATTATTTAATTTATTTTATATATTCTATTTATATTATTAAAATTCAAAATTTAAAAATCCAAAAGCCATAAGGCTTTGTTTGGAAAAACCCTTTAAAAATTTAAAGACTTAATATATTAAGCCTTGTTTGGCAAAACTAAATTAAACTCCATTAATTTATTTTAATAAACAATTTAGTTTATAATTTATAATCACATATTATTTATTTGGGTTTCTATATCCAACATTAATCAAATAAATTAATTATACACACTATATTTTAAATAAATATACCATTTAAATAAATAACACAAAATTATAATTTCATTATAATTTTATTTAATAATTTAATATATCATTTAAATTATTAGATCAACACAACAATATAACATCTCACATTATGTTACAACTCTCTAAATTATAAATTAATTTAATTTAGAACACTATCTAATAAATTTAGATTCATAAATATTTATTAACAACCATCACATCGATAAATATTTAATCAACAATAAACACCTCAAATAAGTATTTATATAATTCAATAAATATTTAAATTATAATTTGAAATTCTTGATTGTTACATGTATCGAGTGATATGATAAACGATGAAGTCATCAATGCAATGGAACCTGGTGTTGGATGTGACCATGTGATTGTCAGCCCACTATGGTGAGATGTAGTATGACAATGTCATAATCATGACGCCATAAAAAGATTTTTGAGATTTATTTAAGATATGAGAATATATATATATATATATATATATGTATGTATGTATATTTCGATTGATGTCCGAATTGTTGTAGAAGTCTATGTTATTTGATTCAGCTAGACGAATATTGAAATATGTCCATGAAATTCAAGTGTTTCTTGAGAAGTTATGTCAAACCAAATTGTTTTGGTGCAGATTCAGATGTTGAAAAGCTAAGGTGAACAACCTTGTAAAAGGGGACATGTTATTGGAGACAATGGTTCTGAAAGTAACGCATATAGTCGTTACGATGTTAAGATGTAATATGTTGTGCACGACTTAGGGGTACGATAGGCTGATCACCTAGAGTACTTGCAGAGAGTATTTTCAGTCTGTGTGATTGCTAAACATTCTGTTAAAGACGGTTTACAGTGGTGATGCATTGTTAAACTTGGAGAAGAGTTCAAGGTCCTTATAGTCTTATGACTGTTAAAGGTTCAAGTTGAGATACTTGATAACCTAGGGACATAGTTCAAGGTCTTATGACCCTTTAGCATGATTTGGAATCTTTTAAATTCATGTTATTCATATCGCTTCCCAATTATTGAGCAATTGTGGAAGATTCTTATTATTCTGAAAGGTGAAAGTGGAAAGGATGAGAAAATTAAGCAAAACATAATAATTTCAAGAAAGAAATGGAATTCCAAAAAGAAGAGAAATGTGAAACTCTTAGAAGAGAAAGAGGTGAGGAATATGATGATCTTAGAAAGATCCTTAGAGAAAGAATTTGGTTACAGAACCTAATGAATAAATAGATATCAACATAAAATCTATTTTGATAAATGGAATGAATGAATATTAATAAGTCAAAAAATTTGAGGATGAAATTCTTAGAAGAAGGGGTGAATGTAATGTCCCGAGAGTTTGAGAATATAGTATATGATAATGATCCTTAGAGAAAGATAATGAACGGGTCAAAGAATATGTAATACTCAAATATAAGTAAAGGTTATGAAATAAAACTTACAAGAATTTGTTATGAAAAATGGTGGTAGTGGTAATAAATAAAACATATATTAAGGTGATGTGTTGAGGATATTCAATGATAAATTTTGAAAAAGAGATTTGGTAAAAACCGAGTAAGGGAGGTTTTGTTGATTCCGAGGATGGAATCCTTATAAGGGAGGAAAGATGTGACAACCCAAATTTTTATAAGTTATTAAAATAAGAATTTAATAATTAAAATTCTTATTATGAGATGTTTTGAGTTTGAGTATGTATATATACGTGCTATATATTTTGAAATATGTGATCTGGTGTGAAGAGATATATATATATATATATATATATATATATATATTCATATATTGAGAAAGTGAGGTTTAATAGTTAAGTTAACTATTGAAGAAATTAAATGAATTTGGTAATTATTTTAAATATTTATTGAATAAAATAAATATTTTAAATAGTTTATTTATTGAGAAAAATAAATAATTTATGAAATTATGGTATAATAAATTAGTTACGTGTGTATGATAATTAAATTAAAGCAAAGATAAATTTTATTCTTTGAAGATTTAATTTAATGAATTAATTAAATTAAATGATTTGTTTAATATGAAAGAAAATAAGTATATTAAATAAAGTAATGTTTAAGTCTAATTTATTAATTAAATTAGATACATGTAATTATTTATTAATTATAAGTATAATTATTATTAATTATTATTATTATAAGTTATTTAAATTAACTAAAGGTGTGACACATGAAACTATATAATATAATATTATTAAAATAATCTAGCTTGGGAGAATTGGTGTGCGGCCAAACAAGGCCTTGTGGCCTTTGGTCTAATTTAACTGATGAAGACATATTATTGTATAACTGAAAGAGTACGTGGGATGATGGCCATATCAGTTTATTTTCTACGCGTCTAATTTTTTAAGGCTAAGTTCAGAGAGGGTTTGGTGAGAAGAAGGAAACACAGAGAGTTTGGAGAGAGAGAAGGAGAGGAAACATAGTGAATTGGATTCTCTGTGATTGTCAGGGAGATGAATTCTAAACCTAGTCATCATCTTTTGCTAGTCAACAATCAAGGAATAAGGTATAACTTACTCTAATTTTAACTCTTATGTTTGGAATTTCTATTGATAATTATGTTGGATTGATACATATACATGTATGTAAGGTTTATACTCTATTAATCATCAAATATGAGTGTTGTTTGAGTATCAAATTCATGAAATTTGGGTTTATAGGGAGAAAAGTAAATAACAGTGTATGTTTATAAAAAATGGCTTAAGAAAGTACAAAATTTTATGTTTAATATGTGTTATAATCTGTAAATTTGTATTAAATTATGTTAGTATGTGAAGAAACAAAAACGACATAGTTTGAATCATGTCAGTTGGTTAAGAAGCGAAGTCGTGGCGATTGAATTCACTAAATGTGTTTAAAACATGAAAATATAGCATGAACACTAAATTAGAACCCTTAAAATGATTTGTTAATATGTTTGAAGTGTTATAATTATTCTCTAGATGAGTAGCTAAGAGTTTAACGAGTCCAACGAATCGAAAACCAACTAATTCAGACTTAAAATGAGAAAGTTATGTCAAAAATTGTAATTTGTGCAAAGTTACATCAAGGCGCCTTGCTGTAGTGTTGTGTGAACACGCAATTGGGCTGGGCAATGGCGCCAGGCGTCTTTGGAATGGTGAGAAAAGGGCGTACGCCGCATGAATGTGTGCTAATTGTGACTGCTTTGACCTGTTTTGGTAAAACGACCATAACGTTTTCATACAAACTCTTATTGAGGTGATTCAAGATGATCCAGAACGAGGACGAATAGACCTACAACTTTTATTCTTTAAGTATTTCAATTTGAGGTCTGAAACAGGGGTCAAAATGGTCATCGTTAAGACTGTTGTGTTTTTTATAGTAATCGGAAAGCGTCGGTCATGCACATATGCAAGTGTAATGCTCTTGATGATAAAAGATGTTGTTCTAAGTTATAGAACATGAATATTATACAGTATAATGATGCTTAACATTAATAAATGATATACTAGATAAGTTGTATACGCATACTAAGCACACACAGGAGAGACAAATTGGGCGTGTGACGAATAAACGTCGAAACACCGTGATAAGTGATAATGAACCTAAAAAGTGTTTTAAATCAAATGAAATAAATATTATAAGATATTTAATAGTGTTAATATAAAACCAATAAGTAGTCCTAGTAAGACTTAAACACTTGAATGAACTTCAAATATGAAATATAGTGAGCTATTATAAGTCAAAAGTTAACACAATAAAATTGAACATTGTGTATTGATAATAGGAAGGGTTATGAGATGTAGAGTAAAGTTTACAGTACAACTACTACGCATTTCTATGTGACTAATAGTTAATGTGAATAATTATATAATTGTGTAGGGCACGTGAAGTGCAGATAGTTGTAAGTTGTTAAACTGTTATTGGTAAATAACGATCAAGGCAAGTCTTTCAATTCCTATTTACTATGTGAACTTGATGATTAACTATTTTAAATCTTTATTGCAAAGAGCATGATGTGTTATGTATGAAATGTCAAAGTCAATTTATGACTACGTTGATTGGCTAAAGCATGTTGATTGAGTAAGAAACTCAATCTTTATACTTGTTATATGAACTATAGCATGTATGTTATGTTAGTCCAATGTTTATGAGATATATGTTGAGCATGTTATTGTGTGCTACGTGATGCATGAAAACTGTTAGATTTTGCTGGATTGTCGAGCTCAACCTTGCAAATAACCATTTTTGCAGGTTAAATATTGAAGGTAACACTATGTGCTACTTGAATGACGTGGATCAGAAATAATACACGAAGATTAATATTTTAGCTAAAGTTGTTATTTCTGTATACCATGATTAAGATTCATGAGATGTACTAAATATTTTTTTGATGTATAGTTTTATGTTGAGTTGTAAAGCTAAAGTTAGAGTTATCTGATATGTAAAGGTTATCGGATTGAAATGTAAAATTTTATATAATAATAGTGATAAAGTGAATCATAAAATAAGATTGATTCAAAGCCATGTAGATGATAAAGGTTTTGATTCAGGGAAAAGAAGACATAAAAGTTTAAATTATTCCGCATTTTATAAAGTTTAACATCGAATAATGATGTAAAATCAGAAGGTAGATGTGTTATTAACGACCGAAGTTGAGAATTAAATTGTATGAATTTTGGGGGCGTTAAAGTGGACCCCACAACAGAATTACTGTCGGAATAAGAGAATGATAAAAATATCTTTTTATAAAAATAACGACAAAAGTTTTACCGTTAACTGTTGAAATACCCAGTGATAAAGGTACAGTAATATGCGTGCTTGCATAGTATCACACGGTATTGATTATTGTTGCTTATGTGAGAAGTCACTCAATTATACTCAATTATTGCTACAGTAATTGCTGTAAAGTATCTCAGGTTATTTGATTCAATTATTATCGTAATATTTTATATTATTAAATCAATAATTGAGATGACAAGTTATTCATATTATTATTTCCATAATTAACAATGTCTAGAAAGTTCTGTCGAGAAAAGGGGTTTGGTCACCTAATTGCGCACCAATAAGGAGAAATTCTTATCGGAAAGCCCCCTATTTCCTGGTAACGATCTGATCGTTAATATTGCGAGTTATAATAATGATGAATAAATGTGGATAAAAATATTAAGAAAATTTTTATGAAGTATTTGTTGTAAATTTGCTTAGTATTTAGACCCCCATTTTACCCATTTTCAAAATAATCCGTAGAAAGTTATTCGGAATATATAATAATAATAATAATAATAATAATAATAATAATAATAATAATAATAATAATAATAATAGGTGGAGGCCACATGTGAGGCCCACGTGAGAAAAATGAAATCGAGGGGACCTGATGATTCACAGGTAGGAGAATATAATTTTATATATATATATATATATATATATATATATATATATATAATACGTTTTAATTTTTTTATAAAAATAGAATATATTATATTTTATTATGCATAATATTTGCATAGTGTTTGCATAATGTTTGAATAGTAAAAAATAAAATTTTCAATCGAATTCATATTGCAGCCCGTGATTTCGCACTTGTGCACCCGTGATTATTTTCTAAATAGTATCATTCTCTTCTCCTATAAAAAGGATGCTCAGTTTAGAAAAAAAAATCACACCAGAATCAGAGAATTCTTCTTCTCTAATATTGAGCGTATTTCTTTGAGTTTAAGGAAATTTTGAGTGTTGCAAATAGTGTAAGTTTTTCTTCAAGAATTAATATATCCGCTATACCAATCAGAAATACTCTTCTTTTGAGGTAAATGGTATTATTTATTTCATATTCACTTACAATATTATTTTTCGTATTCGTAAGAAATTTTATTTCGTTCAATATTCGCAAGAAATATTATTTTCGTTTAATATTCGTTATGAATATTATCTTCGTTCAATATTCGTAAGGAATATTATTTTTGAGCAACAGTTATATTGGATATTATTTTTGTGTAATATTCGTAAGAAACAATATTTTCTTCCATACTCTGTAGTATGTAAGTAATATTATTTCGTTTCAGATTCCGAATTCGACAATTATTTTGTTAAGTATTGCCTTTATACTTCTTGAAATTAGTAGAATATCCTTGAAACTTGCGCTTCATCTAGTATCATTTCGCAAGGATATTTTCTAAATATTCTTGTTCATTTTTAAGTTTTTCATGCCAAAGTACTATTCATGGAAACTGTTCATTTATACAGCACTATTCATACGTACATCACTATTTATATGTACGAGACTATTCATACGTGCGGGTACTATTCACGGGGTACTATTTACTCAGGTACTATTCACTTGGGGTACTATTCACGATGAAAAATTGATTCCTATCTATTCAAAATTATTTTTGATACATGAATATTATTCTTGAATTTTACTCCACAAAGCATTATCATGTTGACTATTTAAACGTTTTTAAACTTTGGATAAATTTAAAGTCTTTAATATTTATCGTTGATCTCGTTTGATTGAATTTTTATATCATTTTCATCATCCTCATACTTATATTGTGATGAAAGTCATCTTTGGCCCGTAGTGCATAGATGGACTATTGATTGGTATGATTATGACCAGGGATTATTCGGTATAATCATGACCTATAATGTTATAAGTGATGTTGATTATTTATTGAGCTTAGTCTATGTGATAGTTATTGGTATGATCATGACAATGCACTCTCTTCGGCCAAGGGTGCAAAGATGAATTGTTGTTTGGCATGTTCATGACCATCGGTGAAAACATGAATATCCTTGGCCCGTAGTGCATGGATAATTCAGTGATGTGGATTATTATTAAGTTGTGTCTTAGCGATAAAATTGATGATAAACTTTTTAAATCATAGAAAATAGTAGATATCATGCTCTACTTGACTCTTCTAATGGATTGCTTATTCCGCTGCAGTTGTTGATCTAAAACTTGTTGTCTATTGTATTCTATCAATGGTTATACTGTTGAAGGATAATAATAATTTATTCTACATTATCTTAGCCATAATATCTCTTACTGGGATAGTTGAGCTCAACCTTTTCTTTCACATTTCTCTTCAGAAAATGAGAATATAGTCGGGACTAGTCGGGGAATGGATTGACGGTCTAGATGGTTGTCTTAGTAGTCCTCACTATTTTGTGAAATAGTGTGATAATAATTGTAATGAGATTGAATTTGAGTTTGGATATTGTCTAGAAGAAAATATTCGTGTTAAAACTCTCAGCTATGTTTTGTCGTATTTTACACAACAGTTGTATAATTAAGTTGTAGTTGTATTTTGTACCATGTATTTCGCGACCCATAATGGGTGATGTATACATGTTTTGGGGGCGTCACAGTTGGTATCAAAGCTTAAGGATATGATCCATGGCTAAGATGTGAGACTAGAACTAGGAGGGGAGAGACGAGTAAATCCTTCGCTAGTATGACCTACTTAAGTTTATTTGTTATTTAATTGGTCGGTCATAATATAGGGATAATATGTGGCATGTCAATTAACCCTTGTTTTGTGACAGTAAAATGGCATCTAAAAATGTTGAGATAAGCAATGGAGCACCTGAGACCATTGAGTCACCGACGATCAATAACCAGGATAATGTGCATCAAGAAGGCAATAATCCTCCTGTAAACAACAACACCGACCAAATGACAAACGATTGTACGTTTAGGAGTTTTCTAGAATTTATGCAAAAACAAATGATAGAGTCTCCTGTTCATAATGCAGGTGGAAACATTGGAAACTCACGGCTGGTCACCGCTAAGTAGTTCAAGGAGCTGGGACCACCGGAGTTTTTGGGAAAGCCAGAACCACTTAAGGCAGAGACGTGGATAAAGAAGACCACCAAGATATTTGATGTCTTAGAATGCTCAGAGGAGCAAAAGGTTCCCTTCGCCACCTTAATGTTACAAAGAGAGGCAGATTATTGGTGGGAATCTGTAACACGTACTCAACCTGCCACACTAAAGATGTCTAGGGAGAAGTTCCAAGAACTGTTCAAAGACAAGTACTTTTCCTAAAGTATTCGTCACATGAAGGAGGTGGAATTTATCAAGCTGGAGAAAAATAATATGACAGTGTCGCAGTACGAGGCTAAGTTTGCCGAGTTATCCCAGTTTGCATCCTATTTGGTAGATAATGAGGAGCGATTGACGCGAATGTTTCTGCGAGGTTTAAAACCCGAAATACGTCAATACCTCATTTCTCACAAACTTTGCTTATATTCAGATGTTGTGAATAAGGCTCAGTTATTAGAATGTGATTATAAGTCAGCTCAACCAAAAAACAGCGACCAACGACATGATAATAATCGTACCGGTGGCAACGACCATCGGAACAATGATAACCATCATAGACAAAATTATCATGCCAAGAATGGCAACCACTTCGGTGGTAATCATGGCCAAGATAATCGGAAAGAAGTGAGAATAACTTTAAGAAGAAAAGATTCAATAATGATGGGAACAGCAGTACCGGCACCCGTTTCCAAGGAAGGAGAACGACCACCGGTCGTATATTTCAAATACGGACAGGAGGGACACATCCGTCCAAACTATACATAACAACCCAAAATATGTTTTAATTATAGAAGAGAAGGTCATTTAGCTCAATTTTGTCATGCAGTGAAGTCAAGTCCAGCCGGGATGGTGATGCCAAAGGATGTCCTAGACAAGTTAAAGCCGATAGTTTAAGTGAGAGCGTTTGTTGAGAAACCTGAACAAAGTTATCACAGGTAAGCTAATTATAAACTCTTGCGAAGTCTATAACTTATTTGATAACGGTTCTACCCATTCTTTATTTCTTTTACTTTCACTCAACGTTTAAATTTAACTCCCAAAAAATTAGACTTTGACTTATCTGTTAAAACTCTGTTAGGAGAAAACTTCATTACATCCACTATTTATAAATATTGTTTGATTCAAATCGGCACCCTCACGTTACCTGTCGATCTTATCTCTTTGAAAATACTTGACTTTGAAGTGATTTTTGGAATCAACTGGTTAACTATTTATCATGCTAAAAATAATTATTTTTTGTAAGGTTGTTAACCTTCCTAACCAACCTGTTATGCAAATTTAAGTAACCAAACCACTAAAGTCAATTACTATCATATCAATCCATAAGTAAAGAGCCCCAAGCCTTTCGCTGGTGTCTTCCAAGTCTTGGAATGCACCGAAGCCAGACTCTCCATAGGGGACGTCGTGAATAACGATAACAAGCTGATAGGTATCAATGTGAGGTTCTATCCAAGTAAAGGGATGAGAGTTACAGTTTTGAATGATATTTTTATTATTAATAAATTCCTGACGTATTCCCCAAAGAACTTCCTGGTCTACCCCTAGAGCATAAAATTGAATTGTGTATCGACCTTGAACCCGGTACAAAACCCTCAAATATTTCTTCACCCAAAACAAATGTTACATGCACCAAAGACGTTGGCTCGAGTTGTTGAAAGATTACGATAATACCATTCAATACCATCTTGGAAAAGCAAATGTAGTAGTTGACGCGTTGAGTAGAAGATCGTATGCGTTTACGAATGCGATGTTGTTAACACAAAGACCCATTTCGTACGACTTACAAAAAGGGATAGAGTTAAAGACTCTAGAGACCCATGTAAAGATGACGAATATACGATTAAAACCGACTTTAATCAATAAAGTTAAAGCCGCTCAAGCTACAGACTTAGAGCTGATAAATGTGAAGAAGAAGGTTCAAGAGGGCGTTATTCTAGAAGCAAGAATCAACGAAGAGAGGAAATCTCAACCCTCGATTTTATTGGTCTATTTGAAATCCTCGATCAAGTAGGAACTGTGGCCTATAGACTAGCTTTACCGCCAAGTATGTCGCATGTTCATAACGTTTTTCACGTATCGATGTTACGTAAATATGTGGACAACCCGAACCACATTATTAAATTAGAACTTGACGAGATAGCAGAAGATTTAATGTATGAGGAAATACATGTTAAAATCTTGTATAAGAAGAAACATATTCTACGCTCAAAGGTTATACCTCAAGAGTTAGGATCTAACGAGGTATCCTCACCTCTTCGACATACCAGGTACGTATGTCAATTTTAAGGACAAAATTTCATAAGAAGAGGAGGTTGTAAAACCCCAAATTTTATGAATAAAGATTAAATTTTCTCAAAATATGTTTTTGAGTTTTAAGGTGTGGATTTGATATAATATTATAGTTATGGGTAATATTTATAAATTTTACAAACTAAGCAAGTTGTTATAAAATATTCGATTGGTCTGGGAATATTCGCTTTATCAGGGAATATTCGTAACGACATTTAATCATTGGTGGACCCTACAATGAAATTCATCGTCGGAATAAGAAAATGATAGAAATATCGTTTTATAAAAATAACGGCGAAAGTTTTACCGTTAACTGTTGAAATACCCGGTGATAAAGGTACAGTAATACGCGTGATTGCATAGTAGCACACGATATTGATTATTGATGCTTACGTGAGAAGTCACTCAGTTATACTCAATTATTGTAACAGTAATTGATGCATAGTATCTCACGTTATTTGATTCAATTATTGTCATAATATTTTATATTATTAAATTAATAATTGAGATGACAAGTTATTCATATTATTATTTACATAATTAACAATGTCTAGAAAGTTATGTCGAGGAAAGGGGTTTGGTCACCTAATTGCGCGCCAATAGGGAGAAATTCTTATTGGAAAGCCCCCTCTTTCCTGGGAACGATCTGGTTGTTAATATTGCGAGTTATAATAATGATGAATAAATGTGGTTCAAAATATTGAGGAGATTTTTATGAAGTATTTGTTGTAAATTTTGCTTAGTATTTAGACTCCCATTTACCTATTTTCAAAATAATCGGTAGAAAGTTATTCGATATATATATATATATATAGTAAGTTTTATTTTTTTATGAAAAATAGAATATATTATATTTTATTATGCGTAGTGTTTGCATAGTGTTTGTATTGTAAAATATGAAATTTTCAGACGAATTTGTATTGCAGCCCGTGATTTCGCTCCTGTGCACCCGTGATTATTTTCTAAATAGTATAATTCCCTTCTCCTATAAATAGGATGCTCAGTTTAGAAAATAAAATCACACCAGAATCAGAGAATTCTTCTTCTATAATATTGAACATATTTCTTTGAGTTTAAGGAAACTTTGAGTGTTGCATATAGTGCAAGTTTTTCTTCAAGAATTAATATATCCGCTATACCAGTCAGAAATACTCTTCTTTTGAGGTAAGGGGTATTATTTATTTCATATTCGCTTACGATATTATTTTTTCGTATTCGTAAGAAATTTTATTTCGTTCAATATTCGCAAGAAATATTATCTTCGTTTAATATTCGTAAGGAATATTATCTTCGTTCAATATTCGTAAGGAATATTATTTTTGAGCAACAATTATATTGGATATTATTTTTGTGTAATATTCGTAAGAAATAATATTTTCTTCCATACTCTGTAGTATGTAAGTAATTTTATTTCATTTCAGATTCCGAATTTGACAATAATTTTGTTAAGTATTGCCTTTATACTCCTTGAAATTAATAGAATATCCTTAAAATTTGCGCTTCATCTAGTATCGTTTCACAAGGATTTTTTCTGAACATTCTTGTTCATTTTTAAGCTTTTCATGCCGGAGTACTATTCATGGGTACTGTTCATTTATACGACACTATTCATACGTACAACACTATTCATACGTACGATACTATTTATACGTACGAGTACTATTAACAAAATACTATTCATGGGGTACTATTTACTCGGGTACTATTCACCCGGGGTATTATTCACGATGAAAAATTGATTCTTTTCTATTTAAAATTATTTTTGATACTTGAATATTATTCTTGAATTTTACTCCACAAAGCAGTATCATGTTGACCATTTGAACGTTTTTAAACTTTGGATAAATTTAAAGTCTTTAATATTTATCGTTGATCTCGTTTGATTGAATTTTTATATCATTTTCATCATCCTCATAATTATATTGTGATGAAAGTCATCTTTGGCTCGTAGTGCATAGATGGACCATTGATTGGTATGATTATGACCAGGGATTATTCGGTATAATCATGACCTGTAATGTTACAAGTGATGTTGATTATTTATTGAGCTTAGTCTTAGCAAAAGTTATTGGTGTGATCATGACCATGCGTTCTCTTCGGTCAAGGGTGCAAAGATGAATTGTTGTTTGACATGTTCATGACCATTGGTGAAAACACGAATATCCTTGGCCCATAATGCATGGATAATTCGTGGTCGTGATACTAATGAATATCCTTGGCCCGTAGTGCATGGATAATTCAGTGATGTGGATTATTTAATAAGCTGAGTCTCAACGATAAAATTGGTGATAAACTTTTTAAATCATAGAAGATACTATATATCATGCTCTACTTTACACTTCTAATGGATTGCTTATTCCGTTGCAGTTGTTGATCTAAAACTTGTTGTCTATTGTATCCTATCAGTGGCTATACTGTTGAAGGCTAACGATAATTTATTCTGCATTATCTTAGTCATAATTGTGACGCCCCCAAAATATGTATACATCACCCATCTTGAGTCGCCAAATACATGGTACAAAATTCAAATACAACATAATAATACAACTGTCGTGTAAAATTCGACAAATCATAAACTGATAGTTTTAATACAAATATTATCTTCTAGACAATATTCAAACTCAAATGGAGTCCTCAATATATTTTATTATCACACTATTTCATAGAATAGTTAGGACTACTAATGCAACCATCTGGACCGTCACTGCGTTCCCCGACTAGTCCCGGCTACATTCTCATTTCGTGAAGAGAACAACGAAAGCAAAAGGGTGAGCTCAACTAGCCCAATAAGAAATATTATGACTAAGATAATGCATAATAAATTATCGTTAGCCTTCAACAGTGTTAAACTGATAAAATATAACAAACATCAAGTTTAATTGCAGTGGAACAAGCAATTCATTAGAAGAGTCAAGTAGAGAATAAAATCTATTATCTTCTATAATTTAAAAGGTTTTTCATCACTTTTATCGCTGAGACTCAACTTAATAAATAATCCACATCTTCCCTGCACTACGGCCAAGGATATTCATTAGTATCACGACCACAAATTATCCATGCACTACAGGCCAAGGATATTCGCATTTTCATCAATGGTCATGATCATGCCAACAACTGTCCATCAATGCAGTACGGGCCAATGAGGACTTTTACCACATCATTTGTAACATTACGGTCATGATTATACCGAATAATCCTCGGTTATAATCATACCAAGTCCATCTATGCACTACAAGCCATAGATGACTTTCAACATAATATAAACATGAGGATGATGATAATGATATGAGAATTCAATAAAACAAGTTCAAGGATAAATTTTTAAAGATTTATAAATTAATTTATCCAAAAATCAATAATGTCCAAATTTTCAACATGATACTGCTATGTGGAGTAAAATTCAAGAATAATGTTATACCAAAAATAATTTGGACTGAAAATGAATCATTTTTATCATGAATAGTACTCCGGGTGAATAGTACTCGAGTGAATAGTACCCCGTGAATATTACTTTGGGAATAGTAACCCCGTGAATAGTACTCTGGAATGAAAAAGTTAAAACTTATCAAGAATGCTCAAAATAATACTTTCATGAAAAGATACTGGATGAAACGCAAATATCAAGGATATTCTACTAATTTCATGGAGTTTAGAAGCCAAAACTTCAACAAAACGAGTATAGAATTCGAAATCTGAAACGAAATAATATTACTTACATACTACAGAGTATGGAAGAAAATATTATTTCAAGCGAATATTGAACAAAAATAACATCCCTTACCTTGAAAAGAAGAGTATTCCAACTGGTATAGTGGGGATATTCTTGAAGAAAACTTTCACTATTTTCTACGCTCAAAGCTTTTTAAAACTCAAAAGAAATACACTCAATATTATAGAAGAAGAATTCTCTGATTCTGGTGTGATTTTCAATTCTAATTAAGTATCCTATTTATAGGAGAATGAAAAGGGTAATGTTTTAAGAAAATTCACAGATTCAACATACAAAGTCACGGACTTCATACGCATATTCGGCGATTGAATTTCTCTAATAAAACAAACCAACAAAATATAATATATATAAATATATTTATAGAACACATGCTTATTTTAAAATATTTCCACCCACTCGTGACAACAAATTCCCCCTGCCCCAGGTAACTCCATTTCAACATGTTCAGAATGGGTGACTATTATGCGTATTGTGACTAATAAATGGATAATATTATATATCATGGTAATCAGAGAATATATAATATATCATGAAACATCATAATATAATACATGTTATAAACATATGGATAATAACTAATGTATCTGCACCCATATGTTTATTATATTCGGGATAATAATATAATATTAATATCATAATATTGTTACCCATGTGTAACAATATTATATAGAGAATCATTACCCATTATATAATATAATAATAATATAATATATTACTATTATTCACCTATTTGGGTGATGTACCAACAAATTATCATATACTTGATATTAAATATCCCCTCAATATTTGTAACAACTTTTATCCTTATTATTATAATTTGCAATATTTAACAACCAGGTCATTCCCAAGAAAGAGGGGGCTTTTCAATAAGAATTTCTCCCTATTGGAGCGCAATTAGGTGACCAAACCTCTCCTTAACAAAACTTCTAGACATTGTCAATATTGCAAATAATAATATGAATAATTGTATCGTCTCAATTATTGATTTAATAATATATAAAATATCGACAATAATTGAATCAAATAACGTTAGATACTATGCAACAATTACTGTAGCAATAATTGAACAAAACTGAGTGACTTCTCACATAAGCATCAATAATCAATACCGTGTGCTACTATGCAACCACACGTATTACTGTACTTTTAACACCGGGTGTTTCAACAGTTAACGGTAAAACTTTTGCCGTTATTTTCATAAAAAAATATTTTGTCATTTTCTTAATCCGACAATAATTCCGTTGTGGGGTCCACCAATGATTGTGTCATCGTACAAATATTCCCTGTTAAAATGAATATTCCCCAACCAATCGAATATTATATAACAACTTGCGTACTTTGTAAAATTTAGAAATATTAACCCACAACTATAACATTATATCAAATTCACTCCATAATATTCAAAAATGGTATTTATAGAAAATTCATCTTTATTCATAAAAGTTGTGGTCTTACAACCTCCCCTTCTTATGAAATTTCGCCCTCGAAATTAGGGTACGTACCTGGTATGTCGAAGAGGTAAGGATACCTTGATTTTATTTCAGATTCTAACTCCCAGGCCATTTCCTAAACATCGTGGTTTCTCCACAAAACTTTGACTTGAAGAATAACCTTGGAGTGTAGAATATGTTCCTTTTTATCCAAGATTTTAACAGGAACCTCTTCATACGTTAAATCTTCCGCTATTTCGTCCAGTTCTAACTCAATAATGTGGTTCGGGTCTTCCACATATTTACGTAACATGGATATATGAAAAACGTTATGAACACGAGACATACTTGGCGGTAAAGCGAGTCTATAGGCCACAGTTCCTACTAGATCGTGGATTAAAAATGGGCCAATGAATCAAGGATTGAGCTTTCCTCTCTTTCTAAATCTCGTAACTCCTTTCTATGGAACAACTCGTAACAACATATGATCTCCAATATCGAATTCCACGTCCTTTCGATGAAGATCAACATAACTCTTTTGTCGATCTTGTGAGGTTTGTATACGTTATTGGATCGTTTGAATCTTTTCCGTAGTCATACGAACCAACTCCGGTCCCAACAACTTTTCTTCACCCACCTCATCCTAGCATACTGGAGAATGACACTTTCTTCCATACAACGCCTTTAATGGAGCCATGCCATTACTTGCTTGATAACTGTTGTTGTAGGAAAACTCCACCAATGGTAAGAACTTGTCCCAACTTCCTTTGAAGTCAAGGACACAGAGTCTTAATAAATCTTCAAGAGTTTGAATAGTCCTCTCCATCGCCCGTCTGCTTTGAGGATGATATTCCAACTAAATCAGAATCTGTGCTCATAGCTTTTTGCAAACTAACCCAAAATCTTGAAGTGAATCATGGGTCTCGATCAAAAACTATGGATACTGGCATACCATGCAATCTTACAATCTCGTTTATGTACATACGAGCAAGACGTTCAAGTGTATAAGTTTCTCGTATAGGTAAGAAATGAGCAGACTTGGTCAATCTATCAACAATGACCCAAATTGCATCTATACCCTGAGAAACCTTGGGAAGACCAGTAACAAAATCTATGGTAATGTGCTCCCACTTCCATTTTGGAATTTCTAGTGGTTGCAATGGACCTTTTGGTACTTGATGCTCCGCCTTGACTCATTGACAAGTTAAACACCTTGAGATAAACAAATATTCCATGGTTTGATATCACATGCCCAAGGAATGCAACTTCCTTAAGCGAGAACTCACATTTCCTCAACTTGGCATAAAGCTTGTTTTCACGAAGCTTTTGGAGTATCAGCCTCAAGTGTTGCTCATGATCTTCACGGCTTTTGGAATAAATAAGGATGTCATCAATGAAGACGACGACAAAGTGATCCAAATATTCCTTGAATACTCAGTTCATCATATCCATGAAGGCAGAAGGAGCATTAGTCAATCCAAAAGACATGACTAGGAATTCATAATGCCCGTACCGAGTTCTGAAAGCCGTCTTTGGAATGTCATCGGTTCTAATCTTTAACTGATGATATCCGGAATGAAGATCGATCTTTGAAAAGAATTTGGCGCCTTGCAACTGGTCAAACAGGTCATCAATGTGAGGCAATGGATATCTATTTTTGACAGTGACATGGCTCAACTCCCGATAATCAATACAAAGTCGAATACTCCCATCTTTCTTCTTCACGAATAGAACAAGAGCACCCCAAGGAGAAGTACTAGGACGAATGAAACCGATGTTTAACAATTCCTACAGTTGGGTCTTTAACTCCTGAAGTTCAATAGGAGCCATTCGATATGGGGCTTTGGAAATGGGTTTTGTACCAGGTTCAAGGTCGATAAAAAATTCAATTTCACGCTCTGGGGGTAGGCCAGGAAGTTCTTCAGGGAATACGTCAGGAAATTTATTAACAATAGAAATATCATTCAAAAATGACGTATTTTTGTTTAAATCTGTGACATGAGCTAAGAAAGCTTGACATTCGCTTTTTCAATAAACGAATAGCTTTATAACTTGAGATGACAAAGATTGATTTATGGTTTGGTTGCTTGAATTAGATAATAGGTTGGTTAGGAATATGAAAGCTAACAACCTTACGAAAATAATCAATTTTTGCATGATGTGTAGTTAACCAATCAATCCCTAGAATTAGTTCAAATGCAAGTATTTTTAATGAAATAAGATCGACAGGTAATGTGAGGGTACCGATTTGAACCAAACAAGACTTATAAATAGTGGATGTAATGAAGGTTTCTCCCAATGTAGTTTCAACAGATAAGTCAAAGTCTAATTTCTCCGGAGTCATATTAAACGTTGAGTGCAAGTAGGAGAAATAAAAGAATGGGTAGAACCGGTATCAAATAAGGTATAGACTTCGCTAGAGTTTATGATAAGATTACCCGTGATGACCTCGTTCGGGTTCCTTACTTTCTGGGAGGTCATAACAAACGCTCTCCCTTGAACTACCGGCTTTGACTTTTTTGGGACGGCCTTCGGTGCCTCCATCCCAGCTGAACTTGGCTTTTCTGTACGATAAAATCGAGCTAGGTGAACTTCTCTTCCATAATTGTAACATGTTTTGGACTGCTGCGCACAGTTTGGACTAATATGTCCCTCCCCTCCGCATTTGAAGCATATGATAGGTGGTCGTTCTCCTTCCTTAACAACGGGTGCTGATGTTGACGTCTTTCCATCATTGTTGAATCTCCTCTTCTTGAAATGTCCATTCTTATTGTCTTGACAATGTTTACCACCGAAGTGGTTACCATTTCTGGCCTGTTGATTCCCTCCACACTTGTTGTCACCGCTTCGATGACTGCTACCACTAGTATTATCATTTTTCCGGCTGCTCTCTCTTGGTTGAGTTGACTCATTATCGCGCTCCAATAACTGAGTCCTATTAACAACATCTGAATACAAACACAATTTATGAAAGATAAGGTATTGACGTATCTCGGGTTTCAAACCTCTTAGAAACATCCGCGTCATTCTCTGCTCATTATTAACTAAGTGGGATGCAAACTGGGACAACTCGAAAAACTTGGCTTCGTACTGCGACACGGTCATATTATTTTGCTCCAGCTTGATGAACTCTACCTCTTTCATGTGACGAATACTTTCTGGAAAGTACTTGTCGTTGAACAATTCTTGGAACTTCTCCCAAGTAATCTTCAATGCGGCAGGTTGAGTACGCTTTACAGATTCCCGCCAGTAATCTTCCTCTGCTCGCAACATAAAGGTGACAAAGGGAACCTTTTGCTCCTCGAAGCAACCCAAGACATCAAATATCTTACAGATCTGCTTTATCCATGTCTCCGCCTTAAGTGGTTTTGGCTCTCCAAACAACTCCGGTGGTCCCAGCTCCTTGAACTGTTTAGCGGTGACCGTCCGAGAGTTGTCAGTGTTTCCACTTGCATTTTGGACAGGAGCCGCTCTCGCCTGATGTTGCATGAATTTTATAAAGCCTCTTAACATTCCATCGTTCATCATTTGGTCAGTGTTGTTGTTTGCATGAGGATTGTCGCCTTCCTGATGCACATTATCCTGATTATTGATATGTGGAGACTCAACGATCTCCTGTGCTCCATTGCTATTCTCAACATTCTCGGATGTCATTTTCAAATACTACCATAAAACAAGGGTTAATTGTTATGTCACATATTATCCCTATACTCTAACCGACCAATTAAATACCAATTAAACTTAGGTAGGTCATACTAGCAAAGGAATTTCTCGTCTCTCCCCTCCTAGTTCTTGTCTCACATCTCAGCCAGGGATCGTATCCCTAAGCTTTGATACCAACTGTTATGTCCCCAAAATATTTATACATCACCCATCTTAAGTCGCCAAATACATGGTACAAAATTCAAATACAACATAATAATACAACTGTTGTGTAAAATTCGACAAATCATAAACTGATAGTTTTAATATGAATATTGTCTTCTAGACAATATTCAAACTCAAATGGAGTCCTCAAGATATTTTATTATCACACTATTTCATAGAATAGTGAGAACTACTAATGCAACCATCTGGACCGTCACTGCGTTCCCCGACTAGTCCCGGCTACATTCTCATTTCGTGAAGAGAACAACGAAAGCAAAAGGGTGAGCTCAACTAGCCCAATAAGAAATATTATGACTAAGATAATGCATAATATATTATCGTTAGCCTTCAACAGTGTTAAACTGATAAAATATAACAAACATCAAGTTTAATTGCAGCGGAACAAGAAATCCATTAGAAGAATCAAGTAGAGAATAAAATATACTATCTTTTATGATTTAAAAGGTTTTTCATCACTTTTATCACGAGACTCAAACAATAAATAATCCACATCTTCCCCGCATTACGATTGATGATATTCATTAGTATCACGACCACATATTATCCATGCACTACGGGCCAAGGATATTCGTGTTTTCATCAATGGTCATGATCATGCCAACAAATTGTCCATCAATGCACTACGAGCCAATAAGGACATTTACCACATCATTTGTAACATTACGGTCATGATTATACCGAATAATCCATGTTCATAATCATACCAAGTCCATCTATGCACTACAGGTCACAGATGACTTTCAACATAATATAAACATGAGGATGATGACAATGATATAAGAATTCAATAAAACAAGTTCAAGGATAAATTTTTAAAGATTTATAAATTAATTTATCCAGAAATCAATAACGTCCAAATTGTCAACATGATACTGCTTTGTGGAGTAAAATTCAAGAATAATATTGTACCAAAAATAATTTGGACTGAAAATAAATCAATTTTTATCATGAATAGTACCCCAGGTGAATAGTACTCAAGTGAATAGTACCTCGTGAATAGTACTTTGGGAATAGTAACCCCGTGAATAGTACTCCGGCATGAAAAAATTAAAACTTATCAAGAATGCTCAGAATAATATTTCCATGAAAAGATACTGGATGAAGCGTAAATATCAAGGATATTCTACTAATTTCATGGAGTTTAGAAGCCAAAACATTAATAAAACGAGTATAGAATTCAAAATCTGAAATGAGATAATATTACTTACATACTACAGAGTATGGAAGAAAATATTATTTCAAGCGAATATTGAACAAAAATAACATCTCTTGCCTTGAAAAGAAGAGTATTCCAACTGGTATAGCAGGGATATTCTTGAAGAAAACTTTCACTATTTTTTATGCTCAAAGCTTTCTAAAACTCGAAAGAAATACGCTCAATATTATAGAAGAAGAATTCTCTGATTCTAGTGTTATTTTCAATTCTAACTAAGTATCCTATTTATAGGAGAATGGAAAGGGTACTGTTTTAAGAAAATTCACAGATTCAACATACAAAGTCACGGACTTCATACACATATTCGGTGATTGAATTTCTTTAATAAAACAAACCAACAAAATATAATATATATAAATATATTTATAAAACACATGTTTATTTGAAAATTTTTCCACCCACCCGTGACAACACATTCCCCCCACCCCAGGCAACTCCATTTTCAACATGTTTAGAATGGGTGACCATTATGCGTATTATGACTAATAAATGGATAATATTATATATCATGGTAATATATCATGATAATCGAGAAATATATAATATATCATGAAACATCATAATATAATACCATTATAAACATCCTAATAATAACTAATGTATCTCGCACCCATATGTTTATTATATTCAGGATAATAATATAATATTAACATCATAATATTGTTACCCATGTGTAACAATATTATACAGAGAATCATTACCCATTATATAATATAATAATAATATAATATATTACTATTATTCACCTATTTGGGTGATGTACCAACGAATTATCATATACATAATATTAAATATCCCCTCAATATTTTTAACAACTTTTATCATTATTATTATAATTTGCAATATTTAACAACCAGGTCGTTCCCAGGAAAGAGGGGGCTTTCCAATAAGGATTTCTCCCTATTGGCATGCAATTAGGTGACCAAACCTCTCCTTGACATAACTTCTAGACATTGTCAATATTACAAATAATAATATGAATAATTGTATCGTCTTAATTATTAATTTAATAATATATAAAATATCGACAATAATTAAATCAAATAATGTGAGATACTATGCAGCAATTACTGTAGCAATAATTGAACAAAACTGAGTGACTTCTCACGTAAAAATCAATAATCAATACCGTGTGCTATTATGTGATAAGTTGGTTTTATGCCTACTTATTGGATATCAATTTAATAGAACTATGCCCATCTCAAGTACATTTTAATATGTTTTTAGTTACATTTCATGATATTTTTCATTGCATGTACTGAGAACTCCTTTGGTGTGAAAGTGCAGGAAATGGCGTAGCTCGGCGTTGGTTGGAGGCAATGAAGCTAATGGAAGTATGGCACGAGGAACAAGTGGAGATACGGGATTGAACTATGATGAAGGAACAAGCAACAAACAGTGGAGCAACATGAAGCAGCAGCAGAACACAATATTACAGATTGCAGAGCCAGCATGTAAGCAAACAAGAAATTAAATAAGCTTATAGGACGCCCCATCACCTGCATGAATCGATCTTACACACAAGCGCCCGCGCCATGTTTACAAAGGGATCACGCCTCGCCACAAGGCATTGTCGATCGCAGCTATTCTTTGAATTATTTTATTTTTGAAATTTTAAGTGTTTGAGTTGGTATAAACTACTTTGGTTGGTGCCAGACACGATCATCTATTGTTTTTACGAGTTTTTGATAATATAGAACTAGGGTTTTATGCTTTGAATGAATTCCAACGTGGAGCCAAGCATAGACTTAATATTTTCTACTTCTTTTTTGGGAATTTGATCATTGTTTATGAACTACTTTTATGCTGGCGAATATTGAGGATTTAAACAGAACTCTTGGAATATATTCAGCAATTGGGTTTGATCGATTCTATCTTCTCTCTCAATTATTTTTATTTACTTTCCATGTGTTTCTTTAATCCCATAATGGTTTTCGGTTCAACGATGAACTAAACTCCATTATGGGACTCTAACGGATTTTAATATGTAGTCTAACTGATGGCTTAATTGATGGACTATTTATGTATCATTAGGAATTTCTATTATGGTTGTTATGAATGCTTGAATGATTTATCACCATTCATTTTATGTCCTTGTATGGAGTTGAAAAATAACATGCGAGTATGGTTGTAATCATGATAGCATGCGTGTATGGGGCTGATTTGCTTAGCTTTATATTTCGTGAACCAGATAGAAAAATAATGTTTCACCGTGTGAGTTATATAAGCGCTTGTGCTTAATTCAATATAGCTGTAATTTCACATAGAAATATAGTGAGGTTGGTTTTATTGATGATTATGTGATGTCTATTGTATGTGGATGTTATGTAAGTAGGTCATAATACATTAAAAAATGGTTAGGTCTACATTTGTGCTCTTGGCTAATTTTCTGTGATATGTGAATAGTCTTGCATGACGGTGGTAATTAGATGAACTATTAAATGAAGTTAGGATCCCATTATTTCCAGATTTGATTTATTACTTTACTATTCTTCTTTTAGTTACTATTTGAGTTTAGAGTAATTCACAATCATAAGCGTTCGTTTAAGCATATAAAAATAGTGATTTAGTTGATGCATAATAGTCTAATTTAGAAACCTTTCTCCGTGGATCGATACTCTACTTACTCTGTATTACTTGTTGACACATGTATGCTTGCATGAGTTAGAGTCCTTTTATTAGAAGTAAAAAGGAAGCAACAAGTTTTTGGCGCCGTTGCCGGGGAAAGGCGTTTAAATTTTTATTATTATCATCATTTTTAAGCTATATTGTATGACTTAAATAAATCTAATCTTATCTCATTTCTATTTTTGTTTTTGTTTTTGTTTCAGATACTTGTAGATATTTTATGCACACGTGATCATCCAATTCTGAATTGATACCTGCACAGGACAACATTAATGGTAGAGGTTGGAAATTGAGAGTGCGTAGAAATTTACAAACAGCGTTAGAGGGAACAACATCTAATATGGCAGAAGGACAAAGAGAAGAGCAAAGAGAGGAGCACAGGGCTTTGAGAGACTATTCCATGCCTAATATTAATGGACTTCAGTCCAGCATAGTCAGACCAACGATAGCAGCTAATACGTTGGAGATAAAACTGGGCACTATTCAGATGGTGCAGAATTTGGTACAGTTTGGGGGTGCTGCTACGGATGATCCTAATGAACACCTGTTGAGTTTCATCGAAATATGTGATACATTCAGATATAACGGGGTGACGGAGGATGCTATCAGACTTAGGCTGTTTCCATTTTCATTAAGGGATAAAGCATGAAGTTAGCTTCATTCTTTGCCTTCAGGTTCTATAACTACATGGAAGGACCTAGCACAGAAATTCTTAGCCAAGTTTTTCCCAATGGCTTGGACCGCGAAGATGAGGACAACAATCTCCCAATTTGAGCAACAACGGGGTGAATCCTTATATGAAGCCTGGGAGAGATATAAAGATATTCTAAGGAAGTGTCCACACCATAGCATGCCAGATTGGATGGTGATCAACACATTCTATAATGGATTGGGATGGCAGTCTAGGCCGATTGTAGATGCAGCTACAGGAGGAGCATTATGGGCAAAGAGTTATGAGGAAGCTTATAACCTTATCGAGACAATGGCAGCGAATGATTTTCAAAACCCTACATCTAGGATGCCACAGCCCAAAGTTGTAGGTTTGTTGGAAGTGGACGCTATCACTCAGTTGTCAGCACAGATGGCAGCGATGGCGAAGAAAATAGATTCATTGACAAAGAGCAAGGCAAAGACAGTTGCCTTTGTGTGTTAAATTTATGCAGGGTCACACTCAACGGATCAATGTGCTATTAGCTCAGAGTCGGTACAGTATGTGAGAAACTATAAGAAGGACCAAGGACAATTCCAGAACACATACAATCACAACAACTGCAACCATCCAAACTTCAGTTAGTCAAATAATTAAGGAAATCAGCAAAATCAGTTTCAGCCAAATAATCAGTTTCAGTCACAGCCAACGCAATAACAGTTTTCTCTAAGACCACCTTTCCCGTTAAGATTCTCTCAACAACAACAACATCACACCCCATCTACACCTCAGCAAGAAAAGAAATCAGAAATGGAGGAGATGATGATGAAGTACATGGCAAACACATAGGTAATGATCAAAATCCAAGCAGTGGCTATTAAAAATCTGGAAACTCAAATGGGTCAAATGGTGAGCATGCTTAACAACAGGCCCCATGGTTCATTGCCGAGTACTACGGAGGCAAAATCCAAGAAGAGAAGGGAAGGAACAGTGTCAGGCTATAACACTCAGGTTTGGGAAACAGTGTGCAGGAAATCCACCAAGCGTGCCCACGTCATGTTATACTGGGGAAGCTGCGAGGCCGCGCGAGGAGGAAACTGTGGCTGATGAGAAAGAAAATAAGGAAGGTTCTGAGTTACAGCAGAAAGAGGATAACAAAGCAGGTCTAGGCGAGAATAGCCCTCGTGAGTAAGAATAAAGCAGTTTAAACCCATTGTTGAACCTTAGTTGGTTTTGATATGTTAGTGTAATCTTTGTTGCATTAGATACATAAAGCTTAATTTAAACTGCAATTTTCTATTTTGAACAGTTTAACATATGCATTCTGTGCTTTAGTCAAGTTTTGGTGAACACAACACACACACACACAGAGCATCTTTACAACATATATGAATTATCTGAGTGTATGATATTATGCCTATAGTTTGGTTTGAATTTGTATTCTCGAATCTAGATAATTTGTTGAGGCATGTTGGACTCAAATTCTGTGATAGCTGGAAGAATGTGAGACTCGTTTGCATCATGATTTAGTTGCATTTTCAGTGTTTATGTAGTATGCATTGCTTGAGGGCAAGCATTAGTTTAAGTTTGGGGGTATTTGATAAGTAGGTTTTATGCCTACTTATTGGATATCAATTCAATAAAACTATGCCAATCTCAAGTACATTTTAATATGTTTTTAGTTACATTTCATGATATTTTGCATTACATGTATTGAGAACTCCTTTGGTGTGAAAGTGCAGGAAATGGCATAGCTCGGTGTTGGTTGGAGGCAATGAAGCTAATGGAAGTATGGCATGAGGAACAAGTGGAGATACGGGATTGAACTGTGATGAAGGAATAAGCAATAAGCAGTGGAGCAACATGAAGCAAAGAATGAAGAACAAATATTGTAGATTACAGGAGCTGCAGCGGCAGTACAATGAAATTAACAAGATATAGACGCTACTGCGTGCCATCACCCGATTGTAATCGATCTCATACACGCGCCCCGCCATGTTTACAAAGGGATCACTCGTGGTCGCGAGCGTTATTGACTACAGTTGCTGACTTTATTTTATTTTTTTAATTTTAAGTGTTTGAGTTGGTATAAACTATTTTGGTTGGTACCAGACGTGATCATCTATTATTTTTACGAGTTTTTGATAATATAGAACTAGGGTTTTACGCTTTGAACGAATTCCAACGTGGAGCCAAGTATAGACTTAATATTTTCTACTTCTTCTTTGGGAATTCGATCATTGTTTATGAACTACTTTTATGCTGGCGAATATTGAGGATTTAAATAGAACTCTTGGAATATATTCAGTAATTGGGTTTAAAGGATTTTATCTTCTCTCTCAATTGTTTTTATTTATTTTCCATGTGTTGCTTTAATCCCATAATGGTTTTCGGTTCAGCGGTGAACTAAACTCCATTATGGGATTCTAACGGATTTTAATATGTAGTCTAATTGATGGCTTGATTTCTGGACTGTTTGTGTATCATCAGGAATTTCTATTATGGTTGTTTTGAATGCATGAATGATTGATCACCATTCATTTTATGTGCTTGTATGGAGTTGAAAAATAACATGCGAGTATGGTTGTAATCATGATAGCATGCGTGTATGGAGCTGATTTGCTTAGCTTTATATTTCGTGAACCAGATAGAAATATACTGTTTCACCGTGTGAGTTATATAAGGGCTTGTGCTTAAATTCAATATGGCTGTAATTTCACATAGAAATATAGTGAGGTTGGTTTTATTGATGATTATATGATGTCTATTGTATATGGATGTTATGTAAGTAGGTCATAATACATTGAAAAATGGCTATGTCTACATCCGTGCTCTTGGCTAATTTTCTGTGATACGTGAATAGTCTTGCATGACGGTGGTAATTAGATGAACTATTAAATGAAGTTAGGATCCCATTATTTCCAGATTTGATTTATTACTATTTTTCTTTTAGTTACTATTTGAGTTTAGAGTAATTCACAATCATAAAAGTTCGTTTAAGCATATAAAAATAGTGATTTAGTTGATGCATAATAGTCTAATTTAGAAACCTTTCTCCGTGGATCGATACTCTACTTACTCTCTATTACTTGTTGACACATGTATGCTTGCATGAGTTAGAGTCCTTTTATTAGAAGTAAAAAGGAGGCAACATGTTTTTGCATATAGTAGGGTAGTTGCATATAGTGTTTGCATGTTTGCATAAGTAGTTTAAATTTTGCATGTTTATGTGTTAGATAGAAAGTTGCATATAGTGTTTGCATGAGTAGTTTTAATTTTGCATGTTTATGTGTTAGATAACAATTGTAGAAAATTTTTCAGTTTTTATTCATTATTACTTATGTTGGTATATGTTTAGTTGCATTTTATGTGTAGTGCATGTCTCACAAATTCTGGCTTTATGGAAATTATGTCTATTATATGATGAAAGTGAATTTTGAAGGATTGTTGAATATTTTTGATAACATGAGCTTAGATATAATGTTTTACATGATGTAATTCATGATGCTGTTTAGATGCTTTTGGTTTGCACTGCCATGTTCACAATTGCTTGTAGGCATAAGAATTATGTGTTGCATTACTTGATACAAAATGTGGTTGTAAAAAGAGAATTATGTGGAACATGGATTTAGATTGTACAAAATATTGATAATCAAGCTTTGGGAACACATGGGTATGCTATATAAAAAAAAGAAGAAAAAACTATCTTAAAACCTTCTTGAGCTAAATTATTGACTCTTTGGAAGGGGCGAGACTGAGCGTAAAACGCACTCGCTGTAAAAAAAAAAGAAAAAAACACCGCGGGAAAGAGTGAGAATCGCCCTCATGAGTAAGAATAAAGCAGTTTAAACCCATTGTTAAACCTTAGTTGGTTTTGATATGTCAGTGTAGTCTTTGTTGCATTAGATACATAAAGCTTGATTTAGACTGCAATTTTCTGTTTTGAGCAGTTTAGCATATGCATTATGTGCTTTAGTCAAGTTTTGGTGAACACAACACACACACAGCATCTTTATAGCATATATGAATTATCTGAGTGTATGATATTATACCTATAGTTTGGTTTGAATTTGTATTCTCGAATCTGGATAATTCGCAGAGGCATGTTGGACTGAAATTCTGTGATAGCTGGAAGAATGTGAGACTCGTTTCCATCATGATTTAGTTACATATCATGTAGTTTCATTTTCAATGTTTATGTAGTATGCATTGCTTGAGGGCAAGCATTAGTTCAAGTTTGGGGGTATTTGATAAGTAGGTTTTATGCCTACTTATTGGATATCAATTCAATAGAACTATGCCCATCTCAAGTACATTTTAATATGTTTTTAGTTACATTTCATGATATTTTACACTGCATGTACTGAGAACTCCTTTGGTGTGAAAGTGCAGGAAATGGCGTAGCTCGGCGTTGGTTGGAGGCAATGAAGCTAATGGAAGTATGGGACGAGGAACAAGTGAAGATACGGGATTGAACTGTGATGAAGGAATAAGCAACAAGTAGTGGAGCAACATGAAGCAGAAGTTGAACAAAATATTGCAGATTGTAGGAGCTGCATGGCAAAGACAAATTTGAACAAGCTATAGGGCGCTAGCGCTAGCCATCACCTAGACGTAATCGATCTTACACACGTAAGGTAGCGCCGCATGTTTACAAAGGGATCACGCACGGCACATATTATTATCGCAGCTTGTTGACTTTATTTTATTTTTAAAATTTGAAGTGTTTAAGTTGGTATAAACTATTTTGGTTAGTACCAGACACGATCATCTATTTTTTTATGAGTTTTTGATAATATAGAACTAGGGTTTTACGCTTTGAACGAATTCCAACGTGGAGCCAAGCATAGACTTAATATTTTCTACTTCTTCTTTGGGAATTCGATCATTGTTTATGAACTACTTTTATGCTGGTGAATATTGAGATTTGAACAGAACTCTTGGAATTTATTCAGTAATTAGGTTTGATCGATTTTATCTTCTCTCTCAGTTGTTTTTATTTATTTTCCATGTGTTGCTTTAATCCCATAATGGTTTTCGGTTCAGCGATGAACTAAACTCCATTATGGGATTCTAACGGATTTTAATATGTAGTCTAATTAATGGCTTGATTGTTGGACTGTTTGTGTATCATCAGGAATTTTTATTATGGTTGTTTTGAATGCATGAATGATTGATCACCATTCATTTTATGTGCTTGTATGGAGTTGAAAAATAACATACGAGTATGGTTGTAATCATGATAGCATGCGTGTATGGGGCTGATTTGCTTAGCTTTATATTTCGTGAACCAGATAGAAATATACTGTTTCACCGTGTGAGTTATATAAGGGCTTGTGCTTAAATTCAATATGGCTGCAATTTCACATAGAAATATAGTGAGGTTGGTTTTATTGATGATTATATGATATCTATTGTATGTGGATGTTATGTAAGTAGGTCATAATACATTGAAAAATTGTTATGTCTACATTCGTACTCTTGGCTAATTTTCTGTGATACGTGAATAGTCTTGCATGACGGTGGTAATTAGACGAACTATTAAATGAAGTTAGGATCCCATTATTTCCAAATTTGATTTATTACATTACTATTCTTCTTTTAGTTACTATTTGAGTTTAGAGTAATTCACAATCATAAGCATTCGTTTAAGCATATAAAAATAGTGATTTAGTTGATGCATAATAGTCTAATTTAGAAACCTTTCTCCGTGGGTCGATACTCTACTTACTCTGTATTACTTGTTGACACATGTATGCTTGCATAAGTTAGAGTCCTTTTATTAGAAGTAAAAAGGAGGGAACACTACGCAACCACGCGTATTACTGTACTTTTAACACCGGGTGTTTCAACAGTTAAAGGTAAAACTTTCGCCGTTATTTTCGTAAAAAGATATTTTTGTCGTTTTCTCAATCCGACAATAATTCCGCTAGGGGGTCCACTTAATGATTGTCTTGTCGTATTTAATATTCCCTGTTAAAACGAATATTCTCCGACAAATCGAATATTATATAACAACTTGCGTACTTTGCCATATTTATAAATATTACCCACAACTATAACATTATATCAAATTCACTCCATAATATTCAAAAATGATATTTATAGAAAATTCATCTTTATTCATAAAAGTTGGGGTCTTACAATAATATTTCTTGCTAGGCTAGTTGAGCTCACCCTTTTCTTTCAATGTTCTCTTCAAGAAATGAGAATATAGATGGGACTAGTCGGGGAATGGATTGACAGTCCAGATGGTTGTCTTAGTAGTCCTCACTATTCTGTGAAATAGTGTGATAATAATTGTAATGAGATTGAATTTGAGTTTGGATATTGTCTAGAAGACAATATTCGTGTTAAAACTCTCAGCTATGTTTTGTCGTATTTTACACGATAGTTGTATAATTAAGTTGTAGTTGTATTTTGTACCATGTATTTGACGACCCATAATGGGTGATGTATACCTGTTTTGGGGGCGTCACAATTGGTATTAAAGCTTAAGGATATGATCCCTGGTTGAGATGTGAGACTAGAGCTAGGAGGGGAGAGACGAGTAAATCCTTCGCTAGTATGACCTACCTAAGTTTATTTGTTATTTAATTGGTCTGTCATAATATAGGGATAATATGTGGCATGTCTATTAACCTTTGTTTTGTGACAATAAAATGGCATCTGAAAATGTTGAGATAAGTAATGGAGCACCTAAGACCATTGAGTCACCGACGATCAATAACCAGGATAATGTGCATCAAGAAGGTAATAATCCTCTTGTAAACAACAACACCGACCAAATGATGAACGATGGTACGTTTAGGAGTTTTTTAGAATTTATGCAAAACTAAACGATAGAGACTCCTGTTCATAATGCAAGGGGAAACACTGGCAACTCACGGCTGGTCACCGCTAAGCAGTTCAAGGAGCTGGGACCACCGGCGTTTTTGGGAAAGCCAGAACCACTTAAGGCAGAGACGTGGATAAAGCAGATCACCAAGAAATTTGATGTCTTGGAATGCTCAGAGGAGCAAAAGGCTCCCTTTGCCACCTTCATGTTGGAAAGAGAGGCAGATTACTGGTGGGAATCTGTAACACGTACTCAATCTGTCGCACTAAAGATGTATAGGGAGAAGTTCCAAGAACTGTTCAATGACAAGTACTTTTCCCAAAGTATTCGTCACATGAAGGAGGTGGAATTTATCAAGTTGGAGAAAAATAATATGACCGTGTCGCAGTATGAGGCTAAGTTTGCCGAGTTATCCCAGTTTGTATCCCATTTGGTAGATAATGAGGAGCGAATGACGCGAATGTTTCTGTGAGGTTTGAAACCCAAAATACATCAATACCTCATTTCTCACAAACTTTGTTTATATTCAGATGTTGTGAATAAGGCTCAGTTATTAGAACGTGATTATGAGTCAGCTCAACCAAAAGACAACGACATGATAATAATCGTACCGGTGGAAACGACCATCGGAACAATGATAAACATCATGAATGAAATTATCATGCCAAGAATGGTAACCACTTCGGTGGTAATCATGGCCAAGATAATAAGAAATGTGAACTAAGTGAGAACTAATTCAAGAAGAAAAGATTCAATAATGATGGGAAGACAACAGTACTGGCACCAGTTTCCATGGAAGAAGAACGACCACCGGTCGTATATTTCAAATGCGGATAGGAGGGACACATCTGTCCAAACTGTATGCAGTAACCCAAAGCGTGTTTTAATGGCGGAAGAGAAGGTCATTTAGCTTGATTTTGTCATGTAGATGGACTGTTAATTATTGGTTTTATAGTTGTATATCTTTGGCCTGTAGTGCAAAGATGAACTATTGATTATTAATTTTACAGTTGTATGTCTTTGGCTGTAGTGCAAAGATGAATTTAATTTCATAATTATAAACATAAACTATAAATTGGTATAACCATGAGCTTTGTTTTTCAGGAAAAAACAGGTGGTGAAAGTTCTCTTTGTCTTCGGTACAACGAAGAACTGTTGATTAGTGTTACAGGAATAAAATATTGACGATGGACTTTTAATTTGGAGAAGATAGTTGACATTATGTTCTACTTGACTTTCTTAAAGGATTGTTGATTCTGCTGCTATTATGGTTGAAAACTTTTATCATCTACTATATGTTCTCAATCTCTGATTTATTATTGATAAAGGCTATTGATAATGTAATTATCTTAAGTCATGATATTCTTTACTGGGCTATTTGTGCTCACTCATTTTATTTCACAATCCTTTTCAGGAAATAAAAGTGTAGATGGGACTAGCAGAGAGAACATGGGTATAAAGTGGTGTTTCAAATTAGTCAAAATCCTAATCAAATTATGAAACAGTGTGGCATAATAATTTTACTGAGAACTTAAAATGTGTGTGACATATTTTATACATCATTTAATAGTTATATTTGGTGAACCAATTCGGGGGATGTGAACACAAATTTGAAAGCATCAAAATGCACTCCATTAAAATGAGAAAAACATAAATCTTCTTGTGCTCCTTTGGGGACTTTAAATATTTGCTACTGTAGTTTATATGGCATTGTAATAATTTCAGTATGAATATTTTCTTACTTTATACGTAACTATATTTGTATTGAAACTCACAGTATATGTTTCATCGTATTTTGCACGACAGCTGTATAAATGAAGTTGTCAGTAATGTTATTTCTGGCGACCCAGATGGGTTATGTATACCTATTTTGGGGGCATCATATTTGGTATCAAAGCTTAGGGATATGGTCTCTAGCGGAGATTCAGGATTAGAACTAAGAGGGGAGAGACTAGTAAAATCCTTCATTAGTGTGTGTCCTACCTAAGCTGAATTTTTGTTACTTAATTAGCTAACAAATTGTGATATGTTAATTAACCTTTGTTTTGAAGCTGTATTCTAGAATGATACAGGAGATGAGCAATGGACCATGAGACAGAGGAAATAGCCTGGGAGCTAAAATTTGAAATTCTTATCTCTTCGAAATTCCAGGTACGTTCGTAAATTTTGGGGACAAAATTTCATAAAGTGGGGGTGATTGTAAGACCCTGACTTTTATGAAATAAAAGTCTAATTTAATTTATGATTATTATTCTAAAACTGTAAAATGTTAAATTGATAAATGGACAAATGATAAGTGGGTTTTATACCTACTTATTGGATATCAATTTACGCGAATAGTGTCCATCTCAAGTACATTTCAGTCTGTTTTAGTTGCATTTCATGTTATTTTGCATTGCATGTACTTAAAACTCCTTTTGGTGAATAAATGCAGTAATCGGCCTAATTTGGTGGTATTAGAGGGCACGAAGCTAATGGACGCATGAGGCAAAGCAAAAGCTGGGATATGCATGGTTGAGGATTGAGTGGAGCATGGATGGACATAGGACACTTCAGTAGCAGCAGCAACAATGCAGAACCAAACTCAGGAGCAGAACCAGAATTCACTAACTATAAGCCGCTTGGCCACGCGACAGGATGTGCTTGGAGATGCGCGCCCGCGTCACCATTTGTTTCAGTATTTGCATGGAATTGACAGTGAACATGCGAGTATTGATTGTAGTCATAATAGCATACGTATATGGGGCTGTTGTATATAGCTTGTGTATTTTGTGAATGAGATAGACATATACTTATTCACCGTATGAGTTAAAATAAGGGCTTGTGCTTAAATTCAATATGATTGCAATTTCATATAGACATATAGTGATTTTGGTTATATTGTTGATTACATAGAATCTATCATATGTGGATGCTGTGTAAGTAGGTCCTAGTGCATTAAAAATGGCTATGACTCTATTAGTGCTCTTGACTATTTTCCTGTGATATGTGAACAATTCTTGCGTGATAGTGGTAGCTAGATGAAATATTAAATGAAGTTAGGATCCCATTATTTCCAGATTTGATTTATTCCATTCTTATTCTCATTTTAGTTCTTATTTACAGATAGATTAATTCACATTTTTGATCTTTAGTTTAACCATATAGAAATAGTGATTTGATTGATGAATAGTAGTTTAAATTGAACAACTTTCTCTGTGGGATCGATACTTTACTTACTTTGTATTACTTGTTGACGCATGTATGCTTGCATGAGTTAGAGCTCTTTTGTCATAACTGAAAAAGAGGCAACAACAAACGAACATTTAATTGAATAAACGAGTAAGTAACAGAGGAGAAAAGAAATTGTGGGAGGGAGTGGGGCCGTATGTGCGGCTGATTGATAGAAAATTGGGGAAGGTAGAAATAATGGGGGAGACATAGAGAGCGAGAGTAAGATAGAAAAAGAGGAGAGGAGGAAGAAAAAAGGAAAGAAAAGGGAGAAAAAGAGAGGAAAAAGGAAAAGAAAAAATAGAGGACAGAGATAAAGAGGGGAGGATTTTTTATATTCCCTCATGTAGCGCAATTGTCAACAAATGAAAAGAAAGAAAGGAGAGAAGAGAGAAAGGGAAAAAGAAGAAGAAAGAAGAAATAAAGAAAAATGTATTTTTAAAATCTTTGATTTATTCATAGATTTAAGTTTTTATGAATTTTATGTAAAGAGTACATATTTATGTATGTATTGAATGATTTAAACTTACAAAAACATGAATCAAACGAAAGAAATCAAGAAATCAAAATAAGATAAAAATATGGAGATTTTTAGAAAATTAGTTTACTACTTGATTTTGTAAAATCCATAACTCTTTATGTATAATGAGTTAGGAGATAAGCCATATATCACAAGAAAACCCTGGAAATAAGATAAACGTAGAAATTTAAATCACCCAAAAATTCTTTGGGGATTTTTCGTGGTGACTGTTTGAGTGAAACTGGTCTGAAGGACTCATAGTCCGAAAAATCAGTGTTCTTAAGCTCTATTGCATGAGTTATAATTTTTAATCCGACCGTTGGATCGTTGTAATTTTTAGATATGTTATACATATATAAGTTTAGTATTTTTTTCACAAATTTTGAACCGTTAAATATTAACGTATGATTTTTTATGAATTTTAAGAGGTGACTGATTCAAAACATTTTGTAGCAGAATTTTCGGTAAATGTTTTAAAGATATAAACATTTGTGGAATTAGTATTTCTATTTTGAAGCTATTAAATAGTAGTTTTTATAAATAGAAATAATTATAGAAAATTGTCTGATAATCCAAAAAATGTATACTACTATATCGTACCCTTCTTCTCAATCTAATTATAATTTAGATTTATTATTATTGGTTTCAGCTTTTCATTATGTCGTTCTCATTACATTCATCTTCAATTGATTATTAACCTTTAATCATCATACATTAAGTGTCTAACAATGCCTTAACAATGTTATATTTATACTTTAGTTCATTGCTAATGAGTTATCTTTCATTCTATACTTGTAAACATTATTGTCTATCAAAACCCAAGGATTGGCGTCGCGGTGCCACACATATCTCTCCTTCTCGTGCCACAGCGCGACTCTGCAGTAGGTAATGACATTGTGCCCAGCGTTGTAGCACCACTATTTGGCCTTGGGTTGGCGCCGCGGCACCAATTCTGTGCCTTAGAAAATTTACAGCTTTGTAAATTTTGCGAAACTCCCGGACGCATAACTTCTTTGTTATATGTCTGAATTGGCTCGTTCAAAAGCCTACGGTTCACAAATTACATACTCTATGCGTTCATGCAAGAATTTTATCTATTTGACTTCGTTTGCTAAAAATTTCACCTATTAGTTCATTTTTAACGAAAACGATAAATGTTCATGAACGTTCAACACTCGTTTCTTCGTTTTAATTCTGAATTCGGTCATTTTTGAGTCTGCAACTCTATAATGCCAAATAGGACGTGTCTCTATCGAAAACCAACATTTCCGACTTCAAACACATAATATGACTTCCATTCTGAGAATTTCACGAATTCGACGATTATCGTCTAATCGTGTGAATTCCTACAAAATCTCATTACTAATGATTCAAAATGGATTTTAATCTTCACATGAATATTTCAAGTTATTTATCACACCAACTTATCATCAAAGTAGGTTTTGACTTATCCTCATAAGTCAATGACTTATTTAACTTATAAACTACAAATTCTCATGCTTATGACTTACTATGGACTTAAGTCTATCAATCAATGTTCTCATACTATTTTGAACATACTAACATCATATGACAAACATATGATAAGTTCTTCACAAGTTTATTAACTTATTTAGGTTCAAGTTGCTTATTCAACTCATTCGGCTTAAGTTCGTTCATCAATGACTTCTTATATGTTCTTAGCATACAATCATACTTATCTTATCACTCTACAATGATAGAGATGAATATATATTAGACAAGAGTCCTACCCTAGAAGCACTTATACTTCTCTTCTCTTTGGAAACTAGCAAAGAACTTTTGACTTATTCTTGACTTATATGGCTTATTCTCTCTAACCAATAAGCTACTTAACTTGAGAGGAGTTGGGAGAAATTTATCAAGCAATAAATGAAAAATCTAGCCTTCTATTTATAGGCAACTCAAACTGAGGGCATAATAGACAATAACACATCCTGCCTCCTTATTAACCTCCTCAACATCCACCTCCTTACTATTCATAACCTCTCAACCAAGTAAACTTGGCTAGCACAACACTTGCTCATCACACAAAAAGCTTGCCCATCAATACTACCCACATTAACATGGTTTGCTCCATGGATCTTCGCCACTTCATTGGGCTTGCTTAATTAATCTAGCTAATTCCTTGTTGGGCTTATACTACACTAGTTTGGACTCATGACTTATCAAACACTTGGGCTTGAGAATCACTTTCCATTGGACTTCTACCATTAAGCTAATAATCCTACAAGTCCATTACATTTAATTAACAACTTAACATATATACACCACGTATAATTCTCATATGCTAGCTCGTATATTTATTCGTAATATATGTTATTTCATTCTCCATTCTTAATAGTATAATACGTCGTATTATACTTACATTCATCACCTCGTACAATGCATACGCATCATACAATTACAACTTTCTTTTCTTAACGCTTAATAAACCTAACGTTCCCTAAATTAGGTCCGCATGCAAAATATTACGTTTTCCATACTTAGATTATTATTACATAATCCATCTCATATTGATATTATAAAGTTACGTATTTCTCGAAAGTTCAAAAATAATTCCCGAGCAGAAATCGATGAATAGTGTTTTTCGAAAAATTTCTCGAAAAGCTTTTATTTTTATCTTAGAAATTCAAACACTTTAATTCATCCACGTAGTTAAAATACTACGACATTCCAACGTTTCTAAGTTATAGAACGACAATCATCTTATCAACACGTAATAATAATAAATAATATTATTTTATTCATTATTAAAAGTATTTACAAAGGTTCGATTTTTCCGGGGTATTACACTCTCTCCCCCTTATAAGGATTCTGTCCCCAGAATCTCGCTATATATATATATATAAAATTACACAAATAAATCAGGGTAATTCTTTTTCATCATTTCTTCTAACTCCCACGTTGCTTCTTCTGCATCGTGGTTCTTCTATATCACCTTCACGGAAGGTATGACTTTATTCCGCAGAACTTGTTCTTTTCTATCGACAATTTGAATCGGCGCTTCCTCGTACGTTAAGTCCTTCTCGATATGAATAGGTTCATATTCTATCACGTGCTTATAATCTGGCTTATAAGGACATAACACGGATACGTGAAATACATTATGTATTCGTTCTAGGTCTGGAGGTAATGCTATCATATATGCTACCTCACCCACCCATTTTAATATCTCAAAAGGTCCTATAAACCTCGGACTTAACTTTACCTTCTTTCCAAAATGTAGCTTTCCTTTCCAGGGAGATACTTCAAGAAATATGTACGAACCTACTTCAAATTCTATATTCTCTCTATGCAAATCCGTAAACTTCTTCTGTCTGTCTTGAGCTGCTAGAAGACGCATTTGAATCATCTTGACAATATCCGCTGTCTGTTGCACCAATTCTGGTCCCAACATTCGGTGTTCTCCTACCTCATCCCAATACAGTGGTGTTCTGCATTTCCTCCCATACAAATATTCGTAAGGCGGCTTACCTATGCTTGCATGATAACTATTATTATACGTAAACTCCACTAATGGTAGATGATCATCCCAACTACCCTTGAAATCCATGACGCAAGATATTAACATATCTTCTAACGTCTGAATTGTTCTCTCGCTCTGTCCATCCGTTTGTGGATGATACGTCGTACTCAGCTTCAACTGCGTTCCTAACTGCTCTTGTAGACTCCTCCAAAAATTTAATGTGAATTGTGGATCACGATCTAACACAATCCATACTGGTACTCCATATCTAGAAATTATTTCCTTAATATAAAGTCTAGCTAATTGGTCTAAGTTATACTTAACCCTAATTGGCAAAAAGTGAGTCGACTTTGTCAATCGGTCCACTATTACCCAAATCGCATCATACCCCTTCGTTGTATCGGAAGTCCCACCACAAAATCTATCATGATATTTTCCCACTTCCACTATGGAATTTCCAATGACTGTAACAAGCCACTTGGTCGTTGATGTTCAGCCTTAACTTTCTGGCAAGTCAAGCACCTACTTACGTACTCTGCTATCTCTCTTTTCATGTTTGGCCACCAAAAACTATGTCGAAGGTCTTGATACATCTTAGTACTACCAGGATGAATCAAAAACCTCGAGCTATGAGCCTCTTGTAATACCTGCTCCTTTAATTCCATCTCATTCAAAACCCAAATTCATCCTTCAAATCTTAATAATCCCTCATTATCAAGACTGTACTTAATATCTTTTTCATTGGCCAGCCGCTCCTTCATCCAGTCACACTTATCAATTTTTAGTTGTACCTCCTTAACTCTCTCTATGATGGTAGATTGCATCTCAGTCGTAAACAGCATTTGTCCTACTTCACTTGGCAGCTTCACTTCCTACTCCATCCTAGCCATCTTTGTTATTAACTCAGTTTGAGCCGTTAACAAAGACAACTTTTCCTGACCCTTCCTATTTAAAGCGTCGGCAACTACATTGGCTTTTCCAAGGTGTTACAGGATTTCACAGACGTAATCCTTTATCAACTCCAACCATCTCCTCTGCCTTATATTCAACTCCTTCTGTGTGAAGATATATTTTAGACTCTTGTGGTCCGTGTATATCTCACATTTTTCTCCATAAAGATAATGTCTTCATATCTTTAGAGCAAAAACTACTGCGGCTAGTTCCAGATCATGAGTAGGGTAAACTTTCTCATAATCCTTCAACTGTCTAGATGCATACGCAATGACCTTGTCATGCTGCATGAGCACGCAACCAAGTCCTCTATACGAAGCATCACTATAAACTACAAAATTTCCTGTGTCATCGGGCAATGACAAAACAGGAGCTTCACTCAACCTCTTCTTCAGTTCTTGAAAACTGTCCACACACTTGTCAGTCCAAGCGTATTTCACCGTCTTCCTCATCAAGTTAGTCAACAGAGTAGCTATCTTCGAAAAATCCTGGATGAATCTCTGATAGTAACCCGCTAACCCTAGGAAACTCTGCACCTCAATCGGCATTTTTGGTTGTTCCCAATTCATCACGGCTTACACCTTTGCTGGATCTACTGAAATTCCATCACAGTCAATGACATGACCTAAAAATTGTACCTTCTCCAACCAAAATTCACACTTAGTGAATTTCACATACAACTTCTCCTTTCTTAGTGTCTCCAACACTAACCTTAGGTGTTCAACATGATCTTCTGGCGTCTTAGAATAGACTAGAATATCATCTATAAACATCACGACAAACTTGTCCAAATATTGTTTGAACACTCTGTTCATCATATCCATAAATGTAGCTGGTGCATTAGTCAACCCAAATGACATCACCAGAAACTCGTAATGACCATAACGAGTCCTGAATGCTGTCTCTGGTACATCCTCCTTCCTAACCTTCAACTGGTGATACCCCGTCCACAAATCTATTTTATAAAAATACTTAGCCCCTTTCAACTGATCAAAGAGATCATCGATCCTGGGCAATGGGTATTTATTCTTTATCGTTAACTTGTTCAACTCTCGATAGTCGATACAAAGTCTTAACGATTCGTCCTTCTTTTAAACAAACAGTACCGGTGCTCCCCACGGCGAAACACTTGGTTGAATGTACTTACTGTCCAATAGTTCTTGCAACTGCACCATCAACTCCTTCATCTCCACTGGCATTATACGATACGGTGCCCTGGAAACTGGTGCCGCTCCTGGCACAATGTCTATTACAAACTCTATCTCCCTATCCGGCGGAAGACCCGACAATTCACTTGGAAATATATCGGCGAATTCTCTCACTATAGGTATTTCTTCCATGGTTGCTACCACTCTCTGGGTATCAACAACATGACACAGATAACCTACGCATCCCTTCCTCAGTAAGTTTCTAGTTTGTGTCATGGTTAGACAACACGAACGTCCCGGCGATCTATTCCCAAAAAATACTACATGAGGTTGCCTTAACGATCTAATGTTCACACATTTCTTTTGACAATCTATAATTGCCCCATGGTTAACTAACCAATCCATTCCGAGAATTATGTCAAATTCTCCTAACTTTATCGGTAACAAATCTACCAATAATTTACAACCCCGTATATCTACGCAACAACTCCTATGAACATCTTCAACAGGAATTATTTCTTCGTTTGCTACCTTAATATTTAAAGGTAAAGGCAACTTTTCGGGAAGTAATCCTAATCGTCTAGCAAAATCACATGCTATAAACAAACAAGTAGCACCCGAATCAAACAAAACATAAGCATTTATGTCATTGATCGGAATAATACATGCAACGACGTCCCCTGATGCAACTGCATCTTGGACTGTCATGTTAAAGGTACGACCCATCGGCCTACCCGGCTGCGCTGGTCCACTAATAGCTAATTTACCGCTATTAGTTCCCCGATTCCCGTCCATCCCCTTCTTCGGGCAGTTCTTTTCCATGTGGTCAGTTGACCCACACACAAAGCATCTGTGATTCTTCTTCGGACTTGGACAATTAGGCGCAATGTACCCTTCCTGTCCACAATTATAATAGACTACCTTCCCCTTGAGACAGACTCCTAAATGAGTCTTTCCACAGGTCTTGCAAGCCTCCATTCTCCTCTTCAGATCTCTTAACTTAACTTCAGTATTCCCAGAACTGAACGTCTTCCTCTTTTGTCCTTCGCCACTACCGCTGGCTACCACCTTCGGCGATAATCGCCTTCTCTAAAATGGTTCCAAAAGAAGTACTTTGAAACACTGAAATACGGTTATAGAGCAAGGGTTTTAATCCCTGCTTGAACCGTCGGTCCTTCCTAATCTCGGTATCCACTTGGTGTGGAGCGAACCTCGCCAGTTCATTGAACTTGGCGGCGTATTGGGGAACCGTCATGTCCCCTTGTTTCAACTCAAGAAACTGTATCTCCATCCTTCCCTGCATGCTCGTGGAAAAGTATTTCTCAACGAATATCTCCTTGAACCTCTCCCACATCAGATTCGCTATCCCGGCCCTAGCCTAATTGGCTTCCCACCAAAAGTTGGCCTCTCCCTTCATCATATAGGTCGCAAAGGCAACCTTTTGGGCCTCGTCGACATTTGCTATCACAAACGCCTTCTCTATTTCCCTAACCCACGTTTGGGCTTCAATAGGGTCCGTAGTTCCTTTGAACTCCGGCGGACCCACACTCTTGAAATCCTTAAAGGTCGTAGCTCGTGCTACTCCTGGATTTACGGGGATATTAGCCCTTGTTCTATTAAAGGCAGCTGTTAACAAATTCCTGCATCGGATTAACCGGACCTCCCTCTGGTTGATTCACGTTAACACCTTGATTACGTTGCACTCTTCTCGGCGGCATTTTGCTGATACAATAAACACATTTATTATTATTCCTTTTTTTATTAGTTATCATTTAATATTAAACAATAACTCCAACATCGATTACTCATTGTTTTCCATAAAAAGGCTTATATTCATTCTTTGTAGTATAATACTACATCGGTTACATTACACAGCCTAAGCTGATTACATTACTTTCCCGCTGTTGCTTTCCAAAAATTGGGATTTACAAAAGACTACCCTTCGCTATACAAAAGAGGGCTTTACGTCACTACTAATTACAAAATATTTACATACTTAACTACTCTAGCTACTACTAGTCTACATCTGCCTCAAGGCATTATTGAAATCTGCCTTGGCAAGACCGGCAAAAATATCACGGCTGATAGTATGTCGCGTCTGCCCCACCTCTACAGGATAACCAGCTACCTGCTGCTGGAAATCTATGTGAGAACTCCTATGGATATAGGACATTCTCCCTATCTTCTGCAGTTTGGTCTTTAGCTCCTCCTTGAGCTCAAAGACCTCATGTTTTAGCTCATGGACTTTGTCCTTAGCCAAAATCCTTTCATCATATTCTTGCTCCCACATGGACTCGACATCAGTCTTGTCCTCTATAACAGTTTGGAGCTCGCCTTGACTCCTTGACTCTCCAGCAAGAATGAATATTTCTATCCAATACTGACATGAATAGAGACATCATCGACCCCCCAGGAGCTATCTCCGATGCTATAGCTACTAGATTAAAAGACACTGTCTCCACTTCCTCCTCTATCATCCCATCAAATACTGACATGTAGTCAGCATCATCTGAGTCTCCAGACTCAATAACCACTACCTCTGGATCTGCTGCTACGGGGTTCAGTAAAACCTCTACTTGGTTCACCGATTCTTCACTAATGGCCTGACTATCTACATACATTCCGTTTATTCCTGACATCTACACAAACAATTAAGTTGATTAGTACACATCTGTTGTAAGACCCCGAATTTTATGAAATAAAATTATTCAATTTTCATATTTAGTAAATGGTTAAATTGATAAAAAGTTAAAGTTAAGGGTGATATATATAAAATTTTCAAAATAAGCAAGTGGTTATAAAATACGCATTTCTGTTGGGGAATATTCGTTTGGTCGTGGAATATTCTTGTTGTGGGGAATATTCATACGACGATGCCACCATTTGTGGGCCCCATAATAGAATAACCGGTCGGATGAAGAAAACGACAAGTTTGAGTTTTTATAAATAACGACGTAGTTGTTATTGCTAATTAACCTTTGTTGAATACCTCTGTGGTTAAAATACAAGAATACGCTGCGGGTTGCATTGCCGCGACACTTATACCAGATTGCACAAAGATTTTGAATTATTGATTCTTACGTAAGAAGGCACTACTCAATAATTGTTACAGTAATTATTGTTCAATATTTTATCTTATTGGTTCAATAATTGCTGCATTAATATTTTATATTATTGTTGTTTCAATAATTATCATTTCACAGTATTCCCATTATCAGATCAATAATTTATATTATTTGGATAATATTATTAGATAGCATTATTGGCAATGTCTAGAAAGTTCTGTCAAAGAGAGGTTTGGTCACCTAATTGCGCGCCAGTAAGGAGAAATCCTTATTGGAAAGTCCCCTCTTTCCTGGGAACCACCTGGTTGTCATTATTGTGATTCTGTAATATTATTTGTGAATAATTAGTTATTGATTTATATGATAAGGAAATATTTATTTGATGCGGATATAAATGATGGATTTATTTATGTGGTTATAAGTGAAGGAATTAATGTTGAGGTGTTTTATCAGTATTTTATCGGATTAGAGGTATTAAAAACTCAAATCGGTGTTCTTAAAGCTTTATTGCGTGAGTTGTAATTTTAATCCGATCGTTGGATCGTTGTGATTTTTGGATATATTATACATATATGAGTTGAGTATATGTCCACAAATTTTGAACCTTTAAAAATTAACGCATGATTTGTTATGAATTTTAAAAGGTGTTGAAACGGTGTTTAAAATCATCCGTTTGTGAATTTTGGATATTTTCGGTCTGGAATTTGGAAAAACTTTCTTCTGTAAAGTTGTAGAGAATTCGATTTCGTGTGGAATGGACATAAAATTCGTATTTTTCTAATAAATGGGCTATTTTCTATGAATTACTGAAGTTTTAGAAAATAAAATATTTTTATTAAAATTTGGGTGGTACCAATTTTGGTTGGTGTACAAAAGTGTGCTGGAAATCAATTGAGGTGTGCTGAATTGGTTTTCAAGAATGATGGGCTTCATAGCAGCATGCGTAGAATTATTAATATTATTATTTTATTAATTTAGTCTCCTTTGGCGTTCTAGCATTTTCTTATAAATAGGCGCTTAAGTTAGAATTGAAAATCACACCAGAAACAAGTTTTCTTTCTCTCTATATTGTCGAGCGTATTTTATGAGTATTTAGATACTTTGAGAGTTGATATTCGGTGCAAGGTTCTTTCGGCTTTTCATCCGATATTCCAGTCAGAAGTACAGCTCTTTTGAGGTAAGGGATTTTAAAGATTATTATGTTTATCATGTTTCATAATTTTTCCGACCTTCAAAAATTCTGGAAAAATTTGAAATGATAATTTGATGAGTTTTCTTGATTGTGTCCAAAAATGGTAATTTTTGGATGTATAGATTAAGAGTTATGAATTTTATGAGAAAAGACTATTTTAAAAGTAAACCCTTATAACTCCTTGTGGTTAACTCCAAAATTGGTGAAATTTTTATTGGGAGTACATCTATATAACATCAAGATATTCTCAGAATTTCGAATTTTTGGACAAAAGTACAATTTATGATAAATGTCTAAATATTCGCAATTTTGGCCGTGTGAAAATAGTAAATGAATTTTAAAATTTCGAGAAAAATATATGTTCAATATGGGACTATATTATGCTAAATCCAGAAAAGAAATATTTTTGGAACTAATTTGGTATTTTTTTTCATGAAAATGGACTAGTTCTGAATAAATAAATTAAATATGTTATGTGAAGTAACAAAATTGAAAAATAGGATTTTATGTCTTGGGAATCCTATATATGGTATATGCAGATTTTTGATGAGGTTGTTGGTTATTGGTGATGAAATCTTATGAGTTTGGCATTTTAGTATGATTAAATGCATTAATTAATAAAGTGTAAACAATTTAAATAAATTGTTTATAAGTTTAAGAAATGATTAAAATATTGTTATAATATTAATAATATTAGATTATGAGATTATTAAGTGATTTATAACATTTGGATTAAGGTGTTATAAATATTGATATGAATTTTATTGTGAAAGTTTATCTTTTTGTGTCGGGGTTACTATTCACGAGTTACTATTCATGAGTTACTATTCATGAGTTACTATTCACTAGTTACTATTCACGGGGTACTATTCATGACAAAATTGGTTTCTTTTTCTAACCAAATTATCGTTGATTTATGAATCTTACTCTTGAAATTAAATTCGTGTTTTGATCATATTGTTTTTATTATCATATATAACATTTTTATAACCCTGGTGAAGAAATTTCTCTTTGACTTGAGTGTAAAGATGGGTAGATTATTGGTATGATCGTGACTATGGGTTCTCTTTGACCAGTAGTGCAGAGTTTAATCGTTGACTGATATGATCATGACCTTTGAATTTATAATTGAATATTTTTAGCTTAAGTACAAAGGTGAATTGACCAACATGATTATAATTATGGTTTATATAAATTCTGAAATGATTGTATGTTTCTTTGAGATATGAATATCTTTGGCCTGTAGTGCAAAGATCAATTATTGATGAATATCTTTGGCCCGTAGTGCAAAGATGACTTGTTGTTGAATATCTTTGGCCTGTAGTACAAAGATGAACTGTTGATGAATATCTTTGGCCCGTAGTGCAAAGATGACATGTTGTTGAATATCTTTGGCATGTAGTGCAAAGATGAACTGTTGATGAATATCTTTGGCCCGTGGTGCAAAGATGAATTTATTAGTATGATTATGAACAGGAACGGTGATTTGGTATAACCATGATCTTTGATATTTCAGGTAAAGACAGGTGATAAAAATTATCTTTGTCCTAGATGAGAAGGGGAATTTAGAACTACAATTATGATTATAAGTTATTCATATGATTGTGGAAAGGAACTGTTGATTGATGTTACAGGGATAAAACAATTTTGGTGGACTTTTAACATGGAGAAGATAATAGACTGTATGGTTTATTTGACTCTTCTAATGGATTGCTCGTTCCGCTGCAACTATGGTTGAAAAGTTTTATCATCTACCATATGTTCTAAATCTTTGATTTATTACTGACGAAGGCTATTGATAATTTAATTATCTTTAGTCATGATATTCTTTACTGAGCTAGTTGTGCTCACCCTTTTGCTTCACAATTTCTTTCAGGTAATAAGAGTGTGGCTGGGTCGAGCGGGGATAACAGGAGAATAGAACGGTGGTCTATAGCTGTTGAGGTTCTCCCTAAATAGTATGAAAATAATTTTATTGAGAACTTTAGATAAGTGTGTCGTATTGTATACGTCATTTGATATTTAATTTTTGGTGAACCGAATAGGGTGAGGCGAACCCAACTTTGGAAGGGTGTTTTGTCACTATCATACAAGATGTCTAATGACATACAACCTCATGTTATCATAAGATAGGGTTGTGCACATCCACTTGCTGAGTATATCTACGAGCACTACCTATATGATCTTGGAGTTTCGTTGAAACATAATGTTCAATCGCAGACGGTGGAGATAGTTATATGTCAAGAGAAGACTCACCATTGGAAGGAACATGATAGTAATCTTCTCGTTTTTCTTTGGGGTCTATTAGATCAACCAAGGATAATTCTCTGGACATATGATATCTATCATAACATAGATTCATGGCCTCCTATGTATGAAGGTTTCCTTGAGCACTTCCCAGAGATTTTAATTTCTAAAACAGTTATTGATTGTACGTTTATGTAATGTATCAATGTGAGGTGTTATCCATAGTTGGGACGTGAGTCACAGTTGGTATTAAAACTCACAGTATATGTGTTGTTGTATTTTTCACGACAATTGTAGTAATAAAGTTGTAGTTGTTTTCTGTACCATGTATTTGGCGACTCAGAATAGGTTGGATGGATTGGACCTATTTTGGGGGCGTCACATCTGTAGAATAATAAAAACACATAACATAATCATAATGCATTTTTTTATAAGGTTATTTTCTTCTTGTACTTCTTTGACTTCTCTTAAAGTTATGACTTAAGGTTTTTAAATCCCCCCTTAAGTTTTATAACCTAAGGCTTTGATACCAACCTGTGACGCCCCCAAATCTGGGTATCTTCCAACCCGACAGGTGGTGCTACACGATACTACCATTCACACATACATTCAATTGAAATGTCTCAAAAGAACGAATATGTCTTCTATATATTAGAAATAATATTACATTCCCCCAGGTTCTTTATAACCCATACATTTGTTCTTGTCATAATATCAAATATATTACAATCGTTCACCTATACTATTACATAAGAACTCTAAGGGTTCGGCTTCGCCTTGCCCTTATCCTTGTCGGAGCCTTCGGTCCGTTCGATCTTAGTTGTGTTCATATGGTTCAAGCAAGAGTGAGCATGACTAGCTCAGCAAGTACTACAATTTTAATAAACAACATGCTTGAAACATAGAACTCGTATATCTTCAATAACTGAAAAATAGTTATGAAGTACTATCGATAATTCAAAATAGCACTTTTTTCATTCAAAACGTTTTACAATAACAATATTCAGTAAAACATCAATTCCGATCCAAGACCTTGAGCATTTCATAAGTTCTTTTGAAAAGGACATCCCGGGACTAAGTCTGTAAGTCCGACATTACTTACGAGCACGTCTAGGTGATCAACCTATAGTACTCTATGTTGATCAACACTACATTCATTAAACGTGTATACGTTTAAGTTGTGGCAACCTCACGTGCCTGTCGTTAAACGATGAAAACATTTTAGCATACTCAGTCTTTGATTAAAAACCACACCAATATAACTTGGTAAACATTAAACATGCTTGATAGAATCATAACATAAGTCTAGCCGAAAGAATTATCTATGACTTCCTCAGACAAAACTTCATGCGAAAGGATACATGAATTACAAAGCTTGTCCAGACTGAACTGGAACAAGGGTTAGAATACTTGCCTTTAGCGTCTGCTACTGATTTATCACACATACACTTTAAGTCTCTAAGTCTCTACAATACATGATCAAATAACGTACCACATTAGGTCGCATAATCAAGTATGTATACTACTATATCTTACCCTTCTTCTCAATCTAATTATAATTTAGATTTATTATTATTGGTTCCGGCTTTTCATTATGTCGTTCTCATTACGTTCATCTTCAATTGATTATTAACCTTTAATCATCATACATTAAGTGTCTAAGAATGCTTTAACAATGTTATATTTATACTTTAGTTCATTGCTAATGAGTTATCTTTCATTCTATACTTGTAAACATTATTGTCTGTTGAAACCCTAGGATCAGGCATGGCACACATACATATAGTGCTCTCTTCTCGCCACAAATAAGTGACTCTGCGCAGTAATGACATTGTGCACGCAATCGCAGTACCACCATTTGGCCTTGGGTTGGCACCGCGACGCTAACTCTATGTGTTAGAAAATTTAAAGCTTTTGCAAATTTGGCGAAACTCCCGGACGCATAACTTCTTCGTTATAAGTCCGAATTGGCTCGTTCAAAATCCTACGGTTCACAAATTACATACTCTATGCGTTAATGTAAGAATTTTATTTATTTGACTTCGTTTGCTAAAATTTCACCTATTAGTTCATTTTTAACAAAAACGATAAATGTTCGTGAACGTTCAACACTCGTTTCTTCGTTCTAATTCAGAATTCGGTCATTTTCGAGTCCGCAACTCTATAATGCCAAATATGACGTGTCTCTATCGAAAACCAACATTTCCGACTTCAAACACATAATACGACTTCCATTCTGAGAATTTCACGAATTCGACGATTATCGTCTAATCGTGTGAATTCCGGCAAAATCTCATTACTAATGATTCAAAATGGATTTTAATCTTCACATGAACATTTCAAGTTACTTATCACACCAACTTATCATCAAAGTAGGTTTTGACTTATCCTCATAAGTCAATGACTTATTTAACTTATGAACTACAAATTCTCATTCTTATGACTTACTATGGACTTAAGTCCATCAATAAATGTTCTCATACTAAATTGAACATACTAACATCATATAACAAATATATGATATGTTCTTCACAAGTTTATCAACTTATTTAGGTTCAAGTTACTTATTCAACTCATTTAGCTTAAGTTCGTTCATCAATGACTTCTTATATGTTATTAGCATACAATCATACTTCTCTTATCACCCTACAATGATAGAGATGAATATATATTAGGCAAGAGTCTTACCCTAGAAGCACTTGTACTTCTCTTCTCTTTGGAAACTAGCAAAGAACTTTTGACTTATTCTTGACTTATATGGCTTATTCTCTCTAACCAATAAGCTACTTAACTTGAGAGGAGTTGGGAGAAATTTATCAAGCAACAAATGAAAAATCTAGCCTTCTATTTATAGGAAACTCAAAGTGAGGGCATAATAGACAATAACACATCCCACCTCCTTATTAACCTCCTCAACTTCCACCTCCTTACTATTCATAACCTATCAACCAAGTAAACTTGGCTAGCACAACACTTGCTCATCACACAAAAAGCTTGCCCATCAAGACTACCCACATTAACATGGTTTGCTCCATGGATCATGGCCACTTCATTGGTCTTGCTTAATTAATCTAGCTAATTCCTTATTGGGCTTATACTACACTAGTTTGGACTCATGACTTATCAAACACTTGGGCTTGAGAATCACTTTCCATTAGACTTCTACCATTAAGCTGATAATCCTACAAGTCCATTATATTTAATAAACAACTTAATATATATACACCACATATAATTCTCATATGCTAGCTCGTATATTTATTTGTAATATACGTTATTTCATTCTCCATTCTTAATAGTATAAATTCATTACCTCGTACAATGCATACGCATAATACAATTACAACTTTCCCTAAATTAGGTCCACATGCGAAATATTACGTTTTCCATACTTAGATTATTATTACATAATCCATCTCACATTGATATTATAAAGTTACGTATTTCTCGGAAGTTCAAAAATAATTCCCAAGCAGAAATCGATGAATAATATTTTTCAGAAAATTTCTCGGAAAGCTTTTATTTTCATCTTAGAAATTCAAACACTTTAATTCATCCACGTAGTTAAAATACTACGACATTCCAACGTTTCTAAGTTATAGAACGACAATCATCTTATCAACACGTAATAATAATAAATAATATTATTTTATTCATTATTAAAAGTATTTACAAAGGTTCGATTTTTCTGAGGCGTTACAAATATCCTTGGCTCGTAGTGCATGGATAATTTGGTGATGTGGATTATTCATTTTACAGACAAATGATGTGGTAAAAATCCTCTTTTGCTTACGTGCAAAGATGGACTGTTGATTATTGGTTTTACAATTGTATATCTTTGGTCGTAGTGCAAAGATGGACTGTTGATTATTGGTTTTACAGTTGTATATCTTTTGGCCTATAGTGCAAAGATGGACTGTTAATTATTGGTTTTACAGTTGTATATCTTTGGCCCGTAGTGCAAAGATGGACTGTTGATTATTGGTTTTACAGTTGTATGTCTTTGGCCGTAGTGCAAAGATGAATTTAATGGCATAATTATAAATAAAAACTATTAATTGGTATAACCATGAGCTTTGTGTTTCAGGTAAAAACATGTGTTGAAAGTTCTCTTTGTCTTGGGTATAACGAAGAACTGTTGATTAGTGTTACATGAATAAAATATTGATGATGGACTTTTAATTTGGAGAAGATAGTAAACATTATGTTCTACTTGACTCTCCTAATGGATTGTTGATTCCGCTGCTATTATGGTTGAAAACTTTTATCATCTACCATATGTTCTTAATCTCTGATTTATTATTGATGAAGGTTATTGATAATGTAATTTTCTTAAGTCATGATATTATTTACTGGGCTATTTGTGCTCACCTCTTTTGTTTTTGTGACACCCCCAAATTCGAGTACTCCATTTTCACAGAATTTGGTGTTCACTATCCAAAACCATTACATCTAACTACCCATCATAAAGGATAAAGACATAATTTAAATAACTTAAATAATATTTCCCATTAAAGGGTTACATCATCATCTCAAAAATAATCCCAGGTAATCTAACCTTAAATTTACTACATCAATTTGCGGAATACATCATAAAATAAAACAAGTCTTGTAACATAAAATATTTAAATAATTTCTCATATGTCTTCAGCACTTGGACAGTTTGCCATTTCCTTTGCTAGTGGATGGCTCATCAACTTTCTCCACTTTAGTTGCAGTGTTACTTGCAAGAGTGAGCAAATAAATGCTCACTGATATAAAAATTAGTAATGATAACAACATGAGAATGAACAACGAAGGCTGAAAAATAATGAACTTGTTCTATGAATTAAAATAGAAAAACAAGTTCGAACTTTAATATTTGAGGGTCTTAAGACCACGAACTATGTCCCTGGTACTTAGGTATTATTACACAAGCTTAACAGTCATTTAGACTATACGGACCCTTCTTAACGTACTTAAGGGGATCAGCCCTTTGTACCATGTATTGTGCACAAACATCTAAACGTTACACGTACAAAATCCCCTATGTTAGGGTTGTTCATCTCAGTTTGAATTTAAAATTTTTGCACTAAAGAAAGTTTAGTTTGGAACTAGCTTATTAATGTTTCTAGAATTTTAGAACACTATTCAATTATAGATTAAGTTAATCAATAAGAGTTTACTTACTAATTGAAGATCTAATACAAGAATGTATAACTGAACAAGGCTATTAAAGTCAAAGATCGGATATCAAAAGTATATAATTGAAAAAAAAATGATACACATGCAAAGTGCTGTATCCAAAAGAGTTCGAACAATCTCATTTAAATCGACGTATTAGAACAATATATGCTTTGTATAACAATTAGGAAAGTGAAACTCGCTCGATGTAATGAATTAGGTTACAAGAGCTTACTCAATCGTACATAAGGATAGAATCAATAGTCTTGCTCAATAAAAATTTAGGAACTTGCATTTGTTAGTAAAAGAATGAACTTAAAAAGCTTACTCAATGTAAAGAGTTAAGGTTTAGAAACTTACCTTGTATGTAAGCTACACAACTGTAATATAATCTCCAATTACCCTACATAAATCCTTGAAATCGCAACAACAATAAGTTGTATGAATATTAGCTTTAGGGTTTAAACAATTATTTAGGTCATAACCCTAACCTAGCACCTAACCATTTAGGTTAACATACTTAACGCCTCTGAAATCACACATTGATCAACATAACTTAATCGTTCATCTCTAACTTTTGAAAACATCACTTTTAGTTTCCATCACCTAGCTTATTGAAGTAATCACTTAAATTCTTTTACACTTTATATTACAAAACATGACAATCTGTTATTGTAGTTTCTATTATGTCTTAACATCATTAACATGCTTGCTTAGCTAACATAAGTCTATTACATATGTACTCCAAATAGGCGAAGTCATCGCACTGGTCGAGAACACAAGCAACAATTTCTTTACGTCCCTTGCCTTAACTGCCATTAACATTACCACTAGTGCTCATTCAGAAAAACCCAATGGTGCAAATTGTCTTTGTTTGTGCACTGTAATAACGACGTAGCTGCGCCACACACACGCATAAAAAAAGCAGCAGCAGCATTCATTACCACCGACACCCAATTCAACCAATAACTACCGATTTACATGAAACCTAGCAACTAAACTTTGTAATAGCATAGATACACATGTTATCCATCATTCTATATACAAAAACATTACATAAACACAAATTTGAAGAATTAAAACCTCAATTTTTCCAAACTTCATCATTTCTACATATTTAGCGAATTTGATCGCCACGAATTCATTTCTTAACCAATTGACAAGATTTAAACTACGCCGCTTCCATTTCTTAACATATTAACATAATCCAATAACAAATTACAGATTATAACACATATAGAGCATCAAATTTGGTTCTTTCCAAGGCCAATTTTAATGTATAAACACTGACATCTATTTTTCTTCCAACACACCAATTTCTCACAATTTGACCAACAAATATCAAGTATATATGATGATTAACAAATTTTTGCAAAACTATATGCACATATATCCACCACAATTCACGTGATTTTCAAATTGTATCAAATATATATATATATACCACCAAACAAAAAGTAAAAATAGAATAATTTATATCTTGATTTAGCAAAGTATTTAGCAACCCTTCTCTTTATCTCTGTGATTCTCTCCTCTAACCCAAACTCTCCCTCAATTTCTGTGTGTTTCTTCTGCTCTCAAACCTTCTCTGCATTTTCTATATTGTCTAACCTTAGGGAAAAATAAGAAGCGTAAAAAAAATAAACTGACTCCCACTACCCCACTAACATCAGGTACAAAATCAAAAAGTATGCATCAGTTGAAGAAGCCAAAGGCCATAAGGCCTTGTTCGGCTACCACATAATTCCCAATAACTAAATTATTTTTATATTATTCTTATTATATTGTTTTCATGTCACACTATTCATTTAGTTAATTTAAATAACTTTAGTTTATTTAATTTAAATAACTTATAATAATAATAAAAATCTTATTATCATTATACTTATAATTAATAAATAATTATATATCTAATTTAATTAATAAATTAGAAACATCACTTTATATAATTTATTTATTTCCTTTAATATTAAAAAATTCATTTAGTATATTAAGCAATTGATTTAGTATATTTCATTTAGTATATTTAGTATATTAAACAATTGATTTAATTTAATTATTTCCTTAAATTAAATCCTTCAGATAAAATTATCACTACTCAATTTAATTAACACTTAATCAATTTAGTTACTAAATTAATTCATCACAATTCATCAATTATTTATTTTTCTGAATAAATAAATTATTTAAAATATTTATTTAATTTAATAAATATTTAAATTAAATTACAAATTTCTCGATCGTTACATCCTTCCCTCCTTAAAAGGATTCTATCCCCAGAATCACAACTCAAAAAATTTATTCGTTACATTCTTCCCTCCTTAACAAGATTCTGTCCCCAGAATCACTATATAAGATCAAGCAAATAACTGAGGATAATTCTTCATCATAACGCTTTCAAGCTCCCACGTAGCTTTCTCAACATTGTGGTTTCTCCAAATTACCTTAACAGAAGGTATCACCTTATTCCTTAGTACTTGCTCTTTTCTGTCAATAATTTGAACAGGGACTTCTTCATATGACAAATCTTTCTCAAACTATAAGGGCTCATATTCTATAACATGCTTATAATTAGGTTTATATGGTCTCAATACCGAGACATGGAAAACATTATGAATATGTTCCAACTCCGGAGGTAAAGCTACCTCATACGCCACTTCTCCAACTCGCCGAAGCACTTTAAAAGGTCCTATAAATCCAGGGCTCAATTTCCCCTTCTTGCCAAACCGAATTTTCCCCTTTCAGGGAGACACTTTCAAGAAAACATAACTACCGACATCGAATTCTCTATTTTGTCGATGCTGATCGGCATATTTCTTCTGTCTATCTTGTGCGACTTTCAATCTTGCTCGAATCACTTTGATGATTTTGACTGTTTGTTGCACCAATTCTGGACCCAATAGCTGACGTTCACCAACCTCATCCCAGCATAACGGAGTTCTGCATTTCCTGTCGTATAATGCTTCGTAAGGCGGCATGCCAATACTCGCATGATAACTATTATTATAAGCAAATTCCACCAATGGTAGATGGTCATCCCAATTTCCCTAGAAATCCATGATACATGCTCTGAGCATATCTTCTAGTGTTTGGATGGTTCTCTCGCTTTGTCCATCGGTTTGAGGATGGTACGATGTGCTCATTCTTAGCTGTGTTTCCAAACATTCTTGTAATCGTTTCCAAAAATTAGATGTGAAACGTGGATCTCTGTCTGATACAATGGACACAGGTACTCCGTGTCTTGACACAACTTCCTTCACGTACAGTTTTGCTAACAAATCTAGGGTAAATCGAAGCTTGAATGGAAAAAAGTGTGCCAACTTCGTCAATCAATCGACAATCACCCAAATGGAATCATAACCTTGTTGGGTCATTGGAAGACCTACCACAAAATCCATTGTGATATGCTCCCATTTCCATTCTGGTATCTCCAACGGTTGTAATAATCTGCTTGGCCTTTGATGTTCAGCTTTAACTTTCTTACACGTTAAGCATTTTGCCACACACTCAGCCACATCCCTCTTCATATTCGGCCACTAAAAATGATGTCTAAGATCCTGGTACATCTTTGTACTCCCAGGGTGAATCGAATATCTTGAGTCATGAGCTTCTCTCATAATTTCTTCTTTAACTTCTGGTACTGGCGGAACCCAAATTCTCCCTTCGAACTGAAGTAACCCTTCAGAATCAATTTTGAATTTGTTTTCCTCACGTTCAGATATTTTTTGTTTTATCTTTTCGTAATCTTCATCTTGAAAAAAAGTTGTGCATTTTTCACCTTATCCACCAACATTGAACTATTTCCCATTTGGAATAACTTTTCATTGGATTCTGTCGGATATTTAATTTCTAACTCCATCTTAGCCATTTCTGACACCAGCTTCTCCTGAGCAGTTAACAACATTAACTTCTCCCGTCCCTTTCTACTTAAAGCATCAGCAACAACATTCGCCTTTCCGGGATGATAGAAAATCTCACAGTCATAGTCTTTGATCAGTTCCAACCATCTTATTTGTCGCATGTTCAAGTCTTTTTGTGTAAAGATATATTTCAGACTTTTATGATCAGTATATATCTTACAGCTCTCTCCATAAAGATAATGTCTCCAAATTTTCAGGGCAAACACCACTGCTGCCAACTCTAAGTTATGAGTCGAATACCCTTTCTCGTAATCTTTTAACTGACGTGATGCATACGCAATAACTCTGTCGTTCTGCATAAGGCCTAGTCCTTTATACGATGCGTCACTATACACCACAAAATTCCCTGTATCATCAGGCAACGATAACACAGGTGCTGAACTCAACCTCTTCTTCAATTCTTGAAAACTCTCCTCGCATTTCCCTGTCCAAACAAACTTAATCGCCTTCCTAGTTAAGTTCGTCAACAGAGTCACAATTTTGGAAAAATCTTAAATGAAACGCCTGTAGTAACCTGCCAATCCTATGAAACTCCTCACTACTGACGGTGTCTTCGGATGATCCAAATTTATTACAGCTTCAACTTTTGATGGATCTACCGAAATTACGTTCTTATCAATAACGTGCCCGAGAAACTGTACACGCTCCAACCAAAATTCACATTTTGAGAACTTAGCGTACAACTTCTCTTTTCTCAATGTCTCCAACGTCAATCTCAAGTGTTCCACATGCTCCTCCTTAGTTTTGGAATATACCAATATATCATTAGTAAACACTACCACAAATTTGTCTAAGAATGATTTAAACACCCTGTTCATCAAGTCCATGAACGATGTAGGTGCGCTGGTTAAACCAAAAGACATAACCAGAAACTCGTAATGACCATATCGAGTTTTGAACGTTATTTTTGGTACATCCTTCGGCCTCACCTTTAGCTGATGATAACCACTTCTCAAGTCTATCTTCGAGAAATATCTCGCTCCCTTCAACTGATCGAACAGGTCATTGATTCCTGTTAATGGATACTTATTTTTAATCGTGACCTTATTCAATTCTCGGTAATCAATGCATAGCCGCATCGATCCATCTTTCTTCTTAACAAACAACACCAATGCTCCTCATTGCGAAACACTCAGCTGAATATACTTCTTGTCGAAAATTCTTGTAATTGCACCATCAACTCCTTCATTTCTACCGGGGCCATTCTGTATGGTGCCTTAGATATCGGAGTCGTTCCTGGTAGTAAGTCAATCACGAACTCGATTTGTCGATCCGACGGAAGACCCGACAAATTGTCTGGAAATATGTCTGCAAAATCTCTTATAATCGGTATTTCTTCTAGCTTCGCACTCTTCTTCTGTGTATCGACTATATAGGCTAAATGTCCTACACATCCTTGTCTCAACAACTTCTTGGCTTGCATCACTGTCAGACAACTTGTTTGTCGGGGTGACTTGCTACCAAAGAACACAACCTTTGACGGAGTCATATAGTTAACACACTTCCTTTGGCAATCAATTATTGCTCCATAATTGAATAACCAATCCATTCCCAGTATAACATCAAACTCACCAAGTCTAATTGGTATCAAGTCTACCATCATCTCGTGACCTTTTATATCTACTCTACAATTCCTATATATGAATTTAACAGGAATCACTTCCCTATTTGCAATCTCTATACTTAAGGGAAATTCTAATTCTTCCTGAGGCAAATCTAAATTTTGAGCAAATTCATCGAATATAAATGAACAAGTAGCACCCGAATCAAATAGTACATAATCATTAATACCATTAATCGGAATGATACCTGACACCACATCCTTAGACCGTCTGAAGATCCCCTTGCGGTCATATTAAAAAATCCTCGCAGATGGCTTCGGCTTGACTATGTTAGTCCAGTGATAGTCTTTCCACCACTTTCACTTCCCGCTGGCTTCTTAGGGCAATCACGAGCCATATAATCCTTCGAACCGCAGGTAAAGCATGCTCCTTTCTTTGGACTAAAATAGTTCAAAGGTAATGTGTCCCTCCCCCGACCACAAATGAAACACACCCTCTTTCCCTTCAAACATACCCCAGTATGGTTCTTCCCGCACGTCGCGCAAGCTTCAAACTTTTTCTTTTGCTGATTTCCCTGATGTCCTCATGTAGTCGAATTCTCGCTCCACTTCCTCTTTTGATTGTTACTTCCGACATTACTTCTGCCAGCCTTATTCTCATTCACATTCTTCCTCTTTTTTTGTTCTTGATTGTACTTGGTCAAGGCGTCGCTTCCACCTTCCGCAATAATTTCCCTTTTCCAGTACAGCCGCAAACGTATTCAGTTGGAACATTGAAACCTTGCTATATAACCAGGGTTTCAATCCTTGTTCGAACCTTCTCGCTTTACGCTCATCGGTATTGACTTGATATATGGCAAACCTTGCCAACTCGTTAAACTTCGCAGCATATTCTGGCACCGTCATTGTTCCTTGCTTCAACTCCAGAAATTGCACTTCCAACTGATTCCGAAAACTCGCTGGAAAGTACATTTCAAAGAACATCTCCTTAAATCTATCCCACGCTATCAGTCCTTGTCCCCCACATACCTTATTTATTTGCCACCAGTAGCTAGCTTCAGACTTCAGCATGAACGTTGTGAACGCGGTCTTCTGATCCTCATTAACTCTAGCAATGTCGAACACTTTCTCCATTTCCATGATCCAGGTTTGGGCTTCCACTGGATTCATAGACCCTTGAAAATCTGGCGGTCCAACTGCTTTGAATTCCTTAAAAGTCGTGACTTGAGTTTGCGGTTGATTTGCAAGTGCACCCGTCAACAGAGTTACCAACTGCTGAACCAGATTAGCATTGGTCTCGTTGTTATTATTAGTAGACCCCTCAAGAGGTGCTTGTTGACGTGGTTGTCTTCTTCTAGGAGGCATTTTCTATTCAAATATACGCTTATTAGTTCCTTACTCAACTTCTTGGGTATTTAAAGTTTAACTTAAACATTCCAAGATTAAAGCTATAACACATAACATTTCAAATAAACTCTAATATTTAATTTATTCATAACATTTTAAAACATGATAAAGATAGCATAACCGCTATTAGGATTCACTTTCCTGAACTAAACAAGTTCCAGGATTACATACTCATACTATCCCTTTAATCGTCTCAAAATAAGGGATTCATAATTAATTTATTCACATAATTAACCACATATTATTATCACTCTTATTCTATCTATGTATATTAAGACGTCGTAAGGCTTCTCGAAGCTCTTCCTCAATGATTCGATATGCCATTCTACGATCCATCACGAACCATGGTGAGTCTTCAAACTGAGGTGGGTAATAATAGACTCGATCCTGGGCCCTATCAATCGCAGAATTAAAAGCGTAATCCATCTCTTTCATCTTAGCCTTCTTCACTTGGACCTTAGCCTCTGCACAGTCTGCACGTTGAGTCGCCTTCATCCAAGCATCCTCGCTGATTCCTCTTTGAAGTCATCTTTTAATTTCTCCATGTCAGTTTTCATCTTCTCGTTTACTGCCAATAGATCTTCATGCTGACCCTTGGTGTGAACTAGGTCCCACTCCGTGTTTCCAAGGCGTGAGTCGAGTTCCTGAATCTCCGCATCCTTCTGCTCCATCGAGGCATGATGCATCTCGACCATCTCCTTCAGCTCCTCAACTTTGTCCTGTAATTCTATGTTACGATCGTACAGAGCGTCATACATCTCAGCTGATATGGATTTTGGCAGAAACTCCTCAGGATCCTCTTCCTCGTCATCCTCCTCTATCTCCTCAGAACTATTCTCCTCGGGATCAGTCATAGGCTCATCCTCCTAGATCAACTGTTCCCGCACAACATGGATATCCCGAGGTTCGAGGTATCACTTCCCTAGCTGGACTGGATCCTCCTTCATTAGACATCCTGACAACAAAATATTTTAAGTTTTACTTAACTTTTTCGATATTCGCGAGCACATAAGTTATTAACACATAGCACATAATGTCTTTTATTATTTAGCTTCAATGGATACCTTAATCCATTCCTTAAAACTCGTTAAGAGTTGGACACCTCTATAGTTTTCTATTTCCTTAAAGGTTACTTCCTAAGGTTTCCCCCTCCTAAGGTTCATAACCTAGAGCTTTAATACCAACCTGTGACACCCCCAAATTCGGGTACTCCATTTCCATAGAATTTGGTGTTCACTATCCAAAACCATTACATCTAACTACCCAATCATAAAGGATAAAGACATAATTTAAATAACTTAAATAATCTTTCCCATTAAAGGGTTACATCATCATCTCAAAAATAATCCCAGGTAATATAACCTTAAATTTATTACATCAGTTTGCGGAATACATCATAAAATAAAACAAGTCTTGTAAAATAAAACATTTAAATAATTTCTCATAAGTCTTCAGCACTTGGACAGTTTGCCATTTCCTTTGCTAGTGGATGGCTCATCAACTTTCTCCACTTTAGCTGCAGTGTTAATTGCAAGACTGAGCAAACAAATGCTCACTGATGTAGAAAGTAGTAATGATAACAACATGAGAATGAACAACGAAGGCTGAACAGTTCTACGAATTAAAATAGAAAAACAAGTTCGAACTTTAATATCTGAGTGTCTTAAGACCACGAACTATGTGCCCGGTACTTAGGTATTATTACCCAACCTTAATAGTCATTTAGACTATACAGACCCTTCTTAACGTACTTAGGGAGATCAGCCCTTTGTACCATATATTGTGCACAAACATCTAAACGTTACACGTACAAAATCTCCTATGTTAGGGTTGTTCGTCTCAGTATGAATTTAAAATTTCCGCACTAAAGAAAGTTTAGTTTGGAACTAGCTTATCAATGTTTCTAGAATTTTAGAACACTATTCAATTATAAATTAAGTTAATCAATAAGAGTTTGCTTACTAATTGAAGGTCTAATATAAGAATGTATAACTGAACAAGGCTATCAAAGTCAAAGATCGGATATAAACAATATATAATTGAATAAACATGATACACATGCAAAGTGTTGTATCCAAAAGAGTTAGAACAATCTCATTTGAATCGATATATTAAAACAATATATGATTTGTATAACAATTAGGAAAGTGAAACTCGCTCGATGTAACGAATTAGGTTACAAGAGCTTATTCAATCGTACATAAGGATAGAATCAATAGTCTTACTCAATAAAAATTTAGGAACTTGCATTCATTAATAAAAGAATGAAGTTAGACAACTTTCTCAGTGTAAAGAGTTAAGGTTTAGAAACTTGCCTTGTATGTAAGCTACACAAATGTAATATAATCTCCGATTACCCTACATACATTGTGACGCCTCCAAAATAGGTATACATCACTCATCTTGAGTCGTCAAATATATGGTACAGAATACAAATACAAACTTAATTATACAACTGTCGTGTAATATACAACAAAACACAGCTGAGAGTTTAAACAGGAATATTGCCTTCTAGACAATATCCACTCTCAAATAGAGTCCTCGTTACATTTATTGTCACACTATTTTATAGAATAGTGAGGACTACTAATACACCATCTCGGACCATCACTCCGTTCCCCGACTAGTCCCGGCTACGTTCTCATTTCCTGAAGAGAACAATGAAAGCAAAAGGGTGAGCTCAACTAGCCCAGTAAGAAATATTATGACTAAGATAATGCAGAATAAATTATCATTAGTCTTCAACAATGTTAAACTGATAAACTAAAATAGACATCAAGTTTAACTGCAGCGGAATAAGCAATCCATTAGAAGAGTAAAGTAGAGCATGATATCTACTATCTTCTATGATTTAAAATGTTTTCATCAATTTTTATCGCTGAGACTCAGCTAAATAAATAAACCACATCATCGAATCATCCCTGCACTATGGGCCAAGGATATTCATTAAATCATTAATGGTCATGACTATACCGAATAATCCCTGGTCATAATCATACCAAAAATCGTCCCATCAATGCACTACAGCCACCGATGACTTTTACCACATCATTTATAACATTACAAAGTCATGATTATACCAATGATCCCTGGTCATAATCGTACCGAGTCCATCTATGCACGTAAGCCAAAGATGATTTTCATCACAATATAAGCATGATGATGATGACAATGACATAATAATTCAATAAAACAAGTTCAAGAATAAATTTTAAAGATTTATAATTTAATTTATCCTGAAATCAATAAAGTCCAAATTGAACATGATACTGCTTTGTGGAGTAAAATTTAAGAATACTCACAAGAATATTTCCATGAAAAGATACTAGATGAAGCGCAAATATCCAGGATATTCTACTAATTTCATGGAGTATAGAAGTCAAAACTTTAACCAACTGAGTATAATAGAATATATGAAACTGCAAATAAATTTTCGCCCGCCATATGGTAATCCACGTAGATAGATCATTTCCACAATTTAATAAGGAATGAATACGAAGGATCATTCCCCATGCATGTGGTAATCCACATAGACAGGTTATTCCAACAGAATAATAAATAATGGAAAGACAGAAGAATTCACCAGGCATGCGATAGACCGCATGAGACGTGTTATTCCCAATGAGAATAATAAAGAATGGAACCAGTCATGCGTAATCACACATGCATGTGATATTCCAAATGTAATAACAAAAGAATGAAATAACAACAGAATTCACTGGGCATGCGATAGATCAAGATGCATACGGAGTTATTCCAATAGTATAATAAAGAATGGAATAACAGAAGAATTTCACCATGTATGCGGTACTTCGCATAGACAGGTTATTCCTACATAATAATAAATAATGGAATAATAACCCTTACGAGTATTGAAAGAAAATAACTCTCTTCATGAATACGAAAGAATAATACCCCTTACCTTAGAAGAAACTGGATATTGGAATAGTGAGGTAGCGAGACTTCTTCTTCTTTTCTCTAATAATAATTGCTCTAAAGCTTTAGTGAATTGGTGAGAAATGAAGAAAGAATGAGCTTCTATTTATAGGAAAATATAGTTTTGATAATTGCACGTTTTGGGGCTCAAAATATTACAGTACAATACCTTTAACTTTTCTTTCATTTTTAATTTAGTCCTGCAAGTATTATCAAATTTCCACCACCTCCCCTAATAGTAAATCATGTGAATTAATAGTAAATCATGTGACTTAATAGTTCTAAACATGTGAAAAAATTAATTATAGTATAGTACCTTCAACTATACCTCCATCTTTAATTTAGTCATGCAAGTATTATCAATCTTGCACCAACTCCCCTAATAGTACATGAATATGAATCAATAGTATACACATGTGAATAAATAGTTATATGCATGTGAATTAATAGCAATTAATTGCTCATTTATCCAATTAATTACCCAATAACTTCCAGACATCAATTATTATCGAAATAAATGCCGATTTTCACTAACACTAATAATTCCCACACAATGGAACTATCAATTTCATCTTTAATCAACACGAACTTATTCATTATTAATATTATAACTCATAATATGTAACAACCAAGTCTTTCCCAGGAAAGAAGGGGCTTTTCGATAAGGATTTTTCCTTATTGGCGCACAATTAGGTGACCAAACCTCTCCTTGACAGAACTTCTAGACATTGTCAATATTGCAAATAATAATATAAATAACTTGGCCATCTCAATTATTGATTTAATAATATATCATATTATGCAGATGATACTGTGACAATAACTGAATCAATAATATGAGAGATATGATGCAGCAATTACTATAGCAATAATTGAGTATAATTGAGTGACTTCTCACGTAAGCATCAATAATCAATACCGTGTGCTACTATGCAACCATGCGTATTACTGTACTTTTACTACCGGGTAGTTCAATAGTTTAACGGTAAAAGTTTCGTCGTTATTTTTATAAAAAGATAATTATGTCGTTTTCTAACTACAACAATACTTCCGTTGTGGGGTCCACTAATGATTGTGCCGTCATACGAATATTCCCTGTTAAAACGAATATTCCCCGACCCATCGAATATTATATAACCACTTGCTTACTTTGAAAAATTTTTAAATATTACCCACAACTATAACATTATATTATATGCACAGTATAAAATTAAAAAATATATTTTGAGAGAAATTAATCTTTATTCATAAAAGTTGGGGTCTTACAACCTCCCCTTCTTATGAAATTTCATCCTCAAAATTAGGGTACGTACCTGGTATATCGAAGAGGTGAGGATATCTTGATTTCATCTCAGATTCTAACTCCCAGGTCATTTCTTCCACATCATGGTTTCTCCAAAAAACTTTGACTTGTGGTATAACCTTGGAGCGTAGAATATGATCCTTCTTATCCAAGATTTTAATAGCTAACTCTTTATACATTAAATCTTCCTCTATCTCATCTAGTTCTAATTCAATAATGTGGTTCGGGTCTTTCACATATTTACGTAACATGGATATGTGGAAAACGTTATGAAAATGCGATATACTTGGCGGTAAGGCGAGTCTATAGGCCACAGTTCCTACTCGATCGAGGATTAAAAATGGGCTAATGAATCGAGGATTGAGCTTTCCTCTCTTTCCAAATCTTGTAACTCCTTTCCATGGAGCAACACGTAACAACACATGATCTCCACTATTGAATTCCACGTCTTTTCGATGAAGATCAGCATAACTCTTTTGTCTATCTTGTGAGGTTTTTATATGTTGTCGGATCGTTTGAATCTTTTTCGTAGTCATACGTACCAACTCCGGTCCCAACAACATTGCTTCACGCACCTCATCCCAGCATACTGGAGAACGACACTTTCTTCCATACAACGCCTCAAATGGAGCCATGCCAATACTTGCTTGATAACTGTTGGTGTAGGAAAACTCCACCAATGGTAAGAACTTGTTCTAACTTCCCTTGAAGTCAAGGACACAGAGTCTTAATAAATCTTCAAGAGTTTGAATAGTCCTTTCCGACTGCCCATCCGTTTGAGGATGATGTGCGGAACTAAATCGTAAATCCGTGTCCATAGCTTTTTGCAAACTAACCCAAAATCTTGAAGTGAATCTTGGGTCTCGATCAGAAACTATGGATACTGGCATACCATGCAATCTTACTATCTCGTTTATATACATACTAGAAAGATGTTCAAGTGTATAAGTTTCTCGTATCGGTAAAAAATGAGCAGACTTGGTCAATCTATCAACAATGACCCAAATCGCATCTATGCCTTGAGAAACCTAGGGAAGACCAGTAACAAAATCCATGGTAATGTACTCCCACTTCTATTCGAGAATTTCAAGTGGTTGCAATGGACCTTTTGGCACTTGATGCTCCGCCTTGACTCGTTGACAAGTTAGACACCTTGAGATAAACCCCGCTATCTCTCTCTTCATATTCCTCCACCAAAATGTATGTCGGAGATCACGATACATTTTGGTACTCCCAGGATGGATTGCAAACGGTGTGTTGTACGCCTCCATCATGATTTTATACTTCAAGTCAGAATCATTAGGAACACAAAGTCTGGAGTTGACTCGAAGTATTCCTTCTTCGTCGATTCTTGCTTCTAGAATAGCACCTTTTTGCGCTTTCTTCCTCATGCGCATCAGCTTTAGGTCTGTAGCTTGAGCAGCTTTAACTTTATCAATTAAAGTCGGTTCTACTTGTATATTCGCCATCATCACATGGGTCCCTGGAGTCTTTAACTCTATCTCCATCCTTTGTAAGTCATACAAAATGGGTCTTTACGATGACAATATTGCACTCGTACCCGCATAAGATCTTCTACTCAATGCGTTAGCTACTACATTCGCTTTTCCAAGATGGTATTGGATGGTATGATTATAATCTTTCAACAGCTCAAGCCATCGTCATTGCCGCATGTTGAGTTCCTTTTGAGTGAAGAAATATTTGAGGCTTTTATGATTCGTATAAATCTCCACCTTCTCTCCATACAGTTAATGCCTCCAAATCTTAAGCGCAAAAACAACAGCTGCCAACTCTAAATCACGAGTAGGATAATTCCTCTCATATTCTTTGAGTTGTCATGAGTTATAGGCTATGACTTTCCTATGTTACATGAGAACACATCCTAACCCCTTGCCCGAAGCATCACTGTAGATGACAAATCCCTCCGAGCCAAATGGTATTATCAGAACAGGTGCTGAAATGAGTCTCCTCTTGAGTTCTTGAAAATTCTTTTCACATTCCCCGCTCCAACCGAACTTTGTATCTTTTCGAGTCAGCTGAGTTAATGGAGTAGTGATTCGAGAAAATCCTTCCACGAATCTCCGATAATAACCAGCTAAGCGGAGAAAGCTGCGTACGTCGGTCACTGACTTTGGTTGCTCCTAACTTTGAATTGCTTCAATCTTCGCTGGGTCAACAGATATTCCATGATTTGATATCACGTGCCCAAGGAATAAAACTTCCTCAAGCCAGAACTCACATTTCTTCAACTTGGCATAAAGCTTGTTTTCACGAAGCTTTTGAAATATCAGCCTCAAGTGTTGCTCATGGTCTTCACGGATTTTGGAGTATATGAGGATGTCATCAATAAAGACGACCACAAAGTGATCCAAATATTCCTTGAATACTCGGTTCATCATGTCCATGAAGGCAGTAGGAGCATTAGTCAATCCAAAAGACATGACTAAGAATTCATAATGTTTGTACCGAGTTCTGAAAGCAGTCTTTAGAATGTCATCAGTTTTAATCATCAATTGGTGATATCCGAAACGAAGATCAATCTTTGAAAAGAATTTGGCGCCTTGCAACTGGTCAAATGGGTCATCAATACATGGCAATGGGTACCTATTTTTGATGGTGACATGATTCAACTCCCGATAATCAATACAAAGTCGCATACTTCCATCTTTCTTCTTCACGAATAGAACAAGAGCACCCCAAGGAGACGTACTAGAACAAATGAAACCAATGTCTAATAATTCCTATAGTTGGGTTTTTAACTCCTGAAGTTCAATAGTAGCCATTCGATATGGGGCTTTGGAAATGGGTTTTATACCGGATTCAAGGTCGATACAAAATTCAATTTCACGCTCTGGGGGTAGGCCAGGAAGTTCTTCGTGGAATACGTCGTCGAAATTTATTAACAATAGAAATATCATTCAAATCTGACGTATTTTTATTTAAATCCGTGACATGGGCTAAGAAAGCGTGACATCCGTTTTTCAATAAACGAATAGCTTTATGGCTTGATATGACAGTGATTGATTTTAGTGGTTGCTTGAATTCGCATAATAGGTTGGTTAGGAATATGAAAGCTAACAACCTTATGAAAACAATCGATTTTAGCATGATGAGTAGTTAACCAATCAATCCCTAAAATCACATCAAATGCAAGTATTTTCAAAGAAATAAGATCGACATGTAGCGTGCGGTTACCGATTTGAATCAAACAGGACTTATAAACCGTGGATGTAATGAAGGTTTCTCCCAACGGAGTTTCAACAGATAAGTCAAAGTCTAATTTCTCCGGAGTCAAATTTAAACGTTAAGCGCAAGTAGGAGAAATAAAGGAATGGGTACAACCGATATCAAATAAAGTATAAACTTCGCTAGAGTTTATGATTAGCTTACTCGTGATCACCTCGTTCGGATTCCTCACTTTTTGGGAGGTTACAACAAACGCTCTCTCTTGAACAACCGGTTTCATCTTGTCTGGGAAACCCTTTGATGCCTCCATCCCAGCTGGACTTGACTTTGGTGCACGACAAAATCAAGCTAGGTGACCTTTTCCATAATTATAACATGCTTTGGACTGCATCGTTCAGTTTGGACTTATGTGTCCTTCCCCTCCACATTTGTAACATACGACTGGTGGTCGTTCTCCTTCCTTAACAACAGGTGCTGGTGCTGACGTTTTTCCATCATTATTGAATCTCCTCTTCTTGAAATGTCCACTTTTATTTTCATGGCCATTATTACCACCGAAGTGATTACCATTTCTGGCATGTTGATTCCTTCCACGTTTGTTGTCACCGCTTCGGTGACTGCTACCACTGATATTATCGACTTGTCGGCTGCTCTTTCTTGCTTGGGTTGACTCATTATCGCACTCCAATAACTGAGCCCTATTCACAACATCTGAATACAAACACAATTTATGAGAGATAAGGTATTGACGTATCTCGGGTTTCAAACCTCTTAGAAACATCCGCGTCATTCTCTCCTCATTATCAACCAAGTGGGATGTAAACCGAGACAACTCGGCAAACTTAGCTTCGTACTGCGCCACGATCATATTATTTTGCTCAAGCTTGATGAAATCTACCTCCTTCATGTGACGAATACTTTCAGGAAAGTACTTGTCGTTGAACAACTCTTGGAACTTCTCCCAAGACATTTTGAGTGCGACAGGTTGAGTACGCTTTACAGATTCCCACCAGTAATCTGCCTCTGCTCGCAACATGAAGGTTGCAAAGGGAACCTTTTGCTCCTCGGAGCATCCCAAGACAAAAAATATCTTGTTGATCTACTTTATCCACGTCTTCGCCTTAAGTAGTTTTGGCTCTCCAAAAAACTCTGGTGGTCCCAGCTCCATAAACTGCTTAGCAGTGATCGTTCGAGAGTTGTCAGTGCTTCCACCTGTATTTTGGACAGGAGCCGCTCTCGCCTGATGTTACATGAATTGCATAAAGCCTCAGAACATCCCATCGTTCACCATTTCATCGGTGTTATTGTTTACATGAGGATTATTGTCTTCATGTTGCACATTACCCTGGGTATTGATCGTTGGTGACTCAACGGTCTCATGTGCTTCATTGCTTATCTCAACATTTTCGGATGCCATTTTCAAATACTGCCACAAAACAAGGGTTAATTAATATATCACATATTATCCCTATACTCTGACTAACCAATTAAATACCAAATAAACTTAGGTAGGTCATACTAGCGAAGGAATTCCCCGTCTCTCCCCTCCTAGTTCTTGTCTCACATCTCAGCTAGGGATCATATCCCTAAGCTTTGATACCAAATGTGACGTCCCAAAAATAGGTATACATCACCCATCTTGAGTCGCCAAAAACATGGTACAGGATACAAATACAAACTTAATTATACAACCGTCGTGTAATATACGACAAAACATAGCTGAGAGTTTAAATAGGAATATTGCCTTCTAGACAATATCCACTCTCAAATAGAATCCTCATTACATTTATTGTCATACTATTTTATAGAATAGTGAGGACTACTAATACACCATCTCGGACCATCACTCTGTTCCCCGACTAGTCCCGGCTACTTTCTCATTTCCTGAAGAGAACAATGAAAGCAAAAGGGTGAGCTAAACTAGCCCAGTAAGAAATTTATGACTAAGATAATGCAGAATAAATTATCATTAGTCTTCAACAATGTTAAACTGATAAAATACAATAGACATCAAGTTTAACTGCAGCGGAATAAGTAATCCATTAGAAGAGTCAAGTAGAGCATGATATCTACTATCTTCTATGATTTAAAATGTTTTCATCATTTTTTATCGCTGAGACTCAGCTTAATAAATAAACCACATCATCGAATCATCCCTGAACTATGGGCCAAGGATATTCATTAAATCATCAATGGTCATGACTATACCGAATAATCCCTGGTCATAATCATACCAAAAACTATCCAACAATGCACTATACGCCACTGATGACTTTTACCACATCATTTATAACATTACAGGTCATGATTATACCGAATGATCCCTGGTCATAATCATACCGAGTTCATCTATGCACGTAAGCCAAAGATGACTTTCATCACAATATAAGCACGAGGATGATGACAATGACATAATAATTCAATAAAACAAGTTCAAGAATAAATTTTAAAGAATTATAAGTTAATTTATCCTGAAATCAATAACGTCCAAATTGTCAACATGATACTGCTTTGTGGAGTAAAATTTAAGAATGCTCAGAAAAATATTTCCATGAAAAGATACTGGATGAAGCGCAAATATCCAGGATATTCTATTAATTTCATGGAGTATAGAAGTTAAAACTTTAACCAACTGAGTATAATAGAATATATGAAACTGCAAATTGAATTTCTTCCGCTATGCGGTAATCCACGTAGACAGATCATTTCCACAATTTAATAAGGAATGAATACGAAGGATCATTCACCATGCATGTGGTAATCCACATAGACAGGTTATTCCAACAGAATAATAAAGAATTGAATAACAGAAGAATTCACGAGGCATGCGATAAACCGCACAGACAAGTTATTCCCAACATAATAATAAAGAATGGAACCAGGTCATGCGTAATTCGCATAGACGGGATATTCCAACAGAATAATAAAGAATTGAATAACAACAGAATTCACCAGGCATGCGATAGACCGCACAGACAGGTTATTCCAACAAAATAATAAAGAATGGAATAATAGAAGAATTTACCATGTTGCGGTACTTCGCATAGACAGGTTATTCTAATATAATAATAAAGAATAGAATAACAACCCTTACGAGTATTGAAAGAAAATAACTCTCTTCATGAATACGAAAGAATAATACCCCTTACCTTAGAAGAAACTGGATATTGAAATAGTGAGGTAGCATACTTCTCTTATTCTTTCTCTCTATAATTTCTCTCTATAATAATTGCTCTAAAGTTTAGTGAATTGGTGAGAAATGAAGGAAGAATGAGCTTCTATTTATAGGAAAATATAGTTTCGATAATTGCACGTTTTGGGGCTCGAAATATTACAGTACAATACCTTCAACTTTTCATTCATTTTTAATTTAGTCCTGCAAGTATTATCAAACTTCCACCTCTTCCCCTAATAGTAAATCATGTGACTCAATAGTTCTAAACATGTGAAAAAAAATTAATTACAGTATAGTACCTTCAACTATACCTCCATATTTAATTTAGTCATGTAAGTATTATCAATCATGCACCAACTCCCCTAATAGTACATGAATGTGAATCAATAGTACACACATGTGAACAAATAGTTATATGTATGTGAATTAATAGAAATCAATTGCTCATTTATCCGATTAATTACCTGATAACTTCCAGACATCAATTATTATCGAAATAAATGTCGATTTCCACTAATACTAATAATTCCCACATAATAGAACTATCAATTTCATCTTTAATCAACACGAACTTATTCATTATTAATATTATAACTCACAATATTTAACAACCAGATCGTTCCCAGGAAAGAGGGGGCTTTTCGATAAGGATTTCTCCTTATTGGTGCGCAATTAAGTGACCAAACCTCTCCTTGACAGAACTTCTAGACATTGTCAATATTGTAAATAATAATATGAATAACTTTGTCGTCTCAATTATTGATTTAATAATATATCATATTATGTAGATGATACTGTGACCGTAACTGAATTAATAATATGAGAGATATTATTCAACAATTACTATAGCAATAATTGAGTATAACTGAGTGACTTCTCACGTAAGCATCAATAATCAATACCATGTGCTACTATGCAACCACATGCCATTCATCAGACTTTTACTAACGGGTAGTTCAACGGTTTAATGGTAAAACTTCCGCCATTATTTTTATAAAAAGATAATTATGTCATTTTCTAACTATGACAATACTTCCGTTATTGAGGGTCCACCAATGATTGTCTGTCAGTCATCTAATATTCCCTCGTTAAAAATATTCTCCGACCAATCGAATATTATATAACCACTTGCTTACTTTGCAAAATTTGTAAATATTACCCACAACTATAATATTATATTATATCTACACCATAATATTCAAAAATATATTTCGAGAGAAATTAATCTTTATTCATAAAAGTTGGGGTCTTACATATATTATTGAAATCGCAACAACAATTAGTTGTATGAATATTAGCTTTAGGGTTTAAACCAACATTTAGGTCATAACCCTAACCTAGAACCTAACCATTTAGGTTAACATACTTAACGCCTTTGAAATCACATATTGATCAACATAACTTAATCGTTCATCTCTAACTTTTGAAAACATCACTTCTAGTTTCCATCACCTAGCTTATTGAAGTAATCGCTTAAATTCTTTTACACTTTATATTACAACACATGACAATCTGTTATTGTAGTTCCTATTATGTCTTAACATCATTAACATGCTTGCTTAGCTAACATAAGTCCATTACACATGTCCTGCAAATAAGCGAAGTCATCGCTGTTTCAAGGCACTAGTAGTGTCTACCGTCCCTTGCCTTGCATAAGACGCAATTGCTATTAGTGCTCAATCATAGAAAACCAGCAGTGCTATTCGCCATTTCTTTATATGGTAATTGCAATGCCTACGCCTACACACACCGCATAAAAAAGCTCGGCAGTGAAATACTCTGTTACTACAGTGAAACCCAATTCAACCAATAACCACCGATTTACATGAAACCTAGCAACTAAACTTTGTAATAGCATAGATACACATGTTATCCATCATTCTATATACAAAAACATTACATAAACACAAATTTGAAGAATCAAAACCTCAATTTTTCCAAACTTCATCATTTTTACATATTTAGCGAATTCGATCACCACGAATTCGTTTCTTAAACAATTGACATGATTTAAACTACGCCACTTCCATTTCTTAACATATTAACATAATCCAATAACAAATTACAAATTATAACACATATAGAGCATCAAACTTGGTACTTTCTAAGGCCAATTTTAATGTATAAACACTGACATCTATTTTTCTTCCAACACACCAATTTCTCACAATTTAACCAACAAATATCAAGTATACATGATGATTAACAGATTTTTGCAAAACTATATGCACATATATCCACCACAATTCACGTGATTTTCAAATCGTATCAAATATATATATATATATACCACCAAACTAAAAGTAAAAATAGAAATAGTTTATACCTTGATTTAGCAATGTATTTAGCAACCCTTCTCTTTCTCTCTGTGATTCTCTCCTCCAACCCAAACTCTCCCTCAATTCCCTGTGTTTCTTCTTCTCTCAAACCTTCTCTGCATTTTCTATATTGTCTAGCCTTAGGGAAAAATAAGAAGTGTAAAAAAAATAAACTGACTCCCACTCCCCCACTAACGTCAGGTACAAAATCAAAAAGTATGCGTCAGTTGAATAGGCCAAAGGCCACAAGGCCTTGTTTGGCTACCACATAATTCCCAATAAGTAAATTATTTTTATATTATTCTTATTATATAGTTTTCATGTCACACCATTAATTTAGTTAATTTAAATAACTTTAGTTTAGTTAATTTAAATAACTTATAATAATAAAAAAAATCTTATTATCATTATACTTATAATTAATAAATAATTATATATCTAATTTAATTAATAAATTAGAAACATCACTTTATTTAATTTATTTATTTCCTTTAATATTAAACAATTCATTTAGTTTAATTATTTCCTTAAATATTAATCAATTGATTTAATTTAATTATTTCCTTAAATTAAATCATTCAGATAAAATTATCACTACTCAATTTAATTAACACTTAATCAATTTTAGTTACTAAATTAATTCATCACAATTCATCAATTATTTATTTTTCTCAATAAATAAATTATTTAAAATATTTATTTAATTGATAAATATTTAAATTAAATTACAAAATTTCTCGATCATTACAGTTTTACAATCCCTTTTAGGAAATAAAAGTGTAAGTGGGACTAGCAGAGAGAACATGGGTATAAATTGGTTTTTCAAATTAGTCAAAATCCTAATCAAATTATGAAATTGTGTGACATAATAATTGTATTGAGAACATAAAATGTGTGTGACATATTTTATACATCATTTAATAGTTATAGTTGGTAAAACAATTTGGGGGGATGCAAACACGAATTTGAAAGCGTTAAAATGCACTCCATTAGAATGAGGAGAACATAAATCTTCTTGTGCTCCTTTGGAGACTTGAAATATTTGCTACTGTAATTTATATGGCATTGTAATAATTTCAGTATGAATATTTTTGTATTATATTCGTAACAATATTTGTTTTGAAACACACAAAACAAATATTTGTAATTTGGGGGCGTCAGATTTGGTATCAGAGCTTAGGGATATGGTCTCTAACGGAGATACGGGATTAGAACTAGGAGGGGAGAGACTAGTAAAATCCTTCACTAGTGTGTGTCCTACCTAAGCTGAATTTTTATTACTTAATTAGCCAAAAAATTATGATATGTTAATTAACCTTTGTTTTGAAGCTGTATTCTAGAATGATATCTGAAATATAGGAGATGAGCAATGGATGAACCATGAGACAAACGAAGTAGCCTGGGAGCTAGAATTTGAAATTCTTATCTCTTCGAAATTCCTGGCATGTTCGAAAATTTTGGGGATGAAATTTCATAAAGTGGGGGTGATTGTAAGTGTAATACCCGTAAATTTTATGATTTAATATTATTATTAAATAGAGCCGGCGAATTATTTATTTTACAAATGCTTACGTGGCATGAGGAGAGTAACTCAATTGAATTAAAATTGAGCTGTTGATGATCGATAGGATAGGTTCATGAAATGTCTTGTGTGACACAATGATGGACTTAGTGAAGGATGAGTAAGCAATTGCATGTTTAAGGTCCAAATAATAAATTAGGAGTCTAGCCCAATAAGTTAATTGATGGACTTTTGAGTTAGCCCAATAAACTTGGGATATTTAGAATCCAATCTAATCCAACAAAATAGTTAACGAGAGTACAAGTATTAGTTAAATTAAAATGTGGCGTAAGGCGATTGGGCTGACCAAACTAGCCCTTGTCCATGTCTCGAGATCTACTCTCTTGTCCCCAAATTAGGGTCACCAAGTACAAAGAACGATAGCTCAAACTCTCTTTACTGTAAATTTCAAAGTCGCTAATCCTAGGCATGCATGGCTAGCTAAGTGGCCAGTATGGAGTGATTGAACAACTCCTTAAATAACCATTGTTCATTTCTATTGCACCATGAATCCCAACATTGGGTAAAGCAAGTGTCCGCCCATGTTTTCTCTTTAAATACAAGCCACTAGGGCGATCTGTTTTAGTGATAAGAGTGTTGGAGAAATCGAGTAAAGAATTCTTAGTTCTTTAAGCATTACCAAATCGATTAAAGTGAGATATCAAGGTTAAAGCTCGAGAAGGTATAATTTCTACTCCGTTCTTAACTTGAGTCTTGTTGATTCTCGATTATTAGGTCAAGTATGATGAATTAGCGGGATAAAGGGTGTTTAGAAAGTTTACCGTCGTGCATGAATACGTTAAAATTATGCGGAATCAAGTTGTGGCTACTCTCAAAAAAAGCAGCATGTTCACCGCTTCGAAATCCATGGGGTGCAAACTTGCACCATGCTTAGAACCATCTTGATGGGTTCGGTCGTGTCGAACCTTGTATTAAGAAATTCCCTTAGGTTGTATGCATATAGTAAAGTCTTAAATTAACCCGACGAACTTAAACCTTGTCGAAGTAGTGTAGGCAAAAGTCTCTGAAGGAGCCGCTTTGACAAAGCGTGATGTCTTCTTGACGAGGCGTAATGTCTTTGGACAAAGCGTGATGTCTTGGACAGAGCGTAATGTCTTCGGACAAAGCGTGATGTCTTCGGACAGAGCGTAATGTCTTCGGACAAAGCATGATGTCTTCGGACAGAGCGTAATGTCTTCGGACGAAGCGCGATGTCTTCGGACGAAGCGTGTTATCTTCGAGCAAGTCATAATATCTCCGGACATGGCGAGATGTCCCGGAACTCGGAGACAGCATCGTAACTTGATATAAGGATGGATTAATAAATACTCCTATACTGTCGTAAACTATTAGTACACGAATGAGTTCTAAGTAGAGAATTTTACCAACTTCGGGAAAATAAATCTAATACTTGCAAACATGCGTAGAAAAAGGTCGGTGGGATTAATAGACGTTATGGTCTACTTAAAGCAATGAACCTCTTAGAACTTCGAGGAAGAAAGATTATGAATAAGCTAGTAGTGGTCAATAGTATGAGCATGTTAGTGTACCATTATGAGTTTTGATGGGTACAGCAGATAGAAAGAAAAATGTGTTATGTGTACATGTTGTTGATATATATCAAGTGTGTTTGACTAATGAATACCTATACTTACATGAATAGATGTACATAGTTCGTTGAGGTGATTTTTCGCTATTAGTAGTAATCAACGCTAAAGGCAAGTTTCTTACTCTACCTTGATTTCAAGTATGCAAGTTTTTTATCCCTAACTTATTGTTATTGTTGGGCAACCTCACTCAAATTTACAATGAGCAAGTATCCGAACACTATTATTACTGTGTTGCAAGTTCCTTAATTCACACACTTCATACGTTGAATTGTTGTCATATCAATCATATTTTATCAAGTAAATATCTACTTCTATTCAAAAATCACTTGTATACCTTGACGTTGTTGTAAGCATTGGACTTATCATTCCTCAATGCATGATGAAAAACTGTCTAAGCCCTTGATTCGGCTAGACTATTATTATGAGTTAAAGAGCTATCCAAACCGATTGATTTGGTGCGGACTATCGTAAATCTACTTAGATGAACAACCCTCATAGAAGGGGAAATTATATATTGTCGGGAACCGACGCGTACACATATAGTATGATTAAATGTTATGCATAACATAGGGTACCTTAAGTCGATCACACGATGTACTCGTGGATGTTGGATTACGATGTAATCTTGTTAATTCTAGTAAGAGTTCTTGGTCCTTAGTGACTTCTCAAAGATTCAATTATGTTGAACCTCGAAATGAATAAATCACGAGATTTTGTTGATATCCTTCGGTCCATAGCGACACTGTTGAATACTCTTGGTATTCTTGATATCCTTGAACTATCAATTATTATACCTTTGAAAGATTCAAATGCTATAACTGCTTGTTCTTCTAGCTATATTGCTTGTTGGGCAAACTTGTTGCTCATTCTTGCTTCCAAAAACATTACAGCTTAAGGCAGCGAAAGGCGGTATTCTTGAGAAAGGACAAGGGAAAGGGAAAGCGACGAATAATTTAGCCCTTAAGACTAGAAGTATTATTATTGTTATTATGATGTATTCAAGAATGATTAAGCTATGTTAAGCTAATCACAGAATGGTTGCGATAATGGTTACGGTACACTTGGGACGTGAATATTTATATTTCATCAATGAAAATTATCCTATTATTTCCGTTGTTAATGATTTTGTAAGATATTATTAGTAGTAGTAGCGTGATGCAATCAAATTCGAGATAAGAGTGTCTCAAAATTTTGGGGCCACAAGTTGGTATCAAAGCCATAGTTATAAACCTTGGGAGCGAGAGCCCTTAGATTATAACTGAGGAGAACTCAGAAGATAGAAAGGGATGAAACTCATATAGAGTTTTCATAGAGATGGACTTAACGTGTTACAGAATATAACTTCATTCTATACAATGAACTTATGATTCTAATGGAGTTGTTGGTTGTTTTGTCTTGTGTCGGTGATTGTAGGATGGCTAACATGGGAGGACCTAGCCGAGTAGTAGACTAGGAGCCGCGTGACATACACGTGGTATATGAGGCACCATTGATGGCAGAGCCTATATCAACGGTAGTTCCTATCGATGATGATGACGAGGAAGAGGAGATAGAGCCAATACCCGAAGAGTCTGATCCAGAGGAGGAGCGTATGGTGGATGAGCCCATGGAGGACTCCGACGAAGCTACTTTTGAGGATAGGATGTTGGGGGAGTATGAGGAGCAGATTTTGGAACTAGGGTGAAAAGTTGAGAAGTTAGAGGCTGAGGCCAAAGACAGAGAGTCCGAATTCCAAAAGCTGAAGGACGAAGACCACCAGAGAAAGTTAGTAATGCAGGAGATGGAAGTAGAGATTGTTCACCGTAAGGAGGCAGGAATCCAGATGGGGGCTTTGTTTCACAAGGCGGTGGCTAGGAATGTAGAACTGGCAGGGAAGTTGGAAGAGATGGAGCAGAGGGGGTTGAGCGAGGGGCTCAGTTAAGGATGGAAGTAATGGATAGGATCTATTTCGAAGAAAAGTGGAAAGGGGCCAATGATAGGGCTAACGATCTAGAAGATGAAATGAGGTACAAAAGGAGGAAGATGGATAGGATAAGCTATGCATTGCGAACGGCCATGGAGGGACTGATTGGTGGGGTAAATCACTACCCGACAGAGCAGGGACAGACCCGGCACACCATAAGTCGAGATGTCGTGGTGCACATTACTCAGAGGGAGTACCAAAGCGTTGTGGAGCGCGGAATGATAGATTAAGTCTAGGCGCTAAAAGTTATTAGTTGTAGTTCGTTGTGTAATGTATTATCTGTTGTGGTAATCCTTATGTAGAATGTGAGATGTTGTAAACCCCAAACTTTTGAGTTATGTTAGAGGGGTAGTATGTTAATGGTTGTCCCCATCTTTTGTGATATTAGGGGATAAGTTGTGTCATTTATAGAAGTATGCTGGAGATAATCATGTAATGTAACAATTTGGCGTATGAATATAAATGATCTTGTTCTAAAATGTATTCCGAAATCTTATTCCTTTTATGGAGAATTGTTTAAGTAATATAATTAGATAATAAAAATGGGAGTGTCCTGATGTAGGAAAATGCCGCCCAGACGTAGATTAAGCGCTCCCGTAAGAGTTCATCAATGATGAGAGAGGACAAGTAGATCCCATTCAGAGGCTTGTAGATTTGTTAGGGGAAGAAATGAACAAGTACCACCCGTTCCCCAAGTAGCTCCGGTCGCAAACTTCAAGGACTTTAAGAGCGTAGGACCTCCGGAATTCATGGGTACTACCGACCCTATCGTAGCGCAAACGTGGATCAAGGAAATGGAGAAAGCCTTCGCCATTGCTCGTGTGGTTGAAGACCAGAAAACCGTGTTCGCTACATATATGGTGAGGGGTGAAGCAAACTACTGGTGGGAAGCAAATCAACAGAGAGCGGGAGAAGAGACTATAACCTGGGAAAGGTTTAAGACTTTGTTCTTCGAGAATTACTTCCCGAAGAGCGCGAAGAATAGGATGGAGGTAAAGTTTCTAGAACTTAAACAAGGGAAGATGACAAGGTGTACGATGATGCGGCCAAGTTCAATGAACTCATGCGATTCGCAACACATCAAGTGAAGAATCAAAGAAAGGAAAGCTCGACGCTTCAAACTTGGACTAAAACCTTGGTTGTTCAACAAGGTGTCGATCCTTCAAATTGACTCTTTCGCCACCTTATTGGAGAAGGCGATAATTCTTTGAGGGAGGTAGCGAGGCATTGAGCCAATACAACAAGGAGAAGAAGAAGCAAGAATCTTTGGAGGAGAGACTCGTGGAGGAGTAGCGATGGTGAAAGTTATTTGGGAAAGAGGAAATGGGATAACCGCAACAACGACAACAACACCAACCACCGAAGCATCAACCAGTCAGAAAATTATCAAGGAGGATTCAAGAAAAGAAGTGAAGCTTGCTCGAAATGCGGGAAAAACCATCAATGGGAATGCTGGAAGGGGCGCAACATCTGCTACAACTGTGGCTAAGAAGGGCACATTTCATATTATTATTTGCGTTATTGAAAATGTCTAGAAAATTTTGTCGAGAAAAGGGGTTAGGTTATTGAATTGCACGCTAATAAAGAAAAATCATTATCGGAAAGCCCTCTCTTTTATGAGAATGATTTAGTTGTCAATATTGTGAGTTATAATATTAATGATGAATAATTGTTGAAAGATTAAAATGTGTTTATTGAAGATAAGTAAATTATGGTAAATATTTATTCAATTTTTGATATGAATAGAGGGGTTTAGTCATGAATTATTTGTTGTAAGTTTGGCTTATTACGTGGACCCCCACTTACTCATTTTTCAAAATCACCGGTAGAAAGTTGTCTCAGTTTTGTTTTATTATTATTATAATAGTAATAAAACAGAAAAAATTTTATATAAAACAGAATACTTTTTATATTATATATAAAGTTATTTGTTTTATTTGATTATAATTAGAATATATTATATTTTATATAAAGTTTTTTTTATTAGAATATTTTATTGCACAGTGATGAATAGTAAAAATCAAAAAAATCGCGCGAATGCGTCCGTGAATTTTTTTCTGTTCATCCGTGATTATTTTCTTAAATAGTGCCCTGCCATTCTCCTATAAATAGGATGCTTAGTTAAGAAATGAAAATCACACCAGAATCAGAGAATTCTACTTCTATAATATTGTGTGTATTTCTTTTGAGTATAAGGAAACTTTGAGTGTAGCATATAGTGCAAGTTTTTCTCAAGAATATCTTCGCTATACCAGTCAGATTTAGTCTCCTACTAATGTAAGGGATATTATTTTTCGTATTCTTAAGGGATATTATTTTCATTCAATATTCGTAAGGAATATTATTTTCTTCCATACTCTATAGTATGTAAAATGATATTTTTTTGTTTCATATTCCTAAATCTACACTTACTTTGATAAGTATTTATTCTATAATCCCTGAAATTAGTAGAATATCCTTGAGTTTTGTGCTTCATCTAGTATCATTTCACTGGAATATTAGTCTGAACTTTCTTGTTAAATTTTAATATTTTCATTTGACGTACTATTCACGGGGTACTATTCATTCAGGGTACTATTCACGACAATTTTTTTTTCTTTTCTATCTAAGTTAATTTTGATACATGAAAATCATTCTTGAATTTTACTCCACCATTATTTATCATGTTGACAATTTGGATATTCTTGAACTCTAGATAAATTGAATTATAAATCTATAATATTTATCATTGATCTCACTTGATTGATTCCTTACATCATTATCATCATCCTCATACTTTTATTGTGGTTAAAGTCATCTTTAGCTCGTAGTGCATAGATTGACTGTTGATTGGTATGATTATAATTAGGAATTGTGTATTGGTATAATCATTACTTGTAATGTTACAGACAAATATTGTGGTGAAAGTCCTCTTTGGCCCATAGTGCATAGATGGACAGTTGGTTGGCATGATCGTGACCACTAGTGATACATATGAATATCCTTGGCCCGTAGTGCATGGATAATTTGTTGATCTAAAATGATTATTGATTGGTATTATAGGGATAAATTATTGATGATGGATTTTTAAATCATAGAAGATAATAGACATCATGCTTTACTTGACTCTTCTAATGGATTGTTATTTTCGCTGCAATTGTTGATCTAAAACTTGTTGTCTATTGTATTCTATCAGATTTTTCCCTATTGAGGATTAAGAATAATTTGTTCTACATTATCTTAGTCATAATATTCTTTACTAGGCTAGTTGAGTTCACCATTTTCATTTTGGTTAAATTGTTCTTCTCAGGAGGCGAGAATGTAGCTGGGACTAGTCGGGGAGTGGAGTAATGGTCCAAGATGGTTATTATAGTAGTCCTTACTATTTTGTAAATAGTGTGACAATAATTATAATGAGGACTTATTTTGAGCTTAGATATTGTCTACGAGACAATATTTATATTGAAACTCGCAACTTATGTTTTGTCGTATTTTACACGATAATTAATAGTTGTATAAATAAAGTTGTATTTGAATTATGTACCATGTATTTGGCGACTCAGAATGGTATGTCCACACAACTAATTCTGAGTTGCCAAATACATGGTACAAAAAACAACTACAAACTCCATTATTACAATTGTCGTGCAAAATACGACAACACATATGCTATGAGTTTAAATACAAATATATGTAACTCTCATGGTGCCTTGACCGTTATTCACGGCATCCCCTATAGAGAGTCTGGCTTTGGTGCATCCCACACAAGGAAGTCACCAGCGAGAGGCTTGGGGCTCTTTACTTATAGCTCTGATACTAACTATGACTCTCATCCCAACCTTGGATAGTACCTCACAATGGTACCGTACATAAAGGTACAATTAATAACTATTTTAGAAATTAAAATCTTTGGAAAATGCTCAAGGAAACCTTCGTACATGGGAGGCCATGCATCTAAGTTATAATAGATATCATATAACTTGAGAATCATCCTTTGTTGACCCAATAGACCCCAAAGAAAAATGAGAAGATTATTTGTGACGCCCCCGAATCTGGGTCCTGACCCCGGTTCGGTCATCACGACAACATACGATAACTAAAATGAGGAAATATAATAAACGTACGTCGTTCATTCAAAAGGTGTGACTCCAGACTTTGTGTTATCCCAGAAGCAAGAATCAAGAATCGATGAAGAAGGAATACTTCGAGTCAACTCCAGACTTTGTGTTCCTAACGATTCTGATTTGAAGTACAAGATCATGATGGAGGCACACAATACACCGTTTGCAATCCATCCTGGAAGTACCAAAATGTATCGTGATCTTCGACATACATTTTGGTGGAACAATATGAAGAGAGAGATCGCGAAGTTTATCTCGAGGTGTTTAACTTGTCAACGTGTAAAGGCGGAACATCAAGTACCAAAAGGTCCATTGCAACCACTTGAGATTCCAAAATGGAAGTGGGAATACAATACCATGGATTTCGTTACGGGTCTTCCCATGGTTTCTCAAGGTATAGATGTGATTTGGGTTATTGTTGATAGATTAACTAAGTCTGCTCATTTCTTGCCGATACGGGAGACTTATTCCCTTGAACGTCTTTCTCGTATGTGCGTAAATAAGATTGTGAGATTGCATGGCATGCCAGTATCCATAGTTTCGGATTATGACCCAAGATTCACTTCACGATTTTGGGTTAGCTTACAGAAAGCTATGGGCATGGATTTATGATTCAGTTCAGCATATCATCCTCAAACGGACGGAAAATCAGAGAGGACTATTTAAACTCTTGAAGATCTATTAAGACTCTGTGTCCTAGACTTCAAAGGGAGTTGGGATAAGTACTTACCATTGGTGGAATTCTCCTACAACAACAATTATCAGGCAAGTATAGGTGTGGCTCCATTTGAAGCATTGTATGGACGAAAGTGTCGCTCTCTAGTATGTTGGGATGAGGTGGGTGAAGCAACATTGTTGGGACTAGAGTTGGTACATATAACTACAGAAAAGATCTAAATGATCTGACAACGTATACAAATGGCACATCATCGACAAAAGAGTTATGCGGATCTTTATCGAAAGGACGTGGAATTTAGTATTGGGGATCATGTATTGTTGAGTGTGGCTCCATGGAAGGGAGTTACAAGATTTGGGAAGAGAGGAAAGCTCAATCCACGATTTATTGGTCCATTTCAGATTCTTGACCGAGTAGGAAATGTGGCCTATAAACTCGCGTTACCTCCAAGCATGTCTCGTGTTCATAATATTTTTCACATATTTGTGCTTCGTAAATATATGAAAAACCCAAACCACATTACTGAGTTAGAACCAGCCGAGATAGCCAAAGATTTAACGTACGAGGAGGTACCTGTCAAGATCTTAGATAAGAAGGAGCATGTCCTACGTACAAAGGTTATACCACAAGTCAAAGTTTTATAGAGAAACCATGCTATAGAGGAAATGATCTGGGAGTTGGAAACGGAAATGAAAGCGAGGTATCCTCACCTTTTTGAAATGCCAGGTACGTACGTCAATTTTGAGGACGAAATTTCATAAGGAGAGGAGATTGTAAGACCCCAACTTATTATAAATGAAATTGAATTTCCTCTATTTATTATTTTAAAATAGTAAGGGTTGATTTGATTAATGTGGTTAGTTATGGGTAAAATACGCAAATATCTTAAATAAGCAAGTGGTTATAAAATATTTATTGTTGTCGGGGAATATTCGTTTGGTCGTGGAATATTCTTACTGTCGGAGAATATTCGTACGACGGCGCAGCCTTGTGTGGGCCCCATAACGGAAAGCGATTGGATAAAGAAAACGACAAGTATAAATTTTTATAAATAACGGTGTAGTTGTTACCGTTAATACTGTTGGAATACCCAGTAGTTAAAACATAGTAATACATGGTGTTGCACAGTAGCACACAGTATTGCACCAATTATTGATTCTTACGTAAGAAGGCACTACTCAATAATTGTTACAATAATTAATGTTCAATATTTTATTGATTCAATAATTGCTATATTGATATTTTATATTATTATTGTTTCTGCACAATATTTTTTATTATCAGATCAATAATTCATATTATTTGAATAATATTATTAGATAACATTATTGGTAATGTCTAATGAAATTCTGTCTAAGGAGAGGTTTGGTCACCTAATTGTGCGCCAGTAAGGAGAAATCCTTATTGAAAAGCCCCCTCTTTCCTAGGAACAACTTGTTTGTCATTATTGTGATTCTGTAATATTATTTGTAAATAATTAATTATTGATTTATATGAAAAGGAAAATATTTATTTATGTGGATATAAATGGAGGAATTTTTAGAAAAGTGACGATTGTTAAAAATTGATATTTTATCTTTTCTGATAAAATAATTCATTTAAATTATTATTATATTATAATAATATAATAATGGTGATATTTTACAATGAATGTGTGATATATGAATAAATAATGAGGAAGAGTATTTTTGTTATAAAAAAATGTTTAAAACATGTTAAACATATTGCACTAGTACAAACCTATAAAAAGACAACACTTAAAAGATGATATTTTTATAAAAAAAATTTATGGTATTTTTTTACAATATTTTTAATAAAATATGGTAGATATATATACAAAAAATATTTTATATTTATAAGGATAATTTTTGATTTTAAATAGATAATGTTTAAAAAAAAAAACGTTACCTATGTAAAAAACACATAGCAAAAAAAACACGGAGGGTGAATTTGAAATTAAAATAAAATGCAGATTTCACTCTCTGCCCAAAACCCTACCCTCTCTTCTCTCTCCTTACCTCCGCAACGATCAGAAATGGCCGCTGCTCGCCCCACTGGTTTCGATTCAAACCCTTGAATCCGACATGGCCACCGACGGCCCCCGCCTGTTACTGAACTATGTGGGCTTTCTATTAGCATTATCACCATTCTGTGTGATTGCGTGGCATGATAGAACACTTTCAACTAGAGTAAATTAGACCTCGTCATATAATGCCTTTTCCTATTTTTTTTTCTTTCTCTCCTCTATATACAGTAAATTAGACCTCATCATTTCCCTTCCTCTGCTGCCATGCCCATTTTCAGTCGCTTGAGAGTGGCAGCTCCAACCCTAGAGCCGCTCCACCTCGGCCTCCGACCTTATGGATCAGCGGCGGCCGCTCAGCTGTAGTACGATTATGAGGATTACGACGAGAATGATGAAGGGCAGGGGAGGAGCCCGACGATGGAGGCAATCAAGGGATGTATCTCCGGGAGGGGAGTGCAGTGGGTGATCTTAGGGGACCCAATGGTGAAGAAACATGTATATGCCGATAGACTCTCCAAGCTTATGCAAGTCCCCCAAATTTCTATGGGTACCCTTGTTCGGCAAGAGCTCCACCCTCAATCTTTTCTCTACAAACAGGTTTTCACTCCTCTGTTTCACATTGTGAATCATCCACATCATGATTTCTAATCTTGTGACTGGTGTTCATGTATTGTGAATTGCTAGGATAAAGAATGTTCTGATTTCAGGGTTTTAAAGAAATTAAATAGAAATCCCTGAAAAACACTGATCAAGTTATTGAATTTACGTAATGTTAATATATTAAATTTTGTGTTATTCTACATATCTGATAGTAGTGCCTTGCCATAAACCCTTAATTCTTGTTGGTGCTCTTTAATTATTGAATTAATTAATATATTCAGTTTTCAAATGGAAAGGTTCCATTTTAAATAGTTTACAACATCTTCCACATTTACCAGTGTGACCAATATTAATACAAACTATTATTTAAGATTAGACTTTCTAATTAATATATTAGTAATTCTAATGGAGTTGCATGTATCCCTCTTCCTCTGAATATTAAGTTTGTAACTTATGTACATTTTTTGTCTTCTTGGTCCTTGCCCCCTCTTAGATTGCAAATTCTGTGAACCAAGGGAAGCTTGTTCCAGAGGAAGTAATTTTTTGTCTCTTGTCAAAGAGGCTTGAAGAAGGAAACTGCAGGGGTGAAAATGGGTTCATTCTGGATGGGATTCCTCGAACAAAGATCCAAGCTGTGAGTTACATGTTTATTTGAATTATCTTCTTTTTGTTTTTCTTTAAACTATGTACTTAAGTAATACTCTTGAGCATGCAGCTTGTCTTTTAGGTGCTTAATAGTTGTTGTATCATATTTGAAATCTGTACATATATTCCTCCATTTTCTGTATGCCAAACTATTGGAAAATTAGTATCTCATGTGGTTCTGATATGCTGGATTGGCATAGTTACATCATTGTGTGACATTATGCTCCCTCCATCCAGGGAAAAGAATCCTACTTGCTCTCAAAATTTCTTGATGTTATTTTTAGTAGGATATTTTGTGTTGACATTGTGTTGGGTATTTATGTTTGTGTGGTGATATGATGTAATCAAACAGTCCTCAAGCTATTTTCAAAGATCCATTCAGGAGGGGTAACCATATTTTGGTAAGTTATTTTTTTTTAGCTTGTTTAATCTGTTTATTCACTTACAGTTCCCTTGTGTTTTAGATTGTTTTGTTTTTTTCCTTGAGTTCGTTGAGCTACTAATTCTTTTTCAAAGATCCATTTAGATTGTTTCACTTACAGTTCCCCTCCAGTCAGCGTCGTTTATTATTGGTATTTAGTTCTCATCAGTTACGAGAAACTATTTATAGCACAATCTCTATTTATCATACTTACCAGAGAAAGAATATGCTCCATATTTATCATGATTCTGTTTATTATGCAGTAATCTCTCTCTTTGGTAGGAATCCTTGTTGAATCCATCATGAAAGCTTTTGACCGGTTCTGAACTATTTCTTTCTAATTGATCCTTTCCCAAAATATTTGGATACCTGCCGTAATATTTACAAAAAGAGTGTATTCAAATTGAACTTCTTAAAACTGGGCATGGATGTTCTCATTCTGGACTATTATTAACAGCAAAAATAGCCTCATTTCTTCTAATAACTTTTCTCGTCTAACATATTTTTTGTTTTATTTTGAAGATCGAGGCTTCACTGCAAGAAGGGGATGATTTAATGTCATAAGAATACGAATACTGCTCTTAGGCTACTGCTGTCATACGAATACTGCTCAGGTAAAAATAATTGCAAACAAGATGGTTACTTCCATTTAATGTCTCTACAATGCATAATTGTTTATCTTCCTTCTACCAATGTCAGGTATACATGATATCATTTCATTTCCCTTTTAAGTTCACTTGCCAAACAAACCATTACAGTCAAAGTATTGGAATCAAACTATACTAAGGATGAACTCTGATGCAGTTTCCATTTAGACCGTGTACATCATATTTTGACCTGTTATGTCAAGATTATGTCAAACAGGTGCTAAGAATGACTAAAAATTGCCTGTCCTCTTTTGTACGTAAATTATCTTGTAATTAGAAATCCAAAAGATGCTCCCATCCCCTTGGTGCAAAATAGTAGAAATTTATCAGAAAGAAGAGAATCTAGGATGGTATAGAATAAATCCTACTATTAAAAATAAAAAATTGATAAAAGCGATGTCCTTATTAAACTACAGCTTCAAGACTGCTACCTACACGGCTAGACCCATGAAGTGTACAAAAATGAAAGGATATTGTACTTATCAGCCACTTCTTACTCATTACTTAGCAATAAGAAGCATATTCTCTTCTATGGTCTTTCACAATGGGCATAATACTTCTATATAGTTGTTTATCTTTCTTTACTGGTTATGAACTAATTAGCTTCCCAACATTATGCAGGCATATATCTATGGATTCTTTAAGAACAAGCGCATCGTCCTTCTTACAAGGAGCAATCACTTGGCCTGTCTCTTGGTCTAATATCATCCATGAATCATGATGCAACATACAATCTCTCTTAGCAAAAGTTACTGGCGTAGCTTAATTTTATGGATAGTTTGGTTTATTTTGTGGATTGAAAAGTGAATTTGAGATGTATATATGTATAGTTTGGTATATATTTTGTGGATATAGTAATTTGAAACTGTAAACGAATGGTATTATTGAGATGTATTTTGAATGGTTGATACATTTTGGCTTTAAATTTAAATGAGAATTTAGACCTTTTAGCTATATATCATGGCATTAGCATATTGCAGGTGCATTGGTAATATAGGTGAACCACAATTTTTTTTTTAATCTACAACATTTTAAAAATGTTGTATATTTGTATAAATAAATGACACCTTCTAAATAGATGACACATTATAAACGTTGTGTAAATGTGCTTAAACGTTGTCTGATATATTAAATTACAACATTTTGAGCCAGAAAACGTTGTGGAATCATATCTTCTACAACGTTTTCAAGCATATACTAATTTATGGAAAACAAATCTACAACGTTTTTTTTCTTAAAAAATGTTGTATAATGTGTTTAACTACAACGTTTTAAAAACGTTGTGTAAGGGTGTCAAATAGATGCACCCTTAACCACGACGTTTTTTTGATTGAAATCACAACGTTTTTTTCGCGTTATCTATTTACTATTTTGTAGTAGTGTTGGTGGGCCCTATTTTGTGACTGAAATTGGATTATAGCTCGTAAAATCGCCCGTATATAGATTTTGGTCAATTTCTACTTGGAATTTGGAAAAACTTAAACTTACAAAGTTGTAGAGAATTGAATTTCCTATAGAATGGACATAAGATTTGAATTTTTTTTTTTTTTGATAAAAGGGCTATTTATTATGAATTATTGAAGTTTTGTAATAATTAATTTTTAAAGTTTTAAATATTTTTTTTAATAAAAATGTTTTTTTCATTTGGTGGGCCCCACATATGTTGTAAACATGCTGAAATTAGTTTGTCTAAGGTGGGCGTGAAATTTTTTTAGTTATATTAATATTTTATTAAATTTTCTGCCTTGGTGTTCTAAGCATTTTCCTATAAATAGGGTGCTTAGGTTAGATTTGAAAATCACACCAGAAACTGAAGTTTTCTCTCTCTATATTATCGAGCGTATTTTTGTGAGTATTTTGATACTTTGAGTGTTGTTATACGGTGCAAGTTCCTTTTAGCGTTATATCTGATATTTCAGCCAGAAGTATTATTCTTTCGAGGTAAGGGATGTTATTTTTTTATAAATGATATTATTTCTTTCAATATCATTATGCCAAAATATTAGTATAATTTTTCTTGAGAAATTTCTACCTTTTTGTGTCGCGGTTACTATTCACGTATATGACACTATTCACGTATACGACACTATTCACGAATACGACACTATTCACAGAAAAATTAAATTTTCGTTCTTTATCCCAGATGTCTATTTTTGTTATTATCTTTGATTGTATCCATGTTTTGATCATTATTCTTGAATTTTACTCCACCATAGTATATTATGGGGTGTTTTTGAACATAGATAAACCGAAGTACGAATCCCTAATATTTGTTCTTTTGTCTCACTGGATTCGTTTTCTTTAAAATATTTTTCATCATCCTCAGTCCTAAATGATGATATAACTGAATATCTTTGGCCTGTAGTGCAAAGATGGATGCTTTCTGATGAATATCTTTGGTCGTAGTGCAAAGATGAACAGGTGTTGAGATGAACATGACCAACTGATGAATATCTTTGGCCTATAGTGCAAAGATGAATATTTGATTCAAGATGAATATTGATTGATGTTACAGGGATAAAATATTGATGATGGACTTTTAAATTCATAGATGATAGTAGATTTCATTCTCTACGTAACTCTTCTATGAATTGTTATTTCCGCTGCGAATATTGATTTGAAACTTGTTGTCTATTATATTCTATCAGATTTTTCCCTATTGAGGACTAACGATAATTTGTTCTATATTATCTTAGTCATAATGTTCTTTATTGGGCTAGTTGAGCTCACCTTTTTCCTTTTTGTTCCATTTTTCTTCTCAGGAGGCGAGAATGTAGCGAGTACTAGTCGGGGTATGGAATGATGGTTCTAGAAAGTTATTTTAGTAGTCCTCACTATTTTTGTAAAATAATGTATCAATAATTGTAATGAGGACTTATTTGAGTGTGGATATTGTCTAGATGACAATATTTGTATTTAAACTCATAGTTTATGTGTTGTCGTATTTTGCACGATAATTGTATTAATAAAGTTGTAGTTGTTTCTGTACCATGTATTTGGCGACTCAGAATGTGTGATGTATACCTATTTTGGGGGCGTCACAGCGAGGGCTCGGCCTCTGCTGTGGAAGGTGGCACAGTAGGTGGCCCGTATCTTTCGCCTCTGACATGAGACTCTACCCCGTCCCACACAATGTAGCGGGCGATGGTTGGATGGTTAATGAATGCCATGGGTGGCAAGGCTATCTCCTCTGGCCCCCACTGAATACCTGCTTGCTTGCACAAGCGGGTGATCAATGATGGTTGTGGAAGTTCTGCAGTGACGTTACTCTTGATCGCCTTCAGAATTGACTTGTAAATCAGAACTCCAATATCCACATTTAGACCCGTGATAATGGCGAATAATAGAATCGCCCTATCCTTAGTCACGTCGCTCAAGTGATGGGTCGTGATCATGTTTGCACAAATAAAGCTGAACCACGCCTTCCCATATCGACTGAGTGCTGAAGCCGGCAAACTGGTCTTTTCACCTGTGTAGTCATTCGTTTTCCATATAGTCCCGGGATTGCAGAGCTGCCTAATGATATCCTAGAGATCATAGTTGTGGAGTCCCAGCTCCAAATAGTCTCTGCCCTGATAATTGGGTGCCGCATACAGTGCATTGATAGCCTGACTTCCAAACACCACTAACTCCCCCCTAACTTGGACAACAGCAGGACCTTCGGGATTGGTGTTCGTATAAAACTCCTAAATCACAAATACAATAGCTGACTCGGGTGGTTTTGTGAAATACACCCAGTTGCATTCAAGTATCATGGTTGTTAGCTCGCCATCCTTTTTATCTGGCCTGAACCCCTGCTCAGGAATCAAATTTTGCGCAACAAAGGAGCTTTTGTACCTTTTCCAAGTATCCTCATTGATGAACTTGGTGTTGTCCCAAGCCGTTGGTGGTGCTGCAGACGATGATCCTCCCATACTAAGGCGTTGCCTCTTTTGTTCCATGTCAGAAATCTCAGTTGGCTTGGTTCAAAAAATAGTCCCTAAGCAGTGCCAAACTTCCCCCAAACTTAGGCCAAATAAACCCCAACAATTTCCAATGTCAAAACAGCCCAATTTAGTCAACTGTTTGGTTCAGACAATTTCTCGAACACCTAGAGTGCACTCTGAAAAACTAAACTTGGACAACCTTTACTTGTGAGTGCTCTAACCCAATTTCCGTCAGTGGAAATCAGCCAAATCACCAGAGGAAAACCAACCAAAACAACAACATTATTACCAATTACTGTTTATGATAGAATGAAAACCCCCAAAATACCTTGGTGGACAACCCTAGCAGTGTGATTGATTTGAAGCCCACTTCGTGTGTTGGTAAACTTGGAGCAAAAATGGGCTGTATATACTGAGAGGTTGTTCTTATGGGGGGGGGGGGGGGTTGTGCCTTGCGATCGACTACTATGGTGTTGGGATAGGGCACGTATGGGTTTCATGGGCTATATGGTGCTGAGGCAGTGAAACTACCGACAAAGAATAGGAGCGTAGTGGCCTGGTTGCTGGTCTTAATCTATTTTTTAAAACAAAATTTCGCCTATGGCGCCACGGCGTGGCCTACCCTTTGTTGGTTGGCGCTGTGGCGTGAACTAGCAGTATGTTGGACTCGGTAGTGGCGCCACGGCGCGACCTTCCCATTGTTACATGGCGCTGCGACACGAGACAAAAATAAGGGAGAGTGAGCACGGCGCTGCGGCGCGAAGTCCATTGTATTTACTGGTGCCGCGGCGCCAGCCTTGAATCAGAGTTTTCCCTGCATGAACCAAGCCATGTATTAGCATTTATAATAATAACTACATGTAATATAACCCACATGATAACTAGTTTAATTATACTATCATATATACAGTAGTAACACAAAAGAAGAACATGTTGTCTGCATTATGTTGCCACAAAAATAATGCATATGAGATTAGAATTAACTGGCAGCAATGTTAACAAACAAAAGCGAAAAGACTAAATACAAAGTAGACATAAGTAAGAAAAACAGATATAATTTGATACTGCTATGGGGGTGTCTCCCCACCAAGTGCTTGTTTTATAGTCGTCGGCTTGACTGTACCAATGCCGCTCAATCCAGCTCATAAGCGAAAATGACCATTTCATGCCGCCTATTCGTCAATTCCTCTAAATTTTTGGTCGGCATGCATGATTGGGCATTCTCCTTTCCTTCACCCATCGGCACGAAGAATCTTTCACCACTGGAATTATCCACTAATTCACTTTGTTCATCAATTTGAAAGCGTTCTTTATGCGCTAGCGGGTACTCCAGGCTTGCCACAGTCGTGAGCGTGGCTTCTAATTGTTGATCAGTTTTGACTATACAACCACTGTTTATCCTTTTATCTCCAACTTCAGACTCCACTGGTTGGATAGTTTGCCCCATGACGTCTCCCTCAACAACTGTGCGAGACTCATCTCCTTTTTCTTGCTTATCCACCATGCATTGCTCTACTTTTTCATTGTCGAGATCAATTATGATCGGTAGATTGCCTTGCGGTGGATTCGTGATGGCATTGACGAGTTTCCCCAATTGATTTTCAAGGCTTTGCATTGCGACTTCTTGGCTTGCCATCCGAACCTCATTTCTCTCAATAAAGGTTGTGAGAAGCTCTCCAAGCCTGTTTTCTTCTTCTTGTGTTGAGGACTCAGACAAGTTCTCATTGGGTCGAGACGTCACGTCATATTGTGATGGAGACTGATAGTCAAACTGATTTGGATAAAAGTAATTTGGATCATGATATTGCTCTTGACTGTAGTCCCAAGAGTTTGGATAACCCTGACAGTTTGGATGATAGGAGATCGGTTCAATGTCAGCTCGTTCCTGACAGTAGGCATTCTGAGTGGACTGACACTAGAGATTGTCAGAAAACCTCAAGACATTTGTAATTTGAACTTGCAATTGTTTAAGTCCTTCTTCCAAAGTTTGCTTGTGTTGTCCTCTCATAAGGCCAATGATAAGAATGATAGTCCATAACCTGTAAACTTAAAAACAAAAAGGAAAATCAAATAAATAATATATATATATATATATATATATATATATGTTCAAATTAAGACTAAATTGATTTAAATCAATATTGGACAATATTATAGTAATAGTTCCCCGGCAATGATGTCAAAAACTTGTTGGTCAGAAAATCGATCACTAAACACGCGCAAGTATACGCGGTCTAACAAGTAATACAGTGATAAGGAAAATGTCGAACCCACGAGGAACCATCACTAATATTTACCAAGTATCGACTTTGTATCGCTAAAGTCTTATTCAAACAACAATAAATGGAAGTGTGATTAATCTAAGTATAACTAATTATCAAAACAAGTAAATGGATAACGAATGGTAATCGAAGGAGTTACAAGCTAAGGTTACAACTTCACCCCACACAAGCATTATGTCGAACACCTGGCGTGTTATGCTTCATCAAACTTCCTGCCATTCTCTCTTTGGTCTTAATGGTCACTACAATTTGTCGACCGAGAACACACAGGTGCTCATACACTTCTGTCGAGGTATGCACGAACATATCCTTTCAAGATCCACCCGATAGGGAATAGAACAAAAAAGAATGTCCAAGCTAGATACAATCCTACACATGTCTATCCGAATTGACCATAACAAGGATTTAAGCATAAGTTCTCAAATAGGTCGCACGTGGCGCACATATATATGTCTATTCTATGCACAACTTATGCATTCGAAACCCATAATCACATGCCAATATATTACGGTGTAAATCTACAATCCTTCTTTCAATATCATGTAAATTACCAAAATCATCACTAATGTCTTAGCGATAATCATTAAGCATAAATATATTAAACCAAATCATATGGTGCCAACCAAATAGATAAGATAGTCAATTTAAATAACAAAGGGTTCCATTATAATCTTAGAGCAAATACTCAGTTCATAGCTATTGAATCAAAATATAAGTAGCAATAAAGATAACATTTATGGATTACAAAATCAGAGGAAATAAATGGATAAGAGGAAAACTCTGTCAAAGCCCTTCAATATCCAAGCATTCCGCTCAAATCAAGCTTTCCAATCCGTGTAGCTCACTGCTCGTGTCACTCCAATGAAAACCCAAACTTCTCCCTAATCTATATTTACAGACATTAATCTAAGAACTAGAGAGAGAAAATACAAAAAAAAGAGAGAAAAACTAAACTATGCTAAGGTAATATTATGTTGTAATGTCTGATCCCTGATATGAGATATCAGATCTCTCTTTGTCAGCAGAGGCTTGCTTCCTTTATATATGTGTCTCCTTCTTTTTCTAGGTTAAACCAAGGCCTTCTTTCCTTGGGCACCGGAGGTGGCGCCGCAGCGTGGACAATAAGCCTATGGGTGGCGCTGCAGCGCCACATTAGTTTGGAAAACACCGGAGCTCGTGCTGCAGCGTAAGTCCATGAAGGAACAGTGGTGCTGCAGCGCCATGATGACATCAGCAAGGATCAGGGGCTCACGCTGCAGTGCGAGATATACATTGGGCATTGGCGTCGCGGTGTGGCTACATACAAAATAACTGTTTTGTCCCTGAAAGCTTGGGAAAGACCTAATAAGCCCTGCATTGCATCAGTTAAGCATAATAACACTATAATCATATAAAACTATATAAAATCTACGAGATCAGGCAACTATATAAGTCATAAAGTATCTGATTCGCGGGTATAAATCCCATTCATCATATATCTTGTTAAAATTGAATTTTTACATAAATTCAAACCCTAAGTATATAGGTGCGAACGAGGCATAGCACTACTTCCAAATAACTACACATTGACCCACACACACACATATTCATATAATAGTTTAATTGAAAAGTGGCGGTAACTGTGGTAACACGGATGTTGGGGGGTGCCTAACACCTTCTCTCCGCATAAGCAAGTCCCCGGACCCTAATGAATCTCGGTTTCACAGACCCGTTTAGAAGTGTCACATCATTGGGTCAATGTGCAAACCTTTTCTCAGTTGTGTTAGTACAACCATTTAAAAAACCAACTGGCAACTCTTACAGTCAAATCGTCGACATATAAATGTCGAACCTTTTCACAACTTATTTTTTCAAACAAATCTCACCTAACATGAGAAAACCAAAAAACAAGAACAGAAAAGGGATAATAAAAATCCCGACGTTGACAGGTGGTGACTCTGCTGGGGATACCAGTAAGAGGACTTAATGTGATGACCCGGGAATGGGTGTGGTTTTAGAAATTCCGAGGATGAAATTTTTATAAGGAGGGAAGAATGTGACAACCCGAAAAATTGGATTGTCCTGAATTTAAGATTTAAAGAATTAGTTATTAATAAAATGAATTTTTATTAATACTATTATGTGCTATGTGTTTATTAATCGTTCTAGAACCTAGAATGATTATTAATCGGGAGTATTCTGGCTACGAGCTAGACTGAACGAGTAAGAATTTTCAAGATGAAAATAAAAATTTTCAGGGAAAAAAAAATATTTTTGGGAAAAAAGACGAAATAGGCACTATTCATATGTTTCTATTCGGAGATTTAGTTTGAATTTCTGAGAAACGCGTAATGATATAATCCTAAGACGTAATGGAATATTCAATAATATTTCAGTTATGGCAAAAACGAAGTTTTCGCCTACGGACTTAAAACCTAAGGGTTAGGAAGCGTGAGTTCCGAGAATTTAATAGTTTCGTATAATAACTAGGGTTATTATGCGTGAGAAATATGAGTATGATACTAGTTATTATACGAGTATAGTACGAAGATTATTACGACGTAGAATACGAATATCGTACAAACTATATACGAAGAGAATACGAGAATGAGATGCGTAGAATGCGATTAGTCTTAATGGACTTTGAGTTCATGGACTTTGAAGAATCCAATTGGATATGGATTATATCAAGCCTAATGGAATGTGTAATCAAGCCCAGGGTAGGCCCAGTAAGAATTAATGTAAGGCCCAATGTTAGATTTAATTAAGCCCGATCCAAGAAAATAAATCGCGGATCGAACCGATAGGTCACCGTATGGGTAAAACCCATAGGGCAACCCATGGGCATATGGGGCGACCACTTGGCCACCAAGTAAAGTGATTACTTGGTGGCTAAGCCATAAATAGTACGGAGATGGGGTAAAATGACCAAAATGCCCCTAGCCTTGGTTTTCTATTTAAACAAGCCTTAAGCTCATTTGTTTGGTTTGAAATTTCAACCAACACTTGAGAGAGAGAGAGAGTTCTGATGAAGAGGGAGAGAATGAGGAAAACCTAGCCGAGTGCACACTTTGTCCAACGGAGGAAGATTAAAGAAGAAAGGTAATCTAAAACCTAGTCTCTTATATAGTTTTCTTTAAGTTTTACGTTCAAACGCATAACTTAAAGAGAATAAGAAGTAAAAGAAGTTAGGAATGGTTTCATATGGTTGAAATCATGAGAAAATGAAGAAATAAGAATTAGAAATTTAGTTTATAAATTTCTTAAGGAATTGTATGATTCGTAATGAATTATAACGATCCGAGTGGATCATATGAATGATACGGTGAAATAAGTAAGGAATGATGTTCTATAACATCAAATTCCAAGAAAAAGTAAAATCCTAATCAAAATATCGATTAAAAATGAAGAACGAACGAAGAACGCAAAGAATGTGCGAAGAATGCGCGAAGAACATGAAGAACGTTGTTGATGGAACGTTGCTTGGTTAGGAACGTTAGAAACGTTCATGAAGAACGGATTAAAACTGAGCTATAATGAAGTTATGGCAAAAATTTTGTAAAAGAAGAACGAGAATTAGAAAGTTCGTAAATGAACCCGAATGTGTAGGGTTTCATAAGAATGTAAGAGAATGTAGAAAACATGAGTCGTGGACTTAAGAATGAATGAGTTCCGAGTTTGGATGACCGAATTACGGACAAATGAACGAAGAACGTTAATAACGTAAAACGAACGAAGAACAAAGATTAAACCAATTGAATGGCATGTTAACGGATTCAGAACGAAGTTCTGTCCATGGGTAGTCGAAGTATGTAAGATAAGGAAGAAAATGACTTTGGAATGACCTCGTTACGAGTTATAATGAATAAGATATGAGATTTCGAAGTCAGCGTCTCAAGCTTATAAAAGACTTAGAAAAGTTTTTCTAGGTTTCATGCTCGGCGCCGCAGCTCGAATTGTGCCTTGGGGGTCGGGCGCCATGAGTCTTGAAGCTTCGGGCCATCACCATCACCGAAAGTGGCATCGGAGCCTTGAAGGAAAGGGAAGGACACGTCACCGCAACGTCGGTGCAGGGAAATGCCCAGAAATGAGATTTTTACTGCTCAATTACTGGGGCATGTCCAAGAAAGAAATATGAACACGTAGTTTAACTAATGTAACACTTAATTAAGTGTATTAAACCTTTGATGAAGGTTGAACAAAAAGATTAAACGAGATTAAAAGACAAAGAATGTGAATGCGGGTTACGAAACCAATATCCGGGGACCGTAGTCACGATAAACGAACGTGAGGGATTGCTATGATTGTGATTCCTTAGACGTTGATTGACGAGGGTAATGAATAACATTTCGATGTTATGATGTGGTAATGGGAGATGAAGTTAAGCGTTTAGACGCTGTGAACGCAACGTTGTTGTGATGAACAATCGGTCTTAGCATACAACGAACCGTATGGCTTTGACATTAAGAAAGAATATTGAACATGGGGTTCAGATGATAGTAATGAATGAAAGCGATTAAAACCTTAGATAAAGGTTGAATGAGAGATTAAGGGATGAGTAACGTAAACGTTGAATACGTTAATGATCCTCGTAAATCGTATTCTCGTCGAGCGAACGTTCTAAGTGTACATTGGTTGTATAACTTAGACATTGACAAAGGTAGTAAGTAAGATATGAATTATTAAGAAAGCCGTAGCGAACGGTAATAAGATTAACGAAAGCCGAATGTGAGTCAGAGGAGAATGTTAGAATGAAATGTAAGCATTGAACACTTGAACCGTCGTAAAGGTTAAGTGTACGCGAATATTAAACGGGTAGAACCTACACCCCATGTATGGTTTGACCGTAAGGTAATGTAGATCAATGATTAAACCTGTGAACGGTGAAGAAGCAGAATTAAAGACAAGTATGTATAACGTAAAAGAAGTTGAGTTAATGTTATAACTTGGATGACGTTCCGAGTCGAATGAATCGGATGTTGTAAGATAAGAATAAGGTAATGTAAAATAGTTAACGCTATAAATGCGTAGAATGAATATGGAATGATCGTCTTGAGTATACAAAAGAATGTATGACTTGGATGATAAAGAATAAATCTTGACGTATGACATTTATTTGTCAGAAAGCCATAAGAAATAAGATATTGACTTAACGAACATTATAGTTTAATAGTTTAGATAAGTTAAGATGAATTTAGGTTATAGTAAAATTGTAACCTTTGATGGTTTACATATGGGAGTTGGGCTAAACAATTCCTTCAGAGAGCGAAGGTATATACAAAACTGGCAACCGATCTAAGTCACTGTTGTGGGCAGTGTAGATGAGACGGGAACTTGTTTGTTGGTTGTTTGTGGGAAACCACTCAGAGTACCATATGGACTACTAGCAGAGACACGATGTGTGCTGAGTCCTAGGAGAGTTATAAGAAGAAGATAAGAATGTAAATCATCAAAGATGATGAACGTATTAAGTAAGACATCTCTGTATGTCATGAAGCCGTAAACCAGTAGTAAAGGAATTTATTCGCGTAAACTTAGTTTGTAAGAACGCGAACCCTAAGAAGTAAAGTTAAGTAAACTAATGCGTAAAGTCAAGTATATGACTAATATGTGTATGTGTTATTTCCTTATGTGCTGCATAGGAATTGGAATGAGCATTTCAGCGTAAACTATAAGTTGTAGCTGTGCATAAGGCAAGTTTCCTAACTTCATTCATATTTTAAATGAATGCTAGTTTCTAAAACTTCTTAGATGTTGAACTTGAGAAGTTCTGTCTATGTGTGAATGTGTGATATTTGTACAATGTGTTAGAATATATGAGGCCTTGTGCCACAATTTGAACACTTCGGTGTTTCTATGAGATGAACTGTTATGTGATTTAACTCTTTAATAAAAGAATGTTCTGTTTATACATGAACCATTATTGTTAAGTATGTGCTATTGATTCTAGCCAGACAGAATGTGTATAGAAGAGGTAGAAGAATGAAATTATTGCAAAGTGAATATGACTAATGTTTTAAAATGATAGGAATCGAGATTATTCCAATTATTCAAGTTTCTTCGTAACCTTTGTTCGGTTATTGAGGTCTTAAAAGAATGTTTGAATTCCTAAAGTTGTTTGTTCAACTGTTATGACTTGCTGGGCAATTGAATGGTCACAATTGCTTAAAATAAAAACATTTTCAACGAACTATGTTAAAAGAATTTACGGATCCCGTAAAGATCCAGTTGATCGGTATGCAGAAGAAGTGACATTCATTATATGAATGAGTGTGAAGATCAAGCGAAGACTTGCAATATAGAATGATAGAATTAAACTATAGAATAGTTTAATGAACGATTATGTATCCTTGGTGGCGGATAAAAGTCACTTGTACAAGATGTAAAGAATAATGTAATTATCATTATTTGTAATGGAAGAGCTAGGTTATAAGGTTTTAGAACCTGGGATTTGTGGATGTATGTTGTTATATTTAGCTATATAATGATGTATGTTTTGAAGAAGATGGGATCATGACGTACGGAATCCGAATGTGAAAATAGACTGGATTTCGGGGCGTTACAGATTGATATCAGAGCTGATAGGTTATAAATCTTAGGTATGAGTACCTAAGCTATAATCGTAGAGAGAAGAATAAGAAGATCATCACGTGATTATAGTAAATCGTAGTAACAGATGAGCTGTTAAACGATGAATAATTTATAGCCAATGCTATGAATGAATGGTACTACGAAGTAGTATGGGAAGAAGAACTCAGATTGAGTTGTAAAGGATAGTATACGAATTAATGAAAATTCGTATTAAGTAAAGAGAAAGTTAGAAGTTGTAAAATTTCAATTGAGGACTCATGTGATAGCTGAGTTGTATGAACCTTTGTATGGGCAGAGGTTTATGCTTGGTCTAACAACCACTCGGTTTATTACAGTGATAATCATTGAAATTGGTCGCGCTGTCAAGATGTATATGACGAGAAGGTGAATCTTTTCTCATGTATATACTTGATAGGTAGAGAACACGAAGAACATGCGAAGAACACGAAGAACGTTGTTGATCGAAAAATTTAAAACCATCGTAGGATATTTGTTATTGATGGATAAATTTAAAACCATCGTGTATAAGTTAGATGCATATTGCTTGGTTAGGAACGGTAGAAACGTTCATGAAGAACATATTAAAACTTAGCTATAATGAAGTTATTGCGAAAATTTTGTAAAAGAGAAACGAGAATTAGAAAGTTAGTAAATGAACCCGAACATGTAGGGTTTCACAAGAATGTAAGAAAACATAGAAAACGTGAGTCGTGGAATCAAGAACGAATGAATTCTGAGTTTGGATGACCGAATTACGGACGAACGAACGAAGAGCGTTAAAAACGTAAAACGAATGAAGGGTGAAGATCAAGCCAATCGAATGGCACGTTAATGGATTCAGAACGAAGTTCTGTCCAGGGGGTATTGAAGTACGTTAGATAAGGAAGAGAATGGCTTTGGAACGACCTCGTTCTGAGTTATAACAAATAAGTTATGAAAGCCGAATGTGAGTCAATAAGGAATGAATCCTGAGGTATGGCATTTAGTTGCCAGAAATCCGTAAGGAATAAGAAATTAACTTAACGAAAATTATAGTTAATGGTTAAGATAAGTTACGATAAGGTTAGGTTGTGGCACAATCGTAACCTTTGATGGTTGACATATGGGAGCTGGGCTAAACAATTCCTTCAGAGAACGAAGGTATATACGAAACTGGAAATCGATATAACTCATTGTGATGGCAGTGTAGATGAGACGGGAACTTGTTTGTTGATTGTTTGTGGGAAACCACTCAGAGTACCATATGGACTATTAGCAGAGAAGCGATGTGTGCTGAGTCCTAGAGAAGTTATAAGAAGAAGATAAGATGTAAAACATCAAAGATGATGAACGTAAAATTAAGACATCTCCGTATGTCATGAAGCCGTAGAACAGTAATGAAAGTGGTCGTATAAACTTAGGTTACAAGAACGCAAACCCTAAGAAGTAAAGTTAAGCAAACTAATGCATAAGTCAAATATACATGACTAATTAGTGTATGTGTTGTTTTTCTTATGTGTTATATAGGAATTGAAATGAGCAGTTCAGCGTAAGTTGTAGCTGTGCGTAAGGTCAGTTTCCTAACTTCATTCATATTTGAAATGAATGCTAGTTTCTAAAACTTCTCAGATGTTGAACTTGAGAAGTTCTGTCTATGTGCGAATGTGTGATATTTGTACAAGGTGGTAGAACGTATAAGGCCTTGAGCCACAATGTGAACACTTTGGTGTTTCTATGAGATGAACTATTCTGTGATTTAACTGTTCAATAAGAGAATGCTCTGTTCATACATGATCCGTTATTGTTAAGTTTGTGCTAATGATTCTATCCAGACAGAATGTGTATGAAAAAGGTAGAAGAATGAAAGTATTTTAAAATGAAAGTGAATATTGTTTTAAAATGATAGGAATCTAGATTATTCCTATTATTCAAGCTGCTTCATAACCTTTGTTCGGTTATTGGAGTCTTAAAAGAATGTTTGAATTCTTGAAGATGTTTGTTCAACTGTTATGACTTGCTGGGAAATTGAATGTTCACACTTGCTTTAAATGAAAAACATTTTCAGTGAACGATGTTAGAAGAACTTAAGGATCCCATCAATATCAAGCTGGCGGTATTCAGATGAAGTGCCATTCAGAATGTTGATGAGCTAGAAGATCGAGCGAAGACTTATAATATAAAATAAGTTAAATGAACTTTAGATTAGTTTAATGAACTGTTATGTATCCTTAGTGGCGGATAAAAGTCACTCGTGTAAGATGTAAAGGATAATGTAATTATCATTATTTGTAATGAAAGGAGTTATAAGGTTTTAGAACTTGGTAATTTAGATTATATGTTGTTATATTTTAGTATATAATGATGTATGTTTGGAAGAAGATGGGATCGTGAAGTACGGAATCCGGGTGTGAAGATAGACCGGATTTTGGGGCGTTACAGATTGGTATCAAAGCTGATAGGTTATAAATCTTAGGTAAGAGTACCTAAGACTATAATCGTAGAGAGAGGTATAAGAAGATTACCACGTGATCATAGTGAATCGTAGTAATAGATGAGCTATTAAACGATGAATAATTTATAAGTACTACGAAGTAGTACGGGAAGAAGAACTCAGATTGAGTTGTGAAGGATAGTATATGAATTAAAGAAAATTCGTATTAAGTAAAGAGAGATTTAGAAGTTGTAAAAATTTCAATTGAGGACTCATGTGATAGCTGAGTTGTATGAACCTTTGTTATGGCCAGAGGTTTGTGCTTAGTGTAACAACTGCTTAGCTTATTATAGTGATAATCATTGGAATTGGTCGCGCTGTCAAGATGTATATGATGAGAAGGTGAATCTTTTCTCATGTATATACTTGGTAGGTAGAGAACGATAAGGTAGGTGCGAGTTCTTGAAACTCATACTTATGGTAAGTTCGTGACTCATAATAATATGGTATGTTTTTGAACGTCTCAGCGAATGGATGTCTATGGTCTGACTGGGATAGTTCTTAAACTCATTTTATTTTGGAAAGTTCTTGAACTCATAATGTGTGGTAAGTTGATGGATTGTACTAAGATATAGGAATGTTTAGACTGAAAATGCGTTGTTTTCAGTAGTCTTAGTATTGAAGGTACTAGAGAAGATTAAGTATTGTCGCAGTAAGATAATGAAGGAAGATGGAGCATGGGATATTCCAAGTCATCTAGCTATGCTAGATTTCGAAGTTTATTGAAATCGTGCTTATTTTAAAAATGAAAGAATTGGTTCAACTTTTGGAATCAATAGATTTTTAAAAGAACTATTCTTGGTATGTTTATGCTAATTATTTCAGCTAGACAGAAATTGATTTGAAATATCAAAATGAATTTTATATCATCAGTGCATTTGATGCAAGGATGGTAAAAGGATGGAGTTATTAATGCAATTGAACCTAGTGTTGGATGTGATCTTAGGATTAACAACCCGCTATGGTATGTTGTATAATTATGAAGTCACAAACTGACAAAGTCCTCAACGTACTGTGAAAAGTACGGTATCATGACGTCATAAAACGTTTTAATGTATTGCGAAAAGAATTTACAGAAGTAGTCAATGTCAATTGAGTTGACTAGACGAATGTTTCATGTTGATATCCAATTTATTGGTATGGTCTAAGCTACTTGATTCGGCTAGACAAATGGTATGTTATGTTTAAAAGAAAACCGAGCTTTCTTTGAAGAAGTTTTGCCAAACCAAATTGTTTTGGTGCGGAATCTAATGATTAAGTCTGAGGTGAACATATCCCGAAATGGGGTATACGATGGGTAAGAGGTAGTTTGCTTTCCTTGTGATTGTAAACTGACCGTGGAAGAAAGGTTACGGCGTCATGCTGTTAAACCTAGTAAGAGTTCATGGTCGATTTGACCCCTCAGCAAAAGTATGAAACGTTTTAAAAGGAAATTTTATATTCCTCGTTATTCCTTCTACTTAATGATTTTTGATAGGTGATGGGGGTTAGGAATGATGGAAAGATAAGAACTTTGTTGAAGGAAAGTTGAGAAGAGGGGTAGGCTAAAATTTCGAGGACGAAATTCTATGAAGAAGGGGTGAATGTGATGACCCGGGTAAGGGTGTGATTTTAAGAAATTCCGAGGATAAAATTTTTATAAGAGGGGAAGAGTGCAACGGCCCAGAAATTTGGATCGTCCAGAATTTAAGTTTAAAGAATTAATTATTAATAAAATGATTTTTTATTAATAATATTATGTGCTATGTGTTTATTAATCGTTCTAGAACCTAGGATGATTATAAGTCGGGAGGATTCTGGCTACGAGCTAGGCTAAATGATTTAGAGTTTTCAAGATAAAAATGAAAATTTTCCGGGAACAAAAATATTTTCGTGGAAAAAGACGAAATAGACACTATTCACCCGACGAAACCCTAAGGGTTAGGGTTTGAATAACCTAAGCCTTTTCGAGAGTTCGGTATGTCGAAATGACATTCCGTCGAAAGATTTGACGATAAAATATCGTGAAAAGTTAAGTAAGTCGATAAAAGTTTTTCTCGAAAAACGTATAGAAATCGGACGAAATAAAAATGACGAAAAGTACTGCTATGTACTTTTCATTTGTTTAACTATGTTAGGGGAAAACATGAAGGAAAACGCTTAACACCAAAAAGTGTTTTTCAGTTTTTCAAAAATTCGAAGAATACGTAAAAGTTAATCGGTAAAGGAAAGACGAAATATCCAAAAATATTTGGATTTCGAGAATCGTAGTTTCTAAAACTGTCGAACGAAAACCCGAAAGACGGAACCACGAAACTTAAAGGCTAAGTAGACTTAAGGGCTAAGTTAACTTAACACTTAAGTCATGAATAGTAAGGAGGTATGAATAGTAAGGAGGTTAGGGGGTGAAATGACTAAAATGCCCTTAGCTTGGAAATTCTATAAATAGGAAGCTTAATTCATTTATTTTGGATTTTTAATATCCTACAACTTAGAGACAGAGAGAGATCGGATGCAGAGGGAAAAGGAAGAGCATGAACATGCATGATCGGATCGAAAGTGTTCGTGAAATAGAAAAGCTTGCGAATCGCCGGTTTTGTCTAGCGGAAGAAAAATAGAGAGGAAATATATTAAAACCTAACTCCTAAGTTAACTTTTCTTAAGTTTTTTATGTTCAAAACATAGATTAATAAGAATAAGAAGTAAATAATGTTAGGAATGATTTCATATGGTTGAAATCATGAGAAATAATGAAAATAAGAATTTGAAGTTTAGTTTATAAATTTCTTAAGGAAGTATAAGATTTGTAATGAATTAGAACGATCCGAGTGGATTATATAAATAAGTAGGTGAAATAAGTAAGGAATGATGTTCTATAACATCAAATTCCAATAAAAAGTGAAATCGTAATCTAAAATATCGATAAATAAAGAACGAACGAAGAACATGCGAAGAACACGAAGAACGTTGTTGATGGACAAATTTAAAACCATCGTAGGATATTTGTTAATGATGGAAAAATTTATAACCATCGCGTATAAGTTAGATGCATATAGCTTGGTTAGGAACGGTAGAAACATTCATGAAGATCAGATTAAAACTTAGCTATAACGAAGTTATGGCAAAAATTTCATAAAAGACAAATGAGAATTAGAAAGTTAGTAAATGAAGCCGAACATGTAGGGTTTCATAAGAATATAAGAGAACATAGAAAACGAGAGTCGTGGACTCAAGAACAAATGAATTTCGAGTTCGGATGACCGAATTACGGACGAACGAATGAAGAACATTAAAAACGTAAAACGAATGAAGAGTGAAGATCAAGCCAATCGAATGGCACGTTAACAGATTCAGAGTGAAGTTTTATCCGGGGGGTATTGAAGTACGTAAGATAAGGAAGAGAATGGATTTGGAATGACCTCGTTCTGAGTTATAACGAATAAGTTATGAAAGCGGGAAGTAAATGTCTCAAATTGAATTTAACACTTAAAAGAAATTTTCTAGGGTTAGAAATTTGGCGCCAACAGTAGGTGGAGGCCGCAAAGCACTGCACTCAGGAGTCAGTATCAGAAACTCATGCCATGCATGGCGAGAGAGATTAAAGGGAGAGTGGCGCCGCATCGCCAGTGTAGGGAAAAAGCTAAAGAAGAGCTTTTAACTGCTCAACTCTTGGGGAAAACATAAGGAAAGATAAAGAACATAATGTTCAACTAATGTAACCCTTAATCAAGTGGTTTAAACCTTTAATGAAGGTTGAACGAAAAGATTAAATGAGAGTAAAAGATAAAGAATGTAAACGTGGATTACAGAACCAATATCCGGGGACCGTAGTTACAATAAACGAACGTGGAGGATTGCTATGGTTGTGATACCTTAGACGTTGAGCGACGAGGGTAATGAATAACATTTTGATGTTATGTCATGATAATGAGAGATAAGTGTGAAGCGTATAGACGCTGTGTACGCAACGTTGTTGCGATAAACAAGCGGTCTTGTAACATTCTAGAATTTTTAAATTGTTATATTAAATATTTATTGAATTATATAAGTATATAATGGATGTGTTTATTGTTGAATAAATAATTGCTCTAATTTGATTCGATTTGGTTAGTTATTTGTTAAGTAAATAATTAAAGAAATTAATTATTATATTATAATTTAATTTAATTATTAAGTTAGAGAGTTTATAATGATTAAATGAATTATTATATTTTAATTTGAATTTATAATTAAAAGGATGTGTTAGTTGATTAAATAAAGTTATAATCATAAAGAAAATTATAATTTATGTGGTATTGATTTATGTGTTAAAGTAATTTAATAATTGTTATTAGAATTAATTAAATTGATTATTGAAAATTTAATTAAATAAAAGTGTGACAAATAACCTTACTATAAAGGAGTTATTAAAATAAATTAAAGGAGTTTAATTCGTTTTTGCCAAACAAGGCTTAATTCCTATTAAGTCTTTAATCTAATTGTGTTTTACCAAACAAGGCATAAGGATTAAATGATTATATTTGAAGTGGATAGCCAAACAAGCCTTATGACTTTTGATTTTCAAAAATATAATTATTGATATCAGTTATACCTATATTTATATTATATAATTAATATATATTATTATCTATACGTTATATTCTAGTACGTATGTTAGAATAGAGAAGAGACTCAGAAGAAGAAAAAGAAGAGAAGAAGAAAATTGAGAGAAAACTTGAGAGAATCCTAGAGAATTTGAGAGAGAAGTTGGAGAAAAGAAGCTTGTTGATCAAAGAAGACGTTATCATCTTTTAGAAAACAAGGTATCATCCTATTTTTTTTTAAGTTTCTTTAAAGTTTTAGTTTTCTCTTCCAAAACCCTCTATAAAAATTTTTTTGTGAAGGATAAATTGTATGATTGTATATGGCTTTATATGATAAATTAGTGTTGTGAAATTGTTTTCATATGTTTATATATGAGTATAGTCAATGAATTCATGTTATGTATGTAATTTGTGAAGAAAACCATATTACAGTGAGTTTATATGAATATATATGAATATGGCTTAGTTTAAAGTAAAATTAAGGTTTAATTATTTATTTAATTTATAAATTGACTATTGAATTTGAAAGAGGATGAATAAACATAAACAAGGTACTTTGAATTAACTGTTTTGGTTGAAAAATAAAATCACGGTGTTGATTTTCACTGAAAACGTCAAAAAGTGAAGTTTTATCAAAAACAATGAAATTGGATGTTTTAAATTCGATGTTTATGTTGTTTTATGAGTAGAAACATGTTAAAAGTCTTTGAATTATGTTTATATGAAGTCTCTATATGAATTACATATTTAATTAGGTTGTTAGAAAGTAGCAGAGGGCCAAAATTGGCTATTGTTCATGTTGTTCTTTGAAGTCGGTCGTCAAGTTCTGCAATTACAGTAGTAGAATACTTACTTAATGATGTTATTGTCACATCGCTAAGACCAAATCGATAGCTCAGATTTCGCTCCACAATGGCCATCATCCAAGCAAATGCCACCCACACAATGTAAATTGTGGCGCGCCATGCATGCGAAGTTAGCAGAATGGTCGAGAAAAGGTAAATTTATTTACACAAAGTCCTAAAAAAGTTGTTATGTGTTAATAGTAGAATCATTAAATTATGATTTCAAAGATATCTATACCAAGAATGAGCATGTTATTAACAATTAACTTGTTTTGTTACTAATGTAACTTGATTACGTGATTAAAAATCAAATCTTACATGATGAATGTACTTAGTTATGTATGTAATGTGGTAGTGACTAACTATGTCATGATGACATATATATATAGGGTATTGTGATTCGAATTTTTCGGTTTAGCCAACAAGCAAGGCAAGTTCTCTTAAATCTATTGTTTCGTTGAGCAAATTAATGTTTCTAATTCGTTTACATTATGCAAGTTTTCTATCTCCACACTTTCGTTGAGATAGTTCTATTATTATTGCATTGTGCAATTTTATTCTTACGATTGAGCAAGTCATTCTTGTCTTTAACTTGTTATTTAGCATGCAAGTTTATATATTCTAATATACCAATGTTGAACAAGTTTTATCGTTCAATTTACTATTTATTATGCATGCTTAGTACTCAATTCTAAATAACCTTGGCTTAATATTGTTCAAGCAAGGTACATTATGATTATTCAATGTTTATGCTATTAGTTTATTCCTAATGCATGATCTTAATTTATAATGTCGATTCAGTTATGATTATTCCATAGCCTAATGTTATCAATATTATATTCAACTAATCCTTAGTTGATGACCGCTGAATTCTAAATTACCCTTGAAATGTATTCAAACCAAATTTACTTTGGTTCGGACTTGTACTCTAAATACTGAGATGAACAACCCTAATATTAGGGGATAATTTACGCTTTGCATTGAAATATTTGTGCACAATACATTGTACAAAGGGCTGATCCGCCTAAGTACGAGGAGTCCCTATAGTCTTATGACTGTTAAAGTTTAAGTTGAAAAATTACTTATAACTATGGACATAGTTCGTGGTCTTAGGACCCTCAGTTATATATTTCAGAATGTTGATAGACCATATTGTTCATTTCTATTGAGCCTCTTATTTGGCAGTTGTTGTAAAGATTTTCATTCATTATTATTTCAAGTGAGCTTTATTTGCTCAATCTTGCTTATATAACTATTACAGTTAAAGATGAGAAGGTTGATGTACCTAGCACCAGTAAGGAAAAGGAAAGATGAACAAGTATTGAAGACTTGTAACATGTTGATATTTTATTATCAAATTTTAATTGAATGATTGTAATGAAGTTTATTTATTTTCCGCATTTGAATGATTGTATTTAAAGGCTAGACAACCTGTGAGATTTTTATTAATGTAACCCTTTAATGGGAAGGTTTTATTATTCAATTTTATTATGATTGGGTAGTTAGATATGAATGTTTGATTAAGTGAACACCAAATCCTGTGGGAATGAAGTACCTGGATTTGGGGGTGTCACAAGTCTTAGTATACAACGATCTGTATGGCTTCGACACTAAGAACGAGTAATGAACATGGGGTTCATGTAATGGATAACGAAAGTATTAATAAGATATGAATTATCTAGAAAGCCGTAATGAATTAACGGTAATAAGATTAATGAAAGTCGAATGTGAGTCGATAAGGAATGAATCCTGAGGTATGGCATTTAGTTACCAGAAATCCGTAAGGAATAAGAAATTAACTTAACAAACGTTATAGTTAATGGTTAAGATAAGTTACGATAAGTTTAGGATGTGGTACAATCGTAACCTTTGATGGTTGACATATGGGAGCTGGGCTAAACAATTCTTTCAGAGAGCGAAGGTATATACAAAACTGGTAACCGATCTAACTCACTGTGATGGCAGTGTAGATGAGATTGGAACTTGTTTGTTCGTTGTTTGTGGGAAACCACTCAGAGTACCATATGGACTACTAGCAAAGAAGCGATGTGTGCTGAGTCCTAGAGAAGTTATAAGAAGAAGATAAGATGTAAAACATCAAAGATGATGAACGTAAAAGTAAGACATCTCTGTATGTCATGAAGCCGTAGAATAGTAACGAAAGTGGTCGCGTAAACTTAGGTTACAAAAACGCGAACCCAAAGAAGTAAAGTTAAGCAAACTAATGCATAAGTCAAATATACATGACTAGTTAGTGTATGTGTTGTTTTTCTTATGTGTTATATAAGAATTGAAATGAGAAGTTCAGCGTAAGCTGTAGCTTTGCGTAAGGCAAGTTTCCTAACTTCATTAATATTTTAAATGAATGCTAGTTTCTAAAACTTCTCAAATGTTGAACTTGAGAAGTTCTGTCTATGTGCGAATGTGCGATATTTGTACAAGGTGGTAGAACGTATAAGGCCTTGAGCCACAATGTGAACACTTCGGTGTTTCTATGAGATGAACTGTTCTATGATTTAACTGTTCAATAAGAAAATGCTCTGTTCATACATGATCCGTTATTGTTAAGTCTGTGCTAATGATTCTAGCCAGACAGAATGTGTATGAAAAAGGTAGAAGAATGAAAGTATTTTAAAATGAAAGTGAATATTGTTTTAAAATGATAGGAATCGAGATTATTCCTATTATTCAAGCTGCTTCATAACCTTTGTTCGTTTATTGGAGTCTTAAAAGAATGTTTAAATTCTTGAAGACGTTTGTTCAACTGTTATGACTTGCTGGGCAATTGAATGCTTATACTTGCTTTAAATGAAAAACATTTTCAGCGAACGATGTTAAAAGACCTTAAGAATCCCGTAAAGATCAAGCTGACGGTATCCAGATGAAGTGCCATTCAGAATGTGGATGAGCGAGAAGATCAAGCGAAGACTTGTAAGATAAAATAAGTTAAATGAACTTTAGATTAGTTTAATGAACTGTTATGTATCCTTAGTGGCGGATAAAAGTCACTCGTGTAAGATGTAAAGGATAATGTAATTATCGTTATTTTTAATGAAAGGAGTTATAAGGTTTTAGAACCTGGGAATTTAGAATATATGTTGTTATATTTCAGTATATAATGATGTATGTTTGGAAGAAGATGGGATCATGACATACGGAATCTGGGTGTGAAGATAGAAATAGGATTTTGGGGCGTTCATAGTATCGGGCGCCATTCATGAAAGTTCGAAACCCATCACCATCTTCGAGTGGCGCCACAACGCAGCAAGTCTTGAGGCAATGCCTGTAAATGAGATTTTTTGCCGCTTCGATTCTTCGGGAGATGTACAAGAAAGAAATATGAACATGTAGTTTAACTAATGTAACACTTAATTAAGTGTATTAAACCTTTGATGAAGGTTGAACGAAAAGATTAAGCGAGATTAAAAGACAAAGAATGTGAATGCGGGTTACGGAACCAATATCCGGGGACCGTAGTCACGATAAACGAAAGCGAGGGATTGCTATAATTGTGATTCCTTAGACGTTGATTGACGAGGGTAATGAATAACATTTCGATGTTATGACATGGTAATGGGAGATGAATGTAAAGCGTTTAGACGCTGTGAACGCAATGTTGTTGTGATGAACAATCGGTCTTAGCATACAACGAACCGTATGGCTTTGACATTAAGAAAGAATATTGAACATGGGATTCAGATGATAGTAATGAATGAAAGTGATTAAAACCTTAGATAAAGGTTGAATGAGAGATTAAGGGATGAGTAACGTAAACGTTGAATACGTAAACGATCCTCGTGAATCGTATTCACGTCGAGCGAACGTTTTAAGTGTACATTGGTTGTATAACTTAGACATTGACGAAGGTAGTAAGTAAGATATGAATTATCAAGAAAGCCGTACCGAATGGTAATAAGATTAATGAAAGCCGAATGTGAGTCAGAGGAGAATGTTAGAATGAAATGTAAGCGTTGAACACTTGAACCGTCGTAAAGGTTAAATGTACGCGAATATTAAATGGGTAAAACCTACACCCCGTGTATGGTTTGACCGTAAGGTAATGTATATCAATGATTAAACCTGTGAACGGTGAAGAAGCTGAATTAAAGACAAGTATGTATAACATAAAAGAAGCTGAGTTAATGTTATAACTTGGATGACGTTCCGAGTCGAATGAATCAGATGTTGTAAGATAAGAATAAGGTAATGTAAAATAGTTAACGCTATAAATGCATAAAATGAATATGGAATGATCGTCCTGAGTATACAAAAGACTGTATGACTTGGACGATAAAGATTAAATCCTGAGGTATGGCATTTATTTGTCAGAAAACCATAAGGAATAAGAAATTGACTTAACGAACATTATAGTTTATTAGTTCAGATAAGTTAAGATGAATTTAGGTTGTAGTATAATTGTAACCTTTGACAGTTGACATATGGGAGCTAGGCTAAATAATTCCTTCAGAGAGCGAAGGTATATACAAAACTGGCAATCGACCTAACTCACTGTTGTGGGTAGTGTAGATGAGACGGGAACTTGTTTGTTGGTTATTTGTGGGAAACCACTCAGAGTACCATATGGACTACTAGCAGAGACACAATGTGTGCTTAGTCCTAGGAGAGTTGTAAGAAGAAGATAAGAATGTAAATAATCAAAGATGATGAACGTATTAAGTAAGACATCTCCGTATGTCATGAAGCCCTAAACCGATAGTAAAGGAAGTTATTCGCGTAAACTTAGTTTGTAAGAACGCGATCCCTAAGAAGTAAAGTTAAGTAAACCAATGCGTAAAGTCAAGTATATGACTAATCGGTGTATGTGCTATTTCCTTATGTGCTACATAGGAATTGGAATGAGCGATTCAAATAAAACTATAAGTTGTGAATGTGCGTAAAAAAAGTTTCCTAACTTCATTCATATTTTAAGAGAATGCTAGTTTCTAAAACTTCTCGGATGTTGAACTTGAGAAGTTACATACTCTAATGTGAATGTGTGATATTTGTACAATGTGTTAGAATATATGAGGCCTTGTGCCTACAATTTGAACACTTTGTTTCTATGAGATGAACTGTTATGTGATTTAACTCTTCAATAAGAGAATGTTCTGTTTATACATGAACCGTTATTGTTAAGTATGTGCTATTGATTCTAGCCAGACAGAATGTGTATGGAAGAGGTAGAAGAATGAAATTATTGCAAAGTGAATATGACTAATGTTTTTAAAATGATAGGAATCGAGATTATTCCAATTATTCAAGCTACTTCATAACCTTTGTTCGGTTATTGAGGTCTTAAAAGAATGTTTGAATTCTTAAAGTTGTTTGCTCAACTGTTATGACTTGATGGGCAATTGAATTGTCACACTTGCTTAAAATAAAAACATTTTCAGCGAACTATGTTAAAAGAATTTAAGGATCCCGTAAAGATCAAGCTGATCGGTATCCAGAAGAAGTGGCATTCATTATATGAATGAGCATGAAGATCAAGCGAAGACTTGTAATATAGAATGATAGAATTAAACTATAGAATAGTTTAATGAACGATTATGTATCCTTGGTGGTGGATAAAAGTCACTTGTACAAGATGTAAAGAATAATGTAATTATCATTATTTGTAATGGAAGAGGTTATAAGGTTTTAGAACCTGGGATTTGAGGATGTATGTTGTTATATTTAGCTATATAATGATGTATATTTTGAAGAAGATGGGATCGTGACGTACAAAATCCAGATGTGAAAATAGACTGGATTTTGGGGCGTTACACTTAAGCCGCTACTACAAGCTTTTCAAAATTGTTACATGCTTGTGTGTGGATGATTGCATTTATATTTTTTATAAATGTTTACGAATGCATTTTACTTAATGCCTTACACTATATTTATATGTGATATTAGTGCTTCGCACATGTCATCATTTTCATAAACGGTGAGACACGATGGGTGATCAAACCGCTCTAGCTTACTGGCACGGAGGGTGATCAGCCCCGTTGTACCCTGTATTGATCAATACTACATAACTTAAACGAAATTCATCGCTCACTCTATCCGCCTTGCAAAAAATCTTCCCATATAGGGATGTTCATACATGCACAGTTCCAAACCCGAAGGTTTTAATCTTGCTCAACAATAATATGTAATTCAATATATATGTATACGGAGTAATTGACAAAGGTATATCAACATGTGAATAAATGCCATGATTATCCAAATGGGGACACTTGTATAACCATTTAGAAATCAACTTAATGTAATATATATCTCGAGCTAACATGTTGATAATCAAAGCGTATATAACTGTGATGAGAATAGAATAATTCAAACTTCTTACTCATGTCCATTGCATAAAGAAAATGCAAAGGTAGGATACTTACCGATTCGTTGATTACAAATCTCAACTTAGGTTCTCTTTATCACAACCTATCAATAATCGGATCATTAGCTTCGATTAGAACAATATATCTTAACACATAGTACTGTCTATTACAGTCAGCACATAGTCTAATCACATAATCACAGTGATTATACTTTTAGTTCCTATTCTATACTTGAAATATTTTTATACATTTTTCAAATATCTCATCCATGCTCTTACAGTAGCATTTTCTTTCTATTATAGAATTCGACATTTGTCGGCGTGCATCGGCAAATAAGTTATCGGGTAAATACTTGAGTCTAAGACTCTTATTCTATACCTCAACATCTCAGTAAATATCGGACATCTTATTTTTAATCATTTCGCAATTTCCGAAATTGAAAATTTTAAAATAATTCAAATCATCACTAAAGGGCCTATAGTGATATAATCATTACTATAGGTGTTCTTCTTCAAATTCGAACTTCATAATCGGTTCTCAAGTCACTAGTTTGGTAAATTTATAACTTTCGAATATCGGAATCATAATTAAATGATTTAACATTAAACAATTCCATTATCATTAATAGTTTAATTAATACTAAACTATTAATGAAACCATTACTAAAATATAAAAGTTATTTATAGCAACTCAAACTATTTTTAAAACATTTATATTACCCAAATAATTACCATTAATATTTAAATATTAATGTACTATTTATCCAAATATTAAAAGTCATTAATTATAACTTAAAATATTTTTAAATCCTTAATATCCTCTTTAAATGGTTTTAAATAAGTAAAACCATTTTTAAACTATTTATTTAATATTAATCATTAAATAAACTAAATATCATTAATATTATCTTAATATCATTAATATTTAATTATTAATGAAATTATCATTTAAATATTAAAAGTTATATTTTATAACTTCAAATATTTTTAAATACCTTATTTTCATTTAAAATAATTTTTATAATATTAAAATCATTTTTAAACTAAATTATTTAATATAATCATTAAATAACTTTAATATCATTAATAATTATTAATTAATGAAATTCATCACAAAATATTAAAAGTCATTACAAATAACTCATTTACATAATCAATTCCAAGCCAAAATAAACATAGTAAACTAACTAGTTTATTAACAACACTAACTAAACTTCAAAAATTCAAACTTTAACTAACAATTAAAAATAATAGCATTACAAAATTAAATAAGAAACATACCCTAAATACTGAATTCCACAGATCGAGTACGCACTTCCACGCCAAAATTTAACTAAGGAGATCTTTATAAAAGTTCTCCCACAACAAAGCCTTTCTCAAAAATTGGAGGCCTTATTGTTGGTGAATGAAACAAAGGCCAAGCCCTTCTATTTATAGGTTTAGAAAATGGTGAAGTTCTCAATTTAGTCGATGTGGGACTTGGTTTATACTAATTTTCAATAGCTCACTTTATGATTTTCTAACGCATTGCTCATAACTCCGATTAATCTGATTTTTGGATATGTTATAAATGGTATGTAAGACTATTTTTAAAAATACGAATTACCCAATTCGGGTTCATTAGGTAGCCCAAACAAAGTCGTCCAAAAGTGGACGTTCATCACGAGCTTTCAATCTCGTTTCAGCTTTACCTCTTCCGCTAAAACAGTCATAACTCTTTCATTTTAAAACATTTTTGAGCGATTCTTGAGCCCACGCGAAGCTAACTTCTGGGGCTACAACTTTTATTCTTTGACCATTTCCAAATTCCGAACACATCAGCCCAGAAATTCCGTTCAAATGGACTGCACCGCACTTGTTGGGAAGTTTTGACACTACTACTTTGAAATGTCATAACTCTCTCCTCCGATATCGGATTTAGTCCGTTTCAGAGTCTATGGAAAGCTTATTCGGTATACTATAACATACCAAAAGTCCAAAAGGTTTTGAAAAATTTAACTGATCGAAACAGTGTCCCGAATAGCACATCCCGCTGCTTACTTTCAGTTTTGACACATTTCCTTCCAATCACCGTAATTCCCTCATCCGAGGTCGGAATGAGGTCATTCCAAAGTCTATGGCTTCCTAACTCAGTGCACTACAACATATCAAAAGCCCAGACCTTTTAAAGCACAAAAAGTGGACGAGAATGTCCCCATTACAGACTGCCCAAAAACAGTTTATCATGATCAGTCAACCATGTTTGACCATCTATAACTTCTAATCTATACATGATATAGACTTGATTCTTTTTGCAGATTAAAGACCACATATCAGGCTACACATAACAACTTTTAAAGAACAAAACTCATGATCGAGCAAAGAGTTATGGCCTCTGACATTTGGTGAAAAATAACAGAATTCGGTTTTTCCAACTTGCTTAAATCTTCAAATTTTTGCACTTTGATGTTATGGGTCTTTGATTTATCAACCCATATCATCAATTAACATCCTATTACACAACTTTAAACAATCAAATAACATCGAATCAAAGGATTTCTAGGTTTAGTGTCCTTATACCCTTTTTGCCAAAAATTCTTGATTCTTGCTTCTGATTTGTTATGGGTGATGGTTGGGCTTTGTTTAAGAGTGTATGGGAAATCTTGTACAAAGGCAATTAAATGTAATATTTAATCACTAGATTTAATTCTTATAATTTACTAATTAACTTTTATCCTTTGGTAAATTAAAACACTTATACAATAACATCGAAATTAAACCCGTTAATTAAAATTAGGGGTTTCTCAACGTCATCAATTAGGGTTTCTAATTGACCATTAGTGGTTCTTTAATTATCTGTATGTTACTAACACGATCGTTACGGTTTCTAATTTCAACCTAGGTTAGGGTTATAATAATTAGGGTTTGTCCTATTATATCGTCAAAAAGAATTAGGGTTTTTGTCTAATTAATGATATTCTTATACACAATAACTTCATATACACTATTCACTACTCGTAAATATCTCATAATGAGTTTAATAATTAGGGTTTCACAAAGACGGTAATATGCTATGACCTAATTGGCCGTCGTTATTGCACAATATTATATTTCACATACACGCGATACATAATTATTGTCTTTGTAAAATCATTATAACAATAATATAATATTATTATTCTCATCTCTTGATCACAATCCCAATCCGTGGTTTGGATCTCATGTTTGACTTATTCTTCGTACACCTGACATGATCAATAATCAAGTTAAAATAATTAACTTAAATATTCGAACAATTCATATAATAAAATATTTATTATATAAATCTAATTATCACATCATATATTATTTCCAATCATGTTTTCATGGAAAATAATTAATAAAAACATTTCGGCTTACAGAAATTTATTACCATATAATTTGTGGTAATTAATAATTCCAAAATTATTTCTAATTTCAAGTAATAAATGTATTCACATTTATCGTTCACTTTACTTGACACTTAGTCCCGTCATTAAAAAAAAAATTTATACGCAAAATTTCTTGTTTATTTTATTTAGAAAATATCGGGTTACTACAAGTCATCATTGCTTTCATCAGAAATAATGTCATTTGTCAATATGGACAACCAGAGGTAATTGTGTCAAACAATGCTAAGAACCTCAATAACAAAATGATGGAGTAGTTGTGTAGTAAATTCCACATCAAACACCTTAACTCCGTCATCTATCGTCCAAAGATGAATGGTGCTATTGAAGCGGCTAATAAAAACATCAAGAAGATCATGCAGAAGATGTCCGCCAATCATAAAGAATGGTCTGACCTCTTGCATCTGACTCTATTAGCCTATAAAACTTCAATGCGTACTTCCACTGGGGTAACCCCCTAGTCATTGACCTATGGGATGGAAGCAGTGCTCCCCATATAAGTGGAAATGGAATCCCTCAGAGTGTTGATTGACGCTCAGCTGGATGAAGACCAATGTTTATAAGACAGATATCACCAATTGTCTCTAATAGACGAAAGGCGAAGTGATGCTATCTTCCACAGTCAGTTGTACCAACAAAGGATCTCCAGATCCTACAATAAAAAAGTCCAATTACGGCAGTTTAAACAATATGACTTGGTTTTGAAGAAGATCATTGACAACCAAGATCAATCAAAGGGAAAATTCGCTCCAAACTAGGAAGGCCCATTTATTGTAAAGGAGGTGTTGACAGGAGGTGCTCTCAAATTACAGGAAATGGATGGCGACAAATTTCCACAGTTCATCAACTCAGACATCGCGAAAAGTTACTATATCTGAAGTTACCATCAAGCAAACATCCTGGTTTTGGATCACCAGATCACCAGTCATTTTAGGTTTTCTAACCCTTATTACACATAACCCTTTCTTCTTACCCATTTGCCCCATCAGGGAAACACATTGTTCAAGACAGCAACCTAGTTTTCAGATCATCAGATCTTTCATTTCACACTCCATACAATTTCAATTATCCCATCAGGGATTGAACCATTCCCCTGCAGTTTGTCCTAAACATGGGATCAAACTTCTTCACACCCGTAGTTTGTCCTGAACATGGGATCAAACTTTTCCCCATAGTTTGTCCTGAACATAGGATAAAACTTTTTCGGCAGCAAATCGTCCTGAACATGGGGCGAACTACGTCGACCTAATCTCCCCGATACCTGGGAGTATATATGACCTCGATTGAGCCTAGATTCACGTCCAGAGCATTTATTTGCTTTTGTATATATATATATATATATATATATATAAACTGTTGTCGGACTCTGTTCGATGAGCCTGGATTTTATATTCGGTACATTTACTACTCTCATATTACAAGAAATGGATGGCGACAAATTTTCATAACTCATCAACTCAAACACCATGAAAAGGTACTATATCTGAAGTTACCATCAAGCAAACATCCTGGTTTTGGATCACCAGATAACCAGTCATTTCAGGTTTTCTAACCCTTATTACACATAGCCCTTTCTTCATACCCATTTGCCCCATCAGGGAAACACATTGTTCAAGACAGCAGCCTAGTTTTCAGATCATCAGATCTTTCATTTCACACTCCATACAATTTCGGTTATCCCACCAGGGATTGAACCCTTCCCCTGCAGTTTGTCCTAAACATGGGATCAAACTTCTTCACACCTAAAGTTTGTCCTGAACATGGGATCAAACTTTTCCCCATAGTTTGTCCTAAACATAGGATTAAACTTTTTCGGCTGCAAATCGTCCTAAACATGGGGCGAACTACGTCGACCTAATCTCCCCGATACCTGGGAGTATATATGACCTCGATTGAGCCTGGATTCACGTCCAGGGCGTTTATTTGCTTTTATATATATATATATATATATAAACTGTTGTCGGACTCTGTTCGATGAGCCTGGATTTTATATCCGGTGCATTTACTGCTTTTATATAAATATATATAGCAACAAATCGCTAAAATGATAAACCGAGTCGGATCTCCAGTATATATCACATGTCGTTCTACTTATATATATAT